>JASJET010000218.1:6196000-7478000 GCA_034092305.1 Diaprepes abbreviatus
CTGAAAGTAATAATGACTTAAAAGGATAGCCGTATCAGGACGGAGTGCCAGCGATGACGTTAGTATGAAGTGATATCATTAACTTTGATTGCTGTTCGTTGTCTCATGACTCGAAGGATATTTAATTACATTTTTATTATTAAATAAAAATAAAATTTCTTAAAAATAATTGTGTTTTTTAGGATTTCTATTGTGAAAGCTACCGTTTCCGGCAAAATTATATCTTTATTTGAATACAGTCAACATCCCAATTCCTGTCTGAGCATTGATCGAAGTTTATGGCCATTCGACCAAAAAAATCACGGGTATCGGTAAATCACATCTTTGCGCTCACCGATTGTTATTTACTGTCTGCAGTTTGAATTTAGTATAAATAGAATTTGAAAGTATTTCTGAGGAATTGTCTTCTGTCTGCTACAAACAGAAGCTTTTCTATTGTACTTGGAACTGATTTTCTTCGTCGCATGGGGCAATTTAGCTAATTACACAGTTGCTGTAATTTTTGAATCAATTGTCAAGTATTATCTTGTATCAACACGAATCTTTCATATCCAATATGGCCAACATATGGCAAAACATGATGCAAGATGTTTTCGTAATAATGGTCATCGATCGTCTTTCAATCACCGCCATTAATTCGGTACGTCCTTCCCAATTAATACCCCCCCCCCCAAAGCTTGTTACCCCCTCGAAAATTAACTCTTTGTATGAGATTGTAGCTTCCCTACCGTCGCGAACTCTTCTATAGGCATGGTTTCATTCATCTGGTCCCCATAATTGGATTCTAGTCTCATCGGGAACAGAATACTTTTCCAGTTCAAGTTATTCCACTGAATATATGTTGTAGCAAATTCTAATCGACGAATTTTGTTATTTTGAAAAATACGTAGAACTCTATACCTGCTTTTTAACCGATTTCTAAAAGAAGGAGGTTCTATATTCGACCGCTATGGTTTTTTATGTATGTACATCGTAAATTATTGATTAGAAAAAAAATATCCTGGCTGTGATAGAAACATGATTGAATAGTAAAATTGATAGTAAAATTGTAAGCATTTCTGATTATTATTGGTGGGATGTTGGTCTTTATATCACAATGTCTTTGGCACCTAGGTTATGGGAGGAGCTTTCACACCCCTCAGCAGTTATTGAACAGCTCTGGGTAAATATAAAATTGAGCGGCGTCTCTTTGACAGTTGGCAACAAATCGAAATGTTCGGCAAGCTTTGAATGTAATAGAAATCTCGGTTCCTGCGGTTTTGCCGGAGGTGGATGAATTGATTTTATTGGGGGATGTTAATCTTCCATTTCTTGTTTTTAAACAGATGGTGGAAAATCCCACCAGAATTATTGATCATGGGTGTTCTTTGTTGGATGTAAAAACAATTTCAAATCGTAACATGCTTGCCGGTGAGTTGCAGCATGTTGATATGCATGAAATATCTGATCATCAGCTTGTGTATTGTTCAATAAAGGCAAAAATGTCTAGGATTGATATTCAGTTTAAAACTTATAGAGATAACGATGATTTTATCAGGAAAAATTTGATTTAAACATGCGATGTCTTAATTGACAACATATTTTTTTAAACAATGATAGTGATCAAAAAGTCATAATTTTAACAGAGAATATTATTTCTCTTTTCGACAGACATGCGCCATGGCGAACAATTCGAATTACTAAACCTAAATCACCATGGTTTACAGAAACTTTAATGAGAATGAAAATTAAAAGTAACAAACTTTTAACAAAGTACACGAAAATGAAATTTCTAACAATGATTTATTATGTTAGTCAGGGTTTCGTACTGGACGTAGCAAGACTACAGTTTTTGCGAGTGTCTTGGACGATATATTGCACGCGGCGGACAGTGGTGAGTCAACAACTTTGATCCTATTGGACTTCAGCAAGACCTTTGATACTATTGGACATCAATTACTATGTGCTAAACTGTATAATTATTATTTTTCAGATGAAATAATTGAACTTATTCGTAACTATTTGAAGAATAGGAGTCAGTTTGTGAGGCTAAATTATGCTCTTTGTCAGCCTAGATCTGTTAATAAAGGTGTGCCACAAGAATCATTACTGAGAATTACTTTTTATATTGTATACAGTGAATTTAAGTGGTTTCTTTGATGATTGTTTTATTCATCAATTTGCTGATGATTCACAGATTTATGCTAGTTATACCAGAGAGAATCCCTAAATAATACATTAAGATCAATTCATTCATACTCCATTGAACATGGTCTTAAATTGAATTTATACAAATCGACAGTAATTAATTTTGGATACGCATTATCTGGTTTGAAGCTGGACATTGTCCTTGATGGGGTTAAAATTCAACCTTTGGACATATTGTTAATGTTACTGATTTTAAGGGAGCCGTAGGGCACAACGCTAAAAATTTTTTTTTTCTGGTTTTAATAGCGTATGTTTACCTTTCGAAAGGCCATACATGTCATTTAATATATATCAACATATATATTAGGGACGCTATCGCTTAGTAAAATCGAAATTATTAACCGAAACACCTATAAATAAAACAAGTATTTATGAGCGATTTAATTATATTGTTCAAAAGACCAGATAAAGATAAATTCTAATATAGTTAAATAGACTTGAGTTTTCTCGTTAAATCTCAATCAAAACTAATACTAAATAATACAAAATAAGTATAAAATCATGCTATAATCTATATCACTTTCAATCTTCAGCCTTATAACCTTTTTTCTAACAGCGCTAGACGGTTTCAATAATGACTTTTGGATTTTCTGTTTCCATAGTATAATTTCGTAAAACGTTTAATAGGGGTTGATAAACATACTCATATGCATGATTTCCGAAAATAAAATCTACATGTCCAAAAGCATCACTTGGAACTTTATATAAACCCGCTAGGTTAGTTAAGTTTTTGGACAGTCTTTCTACGTCAATATAGCTTGTCAGTATATCGTTTTCGGCGTACATTAGGTACACGGGACGCTTAATATTTAGTAGTTTATATTGGGGTGGAGTAAGGGTGCCATATTTTTTCATATTTCCCTTGGGACCATAGTCGAATTGTTGAAAATTACCATCAGCCTTAATTTCTTGAGCATAATGTAGAATAGTTTTGGTAGAAGTCCCCGCAGGATCGTGACTTAGTACTTTAGTAAGCATAGGAAGGTTAAATTCGCCCTTGTTGAATCCACCAAGTACAAAAAGTATATTTTCACATATTTTTTTGGCGTATTTTTGTTCACAGCCGTAAGACAAAAATCTTAACACCTTATTACTAGGATTGAACTCATTCAAGCCTAAATTGTGAATTATCCAGTTTAAATCATTGGCAAATGGTGCTAAAAATTTTATAGGGCTTCTAATATGAGACATGTATGCTGTGGGTGCTAAAGAAACGATGAGTTTTAGGTTCTTGGCTACTTGAGGTAAGACGGATGATAGAACGAAGGACATTGTGGTGCCCATCGAGTGACCTATGTAGAGTATTTCCCCTGGTTTACCTGAAATAAATAACATTTATAAAAGTACAGTATATCGATTGATTGAATGATATGTCATTATATCTATTCTATGTGAATAAGTTGATTGCCTTAGGTTTAGCAGCCTGTTTACTAGTTTGTCCTGACTGATTGATCTTTGAAGATGTCTCTAGTAGGTTAGAGCTTTGCTTTCGAAGACGATGTGTGAGTGCGTTCGTCACATAGTCAACATGTTGGTTCTTCATTATAGATACCTATTATGTGTAGATGTTTCCTTAGGTTGCAATGGCCGGTTATTAGTCCCATCACAAGCTTAATCTGCTGTCTGCTTAAAAGCAGGATTTCGCAGTTTAATTTGTCAGATGGTTTGTTCAGCAATAGTTTGCTGGGCTTATAGCCCGCAATGTAGTTCCAGTGAGTCTGGTGTTGATGGTTTATCCGTCAGGATAACCACCTTTGAATAGCAGCCTTAATAATGCCAAATACTGGTTCCGGTCCAATAAATGTAGTAGCAGACCCCTGTCTTGCAAGTTGATCTCTTTTTTCATTGTCAAGGATGACCTTGTACCCACGAAAGATTAACCTCGTTGTGTTTTAGTAGAGCGATAAGGTTTTGAAAACAATGCCAGTCCTGTTTTGTGATTATCTGATAACATACTGCTTTCAGCGCTGCCTGACTCTGAGAAAATGAAAACGGTCTGCCTCTGTAACCCTCGTTAGATTCTCTTGACGACCAGTATCACTAGCAGGTATTTCTGCCTAGAATACTATGGTGTGCCGCCCCAGTGCCTCACTGGATGTGGTTCCGTGTATTCCGGCTCCTGTTCCAAAGTCATTTTTGCACCCGTCTGTAAACCAAACCAGGTTTCCTAGCGGACTTAGTGAGCAGTCAATCCGAATGGTGTAGGGCCTGTTAAAGTTATAGGCTCTCGGATTGGTGTCACTGCTTATCTCCAATAATGAATTTGTTACAATACCTTTGATGCTGTGGTGTCCGAGGACATGTCCAGTCCACCAGACCTTAAAGTACAATCTAAATTATTCCACAAAGATATTTGAGTGTTCCTTACGAAACTTGTCATTTGTCAACATTACATGAAATTATGTATTGGAAATTTTAGACAGATGATCCATAATTTAATAAGAATAGGAAACATTACGCTTTATATGGCTGCTCAGTGGAAGACTGGAAGGTCCCCAATTACTTGATAAAATGTTTAATTATATTTTTATGTTTTGATAGAACCAAGATGCATTATTAAATTACAGAACCACCGTAAACAACGAAAGGTGAAAGTATCTTTTTTGATTCTGTCTGTAAGGTCGACAATTGTTCTGTTAAACTTATAGCATTTTGATATAACGGTATATTTTGGCTAGTAAGATGCTATGAAATTTAACCAGTGGATTAAATATGACGATCTTTCAGCCGTTCATAGCTTCTTAAAACATAAAAATTTCCATGTATATTTATGTTGAAATCTGAGTAAAAAGTTAGCTTTCCTTGGCAAAACAAAAAATCATTAAAAACAGTTATAATGGACTATTTTTAGTAGTCTAATTTGCTACCCAAATGCAGATTTATTCTATCATCTCAAAAAATATAAAAGATCGCGGCTTCCATTTCATTTCAAAAACTGCATTATAATACTTAAGATAGGTAACACCATAAAAACAAATAGAAAAATGTTATGAATAGATGTAAAGCTACACAAACTCTGTATTGGTTTTTTCTATTTAATATATTGTTATTACCTGTAGTATTACTTATGTGATAAAGTACAGCTGGCAAGTCCTTTGTAGCCATTTCATGCCAGCTGAAATTCCAAAATTGCGGTCCGTAAGGAGGTAAAGAGATGTGAGCCTTTGAATAAATATTGCCTCTTGCATTTCCCAGCCAAACGTCATAGCCATTGTCTGCTAAGTAAAATGCTAAAAAACAAAAGAATGGTACTAATTGGTTCAACAGTTTTGGAAAGTTTACTTTTATCCTGAAATCCAACATTTTTTAAATATAAAAAATTTTGTCAATTTTTCTTCCAATGTATACTTTACTTTCTATGCAAATTTAACATTTTTTCCTTATCAGTTTTAATGAATGAAAGTTTATCGAAAAATTCGAGTTATTGATAAATCTTAATGGAACTAAGAAAATTTATATAATGCAAAAGTGACAAATCACGGTTTTCTCCTGATTTCCGGTTTTCAGTGCAGATGTTAACGTCTTTGATTACTAGCTATTATAAAATAAGGATGTCTATTATTTCTATAATGTTAAATGTCTGCTTTTCTAAAGAAATTGTCGTGTCATACTCAGGCGCAGATACAACAGGGGGAAGTGGGCGGGGGACGGTGGTAGCGAACGGCGCCCCCAACCCACCCGAGCTTCAAATTCAAGAAAATTGGCTTACAATCGCTCCCCTCTCCATAGCTTCGAATTCTTAAAAATAGACCTGATCCTGCCTCTTACATTAGGAATGTGAATGCTGCTATTATCTTCCCTCCCCCGTTGACATCTCACTTTAGTTTGCCATACTGTACTTTTGTGATATCACGGCCACTCCTAAAGAGAGAGGATGGATTCGCCCTTGGTCATACTTAATATAAGTTAACCTAACTGTAATGTCAGTACATGGTGAATTAAAAATTTATTTTTAAGGGATTATTTGAGTAAAGGATGTTTAGGATTCCTAACAAAGAATCAGAAAGTGAACGTATTTAAAGAGCGCTGATTACACCGTTCTTTAACAGAATCCTAAATTATTCGACGAGTGATTGTCGTGCGTACGAAAACTACGATATTTACCGCGGCACCCGTGTTTCCTAAGCACGTAAAAGAGGCCTCGTCCTAACGATGGCTTGTTTGGAAATTAAAAAAAAGAAAGTGGTGGTCGAGCTGCACCTTAAAATCATCGTATCTAGTATCTTTAATTAAATGATCTTTATAATTTTTTTCCATAAGTATAGCATATGTAAATATCGAGAACATATGATAAAATTCCCTTTTTTTTTATTTGCCATTTTCGGGCGTTATGGAGAACGACCCTTCAGCTTGTGTCGCTTGAGATATGCATAGAGTGTTACATTTATTTGCAAGGCAATAATTCAATTAAAATATATTTCAAAATTACGTATAATACACATTTGAAATTATATATATATTATATCAGCTATCAGGGGCCCAATGGTTTGGATTTAATCATGGTTTAGGTTGGTGTGGTGGATTTGTCGGTGTTCTCAAGTTTATATGAATATTTCTATGAATTTCCGATTGTTTGATCGCCTATATTATTCGTATTGAAGAAAGAGATAAACAAACATCTTCTATTCTCTCTCTTTATCGGCATAATGCTTTCACGCGGTCCTACTCTGTCCAGAATAGTTCGATGATTGCTCGCCGCTTCGACTAACTAACGTTAATGTTATACCACTCTAAATCGTTTTCTAATTAGGTTCCTAACTGTACTAAATTCGGTTCCTATGGCGGTCAGGGAGATTGAATATCGGTTGTTTAATAGACCTTTTAGATAAAATTATTTTCCTTGGTACATCTCTGATTTTGATGATTTACTTTTGTTTAAATTTTTTTCTCGGTGTGGACTGTGATATGCGATTTCTAGTATAAAAAAATAGAGATTTTCTAGTACAGAATAAAAAAGTATGTGTTAGGTCGTCGCTGAACCTAATTATCGATCGTAATTAGACTAATTGCATAGAAGTTTCATAAATAGGATTTTTACTTAGAGTTCCTTGTTAATTTACTCCGGTTCTCTAAAAATAAAAGTAATTTACTGACTGGAAAGAAAATCGGAAAGTTATATTTTTTCGAAAACGACTGAAAGGTTTGTTTTCAAATTTCTCGCGAAAAAGAGAGCCAAAGGTCTGTGCATTCTAGCGTACCAATTAATTTTATTGGTAACAGTTTGACATTTTTATTTATGTCCCTGAACTCTTAGTTCTAAAAAAAACTACTTTACAAAACTAAGTTAGCGCAAAAATTGAGAATCCACTTCTTTCTGTTCTTAACATATGTATTCGACTTTTCCGAGTGATTTTGATCATGATAATGGTCGACAGAAACAATACGTTTATATCAATAACTTGTAGTCGGTTTAAGATCCAGCGGTTTTTAGAAACCTCTTGGAAAAAATGAATTAAACGCGCTTGAAAGCGATTTGAATAAATCAAGTCAAGCCTAAAATAAAATAGAATTGACATTTCTAAAGCGACTTCAAAATGCGATATAACCGGTTTAAAAGTAGCTTGAACTTAAATTTTTTATTTAGATTCAAGCCGTCGGTATAAACAGGTAGATTAAGTTTAGTTTTAAAGCCGCTCGATTTTTCAATCCAGCTTGTAGTCATTGATATCAACGTACTGAATCAACAACTCCTAGAATTCAAAGACACATCACTAATTATTGACGTCATCACCCGACGGCCGCATTATGATCCAATTTTTATTGGATTTATATGTTGGTTTACTTTTAAATTTCATTATGAACTTTAGATGATTGTTGTTTGAATATTTTAAACTTATCTTTAAGTGAATTATGTATTAATACGGCTCAAAACTTCGGTAAATTTGAAAAAACTACTTTGTCTAAAAAGTTGTATTGTAATTTTTTTTGGATAAATATGCTAAGATGAGTATTAATATGAATTTTATATATATATATATATATATATATATATATATATATATATATATATATATATATATATATATATATATATATATAACAATACCTAATATTAAACAAGACAACCATAAAGATTTTATGTATTAAGAAAACTTTTCTGCGTTTCATCATTGGATTACCTAGATACTTTTTATTATACAGTATGCACAGTGATTTGGTCTATGTATTTAGTTTCCTTTTATGATCTTTGCCTAATTAGTTATTTTTTCTGTCACAGAATTTTTAATGAAAGTATTGATTACACCGGTAAGCAAAATGTCAATACCTGTTTTTACCGGGTGTGTACTGTAGCCATCATTGTATATTATAAATTCTTGTTTAAGGATGTATTTATATGAGATTGGTCGGAAATGTTTGATAAAAAATGATCAAGAATTTATTCGCATGGTTACCAAGTATTTTGTGAAACAATAATTATTTCAACTACATAATCGGAAAGATGTCGCAGTGCACATCTGCTTAAGTTAGTTATGAGATTAAAATAATCTTCAACAATAAGTTCTTTATCACATATCAATGAAATTTTGCAATAAGTGCATTTTAGTTTTTTTACATAATTGTGGTTGCATTATCCTTCCAAACAATCAAACATAAGCATTTCTAGTTTTATACTGTGCTTATCATGTTCTTCAATATAAATATTTTTCGATATTTCATTAATTTCATTAGAACTATTTGTCACATTCAGGAGATAAGCAATATCTTTGTCAAAACTTTGTAAGCCCTCAATCACAACGGATTACAAATTTCCAGTACTAGTTTTACATTTTGTTCTTTCAAATGTAAAGAGAACTCAAAATTTAGTAACATGTTGTGTCCTAAGTCACGCATTTTTTTTAGAGCGCAACACAGACTTCGTTTAAATCGATGTTTTTCGAGCCAGCTTCAAACGGAAGCCACCTCATATCTTACTTGAAATCTAGGCGTTTATTTCACAAACTTAAACATGATTTGACCTTGGCTTCAAGTCGTTTTAGCAAAACCTTGATGTCTTGTCTGTACCTAACCTCAAAATAACGCCTTGTTTTGATATTTTTTATTTAAAAACCAACTGTTGACTATTGTGAGGGGTAGAATGTTTTATTCTGCATTTAGCCTTTAACTTGGGTGTTCTCAAAAATTAAAAATGACGTATTCGTTCAGAAATCAACAGCTGATTTCAAGCGCGCTTGAGGTGTTTATTTCACACTCGAAGCGCACTTGGGTCAAGTCGATCCTAAATCATTTCGGACTTGACTTAACAAATCCAAGCCGGCTTCAAGTATAATATCACCCGTTTAATTCGTTATTTCTAAGCCGCTTGCAGAAGGCGCTTGACTTCAAGCGCGCTTGTAGCTGTCGATATAAACGTACTGACATACAAACTTTTTTCGCCCGTAAAAAAATAAAGATATACTCGTATAAATGTCTGTCTACGTTAAACAATCGGCATACGTTTCAACGACATACGAGTACTAGGGGAGTTGTACGAAGACCGTATTTTCGGAATTATCACAAAATCAAAGGCCGACGGACTGTGACGTCATTAAGAAATTTCGTTTCAGCATTTAGTGTTTGTATTATAGGAGTTATTGACTGAATGTCTTAAACACCAATTGTTAGTAATAGATCGATCCATTAACAGATGATGATGTTTAATAAATTATATAATTGTAAACAGGATTAAATCTGATCATTACCAAAACCGGATAATAAACTCTTAATTGTATCTTTTTATATTTTATTATTTTTTTTATTTTTACAAAATAATTATGGGTATATCAACATATTAATCAGTTCTTAGTCATTTCTGACCACGAACAAAAAAAAATATAATAAACAGTTTTAATATTCGTAATTATTTTGATTAAACCTCTGATTCACGCCATTTTTAGTGTTGTTTAATAACCTTGAGCCTTGAACACATTTTGATATAAATCATAAACAGACAAAAGTTCTTGGATATATTGCAATTTGATTATAAATGGTTAAAAAAATACTATGACCATCCCATGAGAACTATTTTGCATTTTTAGCCGATCTCATTAAGCATAAACATTTATTGGTTTATAATGAATAATATATGTTGATTTTTATATCAACGGCAAACGATATTTGCAATAAGCGAACTTACATAATACTCTTATGAAACGAGTTTTTTGTTCAAACAATTGGTTAGCAGATTTTGCAGCGGTTCTCATGTATATGAAACTTTTAGATCTTCAGTTCGTTTTATATCTTTGATATCTGATACCTGTAATAATCTTCAGGTAAAAGCTGTATTTTTATAACTTTAAAAGATCTTACCTAAAGCTGTATCATTATTCAAAACCCAATCCGCGCTACTACCCAGCAATCCATGTTGCAAAAGCACAGGTTGGCCACCCTTTTCGCCAGATTTATTCCCCGTGATCCTGTGCACTTTTAGCAAATACCCATCGTCCGTTTGGATCACATGAGTCTCGGTGGGATATCCGTGCCTTCTTATGAGTTGGGACACATCTAAATAATCATCTGGGTCGAATTTACAATCATCCGCTGATGTGAGAATATCCTCTAATCCCTTGCATCTATTTTCAACGGGAAAGGTGAGGTTAGTTTGGAAAGACTGAAATGTTTTCTTATAGTAGATGAGTTCTTTCTTGTGTGTCTTTGTTTTTTCCGCCCCATATACGTTTTTAAAACTTATAAGTATAGAAAATGTTAGTAAAACTAGCGTAATTGTAACTGTATTTTTCATTTTTAATTTGTTTAATATTCTTTTGAGTTTTTTTGTTTATTGTTTAAAACAACACATTAATTTTCACAATTTAAGACAGTCACGTTACCGGTAAATAACAAACTGGTTCTGAATAATTTCTGTGTCGAGTTTAATAATTTGCGATCGATAGTAAGGAACGTTAGTAAATTGGTCTAGTATTTCAAACTGTATAACATTTACAGGGTTAATATTTCAACGGTTAGATATAACGTACTTCAAAACTAGAAAATCGTAACTTTAATTTTCCTCGATTTATATAGAAAATTATGGGTACTATAAAAATATATCAAATTGTATTTTAATTACTTGGTGCTGTAAGATTATATACAATGTAAAACTCGTAGGTCTCTGATATTTCTTTTTCCAAAGATGAAACTTTTCCAGTAAAAGTTTTAACCTAAGAAAAATTAAAAATTGTTAAAAACCTAAATTTCTGGATTTAGGAAGAAACGTACAATAAAACCCTAAACGGTGTTCTAGAACAGGTTATGGTCTTTACAAATTAGGCCAGGAATAGTTTTATATGTATAAAATTAATTATTGATATAATTATCGTATCGTAAAAAAGTAAGGGGACTTGGGTAGTGTCACACAAATTTACTGTACTGATGCTAAGAAAATCATGGTTCTTGGGTTTAGACCGTGTAAAATTGGAATTATCCGACGTTTCGCCTACGATTGCATGAGACATCTTCAGGGATTTTTACTCCAAGAGATTTGAACACTGAATGATCATCGAGGAGCAACAGCCGGTATTTATACCCGATTGGTGTCCAGCGAAACGTGATTCATCGTTACCATCGATTTCCACGTGTGATGTGGACTGTAACCTGTATCTATCGATATTAATAGGACATTCTGTGTACAGAAAACTAACACATACAAATCGATATCTCAATGCAACGTCACACTCTCATCCTTCTTAAAAATAATCCCTCATTAACTCAGTACATAGAGTTCTTTCAATATGTGGCGAACAATCACTGAAATCAGAAACAGAAAAACTGACATGCTCTGAGAGACAACTGATACTGCGCTGAAGATATTATACGTTCTATTAGTAAATATAAAAACCCGAAAATATCATAAATGTACATGTATGGACAGTGTTGTTTTGCCAACGTTCGGACAATTTTCAACACGTGTAAGAAAGTTGGATCATGTTTGAAATGATGAAAGGACGCTATACCATTACAAATAGAAGGCGTTTATAAGATACCTTGCTCTTGTAGTAAAGTGTTTGTGGTTGAAACAGGACGATCTATGTCCACTAGGCTTAAGGAACATAACATATATATTAAAAGAAACAAATTGTACAATCTGCAGTAGCTAGCTGAATCCCAGCATTGCTGTGGTCACACCTCTAATGTAAAAGAAACTAAAGTGCTAGCACCATCGTCTGGTTTCTTTAAACGTAAAATTAGTGAATCAATCGAAATTTGTAAATTTCCAAATAATATTAACAGAGATTACAGTCTATCACACGGGGAAATCGAGTTTAACGCTGGATTACATTTCGCTTAGCACCAGTTGGGTATAAATACCGGGCTACTGCTCTCCTCGCTGATCACTCAGTGTTCTAATCTTGTGGAGTAAAGATCCCTGAAGATGTCTCGTGCAATCGTAGGCGAAACGTCTGATAATAATTCCAGTTGGACACGGTCAACTTGGTCAAAGCCGTGAAAGCTTTCGTTCTTTATTGGTACTAAGGAAGTTACGAGGGGATAAACGGAAGGAGAATACCATAAAATAAATTCGGTCTAGCATATAATGCTGTACTCCCCTAAAAGGAGCTATATTACCTATGCGCAGTAGGTAAGTGGACAGAACTAGACTTGATAAGCCTTTGAGGATTGAGTTTAAGATCATTGTAATTGAAAATTATGGTAGTTCAGAGATTCCGAGTACACTTCTTTTACGTCAATTTTCAAAAGTTAAACACCTTTTTGAAGTAAAGGGTTGTATCTCTATTTTCAAATCAGATATTGCCATTTTCGTTCGTAGCGTTTGGCGATTTACAAAAATTTATATTTCGTTATTTTAAAGACTAATTCGTTAGGACAAAAATGGCGGTCGTTTTTTGTATTGCTATTCAATTTGTTAGCCAGTAAAAATATTAATTTGCTAACGGTGTGTGTTGGGTAAAAAGAAATTAAATTAAAATGCCGAAGACACGATTGAAAGATAAAATTTTGCAATAAATAATATAGTAAGATTCGTATGCACTATAAAATATTAGTTTTCTTAGGTCTGTTAAAATTTTTCGACCTGGAACTAGTATAATCAGCATTTATAAAATCATGAATAATGTAACGACGGAGAGAAAATAATATGCATGGGAACTTCTCAACAGTTGATTTTTTTCTAACTTCCTAATTTTAAAACTGATAAGCAATACAAAGAGCTGGTGTGTTGCCACAAAATAAGGGATTAAGTTACATAAACATTCAAAGACGATCTAGACTTATTAATCCAAATATAAGGTCAAAATAATAAATTATAAGTACTTGAGATTTATTTTACTGACTCTACATAAGGAAATATTATACAGAGGGTTATAGTTAGATACTAATGTTACAAACTATGATCTATCCCTTCGATCATGCCCTAGATTTAAACAACAATAGATTTGTTTGAGGGCTGTTTATGGTCAGTGGGGGAGACGCTTTTTTGATGTTTGACAGACGTAAACATGTTTACTTATCTTGTCTTTCAGTTTAATTGCTTGTCGTGACTTTTATTGGTGTTTAGAAATTACTATAAATGCGAAGTTTACAGTTAATGTTAACAAAAAGAGGATTTAAAAACTTATTTTTTAGTTAGATATTGTTTACATATTGCAAATAACAATAATAATAATTTAGGCCACCATACATTCATATCTAGAATTAACGCACCGATTATCATATGATACTTGTTTAAATAATGCAATTAGAAAAGGATAGCATAAAATCGGTATGTGTGTACTAAGAAATGAAATATCTATTGTTTATCAACACTTTTTCAAATATAAATAAAAATATTATTACGTTATTCAGCGTTCAAACAACCGGGCCCTAGTTCTGACGTTATGCTAATTCTACAGGGGTATGTTCGAAGATCTATCCAATGAAATGTTCTTAACAATAATCTTACATATTGACAAAAAATACAAAAAACAAATGTCAATTCCCGGAATCATGTCACTAGATTTACAGAACAATTCCATACATTGATGCATTTTTTTAATCAAATGTCTGGTTAGCCTACATAATTACTAACTTTGAATGGCATTGCACAGCACAAGAGAGAATAATCAAAATAAGTTTGAGGGTCGAAAACGTAACTGATAATAACGAATGAACATACCGAAGACTATCGACCATCTAGTTATCGTGTTGCCAACATGATGTAATTTTAATAACAAATTTTTTGCATATTAGGATAATTTTTTATGCCTTTAGCCTATTTTTGCAGCTTTCCGTTATCCCCTCCAACTTCTTTGACTAGGACACGCCAAGAGTATCGTATTCTTTATTAGCGTAATAAAAATAAACCTGCAAAATACTTTTTAAAACGCTATAAAATTTCCTAAGAAAATAAAGGAAAAAAAAAGAACTTTTGCGACTGTTTCTGTATTATAACGTAAATATGCGTAAAATGTAAGAAATTGCTAGTAAATAATTCGGGATGTAAATTGAAAGTGTTCTTAAACTTTATGGACATTTTGTAATTAAGAAGTTATGTACTTACAATACTTTAGCTATCCCTTTGATTGTTTGCATTAAAACAATACAAATTCTACATTGGAACATGGTTATTTAAATAGAACTTTTCAAAAAACATCAAATGTTAATGTCTGGTTTAAGTTTTTATTAAATTAGTTCATTATGAACTTTGCTTGTAACATTGTACAATTACTTGTATTTAAATTTTTAAGTGTAATTATAATGTAACATAATTAAGAGATTTGTACGTATATAAATATTTTTCGTGATTACATGTGCTTTTTGTTTTTGTGTCAATTTTTTTTATGGAATATTTTTAGAATTTGGTTTAAAAAATAGAGTATCTACGATTTTTTAATGCATCGACAAGGTTGCGTTATCTCAATCTTTTTCTTTCCAGATGCATTTCAACCGTGTTAAGGTTTAATTAGTTGAGCTTAATTGAAACACGACCCAAATTCACAAATACACACATACAACAAAGAAGTGGCTGAATAACTTAAGACACGTATCCTTCCCAGTGACTTCTCATTGCACGCTTACTTTCAAATATAATAAGATTTTTATTCGCTTCCCAACGTCTCATCTACATATTTAAATTTGTCTCCTGACAGAAACATTTTCCATCTAATTTGAAACACGCCAACTGTCTCCATTTTCCGAGGTAGATTGCAAGAGAATAAAAAGTACAAAATAAAAAAATTGTGATACTGCTGATTTTAAAATGTGATAAAAGTTAAAAATAAATCTTTTTTTCTTAATAGATAATCATATACTGTCCTCGAATCGTGCGTTTTAAACTCTAATGTATCAAACCCTGAGTAGCTCCGAACAAATCTGAATAAAGCGATGAAAGTCTTATTTGCAGATAAATAACCCCCTTATTATCTACGTCAGGGTTACCCTGTTGTTCCTTGAAAATTGCTTTAGGTTTTGCCTACAGGCCCTAGTCAATTTAGACTCGTAGGTGTTTGACCTGAGAGCTTTTAGTGCTGACAGAATGCATATTGTTGCATTAACGGGGTATGAGTATTTTATTTTAATTTTAGTCAATAATAACATGGATTCCATGTTGTATTAACGGTTTTATTTATTTAAATATGCGCAATAATGCAATATTTTGGCTTTATTGGTGTTTCTATTGAGATATGAGACATTCGTCAGCGCAAATTTGGATTTCGTGCATTCCTGCTTGGAAGATTATGTGGGTGTCTCATAGAGATTTGGCATGCGTAAAACTTGGGCCTGATACTCTAACTCCAACCCCTTCTTCATCTTTCTATTGAATTCTTCTCTAATCGAGTTAATCGCTCTCCGTTCGCTTGGTAGCAGTCAGTTACCACTTTATACTTCATGTCAAAATCGTACCCAATCAACAAATCTGTTAGTGTCGATATGGATTTTGGATATAATAAGACTTTTATTCGCTTCCCAACGTCTCATCTACATATTTAAATTTGTCTCCTGACGGAGCAATTTTCCATCTGATTTGAAACACGCCAACTGTCTCCATTTTCCGAGGTAGATTGCAAGAGAATAAAAAGTACAAAATAAAAAAAAAATATTTTTGTGATATTGCTGATTTTAAAATGTGATAAAAGTTAAAAATAAATCTTTTTTTCTTAATAGATAATCATATACTGTCCTCGAATCGTGCGTTTTAAAGTCTGGTGTATCAGACCCTGAGTAGCTCCGAACAAATCTGAATAAAGCGGTGAAAGTCTTATTTGCAGATAAATAACTCCCTTATTATCTACGTCAGGGTTACCCTGTTGTTCCTTGAAAATTGCTTTTGGTTTTGCCTACAGGCCCAAGTCAATTTAGACTCGTAGGTGTTTGTCCTGAGAGCTTTTAGTGCTGACAGAATGCATATTGTTGCATTAACGGGGTATGAGTATTTTATTTTAATTTTAGTCAATAATAACATGGATTCCATGTTGTATTAACGGTTTTATTTATTTAAATATGCGCAATAATGCAATATTTTAGCTTTATTGGTGTTTCTATTGAGATATGAGACACTCGTCAGCGCAAATTTGGATTTCGTGCATTTCTGCTTGGAAGATTATGTGGGTGTCTCATAGATATTTGGCATGCGTAAAACTTGGGTCTGATACTCTCACTCCAACCCCTTCTTCATCTTTCTATTGAATTCTTCTCTAATCGAGTTAATCGCTCTCCGTTCGCTTGGTAGCAGTCAGTTACCACTTTATACTTCATGTCAAAATCGTACCCAATCGACATATTTGTTAGTCTCGATATGGATTTTGTTAAAATTGTACCCAGAATCTTCATATGTCCAATAAAATTTTCAACTTTGAGGCTCTCATCACAGTTATATGTAGTGGAGGGAGTTTCAGCATTGTCTCTATTGCTGCGGTGAGGTATGATGGCATGGCTCCTGTGAGTCTTACACAGAGTAACCCAACATTTTTTGCAGCTTTTTTTGAGTTACTTCTTGTTGTATCTTACACCACCATAATCAAGAAGCATATGTGATCATAGGTTTCATACGACCATAACATCATTTTCGACCTCAAACCCCAGGTTTTCCCAAAGATTCTACGGCATGTCCAACTTGCCGCTATTGCTTTTTGTAGAATCTTTTCAATATTGCTGTTCCAGGTCAGTTTCTGGTCTATTATCACTTCCATATATTTAACCTTTTTGGAAAAATTCAGTGTTATTCCATTTAAAGTTGGAGGATTGACTGTTTTGTTGGGATTAACGTGTAGTCCTTCCTTTGTGCACCGTTTGCTAATTTGGTTTAATACAGTTTGCATAAAGCTTATAAGAGTTCCTTCATTTTTGCCTCTGATAGTGACAATTAAGTCATTAGCACAACCTTCCGTTGTGAACCCTGAGTCGCGCCCACAGTAGAGGTGATAAAACTACCATTTGAGGGCATCTTCTAATTGTGGTGATTGTCGCAGCTTCGTTGCAGTGATGATTCTGCTTTTTTGCATTAATTGAATTGTTTGGCAATATCCTTAATATTTGAGGTATCCAACTTGCGGATAATTTTTTCATATTTAAATGTTTTTTTAAAATGTCATAGACAGTATGACCTAGCTAACTGCGTTCATCAAACTAAATTTTCTGTGTTTTTTTCCAGCTGGTACCCCAGGAACGCTTCCTAAAATCAAATTAACCCATGCCACATTAACGCTACCTCGATTGAAAAGACGATCGAGGACATCTATAGAGCGTCAGAAGAGATTCGACAAGATACGCAGAAGATCGAGGAAGAGTAGAAGTCTTGACAGCGGAGCACAAGAATGTGATACCGACAGAAATACGACTTACAGTCATTTTCAGGTAAAAACTGAAAAAAAGAAGATTTGCCTTTAGTAGTGTAATACTCGGTTCTTAGCAATAGATTAGGTGTCCATTTAATACGCTACCGAACAGTATTTTAGCAACCCGCAAGGTGTAGAAAATATTTATACATATTTTTCTAATAATTACATTATTTCAGCGGCCGAAAAATCTATTTTTGTTTGTTAAATTGACACCCTCTCAATGGCAAATTTAAAAAATCATATTTGAAAATTAGGTTATATTCAGAAACGAACTTCTCGTGTCTTTACTTTTCCTATCTTTAAGTAACTTTAATATAGTTAATTTTCCTTTCTTATTTTTATGAACTAACCCTATCGGTTACTATTTATAGGATGTTCAGAATTTTTTTTCCATAAATCTGTACGATACAGCTCTATCAGTCATTTTAAAAGTGATTGTACACTTTCGTGTGATTGAAGTCAGTTCAGTTCTTCAAATTTACAGGGTCCAGCAACAAGACGTTGAACTTCTATGGCGTTTTTATCGTATAAGTTACGAATTTCATTCAAGTGCATTCCTAAACATTTGACAAAGGTGCATTCCATGAAAATATTTTTTAATATTTGTGTACCAAAATCAGGGGTCAACTTTATTTAAATAGAACACCTTGTATGATTCTGTATATTAAAATCTCTGTGAATATTTTAATTCATTCCTAAAATATTTGGGCATTTTAACGTGTTGCTAAAGAGTAATTATGTTTTAATGAAAAATTTTGTAATTTACATTCTTACTTTAAAAATTTGTAATAGAAGATTTCATAACAAATTGTATACTGTACACCATATATTATCATGGAATGCACCTTTTAGGTATGCACTTAAACGATATTTGTAACTTTCAAGATAAAAACACTATGGAAGACCGACGCACCATTGCAGGACCTTATATATATCTGAAGAAAAAATAAATTTATATATATATATATATATATATATATATATATATATATATATATATATATATATATATATATATATATATATATATATATAAAGTACTGAGATAACTCGTCGATTTAACAGACAAATGACATCGACCATGTGATATAGGAAGTTCGAAATTCCTTAGGTCGGTAACTGTTGTTGAGTGCCTTACTAGCCGAAAGAGGCTGAAATTATTAAATCTGGTCCTGAACTTTATACCAACGTGTTACCAACCGAAAAAAAGTTATAAACCAAAACCATTAAGGCCCGCCACTAATGTCATTTCTATGTTCTTTCGGTACTTTGACTATACCAGTACTTAAGGACGTATTCTTTTGTTCATTCAAGGAATTTGCAATTCTTGTTTGTCCTTGTTTGATAACAGAATTTCGACAATGACTATTAAGATACTTTTCCATTAAACATTTATCTGAATATCCTTTAAATTATATTTATATAATTACATTATTACTTTCCGATTTTTTTTTATAGAATTTTTACAACAATTCAACGTATACGTTGAAATACTAATTGATTTAAAATAACAAAAATTTATTTGCAGAATTGTCCATTGGCGTACAGCTCTTTTTGCTCGCCTATAGAGGAGGGTCAGTACCAACTTTTATGCTAAATAAAATGTAAAAAAGTACCTATTTTCACTTTAAAAATATCACTATACAGTTTGTTCCAAAATTTTCACCTTTATGGAAAGATTGATATTTATTATTAGTTTTTATTTTGATTTATCATACTTTATAGAAATTCTATATAGAATATCTACTCTGAAATATTACCTATAAAATATAAATTTTTGAAGATATTCCAGTTAAGATTATTGGAGATCTATAACTTGTTACATAGTGAATGAATAGTGTGAACAGCGTCACAAATGGGTACTTTTCTTTCAGCTTATACGCTTCTAAAATAACCTCTTCTAGCTTTAGAGAATGCTTTCCATAAAATAATTGTCTATGTTCATACCTGAACTAATCTAAACTTCTTCGTAGGTGTAAACACAAATGGGTACTTTTGTTTTAGCTTGTACGCTTCGAAAATAATCGCTCCTAGCTTTAAGGAATGCTACACTGATGGCAACAAATTTTGACAGACGCAGGATCTAATTAGTTACTCGGTCTTACGAAGTTATCACTACAAACACTTTCTCCATTTTTCAGTTTTTATACATTGCTATTTAAATATTTCAGGGTCTCATTCACCCATGTCGGTATAATGCTTATAAAAATTGTCTAGAAAATCTTGAAGCGTAGGCATTCTAGTTTCAGGTTTCAAAAATAATAGCTGAAAATGTTTTAATAAATATTGCAGAGATTTAGGATGTGAAGATTTTAACTACTTTTCAATTCTTGACCATACCCAGATCTAAGGGACAAAAATTTCGACTTGGTATTTTCTGTGGTAGCTTTAGAGACCCAACGTTTTTTTAAATTCCAAATCAATTCGGTGGATTATTAGTGGAATCAAAAGTATTTTATTTATGATCATCACATCTTAGATTATTTGGTATAGTCAACAGCCACGATATATAATATTTTGTAACCTTATGCGTTTTAAAACTTAAAAAATTTTATTTATTTTCCTTTGAAACATTTTTCCATAAATGGCGTTACATATGTTATATTTTTTTTCCATGTAATAAAGTTGATTTTCTATTACTATTAAAAATATTTTTTTCCGAGTCTGACTCACTCCGTGTTATTAACGTATAAACAGGTGTCTGTAGTTCAAGGTTAAACGACTTAAATGATGAAAAAAGTCGATGTCAAAACTTGGCAATATTAGTGATAGATGAAAACAAACTTTTTTCTCATTAGAATTTTTTAATTTTTGGGTCATTTTCATTAGATTTTAATGTAACATTTTGAATCATCATGCTTTGAAATGAGAAACAATTTCTTAGGAATACTTAGTACTCATAAGCATTCTAAACTTCATAGTCTCTAATTTATCATGGTATTTTACTAAAAAAAGTTTAACTCTTGTTTTCTACTTAATATTACAAATACCATCTCAGTACACAGGGCGTTAATTCAAACTTCAAGAGGTAATTCTTTATTTTATCTATGTTTAAAAGTTGTTAAACTTAATATGTGCCAGAAAAGCTTAGAAAATGATATTTTGTCAATTTGACAAAAAATGTTGTATCTTTGGTTATTAGTTGTAGGTATACAAAAGATAAAGTAAAAATTAAAAATGTGCATGCTGCATGATCCCATAAATTGTATACCACGTAACAGTTATTATTGTGTAGTTCGATATCAGACTGGTAGCTATGACTTCCTACTGATAATTTAGGGAAGGGTGGTGTTAAAACGACAGTGGTGTTCTGGGAATTTCGCTCTTGGTTTAATATAACTCCGCCACCTCCAACTAATAGATTTGAAGAAAAGTGTAGAATGAAATTCACAGAAAATAATTATTCTTGTTCTCAACGGTCCCTGAGGAGATCCAATCGCTGCCCAGGTTAAATAAAAAATATTAGAACATAGTGAAAAACAATTTTTTTTTCTAATAGTTCAAGTCTTAATTTGTACTATCCCGGAATTTCAATTAACCTTACCGTATAAGTTTTTGAGAATTTAATTTTCAGAAATTAAAAAATTTGTGCAGAGTTTTACGGGAAATCAGGACCTTGGCACTTTTCTTTTATACTACAATTTGTCGATTTGATGAAGTTGAAAAAAATTAAAAATTAGCTTTTTAGCACATTAACTTTCTTTTCTTGCAATAAAATAATTAGCTTGCCATGGGGTTTACTCCAATATCAGTTAAATGAAATGACATAAAATTTAAGATTAACCTGCATTAAAAAGGAGTTAAAAAGTTTGGCAACGTTGTATGAGCCCGCACTTCAGATCTTTGCATACATTGAATATGAAAATTTTGACCTATTGATATTTTGAAATAATACAAATTATTATGAAATATGAATATATATATATATATATATATATATATATATATATATATATATATATATATATATATATATATATATATATATATATATATATATATATATATATATATATATATATTAATACTTGCCAGAAGCTAATCTGAAATTAATGTCGTAACGTTTATGATGTGTATTATCTTCTTTATAATTACTTGTATGAATTAAATTTATACTATTACATTTTATGCATTTTGCATGAAAAATACCCAAAAAGTTCCTCTTTAGCGACAGTTTTTACACCACAAATCATCAGTAGTATATTTTACTTTATTTCTCTAACTCTGTTATTGATATAAACATGCACTTCTTGTGGAGTGAAATTTTCTTCTAATATACGTTTTTGTTTACGTTTGGGACTTAAAATTTATCGGCAACTTTGCAATGATACGTTCGAGTATTATGGGTAAACATTTTACTTAATTATTTTGAAACAGTAAGATTAGACTGTCCTGGATATAAACAAAAACATTAAAAATACAACGTTGCCAAATCACACACTTGTTATGACCAGCTCATTTAAATGAGCCGAATGAAATTCCGTATTTATTTTTTTGTATTTTCTATTTCAGTGATAAAATGCCTTGCAAACTATTAATTTTTAAGTTATATTATTTTTTATTAGTATTTTAATTTAATTTGTCCAATATTGTGTACTACACTTCATTTGACTCACACGGTAGCGAATGGACCTCCTTAAAGGGAAAAGGCAATTTTTAAGCTACACGTAAATCTTGTGGAAATTCTTTATTTTTAATACCTCCTTGTCCATTCATTCCAGAATTAACATAAATTCGAATTGGACCAGAATAACTTGAAGGCAATTTATTTTCAGTTTTGAGAAATAAATAACAATGTTTTTAAGACCAGGAAGTAAAGTGATGTATCACATTTTTTTATAAATATGTAAGTTAACAATATAATCAAAACTTATTTTAACCGCAAATGCCCTCTGTGAAAGCAGTTTAAAACATTTCTTTTAAATCAGACAGAATAACCTGTTGAAGTTTGTCCAAGTAATTAAGACCCTGTACTAAACAAATATTTATCAAATTGAAAATCTGTATTCTATTTTCAGGCCGAGCTGTCAAGTAGAGAGCAATGCCGGAGTACAATTCTACCAGAAGAAGTGCTTCTTCGAACACCGGCAATTTGTTCTCATAAGAAAAAAACTCCTCAGAAGAAAACTCCATTAAAAACACCATTACGAACGCCGCAACCTTCCAAAAATCCTACTTCCAGGTCTCCGCATAGTGCGGGAAAAAGTAATCTTACCAAACTGAGTACATGCAAGTGTGATTTAAAATTGTTGTTTTAAAATGGACAATAAGTATCGGTCAAAAATGTGCTAATTGACAGAATATATTATAGTTCAAACAGTTTGTTGGCTTTGTGTTCAAATGTCTTATATGTGTTTACAATGAAGAAAAAATTAATATAATCGTTTTAAAAAAAATTTTCAGTCGAATTTTATGGATATTTACTAATATTACATAGAATGCCGTAAAAATATTTTTAACAGAATATCTAGAGATTTTTTCTTTGTGAAATGTAATAGCAAATTTGTCAACAATGGTGGATTTAGATAGCGACATGGGATCCAGAACTCTTAACATAGGCCATAGTAGACTGGGAGCTAGAAACCTAATTGTATTATTTTTATTAAACATATGAGAAGGAAAAAAAATCAGACATCTTATTTCAGATCTTTTAATAGAAAACCTACAAATATATGTATATTCTGTTGGTGTACTATTTTATTTTGAACAAAACACTGAAATAGATATAAGACATTTGTATTGAAAATTAACTACCCTGTATTACCACACTACCATGACATTAAAAAATATATATGGTGTTAAGTTTTTATTTATAAGATATTTAATGTTGGTGGGTAATTTTTAAATTTACGCTTTGAATGCTAACACTTTCTCGTCGCTTACTAACATTCTTCACAAACTGCAAAAAGAAGTGTTTTATATGAGGTGGTCAAAAAGCTGAATTTAACTAAACCTGATGGCAAGTATCACTTCCATTCACTATTTTATTTTTTAAGATAAATGGTGATTATTTTGTATATTTTCTAATGAACTATTGCCAATTTCGCAATAGGAGGTCAAATAAGACCACATTTTGTTTTTTATTTGAATATACTTTAAATTTTTATTTTTATATACTGAAAAGAAATGTTTGAAACAGAATTATAAATTTCTAAGTAAAGAAGATTACATTTTTTTAACAAAATTTTTAAGAAGATACTGTACATTAGCAAATATACCAATAAAGGTTTAAACCCTTATACAAACTACAGAAACAATATTTTTTAAAAATGTAAAGTATTTTGACGTTCTTTTACCAAATAAGTTATTAAAGTTTATACAATAAATTATTAAGAAAAAAAAGTGGTGAATGTTAAGAGGGCTTAGACTAAAAAATGTTAATATTCATTAAGATACTTTTTTCTTCCACTTTTTTTTATTAATAAACAATTTTATTAAAACAATCTAAAATAAAATACTTCAAAGTTAGTACAGTATTACCCTTTATCCAAGTAGCTAAACGTCTCTTATCGGTGGTTACTTTTATTTTTTATAAGTTCTATTTTTCAGCTTTAAAATTTAATAAATTTTTTGGACCTCTCTATAAACTACTTATAAATTTCAGGGTATGGGCTATTTTTTTTTTTAATTTAATAATAAAATTAACTAAAGATTAATATCAGTCAGTTAATTTCTATTGAATTTTTAGTGTCGAAAGTTGTGTAAAAATGATCTTTAATTAGATTTTATTGTTTTTATCTCGTTTATGTTACTAAGTTGACCAAATTGATTTGTTTGATATATTTTGTATTAATGACAAATTTCAATGAAAGTGATTTCTAAAAACGGTTGATACCTGCTTGATCATTAGTACTTTGGCATTACTTATAAAAGTACAACTATTGCATGGTATTAATATGACTTTAAAAAAACTTTTTGCATCCAAGAAAATTTAGGATCTCTGGGAACAAAATGAGATAACTTATTTTTTTTTTGTATAAACGTTTCTGTTAAGTTTTTAATTTGTAAATAATGTTTTATGCTTCAAATTTTCCACTGTATTAAAATATTTTTTCTTTTATTTCTTTACTAACAATTATATTTTAGTTCTGTAAGTTTGTCAGTATTTTTTTTATTTTTGTATACTTCTCAGTTTTAAATTGTTTTGTACTTAAAACTTCTCTTGCATAAGCTTTACTTTATAAGTCAGTTAACATCAAAAACATCAATTTTTTTTATACATGTATATAAGTAACACTTGGAAACTCTAAAATAAATATTTTTCATGAGTAGAAGAAATATTCTTGTTTTTAAAGCATTTGACATTAGTACAATTTTTATTGGAAATGTCAAATCCTATTTTCACCAAGGAGTATCACTCACAAAACACCTAATGGAACTTAAAATTACTTATTAATAAGTATATAAAACGCGATATTGTCATTGAGCAAACAATAGAATGTAGATTAAAGAGTTTGAAAGAAAAACTTGTCAAGAGTAATATATCAACTATATATTTTTTTTATTTATGCAATCTACAGTTCCTATTTTTACTGGTAAATAATTAAAAATCCCTAGGAGAGGTTATCAATGAACCCCTTGCATCTGGTTGGGTTCAAGAAAAGGGAATGAATAAATTATCTTTATTGCTACACTGTTAAAATTTGATCTACCAACACTTGGCGAGCAAGTTCAGATTCCCATGTACATACATTGAACAGCAAAAGTCTAGACACACCACTATTTTTTAAAAAGAGAAATGTATACAATATCAACCATAGACAAGATCAAATATACCAAAGATTCAATGTTACAATCGTTTAATACCAACAAATAAGAAGCTTTTTTCGAAAACTATTACAGAAATATTCCAAATTACAAGAAAAAATATACATTCTCTGACTCGCAAAAGTTTAAGAACATCGTTAAAATTTGCGTTTAAAATACTTGCAGGCATTTTAAATGAAATAAAATATCAATTTAAATAAATTAATTAATACTTGGCAGGGTAACCTCTTAAAACGAGTACGGGTTGAAGACGCTTTGACACAGATTGCACCAACTTTTGTGTTACGTTCTTCCCAATGTTTTATTATTCTAATTACTAAAACTTGTCGTCATTTATTTGTGCACGTTTTATCATGACATCGAATTCTTCTGCCAAATTCATCCCATAAATACTCAATCCGATAAGATCGGAACTCTGACGAGGTGTTTGAAACCTGTGGGGGTGTTATATAGTCGCCATTCAGGAACAATGAAAGCGGCGTGTTTAGGACCCTGGTCTCACTGGAAACACCCGCTAGCCCTTCGATCATACCCTATAGATTTAAATAACAATAGATTGATTTGAAGGCTGTTTATGGTCGGTGGGGGAGAGGCTTTTTTGATGTTTGATAGACATAAACATGTTTACTTATCTTTTCTTTCAGTTTAAATGCTTATCGTGCTCTTCAATGTTTTTAAGTGTTAGAAATTACTATAAATGCGAAGTTTGCAATTAATATTAACAAAAAGATAATTTAAGATCCTTTTATTGGCAAATATTGTTACATATTGAATATAAACAATAATTTAGGCAACCATAAATTTGTACTTTTATGTATTCTAGAATTGACCTACTCATTATTATATGATACTTGTTTAAATAATGCAATTAGAAAAGGAAAGCATTAAATCGGTATGTGTGTACCACGAAATGAAATATCTACTGTTTATCACCACTTTTTCAAATATAAATAAAAATATTATTAGGTTATTCAGGATTCAAACAACCGGGCCCTAATTCTGACGTTATGCTAATTCTACATGGGTAGGTTCGAAGAGCTAGCCCAAGTTTTTCTGCCTTATGTAGTAGATTTACTTTTAGACACTTAAGTATACATTCTTATTATACAGCCCATACCATTATAGCCACACTTTCGTGTTGGTTTTGCTAGTTTTCTTAGAATTCAATGATTCTCCTATCTTTCTTCCTATTTTTTTCATGCTCTCAGGTCCAAATATTTTGCTTTGAATTTACTTTTATCAGTAAATATTATTTTCTTCACGAATTCCACACCATGAATTAGATATTGTTTTGCAAAGTTAAGCCTCTTTTCTCTATTATACTAACAAGGGTTTTTTTTTTGTAGCGGGATAAGATTTAAATCACCTCCTTTAAGAGTTCATCATACAGTATCCTTATGTTAAGAGTAGGTTTAAAGTATTGTGTCTCTAGAAATAAACCAGTTGCTAGTAAGATTATATAGAAAAAAGGTTTAATTTTGAAAAACAATACCTAAATCATGATATGGAATTCTGGGAGAAAGTAATATTTACTAATGAGAGTAAATTTTTGGATTCAATAACGTCAAAAAAGTATGAAGAAAGACGAAAGAGCACTTAATTCCAAGAAGTATAATTGCATGGGGCTGTATGGCGGCGTCCGAGGATTGGAAATTTGTTAATAATTAAAGGAATCGTAGATATAAATGCCTGCCTAAATCTTTTGAAAAGAAATCTACAATAGAGTGCAGAAAAACTTATGTTGACTGGTGACTACTATTTCCAGCAAGATAACGATCTCAAGAACACTGCTTTCATTGTGAATGGCGGCTATATAACACTTCTCACACGCTTCAAACATCTCTTCAGAGTCTTAATCTTAATCTGATTGAGCATCTATCGGATATATTGGACACAGAAGAAACGAGCAATAATAAACAGTTTTAGTTGTTGAATGACAAAACATAGGGGAGAAATAACACAAAAGATGGTGCAGTCTATAACAAAGCGTCTTCAAGCCATATTCGATTGAAGAGGTTACCCTGTCAAGAATTAATTTCTTAATAAAAAGTATTATCTTATTTCATTTAAAATGCCTTCTAGGCATTTAAAATACAAATTTTTATTTTGTATTTGAACTTTTACATGTCAAAAATGTATAGTTTTTCATTATAATTTGTAATAATTCTGTAATAGTGTTTGAAAAAGTGTTATTTGTTTGCCGTTATTAAACCGTTGTAACATTTTACCTTTAATGTATTTATTTTCTAAATTTTATCTGCAAGACTTATAAAACCATATGTAAATGCTAAGACTTATCTTTTTTGTGCAATCAAAACCTTCATCTTAACAAATAATTCGGTAGCTTAGTATAAGTATAGAATAAAAACGTCCGTAATTAAATGTTCTCAAGGCATCTACGCCAATCTGCTCTCTAAGTTACAATATCGCAAGATTTCCAGAAGCCAGCTTGTTTAATAAAGAAGTAAATTTAGTTTAGTTAGTAAATCCTAAAAATTTAGTTGTAAAATGCAGAAAACCACGAGGTAAATAGCAGTTTAAAAAATATGACGCACACATGGTCATGGTCTCTTCCATGCAGGGCCGTGCCTTACTAAGATGCAGAGAGGCAGCCAGATCAGACGGTACCGTACAAGGGCGGCAAAAGCAGCGAAATCTACAACTGAACCTTTCAATAAATTAAAAACTTAAATTCGATAAGCCAAATAAAACTTATAAATCTGGCATTAATTCCTATTGAATCTAAAGAGAATAAAGGCAGTAGTTTTGCAAGGACCACCCCTTCCCTTCAACATCTGCATCTTGTCATTCTATTTTGGCAAAACTACACGTTGAACTCTTAGCTAGTCTTAGTCTAGAAACTCATCCACACTATAAAAAATATTCTTACATAAAAACTCTTTCAATGTTTTTTTTTTTTTTTAACTTTTAGCACTCAACTATCTTGTATGTAGAGGTACTTTATGACATAGCGTGACAGCTAATCAAGGCAATTCTGACATCTTGTCAGTCTGCAATAGGATGCTAGGCGTTATTTCCCCTAGACTATAATGGCATATGATATAACAGGATGGTAGTATAAAGTAGGCAGATTTCATTTTTTCCATGCTCATAACATGCTTAAGGTTTCTGAGGAGAAAAGTATGTTGAGTACTATAAAACATTAGGACCTAGGACATAATTTTCATGCTTCTGTAAGAGTAAATGTTTTTTCATTGATTGTAGGAGTAGCATAACAATAATGAGCAAAATATTGATTTTGCAACTGTTATATTTCACTTGAAAAATCATGTTTAAAAAAATATGATATAAAAACTAAACCTAAAATAAAACTATAAAAACTTTTTTAGTTTTGATAACTGATTTTGTTTTTTTAGTCCCATTTTTCTTATTCTTCGCCAATATTCTTTAGAATTTACATCTAGTTCTTCTAATAGAGGTGGGGGCCCTACCCTTATACTCCACAACCAATCTGGATAATCACTATCGGGGCCTAATTTTACATCTTCACCTGTTTTATAGATATTGGAACCACAGCAATAGTTAACTAATTTTTCTGGATCTGTTTCAACTGGAAGGACTCTTTTCTCCATCATTGGACCTGATTTTCCAGCTACTTTTTTCTTTTTCATACCCAACATGCTAACACCTCAAAAAATAGTAAAGTCTTTATTTAGAGTTTATTATAATTCATTGCAAATTTCGATTTTACGGATAGAAATAGTACTTACTACTAGTAGCTTTGGCATAATTGTTTCTGGGAAAATTTAATTCAAAACCCAAAACAATAATTCTCTTTAAAGGTATAACGTTGCAAATATTTGTGATACCCATTTTGGGGTTTAAATTTAAAAAATCGAGACTCCACTTTTCCCTTCTTTCCTATGTAAGTTTGAGGTTATGGCCCGCATAGACATAAGAGTGATTAATAGCATATTAATTATTTTGCTCATGCATCCATAGACAAGAGTAAATTAATAGTACTTATAAACTCGGATCCTACAGAAGAAAGTTGGCTCACGTTGAGAAAGGGACCCAAAGTTTTTCATAAGTAAAACGTCTCCTTTTAATGGCGGAGCGCAAGCACGATACACATACAAACATCACTGGATATCCCTATCACCTCACCAAAACTAGATTAGGTGTTACCATTGTATCATTGTATTACTAATCGAAAACGCTCTATCTCTTTCTAAGCTTATTAATTACTCTTATGTCTATGTTAATAGTACGCGGATCCTATAGAAGATAGTTGGCTCACGCTTACAAAGAGATAGAGCGTCTTCTAATTTCGGTTAGGTGACAGGGGTATCCAACAACGCTTGGAATATCCGCCATTAGAAAAAGAGGTACTTCTCATCGAAAACGCTCTGTCTCTTTTTTAGCGTGTGCTAACTTTCTTCTATAAGATCCGCAGATATAATAGATTACTGATCCTGTAGAAGCAAGTTGGCTGACGCTTAGAAAAAAACAGAGACTTTTCGATGAGTAGTACCTCTCTTTCTAATGGTGGGCAGGTGAGAATGATGTTTGGACTACCGTGCTCGGCTCCGCTATTAGAAAGAAAGGAACTACTCATAAAAAACGACATGTTTCTTTCTAAACGTCAGCCAATTTGTTTCTATATGATCCGCAGTCTATATAAGAGGATATAGTAAAAAGAAATGGTGAACATAAAAGTAAGACTGCGGGTCCTATAGAAGAACGTTTGCTTACGCTTAGAAAAAGACAGAGCGTTTTCGATGAGTACTATCTCTTTCTATAGGAGTACCTCTCTTTTTATAGAGAGATACTACTGTCCTAATTCGCTCGGCCTCTTTTTAAGAGAGAGCCATCGTGCTTCTTTAGGCTTCGCGGAATATATAGTCTACGTCTATGCTAGGATCATAGCATAGACAGACATATAAATAATAGACTGCAGGTCCTAGTGTACCGATTTTCGGTTGGTGTGAGAAAGACAAAAATATTTAAGAATGTAGTCTTTCTCTAAAAAGGAAGGGCTAAACGTCGCACACACGAAGAATGGTCGTTCACACGAGGGGTCTTCGGCGATGCTCGGCTCCATCCCTTAGGAAAAGGAAAGACTATATCCTTAAATAATAGCGTCTCTTTCGCACATTATTTAATTTATGGTCAGAACACTGAAACAGGCGATACTCCTTACGTAATGTATTACGAAATATCTTTTTCTGACGGGCGCGTACGGGGCTTTTAGCTTCGCTCAAAGAAAGAGAGGCACTATGGGCCTAATTCGCGCCTTCTCTTTCTAAGCTAGATTCAACGCGCTTCTACGAGACCCACGGTCTATTTCTTTATATGTTTATGTAACTAATGGTAACTTTTAATTTTGATCCCATGTCACTAGGCAACATAACCTAAATAAACAAACTTGAATCTGGGTTAGAAATGTCAAATTATTACGAATTAGTAATTGAAAAAGCAACTGAAAATGATTAAATAGACTCAAAAAAGGGAAAAATATTCCTTTATGGAATATAAATGCCAACTAGTAGCAGTGCTGCTACTGTCGTAAGTAAATTCATTTAATATTTTTGACTTGTGTCTCTTTTTAAACCCTGTCGCTTATTGTTTTTGCAATTATTTCAGGATAAAAAGAAAGTCGTCAGACTTCTAACCCAAAAGAGCATCGAACAAAATCCAACAGAATCGCAAAACCATACAGAGAAGCACCTTCTTAAAATAGCTCCTGCATTACCTTTCAATAATCGGCGTTTCCTTTATGTACGATCTCATAGTTCCCTAAATGCAGCTAGTTTATCTAAAGCTCAAGAGAGCACAATTTATGACTGTGTTGCCTTGCAAACAGGTCCTGAAGGTATCTTACGTGTTTCACGGACACAAAACGAGAAAGAAAAACATCCTGATCGGATCAGTTTGGATAGGAGAGGTCTGACACATGTTCCTGTTATTGAGGGAGAGCCTAAGTAGGATAATTTTATATGTTTTTAATATTTTTGATTTTTATAGGTTTCACAGTTAACATTGTCTTTCTTATTTTCAGGTTAAGATTATTATCGCTACAACACAATTTGATAAGTGACTTAGAAACTTTAAGCAAGCAAAAATTTCCTACACTTGTGTTTTTAGATGTTTATGATAATCAGTTAGAACAGATTAAATCTTTAGAGATTTTGGAAAATTTAAGGGTACTTCTTATGGGAAAAAATAGGTATGTAGGTAATTATTTTTATAAATTCGCTCAAATTTTTTTACCTGTACCTGTTTGTTATAGAATTAAAAAAATTGAGGGCCTAGAAAACCTTAAGAAACTAGAAGTATTAGATTTACATGGCAATCAAATAGGACAAGTTTCGGGCCTTACAAATCTTCTTGAACTTAAAGTCTTAAATTTAGCAGGAAACCAGATTCGAATTATAGGCGTTAAGGATTTGCAAGGACTTGACGCTTTACAAGAATTAAATTTAAGGAGAAATCGGCTAAAAAAAGTACTTGGTTGTGGAGATATAAATAATTTGGGGAAGTTATTTTTAAGTAACAATGATTTACAAAGGTAAAAATAACATCACATAAATGTACTTGCTTTATTCTTATTGATATGATCAGGAGTTGTTAACTTTTTATGCCTAAATAAAAATTCTCATTTTTTTTATTTTATTTTAGTGTTGAAGATATAAGTAGCATAGCCAAGTCTCAGAATATTAAAGAGATATCTATAGACAACAACCCAGTATTCTTAGCAGGAGATTGTGTATCATTTTTGGTTTCATATTTGCCTCACTTGATTAAATTAAATGCAATGCAAATAACTGAACAAGTATGTAGAAAAAAATAAAATAATTATACAATATACATATAATATACAAATTATGATATTTTTGGAAAAAATCATCTTTTGGATTTATTTTGATTTTTTAAAAATAATGATCTTAATAATTAATATAAATACTCTTTGTCTAAGCTTCAAAATGTTACAATTTGTTTATATCTGTAAAATAAATTGTATACGTGAAAGCTGTCCCTTAGTGGCGTATATAAGGAGCGCGTAGGCCTCGCGATGCGGGAGGGTGCAGCCAATTCAGAGGCGCCCCCAAATACCAAAGTGTAAATATGAAGAATCAAGGCGGGTGCAAAATATTACGGAGCATCAAAACTTCTCTCTCTTACATATTTCTTTGAGAGGCAGTGAAATGTCGCGATTGCTACGAACTATTCAGCTAGCCTTGCCTCAGTCGGATTTGCGAGGTATGTGGAAAGGTGCATGCATCGGGAGTTCACTAATTACTTGGCATATATCGCGTGTTGCCAAGCCAATAAATTAGTAATTTTGGTGTTTAAAATTGATCAGCGATTCCCGCAAAGAAGCCAAGACATCTCATCAGTTAGGAATCACGACTCTAGTCTACAAGAGCATATATTAACAGAAAACGAAAATAATTGCGCTTTAGAAGCCACTATTCAATTATATTTTGACTGTGGCATATTACCGCTAAGAATTAAATTTCTTATAACATGAACCTTATTCCAAAAGCCTGACATAAAGTATTTATAAAAAAATATGTTATTATGAAAAAGACTTCAAGTATTTGGAGTGCGTTTTAGGAATTAGAAAACTCTGAATATATAAAGAACTTTAATTATCTAGGGAATATTTAAAATAACATGACCAACTTTCTTGCAGTATAGGCATTTTATTTATGTTTACTATTTTTTTAATAAAGCATAGAATTAAATTTACATCAATTTCTTCGTTGATACGCTATTTATCTATACAAGGGAGGCAAGTTGAGGTTTCGTTGTCGGTAAATGCCAAATAAAGAAAAGGTAATTTTATTATATCTTTTCGACATTTATAAGGATATGCCATACCTATGGAATGAAAATTATAAAGATCATTTATTTAAAAACATTACATATGATGGTTTTACGGTGATATTCGTCCAGCACTTCCTTTTCAATTTCGTACAAGCCACCTCGCCTAAAACAAGGGCGCTTTTTATGGGCTTAGGAAACGCGTGTATCACGGTACATATCGTATTTCTCGTACACACGACAATCACTCTGATTTAGAATACTGATTATAAATGGTGTGATTGGCGCGCTCTGAATATCTTCCTTTCCTAATTCCTAGGAATCCTAAATATCGTGTAGTCTCATAGCTCCTCAAACTGCACCGCTGAAAGAAGGCACTCATGACCTGGGTCAGATCCTCCCTGTTATGGAGGATATTTATACTTTAAAGTATTTCAATATGTTGAAATGACTCAAAGTAATGCAAAGTTTGGAAAAGTATGTGTTTAATAATTGTTCTGGAAATTTTAATATTAAAATTACAAATATATTTTCTATTGGCGTCAAATATAAACTTTTTTTTAAGGTTCGAAAAGCTGCGATGGCTTGGCGAAGAAATAAGGAAACCACTAATGCAGCTTTCATGGACTTGACGAGTGAGACTACAATGAATTGTCGAAGAGAAGAAGTTATATCTAATGCTAGAACTAACTGGGAATTACTAAGGTCAGTTTTTGATATAATGATGTTTTAACTCATTAATTTAGTTACATACTTTATTTAAAAATGTATTTTACTGTTTTCTGAAATGGGCATTATTCCTGCAAATTGCATTCTTGACTCTTCTCGTGTCCAGATGAGGAATTATGCTTTTTTTTAACAATCCAACATGGATACAACACTTCTTTATTGGTTTTCATAGGTCCTAAAAATTTGCATTATTTTTAACACGTTAACCTGGGCATTTACGCCTAGTCTTAACAGAAGCCTTTGGACGGGCAGGGCAAGTGATTAAAACTGATTTTTAGGGAGAGTTAAGGTTGCAAAAAGGGGCAAAACACTAATTGTTTCTATAGACTAAATATTTGCATTATTATTAGAAGTTTCTTTAGTTAAACATTTTGATAGTCCAATTCAATTTTTATAATTTTTTTTAGATCACAAACAAAATGCCTCACAAATAACGTTAACACAGTGGATAAATCTTTGAAAAACTTGAAGCCAGACTCAGATTTTATTCTGACCTCCTTGGCTAAACCAAATTTGAAAACGATATGCAAACCTTTACAGAAATCGAAAACTTTTACGAAAATAAGTTCTAAAGTACCTTTATTGCCTGATAAAAAGCTAAGTCTAGTAAGAACGCCATCTCAGGATACAGAAAATTCGCAAAATACGTCCAATACCTCAAGTAGTAATAATTCAAATGAATTTTTAAAGTTACCGCCTATTTTGGTACCGATTATTAGTAAACTGGAAAAAACGGAAGTTATTAAGGATGAAGGTATGTTTTGTTTTTTGGATTGTAGTATTTGTCATATTTATTGTTTTTTTAAATTGTCTAAAAATGTGTGCAGTATACGAAAAATCTTTTTATTGTTGATATCTGAATAGTTTCAAATATTACGTTTACATTTATCTGGTTTAAAATCCATAAACAATAAAAAAAATTTAAAGAAAGCATTAATTATTTATTTATGACAACAACTTTCATTCCCTTTTGGCTTAGGCTATTATTTTTTGTGGTCATTCTTACCATATTGATAAGGCATTTGGAAAACAAAGAAAATGCATTCATATTTTCTCTGACGTTGGTTATAGAGTGGACTGTTGAAATTCGTTTAAGGATCTAAAAATTTTGACTCTACCTTGTGTGTACATTATGAAGTGTTTTTTCTACATCAAACAAAATCTTGATCTATATAGATCACATGAAGATTTTCACAACTATCCCACAAGAAACAAAAACGATCTTGTACCAGACTTTGGCTGGCTTGATAGATCTAGAAATGGTTCAAGAGTATTTTAAATCCAACTTAAATCTGTAATATTGTCTTTTGCCTCTTGTTAAATTCTCTTTGTTTTTTTTTAAGTGGCTTTTTTACTAAAATTTTCCTTTTAAGAAAAAATACAATATTGTAATTTTTTTATTGATATAGATTTAATAAGTTTAATGATAATTAATTCTTACAATTGAATTAGTTTAGTCTGGAACTTACTGCTTTGCACGCACAATTTTACTATTTGATCCACTCTTGATAATAACTTGTTGAATATAATTTAATGGAGAGCACTAAGAATTTACATTCTATTTTACAGAATATATTTGTAGTAATTCATAAAATCACTGTAATACGACTTTTGTAATTTGAATATAGCTGGAAGTAACTTTGTTGCGTCTAGCATGTTTCTACAAGCAAAAAAATATTCAAAAAAATAAACATTACCTAATATATAGGCAGAAAAATAAACGAGTTGTTTTTTTTTTCTTTTAAATTTACAAAGACAAATCATCAATAATCAAGCCCAAAATCTTGCGTCTCAGAAGACAACAGATCAAGCTGGTGACAGGACTTATAACTGGCTACTGCAGCTTAAGGAAACATTTACATACAATGAGCATCTTTAATGAAAAACCAATATGTAGACTATGTAATGAAGAGGACGAGGCGGCCTCACACCTTATCTTCGAACGCGAAGCATCAACCTACCGGAGACACCTTCAGGTCTCAATCATTCAGGAAGGCTCGTACTCAGGGATAAACTAGTGAATAGGCTGCTAAACCTAATTAAGGCAACCAACATGTTCACCTAAACAGATATATCAGGCGACACAATAAGTCTCAAGGCTGCACTGTAAGGGCTTGTCAACCTTGGCCTGCTATGTTAATCATCATCAAATCAATCAAGACAAATAAAAATATTAGATTTTCTTCAGAAATGTTGGAAAAAGATTGTTCGAAATAATCCAAACAAAAACTACTTTTGATCATAAATAATCAGTTTCAGCATTAAATCGACGATTTTTTTTTGGTAATATTAGAAGCTCGGTAGTGCAGTGGTACAGCATCAGTCGAAAGGTCCCGCGTTCGGTCCTCGGTGCATCCGAATATTGATATCATTTTGCAGTGGTAAAACTGAACGCCTAGGTCGATTCAGTCAACAAATCAGTACCTAATGTAATAATAAGCGCTTGAAGCGTTATACTGGCCACATCACCTTCCTTGTAGACCGATCGGTCCTGTATATAGCAACTATAATCGCTGTACACTTACGTGCAATAACGCTGTGAAAAGGGGCTGTTATTATTATTAAAAGAGAATGATATAACTGACATTAAAACAGTGTGATACACATAAGATAAAAATAACTGTGAATGTGTCCTACAATAAAAATTTAAATTATTAGGCAAAAAGACTCACGAAACTTCCACACACGCTCAAGTGTATCATTTATTAGTAATATTTACTTTGTATGCTTTAGCATAATAAAAAAATTATTGTAAAACGGATGCTTTTAACGATATAATAGTTTTGCCTTTTATTTAGTTAAATTTTAAAATAATCTTTTTGTGAATCACTTTCTTTATTTTTAAGACATCGTGTAAAATTTTATTTAGGTTCATTAAAACATTCTGGCAGCTTATCAAGTGTCGGTCCAAACGTCGACAGCTCAAGTTCTTTGGCTAGTGGTAGTGAACCAGCCCAGTCCAGCTCTTCAAGCAGCTCAGATAGCTCAGAAAACTCTGAATCTGATTCAGAACAAGAAGATGTAGTCAAGGAACAGGGCGCAGAACAAAATGACAGTGATCAGAGGTAAAATATTGCGATACCCAAAATTAACTATTTTTTTTTTAAATGTATCTCCCTCTCTGCATCAGATTTAACGACAATTTTTCGGTTATTAGCAAAATTTAATTGTATCCCTGAACTAAGAATTCCTAGGTTAAATGGGAACTTTATTTTCCACTTGGTCTTAATGAAAGTTGGATCTATAATTTTTTTCGAAATAATCAGTCATTTTAACATGTTGCATATATTCTCCTTCAGACAGTTTATTTCTTGAAAATATAACTCTGATCTTTTCTCCATACGCGTTTCGACCACCTAATATTTTCATCAATGGAGCTGTATCGAAACAAGAACACCATTTATTTTTTTTTTGTGGAGAACTCTTGCATAGACAGCTCCACTAAATGTGGCGGTAGTGCCTTATTCTTATCGGCTACCCCCCCCCCCCCCCCGATTCTATAGTTTTTGCTGATTGCGGTTAGTCCTTTGGGTTGCCGGGCTGGACGACTTTTTATTAACATCTGGTCTTCACAGCATTGGTGCCTCCGCCCCTAACATTTCGCAATACAATATAAGATTGATCTCTTAAATATTTCATTATTAAAATAATAATTACCTGTTAGCTATATTGTAAAAGTGTAATCCTGGTCCCGATCCTGGATCCAAAGCGTCCTTTGATGTTTCGCCCAGTGTAGGTGCCCTATCTAGGACTAGAATAGCTTTTTTCAGTCTCTTCTTTCTTCCTTCCTTGACTGATAGTTCCTAGGCCCTGTTGCCTAGAGCTGGTGTCTGGGTCTTTTGTGTTTCCTGTCGTCCACTGCAGGGTCGTAATCTACAGTTTGCCTAATGAGCTCGTTGTTATGCGTCTCTGCTTTTAAGAAGATTTTGGCGGCCTTTTTCTTAGGACCTCCCTTAAGGAAGTCCATCTCATCTCCCTAGGTATTTTCTCGTTCCTGACGAACCACGGGGCGCTTAAAGCCATCCTCAGTTGTTTTCCTGAGCTTCTAGTCTCTTAAGGTGTGTTGCTTCTGTGTAGCCCAAGCTGTAGACCCGTAGGTCAGAATGAGCCTTATTACGGCCTTGATGATTGTCAGCTTGTTCTTAAGGCTCATGTTGCTGGTTCTATTGAGCAGCGGATAGAGCTGTCCTCTACAAATTTGAATTTGTTAACAGTAGCTGAGATGTGCTTGTCCCATCTCGGTTCTTTACCTACCATCACTCCTAGATATTTGGCTTGGTCAGTCCATTTGATATCTTCGCCATCAATATCTATTGTTTTACCCAGGTCCTTTCTTCTCCTTGTCAGCAAAAGTGCTTGGCTCTTCTTGGCATTAACTGATATTTTCCAGATGAGAAACCAGTCATCGATTGCACTGATCTTGCCATTATGGCAGTATCGTCAGCGATAAGGCCATTTTCGTGCTTACTGTCATGGGGATAGGGTGAGTGAATATGTTGTAGAGGTGTGGTGAGAGTACGGGTCCCTATGGTACTCCAGCCTCTGGCCTTCTGAGTTGTGATATTTCTTGCTCAACCTTTACGGTGAACTCACGTTCTTGTTAATATGGAATCTACAGTTTCGTAGATCCGCGCCGGGTAGCAGCATTCTGGAGCTTGTAGATCAAGCCCTTATGCCAGTCTGTCGAATTCTCTGGCTACATCAAGCAGTATCACTCCTGTCGATTGAATTCCTATTGAATATCCTTCAGACGCGACTTCAGCAACTCTCAGCAGCTGCGGTTCAGTGAATAGTCTTTCTACGAATCCGAACTGCTCTTGCAGAATGCTGCCGATTTTTTTCAGTCGCTGTTTTGAACCTTTTCAGGATAACCCTTTTAGCTACTTTGATAAGGGCGGGCAACAAGCTGATAGGCCTGTATTTCTGCGTGAAGGTGTGCTTTTTCCTAGATTTAGGTATCATTCTTCCGAGCATTCGGAAATTGCCTTAGTCTCAGCAACACCATTCATAGGAAATAACTATCTATATAAAATATAAATTCCGAGATATGTTTGCAGGATATTAAACGTGCAGACGTTTTCAATGTCTGATTGAAAAATTTCGCCAGTCAAACGACAGTAAAGATTTCTGTATTTCTTACAGAAATTTTAATTTTTAATCTATTATTTTTTTATAGTATTCCACTGGTACTTCCTGAAAAAGATCTTAATTCTCCCGTCGATCTCCAAAACGCATCCAACAGTACCCCAGAAGATACTTCAAGTAATCTGTCCACCAACACTAACAACAGCAATTCTGTATTAAGTGTTGCCAGTACGTCTGAAAGTGAGAAAGGCAGTATTAAATCGAGTAGTAGTAGTCTTACTAGGAATATTAAGAGTGCCGCCAGTGGAAGATCGTTGCCAGTGAAGTGTAATGGTAGAGCTGCGACAGCCAAGATTAAGAAGCCTCAAGGTTCTCCACTTATACCGAAAGACAGGTATTCATCATTTTTTAGATCAGTGATCATAAATATTTAGTGTAGTTTTCTTACTTAATTAATATCCATAAGAAGTTTTTAAAAATTAGCGTTTGTTTTTTTGTTTTTGGTTTTGTGTCACACACCCTCAAATGAAAAAGTGTCCTGAAAAACATAAAGGTGATAATTATTTTAATATTTTTAAAAATGAAATGATCTTTTTTAATCTGCCACTGACAGATTCCCAAATTTATGAAGAAAAATTACTCGTAAATTGATTTAATTAGTTATGAAGAACGCCCAAGTGTTGGCCATAAGGAAGTAAATCTTTCCATTTTGCAGACACTGCTGTTAATATTGAAAAGTAGTTGGTTCCACCTCTACCGAGATTTCTCTTGAACAGAAAAAGTTTCTCCACATCACCTTGCAATTATAAATTTACTTTATTAAATATCCGATACACACCTTTCAAATAAGGGATGTAAATTTTGAATGTAATCAGATTGACGCCTAATTCTTTGTCTCTGTTTTCAAGAAAATCTAGTACTGAGTCACACAGACTATAAAAACGATTTAAAGAAATATCTTTAGAAAGCAAATGAACGTCTGTGTAAAGCGGCAAGCCATTGAAATCGTCATCATTTTCACTACATCGTTGGTAAAATAATCTTGTCACTCACTGCATTGAATTGATCATTTCAAAAACCATATAAGTCACACAATTTTTCAGGAATCAATAAAAACTGTGTCATTCACAAGTAAACAAATTTTCAAGGACTTTTCTGGATTGAATATTATTATGAATAATAAAAAGAAAAAAATCAGAAAAACTATTCTTGACTTATGTTGTTTTTAGCAAAAGACAGGGTTAGATGGTATTTAATTTGAACAAAACAGTTATATTAGTAATATTTTTTTAATCAAAATTCATAGAAAAGACACTTAAACATTAACATTTTCATGGTTTACTACCATTATCTATATAATCATAATCTGCATCATTCTCATCTAAATTATCTTTAACATTTGGCCAATTAAGTATGTTTTGTCAAATAGCATATGCTCTTCCAGAATAATGTCCTGTACTCGATTAAAATTGCCTAATTTTTTACTATTAATTGAACCTTTCAATGCATAGGTTTGACTAATGGAAGGGGTACAGGGGTTGAAAGTTAGCTCATCAAGATCAATTAAAAAATTTCTTGGCTATGATAGTTTCTTTTTTATAAGAATTACAATTAAAGCTACACACATACACTACAGAAATAAACAGTAACTACTGTTTATTTCTTTACCAAATCTCTACAAAGTGATTGAAAGATTTCTGAAAAACAACATATTTATTAATATAGAAATACTACAAGCTGAGTTTGCCAGTGGGCTTCACGAGCAAAATGAAATATTCTACAATTTAAAACTTATCACAATTTGATGAGCACAAAAAATGCGATGGTAATAAAGATTGGATCTTTGGAAAAAATCTTAATAATTTTAAGACATTAATATTGCTAATTACTGGTTTTTTAAATTAAATGATAGAATGTGTTTGGAATATTTTTTGGATGTCCGTTCACTTAAATATGATTTCTTTAGAGAACAAGGTGGTGACTATCTTATAGAGATATGTGGAAGACATCTTAATATTTACGGACAAGGAGCATTAAGATTTATTGATAAGCCGTGGAATGTTAACAAGGCCAATGATGTTACAACTGTCAAATTCAACTATGTTAATTTTAATAGTGTGACCGGGTTTTTGAGTAAAATAAAACACAGGTAAGTAAAACAATTGATGTTCGATAACATTATAAATTTCTGTCAGATTGCCAAAGAAAATGTGAAATTTTTGTATAATCAATCACTCATATACTTTATTGTCCAAATCTTTTTGACAATAGTTAATAAAATTATAAACCATATTCAATCAAATAAAGATTGCTGGAAAAAAATATATATATACATACATAAAACTAAAACAAGTATAAGTTATAATACGTACACTTCCACATTAATACACAAATATAGTCATAGGATAAAATTATATTTAAAAATGCAAAGTCAGTACACTTTAAATCAAAATATTATACAATATAGCTCGAAAAACCCGTTTTAGTGTTTCTCAGCAAAATTGAAAAAATGGAATCACTTCTGTATTTCTGCCTATCTGTAACACCCGATTTTCCTCGAAACTATTAAACAGAAAAAGCTAAAATTTAACTCAAAGATGCCCAATTATAGCCATGTAGTTTTGAAAGTGAAACTTTGATTTTGGTAATTAGTTTGGAGAGTGAAGTCGGAAGTAAAAAAAGCCATTCAATGTCATCATGTCAAAAAAAATTCGGGAATGTTCTCCATACGGCATAGATTATATGAAAATTATAACCTTTGACAGTTAATCTTTTATATACAAATAAAGTTCGAAAACAAACTTTGTATAAAGCAAACCATGTTTTTTTACTTACATTTTAATTTTATCGATCAAAAACTAATAAAAAAGTTTTTAACAATTAATTTATGATAGGCTCCTAGGGAGTCCTTTGCCTCTAAAGCTGAATTTCAGTTTATTTCAGAACATAACTGGTAAAATCTACTATAATTAGATCCCATTTTCGGACCACATTGACTTTTATTATAATGAAGCTTAAACAGCACTGCCTTATAAACTTCTGTAATAAAAAGTCGACTTTTATTACAGAACAAGAGACATTTTTAGAATCAAAATTAAAGCGATCCTAGTCAATTATCGTGAAAGTCGAATAGGGCTATTAGCATGTGTAACTGAATGATTTGATACCAAAAGATTATATCATTGAATGATAAGTGAGCTCTTATCAAAACAATTAGTGTTAAAATCAGTCGGCAATATAATATTGGAATGAGTGGGTAACTGTCATAAAAGCCGGTTAAGACCCTTCAAAATTTTGCACAGTTGAAGATAGATAATAAACACATAATATATAATATAATATTTGGAAACATAACACAAAATTTTGCTCAGCGCAATAATTTTCCTATTTATTTTCAGTTACAAAAGTATTATATTTTATAAAATATACCCTTGTACAAATAAATGTTTCTCCGTGGTGAAAACAGAAACAGCAATAAAATGAGACGAACATATACATTCATATTCTCCTAGCAATCGCATTTTAATTAGGATGAGTTAGAATAAGAATGTTTTTATTTTAGGTTTCCAAATGGTGATAACTTTGTATTCAAAGAAACCAACATAAGCTGTTTGGGACAACTGAATGCCATATCTGAAGTACAAGGCTTAATATCCCTTACAATAGATCCAGAAGGAAACCCAATTTGCGAAAAAAATTGGGAAAGCTACGCTATTTATAGACTTGCACATTGGGGTCTTAAAGTTATTAATGACAAAGAGGTAGCTTTAATTTACTCAAATAAAAACTCCAGATTTATTTTTGCAAACGAACTCGTTAAAATTAAAACATTATCCTATCTACAATACCAATTTTATTTATTTTTTACCACATTTTTATTAATTCACTTTCCTGTCTGTCTGTTTTGTTTGTCTATTCGGTACAAATTTTGTAATCGATTTCAAACTAACTTCCCGTTGAGCTAGAGACTTGAAACTTTAAATATAGCTCAAAACTGGATGAGAACGCTATATTAACTCGCTTTCTTGTTTGTCTGTTTGTTTATCTGTTTGGTACAAATTTTGCAATTAATTTTAAACTAACTTCCCGATGAGCTAAAGAGAGAGAGGTTTTAACCATAGCTCAGAACTGGATGACAATGCAATATTAACTCGCTTTCTTGTATGTCTGTTCGGTACAAATTTTGCAATGGTTTAGAATCCACTATTGTGAATTTTTTGATTATAAATAAAGATTTTTAGTCTACAAGCTCAAAAATCTTTAATTGCTAGTTCTAAGCAAAATAAGAACGTCATAAACTTTTTCTGGCTCTACTGGATATCTACCATTTAACATTTTTAGAGTATTTTTAATTTGTAATTCAAGTAGAATGATACAAAGCTAAAGGCAACAAATTTTATGTAAATTAATTTATTGGATCCAAGATATTTGTCGAAGAACATATCCATGCGCGAATTGAAAATGCCCTTTTCTAATTTGATTAAAAAGTAGAATCTCCTTGAGGTATTTTTTTATGGATTCTAAAATTAAAAGTTTTTTTAGGTGTCCGAAGAAGACATTAAGAAAGCCAATACAGAATATCGGAGTCTGAGTGACCTAGTTTTGTGGTCTTTGCCAGATGTTTTACTACAACCTTTATTAGTAAGATTAAGGATAGATGTAAATCATGGAGTCACCGAACAGAATGCGAAAAAATGGTTGTTAAAAGCAGACCCTGAGTTAAGAAGCGTCGTTAGTAAAGAGGCTTTACAGTGGAAGAAAGGATCCCTTACTCAGGTAATTCAAAAGCAGAACAACTTTTTTTTCTAGTTTCTATTTGTGATGTATTTCAGGTAGAAGTGAAAAATAAATATTTTCACTTTTTTGGGGTAAGCATGTACACTGCAGTAAAACTAAAACGCTTTTAAAACGGGGCATGTATGAAAATGGCGATTCCATTTTGCTAAAGATTTTACTTATTGTGAAATCGTGGTCGACGAGGTTATTCTACAATAATGACATTTTCGAAATAACATACGGTACCTGGAGCTAACCTGTAAAAAAAGATTTAAATCTTTTATTTCAATATTTAAATTCTTCTAAATAAAGTTTTCATCAATATCTAAAATTTTTGTTGTTTGTGAAGATGGGTACCAATGTCTGAAGTTTATACGTCTAGAGATAGCGTAACAAGCGTGTATCAAAGCTATCGATAGCAAATTGGTCTCTTGTCAGTAGAACATTGATGTAAAGTAAATTGGTAAATATGGAAACCTGATGGACACTGATATTGATAGGTTGATAGTGATAATGTCAGGAAGCAAAGTAGTGTGCTATCAGGTTTTGCTTCAGAGTTGGGCACAGTGCAACAAAAACTTTTGCAAAACTTCAGCAGGCCTATGAAGATAGTGTTTTGTCAAGGGCCCAGGTTTTTCAGTATCTTAAGGCATTTTCAGAAGGAAGGGAGTCAAGAGTCGGAAAAGTTAAATTTGACTTACACCACCGTTTATTAAATTTTGACCACAGAATTGAGAAAGAAAAATGGTTCCAAAAACCTTTTTGTAAGACCAAAAAGGCATCAGGAGGAAAGGGTGCTTGATTTTTTGGAATCAATTGAAAATGATTTCTTATTTTACAGAAGTTTCCGTTGCACTGTGCCCAAGTCTGAAGCAAAACCTGATAGCACACCGTTGCTCGAAATTGTTTTTTTTTAGAACGCATTAGAAAAAATTGTTTCACGAAAAAAATTGCTACGGACAACAAAATGACTCTAGCGACTTTAAACTACAGAACATGAAAGTTAGATTCAAACTCATACTGAAGGCATATCACATGTTCATCTGCCTCCCCTCCAAGTCCCGCGCAGCAAGTGTTGTCAGATCGACGGCTACGTAGCCATTTTCATTACTTAATTTACACACCTTTGTATTTTTTGTAATTTTGCAATATTGTTTTTATTGACTAATTTTTTTCTTTAAAAGAAGCATAATGTACTGTACAACTGTGTCATAAATTTAAGAAACTCTTTGGTAAGGAAGGTGCTGAAAGAGTATTAAAAAAATCCACCTATGGTTAAAATGATTCCAGATAAATTCTATAAGTATTGGGCACAAATTTTAGATTTAAAATATTGATTTCCTTAGATTTTTTTTATTTTGGGTTTTTCTCTAAAATTAGAAATAAAAGTACTTTAGTCTTATATTATTTTTGTAGTTTTACACTGTGCTCCTGTGGCAACAATTCTCGACACCAATCTTATTTATTTTATAAGCAAACATTTTTTATAAAGAATACATTTTTTTCAAAAGTCATAAAATTTATCCACTTGTTAACTCAGTCAGTCGATATACTATATATTTATTATTGTTTTTAGGAAGATTTGATAATGAGACAAAAAGCTAGACAACATATTTCCGGTCTCTTAGATGAAATGACAAATGCAATGAATAAGTTAAAAATTTTAGATCAAGAATGGCCCAAAATTATGCACGAGTTTGTACAAAATACCCTCTTGGACTACTCACAATTAGACATGTACATGAAACAAAAAATTCAAGAACTGAATAAATAGAAAACTTATGTTAAATAGACTTTCTAAAAATTATATTATAGGTTTAGATTCATGGGGGATTACATATAAAATATTTATTTCAAGAAAATTTTAAAATTGGCATTTTCCACAGATTTTGTCAGACTTCCACTGTCTTTATTTTTAGAATTACCACAATTTCGACTAGCGTATGTAACTTTGGTCGTTATTAAATTAAAAGAGTGATACATACACTAGTTCAAACTGAAATAGATTTCGGAAGTTCGACAACTAAAACGTATGCAAATCAGAATATTTTATACAACTTTTAAGTTTATCACATAGTTGTTTTAAATGTTTGTATTATATATAGGGTGTAAAAAATAGTGTAAAATATACCGGGAGATGATATATTTTATCAAAAAAAGATAACAGTCTTAAAAAGAATTGTTTTCTGTGAATACTCATAGAACCAACTACTCCACTTATACCCCATTAATTAGAAAGTGCATTTTAGCTAACAAATTGCTTATAAATTTTTGATGATTCAGTTTACGAAAATGTAAAAATATTGACAGAGCCTTATGGTAAATCAGCTTCGTTGCACTTTCCTTTGAATTTGTCGATTAGATGAGATTGAAAAAAATAAAAAACTAAATTTTGACATATACGTATTTCTTTTTTGCAATAAAATATTTAGCTTATCGCGGGGTTTACTGAAATATCAATTAAAAGAAAGGATATAAAATTTAAGATCAACCTGCATTCAAATGGAGTCGAAACGTTTGGCAACATCGCATAAGCGCGCACAGCATATATTAAATACATTCAATATGATAACTTTTGAAATAATAGAATATATATATATATATATATATATATATATATATATATATATATATATATATATATATATATATATATATATATATATATATATATATATATATATTATATTTTATATTATATATTTATTAAATTAATACTTACCCAAAGATAATTTGAAGTTAATGTTTGTGATGTGTTTATCTTCTTTATAACTACTTGTATCAACTAAATTTATACATATCACATTTTCTGCATTTTATATGAAAAATACTTACTAACCCAAAAACTTCCTCTTTAATATGTCTTAAAAATGTTGATAATTACAATGTTTACATCACAAATTATCAGTGATACATTTTATTTATATCCCTTGGTTATTGATATGAACATACATATCTTGTGGAGTGAAATTTTCTTCTAATTTATGTTTTTTTGGATTCACTATATTCTGACGCCATTGTTTACGTTTTAGACTTTTACCAGCATCTTTGCTATGATATATTCGAATATTATGAGTAAGTAGTTTACTATTTTGTAAACTTATATATTATGAAATAGTAAGGGTAGACTATTGTATCGGAGATAAACATAAATAGTACAAACACAACGTTGCCAACACAGTTACGACCAGTTGTTTGAAATGAGTCAAATGGTATTCCATATTTATTTATTTTTTATAATATTTTCTATTTCAAAGATAAATGCATTGCAAATTATTTATTTTTAAATTATATTCTTTTTAGTATTTAAATTTAATTTATCAAATATTGGGTACTACACTTCATTTGAGGCATACGGTAGCAAATGGCCCTCGTTGAACCGTTTCAAAACAGTTTTTAAAGCTATATTTGTAGTGTAAATTTTATCTTTTCTTTATTCTTCATGTAGTCTTAAATTGTGAGCGTACTGTGTTCAAATGGTTACTTTTGATTTGTTTTATGTTGATAATTTTAATTTGTTTTAAAGGCCTGTTTAACCGTTAATAAAGCATATATTTATTTATTATTTATTTAAATATTTAATTACTAAAAGAGTTTTTAGTGTTCTGTACTACAATTAAAAACGAAACAGTTATGGAATCTAAAGGGCGGTACTAAAGTAGTCTAGCTGAGCACGACTCAATATTCATATTGATGATTATTTGACGAGGGATTCGTGGAATAGTGAAACAATTTTATACCAGACTAAAAAATGGAATGTGATCTTAACGACGGATCTATATCATATATCTTTTGTCATTTTGGAAAAGAAGGGGCGCATACAAAATGTGGAGTTTTTAGACATATTTTGCATTGTAAGAATTACATACTTTACAGACTTTTTTGACACCCTCTATAGTTGTGCAGTTACTCGTTTTATTTTTCAATTTTTCTTATTTAAACACTACTTATGAAGTTTTCTAAATCCTTTATAGAATATTATTAGAAACAATTTTTTTTAACAAAAAAATATAGTATTGACAAGACACTGCCCCAGAACTTGTTGAACACTTTCCTAGAAGCACAATAATATTTTTATGATAAATATTCTCTAGCCATTTTTAAACTTTTATTGTTAACTTGTTAAACTCAGATATAATAAATCGTAATTTTGTAACTTAAGAATGTTTTTTTTGTTTAAACGGAATAAAGAGAAAAATATATACTTTGAGATCCATAAGTGCACACCAAAACAATTTATACCTTGGCCGATGCCTGTGTCGATTCTTCTTTGTTGATTTATGTACGTAATTATGAGATGCATGATATGTAATAGTGTATCTGCTTGAAGACGGTACACCTCTGCTGTGCCTTTTTACTGTATGTTCTAGCCACAATCCTGTTTTTAAGAAACTTATTGTTGTTTAATCAGAGTGAAATTGCTGATCTTGGTGTCAAAACATATAAAATTATATAAGTTTGAGTACTTTAAACCTATTTGTGAAAATGGAAAATCTATATATTAGTTTTATTTATCATTCCTGAAAATTTTCTAATTTCACTTCTTTCTTACACTTGTACCCCCTAATTAACTAACATGGTCTAACCTAAAAACCCGTCTAAGTTGAAAATAGAGGAACAAGTATAATAATAAACCAAACAAGTTTTGAATCTTAAAAATACCAGAAAAAAAAATCGTAGGTATTTATTACCAAACCGTCAAAAATGGAAAATTTTATTTTCGGGAGTCAACTATTCCTATTAACGATTTCAACGCTTGATCTCAAGGTTTGTAAATATATATTTGTTCCCATATATAAAACAAATAATAACAATGTCATAAGCAAAATAAAACTGTCCAACTAGAAGATCTAACTTCCATGAGAATTAGATTGGGTCTAACAAAAGTCTCAAACCTTAGTGAATTTGTTTGTTATATTTTTAATTAAACATAATAAGCCAGATTCACTAAGAAAGTTTGACTTAGACCTTATCTGGTTGCCATGGAAGTTAGATCTTCTAGTTGGACAGTTATATTTTGCTTATGATGTAATGGAATGGAAATAATTATGATTAATTTTATTAAATATTGTTTCACGTAAAGTATATTCCACTAAATGGAGGAATTAAATAATAACTCTGTGTATGGATTTTAACCATGGGAACTAATAAAGATATAATTATCATAACAAAGGCGTGACAGTCTCTTACAATCTGCACGCAAACCTGTGAAAAATTTTTTTTTGTATAGTTAACTGAGCGAGCTCGTTAGAAAACCACCTAGGAAACTTTCTTACAGAAACTCTCTTTACAGGTACAAATGCCTGAATATAATTCATTGTAGAAAATATTTAGCATATCATCAATACTACCCACAGAAGAAAATTAGTAAAAAAATTAAAATATACGCCATGGTTCCATTGCATTGCATGTTATTTTAAATTATTCTGACGGCAGAGCTTTTTAAGAAGCCATTTTTCAAGGCCATTTGCGCCATATTAACCTTTTGTTTTGACCAAAAATTCGACATTTTTGAAACGCATAGACTCAAAAAGGAAAACAATTCTTACATTAAACCAAATGTTATAGAATATTTATTATCGTTAAATTATGTTTTAATGATAAAGTCGGCGTTTTATTCAAAGTTTATTATTTATCATACATTAGGAAAAAAAATTATAAGAATTTGAAGGTATTCTACTTTTTGGGAAAATATGTATATATATATATATATATATATATATATATATATATATATATATATATATATATATATATATATATATATATATATATATATAACCATGCTAGAGGTCATTCAAAATAAACTAAAATTAAAGCAATTATACACAACACAGTCTTTAGCTCATCGGGAAATTATTTTAAAATCGGTTGCAAAATTTGTACCGAATAGACAAAAATACAGACAAGTAGCCAGTTAATATTGTATTGTTATCCAGTTCTGAGCTATGTTTAAAGTTCAAGTTTCTAGCTCATCGGGAACTTAGTTTAAAATTGATTTTTTTGTTTGGCTATGTGCACTGATGGTGCACAATCAAGGACCGAGATATTTTCTGGTCTAGTGTGGGCAAAGAAGACCAACTAGGATATTGAATGAACTCATTGCTATATTCATAGACAAGCACTGGCATATAAGCGCATTCCTATAGAGTTATCCAGGACAGGTGGTTTTCTCGTGGCAAAGTTTTGGCCTGCTTGGTTGAACTGAAGTCTGAACAAACATTTTTTCTTGACCATCCATTTTATTTGTCCTCTTGTATATCAGATATTCTTTGGCTGTAAAAACTTGCATACTTACCCGACATTTTTTCTAAATTAAATGATTTAAATCTCTCTTCACAAGGCCCAGGTATCACCATTTCCAATGTACATGGTAGAATAGCAGCAATGCTAAAGAAGTTCAACCTTTGGATTCAATTTTACCATTTTATTTCAAAACGAAATTTAACTTAGCGAAAATATTTAAAGGAATATTACTGAATATCTCAAACGACTTCAATTAACGTTCAAGGACTATTTTCCTAATAAACATATTATGTCTGGATTGAACAACTGGATACGTAATACCTTTCAAGGAGATATAACTTCTGATATTTCTTTAATTTTACTGGAAAAAGAAAAGCTCGTCGACTTATCCTCTGACAATTCCCTAAAAATTGTTTCTTAAAGATCACTCTTTCATTGATTTTTGACTCAGATATATATATATATATATATATATATATATATATATATATATATATATATATATATATATATATATATATATATATATATATATATATATATATATATATATATATATATATATATGGGAGAAAGGTTTTTTAATATACACTTAGCTGAAAGATAAGTTCAGAAACAGATTAAATGCTGAACCCGATCTAAGACTCAAAGTTTCAGACATCGAAACAAATTTTGAATTTGAGGGTATTTTTCAAGTTCTGCATTATTATATTCATTTTGTATTAATTCTTTTTTGTCTGTAAACATTTTACGACTATGTTTTAGTTTTTCGTCATGAACTGTTATTCAATATGGAAAATAAATTTTAATAATCCAATTTTACTGTTTAATTTACTGTTCGTAATGATTAAACATTGAGTTCGCCAATTTATTCCGATTTTTAGAAAGGGTTCGTGAGAAGAAAAAGATTGGGAACCGCTGCTCTAGACTTATATGCTATCCTTAAACCTTCTGCATATCAAAAACTAGCCATTAGATGGCTTCAGACCTATGAGAACTTTTGATCAGAAAGTCATGGACTGTGTCATACTATATTTTGGGGCCGATTTCACTGGGAACCGTTGTCCACAAGGTTGATGTAAGATTTTTTGGATCATTAGATTTTTTTAAATTTCGTCATAATCTTCAAAAATAAAATAATAATATTTTCCTACAACACAACTTTAAATAATACCCTCCGGCGAGAATCTACTTTAAAGTGAATGCCCTCTTTTTAATATTACTTTATACCTTTTTTGTTTTTTTCTCCACCTTGCATATGTCGTATTAACTTATACTTTTGTAATATTATTTTTAATAACAATAAAATTTTACTTGATCAAATTAAGTACAATCGAAAAATTCTCCAATGTTTTTGTGAACACTCTGTACAACAACAATTATTATAAATAAAAGACGTGTTGTGATCTAGAAATTTCAAAGATCCGTAAAAGATAAAACAGGACGCATGCAATAATTTATTTAATTTTTGGACTCTAGTAAAATACAAAATATTTATAAAAAATATTTCCTTTCCTAAAATTAAGAATAAATAATTTTACAGTATTTTTTCATTATAGTAATAACATCATCTATAATATTCAATATTAAATCAAAAATTTACAAAATTCCAGGTAGAAAATACTGCGATACCTTCGATTACTTAAACGAACGGGCGTGATTCATTGTTTTCTCAATGGTTTTTATGCAAACTCGAACTCGATGTGGAGTTTTTTTGGAACCATTTTTATTTTGCGTGCTACTTTCTTTGTTCATTTTATACCGAAACTTCGTATCGAATGTGTTGCGGGAAAAGTTCTCGCTCGGTCCCGTGGTCGACTTAGAGGAGGTCATCTCGGGATGGTCACGGATATTCCCGTCGTATATTTTAATATAAATTTACCGTTTTTCATCCTAACATAAAGTGTTGCTCTGCTCCTTTTATTGTAAGTTTATTTTTAACTTTTTTGGTTTTTGAATTGCAGAAAGGCCGATACTTTTTTATAAATTAATATTTTTACTACATTTATGTGTTAATAACTCAATTTTCGAAAGTTTTTGAAGAATTTTTAATCTCAAAATTATCTGCCTATTTGCACCTTCTCCTACTAACATAACTAGATGTCAAAATAATCCTGTAGTATGGGCAATTATAATTTAAGTTCATACATAATAAATGATTTTAATAGAGTGTAATGGCGCTGGAATTTGACTTACGACAGCCACATGAATAAAGTGATTTAAACTATTTACTGAAGCCTAAATATTATTTCATAAATTTATTTTATAAATAAAAAAAAAATTAAAGTATTTTATATTTTGAAAATTGTTACGTATATATATATATATATATATATATATATATATATATATATATATATATATATATATATATATATATATATATATATATTCACAAAAAATATTTATTTTTATACTTATTTACCCTTTGAAAAAATTTGAAACGACTAAAAAACTGAGCGTCCCCGAACAGCATTATTTCTATTCATTTTCATGTAGAGAAATATAAAAACCAGACAAAAAGTGCATTAATATTTTTACATAACAATTTTGCCAGTTTGGAATATTTTCAGATAATTTTCAAAATATAAAAAACTTTTATTTTCATAAAATAAATTTACGAAATAATATTTAGGCTTCAGAAAATATTTTGGAGTTCTCCGCACTTTTTAACATGAGAGTAATATTTATCAAGGGTCTTTTAAATATATATATATATATATATATATATATATATATATATATATATATATATATATATATATTTAAAATTTTTTGGTAAATATACGTTTCAATTTCTTAAAATTATGTTAAAATGGCCAGAATGTCGGAAATTTATGGTTTATTGTTAATATTTTTGCAAGATATACCAAGTTAGAAAAAAGTTATGGAAAATAATAAAAATAACCGTTTTAGGTATTTAGGAACTTTTTTGTTATTTTTCTTAAGAAAAATAAATTAAAATTTTTTTTAGAGTGCTTTTAAGATTAGTGAAAACTTTTAAAATATTAAAAATAATTTTCTGTACCCTTGCTAAGGTTATTTTTTGTATTTTCTTTTTTTATGAAAATGCGAAAGGGGGCTTTTTGTTGGAGATGAATAGATACTCTGATTTTTAATTTTTGTGCTTGAAATTGAAGGCAAGCTTCAGAAAATAGTATTAAACAATTTTTTAGAATTCTAACGCCAATTATTTTTAAATGTTTCCTGAATCCATTACGATTTGTCCGAAAAGGGGTCGACGAAAAGTGGTTGTAGATATATGTTTTATTTAGTAAAATTATTGTTAAGTGTGAAAACTAGAAAAAACGTCAAAAAATATAACTATTTTTGTCTACCTATCCGAGACTGAGAGAAGCTTTTTACAAAAGCCAGATATTTTTTTATTTTTAACCGACTTCTCTAAAAGATGAAGGTTCTCGACCGCTATTTATTTTTTAATTTATGTACAGGGTTTTTTTTATGAGATGGAAAAAACTTTAAATACGAAAGTAGGATTTCTTTCATATTGTTTTTTAGATTTGTTTACAAAAACAGTGACGTATAGTTGAGAAACAAAAGAAATTTTAATTTTTTAAATGGAACACCCTGTATATTCTCTACTAGAATGAAAGTTTTTTCCTCTTGACTTCAAAAATGTCTCATAAGTTAGTGTTCGGACTAGCCGTTATTTATTAATAAACTGATATAAAAAAACGAGGTGGCTTAAAAAACAAATGCTTTATTTTAATTTGCATTGCATTGCAATTGGGAACAGTATTAATTAATGAGACAATTTATTTAATATTTTGTAAGATAGTTTTTCTAATCAGTTTTTTAGTACGAGGACGCATTAAACTTACGAAAATCTTCCAAAAAAAGTGTAACAACGTCCTTTTTTATACATAATTTTTCTTGGATTATTTGAATGCCCCCAAATTATTAAAAACTCTTGCCTTTCTTATTATTCTTTCGAGAAACTGAAAGAGTTGTCGGTAACAATTCTTACAGAGAGCCTTATAATATGTGTTTAAAATTATTTCAAACTCCTCAAATTAAACCAAACTTTTAATTTTTCACAGGAAATTATCAAAAAAAAAAGTTTTTGATAACACTGAAACCTTCCGACAGTTTCCCTGTGAGTTGTTAAATAGAATGAAAATTTAAAAATATATTGGTCTTTTTGTAAGGAGCACTTGTTCGAGAGAATGGAAATAATTATTGTGTTTTTATTTTGTAATTACGATCCTGGAACAAAAAAGGTTAGAGAAAAGTCACAACCCTGTATTTTGGAAGCAACTCGAGCCATCTATGAATGAACTTGCGTATTTTGATGACATAATGAACTGGGCTGTAAAACAGCCATCTGTTTTACCGGCCGAGATTAGCAAAGGCACATGAATGGCGGGAAAAATTTAAATATCCCATGGTGACAGGGTAAAAACTGTTTGATCATAAATCTTTTTAATTTTTTTTCAGAATAATACATATTAATGTTGAATACGAGCAGAAAAACTTTAAAAGTGAAATGAGATGAATACTTAACCATCTTAACATAAATTTTAAGATTTCTCTGCTAGTATTCATTATTTGTAGATGTATTATCCTGAAAAAAAAATAAAAAGATTTATGACAAACAGTTTTTACCCTGTCACCACTAATTTGCCGTGTTGCTTTTTAAATAAAGCATTCATAAGAATAGGTTCTTTTTCACAATTCTGGGTAAAATATAAATAATATAGTAAGACTTATAAAATATAGAAAATATATTTTATTGTTTATTTACGATATAAATGAAACAATATAATTATCAAAAATAAATATTTTACACTGATCCATTAATTAAGTTAAAGCCAGTTTAGGATTAAGGAGTGCCGAAAATTAAAGGCAGTCAAAATAGCATATCTGAAAATGAAAATCGTATGTTAGTTTTAGCCATGGCTATATAATTATATATACTCAAAATTTAAATATCGGCGATTTGTAAATTTATTAGCAACTACTACACCTGTTAAGGATGTCAGATTAAAAAATAATTTTACTTAATATATGTTACGATCTCTATAATGGTCTCCAGTTTATCGACATGTAAAAAAATTCTGCAAATTACCACATAAAACAAGAAATTAAATTAAATTTTTGATTAACTTTAAATAGACAATAATATTAGCTTTAATTCGATTTAGGCATTTTATAATGTATCATATTAATGCAAAAATGTATGCAAATGGGATGATAGTTATGAAATGTAAGTTGTGTATTTGTGAGCATGAAAAACTATGAAAAATTCTAGGACGTAATTTATCAAAAAGATTAATAAAATATACTTATAATACTGGCCTCTTTCTATATGTAAAATATTTCGGTCAGGTTAGAGTCATAAATAAATGGGCTGCAACGTCTTCTAAAACAAAATGTAAACTATTCAAGAAAACGTTTGGAGAAAAGGTATATTTAACTTAAACTAAAATGAAAAGTAGGTAAAAGAAACAATAATACCTTTGATTTAATATCAGCATTTTATAATTATGTTTGGTATAAATGCCGAACTAAGTATAAATATAATAACAAGGTTAGAAAATTGAAGATGTGTTCTTATGAATATGATAAACCAAGACGAAAATGGTATCAAGTAATTACCAAGAAAATTTCCAAACTGTACTTACAATAGTTTTCTGTAACCATCCGGGAAATATTTGGGTCCAGTTGGGGAGATGAAAAAATGGGCTGCAGCGTCTTCTAAAACAAAATGCAAATTTTATTCAAAATCAAGTTTAGATGTATTCCAGAAAAGGTATATTAAACTTACCATGAAGTGAATTGAAAAAAAAATAAAGTTAACGCACGAAAACGTAGCCAAAATAGATAGCGTCCGGCGTTTTAAACTGGGGATGAGGATGACGTGATTGAACTGGGGTGACGTGGAGTCACGTAGTTGAGCTGAAAAATTCATTTGTCTTTAACTGGCCGCGCAAAAAATTTAAATTCTTTTGTTTTTGATGTTGCCGTTTTTAGCATCTTACTGACATGGCCCTTACGATTCGTTACTATTTTTACAATATTATTATCTCCCCTCCCAGAATGTGTAAGATATAAAAATTTTTGTTGTTCTAAAGGCCAGTGTTGGTATTTATTTATTTTTGTTGTACTTTCAGAGGTAGGATAATTGTCCTAATATTTCTTGTCATCTTTCTGTGCTATTTTATTTTGGATGTAGTTTTGTAATTACTAATTAATATCAGGGAATTCGTCCTTCCGTCTGGTTAAAATTCAACTGTACTGACAGAGACGTCATTTTAAATTCTAAGTTGGGAATTGACGTTGGTTTTCTAGTGTAATTCAGTTTAGTTCGGAAATATTAGACTTTGAATAAACATTATATGCATACTAGGCTGGTAGAATTACCTATTTAGAAGAAAAAATTATATAAAAGCCAGGACCAGACGGAAAATTTAGTTAAGGTTATAACAAAGAGAGAAAACAAAAATTAAACTACAAATCATGCAAAATGGTGAAATGGGTTGAAAGTGTTTTTTTTTGCAATTTCAGGCGATACGTGACCTTTTAATGGAAAATGTTTTATACAAAAATTTTAGATAATAAAAAGATCTAAAATTTTTCTATAAGTCATTTTTCAACATGGCCTAAAATTTTCCGATAAAATGGCGGAAAAATGATTTTTTTTTTGTTTTTTTTTCTCATCTCTTGTAAAAATTACTCAGTTATACTCAAAACCCTGTATATCTTTAAAAATTTAGTAATTGTAACGGTTTTTAGTTGCCATACATCAAAAAAAAATGTTCCTCATAAATATAACTAGGATCGTTCATTTCGATTTTCTGTCTTCCTCTCGGAGTAGAGAAAAATAAGTTATTTTTACAATTGAAACAACATTTATACTTATTTCATAATTTTTAACAAGTTTTATTATCTAAAATCTTATAATTTTTCAAAATATCCCATTAATATTTGTATAAAAATATGAACGTTAACACGCTTATCTACTCCGTATCTACTCCAGACATAACATAAATCGGAAAATACTGATGATTTTCCCTCCTTGTTTCTCTTAATAAATAATGAAAGAGATAAAAGATATCACAGGTCAGGAGCAAGGAACACAAAAGAAAGCCGCTGTTATTTACATAACCTTGCCTCAGACTATAGTGTCTTTATTTTGTCCTATAATAACGGTAAACAATATTATTAAAGGCATTTTTGTCGACAACGTTGCGATATTTTTATTATATTACGATATAAAATAGTTTAGAAACTTTGTGCCGCTATTTAATCTTGTAGTGTTTAGTGTTTGTGACTTTAAACACTTGATAGCCTATAAATTTTAGACTATCGTTATTATAATAAAAACACTTTACTAGTGCTTGTTTTTATTGGATTTATTTAGGTTTTCTAACTGGGTATGGATGTACATATGGAAAATTTTAATCAGCTTGATATACCGGTAAGTAACTAATAAAGAGGTTTTTTCTTGTAGTATCTCTTTCGAAAACGTTAAGCAACATTCTGTCGAGCTTTATTAAAATACACAGTATTTCAAACTCATGTGTACACTATGATTAGTTAATACAGCTTGTACAGAATGTAATTAAAAATATTTAAAATATTATAACAAAGAATAATACAATAGCTGAAAACAAGGGAAACTGTTCCTTGAAACATATGCCTGAAATGCTTAATTTTGGAAGAAAAAAATAAGATGAACAAAATAGTACACATGCACAAATTTTTTAGTTATTTTTACAGGGAACGTTTTAGATTTCTAGGTATTTATTGGATTTAGTGAAGATTTAGGAGATTATTAGAGTACTTTAAGGTAGTTTTTGGAAAAGAAAACGAAATCGTAGCTCCATTCTTAGTATAATGTACTCTCTAGTATACAGGACCCTATCATTTTTCCAACCTATAATCTATATGAAAGAGGCCACTTTTAGCAACTTACATTTGTGTTTTAGGATATGGAGAATCACCCTTCTTCTTCAGGTATGCAGAGTCCTAAATTCCGCCACATAAGAAGCTGTCCTATAGCCCAAGATTGGATTAAATTTACTTACGATTATGTTAAAAGGAAGCTGCCTAATTGAAATCCTATAGAGGTAAATTTTGGGTTATGCTTATTTTTATACCTAATTGTTATTAGTGGCACTTTTTAGAAATTGAATTGTTGATTTTAAAAACAACATAGTTGAGTCCAGCCCTACTGTTATTTATTTTCTACTACATAACATTTTTTTGTCATATTTGTTTCTAACTTTTGTTTTTTAAGTGATTCAGAAAGTGTTTAAAATGTTTGTCAGTTTTAGTAAAACATACTTCTGACTACAAAGGAACAATACCCTGAAAATAAAGTGTGAAACCTTAGTGACTGCACGGTTGTCAATGAAATTATATCAATTTATACATATAAAAATATTAGTAAATTTGTTCACCCAGAACTTCCCTCATCATTAATTTGATGTGCTTTAATTGCTTAGTTGAACTCGTATAACAATTTTTTTTAAGCCAAGTCACTATTTTTGATTTTAACTAAATATTCCACCCATGTGCCGGCTTCTTATTTTGATATAATTATACATATCATTCAGTTGATATGATTTTTAAATTCTGGTACCTAAGAATCCTGAAAACGTATGACAGTGTAAATTCAAAATTAAACTTCTCCATCTACCAACAACCTCTTGTTCGTAAAATATTAAATGTTATAATTCAGGTAAGCAAGTATCATTAAAATATTTTGAAAATACGGATAAATCCCATGGAATATATTAACTTCCATTCTTTTCACTTTGTCTTGTTACAGGATTGTTTCATCTAATTAGTTTTTGTTTACTTTTCGTTTCCGGAATATATATTTTGAAGCTCTTAATTCATATTTTAGCCCCAACATTTTTCAAAATTTTATATAGCTGGTATAATTATCAATAAGAGAAAAATAACTTTTAGAATTCTTAAGTTTAAATCTAGTTTATGTGTCCCCTCATCATTTATCCAAAAATCACTTTAAAAATATTTGTTTATAGTATGAAATATGTACATTTAAAAAATTTTCCTTACAGGCTAATTTACTAATTAAAACAAGTAGCAAGGGAAGATCTGGTTATCAACTTTAGGATTTTTTAAAATTCAAATTAGAAACCAATGCTTACACTTATCCCATACAACTGTGAGAACTTTCCTAAATGCCCCAATAACGACAATAAAGGAAACAAGAAAAAGGAAGAGACCAAAAACTGAAGATATGAAGCAACAAAATTACAAATTAGAGATGAAATATATATGATGTTTTCTGAGGGTAAGTATTTCTAAAAAATTTTATATGTTATATTTTATTCTAACTTGTTTTGTTTACATTTTCTAACCCGTCAAGGTGTATGTATAATGAAAATATAAGTTTTAAAAATAAAAAAACCCAAAAAAATATTTGTAATGAATACAAAAAGTAAACATAATTTTACTAAATTAAATAGAATATTAAGATTTCGTCATTTCTTCATAACAATTTTTTATTTGTGAAGGTACCTCAATAACAGTCTCAATATTGTTGGAACAATTAAAGGCAAAAGAAATATACCATGGAGCAAGGACAAGTCTAGGCATATTACTAAAGCAAATAGGATTTATCTACAGGTAAACAATCATTTACATACAGCAAGTAAATGTTAGATACAAATATAAAGCAGTTGCAATTCGGCCAAAATAATAAGCAGAATTTTTCACAGGAGACCTGTGTAATTTATTTTTGGAGGATACACATTTCATTTTTATTTATATATTTATATAGGAAGGATGACTCACGTAGAGCTTTAATGGAGAAACCACAAATTCAGAAAATGAGAAGAGACTTTCTTGAACAGTACTTAAAGAACGAAGAAAAAGGGGAAAATAAATTTGAGCCAGTCTTTATAGACGAAACATGGATTTTTCAAAATGGAGAAACCACAAATTCAGAAAATGAGAAGAGACTTTCTTGAACAGTACTTAAAGAACGAAGAAAAAGGGGAAAATAAATTTGAGCCAGTCTTTAGAGACGAGATATGGATTTTTCAAAATGGCACCCACAGACGATCATGGCAGGACAATAGCACTCAATCAGTACGAAAATTATCTGGGGAGGAATTTAGGTAATAAATCAGTTATTTGCACTACACAATTTGAATTTTTTTCATCTATAACAGGTTGCAAAAAGCTTTATTTAAATAATCCTTGGATCATTTCCTATTAGCAGGATGTTAAATATTAAATTTTTACTTTAATACTTTATTTCCTGGGGAGATTGAGAAATTTCTTACTTAAATTTCTGTATGTTTTATCAAACATGTTTGAACCTTTTTAGGAAAAATTTTTACTTAATATGATAAAAATGTTTCCTTAATAAATGAAAGTTAAACAAATAATTTAATTTACATTTTACAAAATAATAATGATCATCTTACTTTGATACAGGCTTTCCAGAAATCCAAAAAAAAAATCTTGTAGTGATTTCTTAAGCGGTTTTATAAAAGAATTTGATATAAACATATATCTAAAATATTTCGTTTTCAAAATACAGGGCGTTAAAAATTATGAAAAAAAAATATATTATCAAAATATAAAAACTGCTTACAGGTATTTTGCTGAAACGTGAAGTAAATCTGTATCGCGTAGAATCTAATTTGTTTCGGTTTAAGGAAACACAACTAATATTTTTATATTAAAATATGGTACATCAGTGTTCTTGCCCAAGTTCTCAGACGAGTCAATGCTTCGCCAATCGAAACTGCTGATATGGTATCATGTTTTATTGTGCTAAAAAAAGTCGATTTGAAATAAGTATTATAATTATTTAATTGCACACTCCTCACCCATAATTTATACAACATAAAGGTGCTTAAAAATAAACCAAAAATGGGTATAATACAGTATATTTTTAACAATGCATCATATTTCTAAAAAATAAACAGATGAAATAAATTTTCCAATTTCAAGGCATTAATGACATAAAAATTGAGAAAAATAAATTAATTTTGATATTATCCTTTAACTAAGACCATCAACACATACAATGTTCCGTGTTCTAATTACGTGAAATGAAGATCCCTAAAGATGTTTCGAGCAATCTAGGTAAAAAGTTGCATAACATTTCAAATTTGACTTGGTCTAAACTCAAGAACCACTATTTCTCAATTGACCAAAACCATGAAAGCTTCCGTTGGTTAAGACCAATTTGTGTTTCTGCAAAATATTTCAAATAATTTGTACTGCCACATACTACTCTACTTTTTTTCAGGTACATAGTACTGAATGCAGGAAATGAAAATGGATTCGTTGAAGATGCAATGCTGATTTTTAAATCAAAGTCAAAAACTGGAGATTACCATGGAGAAATGAATTCGAAAAACTTTGAAGCTTGGTTAAAAGATATTTTGCCAAAACTGGAAACACCTTTAATTGTTTTAGATAATGCTCCTTATCATAGTAGGCAACTTCAAAAATGGCTAACAAAGGGTTGGAGCAAGGACGCTATGAAAGCGTGGCTGAAAGAAAATATATCAACTTTGGAGAAGATGCTACAAAAGATACTTTGTGGTCTTTGATATCTCGGTACCAAAGCCTGCAAAATGCTTTGTAGTAGATCAGCTAATAGAATCTTCTGGACATAAAGTTTTACGCTTGCCTCCATACCATTGCCATTTTAACACAATGGAAATGGAATGGAGTCAGGCAAAGAGAAATTATGACCAACTGATTCTACAAGTTAAAGAACCAATAGAGGCTTGGAAAAAGGCGTTAGGAACAGTGACAAAACAGAATTGGGCTAACTATGTCGAACACACAAATAATATTATTTAAAAAAGTGGTGTTTATAAATTTATCTGTGAGGATAGGGCATGAGGAATCTTGAAATGTAGTCAGTAAAAGACTCGGAGCCATGAGTCGTGCGTTGTGTTAACTATTATCTGTTGAAGCATACATTTTTTTAAAATTTATGTATTTATTTTTACGAAAACTAGGCTATTTGATGAAGATGATTAATTATTTATCTTTTTATTTAATATTTTTGCAGCTTAACTACTTCATTTATTGCAGTCAGAAATCATAAAATTAGTCATTAAGTATAAAACACTGAATAATTTCTAAAATATTGTATACTTACCCACTGTTTCTAAGAATACTGTTTTTTAGTTCCAATTCTATTAGAATAGTCAATTTATTTTTAGTTTTCAGTTAGACTACCCTAATATTGTTATACCTAACTGGAGTATTATAACAAAAATAGAACTTTATCAACAAATTGCGTATAATTTTTTCTGTTACCGAAATAGTTATCAATAATTTAGAATATAAACGATTTACTTTATAAAATAAATAAATAAAGCTTTTATTGTCATAAATTTCATAGGTGAAACATTACAACATAGGTTCACTTATAAAAGTGAACATACACGTAAGCACCCCACACTTGTACCTTCAGACATCACCCTACTAATCCCAAAATTAAAGAGTGTGTTTAAAATTTTTAGTACAATAGTTTCTACAATTTCAAAATTATCAGCTAAGAACATATTAAAAAGGCAATGCTTATTAAAGAATGTACTAATACGTAAAGTAAATTATTTTTAGCAGTAGTACATCTCTTAGTGTAGTAATATAAAAGAGGAAATTTTAATCCGCTTTTAAAATCTCTCATATTTAAAATTTCATTTAAAATATCAAACCCGTTATAAGCACATAAACTCTTTCATTAAATAGCCCTATACAAATGGGATATAAAATTATCGATATGTCTAAACAGAAGGAAAAACTTCGATTTTAAAATTTTTGTGTATAACATTTTTATTTTTTAAGGATATTTAGTTTGTGAAACTTGCTTATAAACCATTCGACAAATTTCTTGTTATATAACCGAAAAAGAAAATAGTAGAATGAGCCACTCCGATCCTGTTACAGTTCTCAAAAAAAAAATGTCACTAGTTTGATGCATATGTCAAATTTTGACGTAAAGATATACAGCGGTTTAACTATAACATGAAATTTTCTGAAAGGGTATCTTTTTAACCGACTTCTAAAAGAAGGAGGTTCTCAATTCGTCGACTATGTATTTTTTAAATGTATGTACCGGGTGAGTCAACGATTGGATGAAGTAAGTTTGTGCCTTTTCGGTGAAATTTACAAAGAAACTATATTTATTGTTTGATACAGTTTATTTTTACGCAGATTTTAAAAATATTTAGGACTCTACAGGGTGAGCCAAAAAACTAGGACAGCATAAAGTTGTATTTTTTTAAATAGAACACCCTATATACGAATCGTATTTTCGATTTAGCTTATAATTTTAAATCTTTTTTATTAAGGGTTTACTATAACAAAACTTTATAGTTTTTGAGATAATTAAGTTTAAAGAAAAAAAGTCACATTTTCAAGCATCAATTTAATCCTAAATAACGTTACTATTTCTGTAAAAAAGTATGGAAAATAAGAAAAACTGAAATATCTCAAAAACTATTATAAATAGGTATAGGATATATTGAAAAAAACTTTTAGGGTTTTTATTTCTCTATTAAATAACATGAAAATATACAGGGTGTACCATTTAAAAAAAAAAGATCTTTATTCATTTAAACTTGTTCAAATTTGAGCCGATGTGTTCAACACCCTGTAGCTTTTATTGCAAATATTAGGTAAAAATTATGTTAACTTGTCCTTGGCCTTGCTAAATTCTAAATTTGAATATATTTGTCACAAAATTGAAAACGTTATTTAGGATTGAATTGATGCTTGAAAATGTGACTTTTTTTAATTATAAGCTAAATCGAAAATACGATTCGTATATAGGGTGTTCTATTTAAAAAAACAACTTTATGCTGTCCTAGTTTTTTGGCTCACCCTGTAGAGTCCTAAATATTTTTAAAATCTGCGTAAAAATAAACCGTATCAAACAATAAACATAGTTTCTTTGTTAATTTCACCGAAAAGGCACAAACCTACTTCATCCAATCGTTGACTCACCCTGTACACCGATTACTCCGGAACTGCGGCACCGATTTGAATGAAATTTTTTACATTATGTTCAGGACGTTGCTGGAGTGGTCCCATATTTTCTTGGACAAAAGTGATGCAGTAAAATCCAAGATGGCGCTGACAATATGGCGGCCAAAAAAATTAATTTTGTTGGATTTTCCCCAAAATTGGTATGTGGGAATTTTCAGGATCGTACACAACGAATCTTAAATTATTTTTAAAAAATTCTATATGACGGATAAAAAATTTAATTTTGTCCGATTTTCTCCAAAATTGGCGTGGGGGAGTTTTCGGAGTCGCACATAGCGAATCCAAAATATTTATAAAAAATTTAATATGGCGGACATAAAAATCAATATTGTCTGATTTTCTCCAAAATTGGTATAGGGGAGTTTTCGGGGTCGCACATAACGAATCTAAAATTATTTATAAAAAATTCAATATGGCGGATCCAATATGGCGGACGAAACAAATTTTGTCCGATTTTCTCCAAAATTGGTCTAGGGGAGTTCTTGGGGTCGCACATAACGAATCTAAAATTATTTATAAAAAATTCAATACGGTGTCTCCAATATGGCGGATAAAAAATTAATTTTGTCCGATTTTTTTCAAAATTGGTATGGGGGAGTTTTTGGGATCGCATATTACGAATCTAAAATTATTTCAAAAAAATTAAATATGGCGGATCCAAGATGGCGGATTAAAGATTCTACATCTCTCGATTTTGTCTAAAATCAGTATTGGGGGATTTTTGTTAGTGTTAATTACGAATTTAAAATATAGTTTGAAAAACTCAATCTGGCGGATTCAATATGGCGTCCTTAAATTTTACATTTTTCGATTTTCTCCAAAACTGATATATTGGGTTCTTGAGGGTGTAAACTATAAATTTAAAAGTATTTTTTCAGGATTCAATATGGCGATCCAATATAGCGGACTAAAAATTTTACAGTTTTCGATTTTGTTCAAAAGTGAGATTGAATCGTTTTTGAGGACGTCAATAGCGAATATAAAATTATTTTAAGAAAATCTAATATGTCACATGCAATATGACGGTCTGTAAATTTTAAATTTCCCGATTTCATCCAAAATTGGTACTAGGGGACTTTGAAGGGTTTAGATCTAGATTAGATTAATACATTAAAATTATTTTTTTGAAATGCAATATGGCGGATCCAATATGGTGGGTTGAAAATTTCACCTTATTCGCATTTTTTCGGATTTGATTTTTGGGGGTCGTGTATTAAAGAATATGAAGTTAATTTTTTACAATTATAAGGTTAATAAGATACAACATAAAGGATTGAAAATTTTACATTTTCCTATTTTGTCTAAAATTAATATTGCTGGGTTCTTGGGGCGTATACAAATTCAAAATGCAGTATAAAATATATCAGGCTAAGAAATTTACGTCTCAAGTTCTTTAAATATCGATATTGGAAGATTTTGAGGCCAATATTACCGATCTAAAATTAATTTGAAATTTAAGATAGTGGAATTACTATGACAGACTAAATATTTGCTTGACACAATTTCACTGTTATTTGGAGGACTTTAAGAATTAAAGAATTTTTAGTGGTTAATTTTAGGGTGATTTATCACTTTGGGTAAAACAGGTACCTTTTGGCCACCTTGGAGTCATTTCGAGTTACACTAATCTCGATTAGCACTTAGTTCAAATAATTTATGGATATCATAATGAATTCAAAAATAAAAATCGAAAAATAAAATTTTTATAAAAAAATTGAACCGACTTCTAAAAGTGCGCTAAAAAGTGAAAAATAACTATAAATTTTTATATGAAATTGAAATTTTTGAAGTCGGCGCCAAATTAATTCCAAATGAAATTACAAATAAACTATTTTTAATCTGTTTATGCCTTCGTTCATACCCTAGATTTAAACAACAATAGATTTGTTTGAAGGCTGTTTATGGTCGGTGGGGGAGACGCTTTTTTGATGTTAGACAGACATAAACATGTTTACTTATCTTGTTTTTCAGTTTAATTGCTTGTCGTGACTTTTTCGGTGTTTTTAAGTGTTAGAAATTACTATAAATGCGAAGTTTACAATTAATATTAACAAAAAGAGGATTTAAAAACATATTTTTATCGGTAAATATTGTTAGATATTGTTTACATATTGAAATAACAATAATAAAAATTTAGGCAACCATATATTCATACTTTGTTTTCAGAATTGACGTACCTAGGGGTATGTTCGAAGGACGTACCGATGATACTCGTTTAAATAATGCAATTAGAAAAGGATAGCATAAAATCGGTATGTCTGTACCAAGAAATTAAATATCTACTGTTTATCAACACTTTTTGAAATATAAATAAAAATATTATTAAGTTATTCAGCGTTCAAACAACCGGGCCCTAGTTCTGACGTTATGCTACTTCTACAGGGGTGTGTTCGAAGGTTTATGCGAATCACATTTTATCAGATATTAGTTTGGCGCCGACTTCAAAAATTTCAATTTCATATAAAAATTTATAGTTATTTTTCACTTTTTAGCGCACTTTTAGAAGTCGCTTCAATGTTTTTATAAAAATTTTATTTTGGATTGCATAATCCTGATTTTACTGGGATCTAAGAAGTAAGTACTTTCACATTTTTCTAAAAAAAAGACCCTTTTCTTCCATGGAAGACTTTATTGATGTTTTTTTCGATTTCCATATTTTGCATAAGCACATTTTATCCGTCGAAACGTTTACTTTCAAGTAATATAGATATGTTGACGGTTTATTTATCGTTAAACCACTTAAAATTGTGAAAAACCAAAAAAAAATTTTTTTTGAATCATGAATTTTCCGATAGTTTATTTATGTAAATCACGCATTTATCTTGATGTTATAGTACTAAAGTTGATGGATTTAGTTTAAAAAAGTTGGTTAAAATATCCTGATACTTAAGGTTTTTTTATGGCACTGCTACGTACCGTTCTTGAAGTCAGGGTATATTTCGATAAATAATTGGAATACATAATTATTAAGTAAAACAATTAATTTATTCATGTTTCTTCAACTTTTGACTTGTGACTGAAAAATTTTATTTAGTGATTTTTTAATAAAAATTATAGATTTATGAAATATTATAAAATATCAATGAATTTTAGCTCTTTTACATTGTGGTTATTCTTGTTCTTCTTCTGTTTCTCCTTTTTCGTCAATCAAACTTGAGATTCCGAACAATCTTTGAGATTATCGACGTCTTCGAGCTCTTCACTTTCAGTATCAAGATTCTTTGTTGGCTCTTCATCATTAAACTCTTCCGTCTTCAAGTATTTGTTATCTCTATTTGAGCAATTTTCCTGACAATTAGTATATAAATTAGAACATTTCAAGCCACATCTTTTATTGCAGCCACTTTCACAGCTGCAGCTTATACTTCCTAATACTTTTTCTGGAATTAACTCTGAAGTTTCTGAGATAAGTGTGGGCACTAGTCTACCTAGATGTTCCTTCTAGCCTCATTGCTTTTCTATTTTATCATCGGGTAATACTCACTTAAAATTACTTATTTACCTTGTTATTTTGTGACAGCTACTTCTCGTTAATAAGTACTTTTTCTGTTATATTTAAGTAAAAACTGAATCACGACATAGGCTTCTAAAGGGCCCTATCAAAAACGCAGCTTTCACAGAACGGAATAACTGCATAACTCCCAGTAGGCTACTACTATAAAGTGAGCTCGATGAGACTCTTGGCCTGGTCCTTCTTAGTCCCCGCTCTCTCCGCCCACTGCAGGGAGGCCTTAAACCTTCTATAAATACCTAGTCCGAGTACCTTTCTAGTATGACTTTCCGAATTCACAATTTTATAAATTTTTTTATCACTCTCATTTTCATGATTTTTTTCAATTTATTTAAAAAACGTAGGATATTTTCTCCGAGTTTCTTCATGCAACTTTAGCAATATAACATCAAGATAAATTATGTCATTGAAATTTAATTTATTATTTACATAAATAATAAAAAAAAACTGAAAATAATAAAAAATATCGAAAAATTCGTGATTCGAAAGGACTTTCTTTGGTTCTTCGCAATTTTAAGAAGTTAAAGAAAAATAAACCAGCAACATATATATACCATTTGAAAGTAGACGTCTCAATGGTTAAAATATGCCTATGCAAAATATCGAAATCGAAAAAAACATCAATTGAGTTTTCCGTGGGAGAAAAGGGTGGATTTTTCGAAAAATATGAATATCTCGGAAACTACTTGCTTCTCAGATCCCAGTAAAATCAGACTTATTCAGTGCAAAAAAGGTACACTTTCAAAAAATTTCATGTCAATTGAGCAATTTTAACGCGGGATAAAAAAATAAAAAATCAGTTTACTTATACAAAAATTTTAGATTTTTTTTATTCTTAGCAACTTTTATATAGAACATTTTCTGCTAGAAGGTCACGTTCTCAATTCGCCATTTTACATGATCTTGTTTAATTTTCGTTTTCTCTCTGTTATATCCTTAACTAAATTTTTCGCGTGGTCCCGGCTCGTATATAATTTATTTCAGCCTTCCGAATCGGCTATTGTACCAGCCTATCCGGAAATTTTCGTTTTGAAAATCATTCTACTAGGGGATACAAAAGGACTCATTTTTAGCATCTCAAATTTTTTTGCCATATTTTTTTATTAACGATTACTAAAAAATTGATTATCTTCATTAATTTGAAAACTGTTTCTGTTTCTACTCATGCCATTACAAAATTATAGGCAATAAAACAACCTTTGAAATGTTGCTTTATTTGTCCATCTTGTAGTTACAGAGATATTTGTAAAAAATATGAAACGGCTTTGTTATTGTTAATAACTTTGCGAATAATTGTTGAAATCGTTAATGAACCTAAGAATAATACGTTATTAGTGATATAAAAAAGTTGACAAAAGATGAAATCTGAGAGTTTAATAGTTTTTGGAAAATTGCAATTGTTTATTTCCCTCAAGTAAATAGATAATTTTTTATGAAGTTGGAAATTTTTTTGGGGAATCGTAAACAGACACACGAGGAATCGTTAGTCTTAAAGACTTGCACGAAAAGTCTCTAAAAAAAGATCACCAAGTGTTCCAAGATAAATTGTGCTAAAACTACAACAGAAAGAGTGTTTCTTTTTCTAAACAAATTAAATAATGTGGTTATTTCGAATGCTACGTATTTTAAATTGATGAAAGTCGAAAGATGGGGAAAAGCGCACATTTAAAAATATATAACTCTTTACGACTAATAGAAGCTGAGATAGAGTTTTTTTTTCAAATTGTCTTTAAATTGTTATTTATTAATCTATTTTAGGGTGTAAACTGTTAATAAAACTAGAAGAAAGGGTCTGAATATGGGCCACATTTTGTTTTTGGAAAATATTTTATAGTATTTTTGGAATAATTATCCTGTAATTTGGGAATTGAATTTCTAGAAACATCTACTTTAAAGTATAAACACATTTTTGAAAAAATCTTTCACATTAGTTGTGTGTTTGTCAAAATACTAAATGTGTCAATTGAAGAGAGCTTAAAATATTAGCCACCCTGTAAAAAGTAAAAAAAGTCGTATTAAATCTTAAAAAATGTGTTTTAAAAGGATGTGATTCTGCCATGTCATTATCAGGAATAAATATTTTACTCTCTTCATTCTCAGAGTCGGACGATTCAATAGTTTTCATCCTTTTTTGAGATTTTGATTGAAATTTCGATTTATCCTTGACAAAAGTTTTGCCAAACACATTCCGTTTTCCTGTTTCACTACTATTTTTCATTTTTTCACAATCAGTTACTTTTCTTTTTATCTTCGGTCTTTGTCTTTTTTTTAATTTAACAAATCACCATGCTTCAAATTTGACATATGTCTTATTACGCTACGCTTACGCCCAGATTTTTCTTATTGTGTGGACCCACTCTGACATTTTCAGTTTATTACACGATTAGTACAGTTACTTTTACGTGCGTGATAATTCGCCATCATCGAGTTATGTGAGTTCGACAGCTTGGGGATTAAAGCTTGCCTATCTTTCGACTTGGTCGTATACAACTCACTATGTCCCGGTTCCATGGGGTCTACTTGCGATATTTATCACGTGGAATCAGAAACATATAAAGAATAGACCTCTAGTCCCGGTATATCGACTGAAACAAATCCCCTCACTCAGTTAAACAAACCCTCTTTCTCACGTCAAATATCCTACACGAAATAATTAAAAGGTGTCCATAAGCCAACAGCAAGACTCCGGAAGACACAGATAGAATCCTATACGTGTACCGACTTGAGCTTGGTGTGAGTTAGACGTAAACATTTAAGAATATAGTCTTTCTGTCTCTCTAAAGGGATCGGATAGGGCTTCATATCGCTCACACGTGCCGTAGATTGGTCGCTTACGCAAGATTACTTTGGCATATGCGCGCTGCTTGACTCCGCCCCTTTAGAGAAAAAGATTATATCCTTTGATGTTTGCGCCTCTTTTTCACATCAAGCTCAAGTCGGCACACTGGGACACATGGTCTAGGCTTTATATGTCTATGTGTGGAACTCGCTATCCCCAGGTATTATAGATTAGAAAGATAGGAGATTTTTCGTGGCTTGGGAATTGTTGTTCGCATATACATATAAAATGTTGAGGACAGAGGTATATAAATCCCCATAAGTCGATCTTCACGTTTCCAAGATTTTTAATAAGCAACTGGGAGACGGAAAAGGGCTATGGGTGTTTTCAATATATCTGTGGCCAATAAAGAAAGCGAATTTCATGTTATAATAACTTATTTTGACGGCAAGGATTTTCAAAACCAAATGTACAATGTTTATTATCTTTAAATCATGCTTTAATTATAAAGACGGCCTTTAATTCAAAGTTTAATGTATCGTATTTTAGGAAAATAAAATTTTATAAAAATTTGAAGGTAAATGTACTTTTTGGGAAAAATATGTAAATATAACCATGCTAGAGGTCATTCAAAATAAACAATAAAACTGAAGTAACTACATACAGTTTCTAGCTCATCTGGAAGTTAGTTTTAAATGTATTGAAAATTTTGTTCCGAACAGACAGATAAAAAAGCGAGTTAATATTGCATTGTCATCCAGCTCTGAGCTATATTCAAAGTTTCATGTCTCTAGCTCATCGGGAAGATAGTTTAAAATTGATTGCAAAATTTGTACCGAACAGATAAACAGACAGACAGACAAGTTAATTGTCAATTGTCATCCAGTTCTGTGCTACGGTTAACGTTTTAGGGCTGCGATTCTATAAAAGTAGAGGGAAAGAGAATGTCATAATAAGGATCTTCCATCATTGTTTAGTCTGTAGTAACACATAAGTATACCACTGTCCTAAAAGAGATAAGGAAAGGGAATGTCAAAAAATGTGCTTAAAGAATCGGGCCTCACGTCTCTAGCTTATCGGAAAGTTAGTTCAAAATAGATTGCAGAATTTATAACAAACGAACAAAACAGACAGACAACCAAGCGAGTTAATAAAAACGTAGTCAAATTTAGGTTCAAAAAATCAAATTCATCCAAAGGGTATTTCTCAACGTCAATCTAAAGGTCGCTATAAGATGCTCCGTTAAATTTCCTACAACTTTTTGGCTTAAAAATTGTTTCCAAAGTGCTTAATTTACGAGTTAAAAGCTGATATTCTGAATTACTGTAAAAATATATCTGACCTTTAAAAAAATATAATACAAAATGTAGACTACCATTTTACATATATTTTTGTTAAAGTGAAATATTTCCAGATTTTCCATATTTGCAACATATATGGATTATCATAAAAAAACACCGTACCGCCTAATTATTCACAATTTTTAACCGACTTCTAAAAGAAGGAGGTTCTCAATTCGTCAAGTATGTATGTTTTTTTATGTATGTTCACCGATTACTCCGGAACAGCGGCACCGATTTGAATGAAATTTTTTACGTTATGTTCAGGAAGTTTCTACGGTGGTCCCAATTTTTTTTTGGACGAAATTGATGCAGTAATATTCAAGATGGCGCTGACAACATGACGGCTAACAAAATTAATTTTGTCTGATTTTCTCCAAAATTGGTATGGGGGAATTTTTGGGGTCGTACACAACGAATCTGATATTATTTTTTAAAAATTTAATATGATGGATCCAATATGGCGGACAAAAGAATTTAATTTTGTCTGATTTTCTCCAAAATTGGTGTGGGGGAGTTTTCGGGGTCGCACATAATCCAAAATATTTTTAAAAAAATTCAGTAAGGCGGATCCAATATGGCGGACAAAAAAATCAATTTTGTCCGATTTTCTCCAAAATTGGTACGAGGGAGTGTTCAGGGTCGTACATAACTAATTTAAAATTATTTTTGAAAAATTCAATATGGCGGATCTAAGATGGCGGATTAAAGATTCTACATCACCCGATTTTGTCTAAAATCAGTATTGGGGTATTTTTGTTAGTGTTAATTATGAATTTAAAATGTTTTTTGAAAAACTCAATCTGGCAGATTCAATATGGTGTCCTAAAAATTTTACATTTTTCGATTTTCTCCCAAACTGATATAAGGGGTTCTTGAGGGTGTAAATTATGATTTTAAAAGTAAAAGTCCAAGATAGAGGACTAAAAATTTTACATTTTTTGGTTTTGTTCAAAGATGGGACTGAATTGTTTTTGAGAATGTAAATAGATTTCTTCCAAAATTGGTACTCTGGGGCTTTAAAGGGTTTGGATTTAGATTAGATTAAGACTTAAAATATATTTTTTGAAATTCAGTATAGCAGATGCAATATGGTGGGTTGAAAATTTTACCTTATTCGCATTTTTTCAAATTTGGTATTAGAGGGTTTTCGGGATCGTGTATTACGAATATGAAGTTAATTTTTTACAACTATTAGGTTGATAAGATACAATATGAGGGACAGAAAATTTTACATATTCCGATTTTGTCTAAAATTGATATTGTGGAGTTCTTGAGGCGTATACAAACTCAATATGAAGTATAAAATATATCGAGCTAAGAAATTTATATCTCAGGTTCTTTAAATATTGAAAATTGTTATTGTGGGGTTCTTGAGGCGTATACAAACTCAATATGCAGTATAAAATATATCGAGCTAAGAAATTTACATCTCAGGTTCTTGAAACATCGATATTGGAAGGTTTTGGAGCCTATATTACCAATCTAAAATTAATTTGAAATTTAAGATAGTGGATTTACTATAGCAGACTAAATATTTGTTTGACACAATTTTACTGGTATTTGGAAAACTCTAAGAACCAAAGAATTTTTAGTGGTTCATTTTAGGGTGATTTACAACTTTGGATAAAATGGGTACTTTTTTGCCACTTTGGAGTCATTGCGAGGTACACTAATCTCGATTAGTACTTAGTTCAAAAAATTTATGGATATCATAATGAATTCTAAAGCTAAAAATAGAAAAATAAAATTTTTATAAAAAAATTGAACCGACTTCTAAAAGTGCGCTAAAAAGTGAAAAATAATTAGAAATTTTTATATGAAATTGAAATTTTTTAAGTCGGCGCCAAATTATTTGTAAATGAAATAAATAATTATCAATAAATACAAATTATGGTAAGAAATCAATTACAAATAAAGTATTTTTAATTTGTTTATGCAAATCACATTTTGTCAGGTATTAGTTGGCGTCAATTTCATATAAAAATTTATAGTTATTTTTCACTTTTTAGCGCACTTTTAGAAATCGATTTAATTTTTTCATAAAAATTTTATTATATTGAAACTTTTTCTCCAGAATGCTTAATTTCTGAGACATTTAACTTCCAGTGAATAATGCGGAACCATCCCTTTGATCAGCATGCTTCAGACCCATGAAAACTTTTAATAAGAAAGTCGAGAACTGCGTTATACTACATTTCGGCCGATTCCACTAAGAACCGTCATAAATCTTCAAAAATAAAATAAAATTTTCCTTCAGCCCAACTTTAAATAATATTTCCGAAGAGAATCCACATTAAAATGAATGCTTGCTTTTTAATATTGCTTTAAATGTCTTTAATTTTTTCTTCATCTTGTATATGCCATCTTAACGTATACATTTTTGATATTATTTTAAATAACAATAACATTTTTACGAAAAATATTTTAGTTGGTAAAATTTAGTACTTTCGAAGAATTCTCCAATGTTTTTGTGGACGCCCTGTACAATAACAATTTTATTATTATAAATAAAAGACATATTGATTTAGAAATTTCAAAAATCTGTAAAATATAAAACAGGACGCATGAAACAATTTATTTAATTTTTGCATTTCCAATATAATACAAAATGTTTGTGAAAAATATTTCCTTTGGTAAAATTTAAAATAAATAATTTTACAGTATTTTTTCATTATAGGAATAACGAGATCTATAAAATTTCATATTTGTCAAAAATTAACAAAATTTCAGGTAGAAATATGACGGATACCTTCAATTACCTAAGCAAACGGGCGTGATTCATTGGTTTTCAATCGTTTTTATACAAACCCGAGCTCGATGTGGAGTTTTTTTGGGACCATTTTTATTTTGCGTCTTAATTTATTTCTGCATTTTGTGCCGAAACTTCGTATCGAATGTGTTGCAGGGAAATGTTCCCTCTCGGGCCCGTGGTCGACTTAGAGGAGGTCATCTCGGGATGGTCACGGATATTCCCGTCGTATATTTTAATATAATTTTACCGTTTTTCGTCCTAACATAAAGCCTTGCTCTGCTCCTTTTATATGTAAGTCAATTTTTAACTTTTTTGGTTTTTGTATTTCCAAATCGGCCGATACTTTTTTATAAATTACGGCTTTTAGTACATTTATGTATTGAACATCCAGTTTTCGAAAGTTTTTGAAGAATTTTTTGCCTCGACATTATTTGCCTATTTGCACCTTCTACTTAAGTAACTAGATGTCAAAATATTCCTGTAGTATAGAGCAATTACAATCTAAGTACATACATAAGAAATGATTTAAATAGGGTTTAATACTTAGACTGTAATCGCACTGGAATTTGACATATGGCTGCCACACGAATAAAGTTATTTAACTATTTTCTGAAAGCTGAAATTATATGAATATACTCCAAAATCTCAAAAAATCACTTGAAAATATTAAAACCATTTTTTGTCTTGTTTTTATCGTTCTCCGCAAGAAAGTGAAAGAAATAATACCATTAGCGGCCGTTCAATTTTTTTGTCGTTTTAAATTGTTTGAAAGTGTCAATAAATATAAAAAATAAAAATGTTTTTCTTGTGTGGGAGCGATAGGGAAATTTATATATATATATATATATATATATATATATATATATATATATATATATATATATATATATATATATTACTCTTAAATTTAGTACTTAAGAAAAGTATTTTTTTAGCTCTCTTTAAAAATTATTCATCTATTTATTTGCGGGCAACTAAAGGACGTTTGTAGATATATGTTTTATTCAGTACAATTATTGTAAAATGTGGAAACTAGGAAAAACTAGGGATAATTCTGAGGAGATATTAAAAATACAATTTTTTTATTTGCATTTAGCGACAGTCAGATTTATATTTCATTGTTTAAAATTACTATAGAGTCTTTAAAATTAGCGAAAATGTATTAAAAAACATTTTTTTATATTAACAATTATTTATCATATTTTTTTGCGTGTTCCAGTGGAGGGGATAATTTCTTATTTTTAAAAATCATTTCGAAGTGCCCTAATTGGAATAATTCTTTTGAAAAAATATTGAACATACATTTTTTTATGTCTTCCAAAAATTTATTTATTATGATTTCACGATGATCCAAAAGGGGCTTCTTGTGAGAGTGAAATGTATATATTATTTTTTAAGATTATGTAAAGTTTACGAAACTAGCAAAAACTTCGAGAAAATTTATTAAACACCATTTTTTTTAAACTGTACTTTGTACTGTATTTTTTATTTTTAAAAATCATTTCATAGTACCCAAAACTTCAAATATTACCCCCGAAAAAATATTATGAAACACCAATTTTATGTCCTTTCAAAATTTATTTATATTTTTTTTCACTAGGATACGAAACGGGTTTCTTCTGAGAATAAAATATATATTTCGCTTTTTAAAATTATGAATTTCGAATTTTTCAAAATTTGGATTAACACTTCTGAAAAAATATTGAAAATACTAATTTTTTTATACCTTTACCAAATTTATTTACGTTCATCTTTTTTCACAAGGATTCGAATGTGGCTTTTTAAGGGATTGCAATATACATTTTATTTTCTATGATTATTGTCAATTCTATAAAACTAGCAAATACTTCGCATATTAAATACCATTTGTTTTTTTTTTAAATTAATATACAGGGTGTCCAAGATAAGGATCCTAAGCATGGGGATCTCGGAAACAGTTGGAGATACGAGGTCGGTTAAATTAGAGAAAAGTTGCGCAATTTAGTGCTAAATTAAACGCAGTTAAAAAAATTTAAAAATTTCAAACACTTCCGGAGATTTCCGGAAAAAAACGAAATTTGGCAAAATCGTTTTTAATTTTTGCAGGCTTTATTTAAAGAGATATCCGAAAATAAAAGGTAGATTCTCATTGCCACTTTTTATTTTTTATAATTTGGTCTAAACAAAATTTAAATCCGACGTTTCGTTTCTGAGATACCATCATGAACTTTCATTTTTTATATGGAACAAAAAAAGTATTCCATGTATTTGATAGCATTTTTTATTACAAATTCAATGGTGTATCACACTTGCATATCAAGTGTGTAGTTCATTGGCTTTTATAAAACTGATATACCTTTCTCTCTCGCTCTCACGGAGCTCTTATGGAAAGTACTTGAACTACGTATTCGATATGCAAGGGTGATACACCGTTGAATTTGTAATAAAAAATGCTATCAAATACATGGAATACTTTTTTTTGTTCCATATAAAAAATGAAAGTTCATGATGGTATCTCAGAAATGAAACGTCGGATTTAAATTTTGTTTAGACCAAATTATAAAAAATAGAAAGTGGCAATGAGAATCTACCTTTTATTTTCTGATATCTCTTTAAATAAAGCCTGCAAAAATTAAAAACGATTTTGCCAAATTTCGTTTTTTTCCGGAAATCTCCGGAACTGTTTGAAATTTTTAAATTTTTTTAACTGCGTTTAATTTAGCACTAAATTGCGCAACTTTTCTCTAATTTAACCGACCTCGTATCTCCAACTGTTTCCCAGATCCCCATGCTTAGGATCCTTATCTTGGACACCCTGTATATTTATTATATTGTGCGTGTTCCAGAGAAAAGCTTTTTACCGCGTAAAAATATATTATATTTTTAGAAATAATTTCGAAGTGCCTGCAACTTGAGGAAAATGTTTTTGGAAAAGTATTAAAATAATAGATTTTTTTAAATGTATTCTTATATTTTTTCATGGAGAAATAAAAAGAGATTTTTTTGGGGAAGTCAGATACATATTTTATTTGTGAAATTAATTCATTGTGCAGAGCCATTGGGAATTAAACTTTAAAAAATAGAGTATTAAATAACAGTTTAGTTTTTTTAAAAGATATTTTTTTAATATAAGTATTTGAGGTGGCACATAACGAATCCAAAATATTTTTAAAAAATTCAGTATGGCGGATCCAATATGACGGACAAAAAAATCAATTTTGTCCAATTTTCTCCAAAATTAGTACGGGGGAGTTTTCGAGGTCGAACATAACAAATCTAAAATTATTTTTAAAAAATTCAATATGGCGGACGAAAAAATCAAGTTTGTCCAATTTTCTCCAAAATTGGCATGAGGGAGTTTTCGGGGTCACAATAACGAATCTGAAATTATTTATAAAAAGTTCAATATGGCGGATAAAAAATTAATTTTGTCCGATTTTTTTCAAAATTGACATGGGGGAGTTTTTAGGATTGCACATTACAAATCTGAAATTATTTAAAAAAAAATTAAATATGGCGGATTCAAGATGGCAAAATAAAGATTCTACATACATCGATTTTGTCCAAAATCAGTCTTGGAGGATTTTTGTTAGTGTTAGTTACGAATTTAAAATATTTTTTGAAAAACAATCTGGCGGATTCAATATGGCGTCCTAGAAATTTTACATTTTTAGATTTTTTTCAAAACTGATATAAGTGGTCCTTGAGGGTGTAAATTATGAATTTAAAGTATTTTTTCAGTATTCAATATGGCGAATCCAATATAGAGGACTAAAAATTTTACATTTTTTGATTTTGTTTAAAGGTGGAACTGAATCGTTTTTGAGGACGGAAATAGCGAATATAAAATTATTTTAAGAAAATCTAATAGTCAGATGCCATATGACGGTCTAGAAATCTTAAATTTCCGAATTTCATCCAAAATTGGTACTAGGGGGCTTTGAAGGGTTTAGATTTAGATTAGATTAAGACGTTAAAATTATTTTTCTGAAATTCAATATGGCGGATCCAATATGCTAGGTTGAAAATTTTACCTTATTCGCATTTTTTCAGATTTGGTATTAGGGGGTTTTCGGAGTCGTGTATTACGAATATAAAGTTAATTTTTTATAACTATTAGGTTGATAAGATACAATATGAAAGACTGAAAATTTTACGTTTTCCGATTTTGTCTTTTTTCATATTTGGTATTAGGGGGCTGTCGGGGTAGTGTATTACGAATATAAAATTAACTTTTGACAACTTAATAGTTGTAAAAAATTAACTTCATATTGTATCTTATTAACCTAATTGTTGATAAGATACAATATGAGGGACTAAAAATTTTACATTTTCCGATTTTGTCTAAAATTCATATTGCGGGATTCTTGGGGCGTAAACAAACTCAATATGCAATATAAAATATATCAGGCTAAGAAATTGACGTCTCAAGTTCTTTAAATATCGATATTGGAAGGTTTTGGGGCCTAAATTACCGTTCTAAAATTAATTTGAGATTTAAGATAGTGGATTTACTATGACAGACTAAATATTTGTTTGACACAATTTCACTAGTATTTGGAGAACTCTAAGAATCAAAAATTTTTTAGTGGTTCATTTTGGGATGATTTACAAGGTTGGATAAAATGGGTACTTTTTTCCCACCTTGGAGACATTGCGAGGTACACTAATCTCGATTAGTATTTAGTTCAAATAACTTATGGATATCATAATGAATTTAAAACTAAAAATCGAAAAATAAAATTTTTATAAAAAATATTGAACCGCGACTGCGATAAAAAGTGAAAAATAACTATAAATTTTTATATGAAATTGAAATTTTTGAAGTCGGCGCCAAATTATTTCTAAATGAAATAAATAACTGTTAATAGATACAAATTATGGTAAGAAAGCAATTACAAATAAAATATTTTTAATCTGTTTATGTGAATCACATTTTGTCAGGTATTAGTTTGGCGCCGACTTCAAAAATTTCAATTTCATATAAAAATTTAAAATTATTTTTCACCTTTTAGCGCACTTTTAGAAGTCGGTTCAATTTTTTTATAAAAAATTTATTTTTATTGTATTTTAAAAATGAATCTTGAACGACGGATATTTGACCTAATATTTCTTTTTATCTTTCTATGCTATTTTAGTATCAAAGCCAGGGCCGCCCAGAGGGCAGGAAACATTCGGAGTAAAAGCATTTTCGGGCTCTTTAAAAAACAAAATGAAGGAAATACGAAAAATTTAATATGTAGAATTATAAATTACTATATATAATGATTTATTTAAAAAGTTTACACACCCTTTCAAACTGCCTGGGATCGGGGATAATCTCCCCGGCTGCCTCTCCCCCTGTTGTTAGCCCTAATCGAAGCAGTTTTATATTATAAACTTTAATTCTTATTGCTTTTTAATTAACTTTTATTAAGGAGACAGTGGCATAATTTCAAATTCAATTATTTCTTGACTGGTATTGATAAAACTTGTTACATTATCTCATATGAAATTTATTTGTATATTTTATTTTTAAAATTGTTACAAATATACAAAAATTAAAACATTTATTAAAAATAACCTTTTTAAATTTTCTGAGACTCTTTTTTTTTTGTTGTACCAACGTACCAAAAAATTTTTTTAGACTTTCGCCAAATTTCTTATTATATTTATTTTTTTTATAAAGAAACCGAAAAGGAGTTTTTGTGGAAAACATATTTTCAATTTATTAAGTTTTTTTTTCGTAGAAGCTAATTGATATCATTATTAAAAATACAATTTTTTAAAGTCGTTTTTTCAATAAGATCGATTTTTTGTTTGGATTCGAAAAGGAGCCCATTGAGGCGTGGTTTTGGGAAAAAATACTAGGTAATGTGAACTATATGAATATTTTTGTATGCATTTGATTAAATACTGACTGAAAAGTTATTTCGTTTTATTTTTGCGAACAATGTATGGCCATGTAAAATTATATTTAAAAAAACTCATATCGTTCGTCTTAAAATTTCAAATAACTTGCCAACGCTATCTTGTTTTTTTATAACTAATAATCCCGTTTATATTTTTCTAATACAGAATTTTTGTTTACTTTTAGACGCGAAAAATTATGTTACATTCATCGCGACGCGGACGAATCCAATTTCACGTAGGAGTAACTCCCTGGCCCTTATTGCATGGTCAGATGTGTTCAAAGCCTCGGCGCACTATTGGATGAGTCCCAGTGAGGACAGCGTTGGGGGGTACCCTGGGATACTCTCCAGTAGCGGCTTACATGCAGTGGAGGAAACATAGGGACTATTACACCCTGAGCCCTATTCTTAGGCGCTTTGCCGTTCCTTCAGAAGAGTTGGATGGAGTACGGCCGGTGAAAGAGGAGGAGACACGACGGGTTGCAAAAATTTCTTTGGGTCCAGGAATGGTTACGGCGGCCTCGGAAAATTCCTGGATCATAAACTCGTTAATTAAAAATTGGAGCAGAGCATTTCTTCAGGGTGAACACTGATGCTAACTAATGTAAGTCCTATTTTTATTACTATTGTTTATATATATTCTGTTATTTTAATCCCTTCACGTAGGAGGTGAATTGCTGCCAATATTTTTAATACTAGTGGGAAATATACTATGCAATTCTCGCCAATACTTCGAAATTGCATGCAGTGCATTAATTATAATGTCCAACAGTTCCTAGCTAGAAATTAAAGTGTCATTTTTATTTATAAAATTTATTAATGCTATTATAATTTTTAATTTACCAAAAATATCTATACGACAAAACTGGGTTTTTTAGAATTGACGAAAAAAGTTACAAACTCAAAATTTTCTACATAATAGTTAATTTTTAAAATTTGTCTGTTACTTACGGAAAATCTTAATAAGTTTTGAACTCTCAAACAAATCAAACTCGTTGCAAAATCATGTGAAAATTACGAAATCTATAATTTTGCATATGTTTTTAAAAAAGTAGAGAATTTTTTTACAATATAGAGAAAATAACTTTTACTTTAAATATTTCTTTGAGTCGAGAATTCGGTCAAAACTTTTCTTTATAAAATAATAGTAAAGGGATATGAACATTACTAGATGAAAATAAAAATTAAAAGCAACTAAATGTCAGGAAAAAATTTTTAAATGCATCTTATAAAATCTTTTCGTAAAATAGTTACAAACCAGTCAGCGCCAACCAGAATTCATAAAAAGTTAAGTAACAGTTTGCAAATTGTTTTGGTATGATACATTTGGAGCTAATTAGTTCTAATTATTTTGCGAAAGCCGTATATTATGTACTCATTAATATGATAGCTGTGTATTCTATTAGACTAGGGCTTATCTGTAAAATATCCAGGTTTAGGGGATGTGAAATCGAACATGGAGATTTTTGCATGAGAGCCTTCAAAATAACCTGAATAATAATAAATTTGATATGCGTCAATTCAAAAAGTTGGGCAACATTGTTTTTATTAATAAAAATTTAAAATTAACGAAAAAAAAATTTTTTTTTCAAATTTTCTCTGGTGTAACTTTGAAGGTATTCATTCTAGAGGAAAGTTGAACAGGAAAAAAAAGTTTCGTAATTAAATTTGCCATAAGATAGAGTTAGTTGGAAATCTCAAAATATATTTCTCTTATTGCAAAATAGCAATAATTAAAAAAAAAGTAAAAAAAGCAGTTTTTTAATAAATTTTTTCCGATCATTTAAATTTCTCTGAGGACCTTCATATTAGAACAAAGAAAACTTTATGCCATGATAAAATAACACGCTAAAATTCGTTAGGATCGAATCTTTAGTTTTTACACAATAATTCTGTAATTCGATTTCGTTTACAAAAATTGACCATTTTTCAAGTTTGTCCGTGTCCAAAATATCACGTTAAAGTATTTAAATTTATTTTCGACATATAGTAGGGAACTCAAGTTTTCCAACGCTTTTTTCAGAATCAAAATCGGATGATTTGGACGCCCTCAGGAATTGTTTTAAAGACATTGTTGATATTTTTGCTTTAAAACAAATAGATTATCTCGGCCGATTTTCATTGGATTTTCTTTTGCAATACGTAGTTTGAAAGTACTTGAAAAGACGCTTCTTTTTGCGAAAAAAAATTCGTCAATTGGTTTTCAAGATACAAACTGTCAAAGTTGACAGTCTGTTACGGTGGATCTATAAACAATGCAGACCTGATTCTTGAACCAAAAACTTTATCCTGCCGAATTCTTTTTTGATAAAAATATTTAAATATTTATGTTATCGGAAACTTCAATAAAAAATGAAAAGGATATCTTTCATTTTAAAATTGAATTCGAAGATTCAAAATACATATCTGAAAAAAATTTTCATTTTTTCGGCTTCTTATGGAGCGATTTTGATCATTTTTTAAACCGATGTATCGCAAATAATGGAGCTCAAATATCATAATGTCATGTGTCCATCATGCATTCATTTTGTTATAAACAAATGACGTTATTTATGCATCACACCTCCAGCATTCTGCACCTTATAGTATTGGACTTTCCAAACGAATCTTTATTTATTAATATAATTAAGCATACTATAACGATACATATTTACTTTAATTATCAAAATTGTTTAAACAATCATTGTTTAAACAAACTGAAAAAAAAATTGTTTTTAAATTATGTTATTCGTAAAGTAGAGTTAAAAATAAAATTGAAAATTTTTTTTCATTCGAATCGGGCTCTCTTAAGGTGCGTATAAATACGGCGAGTCGAGCGCGTGACGAGCTTCCAACGAACTGATCTTTGTCGGTTCGAACCCTTTTTCGCCGCCCTTCGCCAAAAGAGATTTATTGCATCTGGACGGTGTCATAGATGATTTTACTTTAATTTTTTCCTTTCTATAAGTTGCCAATAAACTCAACATTTTCTTCTTGACAGCCTCTGCAGAATGTCCGACGGCTGACGCAATTTCGTTCCACGCATCCACCTTCTTTTCTTTTTTGAAATAATCTTTAACTTTCGGATCCCATAAATTTTTGAATAATTTATAGTTCTCCACTAAATATAACACACTTTCTTCAGACTCCATATTTACTTATAAACAACTATCGCGTCTTCAATCTCTTTGCAAACTAAATTTCTACAAGAGTGGCTAAAACCTCGTCTGTCTTAATTACCTAATAGCATATGACCTTCATAATGAATGCAAAAGGGATTTCATTTCTTACTAAGTACTTATTTTTCAATGTCAGTTCAGGTACTTTTAAAATTTTGAAGCAGACACACCCGGTATTTTGTGAACAGGGGATTTTACGCCCTAATGACAGATACCTCGTAATCAACTTGCACTTCCTCACATTGAAAAAAAGACAAGCAACTAATTAATTAATAATGTTATTTCTTATCAAAATGTCAAATGTTCCGATGGAAACAAGAGGCAAAAAATAACAATGTTTAAAAAAAAAGTTAAATAGGAAAAAATATAAATTAGCTGAAAAATCATTTTCACTACAAGAGTAGTCGAAATTTCCATAAGTTGAAATAACAAGGGGTTTCACAGTTTCTTGGAAAAAGTTATCTATGTCTCACATTTTTCATTTTTCTTTATGTGACTGAACTTTGTATCGAAGTAGTACCGCCGCGACAATCATGGACATACAGTAAACATCAATTATCTGAAATATTGTTTGAACTGGTTAAATTTCTCTTTTTATTTGGGAATATAAAAATTAATAGTTAAATAACATTGCGAAGAAAATGTTGGTTCATTTCCATCATCTACAACACGGCCATATTGACCCATCAACGCATTACTACGAATAATATATAAGCTAATTTCGGAATTTATGAACAACTGTTTTGAAAATAGTGAAAAACCCCACCTTTTTTATTTCGGAATGTAAAAGATATTAAGCACACTATAATTCCCAAAAAATCCATATATTTTTTTATTTAGGAATATTGAGTAGAAAATAATGTGGTTAAACAAATTTGGTTCATTTCTAACGTTCAGAACACCACCATATTGACCGCGAATGTGCATGTGTCGAAAATTACATAAGTTCATTTTTGTATTAATTAATAAATAGCTTAATTGCGGTTAACGTAATCGCGGCCGTGTGTCAATATGGTGTTACAAACTGCTAAATTAGTTAATTTTTTTTTAGATTCTATATTGATTATATTCTTTATATTACGAAATGAAATTTAGTCAGTTTTTTCTTATTTTCGAAATATTTAATAATGAATCACATCAGCTTATATGGGGTTCAACATAAACATGGTGTGGGATATTAGAAATAAATCTAATATTTTAAGTGACTTCATTTACATATTATCTCCTATATTTCTAAATAAAAAAGATACCTTTTTGTTGTACTTTTACAAGATCTATTGATAAATCTTGGAAATCAGCCTTTACACGAGTTTGCGTTTTCCCATTTACTGGCCAAAATTCCGATACATCATGCTGTCAAATTGGCTGAAATTTTTTTTAGGATCATATTTTCCTTATATCTTTATATTCCGAAACAAATAAGAGATAGTTTTTCTTATTTTCGAAATATTACTTAATTAATCCCGAAATTAGCTTATACGTAGGTCGTCAGTAATTTGTTCACGGGTCAATATGGCGGTGTTCGCGTTGGTAGAAATGAACCTACTTTTTTTATGAGTGTTATTTTCTAATTATCTTCAATATTTCAAAGTAAAAAAGCGAAATTTAACCAGTTTGTTTTCTAATTTGTTGGGTGATGATTAAAACACATACAATATCTACCCCTTGCTTTTTCCGAATTCGGAAATCCGAATTATTTATGAAATGAAGAACAAACGACAGCTCTGTTACTTTTATGCAGTGAGATTTTACCGTAAAAAGTATATTAAATAAAAAACGAAAACTTGGACGACAATAGCATACACTTTGTATACAAAAATGGTTAGGATTCGAACATCTAGAAAGTTTATAGTTCCAACATATTAGCTAATAATACAGAAATTTCAACAAAATCCCTTCGTTACATTTTGAATATATGTGAATCAAAATAGAAGCAGTCATTTCCTAAAGAAAAATATATTATCAGCAACCCATTTTCATATGGTAGACGCACTCGAAATTTTCTTTGGGCTGGTTTCTGCAAATTTTCTGACGCAATTTTATTTCTTCTCTAAAATTTTTGTCCGTAACTCACAAATTTTGGAATTCTTTTCAGGTCCATCTATTTTCTTGAGATCACTCCATGTTCACTTATGAACACCTTTTAATCAATGCCAAGTGCTAAATAAATTTCATTTCATTAACAAAAAAATAAGAAAATCTCGTGTCTTGAGTCTTATTGCAAAGTAATTTTTTTCGAAAAAGCGTGTCATAAACCCGTCCCACTAGATAAAAAAAACCCTTTGAGTTCGCACCAAAAAACCGACAGAAAATGGATCGCTGCGAGTATCGGTCGAGCATCTCGAAAACAATAGAACTATAAAAAAATTGACTTCTTGTGACCCAACTGCATTTATTACCTTTTTTCAAATTTGCCGACGATGGCCCTCGATAACAATAAAAATCGGCAAAATTTCAAAAGGGTCTCGTTGGAAGCTCGAGACATACTCGACTCGAGCTCGACTCGCCATATTTATACGCACCTTTAGACTGTGGAATGTCCGGATCATCATTTTCATTGAAATATTCGTCATCTATTCGTATATCGATATCGAAACAGTAATTTTCTATTTCTCTGTCAACTTCTTCAAAATCAATTACATTTTTAGAAATTTCTTCTACGTCAATATATTGGTTTTGTGAATTTTTGCAAGTTTGTCCGTTGCAGTTTGAGCAGTAACCAGTACATTTTAATCCATGCTTAATACAGCCACATAATTTGGAACACTCTTTTATACTTTTACAGCTTATTTTTTTCAATAGACTAGCTGGCAACAGCATATCTGTGGTTCCAACTGGTTCCAAACATGATTTCTGCGCACCCCAACCCCAGTCTTTTGGGTCCAATTCATTATTACCAAGCCATTGCTGCACCTGATAGTAAACTCTGTAGTAATGCTGTGCAGCTGCAGATTATGTCGCCGGGAGCTGGGTCAAATTAACGTTTTTCTTTCTACTTTCCTTCTTAAAACACAAGCATCGCAGCTCATTTAAATTTATATTAATGCTTCTTTTCCCACCGTACATTACAGCTATGATTTTTAAGCCCGCATTTTTTATTTCATATTGGGAAGAATTAGTTTGGTTAAAAATTAAAGCTTCTTTTCTTAAGTCTGCGTCATTTAATAAAAGTTTTCTTTTTTTTTGGTTATAAAATGCAGATGTTGTATCGCAGCCAGAAAAGGCATGAATAAAGCCTACTAAAGAAACGAAAGCTCTTCTGACATCTACTTCCAAAGGGAAAAAATGATAAAATGACTCGCAATCATAAACTCCTTCACATTGTTTGCCTTTTTCGGCTTTCAAAAATAAATGTTCTTCTTTCCACTTGCTCGTAATGTCAGTATTACTAGAACGTCGATGTCTTCCGCTACTATAATACCAGGTTTACTATCAGAAGCAATATTTTTCGCTGTTTCTACAATAAGGATATCTGCATCTTCATAAGCTTGCTCGGTATGAATACCCGATGCTTCAAGCTTTTCTCGCAAACGTTTGATAATACATTTTTTAGTATTTTTTAATAACGTCATTTGTTTATAACAAAGTGAATGCATGAAGAGCACGTGAAATTATGATATTTGAGCTCAATTATTCGCGGTACAATGTTTTTAAACAATTCCTAAGGGTGTCCAAATCATCCGATTTTGATTCTGAACAAAGCGTTGGAAAAGTTGGGTTCCCTACTATATGTCAAAAGTAAATTTAAATACGTTAACGTGATATTTTGGACTCAGGCAAACTTGAAAAATGGTCAATTTTTGGAAACGAAATCGGAACAAAATTATTGTGCAAGAACTATCGATTCGATCATAACGAATTCTAGCGTGTTATTTTATAATGGCATAAAGTTTTCTTTGCTCTAATATGAAGGTCCTCAGAGAAATTTAAATGGTCGAAAAAAATTGATTTAAAAACTGCTTTTTTTACCTTTTTTTCTTAATTATTACTATTTTGCAATAAGGAAAATATATTTTGAGATTTCCGGCTAACCTATCTTATGGCAAATTTAATTACGAAACTTTTTTTCCTGTTCAACTTTCCTCTAGAATGAATACCTTCAAAGTTACATCAGAGAAAATTTGAAAAAAAACGTTTTTTTTTGTTAATTTTATATTTTTATTAATAAAAACAATGTTGCCCAACTTTTTAAATTGACGCATATCAAAATTATCGTTATTCAGGTTATTCTGAAGGGTCTCATGCAAAAATCTCCATGTTCCATTTCACATCCACCTAAAAACAGATAAGCCCTGGTCTATATACAATCATTATTTAAAAAAGTCTCATTACAAATTTTTAAGAAAATAAGTCAAAATTATATTTTGAAAAATAGCCGATTAAATAGCCCGTGAACCCTTAATTAAAATATGCCTCTTGAGACAAAAATCATTTTAATGAAGATGTCTATACACGTCTTTGCATATGTACTTGTGAATCTCCGCATATACTGAATTTACGGTGTTGCCAAAATGGTCTTCATTTAAAATCTTAATTTCAAAATGTCTTATATAAGTAGCTTAAACATGTTTTTCTTTGTTTCAGATAAATTTTGCCAGACAATCCGCGCGTTTTTTTATTTGTAAGATGAGCTTGGATATATTCAATAAATTAAAATTAATATGTTTTAATATTATTGGCTTTATAACTATGCGCAGCGCTTCCATGACTCTTGACTCTAGAACTAGTGGATATTGAGTAATCAATATGTTCAAGTCGAAGATCAAGATCATGGAGATGATGAGTGTAGTTATCCGTTACCATGCTTGTTCTACAGATGAAAATCTAAGATAAAGTGCGTGGCGCGCGCGATGATTCTACTCTTCACGGGTTTTCCTAAACATCGTCGTAGTTTGGAAGCGCGGTACAGTTAGCTTTTGAAGACAATTGGACGTCTGGAAAAAGCTTAACAGCCGGCTGTTGTGGGTACTTCGAAACCCAATTTTGTTCGTACCCTGGAGAGTAGGATCGTGAAAAAAGAAAACGACATCATCAGGAATGGAAGAAAATAATGTTATCGTGCAAATTGGGATGGACAAGGAGGTAACTAAATATAATATTATTAAGTTAAGCAGAGATGAATTTAAATATTCACTTGTGCTTATAAACTATTTTTTTTTTATTTACATAAATATCGTTTCTAACGTGGCGTTCCGATCCGGTCGGACTGATCCGATACAGTTTTATCCAGTTGTAATTGAAATTTATATCGAATACAACATTGCAACATTAGAGAGTTTTCATTCGGTAGAAACTCCAATCTGAACCCTTTATTACCCGAATTTTAACTGGACATTACTCCATCGGATTGGTTCAATCGTATCGGGCCACTGTGTTAGAAACAAGATCATTTTCTAAACAAGGAGAGCACATGAACAGTTAAATTCCATTCATCACGGTGAATATTAGAATACATCATAACTTCAATGACAACTTCTTCATTATAGTTATATTCATCATGATTTACTATTTTAGTTTATTAGTACATTTTATTAATACATTGTTAACACATATATACACCATTTGAACCTCTGTCATGTATTTGAAAAGACTAAAACAGATAAAATAATTATACAAAATTAAGTAGAAGTATCTAAATGTAGCAACATCGGTATATATTACCATATTATTGATTATCATAAAGGCAAGTAAGAAATATAGAATAATGTTATTAAAACCCATGGAGAAAGATTATAGGGAAAGAAACATATCTATATGTAAATTAAATACTATACCTTTCAAATTGATAATTTTTAAAAAATTTACTTTTCACTTAAATTTTTACAGCCCTTGGCGGATAATGTTTCTATCTCAATGATTTAGATAGTACATGAAACGAACTATATTCTTTTTGATTTCTTCCAAATTTAGAAACGTGTTTTTTGTATGAAACATTCAATAACTATATGTCAGTTTCTACACTTTGGTATCCTGATATATCAGAAATTAAAAAAAAAAATCAATCATATTCGAGAATTATAGTTAGTTTTGAATATAACACAACTTAAAATTTCTTCCAAATATGTGACAAAGTTAATTTTTAGAAGTTCAATAATTCGGAAATGCAACTATGTTATACCATGAGTTTTTGGAACATCCTGTATAAAAAATATTTTTCTGGAAATGCAGCTTTATCTATGTATATGACTGGAATATTTTAAGTAAATAATAAGTTTTTAAATAAATGTTTAGCTCTCTGGATTACTAAAAGACAATATTACAAAGTTTATGTTATTATATTATAATCTTTTATTGGGAATAATAGCAACAACTAAAATATAAGGAGTTGTCGATATTATACGCTGATAATGTTTTGGACACCAATTTAGTAACATCTTTTATAAATGTGGTAACAAACAAAAATAAATAATCATATTATTTTTCTTTAGTGTTATTGTTGAATTAGTTTACTGACAAACAATTGTTAATACATACGGTGTTTACAACCTAATCACATTTTTTAACTAATGATATATTTTCTTTGTTTCAGGACAGTATTATAAAGCCGAGTCGCGTATTTTTCAGGGTGGCATAAGACACGAAAGACTTGCATGCGTTAAGCTATCCAGTCTTTTTTAGTCTAACGTACAGAAAGGATTGAATAGATCGTTTTCGTTTTTTAAAAATGCCAATAATAATTTTTCTTTATTGAATCAGTTTAATTTGAATTTCACATGGAATTAAATCGGGTCAATAATGCAGTTTCTTTCGTGTCTGTTTGATTGTTGTTTCCTAGAACTAGTTGTTGCAAAAAACAGTTGTTTTTTGGATCTGTCTCAGGGACTGCAATTAAGTGCGATCATGAAAACTTAAAATGTTCGGGACACAAGCTGGATTAGGGCAGCCTGCAGAGATGACTAAGGTAACATGCTTTATTTTTTGTATGCTTCGCAAACAATTTTAAGTTTTTATTGAACTGATACTCTAAGGGGTTGTATTATGTTTGAAAGTAAGGTTATATATATATATATATATATATATATATATATATATATATATATATATATATATATATATATATATAATGTTCAGTTTACAAAAATTGTCTAAATTATTTGACATAGCTAATTTATATACTATTTTCACTTGTCTTATTTATGTTTCAGTGTTTAAAAATACTGATATTTAAGAAAAAACTAAAGTAGCAGCTATAGTTGTCTTTCTCTTTGGAATAAAAAATAAAGTTTTAAAAATACATTAGAAAGTTTTATAATTTTAGTATAATCACTGAATAAACTTAGTAATGACGTATGACAGTGATAGACCTGAAGGGTTCTGGTTTATGTAAATGTAATGAGTTGGTATCACGTTGATATAAACTTAAGGATACGGCTTTAAAAAATTTCCTCCGTCATATTATATAAAATTATTCCAATTTAAGACATTACATTGATAACGAAAAGATTAAAGTATAGGAAAAACTAACTATTTTTGTATTAATTTGCACACAAAATTGTTCAAAGCACTACAATAAAATATTTTCAGCAATTTTCGGCTAACAATAATTGATAAATCTAGAGAATTTCGAATTACCGAAATCACATAATCGATGTCATTTTTACTTCATTTGTCTGTCAAATCGATGAATTATCTTAATACTTTGACTGTATAAATAAAACAAAGATAAAATAAACATAAAAATTGGGATAGGCTAACAGAGTTGCCAATTTTTTATACTTTTGTAGATATTAGAGAAAACTGGATAATGGGGAAAAGTTATTTTTTAAAATATTTCGTTAACTTTTGATTCTAGAAAAAATGTCTCCAATAAAAAATGTTATATTTTTTATTTTATATAAAATTACCTTATTGGATTTTATTTAAAAAATGTATCCTTCAATTAACCAATATATAATTAATTTTAATAAATGCGGAGCGGTATTTTTTATTTCATTTTTCAAAACAACTTTTTCCCGAAGCCATATATAACTCTGTGGCTTTCTTCTACGTTTTTACATTAAATATCGATCATCCGGGATAACTTCGTTACAAGCTAATGACATTCAATTTATTTGATCCTCTAAATCCCTAGGAATTGTTAAATAAACCTTATATTCAACATATTTTCATACAGAAAAATCCATTGGGATCAGTCCAGGTGAATGCACCGGCTTGGATCCTGGTCCATTATTTCTTATTCAGCCGTTGTGTATGAATGTAAATCAAATGTACTCCAAAAGAGCCAACTTTTAGTAATTTAACCGGAGCTCGGGTGGATTGCCCTTTCCGAAATACCAATAGTGCTATCATTTAAATTGAACAACCTGTATAATATTATACGTATCACCTTTTACAAGGGCGGATCCAGAAAATTTGGGAGGAAAATGTCAATGTATATATATATATATATATATATATATATATATATATATATATATATATATATATATATATATATATATATATATATATATATATATATATGTGATGGTCCCTCTCTAGATCCGCCTTTGTATTTGGCAACCCTATTTTAAACATTTAAATAGTACTATCAAAGAAATTAATTAGGTAGCTATTATTTTTTTTGTATTGTTATTGTGCTGTAACTTGGTATTTATTATTCAAGAATAAAATCTTTACAGAATGTCCTGACAAAATAGTGGCCAAGAAATTGTCATAAAAATTCAGTATATTAAACAATTCTTTGTTTATGTGTACTATTCCTGGCAAAAAGCTCTTATGATTCAATACCGTAAATTTAATGATCTTTTAATAGTAAATTTTTAAAAAGACTGTAATTTCAAACCCTTAAAAATGTATGTAAAGAAAATTCTACAAGGTTTAAATTTTAAAAAACGAAAATTAAACAAAATCTGGAGAAATTTTTGTTTATTTAATGTTTCTACTGATGGTTGTTATTTTAGTAAATTACTTATTTCTTTAAGAACACTACCCTCTTCTAACAAATTTTTGTGTAGTATCAAATGAAAATACATTAAAGTAACCCAACGCAATTGCTGACTACAGGGAACCGTTGTGGAATAAACAGAGACGATTTATCATTGTGAGACTCATTTTTAGAACAGACTTGAAGTCACTTGGGTGTAATTATATTAGATAATTTTTCATAATTCATTAGGACCAGCAAGAAGCAGTATAGTATCTTTCAAAAATTTTACTAAATTGTAATTATGCTATATTTATTTTAAAAATTAAAATCCTACATTTTAAAACAACGCCCTTTAGGACATTTGACTACGAGGTGCAAAACCTTCATAATTTTTTTTTTTAATTGGCGTTCGTAAGATACTGAAATTCTGTTTTTCATTTTCACTTCACTGTATTTATATTCATAATATTTTTGTTATGTAATTAATAGTTTGTCTCTATTGTTTCAGGTAAGTCCATGCATGCTTTTTTTCCTTGGGAAAAGGCAAATTATCACATTAGAACGTGCGTCAGTGAGAAGTGCCGAACACCAACGACTGAAATCAATTTGACAAGATTTATTTGTGTGTGTATAATGTTGTGAAGGAAGACTAAAGGATGAAGGACCAACAGCTAATGGAAGTAGTATATGATAAGTATAACTCTCTCTTTATATGATTTAAAAATTTAGATAATGGTCATATTTCTTTCAAAGCTGTTTTTTTTAAATATCAGACAAATAATTTACCACAAAATCACACATTTTTAAAAGGTGTAATATTCTTACTTTAGATGCTAATTTTTTGTTTTAAATTTTAAACGTTAAATAATATGCCCTTAAAATTACAGTACTGTTACAGTATATAAAACATAGAAATTGTAATGCTTTTTTTCTTTTTCAGATGCATTGGTACATTTTAATAATCACTATAAGAAAACAAGTTTAGTGGACCGAATATTAAAATTAGGACACCAGTCATTTTTTTGAAAAATATGTTTACTTGAGTTGTTTTAAAAGAATTTTTTCAGCATTTGGCAACGAATTTGCCAAATGTTGTACACAGTTGTATATATTGAAATATTCAGTTAAACTACCAAATGTCAAATTTTTGTGTCAAAAAGATAAGGGAACTCTGTCTTTGATTAATTTGCGCTATTTTGTAAGGAAGTAGTTATTTCTGGCCAACATAACTACAACTTTATAAAACTGTGCCAATGAACACTTTCAGAATCAGATAAAGCAACCAACGAGTTGGTTTTTATGATATGTTTTTAAGATCCGATGTTTAGGCATTTAAGAGTTCACCTCTGTATTCTACTATTTAGAATATTTTTTGATTAAATTATACTAATGTCTTTTTTTTAGGATTGCTAATTTTTGTTGAGAGTTAATCATTATAATTTTTTTTTCAGGATATTTATATTTTTAAACCTAAGAACACACTGAAACCGAAAATGTGACAGGTGTAGGTGTTTTCTTGGCAGCTGTTTACGTTTCAGGTTTTTTAGGTATGTAGAATTATAATAAGTAAGCGGCTGTCTGTTGTTGCTCTTTTCGGAGCCGTACAACACTGATGAAGACCAGGGAAGGTCGAAACAGTTGCCGAGGTGTTGGAGAATATGTATTAAAGGTAAGTTAATTCACACAGTATAATTACAATATGTACTCAATAATTAATTTTAAAAAAACCAAGTGCTAGTTGAACTCGCTTAATAAGTGTTCTGTACTATATTTTAAAGCTACAAATTAACTAATTTAATAATTTAGCAAGTACTGAACCAAAAGTTGTTTTCTTGTCTTAGAATTATGTTGGGTAATTCTTGTTATTTTCTTACATGATATACAAACATTGGAGCATGACTTTCATGACTTTTTAAAAGTTTTATTTAACCAAATTACCACAAAAGTTAATTTATATTTTCACATTTAATGTTTTATTAACTTTTATTTCATACCCAATACAATTTGACCTCAAAATTTTCTTATCGTTTCTTGGGATTTAAAAGAAACTGGACCTGTTTCAGATATCAGCTCTTAGCTCTTAATTTTAAGAAAAAAGACTATGACAGACATACGAATAAACGGAGGGACTTATTATACGGAACTGTAATCTTATCTCATCTCATTAGCCATATTTAGTCTGTTCTAGAATATATAGGCTTCCCTTATTTGTCACCATTTTTTTCTATTATCTACCTTTCTCACCCACGTCAGTATCTGAAATGTTTCAAATCATCTGTCCACCGTAATGGGGACATTCTCTGTTACCTATGTATGATCTCCATCTTAGTATAGTACTGGACTATCTATTGTCTTTAAACCGTGCTACAAGCCCCCCAATGTTCTATTTCTGCCTCGTCAGTTTCCAAAATACTTTTACCTTTGTCTTTTGCCAAATCGATGTGTTCGCTTTCGATCTCTTAGGTATATGTCGAGCATCTACTTTCCATGATTCTTTGAGTATGTTTCATTTTATTCATTGTTTGTTTTGTGAAGGTCCATGTCTCGGATACATACTAATCATAGAGTCGTTTCCTAAGGAACAGAGGTAAATTATTTTCTTTAAAGCTTGCTTAACTTTTCGAATGTTACCCATTCTTACTGGTTTCTTTGGCTAGGGTTATCATATGTCCAAGATAGATGTAGTTCTGAATATTTTCTATATTTTAATTGAGCACTTTGATATGAGAGTCTACTCTACACATCACCTTCATTGCAGTAAAGTTCATATTTAATCCAATTTTAGCAGTTTTTATTTATTTTAGATTTTTGTTATCTCTCTTTTCTTAGATCAATATTATAATTGCATTATTCCAGTTTTAGGGGATTAGACATCCATTTAAACATCTATTGACTAGTTCACAGAGCTTATTTCTGAGTATATTTGCTCTTTGCATTGTCATTACAATGAGTACAGAAGTCTGTCCAGGAGCTTTATTGTTTTTCATTTGACTTAGAGTATTCCAGTTCTTGTGGTGTGATATTCAGCATTTCTTTCGATCCTGTGTTGCGAATTGGTGGTGTGTATTCTGATATTTCAGGGTGAAATGTATGGTATTCATAATGTTACTGAAAAAATCAATGTGTAATTTTTAAGACGTCTTCTTGATTTCTTGTTTATCGATCATCCACTGTTTTCAAGTAGTTTTTTTCCCATGATTTCTAAGGCTTTTGCCACCTCTGTTCATTTCAATTACTATTAGTACTTGCATTTCCTAGTATCTCCCATGTTTTTTATTAATTGTTGTTATTGTTTCATATTAATAGAAATCCAATATTTCCATAAAAGCAAATGGCAGTGGATTTACTACTTTTTATACTTAAAAAGCTTTTAAAGTGGTAAATGCATGTACAATTTAACAACATATATGATACACTAGTTTACTGTAAAACTAAATTTTTCTCTATAACTTCCTCGAATTACGACTTATAAAATTCTTTAATTATGTCAAGGTATTTCTTAAATTTATAAAAGACTAATAGATTTTTGCTGAAAATCGAGTTTCCCATTAATTTTCTCACTCGGAAAATTCTTAAAATATATAAGGAGCAAAATATACACCAAATGTTCATGAATGTTTCCAATTTCCGCCTTTTATATTTGTTTACTATTGTTATCTGTTTAACCTAAATTTTAGATACTTTCACCTTTTTGGCATGAAAATATTTTCAACCTTTAGTTTTTCGAAAAAAATTAATTATATGATTTAATTTTATTTATCTTTTAACTCACTTATATCTCTGTTCTTTTCTATACTGAGGTAGTTGTTTTATATAAATGCATTTTTAGTTTTTAGTGGGATATTTTGTATCTGATATCATTTTTAGGTTCTAACTTACATTTCTTGAGTTTTTTAAGTTTTAAGTTGCGAAAATACGATAGTATCGTTGTGCAAAATTTAGTTTTTTATTCCCTTAAATTTCACACTTCGTTCATTTCCTACTAGTTCGAAAATTGAAGTTTTTTCAAAGAATGACCAAATTCTATTAGTTCTTTAACATCAACTTGCACTTTTGGGAAAGCAGAAATATAAAAAAAAATTATTTTTTTTAAATGTGAATGTATGAAAAACACGTAATTGGTTTGTTTTTAATACAATCGCTCAAAGTCCTGGAACAAAAAAGGTTAGCTCAAAATTAGTCCTCCTCATCTAACTATTTGCTACTTCCCCTAATAGGTTGGCCATTTGTCCTTGGGAGCAAAAGCCACACAAGAACAGAAATGTAAACTTTTTTATTTAGTGTAAAATGTTAAAGTTATTATAACTGATTATTAGGGGCCAAAGACAAAAATATATCATTTTCTACAGAAATTCAAATATTTTTTTTTTAAAAGTACTTGGCACTGTAAATTTTAAAAATAGAAAATTATCATCAGAAGTTACATGCACTACCAGGGACTTCTCCTAATGAGCTGGCTAATTATCCTTCAGAGTAGAAGCTGTACAGATAAAAAGAAATAAAATACATTTGGCATTAACCTTGTTTTTGTGTCGGTCTTTGACATCAAAAATTGTAATTTTGGGGGTAGTTTGTTTCATTTTTAATGTTATATGATAATTTTATGGGTAGTTAGACACGGAAAGAACAACAATGTTATTAAGTGATGACATTTTGTGTTTAAAATAAACATTTCTTCAAGCCTTTGTTGGGAAAATATGTAGACACAAAAATTTTTTGAAAGTCTTTGGTGTGAAAATATTACGTTAACCAAGGAAACTGTTTAACTTCACCTGTAAATATCCCATTTAAAATGAAATATTTGCTAGTAACTAAAGAAAACTACAGACCTTTCAATAGACAAATATGTAATGATTTATAACTTGTTGACTTAGTGCAAGCTTTCATAATAAATTTACAAGTCTCATAATCACTGACCTCTACTATTTTATCTATGCTCATAATAGGTGAACAACTCCTTGTGCTGTCTCAAAAAAAATTGCCATTATAGACTGATATTAAGAAGTGTTTGTTTTTATAAATTTCAGGTCCACAATACAAGAAGCAAATGATGTGTTATGGTAATTTTGACCATCATCCCTATTACCACAACCCCACCACTGACATATTTTAGTGATGAAATTGTGTCCTCTACCTGGTCTGTTGTGATATGTTGGAATTTCTTAAATTTAGTGGTAAGTATTCCTTAGAAATATTTGGCTAGTAATATAAACCATTTTAATAAATATTCGGAATATTGTAAACACAGAATTTTTTAGTGATTTTTTACCAGGCTCTATTTTGGGGTTGTAGAACTCATCTGAAGTTTTTTTTTTGACGGTCCCACAACAGCCTCCAAAAAAATCACTCTTTCACCCAGTATTTTCTGATCTATTTTAGATAGGGTGCTTCATGTGATTCTGCTGTATAAGCTTTGGGGTCTGGGTGTCTCTGGTCCACTGTTTGGTTGGATTGACACATGTGAGTAATCATCGTCAGGTAATGTGAGTGAATGATTTTTAATCTTCTGAGATATCAGTGTCTTCAGGGGTCCCTTAGTGATCCCACATCAGTCCATAATTGTTCAACTTATTTATTAATCCATCAGCTTTCAGTCAAGTAAGTTCTTACTCTTTGTGGATGACATGAAGGTGTATAAGGTCATCAACAGTTACAGTGATTGCTTGGAGCTTCAGGGGGACCTTGATAGATTTGTTTCCTGGTGCGAAATGAATGAAATGAGTTTGAGTATTCCTAAGTGTAAATTCATTAAGTTTTCTAAATTGCGTTATCGACTGGATTTTCACTATCACTTGGATGGTAAGCCACTGACCTCCTTTGATTCTGTGCAGGACCTGGGAGTCCTTTTTGATTCCACTCTTTCATTTGTTCCTCACATTGCTAACATTGTTAGTAAGTCCCTCGGGATGTTGGGTTTTGTTAAACATCATGATAAGGAGCTTTTCACTGCGAAGTCCCTTAAAATACTCTATTGCACATTGGTTCAAACACACCTTGAGTATGTTGCTTGTGTTTGGAACCCCCACTGTGAATCATATGTGTACCAGCTCGAACAGGTACAGAGAAGGTTTCTCAGATATATTAACTTGAAATTCAATGGGGGTGCTGATCTTGATTAAGCTGCTTTGTGCTCCAAGTTGAATTTGCTCCCCCTTGCTAATAAAAGAAAGGGTAGAGACTTTCAACTTCTCTTTAAAATTATAAACAGTATCACTTAGTACCTGTGTCTGCTGTCGAGTGTTGGTGTGAGGGTCCCTTCCAGGAATACTTGAACTTCCCATATATTTCACTATCCTTTTTACAGAGCAAATTATGCAAGCCATTCTTTTATGCCAAGGGTGGTTGGATATGCTAATGGGCTGGGTGACTTGAATTTCTTTGATACATCCTTGAATCATTTTAAACGAAGGCTGTTGGAATTGATTGTTGATTGATGCTTTGTGATTTTATTGTTGCAGATTGACAGGTGGACACTTCTTTTTTTTTCTCTTTTGTAAACACCCTTTTGTTTTACTATTATTGATATCACATTGTTATGTTTCACTCTGGCTCGGTAATTAATTATTGTAAAATGGACAGTGTTGTCCATCAATAAATAAATAAACCCTTTAAATTTTATCTTTTCACTAAAACACATTTGCCCATTTTAATGCAGAGAATAAATAGTAAATTTCTGGAATTAGAAGTGATGTTGGAGGAGGTAAAACCAGATATATTCTGTATCTCAGAGCATTGGCTTCAGTACGACTACGTTGAGCAACTTAATTTAAATGGTTATTCCCTTAAAAACTATTCTTCAAGAACTGAGTTCAGGGGGGGAAGGACAGCAGTGTATGTTAACAAAAAGTTGTTTTCATTTTCTGAAATTGAAGCAATGCAAACAAAAACAGATTGCATAAAAAAAAATTTTGAGTACACTGTTACCAAAATATTAATAAATAATAAAGCATACATTGTTATATGCATTTATAGATCTCCTTGCAGAGATTTTGATATATTTTTTTAAAGTTAAATGAATTCTTATCTTCAATTTATTGTTCAAAAAAGTTATATATAGTATGTGGTGATTTTAATGTAGATTTTTTTGTGAATGATACTAATTCCTTTTCTTTGTCACAACTTATGCTGAGTTTTGGGCTGGTACCACATGTCCATGGGATAACTAGACCCAGCTCGGGCACTCAACTCGACAATATTTTTAGCAACACTGATCTGGAGCAAGAGAGTGATATCTATGTTGCTCACTTCTCTGATCATAATGGACAGACTCTTATCATTTTCTTATGAAAAACCTATTTTTCCCAATAAAGTTTTCAAAAAACGTTTTTTTACACCGAATAATATAGATAATTTCATAGGTTCTTTAAGTGAGGAGAACTGGAATGATGTGCTGACTTCAGGAGACCCAAATGAGAAATATCAAATATTTCATAATGTACTATACTACTATTTCGATAAATCATTTCCTTTGTGCAGCTCAAGGCAAAAAAATATAGAGAAATCTTACATAAATACTGAAATAAAAAACTATGCCAAGTATATAAAGGATCTTTATGTGTGGTCACAAATTACCAACGATGATAAGGTGTACCGGCGGTACAAGATAGATAGAAAAGAGTACCGGAAATATCTTAAAGAATTTAGAATGGCCGTGAATGAAAATAAAATTTTAAATTCTAGTAATAAAACTAAAACTGCCTGGAGTATTTTTGCCCAAGAAACCAATCGAGTACGGACTTATCAAGATATTAGAGTGCTTCACAAGCACAGTATCGTTGATGACCCACAGATGATTGCTGATTTATTCGTGGATAGGTTCGATATCCCTGCTGTCATCCCTATGGGTGGGGAGACCCTCGCCGATTCAGTTGCTCCAACTATTTTCTTGAATCCTGTGGATAGCCCGGAGATCTTTAGGGTAATTGTGAATCTGCCTAATAAGTTTTCGGTTGGACTCAATGAAATACCAACAAAGGTTCTCAAACACTCAGCCCACCTTGTTGCTGAACCTATTGCGGACATTATAAATGTATGTTTTCAAACAGGTGTTTTTCCTGACGCACTTAAGGCAGTAAAAATAATACCCATTCATAAAAAAGGAGACAAGCTAAACATGACAAATTACAGACCTGTGTCTCTTCTATCCTCCTTATCAAAAGTCTTTGAGAGAGTAATATATACTCGTGTCATCACTTATTTACATAGTTTTAACATTCTAGCAGACCACCAGTATGGCTTCAGACCTAATAGATCTACTCAACTTGCCGTATTTACAGCAATTTCCTATATCATAGATAATGTTGATACTAACAGGAAGGTTGCGGGGCTTTTTTTTTGATCTGTCAAAAGCCTTTGACACAATAAATCATAGACTCTTGATTCGTAAACTCTCATACTATGGTATAAGAGGACTATGTACTTCTTTGTTGGAGTCCTACTTGGAGGGAAGAAGGCAGGTAGTGTGCATCACAAAGGACAATAAGAAATATTTTTCTAAACCAGTCTATACGACCCAGGGTGTTCCGCAGGGTTCGATTCTTGGTCCTGTGTTGTTTCTGCTGTATGTGAATACTCTTTCGGATGGAATGCCTGGTGGCCTGCTTTGCCAGTATGCTGACGATTCCTCGTTTGTTCTCGCGGGGGCGTGTTTTCCGGATCTGTCTTGGGGATGCTCGCGTGCGGCGGGGGCAGTGCGGGATTGGTGTGCTGGGATGGGATTGGTGTTGAATTGTGAGAAGACTGGTCTGGTGTCGTTCCGAAAGAATCGTCAGTGTTCAGAGTCTGTCTATGTGCACTTACAGGGAAGGACGATTCCGGTGGCTGAGAGTGTTGGATTTCTGGGTGTTACCTTGGATGCTACCCTTAGTTGGGAGCAGCATGTTGCGACTCTACAGCCGAGACTTAATAGGTTTTGTGCTCTGGTACGTCGATTGAGGCGATCACTGGCTTTGCAATCGCTGCGACAGTTTTACTTTGTAGAGATGCAGTCATTAATATCTTATAGTGTGATGCTTTGGGGATCATCTTCAACTGCTCAACAAATTTTTATTACACAAAAAAGAATTATCCGAGTTATGCTGGGGTTGCACCCTGGAAAATCATGTAAACCTCATTTTAAGTCTCTGAATATTATGACTGCACCATCATTATATTTTCTGTCCCTGGTGATGTTTGTCAAAAAGCATCATGACCTCTTTGCTGTTAACAGTGATCACTATAGCACTGAAATGTCAACTGTCACAAGAGGCAGAAGGGATCTAAGGGTGCCAGCCCATAGTTCAGCATATTTTGAAAAAGGGCCTTATTACATGGCTATCAGGGCCTATGGCCTGTTACCACAAAAAATAAGGTCTATTGAAAATAGTTTAGGCTTCAAGCAAGCCACAACTCAGTTCTTACAGAATAAATGTTTTTATGATTTTAAATTTAGATTCTAGGAAACCTATTTACTATTTTAGTAACTGTATATTTCTATTTATATATATATATATATATATATATATATATATATATATATATATATATATATATATATATATATATATACATCTTTATATCATTTCCGAGCCTTTCGAAAAACATTACAATTCTGAACCTTGCAGAAATATTGCATATATTAGTTTGATTATTAGTTTTATATAATACCTAATATATTTTAAGCCTTTAGCTTAGATATATACACAGAAAATCTCAATAACTTACAATTGTATATCCTAAAATTTTGTAATGGATTATTACAATTCTCAACCTTAATACGTTTCATCCGTTTTTAGGCCAAAATATACATGTTTATTAAAACTTGTTAGCGAAACTAAGCCAGTGCAATGTTGCCAAAGTTTTTATTATTATGAAGGTCAGAATAAAGGCGGCATCTTTGATATTTTATATGCTTTATCTGTGACGTGTATTAGTGAATTGTTTGTATATGATAATTAATAATATATGATTTAAATTACTGCCAACGTCTGCCTTTAGTCCTATAAAATCCAATTAAATTAACTTTCAATCGACCCCCACATTATATTACTTTGAATATCTTTTTAAAATTTGTATTATAGTTCTCGCTGCCGTAGCAACAAAATTATTTTTGTAAGGGGATGAGTTCAAATTTTTAATTTTTAACCGATGTTTAAAAAAAGAGGGTTCAATATTTAACAGTTTGGTATTTTTTTTGCATGTACATCGATTACTCAGCCACGGCGGCACCGATTTTAATGAAATGTTTACTTATGACTAAGAAATTGCGCCAAATCCAAGATGGCTCTTATAATATGGCAGAAAATGAATTTTATTTTGCCCAATTTTCTTTTAAACTGGTATGGAAAGTTTTCGTGGAAGATGTAACGAATTTAAAATTATTTTTAAAAAATTCAATAAAGCGAATACTATAAATTCTACGTCCTTCGATTGTCCGAAATTAGCATTGGGGGGGGGGGGGGGGTGTAAATTACAATTTCAAAATTATTTTTCTTAAAAAATTCAATATATTTGAATTTATTAAAAAAAAATCAATATGGCAAAAGCACTACGATAATTTAAAAATTTTATGTTTCTGGATAATGTCTAAATTGGGTACTGACAAGAAGAGGCTACGACCTTGGGGAGATGGATTCGCCTGAAACTTGGCATAGTGGTAGAGGGCTCATAGCTTTCTAAGGACATGTAATCACTTGTTTGATCTGTGTTAATAATAAAATCGGCAGCGGACTGCGGAAGAAGCTCTAGAACGTCGCTATTAAATGTTTCTGCTGCTGCAAGAGTATCCTCAATCGTCACAACTTCCCTGCTCGATACGTACTTGATCACTTTTCTTTGACGAATTCCATGTCTACACTTGCATTTTTTGACCCACGAATCCGAAACTTTAAAGTCGAAAGTAGGGAATTGTGTGCAGCAGGTAAAGCCCATTATTGCAGATTCCTGGTAGTCACTTGGTAATATTGCTCCCGAGACTCGACAAAGCGGTCGTACATCCATGCATCGATGATGTTTTATTTGTCGAAAACCGTGCTTCCGTTTTTGACATCTTTCCACCATGAGAGTAAGCGGTCCATTCTTTTTAAGCTTTTACCTTCTTTTTTATGTATTGTTGCCAGCGACCATTTTGGATGAATTTTACAAGATTGATAACTCTAATTTTATTGAGAAGCGGGCTGTGTTACTCTGTTGTGGCTTTCTTTCCCTCCGGCTCATAATTTCGCGATGATTGTTCCTACTGAAACTCATGCTAAGTAGGATTTAGACACTCTTTCTGGTGTGAATTAATTCCTCATCGTCTATCAGTTTCATGTCATTGATCATATCCAGCACCATAGATTCGATGTCCCACAACAATTACTTCATTTGGAATCGTGTCTTAGACTTCGGGAGCAACAAGGCCTTTTTCCAGTTGGAATAATTTGCAATTCACCATTGCATTCTTGAAGAGAAGTTTCGACTTGTCACCACTGACCTCTACTATGGACCCCTACTCTTGACGGCTGTTAAAGCCAAAAAATGGCAAACCATGAGCGAAAAAATGCGTTTCTGCACATCGGATGCCAGTTATATTTTTGGACGTTGATCAGATAAGGGCATGCGCATAAGCGACTTCCTATTATCGATCGGTTGTTTCGTAGCGCCATCCGTAAAGAGCACAGTATCGGCTCAACGCCAATTTTGTGTTTATTTCTGCATTGTGAGTTGCGTGCGATTTAAACGGATTTATAGCAGCGTTTTAAGTGATTTATTTTATTTGTTTTTGTGTTTTTATTTAATATAATAGACTCCACAACGTGTATGGTTACCTCTGGAAATAATTCGGATTAAAGTAAATTTAGAGGTGGATGCCATTTTGGTTTTGTTTGTTTTAATTTATTTTTGATAATTTTTTTAAGTTTCCGATAAGAATTTATGAAATCTTATATAATACAGATGCTTCTATTAGTGTGCACTGTTTTTTGTCAAAAAAATCAAGAGAATTATATTATTTTTTCACAATTTTATTTTCACAGTATAAGAAATGACTAAACTAACTCCCATCGGTAGACACTGACCGGATTATTCCCTTCTGCTTCAGATATTATTTGTGCCCATATAATGTGACTCCCAGAACAAGAAAATTACATTACACCGACTTCTTTACTAAAGATTGCAACCATGGTTGCAACTTTGATAACTTGCTTGATTTAGACACCATTTATGACTAATTGAATTAACAAATAGATTTTCGAAGTTCGGTCCTGTCGACGGTGACTTGATCATTTTGTAGTGCGCATGCCGACATCTGCTCTACGATGTTTACATTTTATTGTCGTAAATTTGCCGTTTTTGGGATTAAACTTTGCGGATCTAATAAATATTTTATCTATGCTTGTCACTAGTAATCGTAGTACTGCCACATTCCGAAATTTTATCGTATAACATTTTATAATCAGTTCACTTTCACCGCCTTTGAAAACAGGTGTTCTAAACGATAGTCGCAACAGAATTGAAACTGCTGAAACAATACAGTTTGAACAGGAAGGTATGCAATCACGCCATAGTCTGGTTGATTCTTAATGGCCCTTTTCATCAGACGCCCGATCCTTAATTCGCCTGACGAATCGAGGGAAGCGTTATGTATCTAATGTTTGTTTAATCAGCTATAGTAATTTCGAAATGGAAAAAAAAGTTAGAATAATAACATAAAATAAATAAAGCGAACTGGAAATATTTAAAAAAATCTTTGTCAGGAATCGAACCTGGAACTTACGGGGTAGGTGGCGGGCACTTTACCACTATTGCTGACTTTGAAATGCAAGCGGCAAGTTTACTAGGCTCGCCAAGTCGGCATTGAAATTTTCAATGCGACTTTAGCAAAAATTATTGAGAAGTGCGCATTATGATTTTGCATATTTGCCCAGCTACGAGCCCTTTACCATTATGTCAAATTTCAGGCAAATCCGTTTCCCCAAGGTCGTAGCCTCTCTGGTGAGATGTTTTCGTGGGTGCAGATTAAGATTACATTAAGAATTAGATTTTTTTTTTTAATTAAATATGAAAGATCAAATATAATGGGTTGAAAATTTTTCTTTATTCACGTTATATAACAATTTAATATGGCAGATAGAACATGGGAGACTAAAATTTTATATTTTCCCAATTTTGTCCAAAATTGATATTAAAATTAATTTCTTCAAACTCAATATGCTGGATGAAATATATCAGATTGAAAACTTTACATGCCTCAAGTTTTTTATATATCTATATTGGGTAATTTTGGGGGTCAAAATTACGAATATAAAATTAATTTATTTAATTTCAAGATGGCGGATTTACTATGGCAGACTAAATATTTGTTTGGTATAATTTGGTTCCAAACGGGTATCTGAGGAATTCTAAGAATCGAAATTTTTTTTTTGTTCAATTTAGTGTGATTTACAACTTTGGATATAATGGGTACTTTTTGCGATTCTAGAAATATTGCGAAGTACACTACACATATCGTTTGGTACTTAATTCAAATAATTTATGGAGATCATCACGAGTTCAAAACTAAAAAAATTATATACTATATGCTATGCTGGGACTAGTCGTTATTAGGTTATTCCATATTATTTTTTTTGAAACACCCTGTATCTTGCAAGATTTAAAAAATCTTCTTAGCTTCCCCTTTTCAAGGATAAATAAAATATTTATGTTAAGATTAGCCGTTTTTAAATTGATTCTTTTTAAATAATTTAATTTAGTCAGCCTAGCGTAGAAAATCTAGAAAAAAATTTGTAGTTATTTGAAAGTTCCTTTTAATTGTGCATCATTTCTGTACTTTTGCTGTAAAATACATTTTTGGCATTTCTTTTTTAAATATAATCCATCTACGAACTTAGCCTAGATATGGATCTAATCGATTTTTGTGCTAAGCTTCATCTCAATCGAATAAGAAATGTAAATTTTTGTCATAAATTATTTGATATTTATAGATTGTCATTTGTTTCAACTTAAATCAAAGCCTCCTTTAGAAATTAAGCTATTTTTTAATTGTATTTATTAGAAAAAGTACTAAATTTAGATATAGGTGATGTTATATAAAATTATAGTTAAATTTTCTATAAAATCTGAAGAGGTAGAAATTGAGTTATTGTAAATTTATTTGTTTCTTTAAAACCTAACACCCTGTATAAAATATAAAATCGGAAAAATGAAAAATTTTTAGTCCTTCATATTGTATAGTAGTTCGAAAAACTTAAACTTAGATTCCAAACTTATGACCCCAAGAATCATATAATCTCAATTTTGGAAAAATGTGAATAACATAAAATTTTCAACCTACCATATTGGATCTACCATATTCATTTCTAATCTTAATCTGCACTTTTGAAAACCCCAAAGTACCAGTTTCGGACATAATCGAAAAAATAACATTTTATACCGCCATATTATATTTTCCATACTGGATTTTTTTAAATAATTTCAGATTCGTTTTTGCACCGTCGAAAATTTACCGGTACTAGTTTTAAAAAAGATCGAGAAATATGACATTTTTAGCCCGCCATACCGTATTCAATTTTAAAGAAAATATTAAATTAGTTTTGTGCGATGTCGAAAACTCCCCCACGCAAATTTTGGATAAAATCGGACAAAATTAATTTTTTTTGTCTTCTATGTTATAAGTGCCATCTTGGATTTTGCTGAAACAATTTTGGCCAAATAATATGGGACCACTGCAGCAACTTCCTGAACATAAAACAAAAAAATTTCATTAAAATTGATATCACCGTCCGAAGCAATTGCCGTACATATATTAAAATATACGTATCAGTCGAATTTAAACTGTTGTCTCGGCATAAAACTACCAATCGTTTATATCGTGAAGACAATTTACAACAAGCACCAGCTTATACACGTAATAATATAATTGCCGAACTACCGTTTAAAATAGCTTAAATCACTGTTGCCAAATCTGTTGGTTCAGAATTGACATATTTGTCGTTAACTTTCAGATTTGAGTCGTATATTTACAAGGTCAAGTAAGCGCCTCAGTCGACAAATTTAGGAACTAAATTATTCAAGAATAATACAACTCTAATCCACTCTAAAAATAGTCATGAGCGATCGCTGGGGGATTTACTATATAAAATTTGCAGTTTCACTGGTAGTGCCATCCAATAGCGTATTTCTAATACCAAGAGAAGTTAGTAATAATGAAACCTTCCAAAAAAATTCACGAAAAACAATTCCAAGCCAATATACAGGCTTAGGTTTGTCACCGTGGCTCAGGATTGTTAATAACTTTTACTATAGTTGGATTGGATTTGTATCATTACGCTATATATATATATATATATATATATATATATATATATATATATATATATATATATATATATATATATACATATATATATATATATATATATATATATATATATATATATATATATATATATATATATATATACATATATATATATATATATATATATATATATATATATATATATATATATATATATATATATATATATATATATATATATATATATTTATTTTAGCATAGATTTGTTTCGCTTTTGTGACGTTGCTTTGTCAAATTTGATTTGATTTAGTTGGCAATAAAGGAATTTATTATTATTTATTATTATTATTATATATTTATATATGTGGAAATCGTTTGTTGAAAGCAAGAGAAAAGTTAAGAAAACTAATTATAGTCCATTTGTGTGTCTATATGTCACAGTCATATAATTTCTTCAGTTTTTCATTTTAAAAATTTGGTGATGTAAATTATAACATTTAAGTACTTAATTTATTAGAAAAAAGGAACTGTTTAAGATAAAATCTCGAGATGTTTCATCATTTTAGAAAATCCGTGAAGAAACGATTTCTTTGGGTGAATTTTACTTTAAATCTCTCTCCAAATTGATTTTGATTACTTGCTCTTCTCGTTAGTGGAGACGAATGAAAATAAGAGGAAACTTTATAGAAAGTAAAGATCAGATTAAAATAACTATCCCATAATTTACAACTGTCGATTCGATGCTACACTGTTAAATATCAATAGTCGAACCACATCCATATGCATACCAAAGTAGTGGGAAATGTGAAAACAAGCATACCTTAAGATTTGACCTTGTACATTTGGATAATTTAGTCAAAAGTGGCTCCCAGTAAAAGATGTTTTCCATTTTGTCAAGTGGCTTTGCATCCTTAAAATCAACAAATACCTTTTTGCATTTGAGGCTTTTTATGAAAACTTCAGCCTATTATTGAAGTACCCGCTGATAGAACTCAGAATTTTGAAAGGGCATGTAAATTTGAGGACGTAATTCTCCAACTTGCTTGGTTATAGAAACTGTTTGGATATTGGTTTGTTTTCATTTTCATAAAAATTTCCACTTGTGACTCTCTTAGAATATGTAGAAATAAAAAAGTTTTCAGTTTTGTTAATGACGCATTTGCCACGATGTTAATTTCCATATTGATTCCATCTTTTTAATGGACACATTCTCTGCGATGTCGAGATTAATTTTTATTGTTAATTTTAATATTCTTACCCTGGTTATTCCTGTTTTCAATCACTTACTCTGTTCCTGTGTTATAGAATGCAGGGTATACGGTAGGTCACTATTCTGAACCCCCTTTTTTCTGCTCTAATACGTTTATTTCATATGTTAAATAATGGAAATTGCGAATCTTGTTTGAATTAGTGACATTTACTTTTCGTGACAAATTGGTGGTTTAAGAAACCGCTCCAATGAAACACTAGAAATCACATAAAATTGCTAATATATTAGTTATTTGTTTCTTCCTAGATAGGACTGGTCAGCATTGTATGGTTTATATTGAACAAGAATAATTATGCATAATAAAATTTGTTGCAAAAATTATTTAACATTATCCATAACAATGATCAAAATGGTTAATATATTTTAATATTAGTAATTTAAATAAATGGTGAAGAAAGTTAAGATTTTTTCTGTGAATTTTACGTGAAATCTCTCTCCAGATGGATATTAAAATACATTCATCACTTGTAATTCTCATTAGTGGAGACAAATCAAATCAAGAATAAAATTCCCAGAAAGTAACTGTCCTATGACTTACAATTGTTGAATCGATAACCACACTGTAAAATATAAATAGTCAAATCACATTTTTATACACACTAAAGTAGTGGAAAATGTTGAAGCAAGCATACTAGCTCAAGATTTTATATTGTAGATTTGGATGACTCCCCGCAAAAGACGTCCGCCATTGCGTCATGTGGCTTTGCTTCCTTAAGATCAACAGATACCTTTCTGCATTTGAGGCTTTTGCTGAAAACTCCAGCCTATTATTGAAATACTCATTGATATAGCTCAGAATTTTGAATGGGCATGTAAGTTAGAGTGGGTAACTCTCCAACTTGCTTGGTTATAGAGACTGTTTGGATATTCGTTTACTAGGTAAGATAGGTCAACATTTTCATAAAGATTTCCATTTGTAACTTAGTATGTAGATTAATCTAAAAAACAAAAACATTCATAAAATAAAAAAGTTTTCAGTTTTGACTATTCTTTTTTTCTCCAAAATAGTTTTTAATACATTTTTAAAAAACGGGCTCAAATTATAGTTAATGACGCATTTACCACGATGTTAATTTTGCGTATTTGGCCTATTTGTTTAATGGGCCCATCCGCCACAATGTCAAGATTATTTTTATTAACACTTAAAATTCTTCCACGACATTCCAATTAAGGTTTTTTTTTTAATATTATATATCTGTTATATTTTCTTTGCTGAAATTGAATGCATATGAGTAATTTTTCAGTATTTCTCTGGACATGTTATATGACGGTATTTATTATCAATAAAATATGTAATGTGATCTAGACATTTCTAGGTTCATAAAAAAATCTGTAAAGCATGATTCAAGCAAAAAGTTTTAATTTTATATATTCCCTAGTAAAATAAGAAGTAAGAAATTTTCTTGTATTTTTTATTTATGAGTAAAATAATATTGTGACGTAGAGAATTCCACTTTCGCTTACCAAAACAAATGGACGTGATTCAATTTGTTATTAACTAAAAAGAAGGTAATAGTAAATTATTAATATCACCAAAACTTACCAATTGTTCGTGAAAAATAGCATCCGTTTTTTTAAAGTAGGTTTGGAGGGCTTGATTTGGGCTTTGATTTTAGTTCACTTGGTGACGCTTTTTTTTATACATTTCTGAGTGATCGTTTACAATAAAAAAAGTGAAAATTCGTCCAAATTGTTTTTTTATTCAAAAAACCAGGATACAATATCCCTAAAAAGCAACCTAATGAAAAGAAACTCAGGTTTATAATATTCTCTATGCAGCATTTAAAAACTTCTAATTAAAAAATTTTAAAAATTAATGACATTTAAAATATATTTCTTTGGTCTATTGATTGTGGTTTATGCATTGTCTTCTCCATGTTAATGACTAAACTTACACCTTAATTGTTAATTATTCTAGCATCTGTTGTGTCATAAGGGTTTTTTGATATTAATATCACGCCGTCTGCATATTTGAGAGTTTTTAGGTTGTTGAGTCATTCTTCATTGATAATCAAATCAAATTTTTCATCCTAGATAGGTCTTTAAATAAATAAATAAAGCCTTTATTGTCATAAATTTCATAGGTGAAACATTACGTCAAAAATTCAATTTTATATATTTGATTACTTTCCAACATCCAAAGATTCGTTAATAATAATAAATTCCTTTATTTCCAACAAAACCAAATCAAATTTGACAAAGCAGCGTCACAAAAGCGAAACATATCTATGCTAAACAAATAAAAATAGAAATATACAACAGTTACTATTGTAAATGCGTTTCCTAAAGTCTAAATTTAAAATCATAAAAACATTTATTTTGTAAGAACTGAGTAGTAGCTTGCTTGAAACCTGAACTATTTTTAATAGTCCTTATTTTTTGGGGTAAAAAGCCATAGGCTCTGACAGCCATGTAATAAGGCCCTTTTTCAAAATATGCTGAACTATGGGCTGGCACCCTTAGATCCCCTCTGCCTCTTGTGACAGTTGACATTTCAGTGCTGTAGTGATCACTGTTAACAGCAAAGAGGTTATGGTGTTTTTTGACAAACATTATTAGGGACATAAAATATAATTATGGTGCAGTCACGATATTCAGAGATTTAAAATGAGGTCTACATGATTTTCTAGGGTGCAACCAAACTCGGATAATCCTTTTTTGTGTAATAAATATTTGTTGGGCAGTCGAAGATGATCCCCAATTGCTGGATTACTTTGATTTGTCTATACTCTTGGTAGCAACCAACATTCAATTCTAAATTTATTTAATACCGATCTAAATGCAGACATTGTATTTACTTCCAACAATGAAAGTGAACAAATCCTCTGACTGTGTTTGATTTTACGACCTTACTCAACATAACAATATTTGCAACAATGGCAATGTAATATTGGATTTAGTTTTTTCTAATTATTGTGATATAATGGTCTCTAATCGTAATTTACCTTTAATTAATGCAGACAGACACCACCTCCCTCAGCTAATAAATTTCTGTGTTAATTTTGTATACGACATAACATCGGAGTCGCAATTTTTTGAAATGGATTGTATTTATTTGATCTGTTAATATACTATACTGTTTACTAACTACAATTTTCATAAAGCTGACTATAACCAATTGAATAACCACTTTGAACTCATCGACTGGAGCTTTTTGTGTTATGGTGACATTGACGGCGCTATGGAGATGTTTTATACAATTTTTTATGTTGTAAAAAAGCTACTATTCAGTTCATAAAGGAGAAAAATAGAGCTTACTCGAAATGATTATTAAATAAAAATAAAATCCCTTAAAAATAAAGAAAAATATTATGTTTTTTAGGATTTCTATTGTGGAAACTACCGTTTCGCGGCAAAATTATATTTTGATTTGAGTACAGTCAACATCTCAACTATTATCAAATTTTCAACCCAAACTTAACAGTTTTGATTGTGTTATTAGGATTAAATGATTCTCCTGTTTTTCTCCATACTTTTTAGATACCGTTGGATCCAAATATATTGTTTTGCAAAATTAAGTCTATTTTCTCTATTAACTTTACTAATAAGGTCTTAAACCAGGTATTTTAAGAGTTCGCCCAATATCTAAATCATGAAATGGAATTCGAGAAGAAAATAATATTTACTGGTAACAGTATATTCAATATATTTGGATTTGACATCACAGCAGTATGGAGACAAACAGGAGAAGAACATAATCTTAAAAAGACTATGAAAATTGTTAAACATGGAGATAGAGGTATAATAGTATGAGGCTGTATGGCGGTGTTAAGGGCTTGAAATTGGGTAATAATTGACGGAATTATAGATAAAACTTTTCACCTTTTCAAAGTGTCAATCTATATCTCACTGAGTATTCATGAGAAAAATTCAATTTCATAAAATAACAAGTAAAAATAACGATGAAAAGTTTTTGTTGATAAATAGCAAAATATAGAAAAATAATTAATCCAAAGGTGGTGGAGTCTATGTCAAAGTATGTTCAAGCCGTACTCGATTTAAGGGGGTTACCCTACCAAGTATTAATTCCATAGACATCAAAGTGAGTATATAGATAGCGGGTCCTTTAGAAGAACGTTGACTCACGTTTAGAAAGAGACAGGGCGTTTTCTATGAGTAGGACTTCTATTTCTAATGGCGGTCAGTTGAGAGGGGCATCCAATGACATTAGGGTATGATGCGTAGTTGCGCCCATAGAAAGAGGGGTACTACTCATCGAAAACGCTCTATCGCTTTAGGCGCGTTCTTTTATTCCATCGATGATTTTGCGCACTAATCTGAAATCCATCAAACCGTTCTTAAAATAAAGCGATAAAAATGCGATTAATTATTACACCGTTCTTTTTTTTATCGATGGATGCATCAACAATCCATCGAATCCATCGGCTTCAGACCCCGATGAATGCGATGGACAGATAGTGGGGAAAAAAATAACTGTTAATTTTGAAGGTTATGTTTTTATTTCTGTCTTGAAAAGAAATAATTGCCACTATTTTTGATTTATTGTTCGTTATATATAAAAATGACAGAATTTCTATATAATATAAAAATATTTATATAAATATAAAATAAACTTCCAAATAAAATATTGGATTTTTAAGGTTAGGTTTTTGGAAAAATGTCACATGTCAATCGGAAACGAGCGTTCTTAAATTCAACATAATTTCATTGAAAATCCATTTATGACGTCACAAGAACCCATCGGACTAATTCAGCGCTTTTTCATCGATGGAATAAAAGAACTCGCCTTTTCTAAGTGTGAGCCAACGCGCTTCTATAGGATTCGCAGTTTAAATACTGTTGTAGAATTCTATCTACAAGATCCTAAAAAAATCATAAAAATAAAATAAACATCTAAAGACGGTTGAAATTCCTAGAAATAAACTGCACGTTGTCGGCGGTAACGGCGCATAGACACCGACACAGACGGCGGCGCAGACAAAGCTTTGGCGGACCGCGCTAAACGCTAATCGGTTCCTTTTGGAAGACCCGACGGAGTGCCGAGAAATTATAAATAGCACCCGATGCCGCGATTCGTTAGCAGAATCTGGTCGTCTTTTAAAGAGCACAGATATCTTAATTGTTTTTTTACACACGCGCACACGAGTATAAAAAAAAATATCTAAGTCTTTTGAAGCACTTACTCAGGCGAAACGTGAGATTCTCTGCCGTTGCTGATTAGTCTGGCACTTGCACCACGTCAGAGAAAGGCACGGGGAATCTTCAATAGGTGGGCCACTCGTCGGTAATCTCGCAAGAGATTATTGTCAGTTTCCCTTCCAGAAGAAAAAATTAAACGGTTCAACACGCGAGTAGGGAGTTTTAAATTTCCTAGAGGTTTTCCTGGAGCGCCCCTTTCGGCATCAAGAGGATCACTAAGCTGTTTACGCTAGTGCAACGAGGGAGGCCGCTCTGCTTACGACGGCTTAAGAAGAGAGGTTCTTGGCTGTCTTAATAAGACAACAAATAAGCTTTTCTAAAAAAAAAAACCTTTTTTACGTCGATTTTTTTTTTAATTCTTGCGGAAACTATTTGAAATTCATATATAGAGTATTCACGCGGCTACTTTTACGACTATAATAATTTGCGTAAAGGAAACCTGATAGCGACATACCCGATTTAGACATTCCCGATTGCGACTTAAATAATTTTCTATTAAGAGAAAATTAGTGATAACCTGATAGTGACATCGTTAACGAATCTAAGAACACTAAACGTGCCTTGGTTTGCGCTTAACACCAAAACAAGAATTTTTGAGAAAATTGAATTTTAGAAAATTTATTAAGAGTCCCAACACTACATTTAATTTCGACGCAAAACTTAAGAGCCCCAGCCAAAAAAAAATTTCTACTGCAAAAAGTCCTATAAGAGCTCACGTCTAAAATAAAAAATAAAGTAAATATTGGCCAAGTTCTCATCCAACCCAAATTCCATATACTTAATTTTTCCATATATTAAGTATATTAAAGCCCAGCCCTCCGTGATTTTTGTATTTTTTATACAAAACATTCTAATTTAAGAGGAAAACAAGTTTATTTAAAAATGTCCAATCCCTTCTCTCATAGTTCCTTCCGGTCTGATGAGGCGGGTGGCATTTCAGGCTGTCCGGGTGGTTTTGGTGGGACCTCCGCGGCCCCTCGTGGGGTCGCGCCAGACCTAACAAGATTCCATACTCTTAATGAATCTGACATGACCCAAATAAATCAAAATGCTGAATTATATCCCAACACTTCAATTTCTCCCATGGAACAATTTTTAAATGACATCCAAGCTTCACTTCAAGGTGGGGACCACTTAATGCAGGGACAAGTCATTCACAGCTCGTATACGTCGTTCGCGTTCGATCGAAACGTACCTCGTGGCGTTCTCGCGGAAAATCCGATCTCCACAAATAATTTTCCCGAAACGACGGACGAGCATATACGACAATACTTATTTGTGTGTCTATGGTTAACTCATATTGTTTGCTTATTTCATTGAAAATACCTAGTCACAGCATTTTAAATGAGAATTGTTATTATGTACGTAGACGTTTCCAAGTCGAAAAATGTATAGTTTTTCCTTATATTTTGTAATCAAGTAATAGTTTCCTAATAAATGTTTTTTGTTGCTGAGTAGTGGATATATGAGAGAAGGAAAGAGGAGGAGGAGGAGGAGGAGGAGAAGTAAGAAAAGTAAATCATCAATACTTTTCATCCTCCTCCTCTTTTCTTCTCTCATTATACTTTTCAAATCTCTCATTATACTTATTAAAAAACCTCGTATCATCAACACTTTTCATCCTCCTCCTCTTTTGTTCTCTCATTATACTTTTCAAAAAGCCTCGTATACATCACCTTGAGTTTAATCTTAACGTTAACAACATGGTTAACCTTTCATCGAATCCGATCATAGTAGGAGATCTAACCTTATGTTTGACCTTGAGGTGGATAACCTTATTTGACCATGAAGTCGATATAAAGTCCTACCACCAATGAATTTTCACTTCAGTAAATTTATAAAATAGATACGTGGAGCAACAAAAGATGATAAATTAAATACCAACAAATAATAAGTAAATAATAATTAAATAATTTTATATTTAATAGTAAATATTACAAAGTAAATATTAAAAAAATTCATTCAAAAATTTATGGATAATAATATTGAAGAAGAAGATCCAGATCTAAATGAATTAATAGGAGTATTGGATTACAATACATATCTTAACGAAAAAAAATTTCAGAAGAACTTCAGAAATTGTTTGGACTACGATATAAATAATTTCGAACAAATTGAAGCTGAATCTGGTGACTCCGATATTGAAGAAGATAATGAAGAAGAAAGTGCTAGTGCTAAATTTTGTTTAGTGAAACATAAGTACACTGATCCCAAAGAAGTTGTGTTCTGTATTACTCAGAGTTATATCGTTGTGTTTGTAGTGACGGAAAATCAAGAAAAAACTCTTTGTCACGCATGCTATCAAATTATACAATATTATCAAAGGGCAGGGGCTCATAGACATGTAAATACTCATAATAAGAGAAAATTAAAACGCTTAAGTGATGATTTACATTGCGATATATGTTCAAGACAGTTGTATCAAATTATTACCCCCAAAGTTTGTTTAATTTGCAATAGTAGTGTTAAAAATATTGATTTAGATTGGGACACAAATGTTCCAGTGGTGCCAATATAATGCCTGGTAAAAAACCAATATATAAAAACGGTAGGAAGTCGCGAAGGGTAAAAAAAAAAAAAGTTGTTAACGAAATAATTGAAAATAAAACCGAAGAATGTCCTATATGTCTTGAAGATATATTATCTAATAAAATGATGTCACCAGAACCTTGTAATCACAGATTTTGCATCCCTTGTTTAGGAGTGTGGATGTTAATTAATAAAACATGTCCAATCTGTCGCAATGAACTATGCGTAATTAAATGTGAAAATGAAGAAACTGTAGTCCTAGAATATTTAGTTTAGAATATATTATTTAATATTTATGTGTTTCAAACCACTTCATACATGTAAAAATGAAGAAATTATAATCCTAGAATATTTATTTTAAAATGTATTTTTATTTAATTTTTATTATTTTAAAATTATTATTGTTTGTATTTAATTTATCCATTTATTCTTATCTTATTGGAATAAAGAATTGAACAATTTCGAAAAAAAATGTTTTATTTATAAGAAAACGAACAAACATAACAACTCAATACAAAAGTTTTGATTAGTCATAATAGATTGAAAAAATATTTTAAATTAACCACCCTGCTCAAAAATTCTTAATCCTTTCTTATTTTAGAGAGTTTTAAATCTAAAAGTAATAAGTTTATAAATATGAAAGAAAAAATATTATAGGAGATTTAGGTACAGTTATCTTCATACTCCTTTATAATTAGATCAATTAAATAAAATTTACATTTCCTTAAATCGTCTCCGTTACTATTCGTTATCACTTAAACACTTTAACAACCTAAAAATAGTTTCACTTAACTTGTTTGATAAAGCTATCGAAAATATAATAAATTTATAAATATACCTTCCTTCATTCTCGTTTAACTAGAATAAATAAATTTTACCTTAAATTCTTTCAGCTACTAGCCACTATAACTAAAACTTCACTAATTGTTTAACTTAACACTAAAAAAGTCTCACTTAACACTGTCCCTATATTGTCTTTTTCTGTTTTCAATTTCAACTGGAAAAAATAAAAAATCAATTAGTATTTTAGTTATAACGAAGATTAACTATGATTTAAAAAAACATTTAGTATTTATCTAGTAATTACTTACTTCGTAGTAGAATCCACTTCCGAAGATTGTAGGGGACCTGGAACTCCATTTTCTCGACCCCCAACCTCATTTTCTTCAGGGTTTGTTGTTGAAGAAATTATACTACTTTGAATGGGTTGAGGGTCTTGTGGGGGCTCCTGGTCCCTTCTAATGAGGATTCTATTATTATCAACTACAACTACTCTGAAATTTCGTAACATTTTTTTTATAAAAATTAAAAATTTGTTTTGGTTTGATTGAATGTTCAGAATCTTTGACCGCAAATGACAAAAATTGGCCTCGTTAAATAAGCGTTTCTATAAAAGTAGGTCATGGGTACTTTCGCCACACTTTGGGTGCGGCGGCCTTCGGCCGGTTGTTATAGGCGTCATAGGGGGCGGGGGCGGCCTTCGGCCGGGTGTTAGAGGAGTTATAGGGGGCGGGGGCGGCGGAGTGGCGGGGGCGGCCTTCGGCCGGGTGTTAGAGGAGTTATAGGGGGCGGGGGCGGCGGCCTTCTGCCGCCGCCCCCGCCGCTCCGCCGCCCCCGCCCCCTATAACTCCTCGGCCTTCGGCCTCAGGTGCGGCCTTCGGCCGCCGCCCCCACCGCCTCATGCTTCAGTCCTTCCTTCCACTTCTACTTTTTCGTCCCTGATTATTGTCGGCCGCCGCCCCCGCCCCCTATAACTCCTCGGCCTTCGGCCTCAGGTGCGGCCTTCGGCCGCCGCCCCCACCGCCTCATGCTTCAGTCCTTCCTTCCACTTCTACTTTTTCGTCCCTGATTATTGTTTACCCCAACCTTCACCCCTACTGTGTGTGTGTGTGTGTGTGTGTGTGTGTATGTGTATGTGTGTGTGTGTATGTATGTATGTGTGTATGTATGTGTATATGTATGTATGTGTGTGATGGTGTGTATGTGTGTGGTGTGTGTGGTATCCTCGTGGGTTTTAAAAATTTTAAAAATTAGGGTTCAATGACCTTTATTGAGGTCAATGACCTTTATTGAAGTCATCTTATTTTCAAGGAGAAAGCATGACCTACTTTCATATAAAAGCGGTTTAAAGATCAGTTCAGCCTAAGCTTAAGTCCAGTTCAGTACGTTTTCGGTCCGTCTTATTTAAGTGAAGAGTTCAGTTTAAATTTATCCATTTTTAATTGTTTTTGTGTTTAGTTTAACTTTTTAAAGGTATGTCTTCTTTTGTTTCCACTTTTCCTGAAGAGTTAAGAATGAAAAAAATTAATATCATTTCAAATATAGTAATTCAACCTGCCATTTTGGAAAATGCTAATCAAAATTTAAGTCAGAGGACGCAAAATTTTAATTGTATGGTTAAAGAAATGCAAGAAAGCAATTTAGAAAAGAAATTACTTCAAAATTCTATAGAACCTGATATTAATTTTTTGAATAAATTTGACGATTTTCCGGATTTAGATATTATTTCACAAACAGATTTTGAGATGGAAAATTTAATTTTAGATCAAAATATTGATATAAATAATATTTTAACTTCGGAAACAGCAACTATTTTAACCCCAGAATCTCCAAACATAAATTCAGAGACTACAGACAAAACAGACGCAACTCCTGACATTTCAACTCAGGACTTGGAAAACTTAGACAATTTTAAAAAACTAATGGGAATTCCAAAAAACGTAACTAATGATAGTGATAGCGATTCAGGTTCTAATATTTCGCAAAATTTCTTTGGAATTATTAAGAATACAAATTTAAATTTTGAAATTTCTAAAAATGAAGATAATTTTGAAGTAATTCCTAACACAACTGCTATTTCTCCTTCAACGTCATGCCAAATTTCTAGCGATCCAAAAAATTTTAAAATTTTTAATTCGTCCGAAAATGCTAGTAGTAGTAATAGGGAGGAGGTTCCTGGGAGGGTTTCTGGGGAGGAGGATGGATCGCAAGAAAATTATAAAATTTCGAATTCTAGTGAAGATTTGGGACGTTTTTTTAAGGGGAATGATGTTTTAAGTGAACATCCCAACAAAAATTCACCTATCCTTTTCGAAGAATCGACTCAAAATTCCTTTGATATACCATGTGCCCAAAAAAGTTTTAGGGAACCATTTGACCCATTTCCAAATTCACCAAAAATTTTTGAAAGTTCTCCACCTGATTTTGATGAAATCCTAAATTCGGTTTCTACCCAAACGGATGTAGTGGGTGAAACAATTCTACCAAATAAATATCCAAAGCTTTGTTTTAGCTCTAAAACAAATTTTAAAATTAAAAACAAACATTTGTCTAATGTAAAATCTTTGGGATTTGTTTTAGACACAATTTTAAATCAAGGTGGTGGTAAAACCGAGGAGGAGAAATGGCAATTGTGGAAAAGAGCACATGAAATGTATAAAAACATTCTTAACATTTTTAAACCCACTCCTTAACTTTCTTTGGTTCACATAAAAGCTCCTCCCCCAAGTTTTCCACCATCATTTAAATTCATACCTCAACACATTCAGTTTACTTTGCTGAAATTGACTTAAGCTTCACAATAAGAGATTGTTTTAGAAAAGATGGTCTTTAAATGCAAAGACTGTGCCAAGACTTTTACTAGACAAGATAATTTAAATCGTCACGTGAATACCTTACACAACAACATTCCCAAGTTAGAAGATAAAAAGAAGAAGAAGTGTAAGTTTAACTTTAAGTAGATGTGTCAGTTTTACAAAATAAGTATTAACTTGGGTTATATAGATATATTTAATAAAGATGTATTTTTAATTTTAGGTGAAAGAAAATATTGTCAATCTTGTAAAATATTTATTAGCAAATCATTATGGTTCTGCCATTTGCGAACAAACAAACACAAGACAAATTCTTTAGTAATCACAGATGATAACGTTTCTGTTATTAAATCAGCATTTAAACAACGAATCATTTCATATAAAATTTCAGCTACTAAATATCACATAAGTATTAATGAATTTTTCACGGAAATTTTGCAAAAAATAATGGACACAATTAATTATGAAGTTCAAAGAAACACCTGTGTTAAACTCAACATGGAACTTTTTGGCCTCTACCTGAATCCTTCAAATGATAATCATGATGTAAAATCTTTTAATACGCCATTCCGTATTTTATGTAGTACCACTGACTTAGCTACAGAATTGGATGAAATGATTGCAATTATGGATCGAAAAGCCGATGAGCTGGCAGAAAAAGATTCAGGTACACGACTTTTCTTAAATATAAATTTAAATTTCAAAAATCAAATTGCTTATAATATATTTTTTGATTTAATTTTAGGATGGATTTTACTGAAAATTTTACATGTGGAAATCAATATAAACAAATTCAACCCACTTAAAGCTTCGTCTTATATTCCTCTGCCAACGGAAATAAGACAGAAAAACGCAGTGATAAATATTCAAAACGACGACGAATGTTGCTTTGCATGGGCAGTAGTTGCAGCTCTGCATTCACCTACAGGACCAATAGACAGAGTGGAATCATATCCTCATTATACAATACTTTTAAACTTTCAAGGTATTCAATTTCCTATGACTTTAAACGAAATAATTAAATTTGAAAATCTTAATAATATTTCTATTAATGTTTATGGTTTAGAAAAAATAAAAAGGAATTTTAAAACCGAAATCGAAATTATAGGACCTTTACATTATACTAAAAATAAGCGAGATCGTCACATTAATTTATTATTAATAGGAGATGATAATGGGAATTTTCATTACTGTTATATTTCAAATTTAGCAAGATTAATTTCTCGACAAATATCTAAACATAATGGAAAAAAATTTTTATGTGATGGTTGTTTGCAATATTTCACTACTGAACAGCAGTTGGTTAGACATAATGCGGTGGATTGCGATTTTGTAAGGATAAACCTTCCTTCTATTGAAAGCAAAATTAATAAATTTGGGAATATTATGCCTGGAAATATTTTAAAATTTCAGAACATACAAAAACAAATTGAAGTTCCGTTCGTTATTTATGCTGATTTCGAATGTATTCTTAAACCTCTGGAAAACAATAATTTTATTAATTTAGATCCTACTTCTCCATATACTGAAAAAAAATTTGAACACATTCCATATTCATTTGCATATTATATAAAATGCTCTTTTGATGATTCACTTTCAAAATTTCAAATTTATACGGGTCACAATTGTGATCAAATTTTTATACCTTATCTAGAAAGAGATGTCTTTGAGATCTATAATAAATATTTAAAACATTCAAAACCAATGAAAAAATTAAATACTTTAGAACAACTGCATTATGAATATACCAACAATTGCCATATATGTAATAAAACTATAATTTCTGATAAGGTTGCGGACCATTGCCACTTAACGGGTTCATTCAGAGGTCCTGCCCATTCAATATGTAATTTAAATTATAACCTACCAAATTTTATTCCTGTAATATTACATAATTTGCGTAATTATGATTGTCATCTATTTATAAAAAATTTATGTCCTAATAAAGAACAATTATCTGTCATTGCCCAAAATAAAGAAAAATATATATCATTTGAAAAATCCATTGAAGTAGATCAATATTTAGATAAGAAAACAGGTCACAAAAAATCAAAATTTTTACATCTTAGGTTCATTGACTCATTTCAGTTCCTACCGAATTCTTTGTCAAATTTAGCTTCCATTCTTAGTGACGATCAATGTAAAGAAGTACTTAAATATTTTAATGATAAAGAAAAATTTAATTATATTCGTCAAAAAGGAGTTTTCCCTTATAAATATATTGATGACATTTCAAAATTAAATGAAACCCAATTACCAGATAAAAAACAATTTTATAACGATTTAACGGATGAACATATCACCGATGAGGAATATGAGAGAGCTAAAAATGTTTGGAAACTATTTAATTGTGATACAATTGGGCAATACTCTGAGATTTATCTAAAATCAGATGTATTACTGTTGGCGGATATTTTTCAAAATTTCAGAAAAACTTGTATAGAGACTTATAAATTAGATCCGGGTCATTATTACACTTTTCCAGGTTTAAGTTTTGACGCTTGTATGAGATACACTGGGGTAGAATTAGAACTATTAACAGACCCAGATATGTTACATTTTTTTAAAAGTAATGTAAGAGGAGGAATCAGTACCTGTGTATGTAGGAAATCTATAGCAAACAATTTATTTCTTTCAAATTACGATCCATCACAACCAACAAAATATATTATGTACTTTGACGCAACTAATCTTTACGGATATGCTATGTCTCAATATCTTCCACAAAAAGATTTTATTTGGCTAACAAGTCAACAAATTCAAAATTTAGACATAATGAATATTTCTGACACTAATGAAAAAGGGTATGTTTTAGAAGTTGATTTAGAATATCCAGAAATTTTACATCATTTTCATAATGAATTTCCGTTTTGTCCTGAAAATTATAAGCCTCAAAATTCTAAAACTTTCAAATTAATTCCCAATTTAAGAAATAAGGAGAAATATGTAATTCACTATACTTTATTAAAAGAGTGTATTAAATATGGAATGAAATTAACTAAAATACATAGAGTAATACAGTTTACACAGTCTCCATGGTTAAAAAAATATATTGATCTTAATACAAAATTAAGAAATGAATCCACAAATAAATTTCATAAAAATTTGTATAAATTGGCAAATAACAGTGTCTACGGTAAAACAATGGAAAACGTTGACAAAAGAACCGATATACGCTTAGTTACTCAATGGTCAAAGAACCACAGAAAAGATGGTGCGGAAAATTTAATTGCCAAACCTTCATTTAAAGACGTCACTGTATTTTCTGAAAATTTAGTAGCAATTCAAATGCGAAAAGTACTAGTTCAATATGATAAACCTGTCTATGTAGGCTTTAGTATTTTAGATATATCAAAAACGGTGATGTATGACTTTTTTTATGGGTTTTTAAAACCTTTATATAAGAATAATATTAAACTTCTGTACACAGATACAGATTCCTTTATTTTGGAAATTAAGACAAGTAATGTTTATGAAGACATTAGGGTTAATATTGATAAATTCGATACTTCAAATTATGATGTTAATAATATTCATGAAATACCAATAACTAAATCTGTTGTTGGAAAGTTTAAGGATGAATATGCTGGTGAACCAATAGAAAGCTTTTATGGCACAGGGGCCAAAGCTTATTGTGTTAAGTCAGAAAATGGGTTGCTTAAAAAAGCTAAGGGGATAAAGAAAAGTAGCATTAAAAAACAATTAGAATTAACACATTATAAAGATGTTGTAGAACAAAATTCAAAAGCTTTCTGTACAATGTATTTGTTTAGATCTCGACTTCACAATATTTATACAGAATTAGTTAACAAATTAGCACTCACTTCTAATGATGATAAAAGATTTAAAATTCCCAATAGTTATGATACATTAGCATGGGGTCACCAAGATATTCCATTTTTTCAGTGGTTAATAGACCATGAAAATGAATTATAAAAAATTCTTTTAAGATTAAAAGTTTTACTCTTCAAGGCTAAATTTGAAGTATTTAAGAACATGGTAAATTTTAAAATTATATCAGTATAAAATATACCACCGTCTAGAATAAATATGTGTTTAGAATCTTTTGAAAAAGAAATTGATAACAAATTATATAGAACATATGAAAAAAGACTTTCCTCATTTAAATTCTGGAATGGAAAATTAAATCCTAAAGTGTTAGCCCAATCAGGGTTTTATTATTTAGCTATTCATGATGTTTGTAAATGTTTTTACTGTGGTGCAGAAATATTTGCCTGGAAAATTGATGATTGTCCAATTGAGGAACATTATCGTCACTGGAAGAACTGTGACTTAATCGAGTGTTTGTGGTTAGGTGAAAAAAATAAAAAATGTGAACCTGTTGTCCTTAAAGTGAAAGAAAATATGTCAACATCTTTCATTTTTTTATTAGTTTTAATAACTATGTTTGTATCTCTAATTGGTAAACAAATTATTTAATGTCCTTAAAGTGAAAGAAAATATGTCAACATCTTTCATTTTTTAATAGTTTTAATAACCATGTTTGTGTCTCTAATTTGTAAACAAATTATTTAATATTTTGAAAAAAATGTCTATATATTGTAGAAAATTAATTAAAACTGTTCAGTCTTATTTCAATCTCTTATTGTTTTGTTAATAGACAATTAAAATTGAAAAGTGTTTTAATGGCATCCCTTATCAACTACATTGTTTTGCATTCAATTTTAAATAATACTTTATATGTACTTTATCCTCCAAGGGTTTTACATGGAATGGTGTGTTTTGAAAACGATACCTCTACTATTAAACCTGAAATATGTAATTATATGAAAGCTATGAATATTAATAATTATTCAACTGCTTTCGCATATAATATGAATAATAGTCAATCTAATAGTAATTTTTTCAAAATTTACTTTCATTATCCAAATAATACAATTTTTGACACTAACTGGATTGAAAAAAATAAAAAACCATTTACGATTTCTAGCTGTGCTCATGTTAAAAATGATGAGGAAGGTAAAAACTGTTTAATTCTATTTATCTTCAATATAATTTTATCAATAGGTAGTTTTTCACTTTTGTCGTTCTTGACAATTTTGTTTTATCAAGATAGGTCATAAAAATTTAATAAACTTGCCTGACCTTGAAATTTATAGAGGAGTGGGGTGGATAAGATATATTCAGACCCAGTATTTTAGTTTTCAGTTAGCATCAAGACATCATGTTTAATAGTAGCAATTTTAATGGATATAAATCCAGTTCTAGTGAAACTAATGATAAAATTAGTCAGTGTAGTGAAAAATTATTAAATTCAAAAATCTACTATCTTAACAATTCCTTATCAAAATTTGTTTGTGTTGGAATTGGTATAAATGATTTTACACCAAAAGTTCTAATTGGAGGTCGAAATGGATTTCACATTTACTTGAATGAAGAAGAATGGAAAGAACTTCAAAAAAATCAAGGAGTGTTGGTGAATTATTTTTATTCTTCTCAAGCATATGCATACCCACTAAAAATTGAAAAAATCACAGTGTTTTTTGAAAAAATAAATCATTCTCCTGTTATCAGAATTCAAAAGGATGAACATTATGTGATTCTGGGAAAAGAATCAATAGATAAATTAGTTGAAATCGACGAACTTGTTGACTACAGAATTCATATAATTAAAAAGCAAGAATTTTCCAAATATTTTAATTTGTTTCATCACTATAATTATCAGTCAGGAGATGTGTTGTCTCATATTTATAATGTTTTGGATCCATGTCAGAATTTAAACAGTGAGAATGTCGGAACTGTTTTAGAAATGTTATCTCTACATAAACAGGAATTAGAAAACAAGTTAAGAAAATCCGGTGCATTACAATAGAAATATGAAGAAATCAGTGACAATCAGTGAGAACAATAATAAAGTTTATATATTAGTGACATGGGACTTTGCATTTAGACAAGCTCGAAAAAGTGAATATCAGAAATTTTATCTTGACAGACTAAGATTTGAAAAACGAGTTGAACAATGTGAAAGTATTCTTAAAAGTATTTTTGATGTAGATCATAGAAAAAAAATATATATATTGAAAGATTTAATGTAAAAATATAAATTTATATTGTTAATCTCAGTTGTAAACATCTTAAAAATTATATTGTTAGTATTTGTTGTAAAAAAGGATTATCATAAATAAAAAAATATGTTATATAAATAGGTCTTTTATTTAAAAATTTGATATACAATATTACTTAAAATTAATTACAATACATCTTTTTTAAGAATCCATGAATTATGTGATTTATCGAATCCTAACCATTTAACAAAAACTTGGTTCCCTTTCTTCCTTAAAATTTTTTCAACCAAAAATACATCTGGATGTTTAACTTTTTGTAACTCTTCTTGGTAGAAACCTCCTTCAATATATTCATTTTTACTATCTTTTAATAAATAGGTGGGTGGATTTGTTAACTGAACCTTTCTAATTTGAAAAATTTCAGTTGACCAATTTGGAGTATATCCTTTTTCAAAAGCTTCTCTTTGTTTGGAAATTCTAACAAAATCATTTTCTTTAAATTTAGTGCGCTTTAAATCAAATGTTTTTTTAAAAGTAAAAGAATTTTGCAGTATAGTTTTCTCATTTTTTTTATTAACCTCAACAGGTCTATATCCGGTAGTTCTATGAATACTGTTATTATATTTTTCAATAATAGTGGGTAAAATAGAGTACCATTGGTAATTCCCTCTATTACTAAAATATTTCCACATTATATTTTTTAAAGTTCGATTTACGCGTTCTACAATACTCGCTTTGAGATTAGAGTAAGTATTATAATGATTAATTTTGTAATAATTCATAAGATCTTTAAAATCTTTATTGAAAAATTCTTTTCCCAAATCTGTCTGCAAATTTTGCGGTTTACTTGTTTTTTCTAAAATTTTTTTCATAGCTTCAGTTACATCTTTTCCTTTTTTACTTTTAAGTGGTTGAGTCCAAACATACTTTGAGAATGCATTTATCACCACCAAAATATATCTATAACCTTTATTAAATTTGGAATAGGGTTGCATCTCTACCAAATCAGCTTGCCATAAGTCATTTAGGCTTTTAACAATAGTTCGTCTTCTTCTATATCTTCTTCTTGCCGGTTTATGTAATTCATCTACAACTGTTTCTTTAATATTTTTACTCATAGTACTAGAATAAAATTTCTTAATACCTTCTTTAAATAACTTATTTTATTTGTTTGTTATCTTTTTTTAGCAAATCTTCGATTTTATATTCCAAAGTTTTAAAAGATGCATTATTCGAATCTTTGACTTTTTTGATTTCATCTTCGATTTTATATTCCAAATTTTTAAAAGATGCATTATTCGAATCTTTGACTTTTTTGATTTCATCTTCAATGTTGGTAATTCTTACATTAATTTTTGTTTCAAAAACAACAAGTGATTTTATACTTTCGTTTCTCATTTCTCTTACTGTTGCGTTTAATTCTTCTCTAGCATATGCCATTGTGTCATTAAACTCTTTTCTAGAAACTTCGGCTGCTCTTTGAACTAATTCGTTTAGTGATTTTATTTCTTTTACCAATTTATTTTCTAGATTTTTTATATCTTTTCCTAATTGAAATTCTACATTTGTTAAATTTAATTTTATTTCTACCAATTTTTTTTCTATTTTCTTTATATCTAAAATCGCTTTTTCAATTTCAATTCTTACATCGTTCAAAGATTTTTCATAATCATTTAACTTTGTTGAAATTTCTTCAATTTTTGAACTGTGTTGTGCAAGTCCTTTTTTTAAATCATGGATAGAGGTGTTAATCATAGCTTGTATTAGTTCTGCTAAAGATTCTAATTCTTTTTCTAATCTTTTATTCAACATCTTTTGAAAATATTCATCGTCAACAGTGGTTTTTAATTCTGTTTTTAGATTGTTTAATTGTGAGATTATCTCCATGATTTGTTCACTATTTTTTAAAATTTCATTTTTAAATTTATTTTCAATTTTTTCATCTACATTTTGTAAATCTGTGTTTAATTTCTTTTCCAAATTTTTCAAGTTTAATAGAATTATTTCAGCATTATTTTCAATTGAATTAATTTTCTGATTTATTTCAATAATATTATCGCTATCTTTTTTATGGATTATAAAGTGTGTATTCATAGCTCTCTCTATTTGTTGTGTGTTTTTATTCATACCATCATGAACGTTTTGAAAATTACCTATTTCTTCAGAAACCCTATTATTAAGTTTGTTCGTAAATTCTTGGAACTTTGATACCATATCTTTTATAATAATTTGTTTAACATTTTCTATTGCAGAAGTATCATTTATTTTTGATTTAACCAATGTTATTTCATTTTTTATGTTATTTTCAAAACTCTTTACTTCATCATATTTCTGTTTTATTGTTTTAAAATCATCCTCACACTTCGATGTTTTTTGAGAAAAACTTTTTAATAGTTCATCATTGTCTTTGACAATATTTTTTATATTTAATATCCTGTTATCATAGTTTGACACAACATTTTCTTCAAATAACTTAATTTTTTTCGAAATAGATTCCACATTTTCATCATTTTCACTAACTCTCTTTTTTAAATTTACAATATCATTTTTTAACACAGGTTCAAATCTTTGAACAATATCATCACTTTTAAAATTTTTTAATATTTCATTTTCAACATTGGCTAGTATTTTATTTTCTATTGTAGGTATATCTACTGTATACTTTTTAGAAATATGACGTCCAAATTTATCAATGGTCATTTTAACAATGTTATGTAACAATATTTACTACATTCTTTTATACAATTATATTGGCTTCTTTCAATTCTTCAATAATAGAAATAATTTCGTTGTTATGTCCTGTATTCCCAGCCATCATAGATGCTACCAACAGTCGAAGTCTATCAACAAGTTCATTTACGTTATCCCAATATACGTAATCGGTATAAGGTTTATTAACTTTTAAAGTTATTCCGGATCCTGTTCTTTTCGAAGATATTCGAGTTTCCCTGTATGGAGCTTTTCGTCTGTCAAAAAATCCTTGAACTATATTATGCGTTTCGGGATTTATGGTTTTAGTTTTTGTAATTCCTTTATTTTGTAAATAAGGCCCTATTATAGAAATATATTTTTGTGATCCATTTCCCTGTACCTGCTCATTTGGATCATAATTTCTACGGTATGCATTGGTTCTCTTTAAAATATCCATATAATTTTCCAAATCTTGTTTTTTATAACCTACTGGTTCCTTTTTAAATAATAATTCATATAAACCTGGTGTACCTGTATAAGTTATACCTTCAACTTTTATGTTTTTACCGATAATTTCTATAGGTCTTTGTGTTAAACCCAAAAAGAATTTCTCAGTTTCAAAATCATGTACTATTCCATAGAGGTGATCAAACTTATGTTCCACATCTTTTACCCCTCCGTCAATATATTGACGAGGTAATTCATGAAATCCTGATAAATATTCTTGATATAAAGGTGTACTGACAAATGTTTGAATTGTTTGGCGTGTTTGTTCTAATATATCCGAAAGATTTCCTAACGTAGATTGTGAAATTGAAGAAGGGGTGGTTTCTGCTATGACACTTGTTTGTTGTAAAGATGGCATCTGACTATGTGAAGCTATACTGGTTTCCCAATCAATAATTGTTGGTATTTCTGTAGGAAGAATTGGAGTTTTCCCTGTCTTTCTTTTTTCTGGTGTTGATGTTCCATACTGTAGTTTTTTTCTTGGTGTTAGTGTTGGAAACAATCTTTTTTCTGGTGTTTCATAATTTTTTTTAATGGGTGTTTGTAGCTCTTCCTTTACCTCAGCCGATTCAATTTTACCAATTGTTGAAATTAATTGTTGTAGGGGTTGAGTTATTGGTTTATAGGTTTCCTCCAATTTGGATTGTGCTTCAAATTCAGCATTTTTTAAACTTTGATATTTTTGTTTAACAGCTTTCCTTGACTTAACAAGCTCTCTTGCTAAGCGTTCATTCATGATTAGTTAAATTTTTCACAAAACTTTTATTTTTATAAGAAAATATATGAATCAAATCCTTTTCGATATCGACCGGATTTTAAATTTGAATCCTTGTCTATTACCAAAAATCCAAATTTATCTTTCCAACACATCAAACATAACTCATTAAATTGATTAAATGACATATCAACATTAACATGATCATCATAAATATGTTTTAAGTTCGTTTTGTCTTGTTGAAATATAACAATCAAATTCGCATTGTCACGAATTAATTGTTTTGGAATCGAAGAATACGTTTGACACAAATAAAAACAATCAGTATTTTTATGTCTTCCGAAACAAAAATAATCTTTTACAACATTCTGATTGCAACACACTATATCATCAAATATAATTATGGAATTTGGTTTTATTTCTTGTGGAGAAACAATATTTTCTTCATTTTCGGATTCATAATATCCAATTTCTCTCAATGGTTTAAAAAGTAATCTCAAATATTCATATTTTGGTTGATATAGAGACTTTGAATAAATATATAAATTTTCAAACCGTAAACCATTGGGATCTTCAATTAAACTTATAATGATATTAGTTTTACCACACCCTGATGGACCAATAATTAACCCCCTTTTACTAGAGCCTTCAAACAATTTTCCATGTTTTCTAAAATTATTTCTTGAAGTCTCATGGTCTTTAATAATAATTGAATAAGGTTGTTTGACAATTTTCATATATAAGAGGATGTATAAAGGGTAAGTTCTAATTTAAAACTAGTCAGTTTGTTCCAAGATTTCAATTATATAATGCCAATCTCATATAAGCAACAATCCATTTATAAAAGAAGAGTCAGAAAAAGAGGTAGTGGTTTAATTAATACTCTAATAAATAAGTTACCTTTTGAATTACATCTACCTGGGTATAATTTTTGTGGACCTGGAACCAAACTAGAAAAGAGACTAGCTAGAGGCGATAAAGGCATAAACTTATTGGATGAAGCTTGTAAAGAGCATGACATTGCCTATGCACAATCAAATGATATAAAAAGCCGACACGCTGCTGATAAATTATTAGGTGACAAAGCTGCCGAAAGGTTCAGAGCAAAAGACGCCACTTTTGGAGAAAAAACTGCTGCACTTGGAATAAGAGGTGCAATGAAAATTAAAAGAAAATTTGGTATGGGATTAAAAAAAAGAAGGAAAAACAGAAGTCGAAAAACTCGTCTAGGACGAGGAATAACTTTATCTCAAGCTATTTCAAAAGCAAGACAAGCACTAAACGGAAAACAATTTAAAAGTTTGACTGATATTATTCAAACCGCACTTAGATCTATCGGAGATAGTAGAATATTATCACCAAAAAATAGAATCATACCAATTCCAAAAACTGGTGGATTTCTACCTCTTATTCCTTTATTTGCTGGTTTGTCCGCTTTAGGTGCTCTTGGAGGAGGAGCAGCAGGTATTGCGAAAGCTGTCAACGATGCAAAAGCTGCTAAAGAAAAATTAGAAGAGTCCAAAAGACATAATAAAATGATGGAATCTATAGCAGTAGGAAAACAAGGAAGTGGTCTTTATTTAAAACCATATAAAACTGGATGTGGATTATATCTGAAACCTTATTCAAAAAACTGTTAAAACAAATACCTCGAAAACCACTTACAAATTATGATTTAAGTAAATATATTAATCTACTTAAAATTCCCAACTTTCGAGGTATATTCATGAGAGATAAATTACCAAAAAAAATTAATAAAAATGAAAGTGGTATTGTTAATCTCGATAAGAATAGTGGTGATGGAACTCATTGGACTGCATACATAAAAAAAGGGAAAAATATTTTATATTTTGATAGTTATGGCAATTTGCGACCATCTACCGAATTAACAAAATATTTTTTCAGCGATAAAAAGAAAAATATTGTGAAATATAACTACGATCATTATCAATCAATTAACAAAACAAATTGTGGTGAGCTCTGTCTTAAATTTCTTTATAATAATGGTTGAAAAACAATATTAATTCATTTTGTTAAAAATTTTTAAAGAGATATGTCGTACAGTTTTGTCATTAGTGGTAATTCCCCCACGCTTTCTGTTAATATTCATCCTCCAATATATTTAGATGAAAATTTTGAATATTCCATTGGACTTGTAAATTTTGAAACTTTTAATGCTATTCCAAATATTGATGAGACTAATAATCTTTTCATTTATGACTCAAATAAAGAAATAAGAATACCACCAGGTAGTTATGAAATAGATGATTTAAATAATTTTATTCAAAAATTTTTGGACAATCGTACTTTTCTTCATATTTATGCCAATAATAATACTTTACGAACACATATTAAAACAGATATTCCTATCTCGTTTCGTGATGGAACTATAGGAAAAATATTAGGTTTTAAAAATAAGGAATTAGAAGGTCTTAAGGAGCACATTTCAGATTTTCCAGCGGAAATTATTAAAGTAAACGCCATAAACATCGATTGTAATATTGCCGAAGGATCATATTTAAATGGAAAACCTGTTCATATAATACATCAATTTTTTCCTAGTGTAGCTCCTGGTTTTAAAATAATAGAATCACCACAAAATGTCCTTTACTTTCCTGTTACTGTAAAGGTAATAGACAATATAAACATTAAAATAGTAGATCAAGACGGTGATCTCATCAATTTCAGAGGAGAAACGGTAACAGTAAGACTACATCTTAAAAAAATAGATGAATAATGGTTATTTTATATAATAAAAAAGTCTCAAATTATAATTTTTCAAAAAAATTTTACTGTAAAAACATTAATAAGAAAGATACTAAACGACATTTAACTAGTAATAAATTAAACTCTCAAAGGTTAACACCTTCTAATAAAAAATTTCTGATAAGTTTAGGTTTCAAACTAAAATAAAATGGAATATTTAAATGTAAAAGAAAATATTCTTGTAGATGAATCAATATTAAGCTGGGAAATACTATCATTTGAACCTTTCAATCCTACAAAACTTGGATTAAATGATGAAATTAGAATTGCTCTACAACAAACAGGAAAATATCCTTTACCTTGCAAAAGTGAATTATATTTAGAACTTCAAGTTACCAAAGAAGATGATACTCCATTGGCTAATACGGTATTAATCAACAATGCTCCAGCATTCTTGTTTAAAGAATTACGTTATATTTTAAATGGTGTTACAATTGATTCAGTTCGAGATGTAGGAATTACTTCAACTCTTAAAGGATACATATCATTTAATCAAAACGAAAGTGCTAAATTGGAAAATGCTGGATGGTATCCAAAAACGAAACCTAAAGAAAAAATTATGACTGATGAAAAAGGAAACGTTTCCCTATGCGTCCCATTAAAAATGTACTCGGGATTTTTTGAAGATTATAACAAAATAATTTTAAATTCACAACAAGAACTAATACTAATAAGAAGCAATGATGACACTAATGCTTTAGTAACCACAAGTGATGATGAAAAACCGAAAATTAAAATAACCAAACTTTGTTGGCGAGTTCCACATCTTACTGTGGCCATTCCCCAAGAATTGGCACTAACGAAAATTATTGATAAAAACAATGATATTCTTCTTACTTTCCGAAGTTGGGAATTAATTGAATATCCAGAGTTATTAGAAAATACAAGACATAATTGGCCTGTCAAAACCTCCACAAAAATTGAAACACCAAGACATGTACTAATTGCTTTTCAAAAGGATAGACGTGGTAATTTAAAATCAGATATGAGTAAATTTGATCATTGTGACCTAAGGAATATAAATGTGTTTTTAAATTCAGAAAGATATCCTTACCAGGACCTTCAGCTTGATTTTAAAAATAATAAGTTTGCTACCCTGTATGAAATGTTTTCTGAATTTCGTCAAGTATATTATAACTTTCCAATAGAACCAATATTTAATCCCAAAGAATTTAAAGATAATGCACCTATTGCTTACATTAATTGCTCTCATCAGAGAGATTTATTACAATCCGGCCCAGTAACCATGAGAATTGAATTTGAGACAAAAGAAAAAATATCGGGAAAAACAGCTGCGTATTGTGTTATAATACATGATAAAGTATTTAGCTATAATCCATTAACAAAAATTGTTAAACAACTTTAACTTCTCCCACCACATCAAATATCATTATTAAAATGAAAATATATCGAATAAGATCAGTTGTTTCTATACCATAGTTTGTTGCACATCAAATGGAATGTACAAAATACAAAAAGAAAAAATAGAACTATTTTTAAAAAAAATTAAACATCTAAAAAATCTTATTGAAGACTATTCGAAAAAACAATTTGTAATAAAAAAATTTAGTACTTTAAAAATTTGCTAAATAAAAAATGAGAATAGTTATGGATGTTCAAGGATTTAAGGATGAACACAACAAGTTTATTCCTAAAGAACTTGCAATGTTTGATGGACATAAAATGAGTCATTATATTTTTAAACCACCGTATCCACTACAAATGCTTCCACCAGAAACATACAAGCAAGCAGAATGGTTAATGAAATTTCATCACTGCATCAATTGGAATACAGGATATATTCCTCTTCATAATTTTTCATCTATAGTAAAAAACTTAACAGAAAAAGGAGAATTCATTTATATTAAAGGAGAAGAGAAAGCTAATTTTATTAGAAAATATTGTACTAAGCCAATAATTGAATTGGACGAACAACCTGTTTTAAATAAATCATCTCCTAAATGTTTTTATCATTCTCAATCACCTTCAATGTGTGCCCTTTCTAATGTATTCTTTATGTATAAAAATTTTTTTATGAATGAATAAATTAACAATGAATGTAATAATATTTTTTTATTTATCCACATCCCCACATTACTAACAGAAAATTATATTTTCCTATCTTTACATAATCAAATATTTAAACATAACAGCCGTTACACAATAATAAAACAACTATACAAATTTAAATAGTTTATTTCACACCAACTTTAATTAACCAATAAATCAATACATAAATTTATTTCTTTATTGAGTCCAATTTTTTTAAGTTCATCAAAGAATTTTAACACATTTTTAGTCTTCAAAAATTCACTACAAAATTCTGCTGCTTTTTTACAACAATTTGCATGATCAACATATTTTATATATAACAATAAATCTTGACCCTCACTTTCTTCTTCAACTAAACAAGATAAATATCTGGAACATGCTTCGTTCATAATGAACCCTTCATAAAGGTCCCTCACAAAATTTTCAATTTTAGGCATCATCTTCACCACGCGATTTGATTAGTTCTTGTAATACAACAGGATCTCTAATATATTGGTTTAAATGACGAACTTCATCATGAAACCAACTTAACTTCACTAATTCACGTATAAACTGTACAATATCTTTGTTTTGAAAATAACGTTCGCACAATTTCACAGCCTCTATATGGTTTTTAGATATATCCAAATAATATTGAAACCAAGATGGACCACTATCAACTGCATAATGTTCGAACTCAAAAGCAGAACTTTTACATTTTTTATAAAATTTTTGAATTAATAAATTTAATTCACTTTCGTTAGAAGCAGAAGACATATTTCATTTTAGTATGTTTTAAGCTGGTAAAGTGTTGCTTTTATAATCAAAATTTAAAGAAGGGATACAAGGTCATGTTAACATGTATACGAAGTAACTCGAATGTATACGAAGTAACTCGAATGTATACGAGATAATTCGAATGAGAAAACAAAAGAGGAGGAGGATGAAAAGTGTTGATGATACGAGGTTTTTTAATAAGTATAATGAGAGATTTGAAAAGTATAATGAGAGAAGAAAAGAGGAGGAGGATGAAAAGTGTTGATGATTTACTCTTACTCCTCCTCCTCCTCTTTCCTTCTCTCATATATCCACTACTTTGCTGCTATTAAACCATTATAACATTGAACGCTTGGTGAATTTATTTATTTTTTATTTTGTTTGTGGTTGATATACATCTTTTTCTTTTTTAAAAATAGTAGTGTGCCTAAACTTTCGCTGCCCAATGTATGTGTACTAGAATTTCTAAAATCTGCCTTTAAAAGTCGGTTTTGTTGGTCAGCCTATTCATAGTTATTTTTGTTAAAAGTTTATATAACTGTTTTACTAAACTGATTGGTCTATATTTCCTCAGATTTGACCTATCTTTTTTCTATGACATAAGATGATTATTGCTTTATTCCCCTCTTTTAGACATAATCATTTTGATTTCATTGTACTTATTGAATAATATCTTGTACTATCTAAAGTGTTTTCTCTACTAATTTTAGGAGCTCAGGAATTACTCCGTCTTTTCCGTGAGCACGGTTATTTTTTAATTCTTTTAAGGCATATCTCATCTGTCTCTGTTTCTGACATATCCACTCTGATCCTATGCCTTCTATTATTTTTTATGTTTTTATTTGTTATGTATTTTTGCCTTGTTTCGCTTTTGAGAAATATAGTTTTTGAAAGTAATTATCTGTTGTTCCAGTTTTTCAACTCGAATTTTATGTTATTATTTTGTTTGGATTTGGTCTATTTGATACAATTGTATAATATCCTTTTTAGGACCGTCACAGTTTGCTTTTTGTTGTTTTAACTTTGGCATCTAATAATATATATTATTTTCTCATTACCTTGGTCTACTGATTCTCGTTTCTTTTTATTTTTTTCTCATAAACGTACAGGTTTCTTTATGTTATTTTATTATTTTTAGCAGTTAATTTCGTTCTAATTTATTTATTATGAATGGTTAGTCTGTGGTCATTTCCTTTTATTCTTAGGAGATAGGAGTTTTTTTTTGTTTATTTACTAATAGAACGAAAACGTCTACTCAGCATTTTAAATGAAAATTGTTATTATGTGCTTAAGACTTTCACTAGTCAAAAAATGTATAGTTTTTCCCTATATCTGGTAATCATGTAATAGTTTCTGAAAAAATGTTTTTTGATTGCTGTTATTAAACCATTATAAGATTGAATCCTTGTTGTATTTATTTTTTTGACTTTGTCTATTGTTGATATATACCTTTTTCTTTTTTTAAAAATAGTAGTTGCAGAGTTTTGCTGCCCAATGTATGTGTAGTAAAATTTCTGAAGTCCTCCTTTCCTTTAAGGCCAGATTCTCACTATAGGGCCGTTCTCGGTCCAGTAAAATATTCGTTTAGAAGGAACAATGAACCTATTCACACTATCGGTTTCGTGTAGATTTCGATATCGTAAACTTTTTTTCATTTAAAAAAAAGTATGGAACCGAGAGCAAATCGAGGTCGTATCGAGAGCGGCACTATAATGAAAATCAAGCCTAAGAGTCAGTTTAGTTGATCAGCTTATTCATAGTTATTTTTGTTTAAAGTTTATATAACTTTTTAGTAAGCTGATTGGTCTATAGTTTCTCAAATTTGACCTATCTTTTTTTTGTGATGATTATTGCGTTATTCCAGTCTTTTAGAATCCTTTTGATTTCAGTGCACTTGTTGAATAACATCTTGTCCTATCTAAAGCCTTTTTTCTTTTAATTTTAGGAGCACAAGAATTAGTCAATCCTTTCCGGGAGCACGTCTATTTTTTAATTCTTTTATGGCATGTCTCATCTATCTCTGTTTCTGGCATATCCCCCTTTGATCTCAAGTCTTCATTATTTTTGATGTTTTTATTTGTTATGTTTCATTCTTAAGAAATATAGCTTTTGAAATCGATTATTCCAATTTTTCAACTTAAATTTTATGTAATTATTCTGTTTGGATTTGGTCTATTTGACTGATACCATTGTTTGGTTAGTTTTGTTTTTACTACCGTCAAAGTTTGATTTTTGTTGTCTTAACTTTGGCATCTAATAAGGCATCTGTTACTTTCTCACTACTTTGGTCTATTGATTCTCATTCCTTTTTATTTTTTGCTTATAGACCTATAGGTTTCTTTACGTTATTTTAGGGTTTCTTTATTTTTTTAGCAGTTAACTTTCTTTAAAATTTCACATTTACTATGAACTTCACCCTGGGTAGTCACTTCCTTTTGTTCTTAGGTGCTAGAAGCTGTTTCGTTTAATTACTAATAGCATAGGCAAACTCTAATAGAAAGATTAAACGTCATAATTTGATATTTAAGTTTACTTTTTTAATACCTATCTTTCTATCTCTTACTAACTATAAAAATGAAAGAAAAATACACAATTCTATAACAAGTCCAAAATTTATGTAAGCAGTATGAGCAAACAGTATTATTCAAAATATAACTATTATCGATATTCTACCTGTCCTTTGAGTTTTCGATTTTTAGATCGTACTTTGTTGTTTGATAAAATGTAGTATAAAAACTTTACTTACCCAACCCTGGTTATTCCTATTTTCAATCACTTTCTCTGTTCCTTTGTTTTAGAACGAAGGGTATACAGTAGGTTGCTAACCTGACCTTGCAGTCCTTTTTTCTGCTCTAATACATTTACTTCCTGTGTTAAATAATGGACATTTGGAATCTTGTTTGAATTAGTGACATTTATGTTTCGTGACAAGTTGATAGTTTGAGTAATCACTTCAATGAAATACTCACAATCATATAAAATTTCCAATATATTAGTCATTTGTTTCGTCCTACATAGGACTCGTCAGCGTTGTACGGTCCATATTGATTAAGAATAATTATGCAGAATAAAATTTATTGCAAAAATGATTCAACAATATGAACAACAACGGACAAAGTGATTAATATATTTTAATACTAGTAATTTAAAAACACGGTTAGGAAAGTAACGATTTTTTTTTGTGAATTTTACTTGAAATCTCTCCTAGATGGATATTGAAATACATCCACCACTTGTCATTCTCGTTAGTGGAGGTGAATCTGATCAAGAATGAAATCCACATAGAGTAATTTGTTGATTCGATATTACACTGTAAAATATGAATAGTCAAATCACATCCATATACACACTAAAGTAGTGGAAAATGTTGAAAGCAAGCATACAAGCTTATGATTTTATATTTTAGGTTTGGATGACTTAGTCAAAAGTTGCTCCCAGCAAAAGACGTCCGCCATTGCGTCATGTGGCTTTGCTTCCTTAAGATCAACATACCTTTCTGCATTTGAGGCTTTTGCTGAAAACTCCAGCCCATTATTGAAGTACCCGCTGATAGAGCTCAGAATTTTGAAAGGACACATGTAAGTTCGAGAGTTAATTCTCCAACTTGCTTGATTATGGAGACTGTTTGGATATTTGTTTACTAGGTAAGACAGTTAAACATTTTCATAAAAATTTCCACTTGTAACTTTTTTAGTGTTTGAATTGTTCCAAAAAAAAAAAAAAAATGTTGGAATATGTAGAAATAAAAAAGTTTTCAGTTTTGACTATTCTTTTTTCTCTAAAATAGTTTTTAATGAAATAAAAAAAAATTGGGTCATAATATTTTACTTAGGACGCGTTCACCACGATGTTGATTTTCGTATGTCCCATCTTTTTAATGGGCGCATCCGCCACGATGTCAAGATGTTTGAATTAACAATTTTAATTCTCTTCTACGTTCTAATTAAGGTTAATATTTTTAATATTACTTTGACACGTATATTATAAGTAAATAAATAAATGCCATATTTACGAACCAAATCCATTTTACAAACAACAGTGGTAGCGTACCAAGATTACAGATCAACTATCAATCACAATTTATCCCACGCGTAAATCTATATAAAATAATGTTTTTTTCATTACGTTTCTAAATCAACCCAAAGTTAAATTAAACATATCTACATTTTCGCAGTATTTGCCAGTAAAGTTATGGGAGCAGAATAGTCTCACCAGTTGGCTTGTAATATTAGAGGAAATTTGGGCATTGGCCATATGTACTAAAGGGAATTGCTGTTATTATGCGTATCCAACAATGGACAAAGTGCATAATATTACAATAGTAATACTAACTGACCCCACATTAAGAAAATACTGTAAAGAAAGTAACGATTTTTTTCTGTGAATTTTACTTTTTCTCTCTCTTCATATGGATTTTCATCACTTGCTATTCTCATTAGTGGAAAGGAATCAAACCAAGATCAAAATTCACAGAAAACAATTACCACGTTAAAACGACCATCTTATGATCTGGATGCCGCACTATATAAAATATCAAAAGTCACTGTACCCCAAAGTACTGGAAAATGTTGAAATCTAAAAATTAGATTAATATTTTACATTGTAGGTTTAGAAGACTTTGTCGTGTATCGCTCCCAGTTGATGTCTTCGCTAAAAAGTCCAGCCCATTATCCCCAGAATTCTGAAATGGCATACAAGTTTAAGGAAGTAATCCACCAACTCTCTTGTTTGCGGGGACTGTCTGGATATTTGTTTATTAGGTAAAAGAGTTACATTATCAAAAAACATTTGTACTTCTAAGCTTCTTAATTCCAAAAAAATATTATATGTTTTGCTTGTTTCGGCGAATTCGTACTGCCCACTGTATAAAGTACAATATTATGAACCTGAAAAGCCCAGTGAAACGTGATAAATTTAATTTATTTTAACTGAGAGTTCGTTATGAATAGGTCCGCCAAAGTCTGACATCACTGTAATTTTATTAAATATTTTCATGTCTACTTTTATAAACATTTTCATTTGTCTAACTTTAGTCAACAAATTACCTTAGTTAAATATCAAAATTTGTGCTTAAGAAATTGAAATGAAAATCATTTGCATTAAATAGAACTTTTTTATTCATACACTATATTACTTTGTGTGATTATTAATTACTTATTTAGATATTTTATCTTGAAACTTCTTAACCGCCAATTTGAGGCTAGAGTTTATTCTAAAAAAAATTGGTGGCCTTTAAAACATCGAAAATATAGCAGTTTAAAAAGAAACTACCCAAAGAATTAGAGTAACACTTGTTAAAGTCGGATAAAAATTAAAAAGTTTTTTGACTTTCAGGGGTCTCTATTATATAGTTAGTAAATACCTATATTGCTATTAGCTGGCCCACTGCCCGTCCGCTGGCTACAAATGTGTAACCACTACTGAGATTGTATGGTATCAGAAAAGTAACGCCGTTTTAGAACCAGAATTATAAACAGAAATGAGCCGCATGGGGCAAAACTCTATCCGTAAAGGCAGGCTTGAGTTAAAATATTAAAATTTTCGATTAGAGAGCCCCAAATTGTTATTTAATGTTTATGGTTTGGGGTTACACAACTCTAAAACGCCTTTTGATAAACTGTCTTCCTACTCCTAACCTTCTAAGAGAAAAAAGGTTCTTAATAAGATGTATGGGAGGAACAAAATAAAATTACTATGAAAAACAAAGGTTGACGTGATAATCAAAAGATACATCCTGGAATAGTTGTCACTTGAACACATAAAATTTTCCATTTTTACTGGTTTAATAATAAATATAATAGTCAACTTAGACCATGTTTGTGAACTAGGGGGATAATTTTTAAGATATCATTATTCCGAAATGAATCAAATTTCTTTACATAATGTGTGTGACAAAATAAGCAGCATAGTATTTCGGTTAAATAATAATTATTGGCAAATAATCATACCTTATTTAATTTTTAATATATATTATTGCTACATTGTTTTTTCCTTCATAGGTCAATAATAATGCTTCCTGGACACATCTAAAGCAGGTTTCAACATAGACAATGTCGAAGACGCCAGCCTTCTTTTGAAAAAAAGACTTATTATATTACTCCTTTTAAATATTTTATATACATGTTTTTCTTTTTTTTTTGTTAAAGCAAACATCTGTGAATTAACCAAGATATAAATTTTATTGTAAAAACAATATTGAATATATCTATCTAGTTTTTTCTTTAATATGATCAATAGTTGGTTGTATTAAATTGTATTTAACAATAAAGATTATTATGAAATAAATTTGTTTAAAAAATATAATTGTTTTATTATTTGAACTTGCTCATGTTTGTTGGTGGATTATTGAAAGAACCAGTTCTTTTGCTGAGAAAATTGAAATATAAGTTCCATACCAGAAGTAAAGTCACATTTTACTATTCGGTTTAAAAACTTAGTAAAACCAAAAACTTATGAAGCAAAAGCTTAAAAAGTTTAATGCTGTGTTAAACCCTCCCTTATTTTTCAAATTTTTTGTTACTAATAAAAGTAATAAAAGAAAGACAACCGTCCTATGAGCATAAATAGGTGTTCAGAGTTACGAAAACACAAACCCCCTTAAGAGGATGGACCCACAAGTCTACAAAATTATCCATTCTTAAATTAATAAGCAAATAATTCAGTGTTAAATTGTAGGATTTTGGCGATTAATAAAAAATACACTTATTCTCGAGTATCAGAAACATGACTATTAGAACGACATTGCCAATAATACAAATGTAACGAACACTTTACCTTAGTTAGTCACTCATAGAGGGCGATAATACATCAATAAAAGAAATATTTCGAAGTTCTCCTAACCTAAGGTTCTTGTTCTGGGCTCATGACATTCAGAATATAATTTACTCATACCTACAGACTAATAGAACAGTCTTGACAATAACAATTTCACATGTTAATTTTTTTTTAATGCCTCGCTTTATTAAGAAAATGGCTTATTTCGGTTGTTAATAATTAGGTACATATCGAATTAAAATTTTTATCATTTACACAGCATATACATCACCATTTTACTGAAAAGAGCCAAACAAAAAGAACACCTGCCTCTGAGTTGTTGGTTACGCTTCTAATCTGGACTTATCATTTGATAAAATATCAGAACTTTTTGCTAATTTCACAAAGACTTGCCTCTATCTGTTATACTTGGAGTTCGCTTTGACACAAGTTCTCATCTTTTAATACACTTTATGTTTATCACCGATAAGAACATACAATTTTGAAACATTAGGTGCCACTTATGAGCTTAAGGGACTCCGGAGTTTGCAATGGTGAAATAAATATTATATATTAAAGACCACTTATATGGCTATTTCAAAATTTTCTTTTTCAGGATATGTTGTTAAAGTTGCTAGGTTCTCAGACTAAAGTCATGTATAAAATTATAATTACTGGTTTACGGATTTAGGTCTACCATGTTCAAATTTAAAGTTGTACATAAGGTACTAATATTTTAAAAATTTGAAAAACCAACACAGAAATAAGGATTTAATTACTGGTTTATATAGCTCGCGCTACACGGTAAACTGGTTTAGGAGACCGTTTCCTATGATGAAAAAAACTCAGAAGGATGCCTCATCTATGAGGATCTGGATACTTCCATAATCCAACCGGGATTGTTGGTCATAACAAAAAAGTCATTTATCACGTGTGTGTGACATTTACATATAGTTGACTATCCGTCAGATATATTCATTCACTTTTACTGCATAAGGGAATGATTAGTTGGCCATAAATCGCTCAGCTCTCCGTAGGGCACACACAGCCACGCATAAACTTTCCCCTAAACACTTTAGGGTTGCCTCGCAATGAACGTTCCCCTTTCACACCGTATATTCAGCCTGGACTACCGCCTTCGTCCCTAAATGACCAAACTATGATTTTTTCTCGCCTTTTGTAAGAGAGCACCCAGATAACTGTTTTATCTGATGGCTTGTATTCCAAGGGGCAAAAGTTCATTAGGGAAATTCCCAGATGACTGATTGTGCCTTATTTTTAAAATTTACAATCGTTGTTTACGAGGGAAAAATGAAAAAAAAAACTATGAAGTATTATTGTGCAGTGCAAAAACAGGGGGTTTTGGGCCCGGAACAAAAAAGGTTAGGTTTTGAGGTTATACACCCGCCAGTCCGTGTCTGAGAATTTCCATGCATGACATACTCCGCGCGTTACACGGCAAATAGAGAGATATAGAGAATACAAGGTTATGCTATCTCTTGCGCGCGGTGAATTTCTTGTACTGTCCCTAGTGGTGAGTGAATGGCTTGAAGGTCTCCAGGATAAGATCACAAACCGGTTTTCCTGAAGGATTGTATTAATTCCACCGGAAGTGTAATAAACTGGCGAATTGTCTTGGGATTTAAAGCCAAAATTGATACGAATGCGTGAGTGTGAGTCCACACCAGCGACTTCTATAAAGTCGCTGGTCCACACGATATTCGCATTTGGTGATTCGATTGCAAATATTTTGAAATTTTCACTGCCCTAACATATCCCATACAACATTCAGACAAAATGTCCGGACATTTACTGAAAAGTCAAGGATGTTGTCAGGAAATCTCATCATTTGATCTGGTAACTATAGCTAAGGGCATGTCTGTGAATTAGCGCCTCGATATCATAGATTGTCGTTGAATAGAAATTGTTTTATATAACGGCCTTTATTTCATAAGTTTTAATTTATATAACAAAAATTGCAATTGTTAGAAAATTAATAAAAAAATGAACAATTGTTTTTTTTAGGACAATAAGTAATGATCTTCGGTAACAAGCATTTTTAATAAATTAAAACAATTTAACAATGTTCATAAATAACCATTACCTCAAAACTCGCAAAATAAAAAAATATAAATAAAACAACAAACTTTTGAAAAAAAAGCTTATGTTCATACAAAATATGGTAAAAATTTGCAAAGCGTGAAAAGCATGAAAATTATGTTTTTTTGAAAAAATTTCGATACTCACCCCCTATTTCGACGTCCTAAAACACAATTCAGGCCTTGATTTTTCACTATTTTTCCTCGCTTTCCCGGAAAACTCAAAAAAAGAAAAGCGTCACTTCACAAAGCACTTTCTTTTCAATTAAAAACCGAATTTACGTCTTCATTTTCAATGGAACTAGTTAAAAAATATTGTACATAATATATTTCAATTATTTTTGCACAAATTTTAGCAAACCAATTTAGAAAAACTTATATTTTCAGTGAAAAATCAAAAACACGTCTCAAAAACGTCATCGACGGTCAGACCATCTAAACTGGCCGCCGAATCACGTAAAAAGGTGCAACGTTGCCAGATTTAAAATTTCTTCATAATATAAATTATAAGATCTGTTTTTCTCAGTCAACAACGTGGTTTAATTTTTTTTAATATTCAGAACAGTTTCTAAGTAAAAATAATCTTAACCCTTCAAAATTATTGGTTAGTTTTGGTTAAAATAGGTTGGTTCAGGTTTAGCTTGATTTTGGTTAATTTGGAAAACAGAAACTAACCTGAACTAATCTAAATTAACCTAGATTTAAAGTTTCCTGGTATAAACTTTACCCATTACAGTTAACAACATAGTTTAATGTTTGTAACGTATAAAAAGGGGTACAATGAATCTTAACCTTCCAAAATTTTTGGTTAGTTCTGGTAAGTACAGGTTAACATTAGTCTTGGTTACTTTAAAAACTGAAATTAACCTGAACTAACCTGAACTAACCTAAACTAACCTGAACTAACCTAAACTAACCTGAACTAACTTGAACTAACCTGAACTAACCTGAACTAACCTGAACTAACCTGAACTATCCTGAACTAACCTGAACTAACCTGAACTAACCTGAACTAACCTGAACTAACCTAAACTAACCTGAACTAACCTAAACTAACCTGACCTATCCTGAACTAACCTAAATTGACCTAGATTTAATAATTAAAAAATGTCATTGTCCAGCAGAAACCTCGTGGAGGCGGGACAAGCTCTGCCACTCGACACTTTCTGCTAACGGACATAAGCAATATGATCAATTCATATTATCCGTTTAAAACTACTGGTATTTGGAGGAAAACAAACAAAAGCAACTATAATCCTTAAAACCTTTAATATTTAGAGTCAAAATCGCACATCAAAGTACTGGTATTTGGAGGGAGACAAACAAAAGCAACTATAATCCTTAAAACCCTTATTATTTAGAGTCAAAATCGCACATCGAAGACATAGACATAAGAGTAATTAATAGTTCTTCAATAATCAAAGGAAAGGAAAACATTCTTTTTGGAAACTTTTCTTTCCAATTCAAACAGAAAGAGATTATTTAAAGAAATCGTTTTTGCAATCTGGCAACATCGCCGACTTTAACAGTACGCCATCTTTAGCGAACTATGCTAACTATTATCCGGCGTTTTCTTTTGATTTTGTTGTGATTTTTGTTGTGGTAATTTTTCGGATTTTTTTGATAAAAAAAGTGCATATTTTTGAATTTTTGTATAATGCAGAAGCTTCTATCACTGTGGAATTCGTTGTTATAACAAAAGTTTAACGATTTAGTGAAAAAAATTGAACCTAAAGTGAAAAGTTATTTTCCCTGTTTTCCGCAAAATTGAGGAAAAATTATGGAAAACCGAGGTCAGAATCGTGTTCTACGACCTCGAAATAGGGGGTATGTATCAAAATTTTTTCAAAAAAATGTCATTTTCCTATCATTTCACTCTTTACGAATTTTTTCCCAAAATATTAAAAATAAACAGTTCCCACCATATTTAAAGCAGTTTGCTTAAAAGTTAAACATTATTTTGCACAATGATCTTGGAAAAGGCGGATTCAGGCGGGAAATCTTCTATCTGTCTTTTATTAAATTTACCGAATCACAATGGTTGAAATTTGGCATATGTCTTAATACGCTATGCTTCCACCCAGATTTTTTTTATCGTGTAGACCCACTCTTAGAGATAACCGATAATTTTACCAAGGCGATAGCGTATTCACTGTTATTATAAGTGAACTTTCCCCAATATGGCGGATAGCATGGCCAGGGCGTTTATTAAACGATCAGTATCAGTTACTTTACACGTGCGTAGAACCACTTCGCGTTCTTTTGAATATGCATTTACTTGTCATTGGATCGAAGTGATCATGATTACTTTAAGTGATAGAAGTGAAACTGATATTGACTCAAAAGAATATTCCTTATCACTTTCACCTCTGTCACTTGAAGTCATCATGATCACTTCGACCCAATGACAAGTAAATACATATTTTAAAAGAACACTAAGTTATTAGTTACACTTTTTTCACTTTGATCAATTGATAATTACTCTAAAGAATACAGCCCATATCGTAAAAGGATGAATTTTCGAACGCACTTATTTACTCGTATTTGACAACTACTGAAAGTGTTTGATTATTTGTCGAGATCACAAGCTATCCTTTATTAATTTTAAAAACTAAATAATGACAAGATTATACTTCGGTGATTTTTATTGATACAAAATAGTCTAAAACACCGAAAAAGTATTTTCTTGTGAAACAGTCCTTTTCCCATATATTTTATTAAATAGAGAAAAGTCTAGTTTATCATAAAATCTTCAAGTTCGAGAATAAGTTATTGATATCGATTAATTAAAAAAATGTGTTTACTTTTGTCTAACAATTGATAAGAGCTTTAAATCCAAAGGGTGACGTTTTGTTTTGTCGGTGGGACACGTATGTTATTAAAAAACTGATGTATTATCATAAAACATAACTAAAAAATGCGGCATAAACTATTAATTTTTCTGTTTTTTACACTTCTGTGTTGTGAGTTTTCTGAGGAGGCTGCACAGGGTCCTCCAGATAAAAGTAAAAAAGATCAAGAGACTCAAGAGGGTGAAAAAGTACAAACTGAAGAGGACACAGAGACTGTTGCTTTAGAAGAGAATAACTTTATTGCTTCAATAGAAGATCGTGATGGGACAACTGCTTTACGTATCGAACGTGCACCCGATCTTAGTAAAGAAACAGATACAGGCAAAAAAGGAAAAGGTAGGTTTTTCAGTTTGTAATTTTCGATCACTCTTAACAAATCTACTTCATATTTAGTTCTCAGATGCATAATAATCATATATTTTTAATAAAAAGTAATCTATTTGCTATAATTATGTCAGTAATTATAAATTGAAAATGAATTTTCAGACGATTTAGTATGAAACTCTGTTAAATCATCATTAATAAATAGAAAAAGTTTAAAAAACCATCAAATCATCATGTGGGCAAATAACAAAAAAACTGAAAAGGTAAACCTGCCCTAAAATGTAACGTTTGCGAAGATATTAATTTTTGTTGTTTTTATTAGACAGTGATTCCCTAACACTTTTAGATGCTCTTGGTTCTTCTACAATCAAAATTATGATGCTAGATCAAGCAAAAGTCTTAGAAAAGCTAGTTCAAGAGTTTGACATTATGTCAGATAATGATGAAGATTCTATTGAAGATGATTTGCCACCTTTGCCAGAGACAAGTTTGGAACAAAAAGAATTGACTCCCGAAGAATTAGAAGCTAAAAAGGTTTATGAAACTGCAGCAGGTATAAAAATTTAGTTTTATTATAAAATCAAAAATTTTTTTCTGCAAAAAAGTAGACCATGTATATATATATATATATATATATATATATATATATATATATATATATATATATATATATATATATATATATATATATATATATATATATTACAAGAATTTTTACCATTAAAGGTAAAATAGTTAAATAAAAATAGCTTTTACTAGTTTACAAGGTGTGGTTGTTCTCTCACATTGCCATGTTCTCAAAGATAAAATTCTTACAAGGGTGCTTATGTACCTATGTGCCTCTTGGAATAGGGACTAAAAGAGGTAGTAACATATTTAATCATCACAACTTAGGTAAAAAAAAAAATTGTAAACTTAAGATGTGAAGCCAACAGTATGTTGGATAATGTTTTTTACAATATAAGTAGTAATTTTGTTTTTGAGGTCATTGACTCGAGTATTTTAGATCATTTGGATTTTCTTTTTTTTAAATATAACTTTAAAAAACCATCTGTAATTTATAATATTAGACTAACCTATAGACCCATTAGGGATCTAGGGCTCACTATAATAATATCAGTAATACTGACTAGTCATTTATTAATAACACAATTTCTGCTAGCATACAGTTCGAAACATTTACAAATTTAATAAAGGCTGATGATGATGCATCATTTTCTGAAAAAACAAAGCTGTTAAACAGGAATAATTTTGAAAATTCCTAAAGATCTACTGGTTTATGATGAGTTGGGGCATATGAGGGAAACCTTAAAGTTCTTAACTTTATGACCAGTTCTAGTAACCTATGATATGCTAAAATCAAAATGACTACAAAAGTTAAATTGAAATAAGCAAAAAACAAGCAAACAATAAACATATCAGTATATCAAAAAATAAAAATAAGGCTGTATGGGATGGGATTACAACCCCATTATATTCCCAAATATTCCTAATTCAAGTTCTAACCTACTTAGTTACTTTGACTCCCTAAATACAATAACTCCAAAACAACATTTATCTTTAATGAAATTACTTGTAATAATTTGAGGTCTATAATATCTAACCTTAACAATAGTACTAGTAAGGACTGCTTTGGTTTTAGTATTAAGATTCCTAAGACTGTTAAAAATATTATATTATACTCGCTTAATTAAATCAGCACTTTTTCTACAATGTTTGAAATTGGTCTGTGTGGTGTCAGTTTTTAAAAAGGGAGCCCGCAATGATGTTAACTGTAGGTCAATTTAAATCATGCCATTATTTAATAAGATCTTCGAGAGTATTTTAAAAAATCAGATGTATGAATATTTTTAAGACCCATAAATGTTCAGTTCATGTCAGGTTTCATTGCAACATGTCAAGTACAGCTGCCATAAGCCATCTTACCTTGTACATTCAAGACTGTTTTGAGAGAAAGATGTGAATGAATGAATAAAAGGTGGTAATACTTGCTTATTGATGCCTAGGCCTCTGAAATATCTCTGTCTTAGTCGGTTGAGTGCTAGGTATTCTTTGAGGACATGGTCAAGTTTAATCCTTCTCCAGACACCTTCTGCATGTCAGATCATCTACAACACCAATCTTAGGAAAATGGTCCCTCAGGTGACAATATCCTGTCAACAGTCGCACTACAATTCGCAGCTCTTTCCTTCTTAAAGAGAGAAGCTCTCTAGTAAGCCGTGCGTTAAGTCCAGTTACATGTTCCTCGGCACACTTCATTCCACAATTCAATAAATTTGCTTTCCAGCAATAATTTTAATTCTCTTTTACTAACGGCAATTGGGACAGGTAGAAATGGTTGGGGTCAATAAGGTTTAATTGTGGACCCCATTTTTGCCAGACTGTCTGCATCCTCATTCCCGAGTGATCCGGGACCCACACGAGTCCGATTGTGCAGCCAGGCATCTTTCTTTGATCTAACAAAGGCTTTTGATTGCATATCTCATGATCTATTGATTCAAAAGCTTTATAAATATAACTTTAACGATTGCCCAGGCAATCTTGTTAAATCCTACTTATCAAAGTATGTAATATTTGGAGGAATCGAGCCCAAATCCAGTCATTTACGCCGTGCTGTGTTGGGGACATTCGCATGCTTTCAGGGTATTTGCAATGCAACGACGTTGTATACGGATTATGCCTGGTCTAGGACTCAGAAAATGTTGGAGGGCCAGTTTTATTTTTCTTGGCATCCTTACCTTGCCACCTATTTATATCATTAATTAGCTTATGAATATCAGAAAGGATGCCGATACATATACCTGTAATAGTGATTACCCCAACTACAACATGAAAGGCAGGCATTGTTTTACTTAACTTATAGTGGAACTACTAAACCCAGATATGGCAATAACCACGCTGGGTTAAAAATTTTTAATGTGCTTCCTGATGTTATTAAAAACCTTAATACAAAGCAATTTAAATCCAAAAAGACAAACTACCTTAGGAGCTTTCTTCAGTATTGATGACTTTCTTTTAAATAATTTTCGTGATTTAATATGACAGACAAGGCACAGGTAATCCCCATATCTATACTTATCTCTAATTATTTTACTTGTAAACTTGTCTTGTTGACAAAATTTTGTATTTTAAATAATATTTTACACCGACCTGTGTCTGTCTACTACCATGATATGTAGTTTTATATTTGACTTGTGAAAATACTTTTTTGCACATGATATATATATATATATATATATATATATATATATATATATATATATATATCATGATATACATAGGTGGATATGAGTGATGATTGCATGTAGTAGGGGTAAAAAATCGTGAGTTTCGCGAGATTGTATCAAACTAAAAAGTAGGAATATGCATATTCCACGTGACTCGTGATGCTCACATAACCGCTGTAGAAACTGGAAAATGGAAATAGAAGAGCATATATTCGTCTCCTTCTCGCAAGGCCTATCTCCTTGGATTTCCCCAGCTAACAGCGCTACCATTCGATGTATGGCCTGCTGCAAGTCACAAGAATAGGGCCTGCAGGGAGTTACTTCTCCTTCTTATATCCTCCTTTATATATATATATATATATATATATATATATATATATATATATATATATATATATATATATATATATATATATATGTTTATGAGGCTTTCACGGATTCCTCCGTGTGAGATGCAATAGCAGTGGATATATCCACATTATGCCGTTGTAGTGCTGAAATCACATTCAGCAAACGTACAACTATATGCAACTCCGTGAATAGATGAAGTAAAATGCAAACAGTAAGTGCAAACTTCGTTCCATCATATCCTTTCCGTGTTAGAGGTTGCACAATTTGAATGAATTGCTACAGAACACAAATCATCCCATGACACCACCATCGAGATGATGGCCTACCTGTACCACCATACCGAGAAGAAAGTCAAAACTTACCCTCCCCGCCATAGTGATACGGCAGAGGTACATGTTTCGTCTCTACTAGACTCATCAGGGTACCGACATGCACCTGTTTGTGCAAAGGACAGATCAGAAGGAAGCATGCAACACTGAATGCGGCTTCGCCGACCTCCCGCCGGATGGCGTATATATGTTTATGAGGCTTTCACGGATTCCTCCGTGTGAGATGCAATAGCAGTGGATATATCTACATTATGCCGTTGTAGTGCTGAAATCACATTCAGCAAACGTACAACTATATGCAACTCCGTGAATAGATGAAGTAAAATGCAAACAGTAAGTGCAAACTTCGTTCCATCATATCCTTTCCGTGTTAGAGGTTGCACAATTTGAATGAATTGCTACAGAACACAAATCATCCCATGACACCACCATCGAGATGATGGCCTACCTGTACCACCATACCGAGAAGAAAGTCAAAACTTACCCTGTCATGGGATGATTTGTGTTCTGTAGCAATTCATTCAAATTGTGCAACCTCTAACACGGAAAGGATATGATGGAACGAAGTTTGCACTTACTGTTTGCATTTTACTTCATCTATTCACGGAGTTGCATATAGTTGTACGTTTGCTGAATGTGATTTCAGCACTACAACGGCATAATGTGGATATATCCACTGCTATTGCATCTCACACGGAGGAATCCGTGAAAGCCTCATAAACATATATACGCCATCCGGCGGGAGGTCGGCGAAGCCGCATTCAGTGTTGCATGCTTCCTTCTGATCTGTCCTTTGCACAAACAGGTGCATGTCGGTACCCTGATGAGTCTAGTAGAGACGAAACATGTACCTCTGCCGTATCACTATGGCGGGGAGGGTAAGTTTTGACTTTCTTCTCAGTATGGTGGTACAGGTAGGCCATCATCTCGATGGTGGTGTCATGGGATGATTTGTGTTCTGTAGCAATTCATTCAAATTGTGCAACCTCTAACACGGAAAGGATATGATGGAACGAAGTTTGCACTTACTGTTTGCATTTTACTTCATCTATTCACGGAGTTGCATATAGTTGTACGTTTGCTGAATGTGATTTCAGCACTACAACGGCATAATGTGGATATATCCACTGCTATTGCATCTCACACGGAGGAATCCGTGAAAGCCTCATAAACATATATACGCCATCCGGCGGGAGGTCGGCGAAGCCGCATTCAGTGTTGCATGCTTCCTTCTGATCTGTCCTTTGCACAAACAGGTGCATGTCGGTACCCTGATGAGTCTAGTAGAGACGAAACATGTACCTCTGCCGTATCACTATGGCGGGGAGGGTAAGTTTTGACTTTCTTCTCGGTATGGTGGTACAGGTAGGCCATCATCTCGATGGTGGTGTCATGGGATGATTTGTGTTCTGTAGCAATTCATTCAAATTGTGCAACCTCTAACACGGAAAGGATATGATGGAACGAAGTTTGCACTTACTGTTTGCATTTTACTTCATATATATATATATATATATATATATATATATATATATATATATATATATATATATATATATATATATATTGTAATACATATTGTAGCTATGTTGAATAAGACACGTCCAGATAAATCAAAAGCATACCAGATGTTGATAGAAGCATCCAATAAAGGTAGTTTGGAGGCAAAAGCTTTAGTGGCGTGGGCAAAACTTTTTGGAAATCCTTTAAACCAAGATATCTATGTTGCCAAAGAAATGTTTCAAGAATTGGCAGATAATGGCAATCCAGATGGACATATGGGAATGGGTAAGAGTAAATTAATTTAATTGTATTTATTATCTTATAAATTAATACAATTTGTGTTTAATATAAAATGATCAAATTATTCCAAAAATTTTTTTTTAGGATTTTTATATGCCTCTGGTCTGGCTGTAAATGTTAGTCAAGCAAAAGCTCTTGTACACTATATGTTTGGGGCCTTGGGAGGCAATACATGGGCTCAGATGGCTATGGGTTTTAGGTATTTTTCTGGTGCAAGTGTTGGTCCCAGTTGCGAAAAATCTTTAGATTATTATAGACAAGTCGCTGATAAAGGTATTAAATTCATTTATTATGAAAATTTTTTTCTGTGTTTATTAAAAAAATATTTGTGATTTTAGTTAGTCAAGGTGTATCATTTAGTGGTGGAGCTGCTATTCAAAGAATACGACTTTTGGATGAGTTAGAAAATGGATACACTTCTGGTATTTTAGACAATGACCTTTTTGAGTACTACCAGCTGTTGGCTGAAAAAGGCGATGTTCAGGCCCAGGTAAAATATATACTTTGGTCTCGCAAGTATCTCACAACTTAATTGAAAATATGTTTTAGCATCTCAAAATACAGTGTTCTTTTGACACAACTAAATCTTTATTCAGTAGTGTAAAAAGAAAAGGATAATGAAACACACCTTCATTAATGTGAACTTAATAATAATAAAAATTTAAATGTAACAAAAAAATCAGAATAAGTTATATTTCTTTAAGCTGTAATGAGGCTTTTTTACTAATAATTTTGTTAAAGATTTGTTTAAAAAAATATTGTGGAAGTCTTTAACTTACGATGTTACAATTTTTATTTTTTCACAAGTAATAGGTTTTTTTTTGTAAGGCATAGGATTCTTAAAGTAGGAATTGGCAAGGGCAAGATTAAAATGCAGGAGAGTTCTGCAATGGAATTCCATGGTGGGAAATCTCGTAAAATTTTTTAATATTTAGATTTTAGTAGAAAAGAATATAAATTTTTGGTTTATTCTTTTATTCTTAGGTTGGATTAGGTCAATTACACTATCAAGGAGGAAGAGGGGTAGATTTGGACTATCAAAAAGCCATGCACTACTTTACTCAGGCTGCTAATGCTGGGAATGCATTGGCTATGGCGTATTTAGGAAAGGTAAGAGGAAAAGTTTCTTCACATTTATGTACTAAGCTTTTCAGCTTAGCTCATATGTGAAAAAGTGGACTAAATCAATTGTTTAATCATCAAAAAATTGAAATCTATAACTGCGCCAGTATCAAATGCAAAAAGTTATTTGAAACGCCAATTCTAAATTAAGTTTATTATAGTAAAATTTCTCTAAGTTTTGGTATTTAGCTCCATAATAACCCTTAATTTCAAAATCTATAAAAATAAAATAAAAATAATATTATGAACAATAATCAACAAAATGCTGAACATGATCCACAGCCAGAACCTGAAGTCATAGAACAACGAAACAACGACTTGCGAGAGGACAACGCTGAAGTCCGACAGTAACAACAGCGACTACATCAGCACGAGAGCTAAACAATTCTAAGAGGTCCACCCGGTGAAGATGCTGCGCGGGAATCTCAACCAGCGCTCACTCAAGTTGGACGACCAATGAAATGGACTGTAGCTGGAATGCGCATTTTTACAGAGTAACTCATCTAGGACGAGAGACGATGGGCTACAGACAACAACTACACGCCGAATTCTGCAGGGAATACCCACACATATAAGTGTCGCAAAAGAGAAAGCAGACCATTACAGGGTTATTCTCTGAAATAAATGATAACGAGAATGTTATTTACCATCATGAAGATGGAAATCGAGGTTCTGACGATAACAATGAACAAATCGCTGAACTTCAGCCATAGCCAGAACCCGGAATCCAAGAACAACCAAACAACGACATTCGAGAGGACAACGTTGAACTCTACCAGAAATTATCCACTAAAATGAGTAAGGCAGTACCGGAGAATGATGGAACCAATCCATTATGCAAGCCATCACTGCCAAGAGTAAACTCATCCAACAAGTTTGGTATTGTTTTACATTTATAAACAACAGAGTTTTGCTAGTTTTAGAGGTTCATTCGCTAGAACATTTACATATGCTGATCTGCTGCGCTACAACTGCAGCCGCTAAAGCTATGGAGATTAAGGTCACCACGAGGCATCGAACACCACAACCTAGGATCCCGCAGAGACAAGTACAAGAAATATTCAATAGGAAACGCAAGCCTTGGATAACAAAGGGTATAAAAATTTCAGCAGAAAACTTTTGATCTCTTCCTACTATTAGAAAACACTTTTAGAATAATAATTTCTTTTTAAATTACTTTATTTTGTAGCATGTCCCGCCAAGTTATTAAACGAGCCAAGGAGTAATATTACAGAAAAAGGATGATCAAATCAAAACAGGAAACAAATTCAGAGAAGAGTGATCTCCAATAAATAGCTTAAGAGGGAAAAATAATACTCTAGAGAGTAATATTAAATTAGAGCCTAATGCCTTTAATGAGTTTGATTGTTCAATAGCTTAAAAAATTACCTCAAATCTATCTTGCTAAAAAAGACCTCATGAACTACCTTATGGTTTCCTCAAGATTTCATATTGACCTTAACTAATTCTTACGAGTTGCGGGATATACTGAAACAGAAAATAAGCATTCTACAGGATCTCATGGAATTTCTATTAAATTGTTGGAAAATCTTCTAGAGAGAGCACTTGATGTTCTTGTTAGTGTAATGACTGTCTCCTTTCAGCAGGGTAATTTTCCTTCATGTCTCAAAAAGGCCGTTGTGATTCCTTTGCATAAGGGTGGTGATTTGGATGACCCTTCCAACTATCGACCTGTATCACTACTTGTCACGTTGTCCAAGGTTATTGAAAAGCTAGTAAAGGTTAGACTACTGCATTTCTTAATGACCAACAACTTAATACCAGCATGTCAATTTGGTTTTCGGTCCATTAAAAATACTAATAATGCCATATTTTCTCGCGTCTTGAATCCATTTGTATTAATATCAATGAACGTGAGGCTATTGCAGCAGTATTCTGTGATTTTTTGAAAGTTTTCAATTGTTTAAATCATGGAGTGCTTCTGCAGAAGCTTCAACATTTAGCGTTCGTGGTGGTTTTCGTCCTACCTTTCAGGATGGGCACAGGTTGTAAGAGTTGGCGACAACTTTTCTAAGTTGTCTAGTGTGGACCGATAAAGCTTTGAGAAAATGGCGGTGCCACGACCTTTGAAGTTCTAGGATAATATAAAATAAGCGTATAATGATCAAAGCTAATACCAATGATATCATGTTTTTGAATCCAGTGCTCTGTTACGTAAAAAATTCCAGAGATGTACTTGCTAGCATTACCTGTAATCCACGTATTTTATTTTAACACTTTAGGTGTTTAGTTCAAATATTGAAATATTATCTTGGTTGGTTCTTATTTTTAAATTATGTTTACAGCTATTAGAGATAATCTCAATAGTATTAGAAATATTTACTGCATGTCTAAAAAATTCTGCCCCAATATAAAATTAAATATATCAAATGCTACCCCACTGGGCCAGAAATTAGTGTCATAACTTTATCTGTCATATTAGGATCGACTTCTGTCATAAAAATTAGCTTATCGGTCTTTTTATTTTTGGAGTGCACAATTTTACATGTACTTCTTCAGAGCTTGTGCCACCGTGTTTTACAATATACTCTCTTACAACAGACTAAGGGATTCCTAACTTAACTTTTGGATAAGAAGCTATACTTTTTTATGTTTATTCATAGGTACTTCAGTACTTGATTTTAGAGATATCATTATTGCTATTACTTTATTTATTTTTCGTTAAGAGTACTTTACAAATATTAACAGTGTTAACAACAGAGAAATCTTTATAATTGCAGTTTATTTTTCACCCTATACCTTGTAACTTAACAATATTTTATAAAGTATATGGAAAGCATCAGACGAAAACACAAACATGCGAAATTTTTGAAAGGCCGCGATGTCAATTTGTCGACTGTTTGGTGGGAGGACGACGGAATTATGTTGTTTTCTAATTTATTGTCATCTGCTGCAGCAAACCTGATTATAGGCATGTTCTTCAGTGAGCTACAACAATGCTATTATATTCCTAACAAATTCGAACGTTACTTGGATCTTGTCTTTGATAACAAATTACCAAACTTTTTTCTGCAATCACTTTAACTTCTACCTAGAAGCTTGAAATATTTTTATATTATTTTTGTTGCCAGGCTGTCCAGTGGTTTTTAAAACCTGGAAAGAGAGCATATTCTTATTTTTCACATTTAGTATCCACTGTAAAAGAGAAACTGTGATATCTTCTTGTTACTCCCTTTTCCAAAGAGAAATATTGTTTTGTGATACATCTAAAGTAATATCAATTTGATTTTTTACTTATATTACCTTGATTTATTGTATGTTCAAAAAAGGCAAACCAGCTCTAGTCCTATGTAAACATATAGCGAAAGAGATGTCGGAGTTTTAATTATTATTGCTTTTGTAGTAGTGTTACTGTGGATAAACGAACTGTCTAAAAGTATGTTTACAGAATCTGTGCCCATAGATATACATATGAAAAGAATAAAGTGTTAAAAAAAAAACTTCAAGTTAAAAGTATTCTAATATAATAAAATATTATTTTTAGATTTACTTAGATGGCAGCGATGAAGTTAAAGCAAACAATGAAACTGCTTTAAAATATTTTAAAAAAGCTTCTGAACTCAATAATCCAGTAGGCCTCAGCGGCCTAGGTTTGATGTATATGTATGGTAGAGGTGTGGAGAAGGATCATGCAAAAGCTTTTCAATATTTCTTGGCTGCAGCAGATCAAGGATGGGTTGATGGGCAGTTACAGCTAGGCAATATGTATTTTAGTAAGTTCAACGTTGGTATTATTTATCATGTTTCGTACTGAAGTGGTCGCCTAATGGAAATACTCGTGGATAAGTAAAAGAGTTACTCTGTGGCTGTCACTACTTATTTATTTATTTTATTATAAACTCCACAGAATATATCCAATTATAGAGTAGGGCAAGAGACCTATCTCTACAGTATTTTAATAATTGCCTAAATATCTATATAATTTTGTATAATAATACATTTAAATTGTTTCAGCTAGATTAGTTAACATGGTTTAAATTTAAAACCGCCCTAAATTGACAGCAGAGGGCTTAAACTGACAAGAGCAACAATAAGTCGAGGAAGTTTTAAACCCTAAAAATCTAAGAATAAAAAAAATCATTTTGTTTTACTACTGAACCAGCAAAAATGAGGAACTTTATTTATTTTCGGGATACAACTATTTTTTTTTACATATTGCAAAGCTTTATCGTAAGGTTCTTATTAATATCCCTATATAAGCGTTTATTTGTTGATATATGTAATATAAATTATGACAATATCATAAGCAAAACAACTGGCCGACTATAAGATTTAAATTTCAGGCCAACTAGATCGGGATTAAATCTTAAATCTTCTTAGTGAATCTGCCTGTTTATGTTTATATTAAAAATATCAAGATCATCCCCAAATTAATTATACAATTTTCACATATTGATAACGCAGCACGACGTGAAATTTGTACATTGAATATTGGTTTTGGTTTTGATTTTGGATCGCTGAATTCGAATCTGGCTTCAGAATTGCTCCACCACATGTTTTTTTTTTAAATATCCTAACCTAAAAGTGCAAACAGCGTAATTTAGGCCTATATTTGAGGTTATGTATCATCGCGATATTTTTTTTTTCAGAAAACTATACGTAGCATCTTAAAGTATGTCTCTTTCAAATATCTTTCTTTTTTTTTCCGAGATATTCAGTTTTGAAAATTGCAAATTGCCTGAATTTTTCATGTTTTGAAATCTTCATCTTTCATGACCGATAAGCTTTTAAGCGACAAGTCTGGTAAACCATGGAAGTTTTAGGCCTATCAAAACATCGCTCAATCTAAATTTATCATTAGTTTTGCAAATTTTTTTAAACAATTTGTTTAGACAATTTATTGCAAAATTAATTATTTTTTAAATGAATGCTCCCATTGCATTTTACAAAAATAAATACCTTCGTTCGTTATCGTTATTACGATATATTTTGTTATAAAGTATTAAAATAACAAATTTTGCAATTTAAATATAAATTCTTTGACGGTATGCATTTGAAGACTTTGTATTTGTAGAAAATGGTTTTGGGAATTCTGGATATACATTCTTTAATTATTTTTTAATGATCATTTAAGGATTTTTTAAATTGCAAAATTAATTGTTTATGATTTTGTTTACAACAAAATATATCGTTTTTTGTAAAATGCTATGGAAACATTTATTTAAAAAATAATTAATTTTCCAATAATTTGTTTAAATTTATTTTGCAAAGCTAATGATATATTTGGATTGAGGGATGCTTTGATAGCCTCAAAACGTCAGAATTAGAATGTCAGTTAAAAATTTACCAGTCACGAAAAGTGAAGGTTTCCAAAACTTGAAGAATTCATGCAATTTGAAATTTTCAGAATTGAATACCTCGAAGAAAAAGGAAGAAATTTGTACAATCTCAACGGCATTTGAAAAAGTAAGAGTTATACTTTGAGATGCTATGTTCCCTTTTCACGGAACATCTTTTGAAGCTCTGTGAATAGTTTGCAAAACACTTTGCGGAAGAAAATGTCAAAAAATATTCGTGGATCCAAGATCCTTTCCATACTCAAACTCCACCAGAATTCACTTCACAAGAAAAAGAGAGTCTCATTGAACTCTCTTGCGATAATAGTCTTAAAACAAAATTCGCTTCTTCCGATTTGGTGGAGTTTTGGATAACCGTCAAAAATGAATATCCAACTTTAAGTTTAAAAGCTGTAAGGATTCTCATTTTCTTTGCAACATCCTCTTTATGCGAATTTGCAGCTCTAGCTGTAATAAAGAGCAAATATCGCTCAAACATCAACCTGGAGCAAGAAATTAGTGTGGTACTGTCAAGCCTTATCTCTCGCTTTGAACAAATGTGTGGAGATCACCCAGTTCACCCGTCTCATTGACTGTATACATATTTCGACTAGGGCGCCTTGACAAAATCCTAAACTTGTAAGTGCTCCGTTAACTGTGTGGGAACCACTGCTATAGACATTGATCTGAGAGCAAAACAGTCTGTAGCTAATTTCTTGGATAAATTGTGAACCCAAAAACTTTATGCACTTAATTTAATTACTACTTGCGAATCTAACATTATATTGTTCAAGGTAGATTTAAATATGACAACGTTAGGTTTTCTGCATTGAATGTTAATAAGTTATTTTCACATCTTATCTAAATCTTCATTTATTCTCATTTTACTACTACCCAAGTCTGAATCCCTCCACATAATAGATGTGTCGTCAGTAAAGAGAGAAAACTTGCTAATTATATCATTATTTTTAGCTAAATATTTTTATTTTATTATTTGAAGATTTATTTTGATGCTAATAGGTAGATGATGTGGATCAACAATAACAAAGTTAAATGGGCTCTTAAATAGGTTACTAGAAAGATCATTATAGCAGTGTCTCAAAAAAAAATTCATCATTATACCTACGTTATGATCTCTTGTAGTTGTTTAAATAATATTCATTAAGTGAAAAATATTAAAACTATAAAAACATGCCCCAATCAACAATGTGGAAATAATAAGTCATAAACTTAAATTTATAGTCGTATCTTTTATTCCTAGGTGGTCTTGGTGTCAAAAAAGATTACAAGCTGGCGAACAAGTATTTTTCTTTGGCTTCACAATCTGGACATGTTTTAGCTTACTATAATTTAGGGCAGATGCACGCCAAGGGTACGGGGATGCTTCGTTCTTGCACTACTGCAGTGGAATTGTTTAAAAATGTTGCGGAAAGAGGTCGTTGGGGTGAATTACTCATGCAGGTATATTGTAAACATTGTTTTTATTTTTCAAAATACATTTATTTTGTAATGTGACTAATTAAGTGACAATTAAGCCGTTCAAAATGATTGTTTAAATAAAAAATAAGCCCAGAAAGCTATACATAATAAAAAGGCTCAATTTGGAGTGCCCATTCTCAAAATATTATTTTTTTAGGCACACTCGGATTATAGAGATGGTTTTCATGATCAAGCCTATGTCCAATATGCTCTTTTGTCAGAATTAGGTTACGAGGTTGCACAGAGTAATGCGGCCTTTATGTTGGATAGAGGAGAAGTTCCAATGTTAAATACTCACGAAGCGTTGGTTAGAGCGCTGTTATATTGGACTAGAGCTGCTTCTCAAGGCTATTCAGCTGCACAGGTCAGATATTTTTCTTCTCTTAAAATAAAGGGTTAAGTTATGGTTGTATTTTAGAACTTCACTTCTTTTATAGGTTAAAGTGGGAGATTATTATTATTATGGACTAGGCACCCCAGTAGACTATGAGACTGCTGCAACACAATATAGAATAGCAGCGGAGCAACAACATAATCCTCAAGCCATGTTCAATTTGGGATTCATGCATGAACAAGGTTTGGGTATGGAGAAGGATATTCATTTGGCTAAGAGGTAAGTGTATATATATATATATATATATATATATATATATATATATATATATATATATATATATATATATATATATTTAAACAAGAGTAGGCAGAAATACCAATAATAAAATAATGAAGAGATAAATTAGCAGGTAAATAGATAGGAAAACTTTGGTAGATTAACAGATGGGCAAGAAGGCGATTGGGGGACTCATAGGCTAATAGATAAATCGATCTCAATTCCCCCTGTATTTTATACTCTACTTGTTCCATATGTAAAAGTAAAGCTGTGCCTGTAAAAATATTTAATCTCTGGTTAATGTGTTGATTACATAATTTACAAAGGACCAATTATTTTTATTAAATTAGGCGATTGTTACTGCCAAAGACATCATAGTTAACAGAACATCGAGAAAGTGAACTGGAATGTTGCACTGGGAGTACTGCAGGGATTTGCATTGGCATCATTATTGTTTAACCTCTACACTTGTGACTTAAATGACCACCTGGAATCATTTGCGTCTATGTTGCTGACGACCCAAAAATATATCACTTGAGAGAATCAAACGGTGGTATGCTAAATAGCAATTCTGGCTTAACGCATATAAATGCTCAGTTCTAAACCTTGGTTCAAAAAACACTGTTTTTGTCTATGTTGATCACCAAGAAAATCTTGGAGTCACAGTAACAAAAGATTTAAAATAGGCACTACATATAGGCAGTGTAATTAAAAAAAGTAAACTCTGTCATGTATGTGGTATCAAGAACTTTCAAAAACTGTTCCCCTGAACTCCTGGAGAAAATCTACATATGAGCTATATATAAATCAATCATACGCCCCTATCTGAATGCCTGATGACGGGATATCTCGACTACGCATGCCACTTTGCTGAACATTGGCAGTCATACGCAGCCATGAGTGTGCTAACGTCCTGACGTCATCGACACAGCTCCACACCACCTGCTGATCTTAAAACTCAAGACCGGAAGATACACGAACTCAATCGAAGGTTTTCGAACCCTATACTCTATCTTTCTCACTCACACTATTTAATATAGCCTCTCTCGTACCCATTGATTTTTTACTATACTGCTGTTAGAATTTTCATAGCTCTTTACTACTCCTTTCTTATGTAGCACTTGTATGGAATCCACATTTCACTAGAGATATAGATGCTTTGGAACAAACGCAAAGAATAGCAAAGCTTTGCTCTGCTATCCCACCTGACATGAGGAGAGATTGAAGAGAATTTAACATCTCTACAGGAGACCTCGAGACGATTTAGTTGAAATTGTTGAAAGATTATCACTCGATATTATTCTGTAGATCTATGATATCCGTGTTTATTTGTAATGAGTAAATATTCCCCTGAAAGAGCTGTTTGGCTAAGTATATGGTAAAGTAGGGATTGTGAGATCTATTTGGCTAAGTCTGTGGGATATAAAGTATAACATTTGTAATGTAACTGTATTTAATTTTCTTTTTTTTTAGATGTTATGACTTAGCTGCAGAAACTAGTCCAGATGCAAAAGTACCAGTTGCATTAGTATTATTTAAACTTAACTTAATGTTTAGTTTGGAGAAGCTGGGAGAGGTAAAATTTATTTATATTGTTACCGATTTTCTTCAAAATATCTTGATTTGGCAGTTATCATCTCTTTATTTTTTTTAGAGCCCATTTACCCATTTACTTGATTTCACCGAAGACTTGAGCTCAGATTGGGATCTGTATCTGATTTCAACCCTCATGGCTTTATTAGCAACGATTGTCTACTTCCGCAGGCCGCAGAATCAACCGGTGCTTGCCTGACCCTTAATTTTTCCTTTTTTTATAGGTTAAAAATGAAACTGAACCAAAATTATAAACCGCAAATATTAAGTTAACCTTATATTCAAATATACTTGAAATTGAGCCTTCTTAGGCATCAAGGTGAATCAATAAAAGTTCATGGCTCTGTTTCTGGTTAAAATAGAGGATTTGGACGACCTTTAAGGCACAGCGAGTTTCTACTTGTTGAAAATATACATCTCTTGTATCTTTGAATATATGGTAAATTCATGTATATATTACTAATGTTCCAATGTATAAAATATGATTTATTGTAAAACCTGAAAGTGAATGACGCAAAGATTTAGAGTGATAATAGTGTCAGAGATAAAATATACTCCAGTAAGGATAATAGTATTTTAGTCAAATGTTCTGTTAAAAGTACTGAAAGTAAATAATTAAGTTTTAGATTGATGTGTAGTTACTGGAAGCATAATAACACGATTTTGATTGTGTTCGCCTTCAAATTAAACGCCCATGTTTGGCATTTCTCATGTTAGTATAAGGTTTGAACACATTTCATAATACTGACTTTTTTATACATTACTTCATAGCTTCTGGCTAGTGAAAATTTAGACTGTAAAATAAATCGATATAAAATTATTTTAAAATTTTATATCCTATGGACTTTCATATGATATGCATTTGTTTTCTGTTTGTATTACAGATTATAGTAGATATTTGTTATTATCAAAGATGCTTTTTCTCTCCCTAGTCTTGCTGAAGGTAATAGTTGTTTTATTCTGTTATTTATTTTTGTAAATATTTCAATTTATAAATTTCGTTTAGATGTAAAAAATTGTGTATCAAGGCTGTCACCTGTTAGATTAAAAACGCAATAAAAAAATAAAAGATTGTATATATGAATTTCACATCCTATTAGCCACAAACTTTACGAAAATAAAAATATAATTATTTAAATTAAAAAAATAATATACCACGTTTTTAAAATAGACTAAAGTATAAAATAACTAGCTAAAGCGAATTTAATAATGCATTGTCAACCGGTTCTTCAGTTATATTTAAAGTTTCAAGTCTTTAACTCATCAGGAAGTTCAAAATCGATTGCAAAATTTGTATTTTATCAGACAGATAAAGCGAGTTAATTAAAACGTGGAAAAAGCAAAATTGACCTTGAAATATGCGTTCAAGGTTATAATATTGCATTGTCGTTTCGTTTATATATGTGTACCAAATTTTAGCTTCATTGGAGAAGTGGAAGTGAAGTTGACCTTGATATATATGTTTAAGGTCATAATGTTGCATTGTCAACGGGAATGTTTACCAAATTTCAGCTTGATCGGATATTCCGAAGTTTACCTTGAAATATACGTTCAAGGTCAGTCTCGTGGTCGTAATATTACATTATCATCCAGTTCTGAACCATGTCTTTAGCTCACTGGGAAGTTAGTTTAATATCAATTGCACAATATGTACTGGACAGACAAGGAAGCGAGTTAATAAAAACATAGTAAAAACTATAAAAAAAAAATATTTTGATAATTGGAACACACAAGTCTTAAAAGAAGTTTAAATAAATAAGTGAATTTAAGCGTAATAGTTAAGGTTGGCCTTTTTCTTTGCCTGTACTTCCATAATAGCGTCCATATAGTCCTCGTGTGTTACGGCCGTTGCGTTTCTTCTTAGAGCGATCATACCTGCCTCGACGCATACTGCCTTACACTGAAATAAATTTTACAGAATTAGAAAATTAGATTGGAAATTTTAAATTTCTAGAAGTTACAGTATGTATTGCTGTGGCTCTAATAGGGTTTGCATAAAAAGCCAATACAAGATATTACTTAAGAAAAAATGGAAAATAATTGGTGGTAATTTTTTTTCAGAAAATTCCTAGGCATTATTATCTCAATATCCTAAAATTTACTAGGGAGAATTTACACGTAAAATAAGTTTTTTTTCTTAGACTTGTTACACATCTCCTTTCTTTAAAATATGGTATCTAAAGTTGTAGTGTGAAGAATTGTGTATATACATACTTAAGAAAACTTAAAGAGTTTTGACAGATTTTCTGGGTGAAAATTAAGAGCCACATCAGGCTTTTTCCTTTACTTGGAAACAGATTGACTAAAATGTGGTTGTCGGACTTGCATTGTCTTTATTTTTATTTATTTTTACGACGTTTCGATTAGGTTGTATCTCTAATCCTTATCAAGTATAAACTGAATGTTTTGTCTTAAGAGCTTATATAGAGACTGTGTCCATTGAAGCGCAAAGTTTCGCTTCACTGTACACAACTCAATGATTTGATGTTACAAAGTAGTGGTTGCCAAAGATTAGGTATCTCAACACCAGGTTTACTGAAGATTCCACTATTGTTTTTAATGTAAGCTGCTTCTATAAATTTTCTTCTCATGTTAGGTTCCATATATATATATATATATATATATATATATATATATATATATATATATATATATATATATATATATATATATATATATATATATATATATTTATTGCCGCAGCCTCAGACCATATGGTGTTGTTTATCCCAGGCGTGTTCTGCAATACCTGATCTCGACGTTTCCCCTTTTTGTGTGAGTTTTATGTTCCTTAATTCGAACTTCTAGTGGTCGTTTGATTTCTCCAACATAGATTTCACCGCACTCACATGGAACTTTGCAAACACATTTTTTCTTATCGGTACTTTTTGGTTTTGGTTTCGTTAAATGAGCTCTAAGTGTATTTCCTGATTTAAAGGTTATTTTTATATTATAACTATGGCAATTTGTCTTATTTTCTCCAAAGTTCCCTTAATGTACGGAATTATGAAGAAGGAATGTGTTTCTTGCTGTCCAGTGTTCGTTGTTCTAAAGTTATTTATAAAATCGTCAATTAGTTTTAAAAGATAACCATTCTGTTGCAAATCGGATTTAATATTTGCTACCTTTTTCCAATGAATCGGCATTATTGCATATAGATATAGCGCGATTATAGAGGTTGCGTATAATTCCCCGTTTTGTTACAACAGAATGATTAGAACTATGATTAAGATATTGTCCAGTAAGTGTTGGCTTTCTGTATACTAAAGTTTAATAGTTTCGTTTGAACGGTTCACCATGATCTAGGAAGGGCAATTGATCATTTATCTCTTTTTCCATGGTAAACTTAATTGTAGGTCGAATGGTATTTAGATGTTTCAAGAAATCATCAAGTTCTTGATCATTGCCCTTCCATACAATGAAGGTATTATCGACATATCTCAACCAGACTTTCGGTTTTACTGTTGCCGTTTCTATGATGTGAGTTTCGAACCATTCCATATATATATATTGGCGACGACTGGAGAGCGAAGAACCCATCGGAAGCCCGTCGTCTTGAGCGTAGAACTTGTCCTTTACTTGAAAGTAAGTACTACGCAGGCAACACTCCAAAAGGTCCATCACCCCGTCTAGTGGTAACTTGGTTCAATCTGATAAAGTAGTATCATTTGAAAGTCTAGTTTTGATCATGTCTAGTGGTTACCCTAATGGTACATTAGTATACAGACTTTTCACATCAAATCTTATTAGTCTGTCGTCTGGCTTTAGATTGATGCTACTAATAATGTTCACAAAATGTGTAGAATTTTTATCATGTGTTCGTTTTACCTTCTAAAGGTTGTATGATTTTTAAAAGAAACTTCGCCAGTGCATTTGTTGGGGATCCTCTGAAGCTGGTTATTGGCCTCAATGGTATGTTCGTTTTATGAACGATTAGAGATACAACCTAATCGAAACGTAAAAACAAATAAAAATAAAGACAATGCAAGTCCGATAACTACATTTTAGTTCAATCTGCAACGCTGCCTACAACCTTCAAACAAACGTTGAAAACAGATGTTATTGTGTCAGCCACTGACAGATATAATAAATAAATGCTTTAGTTCACGAGTATTTCCTTTAGTACTGAAGATTCTGAAAGTGGTTCTTATATTGGAGAGACGAGACGGCCGATGTGGAGAATTACTGTCTGGTCACATAACTGAGGTTTTTTATGAACAATTATGCTATTCTCGCTGATCAACAGTATCAGTTTAGACCTGATAAGTGGATAGAGAACAGAACTGGTAGGCTCTCAAAGGCCTTTGACACCATTTATAATGAGTTGCTTCTTTGTTTAAATCTCATTTATCTAAATGTAAACAGTCGTGAGTGTTCTATACAGTCGAAAAGTTGTTTCTCCTATCTTGTAAATATACATCAATTTTGGGTCCGGTTTACTTGCCACTATGCCGACGACACGTTAGTGATATTGTTAGATGTCTACCTCTGTGTTTTCCGAAGCTTGTTTGTGTGCTGTAGAACAGATACATGAGTGTATTAGGGTAGCTCCCGAGGCTTAAAGCTAAAAAAACTGGGCTTATACAATTCCATAAAGCCAAAAATCTTGGGTGATGATATATGAAATTGAATCAATACTCATGGCATTAAGTTTCTGGAAGTATACTTCAATCCTACTCTTAAAAGGTGTGTACATACTCATATGCTACAGCTGAGGCTAAATGGTACTTGTGCTATAACGTGTCTTTTGTGTAACTGCTGACCATTCACATTTTCCATGTTGTGTGTGCACAGTTATTATTTTTAGTATATTATTTTGGGAATTATCTTCTAGCACAATGAACATCTCAGGATATCTTTCAGTAGCAAATTTTAATCCTCATGCTATGGTTTGTCGCATTCTAATGAGTTTTCTATTTATATTTTCATGAAACATATACGTAATTTTACCAGTAAGATTTTGTGAACTAGATGATCAAATTACATTTTTTCATATTCAAAATTTTTCATGACATACCAATCTCAAGAAAATCAACAGGATTAGTCGGAAAATAAAGGGTAAAGAACTGTAAAAAACGATGAAGAACAAAAATAATAAGAACAATTTAAATATTTTCATATAGTACCAATACGTGACAAAAATGACCAAAGTGAAATTCAAAAAATACAATTTATTACTTTTGGGGCAAATTTTTGTAAGCATAATTTTACCTGAGCTCCATTAAAATCGTCTGTACTCCTAGCTAACTCCTCAAAATTGACATCTGGATTTACTGTCATTTTCCTTGAGTGAATTTGCATGATTCTGGCTCTTGCTTCTTCATTTGGATGAGGAAATTCGATTTTACGATCCAGACGTCCTGAACGTAGCAAGGCAGGATCAAGGATGTCTACACGATTAGTTGCAGCTATAACCTGGTAGAGTTGAAATTGTTTTTGTTAGCTGTCTTGAGTTTGTTTAGGAAGAATGTCTAGCAATTTTTAAAAATAAAGTTTTCTAATGTTTTCAAGTTTTTCAATCACTACTCTGAACGAATGAATATTTTTTGATATCATTTATTTACTGCAACTGTACATTACAGGATTAACATAAGTAGTACAGCAATTAGAAATTGTTTATTATATAATTATTTTTGAGGTTATATGAAAAAAATACCTTTAATTAAACCACCACTTTTGAGAAAAATTAAAGAATTCCACTTCTTCAATAATAAAAACTTAAGATTTTCTCAATTTCTACATAATTTCGTAAATTCACGTTATTTTTTCTTGTACGCGTTGATACAAAACATTGGATTTTTGTAGAAAGTGTTAAATACGAAGTTTTTAATAAAAAAGTGTTATCTACCATAGATGCTTCATAGATTGTTCAGTGATGTTACACCATGAAAATATTTTATTTAAAGTAAAATATGAAAGTATAAAAAGCCATTAGGTAAAAATTTAAGGAAAAATTCTCGAAATTAATAATTTATTATAAAAACTATTGTATAGTTGATTATAAAATATAGCGGCAGATTTAATAAATACTGCTGAATTTTTTTGCTACATATGTAAAATTTGAATGAGACAAATAAAAAAAAAAATGTAACAAAAAAACATACTGTAGTAGAACAAAAAAAAAATATTATAATGAGAATAATTTCACATTTTGACTAAAACTTTAAAAATGGAAAAATTAGTGGCGTAGAAATAAAACATAATATTTCCTAATTTTTCAATAAACCTGTCAATATTCTTTTACTTTAAATTTTACCATTAAGAATGCTATGACATGAACTTAAATATTTATATCATTTACCTTAATATCTGCTGTTGAACTGAAACCATCCAACTGATTTAGAAGTTCCAACATAGTTCTCTGTACTTCCCTGTCGCCAGCCTTTTCGGAGTCGAACCTTTTGGTTCCTAGCAAAATATTAGTATTTAAAGTGATACGAATGAAGTTATGTCAATGAAATAAGTAAAAAACAACTGTTGAACTCAAAATTTTTATTTATGAAGAACTTCTAGTTAACTTAAGACATGTTCTTTTAATCTTACCAATAGCATCCAACTCATCAATAAAAATAATCGCAGGTGCTTTTTCTTTAGCTAATGCAAAGGCATCTCTAACTAATTTAGCACCGTCTCCAATAAACATTTGTACTAACTGGGGGCCTGCTAGTTTAAGGAACGTCGATTTGGTCTGAGCTGCACATGCCCTCGCTAATAAGGTTTTCCCTGTACCAGGGGGACCATAAAGTAGTACACCTATAAAGCAATAAATTGTAAAAACTTTTTTAATAATGCTGTATCATTATCAATTCTATAGTCAACTGAATTTTTATTAGTTTTGTGAACTTTTCAGCATTATCTGTGAACACATTAATTTTATTTTTTAAAATGTCTTAAATTATCATACCTTTTGGAGGTTGGATACCCAAATTTACAAATTTATCTTTGTGTGTCATTGGTAACACTACTGCCTCAATCAACTCTTGAATTTGTTTATCTAAGCCACCAATATCTGAGTATTGTTCAGTTGGCCTTTCATCAACCTATATAAAAAATTCTAGTAAGCAACATAGCCTGTAGTTTATTAGCTAAATTCTTAAAATACAAAATATGCTGTAGTGAAAGTACATGTTTTATCCTATGATAGCATCTAAACATTCTTTTATTTATTCACAATCAGTCTTTTTGACATAATCCTTTATTTCTTAATAATTACAGAGATGACAATTTAATTTTACCTCCATAGCCTTTACTCTAGCATCATACTCCGCAGGTAAAGTTTCCAAAATAAGATAAGAATCTTTATTAACACCAACTAAATCACCAGGTTTTAGTTTATCTTCATCTACAAGTCCAATAACGGGCAAAAAATATGTTTGGCGAGTAGAGGTTTTTACCACTGCACATTTACCTAAAGGAAGTCAAATGTCAGTATCAATTTTTTCAATTCTGGTGGTTGCAATATTAAACAAACATTAAAATATTTGGTTGTAAAGTGTTAAAAATAATTAGTACTAGTTTTTAAAATTTTCATATATATAGGGCGGTTTACCCAAAGATGTTAAAACATCTATAAATTTTTTAGAAAAACATAGAGGGATTGCCCCCTGAAACTTGGGAGAGTAGTTAGGGAATACTTTGCAAACTAAAAAAATTCTACTAAATAACAAAATCTAATTATTTCCAAAATTAGAAATCTTATAGTATTAAAAGCTTCTTTGTTTAATATAAATATATATTACGGGTATTGGTAAATGAGCATACCTTTTCTCTGAGAATCTAGATCTACAACGGCGCCGTCTTCTTCTTCCTCCTGAGGGTCTACATCGAGAAGTTCAATCACATTCGATACAAGATATGGTAAAGTTTTATTTACTTTAATTTTCTCGGTATTTTCCTTAATTTTTTCATTTTGTGCCTGTAATTCGTGGTTTATTCTCATTACCTCGCTTTTCATGATTTTAATTTCATTGTCCAGCAGTCTGGTTCTGCTTATTATTTCGTCGTTGGACATTCGTAAGACCTCTTCGCCTAGGGCTTCTTCTCCATCGTCCCATATTGATTTGTCTTCTAGGGTGGACATTTTCTGTTATGAATAATATAAATTTTTAGATAAAATTCAAACTTTACTGTAAATCGAGTTAAAAATGACGTTAGCAAAACAATACTGTCAAAAAGTTCAGCTCGCCGAGTCATGCTGTCATTTATCTCGTCTTGCCAACATTAGATCTTGCGGGGAATTTTGTAATTTGGGATAGGGTTATTAAATTCTGTTACAGGGATTTATTTGAACTAGAGTAACTTTATACTTACAGTAATGATTTATAGACCTAACTTTCGTGTTCGAATCTCACCCAGAGTAGCACGTTTCCTAATAAATATTGAATTTAATCATTTACTAGGAACATCATACGTATTTGTTATATAATTTCTTATAGATTTTTAATAATAATTTAAAATTTTTATTAATAAGAATATAAATAATAACGTTAATATAAAAACTGGTCCAGTGTCCCCCTGATTCGCATTTTGTTGGGCTCCTTAACAGTTATCAACGTTGTTAGTTTTTTCCTTTTTCTGTAATTTTGTTTCACGTCTTTTGAAGGCACCAAGCTCATATTTACCTGTATTTTGTGAGTTACCTTGAGGCCGCGACACCGTGAATAGCTTTAGAGAGAGAGAAATATAAGTAGGCCTTTAACTGCACGTGCTTGGCTAATACCACGAACTTGAGATATAAAACTGGACTGCTCATGAAAATAATTTTTGACCCCCCCCCCTTATTGGTCGCCATTCGGTGCAATGATTTGTATGGCAACATTGAATTCCCTGCTAGTTTCTTACATTGGGATGAATGTGTCGTGAATGAATGTCAAATCTATTATTCTAACAGGTTTAGACAATAACTATCTCTTGCTATACTATATCTTAAACAATAAATCGCTCTTCCTTGTTTTACTTGACAGGTTAATCGAGTATATTCAATAAAAAAGACCAGAGCTCCGATAGTAAGCTTATTTTTTGACATTCTCTTTCCTTTTCTCTTTTACGACAGTGATATACTTATGTGTTAATACAGACTGAACAAAGATAGAAGATCCTTATTATGACATTCTCTTTCCCTTTCCTTATATAGAATCGCAGCCCAGGATAATTGTTTCTGTAAAACAATATTTAACTTGAATTTCTACTTTTAGTTTCATTAAAATTATAATTTTACTGTTTAAAGCAACTCCAATAAAGCAAATTTTTTTAACTTCTTTGGAACAGCGTAAATATGTAACAATTTTATTATTTTTAGATAACAAGCATGAAATGTCAGTTCTTATAAATAAATGAAAATGCAATTTCTATGACTGTTTACATATTTTATTTTTTACAATAAAACTGTTATTTAGCAAAATAGCTAAAATGTGAAATATGCGCCAAAAACAAATCGAGACTAATTTTTTTTTTGAAATATCTGTTTTAGATACATCCTTATTCAGACGTAGAGTATAAGTTAACGAAAAAAAGTATTAAGGCATTTATTTTTAAAAATTTTATATCATGAATTAATATAGTATATTGTTTAATGTGAGGTATCGAAATGTCCACATAATCTATTGCAAAGTAAGATAGTTTCATCATTTAAAAATAGCTTCGATTAGGTCTTTGTTAAAATTATTTTCTCCTCGATGCTTTTAGGGAACTGATATGTTAGGTATTTATATAGGGTTAACAACATTCATAATAATGTTGTTGACATTTCCTTCGTAAAAACGGAGCTTTAATTTAAATGAAGTAAAGTAACATTATGTACTAAACCATTTTTATAAAAAAAAAATAAACTCTAAAGAGGATAGTGTTAAAGCAGTTTATATTTAATTGTAAACAAAACAATATTTATTAAGACACTTTAAATATAAAGAAGCTTGTAAATACAAGAGCATTCTTACATTAATACAATCATTTTTAATCTAAATATATACATAAAGATTTACTAGCAACTTTTAATTTTTACACTAGGTTAAACTTTCAATTTTCTTAACTGTTTAAGGATCTCGAATTGATCTTTCCTAGAGTTGAATTTTTGAAATGGTAATCAATCGCAGCTTCTCACTACTTTGACAAAGGATTTTCATGACACAAATTTCCTATCTGAGCCAAAATCAAGAATTTTTGTTTTATTAATTAATAACCTATTCAAACAAAAGGTTATTATTTTATTTTTAGACAAAACAAATACATAAAAGTAAAATTTATGTAATTTCCAAACATCTTTAATAATATTGAAAAATTTCATATTATATGCAATCATTTATTTCTATTTTAATATGGCATATTAGTTTTTAAACGTATAATCATTTTAAATTTTAACACCATACCAGTTTCGAACATGTTATGGTAAAACGATATTGCTGTTGGTTAATGCACACCTAATTCAGGACTTTTTTTGTAGAGCCAGTGTATGTTATTAAGTCCAAGTTTAGTTGCTTCAAGATGTTTCTATCAAACAGTACTTCATATTTTTTTTTCAGGCAGTTTATTTGTAAGAAGCACACCACAAACTTTTTGCTCATCTTCTTGTATAAAACAATTTCCAGAAAAATGCTCTGAACAGAGTTACTTATCTGATGTATAAAAGAATTATGATCATGACCAATTTGCTTCAGCTCTTGAATTTGATGATTCTTTTTTCTTAGAAAACTAAAATATTGATAGCATTTAATAATTATCATATATCATATCCATAGGATTAAACTTGTTACCCTTAGATTTACAATTTGATTCTAAGGTAAAATTTTATATAATTATAATTGAATGCTTTATAACTTACCAATTAAATAACTTCCAATTTACCAGATGAGGTATTTGCACGTTTTACGATGAAGAATCACATTTTTTAAAATACAGAAAAAACCTTAAAGTTCACATTTCTGTTTGAAATTTTCAGTAAAACGTTACATAAAATGTGATAAAATCCATAAAACAGCAAAATCAAAAATAAATTTTTGTCAAAATGAAAAGTATTCAGTCAACGTCAAAAATACATTTTCACCAATATCATAAAAACTTAGGGAATTCATTGTTGCCAAAGCAATTATTTGCACCAAATGGCACGGAGCACGGTGGGGTAATTTTTTTTATAAGGGATATATGGAACACGAGCAGTCCAGTTTTATATCACAAGTTCGTGGCTAATACCCTTCAGGCGCAACCCAAATACGAAATTTAAATGCCATGCGCCAAAGGAGTAAGTGGCTCAGTAAGTAAAGCGTTCGACTTTGTACGTTAGTATCCGCAATAGGTGCTATCACCCATTCGGATTTCTTTATTTTATTTTTAATATAATAAAATAAAATTTGTTAAAGTAGCCGCAATTAATTAATTATGAACAGACAGAATTAAAAATGTAAAAAATATACGTACAGTATATTCGAAGATAGTTTTATTTATAAATCACTAAAATATTTTTAAATGATTAAATGACTGGAATGCTATTACATAAATAGAATAATGAACACACTTGTTTGGTGATAGGAGACGTTAGTGTTATCTGCGCGTTCGAGTTTGTTTTGTTTGCACTTTGCGGTAAAAAACATTTTAAATTTAGTTTTAGCAACGAGTTTAGATCTATATAGAAGTGTCGTTCTTATGAGATTGTTGGGGTCCCTAGCGGCGCTCACTATTTTGATGCTATCTTTCTAGCACGCTGCCCCCACCACAAGTATCTTTCTTCCACAATTCCTCCTTACTACAAGTTCTCCCTCTAGACACTCAAGTTGTATTTCAATTTATTTAAACAGTAATGTCGCACAAAAGATGCAAATTTTTATTTGCAGTAAAAAATTGATGCCAATTTATACAATATAAAATAGACAACAGCGGCGTTTCATTTTTAATTAGTTCAAGTTAAATTTAAATAAAATGGAAAAAAATTCATATTAATTTTAATAACATATTTTTATAGAAATATTAAAAACACATTCTATCTGTATCGAGATTCGAACCTATACTCACATAAAATGCAAAATATAATTTCCCAACACTCCTGCCCTCTCGACCACGAGGACATCTAGTACACATGGTTCATTTCTGACATTAGCTCATCTGGGATAGAGGGACCTGGAGAAAGATGTCTGTGCCATCTGCTTTGTTGGTACCAGAACTAATCTTTGTAAACAGTGGTACCCACGACTGGCGATGCTTTCTAACCAAGAACGTCACTTCTATATGGTTAGTGTGTATTTACCGACGTAGGTATTGTTTTTTACTAAAAGTTTTATTTTCCGCTATGACTACGAACAAAGTTAGTTTTTTAAAGAAAGATACGTTAGTTTAGAGGAAAAATATTAGGACTGCCATTGTCTGATTTAAAAATTGATATACAAGGGGGAAGTAGAGAAAAGTTTAGCTATAGCAAATTTAATAAACATATATTTGACAAAAATAATTGGCTTTGCGGATACAAGGAAACACATGAACTATTTAATTTTGAATGTGTGTTGTTTCGAAGTGAAGAAACTTGGTCGAAAAAAGAAAGAGATGATCTTGTTCATATATGGGATAAAATAAAGATTTATGAAATGTCTAAGGTTTTCATGAATAATGTTTGTAGCTTTTCTATGCTTGGATATATAAACATAAAAAAAAATTGTTAAATTAATGAAGCAAAAATTTTAATTATGAATTAATAATTAACTATTTAATGGGAAAGAATGTTCAAAAAAAAAAAATATAGCTTTTTTGAAGCTCTACATTTTATCTGTTGATATCAACGACGTAGAACTTAAAATCTGATATTTTTTTATTTATCGATTATTTTTAAACAAATCAAGAGCGCCCAATAGTTCTCACTGGAATCTCATATTATCCGGTTAAGTATCGGTATTTCGGAAAAATAATTCCTATCAGTATCCAATAAAATCAGTGAAAGAGCCTAATTTTACCGGGTCATCAGACAATTCTATTGAATATGAAATGTATATATTTTTTTAAATTTTAAAAATAAATGTAATTATCATTTTTATATTTGTAAAACCGTTTAATTGTTTATTACTAAATTGATATTAATTTATATTAAATATATATAGCGTAAAAAGCTTTGCTTCTATCACGTATCCCACTTTACCCTCATTCTTTGTTCGTAAACGGCGGTTTTGAGGAATGGGATTAAATCTTTTTTTTCAAGAAAAAAACAACGAACACGGTATATTTCTTCCATATTGTCATTTTTTCTAGGGTGGGCAATGAGTTTCGTAGGGCGCTCTCCCCTATTTACAGCCATGGATCTCATGGAGGAAAAGAGAAAGTATAAGAACAACATAGAGAAACATAAAAAGAATAAATAAGGAGATCAAAAGAAAAGATACGTGCAGCTAAGGAGAAGTGGATGAAGGACAGATGTAAATAAATGGAGGAACTAGAGAGAAAACATGATACGTTGAACATGTGTAAGAAGGTTACAGAAGTTTCTGGATTGTTTAACAGGAAGACCCCTAATATACTAATACATACATACATACCTTTTTATTGATGAACAAGAAATCCTTAATGTCTGGCGTCCCAACATAATTGAATTATTTGGAGACCGAAGACCAAACATATCAGACGATGTGCATGGAGCTGGGGGACCGGAAATTCTGAAGTTAGAGGTTTTTCATGGCATAAGACGTGCAAAATCTAGAAAAGCAACGGGCCCAGACGACATTCCAGTGGAACTCCTGCAACTGATTCATGAAGACAATATCGATATACTGGTTAGGATTTTTTATTCTGTATACAACACTGGAGAAATACAGAAGGAATTGCTGAAATCTGTTTTTATAACACTACCAAAGAAACAACATACCAAAAGATGTAACGAATACAGGTCAATAAGTCTCATGAGTCACACTTTGAAGCTTTTTCTGGGTATAATTTATAGCAGAATAAGAAATAAATGCGAAAACGGTTTAGATGAGACCCAGTTTGGATTTAGAAATGCCCTTGGTACAATAAATGCTCTATTTGCTCTAAATACACTTCCCCAAAAGTGTCGAAACCAACATAAAGACATTTTATTGATTACATGAAAGCGTTTGAGAGGGTACAGCGATGCGTGAAGCTCATAGATATATTGAAGAGTGCTGGTGTAGATGGCAAGGATGTGCGGTTATAGAGAATTTATATTGGTGGCAAAGGGCAGTGGTCCTAGTTAGTGGTAAGCTCATCAAATACCAAATTCAGCGAGGCGCTACTGCTGTTTAATTTATATTCAGACAAAATTTTTAAGGAAGCCTTACATAACAAAGTATTTGGGGATAAAATCAATGGTGAGCTAAAAAACACGATTCGTTATGCCGACGATATTGCCATCATAAGTTATAGCCTTCAAAGTCTACAACAACTCTTAGATTCTGCAAATAAGGTTGGGAAAGAAATAAGATAACACAAATTTTGCTAAAATTAAATTTATGGTTTTCACTTGTTTACCATATCCAGATGTTTTACTTCTAATAAACGGACAAATCGTTGAAAGAGTCTCCCACTTCAGGTACAGAAATTAAATGCAGAATCGAATCAGCTCGCACAACTTTTCAAAAAGTGAGATCGCTTGTCTCTAATGACAATCTAAATTTAAAACTGCGTCAAAGGATTGTTAAATGTTACATCTGATCAGTATTGAACGGAGGTATGGAGACTGAAGGCTGCCATGATCAATCGTTTGGAGGCATTTAAGATGTGGTTACATTAGCGAATGCTTCGAATACCCTGGGTAGTTATGCAGACTAATATAGCTGTTGTAGATTGGGCAGATACCACCCGTGAATTATTGACAACTGTAAAATGAAAAAGACTAGCATATCTTGGTCATGTTGTCAGAAGAAATCGTTATAGAATTATTCAACTGATAATGAAGGGTAACATCGAGGGTAATAGAGGCGTTGGAAGGAAGCAGATTTCTTGGCTGAGGAATATCCGTGAATGGATAGGAATACACAGTGCTGAACAGCTAATTAAAATAGCAGAGCCGTGATGAACGCGCTATTGCAAGGGAATTGTTGTTTTATTTGTTTTATATTGATCCTATATTTATATTTTGTGCACTGTCTGAACAGTCACAAGCTGCTACTATGTTAGAGTCAAATGACACAATGTTGTTCAATGTGTGAGCAGTTCGTTGATTTTAAAAAAGATTTGTTTGTACTATGCCAATTATTAACGAGCAGGTATTATTCTTTCTTTAGACTACCAAAGGTCTCACAAAAGTTTTTTTTTAATGATTTTGCACCAATTATATGTTTTTTTTTTCGAATCGCAGTCTCACGGGGTATATTCTTAAACAAAATCTGTCTTTAATTTTTCTTTTAAACTTTCATATCCGTCAGCATGTCTAAACCATTTTTTTCAATTTGATCAGTTTAAAATAAAATTTGAAAGTAATTTAGCTCACTGGGGTTAGCTGTTTCAATTTATTTTAACGGTCCTAATTTCAGTGCGTCAATTCAATCTGGTCTGGATCATTTACTTTTCCCAGGTTTACTATTAATCACTTTTAATCCTGAGTTTTTCGTGTCGAATTAGAAGCAGTATTAAGTATAGAAAGTTAAGTTTCTGTTTTTTTTTTATTTAGGTTTGTGGTTTTGGATTTCAGATATTATGATTGGGTATTATGTATACAGAAAAACCATTTAATGATATTGAAGTAAACAATCTATGTTGACAAGTTATGAATCTACTACTTAAGGGGCTTACAGAATCAAAATAGAGAATTTTAGTTACCCTAGCGAGCGTTAAGTTAAAATAGAAGAATATGCCTGCGGAAAATGTTATATCATAACATAGAAATATAACATTTGTTTGAAGGTTGTAGACAATGAATAGTATTTATTTTTATTTGTTTGTACGATATGTCAATTATATCCTAAATCTAATCGTTGTTAAGTATAAACAACATATTTTGTCTTAGGGATATACCAGTTGTGTCCATTAAAGAGTGAAATTTCACTTCACTGTATATATCACAATGATTTGATGTTAGAATGTATTGGTTGCCAAGAGGTATCTCAACACTGGGTTTATTGTAGATTCCATTATTATGTAAGCTGCTTCTCTTTTTCATGTTGGGTTCTGTATACAGGGTGTCCGGGAAGATGTGGGAAATCTCTCGGATATAAAAAAAACAAGTGAAAGGAATACTACAAGTTCATATAAACTTTTTTCGTATATGCCTCCTCTTTGGAGATATGGGCTTCCAAAAAGCTGCAATGGAATCACGTTTTTTACACATGATTATTAAACCACCATGTATATTTCAATTTTTTTTTTTAATATGATGTATACCAGGTAAGACCCTTCAAATTAATATCCAAGAAAGTGTTGTGAATTACTCATGACCCCATTTTTTTTGCACCCTGTATGCTAAGAACTTTGAATGACGTTTTTTATATACCTTTAATTATTGACTAAAAATTAAGTACTCTTCATCCATGTCGCTAATCCTAACCATTTTCGAAAAAACGTCATTTTATTTACATTATGTATTTGACGTATATCGATAAAAGATACGTCTTTGTTTCTATCAAATGTTCAACCTTCAACTTTAGGATAAAAAAAATTGATCCAAATTAGAGTTTACCTCTTTAGTTAAAAATGTCTAATTCTATGAGTTGCAGTTCGATCTAGGTTCGCAAAAAAAGTGCGTTTTATTTTCATAGCACCAAAAACCCAGTATTGATGTTGTATATGTTGCTAGGTACGAAAGAAATAAATATCTTGCATTTTAGAACTAGTCAATTTTCACATCTCTGATACATTGATTCTTTACTTGGATATTAATTTACTGATTTTTGGATTTCGTGGTGAAATTAATTGTGAAATAATTTGAAATATGGAATACAGTTTATTGAGTATGCAGGTATGCATCTGATGTACGGTCTTGCATGTTGCAATACTTTAGAAGCCAGGAGGTAATATCACGACAGATATCCTAATCGACTCTTCCAAATTAAACAACATTTCAATGAGTTGACTAACGACTAAGAGAGAATTGTAAGCGATTCCATTTAATAAGATAATATTATTAAATTTCTTCATAATTTTAGGAAATTTTGGGAAAAGAAGTACTGATGCCGGTAGGGGAAGAACAGTACGTACGCCACAATCAGAGGAAAATATTTTAAATGCTGTAAGATGGCACTCCTTTAATGGGTACTCGAAAATTATCAGCGCAGTTTAATATGTCGAAAACAATAGTACACGAAGTTCTTCAAGAACAGCTGTTATATCCATATCATTTAAAAAAAGCGCATGAACTGTTTCCAACCTGAATTAAATGATCTAGTACGGGACCTCTAATTGTTTAAAAAGCATGGTGAAGTATTAGGGGTCTAGATTACAACAATGGAGTTTACTAGCCACCGGAACCAAAGTAACAATATTTAGAAACCGTAACCAGGAGTTATTCTCGTTTTTTACTGTGTAGGATAAAATTTGTATTTGTGTTAATCCAAATAGTGCATGACACTATGCATTCAAACGAGTAATATCAGACTGTAAAAGATGGCGTATGAATAAAATGAGCTCTTGCAGATCCAATGCATGTTCTTTCAATTAGTGCTCTTCTGTTGTCATCCTTTTTGTATTTGAATTGTAGCTCTTTAAAGCATAAAAGGACGATTCTTATTTTCCCGAAAGTGCAGGAAAAGCACCCTGTTTAATAAAACAACCTAAATTAAATGATCTAGTTCGGGACCTCCACTTGTCCAAAGAGCATGTCAAAGTATTAGGGTCTAGATTACAAAAATGGAATTTACTAGCTACTGGAACCAAAGTTACAATATTTATCCTCGTTTTTTACTCTCCAGGATACAATGTGTGTTTGTGTTAATCCAAATAGTGTTATGGAATAATTAAGATTTGCACATAACCCGGACGAATGGCGCTTATTTATAGATTCTTTAAAATTAGTTTAAAACCAGTTCTGCTCCATAAGGGCAACAAAATACCTTCTATTCCTCTTGCACATGCAGTTGACATGAAGGAAACATATGAAAGTATGTCACTTATTCTAAATGCAATAAGCTAAGATGCATATAAGTGGTAAATATCTAGTGACGTAAAAGTCATAGGACTATTATTAGGGCTTTAGAGTGGATTTACGAAGTATTGCTGTTTTCTTTGTCTTTGGGACAGTAGAGCAACACAGAATCATAACAAAGTAAAAGAATGACTTCCGAGAGATCAATATATTCCAGGTCAAGCAAACGTAAAGAATATACCTCTGGTTGATCCCAAAAAAGTACTGTTACCCCCATTACACATTAAATTGGGATTGATTAAAAATTTCATTAAAGCATTAGATAAAGAAAGAAATGCGTTTAAATACCGTAAACAAATTTTTCCTAAATTAAGTGATGCTAAGCTTAAGGAAGAAATATTTGTTGGACCATAAATTAGAAAAATTCTAAGGGATGAAGAGTTTGATCAAAAATGAAATGATGTTGAATTAGCTGCGTGGAGTTCTTTTAAAACAATTGTTTCGGAGTTTTTAGGAAACAAAAAAGTAGAAAACTACGAAAAACTTGTAGAAGAACTACTTGAAAGCACTGGAACATCGATGGGTAAGTGTAATTACCAGACTGGAAGCTTTTTAACCCATTTTCGTATGTATCTGAAGTTTACTAATTAGTTGGGAAACTAAGATTTAGTAGTTTTAGCAGTTTTTGATTAAGTTTTAGGAATTCTGGGATTAACGCATTCTGTTAATTATTTCAAAAAAAATAACTTGCGAGTGTAAGTTCTTGGAGATAATATATATTCAAACATGTTGAGTGTACTGGTACCATTCATTCCCTGATTTTCCCAGTTGGAGTAGCTTTGAATAAAAATTTGCGTCTCATAAAAATACAGTAACGTGGGTCTTCTTGTGACTTGACCATTTTGTATCCCATAACCGTCACATTGACACAGCCGTTATCGCACTCATCGCGTCCAAATGTGTAATGGTTAAATTACGGCAGCGTCAGATTAATTTATGTATATGATATTCATAAATTTAAACCCGGAAGTATTTTAGCTTAATCGGTCGCAAAGCTGTTAAAATTTTAGCCTAATTTATGGCCAATTTAATCTATTTCGGTCATTAATTTTTAGAAAGTTTTGGCCCGAAATTACGGAAATATGACGGTTCATTATTAATCACTTTTAGCTTATGTTTTTCTTTTGGTTTTTCCTATCAATTTGAAAGTAGAATTCAGAGCCGACACTAGATTTTTCGTGACAAAAACAGCTTATTAATTTTGTACTTACAATTCTTTTCATACTACTCAAACGTTTTAAAAAATTTCCGCATTAATAAATTACAGTATAGTTGTGCCCCGGCCCCTTTGCAAGAAAAAAATAAATCTAAGCCCCCTCCCTCATAGTAGTTAAACCTAATTAAAATATCTTATTAAAAATAAAAACACCATAAAATATATTAGAAAACTGTTAATTATGAATACGAATATATTAAGGAGAACTTTAAGACAGGTTCATCTAAATAAAAAAAGGACCGAAAACAAAACATAATTCTTTTAATCTAAGCCATGCATCACAAAAAATTTGACATTATGGGTAAAGTAAGATAGAAAGAGACAACCCAAAAGAAACGGTAATATCGTTGTACGATTACAAAGGTTCTTTTGACCTTTCAGCCAAAAACAATATTTTATTGACAGCTTCTTTTAAGTTTTATTTATAAAATATAACAGAATGATATATGACCATTATAGTATTGGTTCGTCACATTTCAAAATAAAACAAAGGTCAACAAAGAAAAGAAAAAATAATAAAAATTATAATAAAGCAGAAAAAACAATATACATATTTAACAATTAAAGTTCTTAAAATATTTATATACAAACACATACGTGTAAATAGGGACAGTACAGAAAGATAGAAAAAAATAAAGCTTTTATAAAAAAATTGAACCACGTTCCTGTTTGAAATTTTCAATAAAACGTTACATAAAATGTGATAAAATGCATAAAACAGCAAAATCAAAAATAAATTCTTGTCAAAATGAAAAGTATCCAGTCAATGTCAAAAATACATTTTCACCAATATAATAAAAACAGGGAATTCATTGTTGCCAAAGCACTTATTTGCACGTAATGGCACGGAGCAGGGTGGCATCATTTTTAGTAGGGCTATTCTTTTGAGTCATTATCACTTTCACTTCTATCACTTGAAGTAATCATGATCACTTCAGCCCAATGACAAGTAAATGCATATTCAAAAGAACATGAAGTTATCAGTTTCACTTTGTTCACTTTGATCAATTGATAATTACTCCAAAGAATATAGCCATTATAAGAGAGGTATTATGCATGATCAGTCCAGTTTCATATGTCAAGTTCGTGGGCACGGAGCATGGTGGCAGCATTTTTATTATAAGGGGAGGTATTATGCATTATTAGTCCAGTTTTATATGTTAAGTTCGTGTTTTAACGCTAAGAAATTTATTTCTTCTATTCTAGTATAAAACATCGGAATTAGTTGTGAATGACAGATAAATGGGCAAAAATGGCGGACCTAATGCCCCCTTAAGCAAATCTATCGTTGTTTAAATCTATAGGGTTTGATCGAAGATCAGTACAGTTAATTTATATGTGCGTGAAATATCCCGACCATGCTATTTGCCATTTTGGGGAAATTTTACTTATAACAACAGTGAATACTCTGTTGTCATAGGAAAATTATACGGTCAAAATATAATGGGTTATCTCTAGCTAAAAAGGGTAGAAACAATTCGCATACTCACACAGCACTAGACGTCTTATAGACGTCATTTTTATATTCAGATTATGTCTGAACGTCTTAAGACATAAATAAGGCGTCTTATAGACGTTGTTTTAAAGACGTCCATAAGACGTCTATATACAACGTCTTTAAGATATCTTTTAAAAGTCTACATACTACATTTTATATGAAAATAAATACTGTTGTGTATAATTTAGTTGATAAAAACTAAAAAGCATTTCCTTCCCTATGGATTTTGTCGCAGTTGGGTAATAAGTTTGCAACGCCGCACAGAGCTCAGCTGAATACAAGTTGAGGTTAAAATATTTGATTGAATGACAAATTTTTAGTAGCCTCACTACGACCTTGGCTAATGGAAAATGGAAATTTTGCGTGATCTTTTTTATCAATAGTTTGGTGCTTTTTGTCACAGACTGTTTGATGTACCGATAACAATAACAATATGATGCCAGCGAAACTATAACTTTAAAAAACCCGCCTTTTGTTTCTGTCAACTGTCATTTTTCAGTTTTGTATTTGTGTTTCGTCATGTCGTGATTCATTTTTAATGTTGTTGGGGTGCCGACTGTGAAAATTTAGCTTTTGAAAAAATTTTATTAAAATAGTTGATTTTTCTATGTGCCTCTGAAAATCTTTTTTATTCGTGTTTATGTAATACTTAAGGTAAGATCGAGAATCATATGTACTTAGGAAAAACAGTAACGTTATTTATAGGTTGTGTTACAGGAAATTTCCGAATGCTTTACCATTTATATTTTTGTAGTAACTCTATGTTAGAAGTATGAAATGAAATCTTCAAAAATATTATCTGTGCGAAAAAGGTTTGCACAGCTCATCCAGACCCGATCCTAAATATTACAAGAAATATTACTAATGAAGTGGAAGGCGAAATGTTTGTTTATGGAGTGCTCCACTAATGAAACCTGTAAGATTTATTTTGTTCCTGATGATTGGTTATATTTAAAGAACATAGAGAATAGAGTTTTGTTAATTACAAGAAGTAATTTTGTTTAAGGTTTTAGAAATTTCGAAACTGGGAGTAGGGAGCATTTATGACTTTGTAAAGCGAGCTTGTAAAATTACCATGTACAGTTGATTAGTACGAAAAGGAAAGAGAAAGTTCTACGATTCCAACTTGGCGAGACTTATTATGAGTAAGTTCTGTCTTTCATTATACATATTAACCTTGAAATAGCATAAGTCACGATTCTATAGTAGAGGACAGTTATAAAAATTCGCAAAAATATCAAAAAATTTACTCCCACAAATGATAAACTTTATCCTATAAAATTAAAATCAGTTTGTTATTAGGATCTACAGAGACAACAGGACTGGCAAAAAGTCGGAAGAATGAGGAAATTTCAATCCAAACATGGCTGAAAAGGGCATCAGACCAGATTTGTTATTCGACTAAATAAAAATTCTTGTTTTTAAAACTATTTAAAGATTTGTGTACTTTTTATTTCAATAAACTTTTATTTTGTTGATAGTCTACCTTTTAGAGTTATTATATCGAAGGGATAAACTAAGGCTTAAATTTGATAGGTTCACTTATAGTTCGAACAGTAGTAGTTCTGAAAATATTTGCTCTTCTACCTCACTTCTTAAATTTCAAATTAGAAAAAGTTTACATTATGCTTAAGTTATGTATTTTTTTGTATAAAGAGATTATGTTGAAGATATTTTTTAAAGCAAATTATTCATGCGGAACTTGTAGTTATTTAAAATGGTAGTGTATATTTTGCTCTTGATTTTTTCTTAATTAAAGTTATTTCTTGGGCTTTTGAATAATTACGATTTGACTTTGTAAACAAGACAAACAAAAAAATTAAAGAGACCCTTTTTAATATACATAATTTTATTGGTGGAATATGTTGTTTTAATATTGGGAAGGGACGTCCATAAGACGTTGTAAGCAAATGTCTTAAAGACGTTACCTTTTGTAACATAAGACGTCTATACAACGTCTTATGGACGTCATTCGTCTTTTATGGACATCCATAAGACGTCCTGAATATTGAGATCAAACGTTTTATGGACGTCTTTAAGACGTATTTGTGCTGTTTGGGATAGTTTCCCGAATTTTTATCGACATAAGTTGCTGAACGAAATGAGTAGTAGAAAGAGATAAAATGACAGAATTACGTTATATCCAATATCCAATTCGTGTCAATTGATTATATCTCTGGATGTCGGTCGTCAAAATATATACATTAAAAAAATTTATTATATTTTTGGTTGTTAAAAATAACTCACTATTAAAAAAAGCAATATGTTGACGTATCGTTTCTTCAAAACGTGTTATTTTTTGAAAAAAACAGTTGAAATGTTAATTAGGTGGAACCTGTTATTTTTAGTATTTTCTAATTTTTTATTAAAATATCCTTAGAAAGTTGAGTGTGCCTACATTACAGCCATACAAAATTATTATTAAGAGGGGGGGAGGGGCGATATTACAATAGTACAGCATAGCAAGCGAAAGCGAGTCGAGCGGAGAGAGTCACATTTCTAATGTAATGGACAGAGGCGAGTCGATTTTTCTAAATTCGAAGTTCTTGGAGGGGACGATCGCACAGTATGGCAAGCGAAAGGTAGCTGTCGACGGGGGGAGGGGGATGCGTCTATTTTTCTGAGTTGAAAGCTCTTATGGGGAAGGGCGATTGCCCCCACCCCTTCGCTCCTGGATCAGCGCTTGATCTCAATAATATGAGCGTACAATCAATAATTTCACAACAATAAAACGACATTATTTTTTTCACTTTTGACGGTTAATTTGATGTGCCAAAACTACTTTTTCCCCAAAATGGCAACGAGCATATTGGACTGACAGCTCAATTTCAATCTGGCATCCATTTTAATTTTTGAAATCCGTGCGCGTTGTTATAGTGGTACAGTGGTACCAACTTACGAAAAAAAAATTGTTGCGATTTCTTTTACGCGCGTCTTTCAAATAATAAATTCCAAGCACTTTTTCACAGATCTAGACGTAAGTATGCTGAATGTTTAGTTTTGCGAATTTTGTTGGTTATTAAATAATTAATTTATCAGTTTAAATGTTATGTATATTTAATTATAGATAATCAAAGATAAAACTAATAGTAAAAAAGTAAAGTAAAAAATAAGCTTCTCGTCGATTAAAAATTACATCACACATCCAGGCATCCTTCCAAAGTATATTATTCTCTAGTCAAGTATATTCATAAACCTTCAAAAATATTCCGAAAAACTATAAACATGTCATCGACTCTAAATTATTACAATGTACTTAAAACTGTTTGAAATTTCATTATCTTGTAACAAACGCCGTGTTTTTTATGTAAATATTTGGATGAGCAACTCTAGATCGAAGTTTCCAAAGAAAAATGGTTTTTGAGATATTGCTAAATATTTAGTTTGAAATAGTAAATTATGTTTTAGGTCTGGTTATAGGAAATAGCCGATGGATGATTTGTTTGTATCCTTTGATTTATATGGGATATCCTGTGGAGTTGTATAAAATTTAAGAGGTGATGACTTTTTAACTTAATATACTTACAAGCATATTAATTTTGTTTTGTGGGTATTAATTTTTATAGTTAGGCAACTTATTTAAAATTATTGCTACAAGCCACGAATAAAAAATTCGGCACTCTATCTAAACAATTAAATTACATCATGCTCATACGTCTATAAAACGTACTTTTCGATAAAATGTACATTTTAAGGACTTATGTAATGTACGTTGTAAAAACATACTTGGAAATAAATAATAAAAATGTAACTATATCCATTCTTTAAGTAAACCTATAGTCAGGAGCGGATTCAGTCTCCTTCCTTGAGGGGAAGGGTTTATCACAAGAGCAAAGAAAAGATCGAAATTACCCCCAGCTCATTCTTATACAAGACAGTACAGTATGACACTACCAAAATCAAGTGGGGGGTCTATTCTATTTTTTCGAAGTTCTTGGGGGGGAGGGGGGTTGAACGATCCACTCCTGTCTATAGGAGGGTAAAGTCGGATAATCCCGGTCAAGAAGTAATACCGGGCACTTCAATTTCTCCCATAATATTGAATTTCTGCACACGCACACATACAAAGCGGATGGCGTGCCTATACCCCGAGTCAGCGCACCGATTCTCAATAAGTTCCTAGCACCCATTCGGGATGAGTGCACGTCAATCGTTTTCACCCCAAATCGTTGTAAATTTTCGTCGACTATAAAAGGTGCTGGTTTTATCACGTTTCTTACATTGTTGCTCACAACTGTTGTAATATAACTATCAAGCATTCCAAGTAATCATAGATTTTGAATTTTTCTCAACAGATTTTTAACCTAAAAATATTTTTTCCGAAATGTTTCTAGGCGGGCAATGTTAGTCATTTTAACCGGTATTACCCACAAGCAAAATTAGTACATGGTTATTTTTTTTTCTAGGCGGGAAATACCGGTCATTCTGACCAGAATTGCCTGCAAGTAAAATTGGTACATCGTTAAGTTTTTTTTGTTTATTGTAGGGTTTGTTTTAATCTCAGAATGTCCAAAACACGAAACAAACTACGTTCAAAGGCGTCGTGAAGTCAAGATCAGCTAAATAAGGCTTTTAAACTAGTGGATGAAGGGAAACCGATTAGAGAAGCTGCTCGATCTACTAGCGTACCGTTTTTAACTCTTCAAGAAAGAGTGATATCTCACAGCTGGGGCGAAATCCAATGTTCACAAAGGAATAAGAAGATGAAATGACTACTCATGTCAAGTTCTTAAATATACAGTCAAAAATAACATTAAGCATAATTTTAATTCAGTTCTTAAATTAGCTGGTAAGGAATGGATCAAAGAATTCCAAAAACGAAACCATTTGTCCAACAGAAAAACTAAATATATAAGCTTGAATAGAGTCATTGCCTTTCACAAGAGTAAAGTTGATGCTTTTAAGCTTCTTATAGATTTCATGGAAAAATATAAGTTTCTGCTAAGGAACATATATAATGTTGCTTTATAACGAGTGGACAAAGAGGGAAGACCCTCCAGCTGTGTGTGCTGTAAATGCTACATGAATCAATGAGGATCTATTTGTGGAATAGTTGAAAGAAACATTTTGCTTATTTTACCAAACCTTCAGAAAATGAACCTATAGTATTTATTCTCGACAACCATTGCAGCTACATCTCTTTGAGAGCATAGAATTTTGCTAAAGTAACAACATCGTGATGCTATTATCATTACCATCATATGGCTCCACTATAATTCAGCCAATGGACGTGTCTATTTATGATCCCTTTAAAGCTTCTTACAAACAAGTATGTAACCTTTTTATGAAGACTCAGTTGGGGTAGAAGTTCACACAAAATTATCTCACATCGCTGTTTAGAAAATCTTTTCAAAAAGTAGCAACCATACCAATGGTTGAAGTAGGTTTTGTTGCTATATACTCCCTAAAACCGGACATGTATACAAATGAAGATTTTGTAGCTTCTGAAATTTTAAATAGCGACGAAGTGTTTGTTTCGGAAGAAGAAATACGGATCCGTGATAATAAAAACTCCAGATGACCAAATAATATCATCCAATGAATGGACAGATCTATCAATTTATCATCATACAAACTCACTGAAATCTCCATCACTTCGTGTGAAGAAATCGAACCAGCCCTGATACATAATACAACGACGACTTCCGAAGTCTCGCAACCGACTAACATTTAGAGCTATCCCCTTCCCTTAAACTGAAGCGTTCAAAAAACTACCTCTGACCAGGATCTTCTGTCGATACCCAAAAAGTAATCAGAAAAGAAAAAATGTGTATCTCGCAAACAGCATAATGAGAACTCCTAACAAGGAAACTGATCGCGAAAGAAAATAGAAAAGTGACAAGAGAGAAGAAGAAGGTAACTGCCAAAATAAAAGCTGGAAATAAGACTACAAGGAAAAAAAAAGTAAAATCTGATGTGAAAAAAGCTAAGAAGAGAGGTCTTTAAGACAAAGAGGTAAATAGTGACAGTAGTACGTCGAACTCGGAAACAGAAATGAAAGTCCTGTGCGACGATGAAGATTCTGATGCTGATGAGGATGTGGATAATAAATGTATTATCTGTGATGATTATGGATAAAATAAGAACTTTGGCATAGTTGTGTGCCATCTGGCCTTTGGGCTCACTCTGAGTGCTCAGGATATGATTGTTGAGGATTATATCTGCGACTTGCCTTAACAGAGCTTGACCGGTATTACAAATCTAGTGACTGGTATTACCTACCATGGGGTTTACTAGTTAAATTTGATTTTTTTTTTAAATGTTGTTTATGTCAAAATTTTAATACTTATTGATCTTAATGACTGTGATTATGTTAGAAGACTACTTTATGTTTAATTATTAGAACGTTTAATTAACAAATATTGATTAATACCTGATTTGTGATTATATCTGCTTAAGTGAGAGGCAATATCGATTCTTACCCTATATTATCAAAATAAGTTAATAACGAGTAAAGTTATCAGTCTGGCTAATACGAGAGCTAACCTCTCGATAGTTCAAAGACTGACCTGTGCATGTATAACCGGGGCAATGAAAACCTGCCCAATGGCCGCCATGGATATAATCCTAAACTTCACACCTCTACATATACTTCTAGAGAACACGGCAAAGAGGACGATTTATAGGATGATCAGAGATGAGGTCATAAAACGAAGGCCCAATCTCTTATCCAGAAATCAACAAATCTGGGACATGCCCCAAAATGAAATGAAAAAGAAATTCAACTTTCTGAAAAACTTCAGCACGAATTGAGTCACAAGAGCAAATGGGACAGAAACACCATTGAAAAAATCAGCCAGAAATCCATTATATGGTATACAGATGGCTCCAAAACAACGGAGAGAACTGGAATAGGAGTGTATAGACCCGGCACCAGACACTATGAGAGCTTGGGTAAGTCACCAAGCATTTTCCAGGCAGAAATACATGCCATTAGGATATATATTTAATTTAACAAGGAGAAAAACTATCACGGCCAAGAGATTATCATCATGTCGGATAGCCAAGCAGCCATTAGTGCACTGAGTTCTCAAGTTATCAGCTCCAAGATGGTTTGGGAATGCCTAGAGGAATTAAATGATTTGAGTAAGAATAATAAAGTCACCATCATGTGGGTACTGGAACACACCGGGATAGAGGGGAATGAAATAGTAGACAGGCTCGTGAGGAAAGGGGCTAAAACACCATTTCTGGGGCCAGAGCCTTTCTGTGGAAAAAGTAGCAGCGTAATGCTGGAATAACTAAGGATAGAAGAAAAAAGCAGGAGTCAATTATTGGGAGTTGCAAGGATTGAGACAAGCGAAGATACTTCTGGGGAACTATGACAGAAGAGATTCAAACAATGCACAAGCTTAAGTAAAAACCAACTCAGAGTTCTTACAGGGGCTCTGACGGAGCATTCCCACCTGAAGAGACACCTGAAGAAACTCGGAACAGTGCAGATTCTGTGAGGAGGAGGACGAAACCTCTATTCATATCCTTTCAGAGTGCAGTGCTCTAGAAAACCCTAGAATGCGATTCTTGAGAACATGCCAAATCGAAGATGGGGAGCTACCCACCTTGAAGCCGTCCAACATCCTAAGGTTTCTGAGTGAAATGGAACTGGAGGGCCTACTCTAGCCGATCAGGTAACTTTTACGACTGGGCAGTAGTAGGCACAATAGATCTACCAGGTCGCAGTGTACAGACCCCAAATCTATACACATACATAAGTGTCCATTCTTAAAACTATATTATCAAAATAAGTTAATGGCGAAGAGACTTAGTTCTAATTCACTGTAAAGGATGGTCATTTAAAACGTATTGTAAAGAAAGACCATCTAGAAACTTTTGTTAATAATTTTTCCAGAGAGGTTCTAGACTTTTATTCTAGTATATTCTATAGGTGTATATTAGTATGTAGGGTATGAATTAAGAGTTAGTTGTAATTTAATAGGGAAGGTGTAAAAAAGTAGTTATGAAAGAATTGAAAATAATTAGTGAAAAGTGGTGAACTTAGAGAACGAGAGAAATATCGTAACAATTCGTGTGAGAAGTGAAATATTTTATAATGTTAAATATATACACTGCTTATAGAAACATCACAAATTTTCATATAAAAAAAATATTAGTATAGCTGAAAAGGCTTAAACAAATCAAAGTATAAGTTTACATAAGCCAGAGAATACTCGAAAGTGTTAAAGATAATTTTGAAAAAAAAATCACTGGAATGTTGTTGATCTAATGACGAGCATTGAAAGTATAGATGTCTATATCCTAAACCACTTTTAGTAAATTTTTTAAATCATTATTATTTTGAAATTCAGGCTCTTCACTCAAATTTTTTGAATCTGAACGCGTCTAAATTTAAATCCCGTGATAGACTATTTAATTCTATTAAAAATGTTACAAATTATCGCCATTCTAATAGATTTCAGCATAAGAAAGCCTATTTTACTTATTTTCCGAATAAAATATGCTAATATCTCGTTAAAAAAGCAAATTAAATAATTTTTTTATAACTGATCACGTGATGGATAACGTACTACGATTGGTTACAACTCTGGTGACACCACCTTTAAGTAAACAAACAGGATGAAAATTTACTGATAGGCGATTTTAGCAATACCTGGTGTTATCGAGTGATTTTTAGGTTAAGTACTGATATATTTCTTATGATCTTTTATAGTTTAGTTATTTTTTCAAGTTACTTTGTTATGAATATAATAAAAATTGATATAAATTTTCTGCAAGTTGACAACATTAAATTTTCCGTAGACTTATGATTGGATTTTATTTTTTAAATAATTCTGATTTTTATGCTTCTGACCTCAAGAACATGAAAATGACAATGTATTATTTGCTACTTACTTATTCAAAAAATCACTTGAGAGTCGTACCCAAATCTTGAGTATAAAATTAGGATGTAGGTTACGTCAACAATAAGTTTGCAAGTGGTTATTAGATTTTTTTAGTTTTATAGATCTGTGAGGGTTTAGCTTCTCATTCTAATCCATAAAAGTCCTAGAAGAAATAATTTAATGTTTATATAGGTCAATTACACGTGATGAAACTTTAGACAAAGAACATTGATTAAAATTTGTAACAGCTCAGCCGTAAAATAATGCAGTAATATACAAATTCTCACATTAAAGTAATCTTTAAACATAAAAAAACCTATAATTAGTTCCTACGTATCTGAGTTCTCTACGAGCTAGTTCTAACTACTATTTTTGTCTTTGGAACTGAAACAAACACTTTTACTGAAATACTTAAGGATGTCAATGTGCTTTGTGGCTCCACTTACAATTTATAAACCGTTTTATAACGGTAAACAAATAAAATTCTCAAAAGTCACACAAAAGGTCTTTCAGCATTGCTTTGTTTACTATGATGTGACGCCATACGTGTCACGTGACGAGCGCCATTACTCAAAATTTATTTTAACCAAAAATATAATAGATCTCCAGATCTATTTTTTATATTTCTAGGTTTCCTAAAAGCAATTTTTGACTCTAAACTTGAAAAAAAAAGTAAAAATTAAAAAAGTAATTAATTTAAATAACTGTATTTTAGTATATAACCTAAACCGACATGGCCATTCTAAATTAGTGATTAAATTAGTGCTTTTGGTAATATTTTTCGTCACATTTGTATTTCATTTCATCATTTGTAAAGACTTTTAGGTATTAAAGGAATAATAGCTCCTTTACTTACGGCTCTGTCCATGTAATGGTTAATTTAAACAATAAGCAAACTTTTCAATAGATTTACTCTGTTTTTCAAATTCCCAAAGTTCTCGTACAACAATTAAACTAAAACAAAGTTTTCGGAAATTTCTGTTTTAACGTGATCCCAAGTGGGATTTAATTCATAAAGAGAAATGAGCCGATAAAATTTATGTAGAGCTTTAGCGAGTTAAATATAAGCTAAATGTAGAAAAGCGTGAATATAAAATAATATTTTAAACCAGAGATACAGTGTTAAGATTGCAGAAAACCTCATGGACCACCATTTTTGGTTATATCGCCACCTATCTCTTCTTCAGGTTACGAGCTGTTCTTGTTCTCCACTGAAACATATATTCTTTAATATTATTTACTTACTTAAAACATACTTAAATCGTTTAGTATACAGCAGGGGTATTCAAACTTTTTCATAGGCATTCCACGTCGAAAAAATAAGGAAATAAAATTTTCTAAAAAGTTTCTTTCATATACTTCTCATAAGGAAATTAACAAAGGTAAAATTAATTAAGTAAATTATGAAGTCGTAGAAAATATATTATACCTATAAACCTACAAACTACAAACACAAACTAATACTGTGAAATGTATAATGCTATAAAATCCGTTATATTGACCCCTTCCAAGGGTTGATGGTTCTGATCAACTTTCTTTATCTTGATAATAAGCAAATCTGTCTAGATGCACGAGTTCATCTTCGCATGAGGGCTTTTCTGAATTCCGTACATCAGATCGTCTAGTTGGGTCACTATGTTGTACGGACCTTCCCATTACTTTTGAAGCTTTGGTGAACGCTCTTTGGTTGTTTTCGGATTGTACAACCAAACTTTTTCACCAATTATGAATAAATCATTATTGGCTCTGAGGTCTTCATTCTGTGGCTTTCTATTTGTAATTTCCGACGGACTTCTTCGTGTAAGATCTGAAGCTGCTTATTAAGTTGGTTAGTGTAGTCTTCTCAAGTTTCTTAAGTATCGGGTGGACGTCCAGTAAGCGAATCGACTGAAAAACGTAATTTTTTTCCAAAAATTATGCTAGCAGGTGTTTTCCTAGTTGTTTTGTGAATGGCTGAACGATAGGCTAGTAAAAATGGCTGAATGCATTTATCCTAGTAATTTTGTTGTTCATTTACTTGCATTCTAATGTAATTCTCCAATGTTTTGTTAAATCTCGCAATCATTCTATCTAACTGTGGATGTCAAGGTGTTCTAGTTTTGTGGATTTTCGGATGCTTGCAGAAGTTGATAAAAACTTCAGATTCAAAGTTTCTGCCTTGATCAGAGTGTATTTCTCTTGGCCCCCCGTATCTACAAATCCACTGTTCAAACAATATTTCAGCAACGGTGGTGGCTTCTTGATTTGGTACCGCATAAACTTCTGGCCATGTGCTGAAGTAATCCATAGTTGCCAAATATAGGAAATGGTCTTGTTACGTCTACTGCAATTCTCTCAAAAGGTACTCGTACATTATACTGCTTCATTTTACCATGGCTACGGGTCTTTGGTCCTTTACTGGCAGCAGAGTCAGTATATGTTTTGCACCAATTTTTTACATCTACGCGCCTTCCCAGCCCATAGAACCTCTCTCGAACTTTTTGAAGAGTTTCCATAACACCATTATGTAAAGCTTACAGTACTTCTGGAGCCTTTTTGGTGGGTAATATAGTATGGTATTTATAGCCTTTGCCATCAAAGTTCTTCTACCAATAGATACATTACCAAAAATATCTATACTGAGCATCAAGATAATAATGATAAATAATTATCTTAATAATTATCTTAAACCATTACTTATCTAGGGTAAATTAAAATGTATAAATTGGATGTGAAGGGTTAATAGCCGAAAGACAGATCCAAGTATAAAAAATTAACTCAGATTTCTTTTAGAATCTATGGACTATGGAAAAATGGTGTGTAATACTCAAGGGTGGATCCAGGGAAGGGCCATTAGGGCAAATTCCCCCCTTCCGAAATATGCACGTGTTCTAAGAAAATACTGGAAATCTTACATCCTGGTATCTTACATTGTTTGGATGCTCTTTTGATATTATGTAAAAACTAGAAAACATTCTAGTATCTTTAGAAATAAACGTCAAAATTTTATATTACCGTAAAAATATTGACATTTTCTTTTTACACGAATTCAAAATAAAAAAAAAGCGTAAATCAAAATACCTTGTAGTTTAAGTTGTCCTTTAATTAAAAACGTTAAATTTCCCCTGATTTTCTAAATAGTTTAACGGGCAATTGCCGTAAGATATCCTGTATAATCGAAAAACACATACTTCAGAAGTAATTAATTATGACCCTTGGTTAACCCTTTCTCTGGTTTCTAAAAGTAAGTGACCCAAGTTGATTGAATCGGAGCCTCTTGAGATTGATTAGTTATTTTAACAGTGTTACCTCTGGTTTTCCGGGTTACGTTTAAAATAACCCCCTACTTTGAATACGTAAAGGATATTTATAAAAGTTTGCAAAGCCTGTGTGCCGTATTCTATTGAGAAAGTTGCTGTAGTGGTCCCGTATAATTTTAGCTGAAATCACTTCGGTAAAATCCAAGATGGCTCTTGACATATGGCGGTCAAAAGAACATATTATCTGATATCTTCCAAAACTGACGATATCGTAGATTTTAAAAAATTAAATAAGTCAGACCAACAAATTTTACATTTTCCAAATGGTTAATTTGACTCTTAAAATATGCCATAAATTGTTGTTATTCTTGAGATGCCTAGTTATCTTTTTTGTTTCACCGAGATATGCTAATTTAAATTTTTTGTTTTACCAATCTATTCGACTGCAAGCTAAAAACATAATAAAAGCCACCTCTTTGAGTGTACTTTTCTAAATTCTGTTATTTTCGTGAAAATAACTGTATAACCATTCTATAGGTTGCTGATTACAAATCCACTGTCGAATTTTAAAAATTCAAAATGGCGGGTCCAATATGGCGGTCGAAATTTATAAAAAGTTTTTAACTGATGTGTGCGAATGAATGGTCAAATTTTGAAAACATAAACAGCTGAGAAATTTATCAGCCATATTGGATCTGTCATTTGTCTTTTGAAATTTTCTGCTCTATCGATTGGCTAGGCCAAAAGGAAAAGGTTTTTATTAAAAGTGAAACGAAGACCTTGAATTAACTATAAAGATCATTGCCCGGCTGAAATTAACTTCACCATTGACTGACTTATTTAAAAATCTAACCTTGGATTCGTAATCAGCAACCTCCAGAATACCTCCAAAAACCTAAACATAAATTTTCTTTAAAGTTTTTGAAATTTTATCCGCCATATTGGATCCACTATTCTGAATTTTTAACATCTGACGGTGGATTTGTTATCAGTGACCCCTAAAATGTTTATATAGTAATTTTGATTAAAATAACAGTATTTCGACGAAAAGTACATTCAAAGCGGTAGCTTGTACCCTGTTTTTGGCTTGTATTTGAGTAGATCGATGAGACGCAAATCTCAAATTACCATATCTCGGTAAAAAAAAGATATCTAGACGTTCAAAAATTGATTTTAAAGAGAAAAGATCATACTCTTAGGCAATCCTACTAGTTGTGTTAAAAAAAATTACCTTGTGATTTTCCATAACCTCAAATAAGGTGAAAAACAGTGTGTTTTGCACTTCAGGTTAGGATATCTCAAAAACCTGACGCGATGCAGCAATACTGAAGCCAGATTTGGATTCAGGGCAAAATCCTTGGGGAAAGTATACTAGAGTTTCTGTTACTTGAACCTTGTTGGCCTGTGTATTCCCTAAAAACGTAAATTAAATAAAGTCTCACTATAGAAACAAAGTATTAATTTGTTTATCATGGCCCTCTTGTCAAAAATCTTTAAAACTGCTGGCTATTTGGGGGTTTTTGTGAAAAATCAAAAATGAGTTGAAGATTCTTCTAGCTGGGTATGGGACACACTATATGGACAGATACAGAATGTTCTTGTCTAGCTACTGAATGAATTAACAACGTATAATCGTATTTGAAAAAATTGAGTATTTTAAAATTTCTTGATAAATTTTAATATTTGTTATTTTCCCCCTTTCCTCTATCTAAAATGTTATTTTCAGACAATTCATTACGGACCCCAATAATACCTAAAGCCACCACCGGAATTTTGAGATTCTCCACTTTATTTTTGATACGATATTCAACTTTAGACTTTACTTCCTTTGCGGAATTCCAAATTCTGTGCTTGAGTAGTCTGTTCGTTGTTTTCTAACCTAAATAAATATTAATGGATTTAAAATTTCTGCGGTTCCGATTTGTGTTTAATTTAATTGACTTGCGCATACTTCAAAGCAGTGGCGGCTTTTCCTTAGGTTTGCAGTGTTACGTAACCCCCAAAAAATTGTAAATTAAAATAAAACATACTAATAAAATTAAGTACAAATATTTTTTTAATTTCTACTGATAATTTAATGATTAAATTTAAATCAATTTTTAATATAGATTATAGGCGAACATCAGCCAATTATTGAAATGTGTGTGGTATGCTATTATATTTTTTTACGTTTTCCATTTTGGTTTTGGTAAAAACAAAAATGAATTCCGTTCAGAATTTAATTGCAGAGCAGGGGTCGGTCATTAAGTCATAAGGCTGAAATAAAAAGGCTGGGAAGACCTACGCCGAATTTAAAAATAGAACAATTCGTATCTAGCAAAAACTAGAACGTTTAATCCGGACTGTTATAATAAACATACGTGGCTTTGTGGTTGTCAAATTAAAAATGCTCTATTTTATTTTCCTTGTTTATTATTTGGAGGAGAAACTTTTTGGACAAAAGTAGTTTTAACGAGTTAAATCATTCGGGGGATTGCATTAAAAAGCATCCGTTGTCGGCAAAACATATGAAAAATGTTTTGCAATATTCACTTTTTGGGACTGTCTACGTAGTTCCTCAATTAAGTAGAGCTTATCGAAGATATATTGAAAAAATAAAATATCATTGAAACATTTTAAACATTATAATTAATTGTGTGCGTTTCTATGGAGTTTCCGAATTCGCGTTACGAGGACACGATGAGTCTACGACTTCCTCTAATCCCAGGGTTTTTCGAGGTTTAATTGATTTTAGTGCCGAGTGCTTCGAAACAACATTTGGAAAAAGCATCGGTATTAAAGGTATGTCAAAAATCATTCAAAATGAAATTTTACAAGCAATGTGTATTGTATGTCAAGAGAAAATTTCGAGACTTCTTGTACTTTATAACTATCTTTCGCAAAACATCGAGCTATGTGAGACATTTAGTGAAGTTCGATGACATCGGCTGAAGCAGAACGGTGCTTTTCTACCCTCAAATGGATAAAAACGTTTTTACAGAATGCTATGAGCCAAGGAAGACGTTCCGCTTTGGCAATGCTTTCTAAAGGAAGGATTCTTATCCAAAATATATCTGATTTCAATCAGGGGGTATTGATAAGTTTGCTAATGCCAAAGATCGGCGCATGGATTTTCTTTATATTCACATAGTAAGTTATAGGTGCATTTTGTTTCTTTATGTTTAGTACACTGCTTTGTTTCATACTAACTTGATTTTTAAAGACTTTTATTTTTTCATCCGCCGATGCCTACGGCAGGTTTTGTACATATCTATGTTTTTAATGTACCATTGAAATTGCAACCCCTACTTTTTTTATGCGCCAGCCGCCACTGTTTCAAAGAAATTTACTGTAAAAATAAATTCTATAATTACTTTTCTATTTATTATTTCTTACTTTCTGAGGTCACTTCTTTTTTCAATAAATAAATTTATTGGAAATCTAAATATAATTATAAATAATTTTAAAAAATCAGTCAGTACAATTTAACTATTTTACTGGATGTTTTATTTTCTATTTATTTAGTTTCAATACTAAAGTATTTTACTAGGAAGCCTTTTAATTTGTCTGGCAGAATAATAGTTGAACATGGCTTTGAGCTTAATTTTGATTTAAATTCATTGATGCATACCAGATTGGTAGTAAGAAGTTATTGGTTGGATTTGAATTTATGCTTTAACAATCAAAGGATAAATTGATATTAAGATGTCTAACTGAAAACTACTTACACGAGCAAAATAGTTTCGTAAATGGAATTGAAAATAAATCAGCTATAATGTTACAATGTTATTTTTGAGATATGGCAAAATTGCAAACTGTTTTTTTTATATTTGTGGAGGAATGTAGAAGCTATGAGATAAATATTTTTTCGACAACTGAGAGCAATGTTAGCAACGATTGCACAAGGCATTTGAAAATGAAGCCTCATTCCTTGCGTTCTGATTTCAGATAATTTACGACGAAGAATATTCAGGAAGCTCTTGTTCCGCAGTCACTCTTGAAAATATTAATAGTGTTAGGAAAACGATAACTTACGAAAAAATAAATATTGAGTTATAAACATAGAATCCGCATCAATACACAAAATTATTCGTAAAAAGTTACGCGTCGGAAAAATTGTTTCACGTTGAATCCCACATAACCTTACAGAAAACAATAGGCAGAATATATGAGAATCAATTAATATGTCAAATGTGTCATGCTCCATCATGATAATGATTTTTTCCATGCTTCTAGGACAAATTTGAATTTGCCAAGGAAAAATTATATTAAAGTTACAGAAAATCATTCATATTTACTATATATGACAATGCGTGACTTTTGGTAATTTTTAACTTAGAAAAAATTAACTGTCGAAAAGATTATTGCTATTGCCATAAATGAAGTTTCGGAAAATCAGTATCATGTTGATTTTCACCAGTAGAAAATCCGACTTCAGAAATATGTATGTAAAGTAAGGCTGGATTTTACTTTTTTCTTATTTTTAAAAAAATCATAGTTCGGTCACCCGTCTAACCAAAGAATCCAAATAACCTCTTCCTTTTCTTAAAAACAGTCTAATAGACCCTTAAAATAAAGTTAACGGATTTGCAAATAAATTTTTTGATCGATTCAATCTCAATCTTAGCACTGATCGTACAAAGGAAATTAACGTTGATGGAACCATACAAATATACCAGTTTTCAATTGGGTTACTTTTCCTCAGACTGGCAGGAAGCTGAAGTCATAGTTATTTGGAAGAAAGGCGAAAATTTTACCCCATACTAAACCGTATAAACGACTTTATAATTGATTCAATTCTTGAGTAAAACATAGCTGCGTCTATCAGACAAGTACGTTGGCCACTGACATAACCAAAGGTTTCAACCAGAAGTTTACCACAAGAGTGATATTCTTAGACATAAGTGAAGCTTTCGACAAAGTTTGACCCAATGGTTTGCTGACTAAATTAATAAGGTTGGACGTTCCAGATTAGTAAAATTAATCCTAGTTTTTTGTTTAACGCAGTTTCGTGGTATCAACGGATGAATATATGTCAAAGGTTAGAGCAATAAACACTGGAGCACCTCAGGGCTCCCCTTTGTTTCCAGTTATTTTTGATTTATATGTCACTAGACATTCCAAAGGACATATTTCCACAGATCTACTTGTTTACAGCAGTTATGTTTACCAAGCCAGATTCTTCCAAATTCGTCGATTGGATATCCATCTCTGATACAGCAATTCATGAAAAATATATAGGATTAATTTTTGACAGACGATTCAATTGGGCCAACAATATGATTTATTTAGGAAAAAAGTAAAATCAAGTCTCTGTGCACTATACCCTCTTATTAACGGTACACCTGATCTCAAATTAAAACTAATTCCTTAAAAGGTATGGTTTTGCATTTAGGTGTAAATTATAAAAAAGGCGATACTATAACATACATTTACGAAAAAAAAAATAATAATATATTTTCTAAATTGTTTAAGTTCAACAAATTGAAATGAATATTTTTTGCAACCTTTGTATCGATTTATATTTAAACTGTAGATTTTCTGTATTCTGTCTCATTTGGTTCTAGACATAGATCTGAAATTTTATTGTACACCCTTTTAATTTTCTAACGGTAGTATTTTATGAAATACAATGTAAATTTTTTAAAAATACTTCAGGCGCTAACCGGACTTTAAAAATGTTTTAAGTGAGTCACAAATACTTAGTAACAGTATAATCCCTTTCTTATATATTTTTCCCGTAGTTAAGGATCAATTTTTTTTAAATAACCTAATTTTAATTTACGTCAGAACCAGTTTAACCGCAAGTGATTAAATTTTTAATGAAAACTATTTTTCTACAATATTTGTATTTGGTTCAACATGTATTTCTATGGCATTATACATTGTATTGCAGCAATTGATGCTGTACAAAATTATACTAATTTATTAACGCAAATTTTCGTTGAGTTATAATGTAGTATTCGTACTTTCCTTTTAATATTCTTTAGGGTCTTGGGGATAAATAATTGAGAATTAGAAATGAAAAGCTGTTTTCTCCGTTCTGGTTAAATGTCTTCCATTTATAAGCTCGATGCCTAAAATTAAAGAGATTTTTTTTTTAATTTAAAGTACTTAGTTTCATTAAATCTTAACAATTCTCACTTATTGTAGAAATATGGAGGTTTTACCCGCCCGTCTTTTTCGTTATAATATTAAAAACTGATAACTGATATAATTTTTGATTAAACTGAAAATGATTTTGACGGAAAATCTCACAAATATGCTCCAAGATTTAATTTTTTATAAGTCAGCGAGAATTGGGTCTACATAAACATTTCCTGAAAATCTGTTGTATAAGATTTTCAGTCAAAATCAGTGTAAATGTTTGAATGGTAAAAAAGCACGCCGAAATGCAATCAGAGTAATGTCGCTAATCACATGACACGTATAACGTCACATCATAGTAAACACGGCAACGCTAAATGATAGTTTGTTTGATTTCTTGAGATTTTTATTTCTTTCACGTTATAAAATGGTTTATAAATGATGCATAGTGCCGCAATGTGAGTATATTTGTGTTTTTATATTATTGCAATATCTTACAGCTGAGCTGTCACAAATTTAATCAATATTCCTTGTCTCACGATTCATCAGTTGTATAGATTTCAAATTATTTTTTCTAGAAAAAAACGATATTCTCTTATGGATTAGAAGGTTAAAAACCTGTATATTGTGGTTTGAAAAATTACAGATCGAGAAAGAACTTCTCCCTCATCGAGGTTACAACTGTATTTACATATTTTTTGATTATGCTCGTAGGCACTCTGATAATTTTAATTTAGGTCTTTTTAGGTCTGTTAGAAGTTTTCTTAAAAGCGTTGATGAACTGGAATAGTGCGTAACTCTTTTACTACATATCTGCTGCACGGTAAAGTACTTAAGAGAAGTTTCTACTATGGACAAAGTAGGTTTCTTCCAGTAACATTCTACAGAACTGTAAGGGGTTTATCGCTTTCTCTATGAACTCACATCAAAAAGGCAACCACATGTTTGTAACCTTCAATTGAAGCTGGACAATCGTGGCACTGGCAACTTAAAATTTTGTCCTCGTTCTCGTCTAGTGTCACTGTTAAATTGTAGAGCTTGTTTCTCATTTTATGTTCGGGGCACATTGTGGCCTTTGGCACCACCTATTTTCTTCTACCGGGCCGCCGTTGTCGCCGTTGCTAGTCGTCGTAGTTGTTAAGGAATTTTTTCGTCGGCCTCCAAGTCGGTCTAAGTACGATCCGAACCTAAAGGAGAAACAACACGTTAATCGTTGAATAAACGTCGTTTTTGTTCCTTTGTAGAACGCTGCTGGCTTCCTTGTCCAAAAGGTCGTCTCTTGGAGACGTTGCATTGTTTCAGTATTGTTATCAAGTAAGCAATAGGTATATTCTTTTGAGTAATTATCACTTCCAGTTCTGTCACTTGAAGTAATCATGATCACTTCGACCCAATGACAAGTAAATGCATATTCAAAAGAACATGAAGTTATCAGTTTCACTTTTTTCACTTTGATCAGTGATAATTTACTCAAAAGAATACAGCCAATACTGGGGAACTATATGCGTCTCATCACATACAAGGCGGGTCGGCGAGGACCCACCTTAACCGCTCCACCAGGTTAAAAACCCCGGCGGCCTCATCTTTCTTGTCGTTTCGCCGGGATTATCGAATGACTGAGACATGTTCTTAGATTTTGAAATGAAGATTTTGTAATGCTAAAGTAATAAAGGGGATTTATAAGTATGTGTCTGGAAGGTGAGCTACGCTCAATAAATGAAGATTATAATTTATTATGGGGTTACAAATTACGAAAAAATGGTAATTAGTTTTATGGCCAAGGCTTTTATTTTATCAGATCTGTTTTTTACGCTTTAATCTGATTTAAATCATATTATCTAATTACACTGCGCAACAAATTCGTTTTATCTTGTATGAAAAGTAAACTTTTTCGTTAATTTTGGGGCGCTGAACACAAAAATGACAATGAATTTAAATCTTAGTTGCAATTTTCAAGAAGAAGTTTTTTTTTTATTTTATTTTTAACAAAATAATAAAATATACATACTTTTGTACTTGTAGAGACACTAAATATCCCGTATTTTCGCTTTTGTTATGTGAATTGTTTCTGGAGTATCTCTAACAAGTGTCCAACAGTAATCGGCAAGCATGGAAGCATTCTATTTTCCCTGGTACTTTCCATTGTTGATATATCCAGCTCCGTAGTTGTCACACTGTAAAAAAACTTAGCATTAATTTTAAGGTAATGTGCTGGAAGCAAATTTCATAAGCCGTTTATTAAATTAATTTAATGTTGATTAATTAAATTTAATAATTTTTACTTTAAATCTAATGTAATTATACCAATAATTTCAGTAACTTTATTGGAATTTAAGGTAACTTATTTCAAAGTACGCGTAACTTATTCACGATTTAAGGTGCAAAATAGTTGAATTATATTAATGAATGTACCTTAAATTTAAGATTATTTTTAACAGTGCAGGAAAAAAGTTCAGATGTGAATGTAGGAAGTGGATCTTAAGAGACATGTTGCAACCCATTTTTTGATACGATGACAGCATATTTTCAAAAAGAGTAACGTAATTGTCAGCTTTTTTATTTCCGAAGAAATTAGTGACCACGAGGCGAAAGTCATTCCAAGAATTTTTTTCAATATCAGATAGAGTGCTATCAAAATGTTTGTCTTTCAGAATATCTCGAATCTATGGCTCAACAAAAATACCGTCTTTAATTTTTGTTTCACTAAGCCTTGGGAATTTCTGACGCAGGTACTGAAAAGCTGGCCCATATGTATTCAGTGCCTTTACAAAGTTTTTCTTTAGGCCCAATCTGATATGTAATGGTGGCAGCAAAATCTTTTTGGGGTCTACTAATGGCATATGTTGTTCATTCTTTTCATCTGGCTGTAATTATTGTCAAACGGACCAGTCTTTTCTCTTGTAATGAAGTGCCTTTACCCAACTATCCCATTCATACAAAAAACAGAAAAAACTTGGTATCGTCTAGCTGCCACCTAAGAAAAAGTGCAATCACCTTTAAGTCGCCATAGATCTGCTATTGGTGCTCATCGTATTTTATACTTGTCAATAAGTACTTCATATTATCGTACGATTCTTTCTTGTAAACTGCATATCCAACAGGAATAGACGGTAAAATATTTCCCATACGGCTTTTAAACTCAGTGTTGAATTATCTATAAACAATTTCGATTCCTCTGGCTTGTAGTTTATATTTAAAGCCGCCAATAAACCGCTAATGTTACTGCAGAAAGCCAAGTTCTTTTTCATGTTAAAAATGGTGCACGGCTTTTATGGCCTTTATAAAAAACAGATACTGAAACATCGTCTTCTAATAAGTTCTACTTCTGCAATTTTGATCCTAGTAACTCTGCTTGACTTTTTGGAAGTTCTAAGTCTCTCACAAAACAGTTTAATTCTGATTGAGTTATTTTGTGCGGTTGGCGGTTTAACGTCCTGGGTGTGAAATTAGGATCTCTTGATGTTGATGGGATATCTTCTTCTTGAGAAATCGTTGTATCGTTATTATCTGATTCGTAAGTGAATGCTTCTGAGGGTTCTGGAATAGGAAGTTGGCCACTATGACATTTGGATAGTTGATAACCGACTTTTTCTTCTTGGATATACCTGTGCCTTGCCCAACACGAAGTATGATGCAGAAATAGTAATCATTAACATGATCTGAAGGCTCTCTCCAGCTTATTGGGACAGCAAACTGCATAGATCGTTTTTTACTATTTAACCAGTTTCTCAGACTTGAAGCGCATGCATTACAGCAAATATGTGGCCCCCACTGTTTATCTTGATCCCCAATAATGCAACTGAAATAAAGCTGATATGCCTTTTTTTATCAATGAGGTAATAGGCAGCTTCTGAGACGCAAAACTCACCTCATCACGAACATAACAGAAGTGATCTGGAGTGGTATCACACTTTCGTGAAATCTTACAATCTCAACTATTCGAATCACTTCACTAACTTCGACTGACTAACCCCTCCGCTTTATAGCTGCTTGTATACCGAAATATGGCTTCCACATTTTTACAGAATATTCGAGAATTTTCTATTCAATTTCATAATATTCGCAATAGTGCCGTTTATCATTTGTTTGTATACAGGGGCTGTTCAGTACAAGGCAGACATAAAAGTTGATTTATATTAGTTTAAATGGCTCTTTCCCTTATTTTAAGCCCTAGGGGGTTGGGACTTCATATATGGGAGACCATCCTTGGAGATCCCCCACGTCGTGTGGGGGATCTATATATATATATATATATATATATATATATATATATATATATATATATATATATGTTATTGCTATGACCCTTGAGTGATTTCTTTGAATAAGTAAGTTGCAAGTAATACTTATATTGCAGTTTTCAACATTTTTGAGATCCGCAGCATAAAAATCACTATTATTTTTTTAAAAAAGTCCAATCATCAAGTGCGTTTATTACAGGAACGTTACTGTTATCGACTTGCATAAAAGCTATCTCCATTTCGATATTCATAACAAAGTAAGTTGAAAAATAATTAAAAAAAAGATTCGTAAGAAATACGAGTATTTCAGAAGTTAACTCGAAAAGCGTTAGATAATGCTAGGAAAAAACTGACATCTTGGTTGTTTACTTATATGTGACGTCACTAGAGTTGCAACCAATCGTTTTCCCGCACGTGATAAAACATAAAAAAACTATTAATTTACGTTTTTTAACAGAATATTTTATTCGGAGAATAAATAAAATACGCTTTTTTTACGATAAAATCTATTAGGATACCAACAATTTGTAACATATTTTTAATCCAGTTAAATAGCCTATTTTTGAATTTACAATATATAAATCAATGAAAATACTTTTACTTAAAATATCCTGCCTTTCATAAACGTATAAGAAAATAGACGGTTCAAATAAAACAACTTCATATTTGTATCTATCAACTTCCAACTTTCTCAACTGCGACAGAAAAAGGGAGATATTAAAAAATCTATAACAAAGGCTCTTCTAGAGTATTTTAAAAAAATAGACTGTTTTTAGGAATAAAATAAATAGATTAATGTATTAGGATTCTTTTGGATTCAAAATGATAAATCACATTTCTAAATTCCTCTTTCTTATTTTTATCTCTTTGGTAGGCTGACACGGTAAGCCCATTCTTCTTTTTAGACCGTATTTTTAAAATGTATTTGAATGGATTATCTCTTGGCAATTTTGTTATCGTTTGAATACTTTTCCTTATTTACATAAAAATGTATAGTTTATTACATTATAAAAAAAGTTCGACGTTACTTTATCATTATTAGGGAGACATTGCAAATTGCAATCGTGTCAGATGTGTTATTCAAACATCGACGAATTCAACGTAAATCATACAATTTTGAATGCTAAATTTTCTCTAGTCTTATGTATTGCTCAGCAAAAGTTTTTGTCAGTGGTTTTTATTTGTTATCGGTTTTAATCTATGTCGGTATTGTTTCAGAATTGTGTCTATCAAATTTTGGGGTATATATAATAAGATTACCATGTCTCTCCTAATATAATTGATTTTCTCCCGCAGTGTTTATTATTACAGATGGTCAACGTTCTATCGCCGGGTCTTCTTAGAATTCCATGCTATTTGAATAGTTTGATGTATAATCCAGATATTATCCTGGATCTGTTGGTTGTTAATTTCTTCAAACTCAATGTATAGGATAAAATATTTCGGGCTAAATATTTACACCTCTTAAGTTATTTAAATATCGGTATTAAGGAGTTTTGGGATCTAGATTACGAATCTAAAATTAATTTCTTAAAACTCAAGACAGCGGATTTACGATTGCAGAGTATACACATATATTTGTGTGATACAATTTTATTTAAAACTGATATTTGGAGAATTCGCAATCGGATTTCTTGCAACTTACAACTTTGAATGAAATGGATACTTTTTGGCGACATTAGAAACATTGCAAGTGGGGATTGCAATCACGCTGCGTTTTCAATCCCGAGGGATTGATTAATCTCGTGCAGGATCTCGCATAGTTATTATTTATAACTGTATTAAAATATGTGTTTGCCATTAAGAAATCAACTGTTATTAGACATTTAAAACAATCAGCAGTATTACTTTTTTAGCATGAAACAGTTTAAAGTATTTTTTATAAAAGTAATCAGTTAACGCTTAACTTAAAATCATTCTTTTCGCATAAAATAATATAATCTACTCTTGCTTATTCTTCCTTTCTTGCTTCTTGTACATAAAACAGTCTTATAAGCTTGCTTAGCATATGCAGTCTCATCATTGCTAGAGCTTAAAAAAAATCACAATCGTTAATCACTTTGATATAACTATTAACTATGAACCATTTAAAAATATGCTTTTAAAAAGCAAATGTCGTTTATAGTATTATCTCCCAGCCTGCTTCTTAAAGAGCTGCAAATAGCTTTTGCTGCAGAAACACCTCTTTCTGATTGGATGCTAGTGAGTTTGATAGTCAGGATATAATCACCAGCAAAAAACAAATACTCTCCTCATTCCATCGGTCTCGAAGCACGTCATTTTTTTTTAATTCTTCATAGTGTTTCCGCTTGTTGTCTGATTTTTTTTGAATATTTCTTTTTCTAGTTTAAGCTGTTTCTCTAACTATTTTTTTAATGAAAGTTTAGGGTCTAAGGCAGTTGCAGATGTTCTGGCGTCAAGTGTATTTTCAGATAACTCGTTTTCGTACTCGCCAAATTATTACTAAATGCAAAAAATAACTACTAATACGAGATACATACAAGCTACAGTAGAAACTGATTACAAATAGAGTACATATTTCTCAATCTTTTTATGTAGATCAGTGGCGGCTGGTGCATTAAAAAAATGTGTAAAAATAAAAGTCTTTAAAAATTGAATTAGCATGAAACAAATCGGTGTATTTTAAACAACTAAACATAAAGAAGGTAGTAAATTTTAAAAATATAGCAGTCAAAACAAAATGCACGTACTGTGTGAATTATTTATAAAGAAAATTCATACGCCGATCTTTAGCATTAGCAAAGTTATAAATAATCCGCTGATTGAAATCAGGTATGCTTTCGATAAGATCCCTTTCTTTAGAAAGCAATTCCAAAGCAGAAAATTTTTCTTGGCTCATAGTATTCTGTCGAAACGTTTTTATGCGCTTGAGGGTAGAAAAGCACCGTTCTGCTGCAGTCCATGTCATCGAAATAGTAATTAAAATTTTTAAAAATGTCTCACTTAGCTCGATATTTTGCGAAAGATAGTCATAAAGTACAAGAAGTCCCGATATTGATCTAAATTCTTCAGTTTCATGTATGACGTTCAGTTCTGTACGGAGTTTTTGGGGTAAAGGGGTAAATTTTAATCCTATCCTTAAATTTTTGTTCGAGGAAACGTGTACTACATTCAACATACTGTTCCGAAAAAAAGATTGGCTGCTACCAAGTGACCTGTAAAGCTAAATCATTTTTTTGCTTGACAAATAATTATATCACAAACTTCTTTTGTTTCCCGAGAAAACTTCGCAGATCACCGAGCTTATGTCGTTTTAAAGGAGATAGAGATGGCTCAAAGTCATTTGAGGTAATATTATTTCTAATTTCTATTAATTTTGATTCAAATGATATATTTTTATTTGCGATAACCGCATCAATTTGTCTTGTTTGAAATTTATCAAATAACAAATCAACTTGAGGCATTATTTTGTAAAATAAGTTTGAAAGAAAACTCTTTCTTTTGAGAATTTTGACATACCTTGATGATTCGTTCGTGGAACGAACGTTTCTATTATCATCTAAGATTTTTTCCATTGTCTCTAGGATGCTGTCTTTGTTTTCGAATACGGTACAAACAACTCTAGAATTAAAATTACATCTTGTTGGGGCCGGACAAGGTAAGCGTTTGTTAACAATTTGATCTAATATTGCGATTCTTTGAGGGCTGTTTGAAAAAAAGGAACAAATCCTTTGTAAATTGGAAAAACATATGCGGACATTTTTATTGGTGGATGTAGCATTAAACATTACCAACTTAATTGATGTGCATAACAAGGCACGTAAGCAGCATGTTTATAGGCTTTTTTATAATTGTTTGTACCCCATTCGACGAGCCGCTCATCAAGTAAATAAAAATGCGCTCACTTGATTTTACTTACACATACAGGAAGATAGAGAGCAGGAACTGCATTATATTTAACTGCTTTTCTAGAATTTATTAAAAGAGATTCTAAAAAAATGTCTAATATATACACGATGGTTTTTATAAATCCTTTCAAATTCGGAAATTGAAATCGGCCACTATATTTCTCTGCACAGTTTGGGACAGAGCACTTAATTTTGGATGTTTTTCTTTCTCGCCAGACATTTCTAACCTCTTTAAAACATATCAAAATATCTTGATCAAAGTAAAAATATAGTCACTTACACAAAAATTAAAATACCGGTACAGTATAAATCAAGCATAGAAATATCGGTACAGTAGACACCGCGGTTGTATTCTAACCTGAACTAAAGGAATGATTTAACTGCTGTTTGAAGAAGAAACCTTTACTTGATACTAGCAGCGCCACGCACGACTGGAAGCAAAAGTTTAAATACTCGTCCAGTGGGTAGCATAAGAGAAATTTGTCTAGTAGAGGGATATTTTGTGGGGCAAACTAAACACAAGTTGACTTACAACCTAAATGGAGCTTATGAGATGAAATTAATCTTCACATCTTAGATAGGCAACTCTATATACGCTCCAAAGGATTAGCTTGGATTGCATTAAAATTGCACAACAGCGAAGCAATAACGTCTCCAGGAGTAATACTGTAATACAGACAAATTATTAATTATATTTAGTCGAAGTAAGGTAAATTATTTCAATAATTGAAGGCTGTTCGCGTATAATTTAGGTAAAAAATTGATTCAAATTTTATCAGTTGAAATTAAAAAAATATTTGTACATATATTTATTAGTATGTTTTGTTTTAATTTACAATTTTTGGGGGGTTGCGCAAACCTGCAAGCCTAAGGAATAGCCGCCATTGATGTGAATGACATTTTGTTAGGTATTAACTTGGCGCCTACTTCAAAAAATTCAATTTTATATAAAAATTTATATCGTTTTTTGCACATTTTTAGACGTCGGCTTAATTTTTTTTTCACAAAAATTTAATTTTCATATTATAAACTCGAATACGGGCTTCGGATACCGCAGAAAACAAATGAACCACAAAAGAAAAAAATTTTATTATTCGAAATTTTTCGTAGTATATAAAAGCTCGTAATACGGATTCACAAATGAAAATTTATATTGTCGAATGAAACATCCATGTCATGTTAGGATATTCGAAACGACAGAAAACGGGCCTTGTAAAAATTTATAGTACGGATCGGGGCCGAAAGTTAAAACAGCAAATAAATATCATGGTTGGACAGTGAAAGCCCTTTAATTTATCGTTTTTAAAATGTCGTATAAATAAAATTGCATACCTTCATTTTTCAGCGCCCTTACATGTATAAGAAATTAAATTAAATAATTTCTTTTAAAATTAAACCGACTTCTAAAAAAGCGCCAACAAACAAAAAATAATAATATAAATTTCTATATAAAATTAAAATTTTTGAAGTCGGCGTCAATAATACCTGTCAAAATGGGATTCACATAAAAAGATTGAGCAATACTTTATTTGTAATTGCTTTTTTACCGTAGCTTGTGCGTATTTCGTGTTAGAAGTTATTTGTTTCATTTAGTAACAATTTAGCGCAGATTCCAAAAATTTCAATTTCATAAAAAATGTAATGGTTAAATTGGTTTTGCAGTGCTTTTTTAGAAGTTGGTTGAATTTTTTTATTAAAATTTTATTTTTCATTTTTTAGTTTCGAATTGAGTTGAATTTTTAAGGTCCAAAAAAGTACATATTTTATCCAAAGTTGTAGACTACACTAAATTGAACCACGACAAATTCTTTGATAATAATTCAGTTTATACTTGATAACGATTAGAGATACAACCTAATCGAAACGTCATAAAAATAAATAAAAATAAAGATAAAGCAAGTCCGACAACCACATTTTAGTCAAATTCTTTGATTCTGAAAATTCTACAAATACCAGTTTTGAATGATATTGTATCAAACAAATATTTAGTCTGTTATAATAAATCTGCTATTTTGAATTTTAATAAATTAATTTTATATTCGTAACCTAGGCCCCCAAAACCCCCTACACTGTAACTGAAAGAACTTAAGACATCTAAATTATTTTGATCGACATATTTTATCTTGCATATTGAGTTTGAAGAAATTAATTTAAAATTCGTAATATACGCCCCAAGAACTTCCAACATCAATTTGAAGTTTTTAGTTCCCCATATTGTATCTGCCATATTAAAATGTAAAAAATAAATTTCAGATTCGTAACCTACAATTATGAGAACTTTCTAATATCAATTTAGAAGAAATGCGAATAACGTAAAATTCTCAACCCACCCTATTGCATCCGCCATATTGAATTTTAAAAACTCCCCAGTACCAATTTTAGACATAATCCGTATATATAAAATTTTTAGACCGACATATTGCATCTGCCATATTAAATTTGTTTTTTTAAAAAGTTTTAAATTAGTCTTTTAGATTCTAACCCCTTAATTCACTAACATGGTTTAACTTTAAAGCCGGTCTAGATTGACAGTAGAGCAAGTTTTGAACTTGAACTGAAAATACAATTAAAACAATATTACAAGAAAAACAAAACTGGTCATCTAGAAAATCTAATTTCCAAGGCAACTAGATCAGGTTTAAGTCTTAATCTTCTTAGTGAATCTGGCTATAAAATTTTTTAGACCGCTATACTGATCCGCCATATTGAATTTTTTAAAAATAATTTTAAATTTGTAATTGACACTTAAAAATTTCTTTACACCAAGTTCAAATCCGCCATACTGAATTTTTTAAAAGTAATTTTAGATTCGTTATGTGCGACCCTGAAAACTCCCCCATACCAATTTTGCACCAGCGCCATCTTGAATTTTACTGAACCAATTTCGACCAAAATAATATGGGACCACCGTAGCAACTTTCTGAGTGTAATGCAAAAAATTTCATTCAAATTGGTACCGACGTTCAGGAGTATATACATGAAAAACATAGAACAGTCGAATTTAGAACTTCCTATTCGAAGTCGGTCTAAGAGTGACTGTTTGTGGAGTACCAACTCTAGATCTTTATAATACCGAATCAGTATTATTAAAAATAAATCTGATGCAAAAAATACTAAGAAAAAAGGGGCGATATCATATTAACTCTTTTTGGGGGTAAATAAGTATATTAAAAATCTTGCTTTATATTTTCGTAATATAAATGTCATCTTTCTTCGCAATTTAAACAAATTTGAAAAGTGCTCTTCTTCTATTAAATCATTATGAGGGTTTTCCTGTTAGCTGTCTTTATTAACATTCAAATTTGTTTGTAATATTTAAGTCATTAATAACTAACAAGCGATATAGTTGTCTTTGAAAATTGTTAGTTGACTGCTTAAGAAAGCTTTTTAAAAATGATTAAAAATAAAATTTTTGCTTTTTAATGTTCCAGGTTTTGATTAGAGTGTATTGTTCTGCATATATTTAGCCTTTTTGGGGCATTATCCAGAATACTTGAAAAAGAGTTTCGGTTGACAAAAGTCACCTAGTTTTATGGCTTGTAACGAACTGTTTTTTTATTAGGGTTTGTTGCAATTCCCAACTCTTTCTAAGTATTTGTCTATAATTGTTTGCCTCGAAAGTTTTGTTGGTTATTATAGTCGCATCAATGAAGTTTTTCCTCGGAAGTCCTCAAGAAGAGCTCCAATTTGCATGATGTTTTTAAAATTTTGTTTGTCTATATTATTTAAAATCAGAAATATTTTGGAGTGGGGACAGAATTATTTATATTGTTTAAATAATATCTATAAGATTTATATAAACAATTCAGTTTTACCTGGATTTTTTTCGAAAAAATTCTTCGTACATTAACTTTAATATAAAAAATAGTTGTTAAAATAAAGTTTTTAGTAATAATTCAATATTTACATCATAAATTTCGCCAAGTTGGATAATAAATATGTATGCGTTACGTGTATACCATAGTGTTAGAAGGTCTGATATGTATTTCGCAAAAATTTCGACTGATCGAACAATTAGAAAAAACACTAATGAAGTTTCTGAAAATAGAAGGTGGTCTTTCCAGACGTGGAACAACACCAAGAACGTTATTTACAACAGATCAAGTGGACGAAATGGAGGAATTTTTTGGAGCTTCCTTTAAATCATCATATCAGCGTATTGACGCTAGTGATAGGAGAATATATGAAGATTCTAAAGCAGTAGATACAATTGCAGATTTTTTTTTAAATTCACCTCTTTTCTAATATACAGGAAGTCATAGCAATTTTCACAGGAGTTGTAGATAACGAAACTATTAATAGTTATAAGGCATTTGATATTGGAATTAATTTAAGAAACAAAAAGGAAAGGTTTCAATTTTAAAAATATAAAAATCACAACAAAAGATACAGTTAAATCTTTATTGAGCATGAGCAGTAAAATTAAAGTTAATAATATTGAAGTTGTTGTTAATTCAAATTTAATTTTTTAACGTTTATGCTTTTTGAGAAAAAGTAATGACGAACTTCGTCAATATTTTAACTACGAGCTGGTTCCCTGTTCTCCTCCCCTCTCTGGTAACGCTGGAATGAGCAAAATCTCGAAATCTACACTATATGAGATTCTTGTACAATGTGAAATGGATGTTAATGATGTTACTAAATTTTTCTAAATTAATGATGGTGGTATGTTACTTGACAGATTAAAATGGGAACAAAATAAAAAGTTTACTGATAATTGTCAACGGTACATTACATATTTTCGTAATAACTATGGCACTAATGTTAAAGTTGTTGTTGACGGATGTAATAATGATGGAACTAAAGCCTCTGAGAGAAATAGTAGATATATAAGTAAATCGATTATTTATTTGAAGAAGACATGCCTCTAAATTCAACTAAAAAGAAATTTTTAGGAAACAGCAAAAACAAAAATAGGTTTATTAATCTTCACTGCAAAAAACAACATGGAGTGGAGTCAAGAAAGTGATGCGGATCGTTTAATTGTTCAATAAGCTCTAGATTGTTCCTTTCTTAGTGTAGTTGTAGCAGAGGACATTGATGTGTTTGTGTTATTGACGGCTTTAGCACCTGATGATAAAGAAATGTTTTTTTTAAACCACTCAAAAATAATGCCTTGCAACGCGTTTATTCGACAAAAAACGTGTTAATGAAATATACAAATATTATAAAACATTATCTCTTCTTCATTCATACATTCACTGGATGTGATAATACGTCTGCTTTTTATAATAAAGGAAAAAATTATTTTATTAAAATATTCAATAATTATCAGAAGTTACGTGCAGCAGCTGAAACTTTCATGATTGGAGAACAAAGTGAAGAAATACTTTTTAATGAAGGTATTATTTATATTCTCACAATATATGGTGCCAAAACTGTCAAAAACTTGAATAAACTTCGATACAAACCTTTCATTGCATTAGCTTCAAAAAATAAGAGAGACAACTCAATTCGTTACCTCCGACGAAGGATGCAGCAAAATAACCTTTTAAAAGAGTTTACTTACAAATTCAATAATGGAAAAATAATGTTTTAATACTTTCTAAAGAATGGGGTTGGCAAAAAGATAACTATTTAAAACCAATAAGAATGACGCAACCAACAGCCCCTCATTTCATGCTTTTGAAAAACAGGATGCGGATCAGCGTGTGGCTGTAGAAAAAGTGGACTTCATTGCTCACATGCCTGCATTGTTTGCAGTGAAAGTGACTGTGATAACCACCCACCACTTGAAGAAGATGAAGTCTTTCATACGCAAAATATAAATGAAAATTAAATTTTCTTTTTTTTGCATATGTAAATAAATCAGTAAATTTAAATATTTAATGTATTATGTTTAACTTGTACATTTTAATCTATTGTTCCAAGTACCGATAAACAATTTTTAATTAAATTTGATTAAACTAAATTTTATTATTTTTTTTTATAAATGTCCATTATAGAATAATGAATTATCCACAATTAATAAAGATTTACTAATTTTGTTCCTTATATTAATTGTATGTCATTATTACATAAAGAAAACTTGTAAGTAATTGTTTATAACATTTTTGGTAAAATGACATATAATTTCAAACTATTTATAATAGCAATATGAACACAATACATAAATATGTTTTTTATTCAAGTTTCCAATGAGTATTATATGAAAAAAAAAATTTCTACAGAAATAGTATATATATTGTTTAAAGAATGTGATTTATTCTGTCCCCGCTCTCAAAGGTTTCTGATTTTGAACAATATAAGAAAATAAAATTTAAAAAAAAATCATCAAAATTGAAGCTGTTCTTGAGCACTTCCGAAAATTGCCTGTTTTACGTATTTATTGACGCGATTATTAGTATTTATAACTGATTGTCTTTTAGAGATTTTTAATTACCATTGTTCGATTAAGTTTGGTTTTTTTGTTTTTGTTTCGGAAGTTTTACACCTTAAATTATTTAAATTATTGGAGAATCTGGTACTCAATTTTGAACTATAATTTATTGATTTAAAATTATCATCTCTCAGTGTATTTACACTATTTAATCCCTGTCTTAGTAGTTTTTTCTGTTTCCTTTTAAGAGGACTATCTATTAAGTTTTCTTTGTAAATGTTATTTCATATAATGTATTACGCACTTTAAAGTATATAAAGAACTTCCTCTAGTGATTGTATTGATATATTATACGATCTAAATATTTTAATGAAAGTTTCAGGTATTTTTACCCAATAAATACTTCAGTATTTAGCGATTTATGATATCAACTTTGTTAATTTACCGCTAAAGTGAATTTAAATGCGTCTTCTGTAAACAAGATGTTACATGTTTATAACAGATGTAGTCGTGCTTACTACTAAGTGTGTAAACGTGACTGGAAGCGCTAATTTGTTTTCAGTGTACTTAGTTACAAACAGTTCAGAGCGATAGTGTATAATAGGTAATTAAGGGAGTATGAAAAGGGATACATAAATTTAAATTTATATATTGTTTTCCAAGAAGACAAAGAGGTTCAGGAAATCACTATAGAAAAAGGACATCATAAATTCAAGATCCGTCTGTGTGTGTCCGCCCCACCGTTATGGGTGACGGGGCGCTATTAAATTTGTAATAACTCAGGTTCTAATCAATTTTTTTCAAAAAATCAAAAACATCCTGAATCTTTATGATACTATCTCCTATTCTCTTATAAACAATTGAGATGACAAAAAATTTTAAAAATTTTGACTGCGTCATCTCAGTTTATTTATTATTATTTAAAGAATATTTTCGATAACCTATTATTTTAGAGTAAGTTTTTATATTTAAAATGAGCCATCCTACGAAGAAAAATTTTAATTAAAAGCCTAGTTACACTCGATTTTCTCTAAGTGCTTTGCACGGATGCCGCTTTTGATACTAATTTTTCAATATCTCGGCCAATATCTCGGCTTCTAATTAACTTTCTTCAATTTTGAATATACACTCGTCTTTATAATTAAATTTGAAACAAACGAACATTGATTTAAAATGGATATTTTATTTATTAACAACTTTACGATATTCTAAATGATTCAATTTTTTATAAGAAAGTATCTGACTACGTCCCGGCTTGTCATGTTAAAGTTTCTTAGCGGCAATTAAAAAACATAAGAATTAACAATAAAACTCCATGTAAACCCTCTAGGTGAGAGGAAAAAGTCCAAAAGGTCCTTAGAAATAACAATGCGTGACCACGATGTTCTAGTTCTTAGAACCGCTTTTTTATTTTTTCATCATGAGAAACGCCAATATCTTGAAAGTCTAGTATCTAGTCGACATGGGGGACAAACCTTAATTCACTGTCAAATATAATCCTGAGATCACTTACTGTTGTGATACGAACTACTTCCGACTCTCCAGTATAATAGTTGTGTAGCACTGACCTCTTTCTTCTAGTAGAAGAGATGACCTTACATTTTATTATATTCAAATCCCCACAATTTACATGACACTATGCATTCAAACGAGTAATATCAGACTGTAAAAGATGGCGTGTGAAGAAAATGAGCTCTTGCAGATCCAATTTAAACTAGTACTCTTCTGTTGTTATCCTTTTTGTATTTGAATCTCAGCTATTTAAATCATAAAAGGATGATTCTTATTTTCCCGAAAGTGCAGGAAAAGCACCCAGTTTAATCAAACAACCTAAATTAAATGATCTAGTTCGGGACCTCCACTTGTCCAAAGAGCATGTTAAAGTATTAGGGTCTAGATTACAAAAATGGAATTTACTAGCTACTGGAACCAAAGTTACAATATTTATCCTCGTTTTTTACTCTGTAGGATACAATGTGTGTTTGTGTTAATCCAAATAGTTTTATGGAAAAATTAGGATTTGCACATAATCCAGACGAATGGCGCTTATTTATATATTCTTCTAAAATAAGTTTAAAAGCAGTTCTGCTCCATAATGGCAACTCTTGCACATGCAGTTGACATGAAGGAAACATACGAAAGTATGTCACTTATTCTAAATGCAATAAGCTACGTATAAGTGGCAAATATGTGGTGATCTAAAAGTCCTAGGACTATTACTAAGGCTTCAGGGTGGATTTACGAACTATTGCTATTTCTTTGTTCTTTGGGATAGTAAAGCAACACATAACCATAATCAAATAAAAGAATGGCTTCCGCGAGATCAATATATTACAGGTCAAGCTAACGTAAGAAATATATCTCTTAATAATCCCAAAAAAGTACTGTAACCTCCATTACACATTAAAGTGGGACCGATAAAAAATTTTGTTAAAGCATTAGATAAAGAAGGATATGCGTTTAAATAGTTTAAACAAATTTTTTCCTAAACTAAGTGATGCTAAGCTTAAGGAAGAAATATTTGTTGGACCATAACTTAGAAAAATACTAAGGGATCAAAAAAAATTAAGTGTTGTTGAATTAGCTGCGTGGTGTTTTTTAAAACAATTATTTAGGAGTTTTCAGGAAACAAAAAAGTAGAAAACTACGAAAAACTTGTAAAAGAACTACTTGAAAGCTACTGTAAAATGAGCTATCGCATGTCTCTTGAAATACACTTCTTACACTCCTATTTAAATTTTTTTCTAGAAAATTTGGGTACATTTAGTGACGAGCAAGGAAAAAGGTTCCACCAAGACATATAGCAATGGAGCAACGCTATCAAGGCAGATGGAATCTAGCAATGATGGGGTATTATTGTTGGTTTCTATGAAAGAAAGCGATCAGGAATATAAACGTTGCAAAAGTTATGTAAAATACTTACTATAAATGTATTTTCATGTGTATTTTTGTAAATAAATCCTGTTATCCTTAAAATATCTTGTTTTTTAAATGTTTTGAAATTATGTATAAATTTTATCTAAAATGTTTGTATTAGATAAAAATAACTGATACATTGTATAACTCAAAATCTATACGTGGTGGATAATTTTCGTTGTTGAATTCTCAGCTAGGATGCTTTAAACTCTAACGGACAGACATTATAACATCAATCGCGCTTTTCTTTTGTATTTGTTGATTAGTGTTATTAGCTGATAGTGAAACCGGAATTAGTTACACAATGACTACAATTAAAAATTATACTTTGCAATAATAAAGTTAGATATTAATTAATTTCACCGGATAGCTACTACATTATTATTACATATTTTTGAGGAGAATATCTTATAACACGTGGGAGTAATTGGGTAGCAATTTTTTTGCGATATGAATCTAAAGTTGCTGGAAAACGGTTGTAATTTTAAAACTTCAAGTATAAAGAAAGTTTTATGACCCCAATCACTGTTTTGATAGGTGATGCACGAATAAAACTATAAATTATATACAGAAATTTCTTTGTTTTTAAACTTGTAAACTTAGTTTAAATTTACTAAGCAAAATAATTATGGGTCACATATTACATTTCTGGATATTTTGCTTTAGAACTCAACAGAAAAGTACCAAACCAGTTCTTATAACAAGAAATTTGTTACTGATAAATTATACCACTGAGTTAATTTAATCAGTGTTATTTTCATATTTACACCGTAACTACGTTCAAGAATTTTTAAATTAAGTTATGAATAAAGAAAAGGAAGATGCAAAGAAGGCATCTTAATGTTTGTCTAGCGTCTGTGGTAATTATCAGAAATGGTACCACAAATTGCGAGCGAACTTCACGAAAGCCTATCCGTTATTTCAAGAAAGTGAACTAGGATTTTGGATACCGGTGACATGGAACGATTGGATTTTGGTGATAAATATAATTCAAATCCATGTTTGACTGTTCAGCAGCATACAAATTTAGTATGTCAGTATATCAACAGATAGAGGAGGATCGGGCTTGAAATACCCGTTCTTTTTACCTGGAGCAGTTTACAGTCCGAACAGTCGGTTCACTAAAATTTAAAATACTGGACTCGGATGGTACGAAAGTTCGCCCTCCCACTGGTCACATATTACACTGGACCTAAATTTCTTGTTCTAGGCATCGGATCAACAATGAACAACTTTAATCGGATGGTGTTCGTTATGCCCTTGTTGAGTCTTTGTCGCTTTCGAATATACGGTTTAGCATAGTACGATGGATCAGTGATGTTTCGGGTCCGCTGATGAACCGCAGTTCATTCCGTAGTTTTCATTATTGACCTCGACATCAGACAATCGCGGCTGAAAAACTTTCTTTTACACTACGTACTTATATCTCCAAAAGGATATTTTTTAAATTTTATTATATGTAATACCATTTTCAACATTTTTATTATTTTCTTATGGTATTATTAAGTTTTAATTATACTCTTTTGAAATTTGTCATTGTAAAGGATTTAAACTTAAATATCGGCAAATAAAAAAATATAAATCTTCCTGAATCTCTCTTGTTCTGTGACACCAGAGCTCGAGCTGTTTTCAGGATCATCTATGCACATAAATTTAAAAAAGGAACTTGGCAGATATCCAGTAACGACATTTTAATGTTTTTTTTTTGTGATCCTATATTGTAATGTAGTATAGGTGTTTTTAATAGCAACATGTAAATTTTGTTATTCTTGCTACAAACAGGGTATTTAAATAAGTAGGATGGTATACTGTGAGTGGATAATTAAGATTTTTTTGCCCCTCTAGATAGCATTTTGATGTAAAAATCCTTTTCACGTCAACTCAATCTAAGCTCGGACTTTTAGAACTTTTCACGAAATCTGTTATTTCACTGGTAACTTCTTTGTTTCCTTGGGCGTCAAATAGACGCCTTCTAAAAATTTAACAGCGAGATTCACTAAGAAGATTTAATATTTAAACCCGATCTAGTTGCCATGAAATTTAAATCTTATAGTAGGCCAGTTTTGTTTTGCTTATGATATTGTTATAATTATATATTACATATGTCAACAAATAAAAGCTTATAGAGAGATATTAAGGACAAAGACCTTACGATAAAGCTTTGCAATATCTAAAAGAAATAGTTGTATCCCGAAAATAAATAAAGTTCTTCATTTTTGCCGGTTCAGTAGTAAAACAAAATGATTTTTTTATTCTTGTATTTTTAGGGTCTAAAACTTGCTTGACTTATTGTTGCTCTTGTCAGTTTAAGCACTCCGCTGTCAATTTAGGGCTGTTTAAAATTTAAACCATGTTAGGGAATCTGGCTGTAAGTTTTTTGCAGAATAGTGCCATGCATTCCAGTAGTAAGTGTTCTGCTGTCTTCGGAGTATTCTCACAAAAACGGCAAATCTTGTTTTCAGCTTTGCCCATTTCTTTGAGATGATATCTCAGAGGGAGTGCCTTGTAAAGAAATTTTGTCTATGACCAGTCGTTTGGTTTCACCTTAATTTCATCTGATTTCATTTCCAGTTCAGGAGCTTTTCTTTTAGGCGATCTTTTGGTAGTTCGCAAAACGGAGTTTTTGACCTTTACTAGAATGTTGCTCCTTGTCAATTGCTTTAAGGTAAGTCAACTTAGCCTTGTAGGTGTTTGACCTCAGAGCTTTTAGCACATGAATGATGGTGGAGAAGTTTTCAAGAGATTTAGTGAATTTGAAGTCTGGGTTTGATACTCCCACTTCAACTCTCTCTTCCATCTTGGATCCATCAGTAAACCATACCAGTGAACTCTTCTCCACTCGAGGCAATGCCTCTCTCGATTGGTAACATTGCTGTTTCATAATACATATCAAAGTCATATTTTGTTTACATCAAGTTTACCAATTTTAATATGGATTCTGTTGAAATTTCATATTCTTCATATGTCAAACAAAATTTCCAGGTTTAAGGCTTTCGGCTTGGAGCTTCTTTTGCGAGCTAGGTTCAGTGATTGAAGGTTAAGCTTTGCCTTTATTGCCGCTATGTAATACGTTGGCATAGCCTCGTGATTTCTACACTAGCTAACATCTGTATTTTACCAGCTTTCTTTGAGCTGCTATTTGTTGTATTTTTGGCTACCATACTAAGGAGGCGGGGCTTTTAGATCTTCTAAACTAGAGAAAATATTTTCAAAAAATCGGCTCTCCAAACTTTTTGATATATAATAGGAAATATTTTATGAAGGAAGAACATATAAATTAGAAAAGAATAAAAATGAACAATTTTAGCTTTTTTCTCGTAAATGTTTGTATATGTATCTCTTAGAATAGACAATAGTAGTCTCCTAGCACGTTCAGGTCTCAAAAATCTTAATAATTTCGTACCAATAATTTCTGATCTCGATAAAAGCGTTCATCATGGTCATGTTTGGAATAAAATCCAGATAAGGATGTAAAAAATTGATTTTAGGGAACATATATACACGTATTCTGTAATAAATTTGCAACGATCTCTTGATAATTGTCATTTTTTCTAATGCCTAAAAGACAAGTTTGAAGAAATTCCAGGCAGCTATTTCAACACCCATCAAATGGCTTTCAAATGTGTTATCATCTAAACTTTTCCCGATTTGAGAAATGTTCCTTCTTTTAGTTTCCAGTCCGAAAAATTCATGAACACACTGGGTAAGTATAAAAATGCCAGCCCTGTCTTATCCAAAGCTTTGACACAGTTTGTTTTAAGCCCAGCTAAATGTAAAACGGTAAGCTAATTTTTTTGGGGTCAACCAAAGATGTATTTTTAATGTTAATCTTCCCCAAATTTTCTTTTTATAGTGGTCCCTTTTTGTCCTTAAGTTCCATAAGCACAAAAAACAACAGTGTTTTGTGTAGTCGATTTGTAAACCCAAAAGCATACCAATGACTTTTAAGTTACCACAGATGTACCAATTTTATCATTCATATTTAATTACTATTGACGTTGTTTGATTAGTTCAGTTACAATTCACTGCATGATCTATTAGAAGAGAAGGCCTTTTGTTTCAATGGAGTAAAAAATAGTTTTGACGCTTGTTTTCGAGGAAAAGACAAAAACGCGACATTCCATCGAGTTGTATGATTGTTTGATTTTTTCAAAAAGTCGGTTAATATTGTTAAAAGAACAATCATTTTTTTGTAAAAAAATCAGTATGGATCTTACTTCAGGCGCGATAAATACTAAATGTTGTTGTTAAGATCAAGAAACTTTCACTGTTACAGCCTTGATGCAAGTAATTTAGCTTTAGACTTAGATAACTGAAAATCTTTTGTAAGATTCTTTAGATTAGATTACTCTGGTACACTAATGATTCAAAGATCAAAGAGGGTACCGGAGCTGGGATATATAAGTTATAACCAAGAAGAGAAATGACTCTTTTCTTGGGAAGATACCCAACAGTATTTCAGGCAGAAATATACGCAGTTTTAAAATAGGTAGGTGAGATAAAAAGGAGAGCTTTCAAAGGAACGCAGATCTATATTTAGATCAATTTAGATTGGTTGGGGAATATCAAAGTGAACTAATAGCTCTGATGAAGGATCTAAGGGTGCCTAGATGTGCGGTACGAGAAGCCGTCAAGCAATGGTTTAAAAAACACCACAAAAATCACTGGACAGCCAAACAGTGATTGAACCATAGCAGGCTTTTTATAGGGAGTTTGGACCAGAAATTAGCCAGGAACTGCTTCAAACGAGCAGGCACCAATTAAGTATAATGACGGGACACATGACCGTCGAACTTCACGTGCGTAAAATGAATCTTTACAACGGAGACCTCAGTTACAGACTATATGGTCAGATCGAGGAAACGGTAAATCATATTATATGTGATTGTGAATTACTAGATCGGAAAGGAATGCGAACCTTCGGGTCGAGAAATTTAGAACCGAACGAGACACTGCATTTGGGATTGTTTTCAAAACCTTATCGCTCTTGCAGAACACAATAGGACTCTTGCGTGGATTACAGGACACAAAGGCATCCTAGGCAATGAAAATCTGACCAACTTGCAAGACAAGGATCTGCTACAATATTTATTGAACTCGAACCTGTATTTGGCATAGGTGGTTATCCTGATGGATAAACCATCAATACTAGATCTACTGGCAAATCCCTGCATTTAATCAAGCAACAGATTAGGCTGACAGCGGGACTAATAAACTGTCAGTGCAGCTTAAGAAAAAATCTAAAAACCATGGGCATCAGTAATGTAGAACCAACATGGAGACTACGTAATGGATGTAAGAGAACAAAACAGTCTCACACGTCATCTTCAAATGCGAAGCTTTAGCCTGATGGAAACACCTTCAAGGATCGAACAATCTGGAAGGCTTGTATCCAGATAACAAGACAGGCTAATAAACTTGATTAAAGCAACTGCAAAATGGTTCATGAGGTTAAGTTGACAGAGTGATGGAAACTCAAGGGCGAGCACCATAAGCTTGTACTGACCGCAATGCATTCGAGTTCCGGTTAGTGGGAATAAAAACGTCTTACTCTTGACTCGATAAATGCTTACTTTTGTTCGGATCAAGGAATGGAAAAAGGCCAAAATAATGAAATTGACTTCTTAAATAATAATATAAGAAAAATAAATAATCACCTAGAATTCGACATTTATAGAAAATCCACTACCACGAACATCATACATTAAACCAGTCTTGACTGATAAAATTTTCTCCTTTTCATAGTTTAATCCATATACTTACCACTCTTCCACTAAGTAAAGAAAACTTTGATAAAGAATCAGTGCGGTTAGTGCATAAGTACTGTAGAGCTGCAGAATCACCAAAATTTTTAGGCTAAAAGCATTGTTTTAAATATCCTATAAAATATTTTATAAACCAGCCGCTATGAATTCTGGAATGCAATAAAGTCGAGTCGAGAGTTAGTTAAAAAAAAGAGAAAATAATTAAAACTAGAACACAGGAGAAAATGCATGAAAGAGTGGTTCGAAGAAGAAATGGAACAAAGAGAGACAGAATAATGTTTATATGTCTGATTATGTATAATTGTTGTCATGTGCTTGATGCGTACGGCCAGCGCCAGTTATCCGTTCGATTCGGTCATACAAAATAATGTAATAGGAAGACGTTCGTTCAATTCTAATTACGTTAGAAACTAATTTGGTCAACTCGGAATTCGCAGATAGAATACTGCTTCCCTTTTCACACCCGCCGCGCCCCTTGTCTTGATTTAACATAGGTTTTTGAGTGTAAATCGGTTCTGCAGTTTCGGCAGTTAAGTTTGTTTATTAGCGCCGCGTGTGTTCTTGTAATACGGTGTGGTAAGGTGCGGTAATAAAAAATGTTAATAATTATTAAAATCGGGTAATCGGGAGGATTTAATATATTCAAACTGAAGAAGGAAAGATGTCCTTTACCGGATCTTCTGATTGAAAAAGAAGGGTCGAGCCGAGGAAAATCCTACAAAAGATAATTTAATCGAGACTATCTAGCTGTAACAGAAAAATATACTTTTTTGTTTTCCATGTGTACTTTTTGGAGGAGATAAGTCTCGGATACAAATTGATGTAATCGACTTAGTGCATTTAAGCGAAAACATAGAAAGAAATGAGATAAAAATAATATACACGATGAAATTGAATTTGCTTTGTTAGGGACTGTTAGGATAAGAGAATAATTAGATTCGGCGTATTGGATGAATATTTGGAAATTTAATGAGTGTTACAAAACATTGGTATGTTTTATCAAAAATCATGGATTGTATACAATTTTTTGGTATATTTGAGTTGGCTCTTCGAGGCACGATGAAACAGAACAATCTGGCAATTCGGGTATTTTTCGTAGTCTAATAAATTTCACTGCCGAACTTAATAAAACTCTAGCGGAACATTTAAAACATTTTACAGTGTTTAAAGGAATTTCTATGGAAATTCAAAATGACCTGTTTGATTGTATGTTAGAGATATGTAATGAAATAATTTTGTCCGAGATTCACGAATTCCCATATTTAGCAATTATGGTGGACGAAAGAACAACTGTTTCAGCAAAGTCTCAATTGGCCAAAATATTTAGATATTCTTGGAATGGAGAACTTGTAGAGCGATTTTGGACCTATTAAGAGCCTTCAAACTTAGATGCAAAAAGTTTAAGCTAAGATATTTTCAGTGTTTTAGATCCCATATTAGAAAATTCAAACAAAAAGCTGTGTTAAATAAAACCATTGAATGACATGTTCCCCATGGTACTCCAACTTATTGAAATTTTAATATTAGAACCGTAAATGTAGTTTTTGAACAGCGTGAATCTTTAAATAGAAGATAGTTTTAATCATCAAACAGCTTATAGTGCCATTCCATTAGAAGAATATTTGTAGATGCAAATTTCATTTTTTGGTTAATACTTTTTTATAAAGTGATGCCCCATGCTGATATTTTATTTGATGGACTGCAAAAAAGGAAAACGGATCCGCTAGAAATAATCCAAAAAATAGCTTTTTTTAGCAAAATATTGTTTTAATTAGGAATACGCTGGACGATATTGCTAATGATGCTTCTAATTTATAAACTGAACCTTCTAATATATGCACTGAAACGATGCACGCCAAAAAAAAAAAAAAGCAAAGAAATGATAGGATATCGCATCTTCGAATTGCTGCAATAGAAGTTTGTTATATAATAATAAACTGTACAAAAGATCGTTTTGATTTTGAAGATCACTTATCGGCAGCTTCATTATTATACTTCCAAATTTAGATAAGGAACATCTGAAAATTGAATTATCTGTTATTTATGCCAGAGCAGATTATAGAGAAATAAGAGGGGCTATACCTTTTTTGAAATTTTTAATTAAAAATAATTTATTAAGAAATAAAAAACTATTAGAAATTTTGATGACTACAGCAGAAGCTGAACGATATTCTTCTATTTTAAATAGAATAAAGATTTTCTTAACAAATTCCATGACTGAAGATCGTCTGGTGGCTTTATGTTGGCGATTGAAAAGAAGCTAATTGCTTCGAAAAAAAATCGAAGAATCGATTTAATATACAAGAAATAATTTTTTGGACGATAGTGAATTTTTGATTAGCATAAATAGTAAAAACATACGTAAGGGGAACAATATTATTTGTTTGTAAGTATATAGAAAGCTTATTATCAAACTATTTTTATGCATAGACAAGTATGCAGTGCAGTGTACAAAGTGTTCGACTTTTCAAATATTTAAGCCCTATGTGGATTTCTAACAGAAATTTGCAAGTTTCTTTTTGTCTCTATAAAATTTAAATGAAGTGCCGAACCCATAATTTTTATGGTTACGAACCGCCAATGTAAAGAACTCTGTACTATTAAATAAATCACGAGAAACAACGGTTACCAAGAAAACCTATCAATAGTCTGCTAAAGAAAAAACAAAAAAACTGTTAAGAACAGAATTTTATAGCGTTAATAACCCAAAAGAAATCAATTTCAAATTTGTACACTATATACCACAACTCAGTTATAAAATTTGTGATAGATAAATAATTTAGATCGTAAGATTATATATGTATAAGTAAATTGAGTATGGGCCACTGATCTCTACTATGGATCCCTACTCTTGTCGGCTGCTAAAGCCAAAAAATGGCAAACCATGGGCGAAAAAATGCGTTTCTGCACATCGGGCGGCAGTCATATTTTTGGATGCTGGCCAGATGAGGGCATGCGCATAAGCGACTTCCTGTTATCGATCGGTTGTTTCGTAGTGCCATCCGTAAACAGCACAGTATCGTCTTAACGCCATTTTCGTGTTTATTTTTGCTTTGTAAGTTACATGCGATTTAAACGGATTTATAGCGTTTTAAGCGATTTATTTTATTTGTTCTTGTGTTTTTATTTAATATAATGGAATGTGTACATATTTTATTTGATTTATTTTCCTTTTTCTCTATAGGGTAAAAAATAATGTTGCTTTACAACGTTTTTGGATTTACGTTGTTTTCGTATAACATTAAATTTCCAAAACATGTAGTATGATATATTTCTGGCACTTTCCAAATGATTACCAACACAAACTGAATTTTTAAACAGTCAATTCTTAAAAAAAAAATCAAAATTCGCACCAAACCATAGAATAGTTTATTCTATCATATGAAAAAAGTACATTCATCAACATGTCAAGAAATGGTATAATTTCTCCATCTATTACATTACTTACATAAATAAAAACTAACGATTCATTTCAAAATATATTTATTTGGCAATGCAAGTAAGTATAATTATGAATAAAAACATACTTCCTCATAATGAAGTTGGAATATTTTAAAACATACATATATAACTTACAATAATTATAATGTATTATTATTTGGTTATATACATAAAATACTTGAGTACAAGGTTTATATTGTAGCCATAATCGGCTATTGGCTCTATAATTTCTAAGCTCTGTTTGAATTATTTTTCCAAATTGCCAACGAATTTTTTCCAGTAACTAATTTGCACAATGTCCATATTCTTGCATAACTTCATCTACCTTATATTTAACCGATGTTTCCAACCAGCTCAAATGTTTTTTTTTGTTCTGCAGCCAATCTGATTTATAATTTTGTATGTTTGAAGATTGTGGACATGACGTTAAAAAGCGTCGTTCATTATTAATACTGGTTTTGGAAGTAAATTCAGATTAGTTATGTCCGTACTCATTTTATGAAATTGTCATGAATCATGTTGTCATGGAAATCCTCACTTTGAAATCGTCAAATAAAAAATTCATTAATATGTTAACAGAAGCAAAATATTACGAAATAAGTTAGACAAATGTGAATTTCTTTTGTTGGTATATTTTTTTTATTCACCCCAGCAATGACCTTGTTCACTTATTTTATTTGAAATAACATTTTTATCATTTTGTCGAAAAAATTAATGCGATAAGAAAATATATGCTCCGTTCACCATTACGGCAGAAAAAATTATTATATAAAATTATTTTCAAATCCTGCATATCCGTTAAAAACCCATTTCGTATCAATATTTTCTTAAAAAATTAAAAAAAAAAGACAAGGAAAAGATGGTAATTATTTTTTCATAATTAGAGAATAAATTGCCGAACTTTAAAAATGTTAATTATTCACTCCCACCCCACAACAAGAAAGTTAACGCACACAGACGGAAACAATAGATTAGAGAAATAGTAAGATACATTTTTTTCACAATTTTACTTTCACAGTATAAGAAATTACTAAACTAACTCCCATCGGTACACTGATCGGATTATTCCCTTCTGCTTCAGATATTATTTGTGCCCATATGATATAACTCCCAGAACAAGAAAGTTACATGAGACCGACTTCTTTACTAAAGATTGCAACTTTGATAACTTGTTTCATTTAGACACCATTTATGACTAATTGAACTAACTAAATAGATTTTCGAAGTTCGGTCCTGTCGATGGTTACCTGATCAATTTGTAGTGCGCATGCTGACATCTGGTCTAGGATGTTTACATTTTATTGTCGTAAATTTGCCGTTTTTGGGATTAAGCTTTGCGGATCTATAAATATTTTATCTATGGTATGGGCATGTTATTCGTTAACAGTAAGGATAAAATAGACAAATTCAATAGACCGGTAGTATATAAAATTAATTGTGCAAATTGTGATGCTATATCCATAGTTCAAAGTAGTAGAAGTATAAAAACTAGACTTACAGAACACAGACCTGCAATTTTAAATATAATATAAAAATTTCAGGAATGTCCTCGCACTGTATATATCATACTCATTTCATGGATTTAAATAATATTACATTATTTCATTCCGAAAATAAGACTAAAATGTTATTACTAGAACAACTCGAAATAAAAAAAAATAATAGTCTACATCAGGTTACCAACGGCCAACAAAACTTTCTTATTCTTGAAAAAGCCCTCACAAAGTCATATATGTATAGTGTTTATCTCTATTAAACTACTGAAACATTAAAACAAACAGTGTTGAAAAATATGACAAAAATATATTTCACAATAAAAATTAGTAGTTTTTTTTTTGTAAACTAATGTTTTAAAAACAACAATATCATTTTCGGTTCAAAATCCCAGGTTTTTTTGCAGATTCTACGACAATTTCAGCTTGCTATTGTCGCCTCTTAGGGAATCTTTTCAATGTGGATGTTCCGGATCAATTTCTTTCCCTTTAATTCATTAAGCGCTGATACGTTTATATTTATTTAAGTTATTTACACATTTAATAAATTTTCAAACACACTGACGATTTCCACTTCTGTTTCTGTCTGAATGTGAAAGAAAACTTTTAAATATACATGTTCTTAACATTCTACATATTTAGCTTTCTCCATAAACAGAAGAAGGGTCTCAAATGAATACTTATGTATATATTTTTTTATTGTTTGCATAACTTTTGATATGAGTAAAATATTTTGATGCGGCTTTCATCATATTCTAAGGGATACTCTCAAGGGGGCCGTAAAAATATTTCCAAGACATGTTTATTGCAAAGGGGATAAAAACTGAAAATAAAATGTTGGCTGGCGTGTATGTGTATTTTTTTTGTGATCGCCTTTTCCATCTTATCTAAATGATTTTTTTCTTTTTCACTGTCTTTTAAACTACTTTCACGCATTCGTGTAACATTATGACTTCGGCCGCTGGTGACATTAGAGCATTTTTTTCTAGGTGCCCTCTGTACCTTGGGCTTATTTTATGTTTTTAGGGTCGCTGATTTCCAATTTTGAGGGTGCCAGGCCGAATTCCTTATTATTAATAATCTTATTTTGCAAAATTGGGTTTTTTCGTATTTTTAGTTCAGGTTAGCTCACGAAAACTATAGTCAAGCTCAATCTGAATTGAAAATTCGACTCTATGGAAAAAATACATCAAAACGTCGTTATATGTTTTTTCATTAAACGTATATTTTTCGTAATAAACTAAACGTAGGATGCGGCGACTCGTGAGGAGGTTGCGCTCCACTGCAATAATTAATCACTTTATTTATCTTATGAAGTTTATTTCAGTAATTATCAACTAATTATTTTGTCATGTTTTTTATTCTTTTATTGTTATTGTTAATAATGGAAGAGCACAATGTTGAAATATTTTCAACATTCCTGTTTATGTCCCTCACAAAAGAGATGGCTACTCTGCTGAATAGTATAAATTTCCGCTGTAAAGATCGTCGTACGTTGTCTGAGTAGAACTCTTCCCAAATACACGGGCTCCGTTTCTTTCATCCTGTCGAAATCTGTCTGTAAACCACTAGGATCCATTTTTCTAAAGATTTTGTTTCTCATTCCAATTCTTTCTACTTGGCAAAAGTATCTCAAGAGAGTGGTTGGGTTTCAAAAGCGACGCCATGTAATTTATTTGAATAGGGATTGATGGGCATCTCTTTAACACGTTTTCCTAGACACCAGAGTAGCCGCCCGTTCCAGTTCTAAGGTGCCCTAGACATTTGAGGCTACTAGCAGTCTTCAGGGTCTCATTCTCTATGTATAAGTAGAGAGGAGGTGAGCTCACCAGGATCTCCATAATCGCAGTCACTATTCCCCACATAAGCCATTCTTTGAACTTTGTCAAGTTATAAATGGTGTTTGTGCTTTGTTGTACTAGATCACCCAACACTAACGGCGTACGTGATCATGGGACGGATCACTACAGTGTATATCTAAAATAGCAATCTCGGTATCAGCCCCAATGTGTATCCTACGCCTTGTTTACAAACCCAGAAAACACATATGGTACTCTTGGTTTGAGCCTCAAAATGATCATTTCAGCTCAGTCGCGAGCTCAGGTATTTAACTGTCCTCGTTTCTCTTTTTTTTTTTTGTAAAGAGTACCACCTCGGCCTTGTCCGGGTCTATTCCGATTCCTTTCCTGTGGCACCATCGCTCCGCGATCCGGAGGACCCGCTTCATTGGTTCCAGGCCTCAGATGTCGCAACTAGGGCACAAAATTACCAGGTCGTCGGCGTAGTCTTGTATATACCTCCATAAAAAATTAACTTCACTCTTGTTGAGGTAAGCCTCGTTGAAAATTGAGAAAAATAACGCACGAAATTGTTGAGTTAAAGTAATTCAATGACATTTCTTCCTAAAATTTTAATTGTAAACTAATTAAGCCAAATGTAAAAATAATAGGTTTTAACACATTTATTAGCTTTTTTTTTTATGTTTCTCTGTTTAATAATTTGAGTTTTCTAGAAAGGTATTGAAAGGTTTACTCATTCTTACATAGTTAAAAGTAATCTTAAATTTAATGCAAATTTAATATACATTCTATATTAAATTTTATGGTTTTCTATTTTAAATCGTGAATAATTTACATTTACTTTAAATTTAATGCAAATTCATTGAAATATCAGTTCGTTGTACATTAAATTTGATTAAATGGTATCTGAAATTTCAATAAAGTAACTGAAAAGATATATCAACTTTCTGTACAATAAATTAATTCACATATTTCCTGACATTAAAGGAATTTACATTAGTATTCATGGTACATTGCATGATATTTCGAGAGATGGCGCAACTTCTATTGAACTTTTTATTTAGTATGATATAAGTTGCTTAAAGGACTCGATTTTCTTATGATGTGTATATGTCTGCCGGTACTGATGGATACCGGTATACAGATCATGGTATACTACCTATTGGAAAAATTTCCACCTTTTCCTGGTAGCAGAATTTATTGACCTCATATTAATGTTGGCGCATTAAATATGTGATATATATTAAATTCAATGAACACTAGCTGTATATTTAATGTACATAGTCAACTTAAAAAGTAATGATCAAACTTTAAACTTAATGTATGATTACATGTAAAAATTATCGAATTTAATGTATTACATTAACTAAATTTAAGAAACGGTTTATAAAATTTGCTTCCAATACATTTACCCTAAATTTAATGCATTTCCTTTTTACAATGTACCTACAAAAAGGACAGGGCCGTACGAAGAATATTTTTGAAAACATTCGTTAATGATTGACAATTTGGGATCGAAATGTAGGAAAAACATATTCGCGTGCAAGTTCATAGCAAATTAAATTTTCTTTCCAAGTATGAAATTAAAAGCCTAGGACCGTAATTAAAAGAAAATTTGTTAGTACTCTAACGTTAAGTATCAATTTGAAAAGTCGGTTAACAGTTCTTGAGCTATTAATTTTTGACGTTCATATAGTTCCTAATATCTTCGAAACCAGAAATAATTTGACAACATTGCCGACAAGATAACCAGACAAGGTAATTTTTCTTCAATTTAACTGATCTCGTAGCTTTTACGGTTTCGGATATAGCAATACTGGCCCATTTTATTTAGAACACCTTGTATAAACAATAGAGGTTTTTTAAAGTCGATTATTTTTTTCTTTTTATTTTTATACGATCATCTTTGTCTAACCAAGATTAATGGGGGTAAATGCTCCGACGGTTTTTAATAACGTTTGCTATAGTGTAGGTGTTTTATTTAAATATTCATTAAGCAGCCTATTTTGAAGACCATGTTAGATTGATATTATAAAATTGGTTTCCAGGGTATTGTATACTGAAGCTTTAAAATTAGCATTCAACGTAAGCTGAAATTATGTATGCATTTCTCTTGTTATTTTTTTCCATATCCTACCAACCTACGCAAAATAAACTCGTGGACGTCATCTCCATGCTGCGCCCTTCTAGGCAACTTTTTCAGAGTTTTTTTATCTATAAACATTACGCGTTAGACGTGTGTAGTTTTCTTTTTATGTTTTTTTTTATCTTGTAGTAATGGATGAGGAAAATAAAAAATGTTTACCTGGTCTACTTTCAGAGGAATATTTGATATTACAAAAAGTTTGTTTTAAAACAATCAAAAACACACTACTAATTAACCCAGGAAATCATTAATTGTTAACACTGTACATAAACGTTGTCCCGTTGTAAAATAACATTCATATTCTACTACGAAGATACATACACATAGCCAATAAAAAATATGACATTTCCTTCGGGCAGAAAAAAAAGGACGAATAGTATGGGTTCTCGTGATCGATCAAGGGATTCGAACACACCAATGTGTTTCTTATGAACTTCGACCCGCTATTATTAATATAGGGAGGCTGTTTTCCTGAGAAATGCCCATATTTATATATATATATATATATATATATATATATATATATATATAAATATATATGTTATGTCGGATATTCTCACGGGTGTGATGTGTAATCGAAGGTTTTCGGGCATCCCGTATATGTGCTGAGTCCCTCTCAGGACTGTAAGGCAGCTGACTTTTCATCTGATGGTCCGGAACCATTCGGAAAACGAACACGTCCGACGCGCACACGGTACCGATAACACCGGAGTCGCAGGCGTCAGTTCGCTCGTGGACGCCATACAGTGAGCTTTGAAAATGGTGAATGAGATTTCACCGAAACGTCAGCTGCTTTACAGTCCTGAGAGGGACTCAGCACATACACGGGATGCCCGAAAACCTTCGATTAAATATATATATATATATATATATATATATATATATATATATATATATATATATATATATATATATATATATATATATATATATATATATATATATATATATATATATATATATATATATAAAATAAATACTGAGCATGTTGAATAAACGATAGATGTATATAAATCCCCATAAGTCATCACCTTGTTGTGCCCAAGGTCTTTAGTGTGCAACTGCGAGATGCATTGGTGTCTTCACAATATTTCTGGTCAACAAAAAGGGGCCTTTAAATCATTTAAATTGTTTTGGCGGCATGGATTTTGTAAAAAACATTTAAATTACACTATAAAAAGGAAGTGCATTAAATATAAGGTAAATATGCTTGAAACAAATTTCATAAACCGCTTCTTAAATTCAATTAATGTAATGCATTAAATTTAATAATTTTTACATTAATCTGAATTAGTGTATCCATTAAATTTAATGCAATCATACATTAAATTTAAAGTTTGATCATTACTTTTTAAGGTGACTATGTACATTAAATTTATAGCCAGTGTTCATTGAATTTAAGATATGTTATCAGATATTTAATGCACTATCATTAATATGAGGTCAAAAAATTCTGCTACCAGGAAAAGATGGAAATTTATCCCTTAAGTAGTGTACTGTCATCTGTACACCGGTTTCGAACTCATTGGTCTCCATCAGTACCGGCAGACATGTACACCTCATCGTAAGAAAATTGAGCCCTTGAAACAACTTATAGCATACTAAATAAAAAGTTCATTACAAGTTGCGTCATCTCCCAGAATCTTATGCAATGTATCATGAATATTAATGTAAATTCCTTTAATGTTAAGGTACATGTGAATTAATTTTAATGTAGAAAAAGCTGAAATATCTTTTCAGCTACACTATTGAAATTTAAGATACTATTTAATCAAATTTAATGTACAATTAACTGATATTTCAATGAATAAATGTAAATTATTCACGATTTAAAGTATAAATACATTAAATTTGCATTAAATTTAAGGTTATTTTTAACAATGTATAGTGATGTTTAATATGTTTGAATAGAGAGTTATAACAGCTTAGATAAGGTGCCATTGATAAAGACGAATTTTTATTCAGTTTGTTTATTGTACATTATAAAAATGTATAATTTTATAAGACTTGTTGGTAATGTATTTTTTTGGAAAAATGTAAATATTAAGAAAGAGTGTCTTAAAAAGTACACTAATACTGAAACATATATATATAATGAGGACGTAAAGACTGGAATAAATTCGCCATTTAAATAACTCAGGGTTTTTTGTGGTACGAATTTCTTTCAATATATTAAATTTTACAGGTTGACTCGAAAGAAGCTGTGCTATAATCAACTTTGTATATTAAATACACCAATCAAGTTAGACGAGTTACTTCGAAAATTACCGCTAGCTCTCCATCAACAATCATGACCCCATTTCTAGTAGATCTGAATTATTTACCAGCATATCTGATTTAATGGTCTGTTTCTTTGTCACAATTTGTGAAGTTGTCACTTTGAATTAATTCATCTGAAAATAAGACTTACTGAAGCACAAAGGATATAAATTCTAACGATAACAGAATATGGTGCTAGAATAAGAAGATGTGTGGTCACCAGACTTAAATCCTCTTGACTCCTTTTCGTTGGGTTACCATGAAGGTAAGTTTATTGTTAATTAATCAGTGGCAGATATTTTCAACATTTAATAAAATGATAAATTAACTGTTGTTATTACTTCATTTTGAGTTTAAATTGTCAATAAATCAAAAACATTTACATTTAGGTACTTGGAATTTTTCATGGGGTTAAAAGTTAAAAAAAAATTAGGAGTCACTATTGAAACAATTAAAGTTGAGTGTAGCACAGTTTCTTTCAAGTTATCCTGTATGACTTAATATATTCATACCCAAAAAACAACATCGCCGTGTCAGAATAAATTTTCAAAAAATCCAGTTGTTTTTTAATTTTTTCTGAATGACGCTGAAATGTATGTGGATAGTTAACTTTAGATACATGAGCTTTTAAATATAAACTACATTACATCCCATGTTTTCTTTTGTTCAAAATTATAATTTAGTACACATTATTTTACTTCCTTTAAATTCAAGCTGCGTTATGATGGAATGCCAACATTAGAATTATTATTATAAAATATGTGAACTGTATATAAAAACCTTATATTAAAACAATATGTATGGTTGTTAATTGATGATCCAAAGTTAAATTAAAAAAATAAAATTTTTGGAAATAAATTCCTTAATACTTGTGATTATTTAACTAGAAACATTTTAAATCTGAGGTGGTGATATATGTAGACTGTACTTCTATTTTTATGTTAAAAAATACTCATAGCTTTTACACTATTCTCAAGATGGATAAATAAAAAATATAATTAGTTTCAATTCATTTTTGGGGATGTTTCGTAATGTAACTGTTTGGCTAAACATTTTTTTTTGTAAAAAATGCGATATATCGACTATTTAAAAACTATAGAGAGTCCTAAAAAAGTATAGTGTAAGTCCTCGCTTATGATGTGTCTTGCACACTTTCCTACTTATGGGAGCTATCATTCTGTGATTACTATACAATCTCAATAATAACCATGTAAGATATTCTGTCATTTTTTTTTTTAAAGAAGTGTAACCAGCTGGTTTTAAAGTAATTACTTTGAACAGAAGTAATTATTTAAATAAAAAAAATTAATATACCATGTTTTAACAACGGACTAAAAAGTACAAAATAATATAGTCCCGTTTAGATTTATAACCCCATACAAATTCCTAATCTTGTACACATTGTCCTGTCATTGTGGATTTTTAATAGCTATGACAATACTTGCAAGATTTAAAACAATAAACGTGGAGTGCAAGAGATAATTAATGCGTGAATAGTTTACCTGAGTCACTAAAACTTTTATTGCATTGTAAATGATATGAATTCTTGTGCGAGTTTATCAACGACAACTACCATCTACACTCTTCACATGCACCATTATATGCATCTCACATCTTTCGTTTGAAATCTTACAAATATTTTCATAGCTATGAAAAAAATACAATCATAAATTTTCAGGACAGTGTGTTTGGAGTCAGGAATCTGTACGGAATTATAAATCTCTATTGGTCTAGGAGAAATTATTTTATAAACTTTGGTCCGTTTTAAAAACAAGGTATATTAAAAAATTCGTTTATTCAATTATTTTCTGCTTTTTAGTCTCAAGTTTAAAATATTGCAAAATTTGTACCGAATAGACAAAAATCGCTTGTAAAATTTGTATCAAACAAAGAAATAAACAAACAGATAGACAAGAAAGTGAGTTAAAACTGTACTGTCACCTAGTTCTGAACTATGTTTAAAATTTCAAGGCTTTAGCTCATCGGGAAGTTAGTTTAGAATCGATGGGAAAATTTTTATTGAACGGACAAACAAACAAACAGCCAGAAAAACGAGTTATTCTTGCAGTCATCCTGTTCTAAGCTATGTTTAAAGTTTCAAGTCTTTAATTTCATATTTTATTTGTTAAAAACGATAAAAAGTTTATCAAGAAAATGGCGAAGGACTCCCATTTTGCAATATTTATAAATATTAATAACTTTTACAATAATGGAAGAAAGTGACATATAACAAATTAATAATGAGGACATTATGGGCCTTTATAAGTGTGTGAAAGTTCAGCCAGATCGGTTGAATAGTTTATGAGTAATGTCATTTGTTTATTAAAAATACCAAAACTTTAATCAATTGTTTCTCAAAAGAAAATGCTTCTAGAGACATTTTAAAAATGAAATGGATTCTGGAAATGTTGAAAAATTAATATATTTATTCCAAAATTGTTAAAACGTGGGTTAAAGAAGGGGTGCTTATAAACAATTAGAATAACTTTGTTATTTTTTGTGGTACAAGCTTGTTATTAGGTGGAGTGTAAAGATGGTTGGAAACTCCGGATTTTAGAAAAAAAACGCCCTACGACCAATAGGAGCCAAGATAGTCATTTTTTTAAAAATCATATCTCTGTTGTTCATAAACGACTGAATGAGATCCCTACTTTTTGCTATAGCTATATGCTATATGCACGCTGTAAACGCAGCTGGCACGAGAATTTCTCTGTTGTTTATAAACATTAATGGCCAGATTCACTAGGAATATTTAAAATTTAAACCCGATCTAATTGCCATGAAATTTAAATCTTATAGTCAGCCAGTTTTGTTTTGTTTATGATATTGTCATAATTTATATTAGATATGTCAACAAATAAACGCTTATATAGGGACATTAAGGATAACAATCTTGTAATAAAATCCTGAAATATTTAGGAGAAATAATATTTTCCATTTTTGCCAGTTCAGTAATAAAACAAGATGATTTTTATGTTTTTATTTTTAGGATTTAAAATTCATTCGACTTACTTTTGTCAATTTAAGACCTCAGCTGTCAATTTAGTTGGTAAATTTAAACCATGTTAGTGAATCCGGCTGTAAAAGTCGAAATTTTTACAGATTTTATACGAGGACCAATATTTTATGATACAATAAATAAGTATACAATTTATGCATGATGCATGAAGTGCTTAGCTCTTTAAAGTGTGTAGTTGGTCGTGGGGTAGCAACCCGAAGCTACGTTTTCGAGAGGCGATATTGATATGACATCGATTTTCAAATTAGAGTGCGCTGCAAATTTTAAGAGTATCTTGGGTTCTAGGCAACGTAGGACCTTCTTTTTTTAACTAGGGTAACTAGATGAAATCTGAACAAATAGCTAATTTTCATTATCGTAGAAAATCGGGAAACGCCGAAAAATTGACATGTTTTATTAACCAAAATTTATTTATAACATAAAAACTAAAATTTTGTGATATATTGTTACTTTTACTTTAATTTTGCAATAAACATTATATTCTCATAATAAAATATTTCCGAGTTGAATTTTCGACAATTATATATATATATATATATATATATATATATATATATATATATATATATATATATATATTATTTATGAATAAAATATTAATGTGATGTAGAAAATTCCACCTTCGCTTGCCAAAACAAATGGACGTGATTCAACTATTCAATTATTACAAAAAAAAAATTTAAATTACATTATACATTTACATATGTTATAGTAGCTTATGATTTAGTATAGCCTATTATATAATGCACCTAAATGCAAGAGCATTTGTATGTGCAATACTGAAATACCCATATAGGTATATACATCCTAATATACACACTTACATATTAATATATTTATTCATACATATACAATGATTATTTACTTGAATTTATAGTATAAACAAGATTTACATTTCAGTTCCCATATGGTAATTTTTCCACTAGCCATCTTGTATTGTTTTGATGATTTGATAATTTTTTACAATATATGATTTATACTTACTGTTAAAAAGGTTTAATCTTTTAATACTACGTATTTCTACTGGTAAAATGTTGTAGTACTTAGGGGCTAAATAGTCAATAAATTTTAAATTAATAGTTTTTCTATTTCGAGGTATAATCAAGTTTTTATCTATGTTTACCCTGGTTCAATAGTTATTTTGTATATTTTTTTCATGTTATTTTTGTTATTTTCAATTTGATTTTAATAGTAGTTAAATTTTTGTTTTTTTATGAGCCTGTTTAATATATTCCTGTAATGTTTGTATTCATTTTCTGATTCAATGCTAAAATTATTTGATAACTTTTTTTTTAGTTTATCTCTATGTTTAATTGATACCACCAATCCTACAGAAATCCATTCTTATATTTTTTTATGGTTTTTATTAAAAAGATATCGTTTAGTAGTGCAGTTTTTAAAAATTTTAGTATAAGTATCAACAAAAATATTTGTAGACAAGTCAGGATAAGGGGTGTGTAAAACCTCTTGCCAATTCACATTCGAAATTTCTTGCTTTAGTTTATTATAATCTATGTGTTCATGAATATATGTTTTTGACTCACTATCAATTTTATTCCCATCGGTACATATATTAAGCATCACCGGTAAGTGATCTGTTACATCTGTGTCCAATCTATAAGAATTAAAGGACATATTGTTAAGTTTCTCACAAAAATATGGTCAAGGCAAGAGTTCGCCCTTGTAGGCAAAGTAATATAAGGAATGAATCCATATCGCCCCATTAATGAAAGAATTCGTTTACCATTTGACATTGATTATTTTTTATATTAATATTAATATCCCCCGTAAAAATTTCAATATTACTCGATATGTATTCTTCAAAATAATGTTCTAAATCATTAATAAATAAATTCTCACCAATCGTAGGCGATTTATAGACAGCAGACACACCAAAATTCATATATATATATATATATATATATATATATATATATATATATATATATATATATATATGAATTTCAAATAAACATAAAACCTTTCTGCTTTTTTAATATATAATAATGAATAATATTTTTAAGAAGATGTAATTTTTGAAATTTTTATTTAAAATAACATGTGCAATTTCACGGTGAGCCGCACGCTGGTGCCACATCATTTTCGGTACGAGAAATTCTCGTGTCAGGTGCAAATAGTTATAGCAATACAAAAAAGGAGTAATTTATAAACGAGAGAGATATGATTTTTAAAAAAATCTTGGCTTCTATTGGTCTTAGAGCGTTTTTTTAACCTGAAATTATCAACCACCTTTACAGTCCACCTAGTAACAAGTCTGTACCATGAAAAATAACAAAGTTATTTTAGTTGTTTATAAGCAAAAAAACATCCCTTTTTAACCCACTTTTTTAAAAACAATTTTTGAAAAATTATATTATTTTTTAACTTTTCTTGTAGATCGATTCTTCAGGAATTGGTTTCACTTTTAAGAATGTCTCTAGACGCATTATCTTCTGAGAAATAATTGTTTAAACTTTTGGTGTCTTTAATAAACAATTGAGATTACTCTTAATACTGTTCAACCGATCCGGCTGAAGTTTCGTATACTTATAAAGACCCATAATATCCTCACCATCAAGGTGTTATATGTCACTTTCCGCCATTATTGTAAAAGTTAATAACATTTATAAAATAGTGCAAAAATGGGGTTCTCCGACATTATCTCGATAAATTGTTTTTCGATTTTGACGTATAAAACATGAATTTAATACCTGTAACTTTCACCAATACAAATTTTCTTTAAAATGTCATCGGAAAATCGAATTTTCCGACGTAAGTCGCAGTTTATAAATAAACAAAGCTGATCTGACAGTATGTCTTTACATATTTATTATTTACTAACCCCCCCCCCCATGATTTAGAACCTTTAGATACCTGTAACAAATTTTTTCACCTTCTTTTCTTAGACAAACTGGATTAAAAATCGATTGCATAATTTGTACCTAACAGATAAATAAACATGATTTCATACTGTTGTCGGTTTCTATTAATTCTATTACCTACTCAAAAGTATACATTCAGACAATAAATCGAGTTAACAAAAATGTGGTAAAATAATATTTTAGATGAAGCCTAAAACCAAGAAATTCAAATAAAATATATTGTTTTACCCCAACAAATATTTATTTTTATCGGTCTTTTTTATTGAACATATTCATTTAATCTATCTAGTTAAACAAGGACGATCGATTTATTGTTTTATATATACTATACAAAGAGAGATTTACTGTCTAATACTGTTATTTAGAATAACAGAATTGACAATTACGCACGACTTATTCATGCTAGTATCAGAAACTGGCAGTCTAGTTGTATTTGTTCAGATGTGGGTCGAGTAGATCGAAGTAACTTCTTAATCCAAATCTCTGCCAAATCACTTTGGCATTACCAGAGGCGTATCATTTTAAAACTTTACTTGAACCAGTACATTCACCCAAAAATAGAAAAAGAACAAGTTATTAATTTTTTTATCGTAGTTATGTTTTATTATGCAAAAGTGTAAGACATCTTTTCTTCAGCCATACTCTATTCTATTAATGAATAACTGAAAAACTTACAAGACCTATTATATTAAGTAAAATTTTTAAACTTTTTATATTAATAAATACTAAGAACCGTAATACTCCAGACATTAACCATTTTATAAATAACAAATGACAGTAAAGGACTAAGGGCAAGAAGAAAAATGTCCATCTTAATGGAGAGTCATTAACAAAAGGCATGCTTGGCATTTGAAGAGATGACTGGGCCTTCTCTACGAAGAGAATGCTTGAAATTATACAATAAACTTGTAAAACTGAATCTTCAATTTTTTTTGTTGTCTGACATTTTTCCTGCAATCAAAAGTATCAGTACCATTTTAGAAATAAATATTTTTGAGAACTTAACTTGGATTTTTTTTTATTAAAAAATAAAATGTTCTTAGAAACGTGGAATACTCGAACTTTAAAAGGAAATTAAAATAACCACAATATTGTTCAAAGACCCAAGATTAATAATTTTAATACAATGGTTGAAAAAAATAGAAAGTGAAAACAGGTTGTGTGATAATAATTTTAAAATTTATAAATACGTATTTGTGTAAAAAGGAGTTAATAGAGAACACAATTTTAAAAAGAGAAAATATATTTTTTACAATACTTTTTTTCAAAACATTCAAGTACAGTAAAGCGTATAACAACCTATAAATAAAAATTAATAAATTATTAACCTCTTTTTAATCAATCAAGCCTAGCGAAATGACATGCGTAATTAATTAAAAACGGCTTTGTAAGTGAAAAAAATAAAGAACAATTTTCCTTTGTAGTTCAAGGAAGTTATTTTAGCTTGATTTTAAATTTTAATTTAATTTCGGGCCCCTAAGCAACATTAGTAGTTTGTGCCTAATTCTCTTGAAGGGATTTTTAATTGGATTTGTGCTTGGGATTTACTCGATTTTTCGTTTATTTTATCATCGTAAAAGGCCACACAATATCCTTAGTAAGTCTTATTTTTTTCTTATCTTAAGTTCTAGAATTGTCAATGTATTTGGAAAAGAAAAATTAAATGTGCTTAGCGCATTCGTAGACCAATAATTGAATTGTTTCTAAGTATTTTTTTTATTGCAGGTCTTTAATTCTTTTCCTTCTTTTTATCTGCCTTTAAGTCACCGTACTATTATTCATCAAGTTCGAGTTTAACTACTAGCAACAATTTAGTGATCGAGCATTCTAGTACCCAGATCTACTCCACTGCCAGAATTGTAACTCCCGGACTTCCAGGACCTCAGGTTATATTTTTTTCTGTTTTGTACCATATTATGTATGCATATATAAACTTTTGATTTATCACACTGTGCCGGAACTATTTAAAATTTTACGCCAATAATTTTTGGTTCTTCTGCCTAAAGTTTCTACCACAATGGTAAATACCATTGTTGTAGGAACTTAAAAGAATTTGTCAGACATGGTTTAAAGCCAGAAAATGATCGTAGCGGTTCCGAATCCCTCTAGAGTTAAACCGAAAAAGATAAATTTAAATTCGACTTTTTAAATCCTCTATCCCCCTTTATTTACTAGATTATTTTACAGTTGAACTTAATATATCAATATCTTCTATTGCATCTTAGATATTTCTTTTCTTAATGAGATCGTTTCCTGTTTTCTAAAGAAAAACGAATTTTTAACTATTTGGGCCCAGAATATGTGGCACTTTTACCACGACGACTCTCCGACTCCTTTTTGAGCTAATTGGACTAACACCCTAATGTGTAGAGATCCTATAGAAAAGTCAACAAAAGAAAAATAACTACCAACATCTCCTCTCCTTTTCCTCTTGATATGTTTTTTTATTTCATAACAATATAAAGCAGATATAATTTTTTAACGTAATTTTAAATTTCATTTGATAATATAAGTAAAATATTTGATTTAGTTCTCAAAAGTCAATGAATAATGTGCGGGCAGTTGTCTAAATTATTTTCAGCAAAAATTGGGACTGCTATTTTTGATTCTAGACTCCTCCAATATTAAAATACAAAAATCTCACAGAACGATACGTATCTTCTGAAGCTGCTTAAATCATCATATTGAGATTTTTGCTTTCTACTGTTTCCTTTCTTCAGCAGTTTTTAAGTATTGTAGTGTATGCGATGTATTTTAATTATGCAAAATCACGCCAAAAAAGGATTTTTTTTATTAAAAAATAAAATGCTCTTAGAGACTCGGAATACTCGAATTTTAAAAAGGAATTAAAACAACGATAATATTGTTCAAAGACACAAGATAAATAGTTTTAGTACAACGGTTGAAAAAATTAGAAAGTGAGAACGGGCTGTATGATAATAATTTTAAAATTTAGAAATACGTATTTATGTAACAGAGAACACAGTTTTAAAAAGAGAAAATATATTTTTAACAATACTTTTTTTCAGTACATTGAAGTACAGTAAAGCACATAACAACCTATAAATAAAAGTTAACAAATTTGTAACCTCTTTTTAATCAATCAAGCCTAACGAACTGACATGTGTAATTAATTAAAAAATTTATATATATTTACTCAACACCTGATTCAATCATTCATTAATTCCTTTTGATCAGAATCATTTTTGGGTAATACAGTGATATATTCATTATAAATAATAAACTTTTCTATGACATTTTTGAAGATGTAGTGCTTGAATAAATTTCACAAGTCCGCAATGTCTTTAAATAAACATTTGAAAGAATTCATAAAAATGGCTAATCAAGTAATAAATTTGAAAAAATCCAAAAACTTGTGCTTCTTTTTAGTTTAAATCAGAGATTTTTAAAGTATAAGACGCCCCACCCTAACGGAAGCACCGTGTTTCTTCTTAATATTGAATTCTTACAATTTTATTAACTCACAAGGGGAGTTCTCGAGACTGGGGACACCGATTCCCCGGAAACTGGGCTTAGTTACTTGGGTCCAAGGTTTATTGGACAGCTAATTATTTTTGCCAACATGTCGAAAAAAATGTAGGTTCAGGGGTTGCTCGACGAACTCCACTGTTTTCCTCTTGTAGGTTCGGTAGCTTTCTTTGACGCTCCAAATCTACATCGTCGTCATCTCTGGCTTTTTGTTCGTCTTCGAGCTGTTGAAAATTCATAAATTAATAACATACCTCGCATTAATTAATATAAATTGCTCTCCCCCACCACTGAGCCTATTTTTTATTAGGGCATTTTGGCAGAAATGACTACTAATCTGATAAACTTGGGGCCCCAAGCAACTAAGCCCCAAAGTTTCATAGGAATCGGTGAACCCAATTTGGGGATCCCTCTTGTTAGATGTATTGTGACAGAGTCTGGTGATCGAATACACAACGCAGCGAGTTGGGAATAGTGTGAAAAATATCAATATCACAACAATCGCTGTTGATGTTTTCATAATATCTAGGACACGGAGCCCCGATGTGCGTCATGACACAATTAAAATGACACAAAATCAAATATCATAAAATACTGATTCGCCTGTAGTGTTCCTTGTCACAATTCTTGCAAAGAGGAGTTCTTTCCGGATATCTTGATCCATAAGAAAATGAACATATACCAATAACAGTTTCTCATGACCTGGTTGTATGTAGAACTGGCTCGTTTGCAGTTAATTATACAACAACAATATCACGACTTATTTTATCAATATATCTTTAGATTATATTTTTCCAGTGTATCATATGCAGGTTTGTGTAGAATAGTTTTCATAACCTCTTTTTTGATTTTACTATCAGTAGAGAGATATTGTAAGATGCTCATAAACCATCAACTCTTCTTGACGTAGAAGTGAATATATTCTATTTCAAATGTATATTTCTTTTATCAGGATGATACCTTTTCAGATGATCCTCCAACATGGATGGTTTTATAGGGTGTTACGAAATTTTTGCTGCGTCACTCTCTTTTTTCTAACACGCTCGTAAAGGCGTAAAAATACGTCATCTGTTCTGTCATAATCAGCTGTATGTAATTATCGATCCCAAGTAGACGTAGCTTGCACTATTTTGTTGTATTTGTCAGGACTTTGTTTTCAAAAGAGTGTTTTAATGAAAATAGAAAAGGTAATTTTTTTTATACATTATTTAGTTTAAAAGAGTTTCGTATTATTTCTGTTAGTTTAGTCACCTTTTTGACTCGGTTGGTTTGTTCTGCTAAATTAAAAAAAAAATCTGAAAAACTTTTTTTTGTTTTGAAGGGTTTTCCTGCGAAACAATTGCTATATAAAATATAAATTCCGAGACATGTCGATAGGATATTAAAAACCTGCCGACTTCGATGTCAGGTTAAAAAATATCGCTAGTCTAACGACATCTATATATTAACCGGAGTAGTACGACATTTTGTTGTATTTGCAGGAAGTAAACTGTTTCTATATATTTTTCCTTTTTCTCTGCTTTAAGAGAAAATATATATAGTCAACTATTTAAACACGGCAGATAGATTTATTTATCTCTTACTGAAGTTTTGATTTTTATAAATTTCGCACTACCCCGGTGAATGTATAGATGTCGTTCGACTGGAGATATTTTTCAGTTTGACATCGAAGTCGGCAGGTTTTTAATATCCTGCTGATATGTCTCGGAATTTATATTTTATATAGCAGTTGTTTCTTGGGAATGTTGCTCTTGATTCGATACAGCTCCACTGATGAGATCATAAGGTGGGTGAAACGCCTATGGAGAGAGGACCGGAGTTGTAATTGTAGGAAATATACTGTTTCTATATATTCTTTCCTTTTTCTCTATTTGAAGGGAGAATACATGTAGGCAACTAATCAAAGTTATACTGGGTACATTTAATATTAGATTCGACCATATTTAGTAGGTGTTACCTGTGAATAAAAATGAAGCTTTCTGAATATGGTAAGACAACAATTTGAAATTGATTCACCATTTAATCTTTATGGTAGTCGTTGTTCTCTCATTGTTAGGTACAGAGGAAAAGTACTATAAAATTTTGTCTTTAAAAATTTAGACAAAAAGAAAGAAGAAAAGGCAGAAAAGAAATAATACCGATTACTAAAACGAAAAACTAACAAAATGATTAAAAATTTAAAAATTTAAACAGGTGGAAGCAGTCGATTGGAATAACGAATTACCTTTACCTCAACTCATGATTGGCAGTTGGACTATCGGAGTAATCAAAAAAGAATAATTATTTAAAAAAATGTTTGGGCAAGTATATTAATCTATACCTTATTGGTCCCATTGTGATTCCAGTCAGGATAAATAGAAAGATTTTTCTAAATTTTTTGTAAAATACATTACCAGTTCTTGTGGAAAATTGGCTTATTTTACTTTAGCGAGAACTTTGATGGGGCCCCACCTCATTTTTCCGTTACTGTTCGGCATTTGCACGACAAATATAATTGATGGATTGGAAGAGGCAACGAGGCAACAGTAAGATGGCCACCACCTTCTTCAATGTTAAATATGTGTGATTTATTTTTGTGGGACGCTCTTAAAACAGAAGTATATAAGACTCTGGTGATCACCCGCGAAGAATTATTCCTGCTCATTTTAAACGCTGGTAAACTTTTTCATAATTCCTAGATATTAGATAAAGTTTAATTTAATTTTCTAAAAAATGTTAATTGGTGTATTCAGCAAAAATGGCGGCCATTTTGCACATTTGCTTAATTAATTTTTTCTTTTTCGTTTTTTTTTTCAATCTTTTTAAAATACATACATGAACTTCCAACATTTATTTTAAAAATTGTTTTATTATTACAGCAAATTGGCGTATGGATGTAAATGAAAATATTTTTTTTTTGGCAAAACCGCTCCTACAATGAAAATTCCTTAAGAGGTAAATAAGCTTCCAAATACATACGGTTAGAATTATCTAGGTTGTCATCGATGTTTATAAGTGACTTCATTTTCATAACATTTACAGTACTTTATAGCTGGTCGCTATAACACTAGAAAACGTCATATTATACTGTTAGACCCCATATCAAAAATCATTAAATTTACTTACCATACTTTCAAGAAATTTGGCAGAAATCAATATTTTCTTAATACTTTCACATCTTTTACTGCCTAAATGAAGCAGTAACGGATATAACTAAGTTGGTTTAAATCGACCTATTTTGACGTCAAAATTAAGGCATGAAGCTTTGTACATGTATTTTTCAGACACCCTGTATATATCTATATTTCTCACAATAATTAATTTGTTTTATTTCAGAATATCAACGGATTTTCATATTGAATGTATTCAAAGATCTGAAGTGCGTCCACATGTTGCCAAACGTTTCGACTGCACTTTAATGCAGGTTAATCGTAAATTTCTTTTAATTGATATATCAGTAAAACCCAAGGTAAGCTAAATATTTTATTGCAGAGACAAAAGAAATCTATATATTTCAGAAAGCTAATTTTAATTTTTTTCAACCTCATCTAATCGACAAATAGTAGTATAATTCAAAGGAAAATGCCAAAATCCTGATTTCCCATAAGACTACAAATTTTTGCATTTTTGGAAATCGAATTCTGATAAATCTACATTATAAAGTTAATCGAAATTGCGCGATAATATAGATTATAACCTTAACTATATAAAAAAAATTGATTTCCACTATGAACTAACATTTTTTATTCAATATGGGCAGCGATTGGATTTCCTTATTGAGTAAGCTTAGTGATAGCATGAGTTGTAAATAAGTATCATAAAGACCTACGATTTTTAAAATTAATTGTATTATTTTTGATACTTTACTTACTGTCTTTCTCATAATCGTTTACGTACATCAATTTCAGGAATTAGTTGACGTATGTATTTGTTCAGTAATGATTAATTAATTGACTGAGGTAGTAATAAAGTTGCTTTAAATCGTTTTCCAATCATCTGACGATATAGATAAATTCTTAAAAGTTATTTCATTAACGTGCTATAAACAGTACGTAAAATATGCACGACATGATAAACTATAACCTTCATATCGGTAGGTTAGCCCAAAGGAATAACATATGTACGACATAAAATTTAATTTGTGGATCACTGGCTAAAAGAAACTTACTTTTTGACCCGAGGCCTTAAAAAAATGTACCGCAAAATGGAGTGAATTGAGACACTTTTCAAACTTCAGAGAGTTGTAGTTTATTATAAACTCCCAAGTGCTCCTACGCTAGGGAGTTTGTTAAAATTATCTTATACCAGTCTCGTCTTAAAAAATGAGATGGCGAGAAGTTTTATTTAATATTATTCTTTAAACCAGACGAAAGTGGAAAAAATATACAATATATACATATATAAATATATATATATATATATATATATATATATATATATATATATATATATATATATATATATATATATATATATATATATGTTTATGCGGCTTTCACGGATTCCTCCGTGTGAGATGCAATAGCAGTGGATATATCCACATAATGCCGTTGTAGTGCTAAAATCACATTCAGCAAACGTACAACTATATGCAACTCTGTGAATAGATGAAGTAAAATGCGAACAGTAATTGCAAACCTCGTTCCATCATATCCTTTCCGCGTTAGTGGTTGCACAGTTTGAATGAATTGCTACAGAACACAATTCATCCCATTACACCACCATCGAGATGATGGCCTACCTGTACCACCATACCGAGAAGAAAGTCAAAACTTACCCTCCTCGCTACAGTGATACGGCAGAGGTACATGTTTCGTCTCTACTAGACTCATCAGGGAGGAATCCGTGAAAGCCGCATATATATATATATATATATATATATATATATATATATATATATATATATATATATATTGTAGATATGTGTGCGTGGTACATTTTTATTTAATTTAAAGTCATAAATAATTTTAAGTGTTAAAAAAATTGAAAATTCAGTTCCCAGGTTTCACTTGAGAAAAAAATGAATAACCTCGTTCTTCTTCTCTTTTAATGTAGCCCAGGAAACGGAGTGTTAAAAAATATTTAAATACCGCCTGCGATCTGATTGCAGAAATGAGTAGGGAAAGGTAGTAGAAATGACGTCTCATCTTGTGTTTCAACAAATTTTGGTTGAAACATTGTTTATTTTTAACAAATAGGTCGAAAAATGATTTTCCCCGATTTTTTGAATTTTACGGAAAATCTAAAGGATTTAGAGAAAAATGTTCCAGAGACGAATTATACGTCTTGAAAATATCTTCAAAATGAGTTTTGTTTGTCCAAATCGGACTGTAAACAAAAAAGTTATTGCAAATTAAACATTAAAAATGGATTATTTTCAATTGTTAATAACTTTCTTAATATGTATTGAATTGTTTTTAAATTTTACCAGAATGTAAGTTTTAAAGTGCTTAAAAAATGTACGGAAGTTGGGCGCTGTCGGTCTAATAGTTTTTGTAAAATTGCAATTGTTTATTAGAAAAATGAAAAAAGTGACTATTCTTGATTGGCTGTACCGTCGTCTAGGAAACTGCTGCACAGTTCTGTCTGTGCTCATTCTCTTTGTAAAGACTTAAGCTATCATGTAGTAAAAATAAAAGTGGATATTTTTCATATTTTGTTTATGCAAAATCGTCATGAAGATATGGGTAGTTTTTCGCTTATAAATAAATTAATTAACAACCGCATTTTTTGTCTGATTTGTTAATGACTTCGTTTAAATCGACATTTTTCGAGCCAGCTTCAAACCGAAGCCGCCTCATATCTTACTTGAAACCTAGGCGTTTATTTCGCAAACTTAAACATGACTTGGCCATTGCTTCAAGTTATTTTCGCAAAAGCTTGATTTCTTGTCTCTAGTTAACAATAAAATAACGCCTTGTTTTGATATTTTTCTTATTTAAAAACCAGCTGATGACTATTGTGAGGGGTAGAATGTTTTATTCTGCATTTAGCCTTTAACTTAGGAGCTCTTAAACATTAAAAATAATTCAAAATAATATACTAACGCCCATTTGACGCATGATGTAATCGTTCAGAAGTCAACAGCTGATTTCAAGTGCGCTTGAGGTGTTTATTTCGCACTCGAAGCGCGCTTGGGTCAAGTCAACCCTAAATCGTTTCCTGCTTGATTTAACAAATCCAAACCGGCTTCAAGTATAATCTTGCTCGTTTAATTCGTTATTTCTAAGCCGATTGTAGAAGGCGCGTGACTTCAAGAGCGCTCTGAACTGTCGATATAAACGTACTGCTACCCCAAAAAATTCAAAACATGAAAGCTCCACGTTATTTTTCATATACTTTAGGCTCTTATTAATGAACTGTAAAAAATTAAGCTCTAAATATAAATAAACAATCGCTCTGTGATTTTTTGAAAAAAAATTGCTAACTCGGCTCCTATTGGTCGTAGAGACTTTTTTTTTCAAAATTCGTGTTTTTTTACCAGCTTTCCAATGATATGCTTCATTAACAAATCGGACAAAAAATGCGGTTGTTAATTAATTTATTTATAAGCGAAAAACTACCGATATCTTCATGACGATTTTGCATAAACAAAATATGAAAAATATCCACTTTTATTTTTACTACATGATAGCTTAAATCTTTACGAAGAGAATGAGCATAGACAGAACTAAGCAGTTTCCTAGACGACAGTACAGCCAATCAAAAATAGTTACTTTTTTCGTTTTTCTAATAAACAATTGTAATTTTACAAAAACTATTAGACCGACAGCGCCCAACTTCCGTACATTTTTTAAGCACTTTAAAACTCACATTCTGGTAAAAGTTAAAAACAATTCAATAAATATTAAGAAAGTTATTAACAATTGAAAATAATCCATTTTTAATGTTTAATTTGCAATAACTTTTTTGTTTACAGTCCGATTTGGACAAACAAAACTCATTTTGAAGATATTTTCAAGACGTATAATTCGTCTCTGGAACATTTTTCTCTAAATGCTTTAGATTTTCCGTTAAATCCAAAAACGAGGAAAAATAATTTTTCGACCTATTTGTTAAAAAAAAACAATGTTCCAACCAAAATTTGTTGAGACACGAGATGGGACGTCATTTCTACCACATTCTCCTATCCATTTCTGCAATCAGATCGCAGCACTATTTGAGTCATTTTTACCTCCCAAAAATCGCTTCGTTTCCTGGCTAATTGTAGAATTTTTGTCAACTAAAATAATGATTAATGGATTAGCACTAAATTATGATGATATTGAACAAATGTTTGTTTTGTTTTGTTAATTATTACCCTACTTTACAGCCAATGTGTGACCATAATGTCAAATGCAGTCTTTGGTTAATTTTTGGTCTCTAAATGAGAAAATGATGGTAAAAAATTAGTAACACGTAAGATTTTTGAATTATGATTTTTTCAGCAAAAATGAATGAGTATTTTAATCACATTATTTTAAAAAGTAATTTATAATATACCAGAGCGTGACGTTGCGAAATTTACGTTTTCCATAAGTTAGGAAAATTGTGCACAAGCTGGCCAGACCACGTGGGGGTGTTTAGGGATGACAAGTGAACCAATAAGTCTCAACCCCCTAGGTCTTAAAATAACGGAAGTACCCATTTAAATCCATATAATTCAAAGTTTCACGCTGTCCCGTAGCCGAATCCATTTATAGATGGTCCCTGTATATGAGAAGTACGCCGTCGCTTTTCGAATGTCCGATAATCAATGTTTCTAGAAAATACTAGAAGTACGGAACGGTTATAAAAGCAGCTGGCCGGCAGTTGTAACATCAGTATTGGTTTAGCACGAGTAGTGGTTAGTATTAGATAGAGAAGTGAAGTGAGGGTACAAGCCAATAGTAAGAGCCTTGTATTTGTGTCATATTTGTGTGGAATAATGTTAGTGGACGCCTGTAAACGTAATATCACATCTCTGAACTGACGTACGCGACATTACAAAAATGTCTAAAGTACAGAAACGTTGCTGTGTTAACCCCGCGGATAGTTTTTGCTACATGTGGGATTAGTTTACCCTTAAATCGCAGAAAAGGACAATTAACAAAATGACCAAAGTAGCTTATCATAAGTATTTTGAATGTCTTGTTAGCGATCAAGATCAGGACTGGGCTCCTCACATATGTTGCTAAACCCGTGCAGCAAATCTAAGAAACTGGCTAAATGGCAATTGTTCGTCTATGCCTTTTGCAGTTCCAATGATTTGGCGAGAACCAACAAATTATTTTAACGACTGTTACTTGTGAATCACAGTGTCTGGTTTTTCATGAAAGAGCAAACATAATATTCGGATATTCCCTCAACAATAAAAACCGGTTCTTCATGGAGAAGGTTTACCAGTTCCAGCGTCCCCTGCAAAATGGGAGGAAGATTTAGAAATGTATGATGATAAGGCAGAACCCGATAATATATCAGAAAAGGACGATCCTTATTTTCCCGAAAGTGAAGGAAAAACACCCCATTTAATCGAATAACCTGAATTAAATGCTCTAGTACTCCACTTGTCCAAAGAGCATGCTGAAGTATTAGGATTTAGATTACAACAATGGAATTAACTAGCAACTGGAACAGAAGTTACAATATTTAGGCATCGTGACCAGGAGCTATCCTCGTTTTTTACTCTGTAGGATAAAATGTGTTTGTGTTAATCCAAATAGTGTTATGGAAAACTTAAGATTTACACATAACCCGGACGAATAGTGCCTATTTATAGATTGTTTTAAAATAAGTTTAAAAGCAGTTTTGCTCCATAATGACAACAAAAGATCACTTACTCCTCTTGCCCATGCAGTTGGCATAACGGAAATATACGAAAGTATGTCACTTATTCTAAATGCAATAGGCTATGATATGTATAAGTGGCAAATATATGGTGACCTAATAGTTATAGGACTATTACTAGGACTTCAGGGTGTGTTTACGAAGAATTGCTGTTTTCTGTGTCTTTGGGAAAGTAGAGCAATACAGGACCATTACTAAGTAAAAGAACGGCTTCCGAGAGATCAATATATTCCAGGTCAAGCTAATGTAAAGAATATACAGTATGTCACTTATTCTAAATGCAATAAGCTATGATATGTATAAGTGGCAATTATATGCTGACCTAAAAGTTATAGGACAATTATTAGGACTTCAGGGTGTGTTTACGAAGAATTGCTGTTTCCTGTGTCTTTGGGAGAGTAGAGCAATACAGGACCATTACCAAATAAAAGAATAGCTTTCGAGAGATCAATATATTTCAGGTCAAGCTAATGTAAAGAATACACCTTTTGTTGATCCCCAAGAAGTACTGTGGCTTTCGAGACATCAATATATTCCAGGTCAAGTTAACGTAAATAATATATCTTCTGTTGATCCCAAAAAAACTACTGTTACTTCTATTACACATTAAACTGGGATTGATGAAAAATTTTATTGTTAGATAAAGAAGGAGATGCGAGATATTTACCTTAAACAAATTTTTCCTAAACTAAGTGATGCTAAGCTTAAGGAAGGAATATTTGTTGGACCACAAATTAGAAAAATACTAAGGGATCAACAGTTTGATCAAAAAATAAGCGATGTTGAATTAGCTGCGTGAGGTTCTTTTAAAACAATTGTTTCGGGTTCTAAGGAAACAAAAAAGTAGAAAACTACGAAAAATTTGTAGAAGAACTACTGCAAAATGGGCAGTCGCATGTCTTTTAAAATACACTTCTTCCACTCCCATTTAAATTTTTTCCTAGAAAATGTTGGTGCGGTTAGTGACGAGCAAGGAGAAAGGAACCACCAAGACATATTAACAATGGAGCAACGCTACCAAGGCAGGTATCCAGCAATGATGAGGAATTGTTGTCGGTTTCTTATGAGAGAAAGCCATCAGGAATATAAACGAAAGTCATCATTTGCAAAAAAGTTTTGTACAAAAGATTTTCTTTAAATGTATTTTCATGTATATTTTTGTAAATTAATTCTATTATCCTTAAACTATCTTGCTTTTTTTATTGTTTTGAACTTATGAATAAATATTATATAAAAATGTTTGTGTTAAATAAAAATAACTGATAGATTTGATAACTCAAACTCTATACGTGTTGGAAAATTTTCGTTGTTGAATTCACAATGAGGACGCTTTAAACTCCAGCGCACAGCCATTATAATATCAGTCGCATTTTTTTGTATTTGTTGACTAGTGTTATTGAACGTGAACACTCTAAAATGTCATAATTTACTGATTGTGATACTGTCGAAGAACAGCAGAACCTGAACACAGTACATCAAAACATTATAGATTAACCTACCCCAGCTATCCGATACTGACTAACAGAAAAGAATATTAGACCTTATTTTCAGTAAGAATAACGGAAAAGAAGAGAGAAACCAAACAATATTAGCCCTTTTCCAGCTCAGCTTGAGACAAGATACAATTAATTTTGATAACTGCCAACCAATCACCACCACAGAATACTGAATTAGGATAAATAATTTGCTATTTGCTGAAAGAAATATTAGAGTCGATATTTTTTTCCCTAGAATAATTTAGAAAAATATATTTGGATTTAAAGTCAAAATTTCACTGTATTCTTTTGTTTTCAGCAATAGTTTGATTTTGAATTATTTTATTTACCATAAAAATTGCCGCTTGTTTGGCGCTTGTATTTATCTATATCTCCTAAAAAAGTTTCCCCATGTCTTATACCGATTTATCTTGTTTCACATTACATATTGTACGTATTGGGCATTTTGGCATTTGAGGGAATTATTATGCTTACAAATCTGCAGGCTAAAACTCAACAATACATTCTTGGCATATAAATAGCAGGTACTGTTTTATAACAATACAAAATACATGGTGTCACATTACCAAATGCTGCGATCGATTTCTCGGGAAATAGGCTTTGGAAAATTTTTAAAATTTGGCATTTTACTAAAGTCGATGGGGACAATTCGGCTAATATTTATTTTCTTAATGGTGAAACTTCGGGTTATAACGAAAGTTGATGCATTCTTGCTTATTTTAACTAAAATACGCTCTACGTTATTTTGTTTTTAGATTTTACTCAAAATTATAGACATATTTCATATATAATGTTCTATACTTAAGTCAAACTGTTCTTGACATATTTTAAACTTTATGTCCAAAATGGCGTTTACAGATAAACAGAAACCGTCACGGAACAATGTTAAAGATATAATTTCAAAAATTTTGGCACGGTTAAGGCAAAAAAGTATAAACGAAAATCATTCTCAGTGATGAAAATGTCAAAATTGCAATTCTGGGATATTTTGCGGTGTATTCTATGACATTGTTAAAACCTCAATACACAGAATTCTCATGAAACACAACTTCCACCTTTATTTAGAATTTTTGGGTCAACACCTAAAAGCAGCACGCCCACTGAATCGGCTCGGCTCCGTCCGTTCCGCCCGCTTCAGTCAGAACGCCGATGGCCCCCGCTCACTGGCTCGCACAATTCAGACTAAACAGTGATTAAAACTGCTTTAACCATTAGAGTTTTTAGAGCTGTTATTTTTGATGAAAAGTGAATAAAATGAGTAGTTCTTCCGACTCTGAGGAGGATATTGTTGTGGCTGGTCTAGCCTGTGTTGAAGCGGAAGTGGAGGAAAAGCGGAGAAGAAGATATTGAGTTCATGATATTTACCTTAAAAGATAAGTTCACGGGGAATTTTATCATTTATTTCCAGAGTTGATAACCGACAATGAAAAGTTTTTCCAATATTTTAGAATGTTTAGTATAAAATTTTATGAAATTTTAAATATGTTGCCGCTCAGGAAACAAAACACTAACCTTCGAAAATCGATTCCACCAGAGGAACGTTTAGCAGTTACTTTAAAGTAAGTGTATTATATAGTCGAATTAATTAAATTTGACGTTTACATCACAGATTTTTGTGACGTAACTATTTTTTTTTTGACTGTGACGTGAACGCCTAGACAATTTACTTCAAGTTTATTAGGCAACAACTATGTATAGAGAATATTATTATTATTATATATTCTGTATGCTCTCACGTCTTCTACCAATTCTTCGTCCGACATAGTAACAATACAAACACTACGTCTATACCACAAATTATACTACCTCTTTCTATTTTTAGAATAGTTGAAGGCTTTCAGACCTTTCGGCAATTTTTGCCCTCTTGAGAATAGTCGAAGACGTCGATGCTGAAAGTGCGGAAGCGTTCTGGCCGGTTGGAACCAGTGAACGGGCTCTCATTTATTTACGAGTAAACCAAAATGGGCCGATTGCGCGGAGCCGAGCGGTTTGAACCGAGCCTAACCAGTGGGCGCGCTGTTAAGAGATATTGATTTGCCGAAAAGAGTACAATTTTACATTAACGATGATACAAGACGACCCTCGATTTTTGGACAGCATAATTTGAACTGATGAAGCAAAATTTACAAAAAATGGCCTCTGCATTTTTGGAGTGAGTGCAGAAAGATTGGGGCATTTTCAAGCACATTTTGCTGTAAGAAAGGATGGAATAGTGAAACTACATTTGCATGAAGAAAATTTAAGTTGTAATTCATTAATAATACAAAGTAAATTATATCCACATTTTAAATTATGTATTAAATTTTGTAGGAGAAAGATAGATAGAAAATCAATATTTAAGCAATTTACCTATGGCGGAACACATGCAAATATTTTACCAACACAATCGCACCCCACTACACAGACCCGTTTCAGTTTCCAACTTCTTACAAGCAACATTTTATGACAAGTGCATTACCAACAATGGACCTTTTTGTGGCCTCCTTGTTCTTTTGATTTGACTATCTTAGATTATCTTATATGGGGAATGATAAAAAACATTGTTTATTGTAAACCAGTGACAACGATGGAGAATTGTGTGGCAATCGTAAGGAACGCGTTCACCTCCAGATTCAATTAGAGCGGCCACACATGACGAACGAACTCGGAGATGCGAAAAATGTGTTTTTGGAATAGACGACCTTGTATAAAGTAACCCTTATTTTTAATGCCAAGGAAGATAATATTGACTTTTGATGATTTTTTCGGGTTAATATTTAATCTTTGTTTTTGATCACCCAGTATTTATTTATTATCAAAATATCAACACAGTTCACTAAATTAATCCCCTTTTAGAAAAAGATCAATCCTAATTAAATAATAAAGACTTTTATATAGGATAAATTGATAGTTATGTTTAGGGCTGCAAATGCCATTTTTCACATAAAATTTAAAATATGTCAAAGCTGTTAAACTTAGGTATAAGACATTGTACGTGAAATATGTCTTTAATTTTGCGTAAAATCTAAAAATAAAATAACATATAGGGTGTTTCATTTAAAATAAGCAATAAAGCATCAATATCCGGTATAACCGGAAGTGCCACCATCTTGAAAATATTATATCCGAATTACCCCCCTCGACTTTAGTAAACTGCGAAATTTTAAAAATTTTCCAAAATCTATTTTCCGGGAAATCGAAAGCGGCAGTTCGTCGTGGGACACTCTGTATGAGAGAATCAGGATCTAAGTTATAACTGACAAAAAACATTTTTAGGGATGAAGTAACCTGAACTTTAGGGGTAGTATTCAACACCTAGAAATGCAATTCAGGACGTAAGAAGAAACATATTGAATATTTTTCGGATACTACAGTGTGTCACAGAATGAGACTAATCGGAGGGAGCATTTAAAGAGCGGCGTGTGACCTCTCCTGTTTGTTTCCAGATTCTAAATTTTATCGTTTACGATATAAATTTAAAACGTTTGCCAATAATAATAAAACATTTTTTTGTTTTTTATCGGATTATTTGAAGCACACATATTTTGTGTGTACTAATAATTAATTTTTTTTAATATTCTCAAATAAATTGTATCCTTTAGTAAAAAAATTGTAGAGGTGTCGCTTTGTTTTTTGTTGCTGCTAAGACAGTAAATAAGGACAGTTTTTATCATATTTATTTTACAATTTTTAATTAGGCTTTATAATTAACTGAGGAAAATGAACTTGTTAAAGTTTTGGTACTAAATAATGTGCCAAGCATTTTAAAAATTCAAGAAGGTAGACATTTTTTTCTCTCTTTTTCATAACATTTTTTCACAAGTATTTTTTGGATAAAAGTCGATATTAATTTAAAAAGAGATAATTTGTTTTTAAATAAGTTTTTTTTTAACGATATAATTTCTTTGAGATCAAGACGCTTGAAAAACTGCAAGGAGTCTTCGATGTAAAAATAAATTATAGAGATTTGATTTTACAAGAGCGGTTTTTTGCCTTAAGGGTACTAAACGTTTGAAATTTGAAGGGCTTAGGATATATTTTTAGAAAAAAATTCAGTCACTTCGTGCTTTTATCTTCTGAAAATTTCATTATTGACATTTATTAAACAGCTTTTTTTAGTGGATTCGCTCCCGGCTGCTTGGCTCTTTTTTGTAGTAGTTTAATTTTAGTTTACGAGAACTTTTCTCGAGGTACTGTTAAATGTCTAAACCGAGAACTCCACTAATGATTTATAATATTATCTATAGTTTTATTCTCGGGTGCTTTTGGTGAATTTTCACAAACACTAGTACGATGTAAAAGTACTATGTTGAGAGTATATAAAAATTTATGACAGATAAATTATTACTGAAATATGTCTTTTCAATATTTAGATATTCAAGGTGATGAACTGAACTTAAAATTATGTTATAATGATTTAGCATTTGTTAAAGTGTATATTAATTTTTTATCTCTTCATTTGTTGCAAACTTCAGTTCGGTTGTTTTTCGCGGAAAGGGAACATGATTAGCAAGTACAAATTGCACAAACTTTTACAGAAGTTAGTAATAACAATAGTTGATATCCTCGAAAATGTTAACGATCGTAATTTAATAAATAGATTTTTTGGATTTTCTATACCCGATTCAAGGAGTCATAATAATGAACTTTTGAATTTTTATGGAAATGATGTAAAAAGTGAAGTAACTTAAACTTAAAGTAATAACAGAGTTGAAGGTGGGGAAGATAATCTCTAAAATAAAGATTAAAACGATGGATTGAGCATTGATCTGGTAGAACTCTACTGTCATATGATCCAGTCCTACCTGACACATGTATTGAATGCTGGAAGTCTGGTAGTGTAATTGCCAAAAGTTACTGGTCCTCGTGAACTTCGGGATCTTTGTTCTATTAGTGTTTTGCTCTGTATATCAAAAATACTTGAAAAAAATAATTAACGAAAAACTTACAGAACACCTAGACGTTAACAGAATACTGCTTGAGACTCAGTCTGGGTTTAGAAAGAACCACGATTGTTCTACTGCTCTGGCCAATATCACCGATGATATATTTCGGCCACCCATTCAGGGGAAATAACAGTTTTGACACTGCTCGACTTTTCAAAAGCATTTGACAATTTAGATTACCGATTCATATTAGCAATACTTCACGTTATCGGTCTTAGTGATTATGGCATTGCATTTTTTAGGTATTTTCTGGAGAGTCGAAAACAGTGCGTTAAACTGTGTAGCGAGATGTCAGAAGAGCTACCCATAAATTCTGGTGTACCGCAGGGCTCTTTTGTAAGTCCTTTGTTATATACAATGTACATCAAGTGCCTTAAGAAGGTGCAAGTCGTATTGTTACGCGAATGAGTGCAACATTCCTATCTTAATCCGAAAAAATGCTCTATGATAATTTTATAAATATAAAGACTAATTGATTCAGTCTTGCCTATTGAGGATAGTGGTAAAAATCTGGGTGTTGTCTTTGATAGCTCATTGTGATTTGATAAGCATGTCTTCTTCTGTGTTCAGAAGGTTTATGTTAGATTAAAACTTCTTTACAGTTACCGCTATAATTTGTTCATAAAGCTTAAACCTTCGCTCTTTCACTCGCTGGTGCTCTCTATTTTTAGCAACGGAGATATAATATATGGAAACTACCTGACAGTCATTTAAAAACGAAGAATACGAAAAGTGCAAAACTCTTGTTTGCGATTAATTGAAGAGGTTCGTAAATATGAAAGACTATCTCATAAGCTACTTGACTTAAAGTGGCTGAATATAGAGAGCTGGAGGTGGTTATATGAAGTTTCTTTTTACTATAAAATTATATGTTATAAAAGCCCACAATATTTATACAGACGAATCATTTTTAGATTCCACGTGCATAATGTCAATATTCATTTTCGGGGACCAATAACTCCGTCCCGGCATAAATCTTCTCTGTTCAAACACTCTTTTACCTACAATGTTCCTAAACTATATAATTCTCATTCGGATTTCTTCAAAACTCCCTCGCTTATAAAATTTAGATACGTTTTTCAACATGTCTTTGATAAACAAATAAGGAAATTGTAGTTTATTCTTTTTCTTCAGTTGATTTTATAGAATGCAGTTGAACAAGCAGCAAAACTCAAGTGGGGATGAATAGACAACAATGCAAGGTACAAGATTGGAAGTTGGCGTCTATATCTGGGAAACAGAAAAGAAGGTAGACCGCAAGTAAGATGTGGCGATGATATAAAAAATATTTGGCGAAGAACGCTAGAAATTATGACGCATGGAATCAACTAGGAAAGTTTTACATCCACATGGATAGAAAATAAACTACAGTAATTAAAAAAGGTTGAATGGATATTTAGAAAACTGCTGAGATCTTTGAGGTCTCTGAAAAAACATAATGAAAATTTATATATGTTTACATAAATTGTTAGGATGCCTGTATCAGTGGCGTTTCGTAGGGCATTGTCACAGTATCATGATACTACTTAATTTTCTTTTTGTAAATATTATTTTTACTATTGTTACTGTTCTGTCTTTAAACTCTTCAATATTAAAGAGTTGTATCCGCATTACTTTTTTAAATTGTTTTTTTAAATAATCACCTTGCTTTACTCCACCTTGTACCATATCGTGTTATTTTCTTGCATAGTGAGCTTTCAGGTGGCAATAAACTTTATATAACCGTTATCTTCGTCCTTGGGTGCAGAAAAACTATCGGGTAAAAGTACCGGTACGGTCGAATAACTCAAAAACAAAGGATTGTGGAGAAAAATTTTAAATGCAAAACTTTTAGGAAATCAGAGTCATTTGAAGGTCTAGTGAATTTTTTTAAATCGAAACCCCTTTTTTAATACAGGAATAGGTAGCGGAGAAAATTTCCTATCCAGTGCTATAAATCACATAGCTGGACAAATCACATTTAAAGGTCTTTTAAAAATCAAATATCTTTTTTTCATGGATTGGTGTAATATCAGCCGAAAAGCTGAAAACAAAGGGTACTTTTTTAGAGTTAATTTTTGACCCCGTTAATGAATGTTAAATTTTATCTTCAAATATGACCTTGAGCAACTTGAACCTTTGACCATTGAAGCTCATATTAAAGTCAAATATTAGAACAGCAGAACCACTCGCTAGGAATTAACTGTCGCTTAAAATGTTTCCAACAAAAGTTGAATAATTACTTTCTGGCTATCTGATGGTAACTTTCGATTTGACCTTTAGGATTATTTCGAGGTCAAGTTGATTTTTTGAAATGGGAAATGATCTCCTTCTAGTCAGAATTCCAACATTAATTGTAATCGGTTTTATGGCCACCATCATAAAAAATAATAAATCATGCTTGAAAACACTTAGTGAATAATACAGATTACAGTTTTAATAATAAACTAGAAAAATTACTTACATTTTTACACCATTTAAATTGATCGTAACAAAGAAAACAATCCATAATAATTCTGAAGTCAATTAAAAAAGTTCAAGATTATTTGGGCTTTCCCAATGCACGAGTATTAAGCTATTAATTAAGTAATCTTCTGCTTTTTAGATGCAAAAAATTAAGTAATATTTGAATTTAATCAATCATTTGAGAGCTCCTCTTATACCCCCCTCGTATAACTATAATGTTTATTTATTTGCTGATTTATTTGCAAAGATTTAAAAAAGGCTCCATTAAAGATACAAACGTCAATAAAAAAGTCATCGAAGTATAAAATATAGTTCTTATCTTACAAATATTTGGTTAGATCTTAACTTTATTTTGATCTCAGTGTGATTTAGTATTATATTTTTGTCAAATATTGGTTTATAATTTAGAATACTGAAAACAGTTACGTTAAAACCATCTGAAAATTTGTTTTATACTAGCACATAGACCCATCCTCAGCAGGCAATAACTCAGACTGTTTGTTTTAAAATTTATAATAATAAATACATAACCTACTCTTTTTTCTATTTATATTCGGGGTGACTCAACGATTCAATGAAGCAAGTTTATCTCTTTTAGGTAAAATTTACCAAAAATTATATTTACTGCATTATATGACTAACTTATAATAGTCTAAGATCCCGACTTGGTTCACCTTCCCCATCTGTATTTTTAACGAAAGATATTTTGTGTAAAATACAATAAAATAATTCAACAAACAATTCTTGTATGGGTTATCTAATCTCATTCAGTCAAGACTACCCTTAATTACATTTCTTTCCATTAAATGTTTTAAGGTCCTTTACCTCATTTAAATTTCTAAAAAAAATAATACTAATCGAAAGAACAAGATATAAATAAAAGGACAAATTAGGTTGTCAATCTGTTTTTGGATTTTATTACCGGTTGCCAACAGGTCCTCATTAGTATCCCAATAAATTATTTATATATATATATATATATATATATATATATATGTATATATAATTTATATGTGATAATAAAGCCAATTTTATTGCGAATACGGTAATATAGGGTTGTCTTAGAAAAAAATGGTCAAGACTGTGGTTTGCCGCGTATTAAAGTATAAAAATTTAAGTAGTAAAAAATCTGTCCTAGGCACTGGTGAATGAAAAAATAAAAGTCTTTAAAAATTGAGTTAGTATGAAACAAAGCAGTCTATTTTAAATAACTAAACATAAGGAAGGTAGTAAATTTTTAAAATATAGACGTCAAAACAAAATGCACGTATAACTTATTGTGTGCATTATTTATAAAGAAAATACATTTGTCAATCTTTGGCATTCGCAAACTTATCAATAATCCGCTGATTTAAATCAGGTTTCCTTCCGATAAGATCCCTTTCTTTAGAAAGTCTTTCTTGGCTCATAGTATTCTGTAAAAACGTTTTTAGCTCTGTTCTGCTTCAGCTAATGCCATCGGAATAGTAATTAAAATTTTTAAAAGTTTTAAAACTCCACTAAATGTCTCACTTAGCTCGATGTTTTGCGAAAGATAGTCATAAAGTACAATAAGCCCCTAAATTTCCTCTTGACATACAATAAACATTACTTGTAAAATTTTATTTTAATTGGTTTTTGACGTACCTTTAAATACTGATGCTTTCTCCAAATTTTGTTTCAGACCACCGTCTAACAGTACCCCTCTAAAAACCCCGGGATTAAAGAAAGACGTAGACTCATGTCTGGTAACGCGAGTTCGAAAGCTCCAGAGAAACGCACACAATTAATTATAATGTTTCAAATGTATCGATTATGTCTCACTTTTTCATTGTGCAGCTCAATATCTCTTCGATAAGCGCTGCTTAATTGAGCAGCTATGTTAACAGTCCCAAACAGTGAATATTGAAAAACATATTTCATATGTTTTGCCGACAAATTATGCTTTTTAATGCGGTCCCCCAAATGATTTAAGTCGGTAAAACTACTTTTGTCCAAGAAGTTTCTGATACAAATAATAAACAAGCGAAACAAAATACAGCATTTTTAATTTCATAACCACAAAACCATGTATGCTTATTACAAAGGTCCTAGTAAAAATCCTTTTTTTGCTAGACATGGATTGTCCTATTTTTAAATTCAGAGTAGGCCTTCCAACCTTTTTATTTTCAGCCTTATCACTTAATGACCGACTATAGAATGGCTCTGCACGGAATTTATTTTTGTTTTTACCAAAACGTAAAAAAATACAATAGTATACCGCACAACAAACAAACGACAACTACAAAAGAACTACGAAATTGATGGGCAAAGTAAAGGTGTTTTCTCATGAGGTAACTCGGTTTAATATATGTTTAGATCTGTTTTGAAACACATTTGAAATTACGTTACTATTTCCGATCTTTCGAATACGATAATAACGAAGTGCGTATGTTAACTTATTTGAAAGCATATCTATAATTGTTTCAAAACACGCGCGAACAATTTTAATGCGACGTTACTAATTCATCGTCAGAAACTCTTTCAACCTGGTTGAAATAAATTGTCAGCGAAAATACAGCTTAAACACAGGTGTGCAAGTCGACTTGCAACAATCATTAAGCTTATGAGACGAAATTAATATCCAAGTCGTAGATAGGCAATTCCATATACACTCCAATGTTATTAGTTTGGATTGCATTAAAATTGCACACCAAGCGATAACGTTTCCAGGCGTAATATTGTAATACAGACAAATTAAGTTAACTTATTTCAATAATTGACTGCTTTCCGCTTATAATCTAGGTAAAAAATTGATTTAAATTTAATCATTAAATTATCTGTAGAAATAAAAAAAATATTTGTACTTATGTTTATTAGTATGTTTTATTTTAATTTACAATTTTTTTGGGGTTTGTGCAAACCTGCAAACCTAAAGCCGCGTACAAACCAATGCAACAAACAGTGCAAAACATTCGGGAACGGTTAGCAACAAACATTCCGCTCAGCGCGGATGATCTCTCAACAGCTGCAACATTTTCTTTTAATCAGTTTTCATCAACATTTCCGTACCCGCACTGGTTATCGACTAAAAACAGTCGAAAAATGAGAGATAAAAAACTGTAAATTCCATGCGCCGCATTTATTCTGTTATGTGATGCATTAAAATCAAAGAAAAAGAAGAAAAATCGTCGTTACTGGATGACAACAATCTTTAAAAATAGATCTCGTTATAGAGCCTCCAATATACTAAATAATTTATATGTAGAAAATACAGATTTGTTCCTATAATTTTGTTAGTTCTATAATATCGTTGCGATTCCAATTATTGACTATTCATTGTCAATGCAAGTACACATAATAATCTAGTAATTTGAGTTCCTCAGAACTTGACGAACTGAGCGAAGGCGTCCAAACTAACGTGCACGAATAGGCAAATTTCTTTTGATGTACCGACACCCCTTTGGAACACACAAATCGCGAGCATAACAGAGCGCGCGTGCGCAGAATTGAGCGCGTTACTGTCTAAATTGACATGTTCTGCAACGTTTTCAAACGCTTTGCGCTATTTGTTGCATTGGTTTGTACGCAGCCCTAGGAGAAGCCTCTATTGCTTTTAAGTAAAATTTACCAAGAAACTATTGTTATTTAAAGACTGTAGTAAAAAACCGAACCTCGGACCTTGAAAACAGAATTTCAAATGCAGTGCTTGACATCTCTCATCATTTGTGGAACGTGTTTTCTGTTTTGAAAAAGGCTTGGACAATGTCACCTGGCTGAAGGAAAACAATTCGAATATTTAATTTAATAATTCTCATAATTATATTAAATTATTTTAGTTCTCAAACAACTGCAAAAGGCCTTCTATTATAAAGGCAGGCGAACACTGTTCTACCCATAAATAAAAATAATATGGGGAAATAGATTGGATTCTTTAACGATTTTAAGAAAACTATTTTTAGCTGCCATCTATCGGTTTGGAGAATAGCTTAAAGAGTTTCAGCACGCGCCATCTTTACCGTACGTTATATATATTGGTACGCAAACGTTATTTATTATAGAATTTGTAGCCAAATGAAATAAAAGCATTGTTTGAGAAAGAAGCGTATTTCCTCAAACTATGATAACACTAATTACTTGCGAAGTAGTAGATATCTGTTGGACTTCCATTGTCTTTATTTTTGTTGAATATCACGACGTTTCGGCGAGTAGTTATCTCTAGCTGTTTTCAAGTGAAACAGAAATAATTAAATCGGATGAGGCATTGTCTTGTCCATGATAGGTACTTTGTGAAATATAAGAGTTATTATTTTTCAATGGATTTTAAAACCTTTAAATAGATAATAAAGACAACATTTTTACTTGAAACTGTCCTTTAGATTTATAAAGAGTGTTTTTTATAGAGGTATAGAACTTTTAAATGGAATAAAATAAAGATGAATTTTTTAAATTGACATGAAATTTACTTTATTCGAAAGATAACCTTCTGGCATTATAATTTAAATATGACTTCTGGCATATGACCGCCACAGCTGGCTCGGACGTAGTCTAATCTGGAGGTCCAATTTTCGATGACTTTTTCCAACATTTGTGGCCGTATATCGGCAATAACGCGGCGAATGTTGTCCTTCAAGTGATCAATCGTTTCGGGCTTATCGGCCTAGACTAGCGACTTCACATATCCCCACAGAAAATAGTCTAGCGGCGTTAAGTCGCACGATCTTGGAGGCCAATTCACGGGTCCGAAACGTGAAACTATGCGGTTACCAAACGTTTCCTTCAATAAATCAATTGTGGCACGAGCTGTGTGACATGTTGCGCCGTCTTGTTGAAACCACAGCTCCTGCACATCATGGTTGTTCAATTGATGAACGAAATAGTCAGTAATCATGGCTCTATAGCGGTCACCATTGACTGTAACGTTCTGATCAGCATCGTTTTTAAAGAAGTACGGACCAATGATTCCACCAGCCCATAAAGCACACCAAACAGTCAGTGTCTCAACATACACTTGAGGATTATCATCACTCCAAATACGGCAGTTTTGTTTATTGACGTATCCATTCAAACAAAAGTCAGCTTCATCGCTAAACAAAATTCGCTTATGAAAATCGGGATCAACGGTAATCTTGTTTTGGGCCCATTCACCGAATCTACGTCTTGCTAGGTGATCGTGTGGCTTCAATTCTTGCACGAGTTGGATTTTGTAAGCACGCAAAACAAGATTTTTCCGCAAAATCTTCCATAAAGTGAATGGACACATATCCAATTCCTGTGCACGATGGCGGATAGACTGATTCGGGTCTTCCTCTACGCTACGCTCTACAGCAGCAATGACTTCTTCTGTACGCACTGTACGACGTCTCTGTGGATGCGTATTATCATTTAGAGTAAACGTGGTGCGAAAACGTTCCATAGTTAATCGAATTAATTGCTCTGACGGACGATTATGTTGACCGTAAAATGGACGTAGTGCGCGATACGTATTTCGAACAGAACCATGATTTTCAAAATAAATTTGCACAATTTGGAAGCGTTGTTCAGGCGTCAGTCTATTCACGTTGAAATGTCAAACTAAACTAAACATAAATCACTTGACAGCAGATAAAATGGCCGCCAGTTAAAAAAGTGGTGCCAACTTAAATTTCTATACCTCTATAAAAACACCCTTTATAAAGTATTAAATAGAAATAACCGAGGCTTTATATAGCTCATTTACAGAATAAAAATATGATTATCTATTCTTAAAATTCAAAATTTTTTGTGATAACCTCATCAAATATGAACATATGAAAAAGTAGGTGTATTTTCTAAAGCATAGACAAAAATAGAATTTACATAATATTTTTTTTTTGTTGTTTCTCTTCACATATGACCATGTCTTTGTGAATATTAAAAATATCCTCCTATTAAATTTTGTCATAATAGAAAGTAAAATGTGGAAACTACGAGGCATGAACATAAGTATAAAATTTTCAAGTGGCTATGGAGCTCTAAAAATAGTTGTAAGTGTAATATAAATAATTAAACTTGGATAAATTTCTTTTTATTAAGCTTTAAATATACTTTAAAACCCATGATAATAAAATGTAAATTGAGAGTTTATGAGACAGGAGTTTTTTTTAGACATAAAGCTTTCCAAAGGTTATGGAACCCTTAAAAGTGTTGTAACTGAATGAATAAGCTGGGTATAATTTTTTTAAATACATTTTTAAACAATAAATAAAATTTTTAACTTTACGCTACCAGTTCACAAACAAATAAATACATAATTAAAACTCTGAATGTATGTGTATCTTAAGTTTTAAAAATCACGACTTTTACACAAATTCAGCTAAAATTAGAACAAGGAGTTAAGTAAACATAATTGACTAAAATTTTTTAAGATGAAATCTACAAATATTCATTACCTATCTTAAACTATTTTTAAAAGTATTAACAACAACAATGTATTTTTAAACAGAAAATAATTACAAAATAAAATACCAAAATTTTGCACAATTTTGCCGCCAAACCTAATCCTGACACAAGTAACAGGTGTCACAAATGAAATGTCTGATGGGCTGGCATTGAAACAGGTAACGAAAGCTGTTTCGTTCGGTTTGTGGCACCATCTATCGACTTGGAGAATTTCACATATTTTAGCCAGAACGGCAGAGTACATAGGGGCTGGTTCCGATACTACTAGAGACAAAGTACTATCTCAGATTGCAAGGATATACCAGGAAATGATGGAAGCATTTTCCATGGCAGCGTACAACTACTTGTAGATCGGTTACGAATTCTGGTCAGTACAGGATAGGTAAGCACACCCAAACACAGGGTTGCCAAATGATTTTATTTTATTTCCCTAGATTTTTGACAAAAAATTTCTTAGATTTCTCTGGGCAAATTCACTGGAATCTCCGATTTACCACATTTTAATTTACGGCACGCTCTATTTTACGATAGAATTCCTATCTATTTTACATTTTTTCTCTCTTCTTTACCCCTACCATATTTTACGTATTTGGCGCGGTATTTGAAATTAACGAGTTGACGCCCTCTACATGTGACGTCGCCCCAATGTGATTGGTCGCTTTTACGCCCGTAAGTGAATTATAGTTTTAATAATTTTTGATTTATTTTTTAAGTTTATTTATCAACAAATAAGAAAATAAGAAATATAAACTTTAAAAAATGTAAAAGTGTGTACTTAATATACCCAATCGCTAACCTATTCAAAAAAATAAACACAATTTTTTTTTTAATGTATGATGGATTTTTCTTTTCTCGATACCAAATTTCTGATATAAATATCTTAACCATTTCCGGGCAAATATAGAGGTTAAAACAATTGCTTTACTTGAACAAACTTTCAGTGTACAAAATCCCAAAAAATGTGTCCGGCAACGTTGCGTATTTTTTTACCAAAATTTAATAATACATAAGGCGGTCGGGATTTCCCCGGTAGTTTACCGACTAAAAGCCAGGAAGCATGGAAATTCACCGAGATTTCTTAATACATATACAACCGCATTCAAGATCTGTAAGCTGCTTTGTATGCCAAGGCGTGAAAAGAAAAATTACTTATTAGTTTTTATATAATAATTAGAAAGATTGTATCTTATTCAAAAATTCGCTAAAATAGACTTTTTCTCTATATATCACAAAATTCCCTAGATCTAGGGAAACATAAGAAAAGCAAATCCTTTCAACAACTTATGTCAGATAAAGTATGAAGTCTAATACAAGCAGCGCCATCTCTTAGAATTCTACTCAATCTGAATATATTGAATGAAATATTTCCTCACAATCTGAGATAGTGCTTTGTATCTAACGTTATTAGAGGACGTCTGCCCTAATATACGGTTTTTTTCAATTGGCTGAGAACTAAAATAGTTTATCTAATATAACTGTATTCATACACCCGATGCAAGTAGATTATATTCCCTGTAGGAGTATAATAATTTTTGTTTTTGATTATTTTTCTATTAAAATGGTTTGTATTCTTATTCCGTTAATTATCAATATTTTCGAAGAGTTAAATTTACGAACAGGGCATGTTATAAAAAAAAATTCTGAATTTGTTGGATATTTACAACAACTGATAACATACATAATAAATGACATCCTCATGTGAGAGTTGTTGAAGCCATTTGTTCATCTCTGTATAAACAATATCAGCTCAGATTTCATTTGATTATCTGTTTCAAGACCTAGCACGAGGGGCATAATTTACATATGTCCTGTACAGGCGAATAAGAATTGTTCCTCTTACTCTCAATTAAGGTAATGATATTAAAAATTACATTGGTAAGAAGGAACCAAAAATCAAGGAGCGACGCCACTGTGTGCTTTAGGGAGCGACATATATATCACTGATATTTAATGGTAGTTTTCCAGAAAAACGACGTCTGAGTTGAGATATAAGTGATTCTGTTGAAAATTATATTAGTCCACTTGTTTCGCCTCTTTAAGAAACAGCATTTGTCAGGAACAAATGTTGCCTCTCAAGGAAAATAGACTTGATGGAAACTGTCAAGTTATAAGTATATCCAAACTAAAAATTGGCTGGATTTTGAAAAACATACATTTTTATGCTTTTTATTTTCACAAGGTACATCTATCTGATATGGGCATTGTAATTTTCTGCTTTGACCAAAAATTTAATATTAAACAATTTTTTAAATCAAAGCAGAAATTAATTTCATTCTGTAGTTTATAGAATCAGAAAAAAAAATAGAAATAAAGTTATTTTTAGATTCCCATTGATTGATTCCCCGATGAAACATTTGTTAGGCGGAATGTTAATGGGATTAAAGGGGCACATTTTAAAAATAGTATAGCTTATACAAGGTGTCCCAAAAATGTGTGGCGTAAATTTTTTTTTTAACATAATGATCTAGATTTTTCTGATGGCTCTTAGAGTCTCATTGAATCCGTCCTTCAAACCTAAGTTTTTTTTGTCTTACAATGAGACGTTGTCAAATTATAACATTTTTATATAGCTTTTGAACCAAATTAATCTATCACTTAAATTTTAATATTCACACCATGGTTCTTTACTTTTTTCTAAAAAATTGTCTAGGCTGGGGTCGTTTTATCTCAAAACAGTCCAATATTTAGTTTTTTCTGGACAGACTATCTAAAATTGTTATTTAAATGTTGCTATTTTTCAATTTCGTTTTACGTATTTATTTATTTTCAAATTACTATCAACAATTTTGCCTTTGTCTCCAACAGTTTTCTAAAAAGTTGCTATTAAACAAAAAATGGCCGATTGTTATTTATATATTACGACTTTTCGCGGATAGAAACCAATTATGTTTGTTTTTATATGAGGTATAATCCCAATAGGCGTTTTGTCGCTCTATACAATTCTCTTTTGTAGATTTTCCAGTAATAAAAAAATCCATTTAGTACTTCGATATTCGATTACGGCTATATCGTTACATAGATGGAGACGAAACGGAATGGTAATGGGATTAAAGGGAGTATTTTTTAAAAATAGTTTGACTTTTATAAAATGTCCTAAAAATCCAGTGGGAATAATTTTTTTTTTAATTTAAATAAGTTTGGATGTTTGTCACCTTTTTTAATGCTTAAATTATAAGGAAACTTTTTTTCAGTTCATGCCTTCAGCTTGTTCTTTTTTTTTTTTTAAAGTTGTAACACTTTTAAAAATAGGATTGCTATGTTTAAGTATCATAAAAGATGATTATAAATACTTTATTCCCTGATTATTTGTTTGATCGAACTATACTCCGAAATTTAGGTTTTTCCTCAAACATTAACGGGAATTTGTATACGTATGCTTGTTAAATCATATTTTACATTCGTATGTCTACAAAGAAAAACCAAATAGATTTTGCTTACTTTTATTTATTAAAAAACATCAGTTCGTCATTAAAAATTTCAAATTATTTCGTTGGTATTTATTAAGATATAACCTTCTATCCTTAGATTAGAGGATTATCGAAATTGAAATGTAAATATCATCAGTTTCACTAAAAATAAAGTTAAAGTAACAATTAACCAATTAGTATACCTTACATTTCTTTTTAATAGGCAATAAAACTATTGTCAACCAATTAATATCAATAGTTGTATGTGCGCCAACCGATTCCTGAAAGTAGCTTTCATGAATGGTCGTGTTAGCAGCGTTTCAGTAGCGTGTTTGGCGCTGAAACTGAAACGTTTTCGAGTTGCCTGAAAGCTGCTTGCTGACCGGTGTCTGAAAAGTTTACGCGACTCGCGCGGAATTTTTGGAAAACTTTTTGCCGTTCGGAATTTAGTAATTTTTAGTACTTAGTGAGCTATTTTTGATAATTTTTAGTTGATAACAATATTCCTGATTCATTTAGACTTTTATTTATTTTTTGACAGTGTTGTATAGTGTATTTTTTCATCGTTGATGGACTAAAAATGATCTCAGTTTTATGTTAAGGTAAGTTCGAATTTGTTGATGACTTTTCTAATTTTAACTAATTTGGAAATAACTTTTACATTGTTAGTGTTAGTAACACTTTTTTGCTAGTTTTTTAAACATTCTAATTTAAATATCAGTAAATTAAAATGCCTAATTGATTTTAGTTACACTCAATTTTATAGAAATTACATATGAAATATTAAAAGTTAAAAAAATTTTACTATTATTATAAACAATTTCGAAATTAATTTTTTATAACAATAACAATGTTCATTAAATTACTTTTTAATGGTTTTCGTCTACGTGTGTGTTATGTTCATGGCTTTTTTAGATGTTCATAAAAATGATATTAGCAGATGGGAGATAATATACTTTCCACTAAACTTATCGCATAATAAAAATATAAACATTTTCAAATTTTGTTGAGCTTACAGACTCTGAACACACGCTACAATTTTTGTTGTCATATTTATGTCAATAACAAAGATAATTTTTCCTTTACCATAAATATTTAGGCCTTTTACAGTCGACAAATCTTATCGATCAGGAAAAATGGTTCTATTCGAGTCAAAATTAACCAAAATGTTCCATTGGACCTTCGAAAAGTGCGAAAGTCACAGCGGGATTGGACAGGCCAGGGGAGTAAATGAAAGACTTTAGATTTTTGGTATTTATTTGGCTTTTATATTTGGATTACCAATGCGTGAAATTTTGTATGCGATTTATTAAAAATTTATTTTTTTTTTGTTTAAATCATACTTGCTGGGGGAACGTCTTTGTCCAATACAAACTATTCTGAGAATACGTGTTTATAAAGATTATATTGAAAGTGTAGTGATAACTGTCTTTTTTAATTTCCTTAATACAGAAAAAAAATCATTCCAATGTGCGTAAGGGTGCCAACAAAAAACTCGATAGGTCAAGTTACCGAATTAAATTGTAGATCTGATATCATTATTGGCTTAAATTGTTTTTTTTTATAAACAACAACCATTAAACACTTCTTTTTTGACAAGAATAGGACTCCGAAAACTAATACTCAAAATCTGGTAAGCAGTAGTTCTTGAGCTAATTTCTAGTAGTTATTCTTTTAGCTAAAGATATTGTTTTTATATTAAGTTTTCCACTTACGGACAATCATTTATTGAGAGAGAGATATAAAGTCTCTGCACAAAAGTATATAAGTTATTGTTGTATAAGGTATTTATATAAAAATAAGATACTACAAAAATTAAAATATTTGCGGTATTTTGAAAAAAAAAGAAAGATAATATGCTCAGCTGGAGTTGAAGTGAATAATGTTTTACCGTGCCAAAAAGATATATTTCTTGATCATTCATAAAAATCTACTACTATGACAAATGAGAACAAAATAATTTACCTAAAGACATTTGCCAAATAAATTTTTTAAATGTCTAAAATGTAATTTATGATTTAGCAAATATCTATTATTTTTTAAATATTTTAAATACATTAATATTTTAATGTAGACCCGTTCGTTAAAGAAACATAAAATACATTTTACAATATTTAAAATTAGATGTATTTTAGAAGAAAAGAAAAATAATTCCTGATAAAGCTTTTACTGTGATTTAACAATAAGATGTGACAAATTTTGTGGTTCTTAAGAAAATAAGTTTATATTTGATGCTTTGCTTTCGCCTGCCATGCAGCGACAAATTTTGAATTTGCGATTGAGCTCCTGACATTTTTGAGTATATAACATAAAAGCTGAGATATAATTTCTTTTTTTCCGTTAAACGAAGATGCCGAGTTAAAGTCAGTGATTGTTTTTTTTTAGCTAAAGAAAAAATTTATTTTGAATCAAATTTTTTCTTATTACTAACGATATCCATTTGTTGATAGAGAGTGAGAAAGTCCAATCATGAAAGTATATTAAATATTGCTTTATAAACTCTTTATGAGTAGGTGTTTAAAGTAAGGTATTATTCAAAGAAGAACTAAAAAATTGAAATATCGGCGATATTTTAAAGAAAAAAGACAGAATCATAGACATATTTAAGTGTAGAGTGAACAACACATAAATTGCTAATTAATATCATTGCACGTTGCTGTATTTTTTGCCCATTAAATGTAAGCTTCTATGTTAAATGGGAATTCGATTAACTATGGAACGTTTTCGCACCACGTTTACTCATAATGATAATACGCACCCACAGAGACGTCGTACAGTGCGTACAGAAGAAGTCATTGCTGCTGTAGAGTGTAGCGTAGAGGAAGACCCGAGTCAGTCTATCCGCCATCGTGCACAGGAATTGGATATGTGTCCATTCACTTTATGGAAGATTTTGCGGAAAGATCTTGGTTTGCGTGCTTACAAAATCCAACTCGTGCAAGAATTGAAGCCACACGATCACCTAGCAAGGCGTAGATTCGGTGAATGGGCCCCAAACAAGATTGCCGTTGATCTCGATTTTCATAAGCGAATTTTGTTTAGCGATGAAGCTCACTTTTGTTTGAATGGATACGTCAATAAACAAAACTGCCGTATTTGGAGTGATGATAATCTTCAAGTGTATGTTGAGATACCGTTACATCCAGAAAAACTGACTGTTTGGTGTGCTTTATGGGCTAGTGGAATCATTGGTCCGTACTTCTTTAAAAACGATGCTGGTCAGAACGTTACAGTCAATGGTGACTGCTATAGAGCCATGATTACTGACTTTTTCGTTCATCAATTGAACAACCATGATGTGCAGGAGCTGTGGTTTCAACAAGACGGCGTAACATGTCACACAGCTCATACCACAATTGATTTATTGAAGGAAACGTTTGGTAACCGCATAGTTTCACGTTTCGGACTCGTGAATTGGCCACCAAGATCGTGCGACTTAACGCCGCTAGACTATTTTCTGTGGGGATATGTGAAGTCGCTAGTCTACGCCGATAAGCCCGAAACGATTGATCACTTGGAGGACAACATTCGCCGCGTTATTGCCGATATAAGGCCACAAATGTTGGAAAAAGTCATCGAAAATTTGACCTCCAGATTAGACTACGTCCGAGCCAGCCGTGGCGGTCATATGCCAGAAGTCATATTTAAATTATAATGCCAGAAGGTTATCTTTCGAATAAAGTAAATTTCATGTCAATTTAAAAAATTCATCTTTGTTTTATTCCATTTAAAAGTTCTATACCTCTATAAAAAACACCCTTTATTTTTGATGCATTTATATTCTAATGTAGATCCGTTTGTTAAATAAAAAAAAATACATTTTTGAAAATTAATGTAGAGCTGTTATTGACAATTTTTAAAGTTATATGTATTTTAGAAGAAAATACATATATATTAAAAAAATAAATTTCTAATTCATGGTATTTCTATCTCTACATAAAACTCTTACTGTAATTTAGTAATAAAATATGGTAAATTGTGCTGTTAAGAAAATAATTCTATATTCCTAGGTATTTGATGCCTTGCTCTCGTCTTTCATCAAGTTAAAAATTTTCAATTTGCGATTGAACTGGAATTTGATAGTTTTGAGTATAATATAAAAGCAGATAAATAAAAGCAATGAAATAAAAGCGCAATAAATTCTCGTTTAAGTTGTATGGATAAGACGATACAGCCTGTCAAAGTTTCAATGTGGATTATTTAAAGGAAATAGGCAACTATTAAATATTACTATATAGTGTTTATACAAAATATATTAAGAACTTTATAATATCTTCTGTCCTTTAAACTAAGACATAGAACCAAAGTCTGGTTGATTTTTTTAGCTAAAAAAACTATATTTGGATTAAGTTTTTTCCTCATTATTAAGGAGAGTCATTTATTGATACAGAGAAACTCTCTTCAATTAAGGATATTAGTTATTGTTTGATAAACTCCTTCTAAGTAAGTTTATGTTATTTATGTAAAAATAAGGTATCATTTAAAAAAAAACGAAAAATTGAAAAATTTGCAGTATTCTAAAGAAAAAATCAAGAAATATAAACATATTTAAGTGAAGAGCGATTCTTAAAAAGATATCTTTTTTGCCCATTAAAAAATATACTTCTATATCACAAGGGAACAAAGTAATTTATCTGCAAATATTTGCCAAACATATTATTAAAATACCTGTTATGTTTTTAAAATATTATTTATGATTTAGCAAATATTCATTTTTCTTAGGATATTTTTACTACATGTATATTTTAATTTCAACCCGTTTATTAGATAAACAAGAAATATATTTTTGAAAATTAATGTGGTGCTATTATTAATAATATTTAAAGTTGAACGTATTATAGACTTTATTGATTTAAAAAGAAAATAAATAATCTGACATATGTTGTTTCTACCAATATATAGAGCTTTTATTGCAAAAGTATAATGTGACAGATTGCGCTGTGAGGAAAATGACTTTATATTTTTATTCAAGCTTTTTAATGCCTTGCGGCTATAGTTGATATTTTTGAGTATCACATATAAAACAAGATATGAAAGAGTAATAAATTGTATTTTAACTGGTAATATATAATTTTTTTTTTAAATATTTTTTCTACATTTATATTTTAAAGTGGACCAGTTCGTTAAAGAAAAAAACACGAAACTTTTAAAACTTAATATTTGGCTGTTACTAGTAATATTTGAAGTTATATGTATTTAAGAAGAATATATGTATTGAAATAGAAAAGAAATTCATGATTTATGTTACTTCTATTCATAAATAGAGCTTTTACTGTAATCTAGTAATAAAATGAGATAGACTTCAAGAAGGAACTGTCCACAGGCAGGAGTTCTATTGTTTTTGTTGTGAAGCCTAGCTTACTGAGAGAACTAATTGAGCTTGGTTTGTATACACAAGCCTACGCCGAAGAACAGTTCATTTTGTGCCCTGGTTGCGATATCCGGGACCTGGGGGGATTAATGAAGCAGGTCCTCCGGATCACGGAACGAAGGTGCCATAGAGAGAGGTCAGGGATAAACCCGGACAAGGCCGAGGTAGTACTCTTTACAAAATAGAGAAAAACGGGGAGATTACCCACAATTACGTTGATGGGAAGGATCCTGGGAGTAATTCCGGACTCACGAGTGAGTTCACATTGATGCTCGAAACAAGAAGGTCACATGTGCTTTTTGGGCTTGTAAACGAGCCGTTGGATGTTTATGGGAGCTAACACCAACAGTGTTATTTTGAATATGCGTTATGATAATCCGCTTCATGATCATGTACGCCGCTATTGCATGGTGGCCTAGTATAACTAAGCGCATACATCGTCTTCAACTTGATAAAGTTCAAAGAATGGCTTGCGTAGAAATAATGATTTCGATGCGGACTGCCTCTACTAGGGCTCTGGAGGTTCTGGTGAGCCTACCTCTTCTTCACTTATACATAGAAAACGAGGCCCTGAAGGTTACATACCGTCTCAGTTGCCTATGGTATTTCGGAATTGGAACAGGCGGTGCTTAGATGTTTGAGAAAGAGTGGTGGAGATATATCCATTATTCAAACAGATTACATGGCGCCGCTCTTGAAACTCAACCACTCTCTTGAGACAGTTTTTCCAAGTAATGAGGATTGAGAGGAGGAGCAAAATTTTCCTAGAAATGGATCTTGGTGGTTTACAGATAGATCTTCCAGGTGAAGATGAAATTTATGCTATTTTGCAGTGTAGCAATCTCTGTGGGAGGGACATAAACTGGAATAGAATAATAAACATACCTTCAGACAGTGGGACTGCGATAATAGCACTCAAGTCTAGTGTTGCAAGTTCGCGACTGGTCTTTGAGTGCAAGAATGTACTAAAGAGTCTGACAAGGAACGGCTCCACAATCAGATTCGTGTGGGTCCCAGGTCACTAGGGTGTATACGGGAATGATAAAGTAAACCGTCTGCCAAAGATGGGGTCCTCGAATGAACCGTATGGACCAGTGACATAATTAAGAATATGTTCGCCCCCCGCAGATTTTTAAATGCGTTCTACTATTTTGCACCCGTCTTGATCCTTCGTATTTACACTTTGGTAAAAAATTGTCATTTCTCGAAACAAATGTCAGTCTCCACCTAATTTATCATTTTCATTAAGAAACTTGAGGGCGTCCCTAGATTAGCTGCGTGCCCCACCGCACCATTGGGCCTGCGAGGACGTTATTTACGCCACGGGTATGGATCCCAATCAATTCTACTTATCCCAATTGCCGTTGGTAAAAGAGAACTAAAATTGTTGCTGGAAAGCAAATTTATTGAATCGTGGAGAGGAGCTCCTGGAATGAGGTGTGCTAAGGAACACATAACTGGACCTTGTACACGTCTTAGTAGAAGCTGCTCTCCTTGGAAGGTAACAGCTGCGAATTATGATGGGTTTTTTGACAGGACATTGTCACCTGAGAGGCCATTTTCATAAGATCGGTGTCGTAGACGACCCGATGTGTAAATGGTCTCGAGGAGAATGCTGATCATATCTTCAGAGAGAGTCCAGCACTCAACGGTCTGAGGCCGAGACATTTCGGAGATACAATTTTGTCACCGCAAGCCGTTAGGCAAGATTAAATAACGAGGCTACTTGGATTCACAAGGGGAATAGGCCTTAAATGACCTGCAGCAATGGCAGGATGTAAAGGGTCTAACGAGGCGTAGGCTTCGATGATCAAGTATCACTATCTTTCGTTCATTCAAGTTGTATCTAAACGATGCTACAACTTGTTAAGGTGTTAACATGGATTCTTTTTAGTGCCAATTTCTAGAAAATTATTAAGTGTTACTTCCTGTTTAATACAAAACGCTTATTAATAGTTAAATTAAGATGTCGAGTCAAAATGTGTGGTTAATATTTACACTGTAAAAAGGAAATCCATTAAATTTAAGATAAATATGCTGGAAGCAAATTTCATGAACGTTTCTTAATACTTTTTATGTTAATCTAAATAAGTTTTTTCCATTAAATTTAATGTAATCATAAATCAAATTTAATGTCTGATCCTTAATTATTAAGGAGACTGTACATTAAATATACAGCCAGTGTTCATTGAATTTGAAATATGTTATCACATATTTAATACACCAACATTAATATGAGTTCAAGAAATTCTACAACTACCAGGTAAAAGGTGGATATTTTTCCCATAGGTAGTATCCGCCATCTAGACCAGTTTCGAACTCATTGGTTCTCGTCAGTACAGGGTGGACATGTACACCTCACTATAAGAAAATTGAGTCCTTTAAGCGGAATCTCGGAATCTTATGCAATGCATATTGAATAATAATGTAAATTCCTTTAGTATTAGGATAGATGTGAAGTAATTTTAATGTACAGAAGTTGAAATATCTTTTCAGTTACATTATTGAAATTTAAGATACCATTAAATCAAATTTAATACACAACGAACTGATATTTTAATGAATTTGCTTTAAATTCAAAGTAAATGTAAATTATTTACTGTTTAAAGAACAAAATCATTAAATTTAATGTAGAATGGACATTAAATTTGCATTACATTTAAGGTTATTTTTAACAGTGTAGGTATAGAAATTATCTTTTAGGATTAAGCTTTTTACTTATTAAGAACAGCCTACTGATAGAGAGTGAGAAAGTATCTTCACAAAATTATATTAATTAACTGTTTTATAAACTCTTTATGAGTTATATTGTCGTTCATTTAAAAATATTTGCGGTATTTTAAAGAAAAAGAAATGAACATGGACCTATTTAAGTGAAGAGTGAACAACAAATAAATTTATAATGAATACTATTTTATGGCGATAAAAAGAAATATTTTTTGTTTTGTTTTAAAAATATTCTTCCATGTCAAATGGGAACAAAGTAATTTGTCTAAAGATATTTGCCAAATATATTTTTAAAATGTCTGTTATGTTTTTAAATTATGATTTATGATTTAGCAAATATTCATTTTTCTTAAGATATTTTTACTACATGTATATTTTAATTTCAACCCGTTTATTAGATAAACAAGAAATATATTTTTGAAAATTAATGCGGGGCTATTATTAATAATATTTAAGGTTGAACGTATTTTAGAAGAATATGTGGATTCGAAAAGAAAATAAATAATCTGGCATATGTTATTTCTACCAATAGATAGAGTTTTTACCGTGGAGTACTAATAAAATTTTACAGATTTTACTGTTAAGAAAATAACTTTATATTGTTCTTCAAGCTCTTTATGCTTTGCTTTCGTCTTTCTTCTACTTAAAAAATTTAAATATGCGGTTGAAATGGTGGTTGATATTTTCGATTATAATGTGAAAATTGAGATATGAAAGCGCAATAAGTTGTTTTTTAAGTTGTACCTATAAAATGTTATAATATATATTTTTGTTAAAATATTTTTACTTATTCAAATAAAAAATAAATTCCTGGTTTATGTTTCCTTTCATACACACAGCTTCTACTGTGATCCAGTAATAAAATGTAACAGACTTTGTTGTTAAGAAAATGACTTTATATCCCTAGTTATCTGATATTTTGCTTTTGCCTTCCATCTAGTTAAAAATTTTCAATTTACGATTGAACTGGAAGTTGATATTTTTGAGTATAACATAAAAAGATGGGAAATGAATGCGTAATAAATTCTTTTTTAAGTTGTATCTATAAGACGATACAGCCTGTTAAAATTTCAACGTGGATTTTTTTAAGGTACCAGTATCTAGGAAAATATTATGTATTAGCGATAGTGTTTTATATAAAATATATTTAAAATTTTATAATTTGTTTTTTTGTTAAACTAAGATGTTTAGTAAAAGCCTGTTTTTGGGAATGGGGAAAACTGTTTTGAAATTCAATAACTGATCGAGATAATCAGCAGTCGTAATTTGTATTTTTTCCAGCCAAAAATGGAAAAAAATACCCTGGCAGTGAATTTATTAATTATTCAATGAGGACGTAAGTCTGGAATAAATTGATTATTTAAAAACACTGAATGATTTGAATAATCGCTTGGACACTTCGACTTTTTTGGTACGAATTTTTTCCACTATACTAAATTTTACAGGGTGACCCTAGTTAATTATAACTGAAAATAAAACTATAGAGGATAGAAATTCTTTTGATGATAAGATATGGCGATAGCGTAAAAACCCAAGAAGAAGTGTCAGTTATTTCAAGAAAAATATTGTAATCTTCCATCAGTTTCATAATCGACAGTGAGTAAGATTGAACAGAAATTTCATCGGCTGGGTCATGCTCGAGATGCTTCAAGACACGGTCGACCAGTAAAAAATTATGATGTATTATTCAGTATCACCATGTTATCTGTAACTTGGATATTGCGAAAACAATGGTATTAAACATATTGCATACTAATAAGTACCATCCTTTCAAAATGCAAGTTGTTCAAGAACTTTATGAAGGTGTTCATGATAGGTGTCTTAAGTTTTGTGAACTGTCATAAGAGATGTTTCCGGGATCCATTTTTTACTAAAAATGTTGTTTTTTCCCGACGAATCTTCATTTGGTTCCAATGGTGATGCCAACACAAAAAATTATCAGAATTGGTGGGATATAAGCCCAAATTGCATGAGAGACTCATAACCTACCTAAGTGTTACTCACTGGATTGAATAAAACTTGGCATACGAGTAGAATACTGAAAAATATTAGATACATATTTTTTGTAGCGGCCACAACTTACTTTTAAGGGTAAAAACTACCCCTTGACGGTATAATAAAGGGTGGTAAGCAAGTAACAGATCAGCGAAAAACTTCCCCAGAGATGGATTGTTTCGTAAAGGTCATACTTGAAATAATTTTCAACGAAAAATCAAATAGTGTCCTTAAATTTGACCTTGACAATGATCTTCATGGTTGTTTGAAGGTCAACTTTATTTTTTCAAATATAAACTCTACTTTTTAATATCTTCTATCGAAAGAGCAGTAAATTTTACGTCCAAATAAGTTAAAAAGTTTGACTTTTACAATGACCTTCATGATTACTTTAAGGATATTTTTTCCCTTTTTTTACCGTAAGGTTTTGAACCATAACCCAGAGAAACTATATATTATTTAAAGTGTCCGGGACATCGCTAAATTCAAATTTGCTTTTCGATTTGCAAAATCAATTTGTTTAAATTAAACAAATTATTGCAAAATAAACTTTTTTTGCAAAATGAACGCCAAAGTTCGATTTTTCGTTAACCAAAAATCTTGTAATTTTATAGATCACGAAACTATAAAATTTTTACGAAAGTGCCTCACACTTTGATTTTAGTTTAGGTTATTTGGAATTTGTAATTTCAATCTAAATACATTTCCTTTATAATTTATTTAAATTTATGGACAGCTATAATAGAGTCTTGTTGCTAAAGTAGTGTATAACAACTTTCAGATTGTACCTTTAGGTAAAGTTATAAGGCTTATGACTTGATTTTTTGGAAAAGTTATAATTACTCTTTAATCGAACAACTCCTTATAATTCAAATTTTCATCTTTAAATATGCTTTCATATTAATCTATTAATTCTTAGAGTAATAAGTTTAAAGCCTAGAAATTTAATAAAATCATATTCTAAACCATTCCATTGTTCATTTGCTTCTCTCTACTTATTGTTTGGCGTTAATTACAAACTTTTTTGGTTGGCTAACCAAAAAAATAAATCGTTCTATTAAGTGGTGGATAATATCACGCTCTGTAAATTTTAGTCATACTTGATTAGTGATCTGGATTTTGTCATGTAAAAAATTACATTTATATTAAAACAATAATTAAAATACAATAAAAAAAAAAAAATTGATTATAACGAACAATAGCTAAGGAAGAATAAGTCACAAGAAAGAATTTGAAATCTATACATACATATAAATAAAATTCAAGCGTCTGTCTGTATGTCTGTCTGTCTGTACGGGCTAATCTTCGAAAAGTTTACTGACGTGAAGAGGAGGTTCTAGGCTGCTTTTTTTTTTTTTTAAAGTTTGTATATTTATCACTACGAGTTAATCTTCGAAACGACTAAACCGATTTCTGTGAAACTTTACAGACATAAAGGGAAGGTTGTAAGGTGCTTTTTCCTGTTCGCTTGTGTATCTGTCTGTATAGGTCAATCTTAGAAACGGCTGAACCGGTTTCGATGATACTTTACATGAAGAAGAGGTTGTCAGGAGTTATATAGGCTGTTTTTCTTTAAATTGTTTATTGTTTATAAGAATTGTATTTATTATTTATTTCCATGTTTTACGAAGACGAAGTTCCAGGTAAAAACTAGTCTGCAATACAACTTAAATTTGTAGATAAAAGATGAAATATTGGACTTAAAATTTAAAGGTAGTATCTCGTAAAGAAAGAACTGCAGTTAGGGGAAGATTCATTTATTTATCATTATATTTATAAATTATTTGTCTTTTTGTTCAGGTATCTCCAATCCCTTTAATAATAGGATTCATTTCAGTCTAATGAAATTTTAAAAATATAAATGTACAGGCTTTTCAGGCAATAACCTTCGGAAATTTAACCAATGACTTTGCACTCGAAAAACAAATACTGTAAAATTACAACAGTCGGCGTTGGCAATATTTTTTAGATGAAACTATTTGACATCTAGTAAAGTATCAAATCAAAGTATCAGTGAACTTAAGAAAATTATTTTTGCATCTTCGTTTATAAGATTTATATTTAATTGCTAAAATTTGTACAAAAAAGTTGAAATAAGTCATGTACAACGTATTTTAACTAGAACTATCAATAATTAATATGAAAGTTTGTCGTTTTTTAAGAACTAAAAATGTCCTTGAAGTGATCACTGTTTTTTCTGCATTTGTTGAAAAAATAAGAAAAAAACTCTGGAAAATAAGGACAGAATCATGTTCTAAAGCTTCAAAACAGGGGGTATGTAAAGGAATTTTCAGGATAAAAATGTTTTTATTCTAGATTGTACTTAATTTAAATAACTAGCGAAGCTTTTTTTTTTTATCAGAAATGGGATTTGGATTGTTCATAATTTCCATAAGTGGGAAGATGAAAATTCCCACGAAGTTACAAAAATAATTCTATATTTAGGAAAGTATTTTTACAGCAATAATGTACCGTCGGATTTTAAAATGCCACATTATTCCAATATTAATGCAAAAAAAGCTAAATTTAAAGTCGCTGTTGTATTTATATCGTAAAAGACATTTTCATAGTTAGTTTAACGATGTTAATATAAGCGTATTTTACCATTTTTTGTCAATTTTCAGGAGTTATGTAAAAATGTACAAGGTTTAATGAAAATGTACTACAAACTTTTGCTTATTTTTCAGAGGGCAACTAATTTTTAATTTAAAATTCAAAATAAAATTAATTAAATATAAAAAAAAAATTACATGAAAGTCGTGCACTAAACGGTAAAAAATGACTTTCTATATAAAAATATGGGAAAAAATATACGAAAAACAGTGATTATACAATAGATTCACATTTTAGATTACTAGTTTGATAATTTAATTTCTCTCTAAAATCGCGAGCGCATGCTTTCTATGACTCAAACTACGAATTGCTAACTGTATTTTAACTTGAGAACCATATGAGATTGAACATTTCTCAAATTGAGAATTATGTACATTAATTAATTTTTAGTCATTCGTCATCAAATTAGAGCGCAGATGATTTAAATAAATGTTCGAACTTGTAATCTAAAATATGTATCTATTTTTCGTACATTTTTATACCGTACTTTTATGTAAAAAGTTATTTTATACCGTTAAGTGCACGACTTTCACAAAAATAAAATCGTATTTCAAAAAAAAATTTATGTATTTTATTTTTAATTTCATCAGTCGACCGTTCATAGGCATCTGTGACACTAAATGATATTGTTTAATATAAAAATGGTGATTTTTATTCGAAAAAATAAGGTTGACTTTGAAAGGGTCTTAAAATATAAATCCAAGGTCAGTTTCAAGGTCATAAATATTAAGACATTCTTACGTAAAGAAATCTATGTTTCTTGTCATTAAATCGTTTCTAAGCTTTTTTGCGTTTTGTTTTGTCAGATAAGTTCGATGTAGAAAGAGCATATGATATATTTATATCATTAGAAGGAAATTTTTCTCTACTTTCCATTTCTATACTAAAAATACTGTTCCTATTTTAAAAAACAAATTTCATCCTAAAATATAGGTTCAAGTTCACTTTCAAGGTCATAATATTGCATTACAACCGGGTTTGTAATGTGTACTAAATTTTAGCTTTGGCCGAATAATTGGAAATGAGTTAAAATTCGATTACAACATTTAATTGTCAGCCCATAGGTCATTGGCAGTGGTGAAATTAAATAAAATCGTTAAAAAATTAAATTTTTTATATGAAATGAATTTCCAACAAAGGTCAGTTTCAACGTCATTATATTACATTGTGATTGGGATTATATATGCATACCAAATTTCAGCTTTATGGAATAATCGGAGGTAAAGTTGACCTTGAAATCACCTTGAAATATAATTCAAAGTCAATTTCAAGGTCACTATATAACATTGGTATCAACTTTAATAGGTGTACCAAATTTTACACTTGCTCGGACAATCGGAAGTGAAGTTGGCTTTGAAGTGACCTTGAAATATAAGCCCAAGATCAGTTTCAAGGTCATACCATTACATCGTCACAGAGTTTATATATGTGTATCAAATTTCAGCTTGTTGGATAATCGGAAGTGAAGTAGACTTTGAGATGACCTTAAAATATAACTCAAGGTCAGTTTCAAGGTCGTAATATTACGTTGTCATCGGGTTTATTGCCCTAATTTACTAAAAAATCAATTTTAATGTATTGAGTTCTGTTGTTTAACTACCCCTACAATTTCCTGTTACTATTTATTCCACTAGTTGTGTGCGTTAAGAAGGAAGAGTTCAGCGAACTCCGCCATTTTGAAATATTTTAAATTATAACTATAAGGAATCCTAAGCAAATTTCATCAAAATATATTTTGAAACTTTAAGCGTTTTCCGCCGCCCTAATTTCTCGTCTTACTTTTTTACTATTTATAAAATTCTATATAGCCCGGGAGCAAAGCATATTTTTGTAGCCGATGTAGAGATATGGTTGCAAGTTTTATATTTTGACTCTCTGATTACGAATATAGAGGTTGGATTTTCGCACAAAGGTCTGATAATTGGTTAAAAAACAAAAAATTGTTAATAATTAAATAGGTTGATTTTTTTGTGTGTTCCTTGGCCTTTTCTAAGTAAAAAGTATTTTGTGATTTTTCTATCTGATCCATAGCTTTTGAGTTTAACCTTTGTCAAATGGTAGTTTTTGTCCCTTTTCAACATGAATAACTTTTCATTAAATAAATATTTTTAAATTCTGCGCCCAGCAGTTGATAGTTTAATCAAAAACTATAAGTTGGGATTAATCTCAATGTGAAAATGTAATATTTTTATTGCTTTTTAATGCCATACACAAGTAGCGTTTCATCAATTACAACGTACGCTTATGTATGGAGGGAAGTGGAAGCCTACTTACCTAGTGCACATAATTCGTTATAGCTTTCGTTGATCGTTGCATTAATACTTTAAATCTATTTCTAATTTTTTTTATTTATTAACTATAACCATGTAATCATAAAATAAACAATATATTAGGATAAGGAACTTCAGTTATTATAACTATGTTTAAGAGGGGGCGGGTTGATGTCTGTTCTGCATAATAATTAGAAACCCCGTTTAAAATATGGCATAATGAATAAAATGCAATATCGTACTGCAGTGAGTATATTGTTCACATTTTATTAATAACACATCGGTTAGACGTATTTTTAAGCTAAGTTTCAGCATTTCGAACAACTCTGATCGCACTAATGTCTTCGCGAGCTAATAACTAATCAGTTTGCAGGTGGCAGGTTTTTAACATCCTGCCGACATACATATTTGTTTCTTGTGAATGTTGCTCTCGGTTCGATACAGCTCCAATGACGAGACCATGAAGTGGTCGAATCGCATATGGACTAGAGTGATATTTGCAGGAAATAGATTTTGATATATTCTTTCCTTTTCTCTGCCTCAAAGGATAATACATATAAACAATAGCTAATCAGGTTGCAACTTGTTAATTATGCTACTGCCTGCACTTTCATTCACGCGCCTTGTTTAGTTTTCTATTCGAAACAGTAAGTTGTTGAGAGAAGCGATATGAGAAAATTCAAAAAAGATTATTTTTAACATTATTTTGTGCGCTATTTGCCAAGAAAATAAAAAAGATATTTTAATTATTGACTAAGGCAGGTGTCGAATACGCGACGCTGCCGATTTGCATCGGGCCATTTTATTTCGTTTCAAACAACTTTAAATAAACATTAATTCAATATGAAATGTGTGATTATTGAATGAGATTAATTTTTAGATTTGTTCAAATAACACCGATGAGTGCTATAAAAAATATACACATAAAAAGCCTTAGACAGTTAAAAATGAAAATTTAAAAAGAGAAAATGGTAGTCTAAGTGAACATGATATTGAGGAAAGTAAAAAAGTTGAGCTTACAATATTCAAGAATCAATATCAATGCAATTATCAACGAGGCACTCTAATAGTTATGTGATAGATACTAACAAATGTATTATTTGCGAGAAAATATCGTACAAAGGAAATTGTCAACTACATCAAATGAAACCATAGCCACGTGCTGAAAAATTGTATACAGCTTCCCGAATATTTAAGGATCACATTTACAACAAAACTGTTTATTTTTTCTCTAGAAAGTTTATTAACTTTGAAAATCAAGTGTCACGCTCGATGCTCTATATCATATGAAAGGAAATATATAGAAAATGCTAAAATTAAAAAATATAAGCAGCGCATCAACACATGCAAAAATAGTTATAACCGAAGTTCCTTATTCTATCGTATTGTTTTTTTTATAATGAGCTATAATGGATTATGTGCACTAGGTGAGCACTTGTAAGTAGACTTCAACTTCCCTTTAATTAAGACAAACAAGTACAGTGTCAAAACTAAGAAGTTTTATGTAGGTTGCGTTGAGTTTTATTTTGCAACAGTGGTGCAATTTACAAAAAATGGGCAAAAAATCTAAATCATCTTATACAGCTGAAATTTTGCATATGGGCTAAAAATTGCATTTAGAAAAACTTTTTCTTATAACTTTTTTTTTGATATGTTAAGATATAACCTCACTATTGATTTCTTTTTTGGAAAAAAAAATTTAATTTAACAGAAAATGCAAATCACGTGATTACTATTTTTTTGATTAATTTTCATCTCGAACGAAGCAAAAATTGTTGCCAAATTTTGAATAAAGCTATTAATAGAAAAAAATCCCTTTGATGCGGATTTTGTAAAAAACGTTGGTAGAGTCATGTCTCATCATCGGTTACGAAAAGCCACTGGGCTCACCGACTAATGATGAACACCGAATTTGTTTCAGCCCATATAGAGACAATTTTATAAAGTAAAATTTTGATTGTCATTGCGAGAAGATTTATTATTCTGTTATTTAGATCATTCAGATTGAAAATCGTGTAAATGTCTTAACATTTTACCCGTACATATCTATAAATATTGGAGTTACTTTTTTTCCCCTTGCGTAACATTTTTCGATTTGAAAAGTGAGTATATAAATTTAAACCCAGTCAGGCTGATAAATGATCATATATCTCTTCGAGCTCAGAAACTGGGCCAGAATTGCAAAGCAAATCCAGAAGTTATTTTTCGCGTACGTCACAAATATAGCAGCCACAGATGTAAAAGATTGTTACGCAAGATAGAACAATCCAGAAACGGAAAATGCAACAACAGCTTAATATGAGGGTCGCATTGTAACAAGAGCGCCATAAATTTGTTTAACGTGTTTTATAATGAACAAGTCATTATTGGTGAATTAGTTTGATTTCATTTTGTTTTCTTTTTATACAGCATGTTCTGAACTTCAGAATATTTTTAGCAAATAGGTCATTAAGTAAATTAGAAAAGTTTTGAAGAATTAAATGAAAACAGTTTTTGTGCAGCAATTGTAATTTACTGCTTTGAAGTATCGAATAACTGACATTATACAATAGTTTGCTAAAACAAAGCTTTTAAAGCATTCAATTAGAGATCTGAATGTATAGGGAACTAAGCAAAATCTAAAACATTGAAAGGATAACATTGTTAATTGAGATGTACCTAGTACGCTTTTAAAGTTGAGACAAATTTAGGTTATTAGTTTTATTTAAATGCAGGTAGGTGACGATTATGTCAAGGAAGGTACCCAAAGTGTCGGGCTCTGATTTTGATGAAATATTAATACACTGTTAAAAATAACCTTAAATTTAATGCAAATTTAATGTCCATTCTACATTAAATTTAATGATCTTGTACTTTAAATCGTGAATAATTTACATTTACTTTGAATTTAAAGCAAATTCATTGAAATAGTTCGTTTCACTTTAAATTTGATTAGTAAAGTAACTGAAAAGATATTTCAACTTCTGTACATTAAAACTAATTCACATATACCCTAGTACTAAAGGAATTTACATTATTCTTCAAAATTTGATAAAGTAGATGGCACGAAATTCCGGGAGATGGCGCAACTTGTATTGAACTTCTTGTTTAGTATGATATAATTTGCTTAAAGGATTCAATTTTCTTATAGTGAGGTATACATATCTGCTCCGTACTGACGGGAACCAATGAGTTCAAAACTGGTCTAGATGGCGGACACTATCTGTGGAATATATATATATATATATATATATATATATATATATATATATATATATATATATATATATATATATATATATATATAATAAAATAGAATAAAATATTGGCGAAGCGGACGTGAAAATTTGTCAATCTACATGATTCTCGTATTAAAAAGTGCGGAGCACTCCAAAGTATGGAATAACTCCGGGTCCGACAGATGGCGACAGCGCTGTTTCGTCCTAATATGGGACTCGTCAGGCCACCGCAGTCGGTACAAACCATCATCTCGTCTTTGCATCGTATAAGCCATACTTATAATCAAAATACGGCAAATAAGACGACAAAGGCGACATCTCGATGGTCCACTTGATAATACAAGAACCATACAGATTAACAAAGTTTGTAAGAGAACCGTCATATGGTGGCGCGACGGTGAATTAAAACAGAAATATGTAAAATCGAGTACACGAAACGCGCTGCCCAAAAGATAGGGGTCGCATTTTTCGGTACTGGCAAGCAAGCATACCGCTATTTAAGCAGCCAAAGCCACGTGCCGCACCAAACGATCCCACCATGAGAGCATCGTTTAGCGTGTTTCAAAGCCAAACAAGTAAATAAATATGTAGATAAGTTTTTGTCCGTGTAATTTAAAATAAAATAGAATAAAATATTGGCGAAGCGGACGTGAAAATTTGTCAATCTACATGATTCTCGTATTAAAAAGTGCGGAGCACTCCAAAGTATGGAATAACTCCGGGTCCGACAGATGGCGACAGCGCTGTTTCGTCCTAATATGGGACTCGTCAGGCCACCGCAGTCGGACTGGATATTCTTAATTATTCTATTTTAAGAGGATAGTTAGTTTTTAATAAGATTTGTATAATTGTGTCTCAGGTTATTTATATCAGTTATGTGATTAACTCCGTTTTATTTTCTCTTTTTATTTTCTTCATTTCCTTTACACTCGATTTGTTATAATTCTGGTCACGTTCAATTATATTTGTATCGTGGTGTCGAAGGAATGGCTTGTTTTCCGTACACGTTTATTTAATACTATCGTAGTAGCAGAGCTTTCACATTATGTTACAATTCGTGTAGGAAATAGAGGAAGACTGCAAGGTATGACTCTTTTCCGAAGAAATAATAAAATCATAACTGAGTTGTATACTAAACCCAAATGGTCAGGGAAATACCAGAATTTCTGTTCAAATCTTCCACGGCCATAGAAAAGTAGTGTTATTATTCATCTAGCAGATGGAGCCATCATCTTAACTTCCGCTGAATTTAAACCCTCCCTTGGAAAAAGTGAAGACTTTATTAACGAACAAATTTAAACACAGGGACATTGATAAAATGATAAAAGGGAAATATAAATTTTATAATTCGACCAATCCTCTTAACAGAAAGGTACGTCGAAATTTATTGTTTTCACTTATACAAACAGAACAAATTAAATATATTCTGTGCCGACATACCGCCATAAAGCACAAAATATGTTCTTTGTTTACAAAATTGAAAATTAAAACCCTTAAAATGAATAATTTTAATGTTGTGTATTCGATTCAAATATATAGGAATGACCACACAATTACTTAAAGTAGACTAAATGAACACAAATTTACGAAAAATAGTACGACTGCATTAACTAAACATGTTCGTTAAACAAGCTATTCTTTCGACTACAACAATAGAACAGTAATTGAACATAACCGCAATTTTAATAAATTGAATGCAAAGGAAATGATGGAATTAAAAAGAGAAAAATAAACGAAATTGATTTAAGAATGCATAAATAATGATCTTAAAAAATTTTTGTAATAAAATATGAATAGTTTTTTCAAAACCACAATTTTTACAGTTTTCCATTCAGAATCGAAATAAAAATAGCAATACATATTTTTGTAAAAATTGAATATTTTTAAAATAATACTAATTCTTAATTGTAATATGACTTTTTTTTAGGTTTTTTTAATTGTCTTTTAACTCTTTCTGTCAGCATGTAAGATTTTAACCACGTTTTATGTGATTTTAACTTGTAGGTTGCTTGACCAAAGAAAATACCTATTGATATTTAATTAAGGAAAACAATAAAAAAAAATTTTCTTTAACATCCACGTATAAATCTAAAACCAAGAATTCAAGAAAAAAATATTGATACATATATTGAACGGTACAAGAAAAGCAGCAATATAAATATATATATATATATATATATATATATATATATATATATATATATATATATATATATATATATATAAATAAGTAGATAAGTTTTTGTCCGTGTAATTTAAAATAAAATAGAATAAAATATTGGCGAAGCGGACGTGAAAATTTGTCAATCTACATGATTCTCGTGTTAAAAAGTGCGGAACACTCCAAAATATGGAAAAACTCCGGGTCCGACAGATGGCGACAGCGCTGTTTCGTCCTAATATGGGACTCGTCAGGCCACCGCATTCGGTACAAACCATCATCTCGCCCTTGCATCCTATAAAGCTGAATTTAAAATCAAAAAATAGCAAACAAGACGACAAACGCGACATCTCGATAGTCTACTTGATAATACAAGAACCACACAGATTAACAAAGTTTGTAAAAGAACCGCCATATGGTGGCGCGACGGTGAATTAAAACATAAATATGTAAAATCGAGCACAAGTGGCCTGACGAGTCCCATATTAGGACGAAAAAGCGCCAATATTTTATTCTATTTTATTATATATATATATATATATATATATATATATATATATATATATATAAATATATATATATATATATATATATATGTATGTATATATATATATATATATATATATATATATATATATATATATATATATATATATATATATATATATATATATATATTATAACCAGCACTTGACGTATTTTAATTTTAAAATTATGACATTAAACGAAATTCTTCGAATATATATATATATATATATATATATATATATATATATATATATATATATATATATATATATATATATATATATTCGAAGAATTTCGTTTAATGTCATAATTTTAAAATTAAAATACGTCAATGAAGTGCTGGTTTACTTTTATAAAAAAGAAGGGATGATATGTGTGGATGTGGCATAACCATAGTTTTACTTGGTTTCGAAGAATAAGCAATTTTCACTTTGTCCTGTTGATATCTTAATTAAAACTTAATATATTTAAAAATCTGTTTTTAGTCCTGTACAACATATTAAAGTTTTATGAACATCGGAGTCGGACAATTCGGAACATTCATTGTGAGATCTGTTTGGCATTTTTTGACAGCGTTAGTAAACAGCAATTTTTGTTAAGCAAGATTAATTGAAATTCTGCATGTGATATATTTTTGAACAACAAAGCGATTAAAAAATATAATAAAATTGTAATTTTCAATTATTTTTCTTTAGGAATAGTTGGAATATTTTAAATTTCTAAACGGTTTGCTATTATCAAATTCCGCATATATGTCTTAGCTTTACCGTCCCTGTATATCTTGTCGTCTTCGAGGTTCATAGAACTTGGCTTTGTAGATTTTTATTTTCAGTTTGATTTTACGCATAGTATATATTAAAATCTGAATAATTAATATGGTATATTATCCTGAATAATTAGGTCATAATGTTCTTTACAATGTTTAATTATAGTGGCCCGATATCGTAAATCTAGCGATATCTAAAAATGTTTTTATTTATCTTATTTCCCACAGTGTTTTTACCTGAAGTACTGTGTAAACAATGATTATGTTCCATAATAAATTGTTAAATGAAAAATCATATTAAAATGATTAGATCGTTAGTGTAAGCATAATTTCAAAATATACCGACTTACAAATTTCGATGTCCCAAATCCTATTTTTGACGACAAGCATCATTTGCTACGTAATTTAATGCACTGGATCCGAATTAGCATTTTAAGATATTTTAACCTAAAAGTAACAAAATAACCACTTTTGGTACCTTTTGGGCTCGAATATCTGAAAAACCAGAGGATATTCCCTCACTGTAAAGTCATGGTAGGGGGAGCAAAAGTGATACCAGCGTGAGCTACGGATAATTTTAGTACTTCGGAACGATATTTTGTACTGTTGACGTATTTAATATATGTGTCAAATTTACTTTTTTTTTTAAATAATTTAAAACAACATAATGAGCAACTGAAGTTGCTGTGTTGTAAATTGTAAAAATACTAGCAAAAAACAGTGTAAATTTTATAAATTTATACGCCTGTCTATCACGTGTTAGAATTTCCGATGTAAAGTTGAAGTTTAAGTAATAAAATACATAGTTCAAATTAAGTACACTGCAAGTACAAAACTCGATCAGTCTGTATTGGTTAACTCAGTCATTGAACTTATCAGTAATCAGTATGTATATGTATGTGCTTAGAGTTGGGGGTTTGTACACTGCGACCTGGTAGATCTATTGTGCTCCCCTACTGCTGCCAAGTTGTAAGAGTTACCTTATCGGCTAGAATAGGTCTTCCAGTTCTATTTCCCTCAGGAACCTTAGGATGTTGGACAGCTTCAAGGTGGGTAGTTCCCTTTCTTCGATTTGGTGGGTTCCTAAGAACCACATCCTAGAGTTTTCTAGACCGCCGCACTCCGAAAGGATATGAATAGAGGTTTCGTCCTCTTCCTCACAGAATCTGCATTTTTCTCTTTCTCAGTCCGAGTTTCTTGAGGTAACCCTTTAGGTCGCAATGCCCCGTCAGGACCCCTGTCAGACCTATGAGTTGGCTTTTACTTAAGCTTATGCATTCTTTGAATCTCTTCTTGTCGTAGTTCCCCAGAAGTATCTTCGCTTGTCTCAATCTTTCCAGATCCGTCCAATAATTGGATCTTCTGATCTCTTCTTCTATATTTAATTCTTCCAGCATTACATTGCTACTGATTCCACAGAAAGGCTCTGGCCTCAGAAATAGTGTCTCAGTCCCTTTCCTCGCGAGTCTGTGTACTATTTCATTCCCCTCTATCCCGGTGTGTCCCGTTACCCACATGAAGGTAAATTTATTATTCTTACCTAAATCCTCTAGGCATTCCCAGACCATCTTGGAGCTGCTAACTTGAGAACTCAGCGCACTGATGGCACAAAGAATAACTAAAAATATAAAATTTCGTAAACTTGAACAATTATTGAAATCTAAACATGGTTGGGTATTATAGCTAAGTACTATATTGGCCGTAAATGCTGTGAGTCATATTTGTTACCAGAGTAAATGATTCAAACAATAATCGCTTGTTATTTGGCGGAGCGAAATTTGCAGAAAAAAATGTCAGACTCCATTTTTCATGAGCCCACAACTTCCAACTTAGGCATTGTTCCACGATTTGCCTCTATTGTCCATAGAATACAGAAAGTCACAATACAAACATTTTGCGTCAGAAACATTGCGTCTATCTGGACTTTCGTCAGAGCTATCCTGGTACAAAGGTTCATTTTCTTGCTCTGAGCTGGATATTTGTACATTCTTCGTTTTAATTTTGTCTTCTTATCTTCTTGTGTTTTATCTTCATCTATTGTAACCTTGTTATATTTTCATTTTTCTTCTTTATCAAGTCTTGCAATTCTTTTTTGTAAGGGATGAAATCAGCAATGTGGATTTAGCAGCCTCGGTTACTAGTTTTTCTGGGTGCTATTTGTGATATCGGGGATAACTGGAATGGTGATATAAAGTTCTGATCTGTGGAAGTCGATGGCTGAAGACCATAATATGTTAAAAGCATACAGGTGGAGAATTGTTCTGGTCTCTTAACACAGGGATTTATTCATTAGATGCCGCATGACTCATAACGCTTTCATTTACGCAGGGTGTTATATTAGTAGATTCATTTGCTAGGAGTATAAGATTTAGTTGCAGGTTATGGTAAAATATTTTCTTGGTTGATGATGCTGTATTCTTTGTCGCTGTTCATGTCTATAAATTGTGGTCTTTAAATACATTTTTGTTAACACGATATAGCCTTGTTGCACGGAAACCACTTACAGCTCTCTTTCTTCTTTGAGCTCGTAAATACGCACGTCCAAAAACTTTCATCATATCATAATGCGTCAGTGGCCGAGTATTGTTCCTGACAAGCTCTTATTTCATTAGAAATATATTTTTTTTTTCGATCTCATGGATGATGTATGCAGCGGCTGGACTGAAATATGGAGAAATTGATAATAAATAGAAATGATTTTCTCTTGCAAGATCTATCAATTCAATATTTTTTGTGTGATCGATATAATCATCCAGAATAACTAAAACCGGAGATTCTCCTGTAGGTTCTACATGTTGCAGGAAGTGTTGAAACCATTTTGTAAATATATTGTTTGAATCCACCGTTCGTCAAAAGCGGACGACTTCTTTTTCGGGGGAGATATTATCATAGGAGGAACAAATGAACCTCCAGTACTCATACATATCATGCAGTTATCGAAGAATCCCTTTCAGTTGATGTTAAAGTTCCAATTTGCCGCTTGCGTTTTCGGCCAAGAACTTGGAGCATTTCAGATGGTACAACACATACCTGTCTTATCAACTTTAAGTAAAGAAATATTTATTCGAATGAAAAATTTTAAGAAAATAAAAAATTTCATATATTGTGAAACTGAATTTACTAAGACCAAAAGTGATGTTATTATCATGTGAATAGGTAAAAAAATCACTATGCTAAACAAAAAATATCAAGAATAATTTGAATTAATGATGTTTTGAATAAGGTAGGGGTAAATGAAAAGGAAGACGTCACAACGAATACTATCCATCCTGAAAGTATCATTTCTTAATAAATAAACTTCACTATTTTATGGATGCCTCTTGGGCTATTTAGTATACAACAATCCTAAATTGAAAGGTAACTGATATTTGCTCTTTTCTTCTCTATTATCTCTCAAGGCAACAAATTATCGATATAATTTTAACTTGTATGTTCCTTAAATATTAAAAAACACAGTAATTATACTGACAAAATTCTTAATTCCTTTTTTAACAAACTTCGTCAAATACACAGTTTATAGAGATAATGTACAAAATAAAACATAACTCGCATGCATTAAAAATATCTAGACATAAAAATGTTCTGAGATGCCACTGCGTATATATACTCTATTTCTTTTACACTTCATAAAAACCGATTTTTTTTCTTGATGAAAATGACATTTTTCAAACTTTTCAAATGGCCCTAAGTTGATGGGGTTTCTCAGTATTTTCGTAAATGGGAGCCAGTTTCCATCTGTAAAGTAGAAAGGGAAATAAAGTACAGATAAAAAAAGGACAACATGAAGTTCTCTATTGTGAGACCAAATAAGTAAAGTATAAATCACGGGACTACTAAAAATATAAAATGAAATTTTTTCTGGAGAGTGAGTAATTTGTGTAGATGTAAAAAGATCGCGCCTCAATCTTGGAAAATTGATGACTCTTAGCTGGTAAAAAAATGAAAAACATCCGGCAAATGAAAGCACTTGGGATGGACAAAATATCGTATTCCAGCAGCGCACTCTCTTTAAATTATCTAATGTTTGTTATAATTTTAATTAAATTGAATTTTTTTCTTTGTTTTGAATTTAAATTTAAGGATGTTTAGAAATTCCGAAAAAAATCGAACATTGAGAAATTAAATCTTTCTGGTATTTAAATTCTAAATATTTAGACTCGGAGGTAGGTTGTTATTTTTTTTTGTTTGTTTATTTACACTGCCCTACAGGACCAGAGTCTCTATTATTAGGCAGGAAAAAGAACAGAGTTATATAAACCATAAATTTATATACATAATATAGACAGTACAATAAGTATAACATAGCCTATAAAACAATCACAGATAATTGTAAATAAACAATTTGACAATAGAATAAATGCAGTAAAATATTTCAAATTTGTCTTCCAGGCGATCATAAAGGAAACACGTCATGTATAATGGAGAGAATTGTAATACATTAGTTCTTAGTTTCGGCAAATAGAAAAATACTGGAGATCTAGTTATTCCTGGAACATGAAAATGAACTCTCGTGAACAAATCAGTTGATATAATCTTGTTATTAACCAAAAATGTACACGAGCCCCATTATTGGGCTTCTCCAGAGTTGTGAAATTAAATCTTGTCAATAGGCTTTCGCGAGGTATAGTAGGAAGTGGATAAAATCCATCCAACTTAAAGCTTAAGAATCTTAAGAAACGATACAGAATTTTTTCTAATTTGTCAAAGTGTACATGATAATACGGATGCCGGATAACTGAGGCATATTCCAATCTACTTCGTACAAGAAAATTATATAACGTGCTTAAACCTGGAGCGACTGAAATTCATGACTAGATCTCACTAGAAAGCTCAGCGTTCGGTAGGATCTCGATACTGTATCATTAACATGATTGATAAATGTGAGTCTGCAGTCAAACGTGACTTCCAGATCCTTAATGCAGTTAACTCGCCTTAGAAAACCACCGCTGATCCCATAATCACGCAGTAGAGGCATTCTACTTCTTGAGAATGACATAACATTACACTTGTCTACGTTCAGAGGCAGTTTGTTTTTTAGACACCAAGCATTTAATTTCATGAGATCCAGTTCAAGGTTCAAACAATCGCCAGGATTCCGTATGTCCCGGAATATCTTTAAATCGTCTGCATAAAGTTTTTTAAATTGCATTATCCACTGGACTTTCACTATCACTTGGATGGTAGGCCACTGACCTCCGTTGATTCTGTGCGGGACCTGGGAGTCCTTTTTGATTCCACCCTTTCATTTGTTTCTCACATCGCTGACATTGTTAGTAAGTTCCTCAGGATGTTAGGTTTTATTAAACGTCATGCTAAGAAGCTTTCCAGTGTGAAGTTCCTTAAAATATTTTATTGCTCATTGGTTCGAACACATCTTGAGTACGCTTCTTGTGTTTGTAAAACACACTATGAATCACATGTGTACCGGCTCAAACAGGTACAGAGAAGATTTCTCAGATATATTAACTTGAAATTCAACGGGGATGCTGATCTTGATTATGATGCTTTGTGCTCCGAGTTGAAGCCATTCTGTTTTATAACAAGGGTGGCTGGATATGCTAATGGGCTGGGTGACTTGAATTTCTTTGATACGTCCTTGAATCGTTTTAAACGAAGACTGTTGGAATTGGTTGTCGATTGATGTTTTATGTTCTTTCTGTTACAGATTGACAGGTGTGCACTTTTTTCTTTTTGTAAACACCCTTTTGTTATATTATTATTGATATCACGTTACTATGTTTTACTCTAGCTCTGTAATTAATCATTTAGTTTTAGGGATATCCAATTCACTGTTTCCAAATTTTCATCTTCTTTTTCGACTGTCCGAGTTGTTCGAATACGACCCCTAACTTTAATTTTTTTCTCAAGGTGCCCGTTTCTCGGAGATCACGCTCGATATTAGAAAAAGTTTGACGGTTTGGTATTCAGCGGTTAGGAAATCTCTGACACTTCGACGCCCATTTCTTTCACAAAACCCATACACCAGGAGGATGCCAATCTTTTCGGATTGCGTGTAGCTGTCCATGATTAGTAGTAAAATAAGCTTAGAAATTTAGAATTTTGATCCTACTTTAGTCGATTTCTTAGACAGTGATAGTAATCTTGTACAGTGATGACAAGAGGTAAAAAGCTTCGAAATACATGCCATTATCCGACAGAAATATCTATGTTGTGATAACGTTGATGATATAAAAAATCAGAAGCAATGTTTACAAATGACGTCACTTTTATGACCCTTAGACTATTTTATAGCCGGTAGCTATACCACCAGAAAACGTCATATTATAGTGTTAGATCACACACCAAAAATCATTAATTGCAGTTAACACGTTTTTAAGAAATTTGGGAAAAATCAATATTTTCTTAAAATTTTGACGTTTTTTACTTCCTAAACAAAGTAGTAGCGGATATAATTAAGTTGGTTTAAATTGACCTACTTTGACGACATCAAGGATTTGCTATCAAACGTAATACATGTATTTTTCGGGCTCCTTGTATATGTTGGTGTTACCAATGTCCAGGGATACCTCAATCTCACGGTATGACGATTTTCGTTATCAATTCTTGTACAGCTTCATCGCCAAATAAAGTTATTAAGTTCATTGGTGCACTCTTATTAAGATAAATCATATCGATGCATTTTTATTGAGATAAACAACATCGAAAGTTCTGAAAAATAATTACACGACAATGTCCACGATTGAATTATATTTTTTGGCCGAGATGAAATTTTGAAGTTAATGTAAAAAACACAAATATCATTTGTATGTCAAAACATTACAACTACGTATACCGTATAAAATGTCAAACTTTATAATGGATATGTCAGATGGCACCTAGCAACGCCAGCAGGGGCGGATCCAGCCTCCCTTTTTTTTTTGGGGGGGGGAGAGGCGTTGATATCACAAAAGTAACAGTATGGCAAGCGAAAGCAAGTTGTCGACGAGGGGGGGGGGGAGACATCAGCAATATTTCCATTTCTAGTGTAAAAGGCAGATGATTTAAGAAATAAATAAACTGAAACGTCAAATGTCCTAAAAACGTTTTAATTAATAATAAAATGACCGAGAGCCCCCAAAAAAATTTAATATTATATGGACGAATTTATTTTTTAATATACGTTTAACTTCTTGTATTTTTGACAGTGGGTATTTTGTAAGTATTTAAATTATAACGTAGAATTTTTTGAGAGAAAAAAGCTACGTTTTAGTCTCAATGTGCCTAAAACGGTTCCTATGTCAAAATTAAAAATAATAAAAATACTGTTATGATTTGTGTTAAATATGTCAAAATTATCTATTTTTTCTAATGTATGTCAATTATTAAGAAATCATAAGAAATAAAATAATATTATAAAAACTTTTTATTTTAAGGTTATTATCGAAATAATATTCTATGCCATAAATTCTTAGTGATAATAAACCTCCTTCCGACGCCTATGACAAGAATTAAAATCCTTTTTAACACTTTACTCCTCCAAATATATCTTGTTATCCAACTAAAATAGTCCATTATTATAGACCGGTATTTTGATTATATTATTTCTAACCCATTCCGATGAAAAATATATGTGTCTAAGAGATTTTACCAAAGACACCGGACTAAAGAACACAGGTAGTTTGCGAAGAAAAAAAGGGTAAAAAATATTTATTACTCTCTCTAGTTCTTGAATAAACTATAGTCTAAGAGGAAAAATCGGTTCTATTTTCCTGAACTCAAATCTCTTGGAGGGGGGGGGGCGATCGCCTCCACCGCCCCCCCTTGGATCCGCGCCTGAACGCCAGTGTTGTCAGTTCTCGAAATATAAACGACTGTCCCCATATAATGTTATAACTGTAATTTTAAACTGACATCAAACATGTTTTTTCTGTTCTAGTATGTTTACTAACATCTTTATCCAATTTAGATAACCTATTTCAATTTTTACCATCTTTGCCGAGTGAAAACTTCACTCATATTACTATCGTAACACAGTAACGATATAACGCCACTGGTAAAAAACATATTAACTAGCCTTTCATTAGCATTGAATACAAACGTTTATTCCAGCGTTTATCTTTTATACGTTATATTACACACATTTAGGTTACCATAACAACAATATTTATAAAACATAACCGAGTTTTTATTTCCAAATATGTGGTTCGTTAAAAACGTATAGAAAGTCAGATGGGCAGTTACGAAGCAAAAAAGAAAGACCATTTCTCTCCCTTATCTTTGTTGGTGGTTTCTTTTTGAATTCGATATGGGGGTAAATTATTATGACAATGACAAATTATATAACAAATGAACGTTTTTATTTTTGGTGATATCCGAATAAAAAAATATAGTCAAGCTTGAATTTATTTTATCTCCAATTTGGTCCCAATTATTATAAGATTACATATAGAAATGGTTAAAGAAATGAAAGCAATTAAATAAAAAATGTCTTGATTTATGGAATTTATAAGGATCAGTTTTGAGACTAACTTTTAAAAAGTGATAAAAAGTGGAAGGGTTAGATTCAAGGTTAATTGTTATATAAGAATTTTAACTTATTGAGGAAAATAGCTCTAAAAAAGGTCAAAAGAGACTCGCTATCTTCGTAAAATACGTCAATATAAATCAATGCAGTGTGACCTAATGCTTTTCATCAGTACTATAACATATAAATTAACATTAATTGGATAAGAGAGTAGTAGAAGTAATTGAGCAATTGGAAGGCTTTGTGGCAAGGTGTTAAAAACGGTGGATAGAGTAGGCCTAGTCAAAAACATTTTAAGTCCATTCTCAAAAGCTTGTCGAATTTGGACTGATGTTAATATATTAAACTATACTGGGTCTTATTTTGCTCTTAAGTGTAAATACATTTCATTATACAGAATGTCCGGGAAAATGAAGGACATCTCCCGGATATGAAAAAGACACGTGAAAGGAATACTATAAGTTCATATAAATGTTTTTCGTATAGTCCTCCGATTCGGATATATGGACTCCCAAAGAGCTGCAATAGAATCAAGTTTTTTACATATAATTATTGAACCACCAGGTATATTTCAATATTTTTAATATGATGTATAAGTCCCTTCATATTGCTATCCAAGAAGGTGAATTACTCACAGCTGCAGGGACGGACTAGCTATGACACTCATGACATTTTTTTACGCCCTGTATGATAAGAACATTGAAAAATATTTTTTACATACATTTAACTATTGACTAAACATTAAGTACTTCATTCATGTTGCTAATGCTAGCCGTTTTCGAGCAAACGTCATTTTATTTATATCATGTATGTATTTGGCGTATTTCGATAAAAGATACATCTTTGTTTCAATTAATTGTTTAATCTCCAACCTTAAGATAAAAAAATTCGATCCAAAATTAGAGTTTACCTCTTTAGTTAAAAACGTCTAATTCTGTGAATTGCAGTTCGACCTAGGTTCGCAAAAAATGGGCGTTTTATTTGTCGGCACCGAAAACAAAGTATTCTTGTTGTAAACGTTGCTAGGTACGAAAGAACTAAATATCCTGCATTTTAGAACTTGTCAACTTTCACATCGCTGACGCATTGATTCTTAGCTTGGATATCATTTTACCGATTTTCCGATTTCGTGGTGAAATTAATTGCGAAATAATTCGAAATATGGAATACACATTTATTGAGTATGCCGATATGCATCTGATGTATGCTCTTGCAACTTGCAATGCTTTGGAAGCCCTGAGGTTACAGTACGACAGATATCCTAACCGTACACTTCCAGATCAGAAAACATTTCAACGAGTTGACCAACGTCTAACGAAGATTGGTAAGCTATTCCATTTAATAAGGTAAAATTATTAAATTTCTTCATAATTTTGGGAAAAGAAGTACTGATGCTGGTCGGGGACGAACAGTACGTACGCCGCAATTAGAGGAAAATATTTTAAATGCTTTAGATGACACTCCTTCAACGAGCACTCGAACACTATCAGCGCAGTTTAATACGTCGAAAAAAAATAGTACATGAAGTTCTTCAAGAATAGCAGTTATATCCATATCATTTAAAAAAAAGTACATAAACTGATTTTTGAAGATTTTCCCCGTAGAATGCAGTTTGTAAATTGGCTATTGGATCAGCAGCAAAATAATGTAAACTTCATAAGCACTATTCTCTTCAAGGATGAAGCAGGGTTTACCAAAAGTGGTGTCATAAATTTACATAACTCACATGTATGGGCTGATGAAAATCCTCATATAACTATTGTTTGGCATCATCAACATCAGTTCCAATCATGACCACAATCAAGTAATGTGTGGGTAGGAATTATTGGCAATTTTTTGATTAGACTATTCGTATTGTCGGTACCACTGAATGGAGAACTTTATCTGGAGTTCTTTCAGAACACTTTTCACGATTTAGTATAGCACTTATCACTTGAAACTCGTCGAAACATGTACTACATGCAGCATGGGCACCACCTCATTTCAGCGTTGCTGTTCCGAAGTACCTGAATAATGTCTATCCAAACCTTTGGCTAGGTAGAGGAGAACCTATTGCTTGGCCTCCTCGATCTCCTGACGCCGTTAGATTTTTACCTGTAGAGACACTGCAAAACCTTGGTGAATTCCACTCCAATCGATAGTGGAAGGAACCGCGTAAAAAAATGGGGTTATGAGTGTCACAGCTAGTTCATCTCTGCAGTTGTGAGTAATTCACAACACTTTTTTTGGATAGAAGTTGTATACATCATATTTAAAAAAATTGAAATATACTTGGTGATTCAATTTCTTCATCCAGCCCTTTGCGTCCACTACTAGATATAGGCCTCCTTCATTATTGTCCATTGTGCTCTATCTTGAGCGATTTGCATACAATTTGCTGCAATTCTCTTGAGATCGTCAGTCCAACGAGTAGGGGGTCTTCCTCTACTTCTTTTGTCTAATCTCGGCCTCCACTCGAATAATCTCTTCGTCCACCTTCTATCACTAATTCAGGCGACATGTCCGGCCCAGTTCCATTTGAGTGTGGCAATTCGGAAAATTACGTCGGTAACTCTTGTCTTTCGTCTAAGGTCTTCATTTCTAACTCGGTCACGCAGTAATATATCTAGCATTGACTTTCCCATCTTTCTCTGAGTTATTTGCAGCGTTTTAGAAGTTGCCGTTGTCAATGTCAAAGTTTCGGCACCGTAGGTCATAACCGGTAACACACATTGGTCAAATATTTTACGTTTTAAAGAAATTGGTATATCGCTTATAAAGATGTCTTTAAGTTTTCCATAGGCTGCCCATGCGAGATTTACTCTTCTTCGTAGCTTGCATGTTTGATTATCTCTTGTGATCTTTATTTCGTGTCCAAGGTATATGTATTTTTCTACAAGCTCCACTTTATTGTTTCCAATATTGACATTTCCACTAGGTACCAGATTGGTCATAAATTTTGTTATTGATATGTTTATTTTAAGACCCACATTGGCGCATACTTGCTGAAGTTCATGCAACATTGTACATATCTTCTTGAGATTATCGGAAAACAAAACTATGTCGTCCGCGAACCTCAAATTTGTTAATCTTTGGCCGTCTACATTCAGGCGCTTTTTTTTCAGTTAAGTTTTTTACAGGCGTATTCTAGTACTGCAGTAAACAGTTTAGGCGATAAGGTATTACCCGGTCGGACTCCTCTGCCAATTGGGACATGATCCTTGTTTCTGTGTAGTTTCACCGACATAGTTGCATTCCTATATATATTGTAAATTAATTTTGTATATCGATAGTCAATGCGGCATGCATGTAATGCTTCCATAATTTTGTCAAGCTCTACCGTATCAAAGGCCTTATGGAAATCCACAAAAGCCAGAACGAGTCGTCGATTGTATTCGATAGTTTTTTCTATTACCGTTTTGATGCTCTGTAGGTGATCGTTTGTTCCAAACCCAGTACGAAACCCCGCTTGCTTTATTTGTTGGTAGAAATCAAGTTTTTTGTCAAGTCAATTCGTCGGTGGTTCAATAGATATGTGTAAATAAGTTGATTCCATTGCAGCTCTTTAGAAGCCCATATTTCCGAAGAAGAGGCATAAACGAAAAAAGTTTACACGAACTCGTAGTATTCCTTTCACGTGTTTTTTTCATATCCGGCAGATTTTCCATATTTTACAGCATACGTTGTAGATTTATGCTAAATATTGCACATCGCTTTAGTGCTTTTTAGTTAATAATTTTGATATGATTTTAAAAATTATTTCAGCTCCACTTGGTAGTAGCAACTAATTTTTTGAAAGCAGAATTATTTCGCGTTACAATGTCTTATATGCTAAATTCTTCCAGTATGTTAAAAATATTGTTTTCTAGATCTAATGACCCATGGAAATTAGACTCAAAAAGAGCCGTTTTGGGAAAAAAATGTAACTAGCGATTTTATTGCTGAAAAGGGTATATTTTGGCATCACTAAAACATACTTCAATGGAAATTCATACGGTCCATGACTTACAAAATGGCGGCCAAAAAATGGTCACTTTTTTCAGTTTTTCCAGTTTATCTTGAAAAATAAGAGTTGTATGAAAAAATGTTTCAAACAAAAATTATAGATAATTGAAAAATCTATAAATATAATTAAAGTTATAAATGGTGACACTAGTTATCGAAATATAATTTTTTTTTTCGGAAAATTCCATTTTTTTAAATTTATAATTAAATGATATTTTTTAATTAACTATTGCTTCAGAATTCTAGAAAATGATAGCTATTTTTGACCCAAAAAAGTGTGTTTAATCCGAAATTTGTGAGTTGAATAGTTTCCGAGAAAATCGAGCTCAAAGTTGAAATTTCCATGTCGATTATTATCCTTCCTAATAAAGATACAGCAACCAGGTTGACAGCAATTTGTTTGAAATGACATATATTTTTAAGATATATTTTCAAAATTTTTTTTTTGATTTTTCGTCGAGAATCTTGCGAAAAACAGTTTTTTGCACTCGAAAAATTGCAATAATTTTTTGTCAGTGTACTTACGATTATTCTAATACGTCTATTAGATTTAGATATATCATTTCCGACCTCTGGAAAAAAAATTGTTTTACGATAAAATTTACCTTTTTTTTTTTAGAGAAAATTCGCAACATCGCGGTTTATAAATATTAAGGGCTGAAATTTACAGAAGACATTATTAAATACTTGTAGTTTATCGAGAAATTTTCCGGATTCACGAAAAACATCCCTGGAAGATCTATGGACCTCTGAAAACTACCCACAGAATCTATCCGACGGTAGTCAAATCGCGCGGATACAGCTAGTCAGCGGATTGCTATGCTGCAGGCGTGCCGCTCAGCTACGGACTACACGCACATATCGCTTTGTGCGACTGGTAACATCTTGGAGTAAAGTATATGGTAAAATTGTAATATTTAGATTATGTTATCAATAAAAAGTTATATCTAATTTTATGAGCAATCCATCATTTTATTAAAAAAATACCGTTTGAACAAAAAGTATACATAATATAATATAATAATACAAAAGTTATATCTTATTTTATTAGCAATACATCATTTTATTACAAAAAAAGTTTAAACAAAAAGTGTACATATATAATATAATAATACAAAATATAAAAAAATATACATTAGTATATATATATATATATATATATATATATATATATATATATATATATATATATATATATATATATATATATATATCAAGAAATCAATAAATACATTAATATATTATACATATCTGTATACAATTCTTCAATAATTTTGTAATAAATTTAATGGAATGAACAATTTAAAAAAAAAGTTTATTAACAATTTCTATGTAATATTCAACGGTACACCACGTGTTCAAATACTTTTTTAAAGTTAAAATCTGCGTGAACTTTCACTAAAACGCTTTTAAATGCAAAAAATGTTTGCAATAGTGCTTTTACAAATGTACAAACATTATAATATTTATTCTTTCTAGTATGTCAAAACGTTATATCAAATTAACTTCAAAGCATACTACTCCGAAATGCCGGCTTCGAACCGAATACTGCCAAGAGCGGAAGACATCTGCGCCTTGCAACATAGCAACCCGCTGACTAGCTGTACCCGCGCTATTTACATACCGTCGGATAGATTCTGTGGGTAATTTTCAAAGGTCTGTAGATCTTACAGGGATGTTTTTCGTGAAACCGAAAAATTTCCCCATAAACTACAAGTATTCAATAATGTCTTCTGTAAATTTCAGCCCTTAATATTTATAAACAGCGACGTTGCGATTTTTTTTTAAAAAGGTATATTTTATCGTAAAACAATTTTTTTCCAGAGATCGGAAATGATATATCTAAATCTAATAGACGTATTAAAATATTCGTAAGTACACTGACAAAAAAGTTATTGCAATTTTTCGAGTGCAAAAAACTGTTTTTGGCAATTTTCTCGACGGAAAATCAAAAAAAAAAATTTTTTTGAAAATGTATCTTAAAAATATACATCATTTCAAACAAATTGCTGTCAACCTGGTTGCTGTATCTTTATTAGGAAGGATAATAATCGACATCCAATTTTCAACTTTGAGCTCGATTTTCTCGGAAACTATTCAACTCACAAATTTCGGATTAAACACACTTTTTTAAGTCAAAAATATCTATCATTTCCTAGAATTCTGAAGCGATAGTAAATTAATAAATATCATTTAATTATAAATAAAAAAAGAATATAAAAAAATTATATTTCAATAACTAGTGGCGCCACCTATAACTTTAATTATATCAATCGATAGGTTTTTCAACTATCTATAATTTTTGTTTGAAATATTTTTTCATACAACTTTATTTTTCAAGATGAACTGGAAAAACTGAAAAAAGTGACCATTTTTTGGCCGCCATTTTGTAAACCATGGATCGTATGAATTTCCATCGAAGTATGTTTTTAGTGATGCCAAAATATACCCTTTTCAGCAATATAATCACTAGTTACATTTTTTCCCCTACAAAAGTTTAATTTCCATGGACTATAAGTAAACTTATATTAAATTATTTTAATAAAATACTCGACAGTAAAGTGATACGAACATGGAAAAATGAGCGTCACAAGACGTTACTGGTACAAATTCATTATATAACATGTTTTTAGAAAGAAGTACGTCTAGAAATTTTCTTATAACATTTTCTTAGAATAAAAAAGGTTTCTCGAAAGCTATAAAGCAGGAGTCCTTTTGTCATTAAATGAAAAAAGCCTCCATAATAAACGACTCAAAATGGTTTAAACGTTAGGACAAAGCGGATTGATGGGAACTTTGTTTTTTGATACAAGACAATATAATGATACAAAAAAAACTAAGCAGATTTTTTAGTCGGTTGCTTCCCTTATTCCTTGTTATTATTATATTCTCGTGTTAAATGTAACATATATATTAGATTTTAGTAAAAAATATTATTACGGTTGTAAAGAAATTTGTTAAGGCTTCATTTTCTGCTTGTGTCGTTTTTATTTAGGATGATATTAATTTTTGTTGCAAAAGCCTGTTTTCGCATTTCCGGGCAAAATTGTATTAAACGAATAATTGAATTGCCTATTTTATTTCTATACCTATCAACAGAATAATTCCATTCGTCCAACCATTCAAATTTACATAATTAAGTTTATCGAACGTAAAGTTTAAAATTACATTTCATTCACTTTTAGTATATTGCAATAGCATTATAGAAATTTAAATATTTGTTTACGATAGATAAAATATTTGACATGACAAGGAATGGTGTAACATGAATTTTTAATTAATGCAACGCATCTGGTAATATCTATATGTTAAAACTGAACCAAATAAAAAAAAATTATAAAATACAATCCTCCAATAATTGTTCTGAATCCTGATAAAAGCAATAAAACAGTAATTATGAACATGGCATCTTATGAAATAAAAACGAACAACTTACTAAGGGAGGATAATACAAATAAAAATATTAAGAGTGATCCAACTAACTATCAGCCTATCAAAATTACATAAACATGATATACTCCTAAGACCTATTTTTTCTTGTGTATAATCGCCATTTTATCGTTTATCAAAATTATTAGTAGATTGCATTTCAAATATTACAGGAAAAAAAACGATTTTTTTATTAAAAAATATAGGTTCATTTCGCTAGATGTTATATCTTTGTATACAAACATACCAAATCAACTTATCCAAACTATTTTAGCAGAAAAATGTGAAATTTTATGGAACATACTTCACTATCGAAAAATAATTTTATGGATGCCGTTGACTTCGTTCTAAATAAAAATTATTTTCAGTATGAAAACACCTTTCACAAACAACTATATGGATATGCTATAGGTTCACCAATTTCATTTACCACTGCTCAGTTTGTAATGGAATATCTAGAGGAGAATGTTTCGGAAAAAGTAAATTTTAATATAATAAATTTCAAACGGTTTACCGATGATTGTATAATAGTCATGCCAGGGGCGGATCCAGCATCTCTCTTTGGGAGGGGGGCGGTGATATCACAAAAGTACAATATGGTAAGCGAAAGCAAGTTTTCGGCGGGGGGGGGGGAGACACTATCCACATTCCTATTTCTAGTGTAAATTGCAAAATCGGGTTTATTTTTCTGAACTGAAAGCTGTTGGAGAGGGGGGGGGGCGATCACAAGAAAAACAAGTTGCCTATAAGAGGGGGGGATGCCAGCGCATACACACATTCCTAGTATAAGAAGTAGAATCGGTTTTATTTTGCTGAACTCAAAGCCCTTGGAAGGGGATCAGGATCACAAGCATTCACATTCCTATACTCTATTCAAGAACTAGAGAGAGTAATAAAACTGTTACCGAAACCTCTAACGTACTTGCTCCAGTGTAGCAGGTAACTGAGGACTGCCGTAAATCTAATTAATATTTAATTATATTTAGATATTATAAGCTTTTCTAAATTTACTGCAACAATAAAATTTCTGATAGTTCAATTTCATTTGTGGCAGTGAGCAAAGTACACCTTACAGTATGCCCTTAGTGATTTATCTTTTTTGCGCTTGTTTTGTATATTACTTGAGATTAGTGAGATTCCCAAAAGATATGGCTTACACCTCTATATTCCAAAATTGTTAAACCAAGGCATTTTTTCCTTAACGAAAAACTTATTACTAGGAATGTTTGTGAAGTCTTAAGACATCAATATCCAGATAACAATGTTAAAAGCTGTGTTGATATGTCTTCCAAAATGATAAGAGTTGGAAAATTTACTATTTACTGAATGCTGAAGGAGAAAAAGACGACTGGAATTGTTAGTGTTTCCAAGCCACAGTCAGTCACAGGAAGACGAAAAACCCCGTTGGAAGAAGAGATGAAAACTGCAATAAGCAAAGTTGTACATACATTTTATTATAAGAAGCAGATCTCAACCGTAGAAAAAATTTTAACTACAATAAATGAAAATCGAAATTTACCTAAAATTACAAGAACTCAGCTCTGGAAATTGCTCAGAGTACTTAATTTTTGCTGGGAAAAACCAGATACGAAAACTGTTCTCATACATCGTCCGAAAACTGTCCGGTGAAGAAGGAAATATCTCTCTCAAGTAAAAGGTTAAGTTGGTAGAAATAACATAACTTACAAAATTAGTAATTTAATTAAACTTTTGAAAGTTTTTTTTGAATAAAGTTACTGTGGAAAGTTGGGAAAAATCCATATAATAAAAGAATAAAACAAAATGTGGAAACTCGATCTCATAATCGGTGAGATAGAGCAACCAATTATAATTAATTTGAGCAAAGATAGCTTCACTGACTTTGATTACGAATTAAATACCTAATGTGTACCAGTTTAAACACAATTTATTATTTAAATTTTGGTTTTTGTTGTATTTTATTGTTTAATGTTGTTTATATATTTTTTATTTTTTTATATACTTTTATTTTAGTGTGTACCACTCTTTAATTTATATATATTTAATTCCAATTAGCCGTAATTTTTTTACTATTTTACTATTGTATTTGTGTATTTTTCTTAAGCGTGAATTAATATGTTTATTTTTTTTTATGCTATCGGATTTCCATATAATAGAGTAAATTAAATTAAGATGTCAGTGCAATAGAAATAAAAATAAGTAGGTCTATTTTCGCCCCCACCGCCTCCCCTGGATCCGCGCCTGAGCCATGCCGCAGGATACAATTAATAAAATTCTTCAAGAGTTTAACAGTTTCAACGAAAAATTACAATTCACGTCCGAAACAGAAAATACCAATAAAATAAACTTTCTAGATATGACACTTATACGTAGAAAAAACAAAATTTTGATTGAATGGTATACCAAACCAACTTGGTCGGGTAGATATCTAAACTGCTTCTCTAATTACTCAAAAAAAAAAAAAAATAGTATTATAGTCGGTCTGTCTGATTGCGCTACTTTTCTAAATAAAACACATTTTAAAAAACCACGATATTATCGTATGCCAAAGGTCTCATAATAAACTAAATACACTAATCATTAATTTAAAAAGTAAAATTCCTGTAACCAATAAATTAAATATAGTATACTCGATCCCTTGCACAAATTGTCCCAAAAATATATTGGCCTGATGAGCCAATTACTAAAGAGGAGATTGAATAGTCATAAATATTCAAAAATGCCTCCACAGCGCTAAACAAACACACATGACGAAAAATATACCTTTGATTACAAGAGAACCATAATTAAGAACAAAGACATAAATTATCAAAAATTGTAGAGAAAGGAAATGATAGAAATTAGAAAAGATAAAAACACTGTTAATGACAGAACGGCTATTGAAAATTTGAGCCTTATTTATACCATCCTAATTTAAACAAAAATATTAAGTATTCAATCCTGTTAATAAATACTAAAAGTTGAATATCCCCTTAACAATAAATTTAATGTGTTCGTTTTTTTTTTCTTTTTTTTTTTGGAGTGTAAGATATAAAAAATTAAATAAATTCGTATTCCATGTATCGTCAGTACCTGAATAGAGATCACAAAAGTTGCAATTCAGTATTAATAAATAAAATGTCAAGGTTCATACTGACAAAGTTCTGTATATAAATGTTATTATTACATACAAAATTTGCTTAGAATAATAAAAATAAATGAACAAATAAAAAAAAAATTGAAAATGCCCTAAATAGACGAAACATCATTTGTTGCATTTTGAGAGTAGAAAAAGGGGTAAGATATCGATTCTACGATTGCTCATTAAAACGTAATTTTCTCCGCGAAAAGCCAAAAACATGAGTTTTGGCTTCACATATTCTGCATATGTTTATCCAAAAAGCAGTTTTTGCATTTTTCTAAATTTCTTTTCATAAGGCTAAAAAGGGTTAATATGTGTTTTTACCATTTTGCCAGATAACGCTGAGACTACTGCACATATTTTGTTTAAACTTCATAAGCATGTAGTGGCAAATTGTAAAAATAGTATAAAATTTATTTATTGATATCATAAAGAAAAATCGAATACTTGCGAAACAAGCAAATTAAGTATTGCGTAATGTATTAGCCTCCCAAAACCGTCCCTTACGACCATCCCTCTCGTCTCCCTTTCTCTCTCCTTAGGTAGCTAAGCATAAAAATGACAGCTATTTAAGGTATACAGCATAAAGAGCGTCAAGGTACATACATGCACCCCCGATGGGCTTAAGGACTAATTACTTTTATTGATCAGGTGTGGTTCATTATTTTTGCAGGGTTTCAATAATCAGGAAAAATATATAATATTATGTTTTTTATTTAAAGATTTGTTTTAATAAAATCGTGTTCGCGATATAGGTGATTACAATACATATTCAAACTATAACCCCATCGAATGAGTGGGCCAAGCGGCGACGGCTAACTGCTAGTAAATGTATAACAAGATAAAATATTTTTGAAGTTTCCGCGCGTTTTTGATGAAATAAACAGGAAACCTTTTTATACACATGCTTCCTCATTTTAACATGGCATAAATCAGCAACCTAGAGAGCTTGTTTATAATCGAATAAATCGAATTCTGACAACAATACGTTGTAGTTAAAATTTTTACTTTGAAGTTGTCCAAATTATTTGGTGATTTTAAAGCTATACTTTAGCGGCTTTTAAAAAATAATGTTTCTACCTAATTTTGTTTCATATTTTTAGAAACTAATTATCCGGTAAGATTGAACATTTTATAGAAACATCATTTAAGCAATACGATTTCTTAATTCATTAAAGTGTTAGATCCCCGAATAGTGTAATAAGACGTTGAATTTGTCAATGTTGCAGTAATTTTTACGTATTTGTACATTGCTTAATGGATTCTCTTGATGCATAACGGCTTACACATCGTTTTTCCGTCTTTCATTTGAAAAGCCAAAAAAATAAAGTAAAAATCTTTACTACTTTACATTGTCAAAGTGTTACCTTACTAGTGTGACAAAGAATGTGTCACGAATACCAGCTAACGACAAGTTCAATCTACAAGGCATGTATAACCAGGCGCGGATCCAAGGGGCGGACGGTGGGAACGATCCCCCCCCCCCCCCAAGAGCTTTGAGTTTAGGAAAATAGACCCGATTTTTCCTCTTATACTATGGTTTATTCAAGAATTAGAGAGAGTAATAAATCATTTTTTTCCCTTTTTTTTTCTTCGCAAACTACTTGTGTTCTTTAGTTCGGTGCCTTTGGCAAAATATGTTGGACACATATATTTTTCGTAGTAATGGGTAAGAAATTTTATAATCAAAAATACCGGTCTATAATAATGGACTGGGTTGAATAACAATATATATTTGGAAGTGTGAAGTGTTGAAAAGGATTTTAATCCTTGTCATAGGCGTCGGAAGGAGGTTTATTTTTATCACTAAGTATTTATGGCATAGAATATTATTTCGGTAATAACCCTAAAATAAAAAGTTTTTATAATATTATTTTATTTCTTATGATTTCTTAATAATTCACACACATTAGAAAATATAAGTAATTTTCTCAAAAAACTGTCAAAAATACAAGAAGTTAATAAACATATATAAAAAAATAAATTCGTCTATATAATATTAAAATTTTTTTGGAGCTAACGGTCATTTTATTATTAAACATTTTTGGGACATTTGACGTTTCAGTTTATTTATTTCTTAAACCATTTGCAGCGTTACAATTAAACACTAAAGAGGGATTCAAATGTAATAAATTTTTATGTTACAGCTAAAATTAGACCTACTTATTTTTATTTCTATCGGAAATCCGATAGCCCAAAAAAATAAAAGAAACATGTTAATTCGAAAAAGACACAAATACAATAATAAAAAAATACGGCTAATTGGAATTAAATATATATATATATATATATATATATATATATATATATATATATATATATATATATATATATATTTAAAACTAAAGAGTGGGACACATCTAAATAAAAATCTGTAAAAAAATAAAAGAGTATATAAACAACATTAAACAATAAAATACCACAAAAACAAAAATTTAAATAATAAATTGTGTTTACACTGGTATACATTAAGTATCTAATTCGTAATCAAAGTCAGTGAATTTATCTTCGCTCAAATTAGTTATAATTGGTTCCTCTATTCTTTTATTATATGGTCCACACATTTATCCCAATTTTCTGCAGTAACTTTATTCAAAAAATCTTTCAAAAGTTCAGCTAAATTACTAATTTTGTAAGTTGTGTTATTTCTAACAAATCTACCTTTTACTTGAGAGAAATATTTCCGGACGATCTATAAGAACTGATTTCCTATCCGGTTTTTCTCAGCAAAAATTAAGTTCTCTGAGCATTTTCCAGAGCTCAGTTGTTTTAATTTCAGGTAAATCCCGATCTTCACTGATTTTAGTTTGAATTTTGTCGACAGTTGGGATCTGCTTCTCATAATAAAATGTATGTTCAACTCCTTTTATTGTATTTTACATCTCTTCTTCTAACGAGGTTTTTCGTCTGCCTGTGATCGAATGTTACTTGGGAGTACTAACAATTCCAGTTGTATTTTTCTCCTTCAGTATTCGGTACATAATAGATTTTCCACTCCTGCCATGTTGGAATACATCTCAACAGAGCTTTTAACATTATTATCTAGATATTGATAATTTAAAGCATCATAAATATTCATCGTAATAAGATTTTCGTTGAGGAAAAAATGCCCTGTTTTAATGATTTTGGAATAAATATGGCGGTGGAAGCCATATCTTTTGGGTATTTCACTAATCTCAAATAATTTATAAAAACAAGCACAAACATATATCACTAAGGACACACTGTAAGGTGTACTTTGCTCATTGACAAAATTTTATTGTTGCAATATTATAAAAGCTTATAATGTTTTAAATATAATTAAATATAATTAGATTTACGGCATTCCTCAGTTACCTGCGGCACTGGAGCAGATACGTTGGAGGTTTCGGTAACAGTTTTATTACTATCTCTATTTCTTGAATAGAGTATATGAATGTGTATGCTGCCCGCATCCTCCCTCTCTGTCGGCAACTTGTTTTTTCTTGAGATCGCCCCCCCTCTCCAAGAGCTTCAAATTCAGAAAAATAGACCCGACCCTGCCTTTTGCACTAGAAATGGGAATGTTGCTGGTGCCCCCCCGTCGACAACTTGCTTTCGCTTGTCATACTGTCCCCCAAAGCGAGAGGCCCGATCCGCCCCTCTGTATAACCCTTTATTCTTATATTACTTTTACCTATTGGAACCGATTGTAACTATCCATCGCATTTATACCTACTTGTTGAGCAGCCATTGCGATCGGGAGCGAAGCAGACGGGGCGACAACGTAACCACATTTGTAATTTGTAATTGATAGGCAAAGACGGGTTTATGCATGTTATCTCGCGTTAGATAAAGAAGTATAGGAATGAGAAGAGTTTCAATGTTATATCAACTCTCAGCATATAAGTACCCTTAAAACAAATAATTTGAAGCATGCACTGTCTTAATATTGGTATACGAAAACTATAGAAGTTTGAAAGCTTACTGAAACAATAGACACTACATTGTTAACTGTGTAAAATCCAATACTCGTTATACAAAAAATAAATGACTTTAAAGTCTTTTTTGGTCAGTATAATGGAGAGTTAATGGTCTACTTCTAGCCACTTTAAAAATTTAATTCCATTTTTTTAGGAGTCATGTAACAGAGAGATAGATAATTGTCTAGATATGAAGCCTCCATCTTTATTCTTAGCACACGGTTATCTTTACCACAGTGCAAGAAAAATATAACGTCTTAACTATTTAATGCCGCAGGAGTAGTATCTTAAATATTGTTACGCACGATTAAAACTTATTGGTACACCCTCGTATATACAAATATTCCGCTGTGATGAGTCATCCTTATTATAATGTGCCAAAAGGAATAGTGTCTCAGTGACTCATCTTTCTAGATAGTCATATAGAGAGTCATATAGTGTATTGTTGAGTCATAAAATTATATAGTAGGAATTGTATAGTGGTATTTGTTAGTTGCGATTTTAATGTAAACGTGTTGGTAATATAAGTATTAGAAGTGATTTAGTGCAAACTGTTGAACTTTATTTTGCGAACCCAGGCAACGATTTTGAAGAGACCAAATCGTAACAATATTTTAAAAAAGTCACTGTGAATTTTCGGAATATCTGTGGAACTTCCATTGTTGCTTTTCTTGTTGAATATCAAAATGTTTCGGTTAGTATTTATCTCTAGCCGTTTTCAAGTGAAATTGAACAAATTTTTAAGCTACACATTTATTTATACTAAAAGTAAACGCGGTGTAGTGTGACCGAGACGAGAGAACTAATTTACGGCCCGGGGGGGGGGGGGGGGGCATTGAGGCTGCCCAAGAAACTCGGCAGAAAAGAAGAGTACAGATTTTGTAAGGAGGAGGACAAAACTTCTATTCACATCCTTTCAGAGTGCAGTACTTTAGAAAACCCTAGTATGCGGATCTTGGGAGTACACCAAATAGAAGAAGAGAAGCTATCCACTTTAAAGCTGTTCAATGTTATAAGTTTCCTGAAGGAAATAGAAATGGATCACATGCGTTAGTTGACAAGGTATCCCAAACGAGTTAGCAGTAAATCAATTAGGTCACAGTGTAGAAATCCCCAATTTCTTACTCACACCGAGATAAGTGCAGTCATGCGTGCTACGCTAAGGTCCCATTCATGTTACGTAAAGTTTTAATTTACAATTACTAAGAAGTGGTTTCCACACTTCTCTTATATCTAAAGACGTTTCACTAAAGCAGTTCGGGTTCTGATGTATAACCGCGACTTCTTTGAATTTCCGTTTCTCCCAGTGTTGTTCTCGATGCAAGATTCTAACTTCCAGTAATTTTAGGTGATATCCATGAGTTCAGGCGTAGTTGGCGGAACCATATTTTTCTGCTTTCCACGAGATATTCTTCTGATGTTTTTTGATTCTTACTTCAAGGGGTTTCTTTGTTTCTCCGACATAGGAGTTGTTACATTCACATTGTATCTGATACACACAGTCCTTCATGTCCCTTTGAGTTGCTGGTTCGACCCTAGGGAGCTGACTTCTTGGAGAGTTATTTGAATTGGAAACAACGTTGATGTTATATCGTTTTCCTATTCTTCTCATTTAATGCGAAATGCTTCTAACATTGAGAATGTTCAACACTAGTTTTCGTTCCTCGTTCGTTGTCGATGTCGGTTTCCTATTTCTGCGTTGTTCCAAAATCTTATCCACCAGATTTACTGGGTATCCGTTGGCTGTCAGGTCACTCTTAATGTGATCTATCTCATTCATCAAGTTTTTGTCGCAGTTACAAAGAGTTAATGGTCTATCTATGAGGTTTCTTACAATTTCATGTTTGGTGTTGTTGAAATGATTGAATGCATAGTTTCGGTATTGTCCTATGTGTGTGTATGTGTGTGCAGATTTTCTGTACACTATGGTTTCAATTTGCTTCAAGCTTCTTTCAGTCAAAACATCTAAGAATAGTAATTTATTATGTACTTCCTTCTCCATATTGAGTTTAATGTTAGGGGTAATACAGTTGAGATGAGAAAAGAAGTCTGAAAGTTCTTCCTCGTTTCTGTTCCAGATAATGAAGGTGTCGTCTACGTATCCAAGTCACAATTTTAGTTTCTTATATGCGGGTTCAATTGTTAACGTCTCGAACCATTTCATGAAAATGTTTGCGACTACCGGTGAGAGCGAAGGTCCAGATGAAGAATTTTTTCTTTTCTTGAAGATAAGAATTAGTCAAACAAGATTCCAGCAAGTCCATGATGGCGTGTGGTGGTAGAGATCTTCTTTCTACTAAAGTCTGGTCTTCTTCAAGTTTCTTCCTAATGATCTTTAGCGACTTCTTAACTGGAACATTGGTGTATAAGCTTTCCATGCCAAAACTAATAAAAAATTCTTCTGGATGAACTTCCATTTCACGTATAATTTCTACGAAATGTTTCGAGTATTTGACCTAGGACAATCGATTTCTTTATAATGGTTTTTGTATTGGAAGAAGGAACTTGGTAAATTCAGAAGTCGGATAGTTCCGGAAACTCGTGATAGGTCATAAAGGCACAACTTGGTTAGGTATCTTGCCAGTCCATAAAGATGTGGAGTTTTTCGGTGGTGTGGCGTCAACTTAGTCCGGATCTTCTCAGAAATATACTGTTTATATGTTTTACGAACGCTTTAGATTCTTCCTTCAATTGTAGATGTTAGATCCTTAGCAAGATATGTATAGTTTCCTTTCCTTTGAACTTCGTCAATTTTTTGGCTGTATGTCTTAACATTCATTACGACTGTGGCATTTCCTTTTTCTGCTGATTAAATCTTAATCCTGCTCTATAGAACCTACAGAATCTTTCTGTAGGTTCTATAGAGCAGTTTTCTCGTCTTTATTAATATTTGGTTTTATTTTTCCATATTTTTCTTGAGTCTCTCTTACCATCCACCTGGACTCGTCTGCAAAAAAAATCTTCGAAGCTAGCTGAAACTGCGGCGCTAATTATATTCAGAATGGGAACCTCTTTCGAAGCAACCGCGTAGTCTTTTTCTAATGTATATTCTTTAATTTCTTCGAACCGTTGACGAATGTCCTCTACTAGAGCTACCTTTTTGAAATAATGATAATTTTTTTGGGAACGTATTAATGCCTTACTAGCATTTTCCAATATTCTGTTCGCCTGCTGTCCTGGAACTGGGGATTTTATAAGGAAACCATGGAGTATCATCCTTGATTCCGTCTTTGTTATAGAAACTGGATGTGAGCCTCCTCTTTTATAAACTTATTCTTAGAATTTCTCGTAGCCACGAAATGTTTGAAATATATTGGGTCAATTTTTTACGACGGTACTTATCTGATGATGATATCGTTTTATCGATGTATGAATTTTACCAATTGGCGAGAAAATGCTAAATTCAAGGGATTTTTAAATTCCAGAAGAGCAAGGAGTGTTTAGGGTGATTGGAGAAAATTTTCATATCAAGCCAAAGAAATATATTTCTGATTGATTGATTTCAAATTTTATGAAATTATAATATCTCGGTATTTAGTGGGTTTGTAAATATCCAATATTTTACCGTAATTTTTTTCTTTTAATCGTCATTTAGTGGAGAGTCAAGATGTAATAAAGCAATTTAAAATGAAAAATTTCATTTTGAATAATTCTGGAATATTTAATAAAATGAAGGAATCTTTTATTACTCTAAAATTTTACTGTTTTTTCCGAATTTATTTCTGTTCCTTATTAACTGTTTTATGAAAGGAAAATAATGAAATTCAATTTAAGAAAATTATTTCCGCAATACTCTTTAGTGTTTAGCTCAACATTTCCAATATAAATAATATTGAAAAAATTCACAGGTCAAACTAATTTGTCAAAATTTAACTGTTCCAAATAAAAGAGATCATATTTAATTTAATATTAGTGCAATAGGCTATTTGAAAGTAAAAAAGCGTATTTTATTTATATTCCAAATACTCAAGCTTTACAAATCGTACGTGTGCACATCAAACGTGAAAGTAAATAATTATTGCTCCGAGAATGTATGATGAACCGACGGTTAAAAACGGATAGTTTGGTCAAGTCTGACGAACAGCTGGAGAAAGAACTAATTGCTTCTTCTACTTCAGTTCCTGATTTGTAGTCAATACAGGGTGGCAGTTGTAGTGGCTACCGTCTGCCAGACTGAAAGCACAGAAAAAATAGGCGAATAGAGTGAGAAAAAAGAAAGACACAAAAATACGAGAGTGAATATTTACAAATGGGGAGGAGATAGAACCTAAACTGCTTTGTGTAATCTGTAATAAAATTCTGGCCACTATCAGTTTAAAAACTATCTTTTCTTCATAGGCACCATAAAATAAGACATCTGGATCACAAGGATAAACCTATTGAAAAAATTGGCAAGTAATAAAAAGTCTAGTGTTTATTCTTTCCTAACAGATTTAAACGAAGATAGTAAAATGGCTCTCGAGGCATCATTTCGAGTTAGTTACAGAATTGAAAGATCTGGACAAGCACATAGAGTGGCAGAAACTTTGATTGGACCATATGTTAACGACAGTACGAAGTGTATGCTTGGAGAAAAAGCAGCAAAGATAATTGACCTGGTTCCCTTATTAAACAGCACAGTGTCGCGGAGAGTTAAGAGTTTGACAAATGATGGGGAAAGTGAACTTTGAAAAAAAATAAATTGAATTATTTCTCTATTACCTTGACGAGTCGACTGATGTAGCAAAGGTTGCAGTTTTGCTTGTCTATGTTAGATATATTTTTGAGAATTTCATTCAAGACCCTATATTACTTTAAAAACCACTGAATAGCAATTTCCGATATGATCAATGACTATTTTGAAAAAAATAAAATAAATGATAAACTTTTTTAATATTTTGTTTTCTATTACTTTATTTTTTATACAGTTACTGTGAAAAAAAAAGAGCGATAGAACACAAATCACTTTGTTTTGTGCTACATAGTAAAGCTATGAAACTGCAGTCACTGTGTAAAAAATACAGTGATAGAAAACAAAATAATAAAAAAGTTTATTATTGATTATACACTATTACAAAGTAACGGATCCAGTGTTTACAAATGAAGTAAATTGACGTTTTTGTTTGGCTGTGTGCACTGATGGTGTAAAATCAATGACCGGAACATTTTTAACGAGAATATTGAATAAACTCATTGCTGTATTCATATATAAGCATTGGCATGAAGCGCATTTCTGCAGAGTTAGCCAGTACTTTAAGCCAAGCAGTAATATTTGCAAATTTTATACAAATATCCCATTGAGGGTATTTTCCAAGTTTTGTATTCATTATAAATTAATTTTTTGTAGCGTAAGCTTTGGTTTTAATAATGTGTGTTTTACGATTATGTTTTAGTTTCTCATTATAAATTGCTACATAGTATGGAAAATAATTTTTAATAACCCAATTTTACAGTTTCATTTACTGTTCCTAATGACTACACCGGGAGTTCGCCCATTTATTCCGGTTTTTAGAAGGCGTTCGTTAGAAAAAAAAAGTTGGGAACCGCTGCTCTATGGTATACTTGTAAACTTGTTAACTTTGGGAAATTCAGGAGAAGTTTAAGTCCCCTTTGATCTCTCTTATTTCGGTGTATATCCAAAAACATTGGAAAATAAAATTTAATTTTTTGAAAAATATGAGTTATTTCAAGGTTGCGTCTGGAATATTATTTCCCACTCACTAGGCAATACTGGAATTAGTGGCTGTTCGTAACCTCAGAATTTGTCGATACTGCATTGTACAATCAGTGGCGTAGCGAAGGCTCCACTGGGCCCGCGCCGAAAAAGGCCCCGTACACCCAAAAAAATTTAACGCAAGGTGTCAGTAATTATTTATTATAAATGGATACGTATGCAACGCAGGGCATTTAGATTTAAATTGAATGTACTGTTGTGGAACTTAACATCCTACCACCGCTTTCCGGCAAAATTGGACTTAAATAGAGGGCCAAGTTTGTGGAAAGTACAAGGATGTTTGGAAAATATACTGGTGGATCCCACTGATGAGTCCACTACCGGTATCGGGACGAAACATCCATACATTTACTACGGTGGTCGAAAATAGATCGCTAGCTACATGTTCTTACTACCAGGGGCATTGCTAATTGCGACATGGCGCCCGAGCAAGGACGGCGGCAGACGAGGGTTTTAACAGCCGTTGGCTTTAATTAAGCCTGACCTGGCCATTGGAAGACCACCGAGGATGTCCGTTCCATTTCCTTTTCAGGCCTGTGCTATCTAACGGCTTGGACTGTCCGACAGTTTAAGCCGGAAAGCAAATGCTTAAGGGGGGGCATGTTGTGGAACTTAACATCCTACCACCGCTTTCCGACAAAACTGGACTTAAATAGAGGGTCAAGTTTGTGGAAAGTACAAGGATGTCTGGGAAAGATACCGGTGGATCCCACTGATGAGTCCACTACCGGTATCGGGACGAAACATCCACACATTTACTACGGTGGTCGAAAATAGATCGCTAGCTACATGTCCTTACTACCAGGGGCATTGCTAATTGCGACAGTACATAGATTAAGAAATCACTTTAAGACTCACGAATTAAACCCATTGAACGCAAGGCCCCTGTGACTGTTTGTATTACTTTCAATACTCACCGCGTGCAGCAAGCAACTTTAATTCAAACTAAAAGATCGATAAGATCAGTTTCAACAGGTAATAATTTGTAGTGCTCTAAACTTTCTTGTTTGAAATCGTACCTGATCGTTTATCCGAGATATACACGTTTGAGGTTTTCTCCATTTCAAAAGCGGGGTAAAATTTTTCCAATTTAAAAAACATTGTAAATGAAATAAAAGCGATTACTCATAATTCAATTGTTGTAGAACTGCGAGTTTTTTGGATGCTTAAAAAAGGAATTACGCGTCTTTTGAAGACGCTGTTTCTGCTTTTTAATCGTTCAGAAAGCTCCAAAACTCTGCCCTCAACAGGCACATAAAGTTCCGTAAAATTTTGAAAAACTGAGTTCACTTCAAATTTTAATGATTGTCAGATCTCAAGATTTAGAGCTTCTTAGACGTCCAAAAAAAAATTCTGTGTGTTTTTGAAACCGTAATTCGTTTTTCTAAACGTCTAAAAAGCTCTAAGTCTCGAGATTTGACAATCATTTAAAGTTGAAAGAATTGATTTTTTATACTTAGATACTTATAATAGAAAGAAGCATCTTTAATAGACGCGCAATTTTTTTTCTTGAACGTCTTAAAAGTTCTAAAACTCACGATTTTAAAGGTGATTGAATTTAGAGTAGTTGCTCGCTCTTGCATTACAGTACTTTTTGAATGGAGAAGGCAGCATAATGACGCAAGTAAGAATTAGCAGCCTTAGCTACATTGTCTATAGAATACGAAAGAACTAAAAAACTTGATGTAAGTCTACTCATAGAAGAGTTTGCAAATAAAAAGGCCGAATGTTTGAAACGATTTCATAATAACACATAAAACTCAATATTTTATGATATATTTGATGCGTGTTTTGATGTGTATGAATAAAATCAATATAGAACTGTTTTTTTTATCAAATAACCTTATTTTTATATGTGCCCTTAGTTAGACGTATTACCTTTATTAAACCATAAGTTATAAAGAACACATCCCAGTCACAGCACGTGGGGTATGTGGGTTTGGAAGCTTGGGTTTTGGTTTAAAATCATGCTTTCCTCGCCTGCCCATCGATCAGCTGCGTGTAGGATATGTGGTTTTGAGAGCTTGGATTTTCGCTTAAAATCTTGCTTCGCTTGTCTGTCTGCTATGTAACGATTATCGATCTTGCAGAGCCTGGAGTAAGTGAGTATGGGAGCTCGGGTTTTGGTTTAAAATCTTGCTTGGTTTGCCTGTCTGCTGTGTAACAATTATCGATCTCGCTGCTCTAGGAGTATGTTGATTTGGGAGCTTTGGTTTTGGCTATACACTTTTAAAAACTCGTTCTGCTTGCCTGTCTGCTGTGTTACGAACGTTGATCTCACTATGCGTGGGGTATGTGGGATTGGAAGCTCGACATCTAAACGTCGATATTATGATTGATGAATGTCAAAAACAACGTTTATTATAGTTTATTTAGCATTTGAACTAAATTATATTGCTAAATTAAAAAGGGGGCCCTATTGAGATTTCGCGGGGGCTCCCCGATACCGAAGTAAATTGCTCTTCCAGCTAGCTAGCTATATTTTTTGTACTTTATAGTTCTACCAGTTTTTATGCACTAGCCTCACTTATTAAAATGATCCCTAATAAAGATTACTACAATGCAAAGAGGGGTAAAGAAGATCTGTGTATTTTTTACTAGTACTGATTCACAGTTATTTTTAATTACAGTATTTTCTATAAAAATAAATCCATTTATTTCCAAATTTCACCAAAACAACAAATTATTCACTTTTTTATTATAAATAAAAGATAACTTTCCATAAAATAAACTTCATTCTGAACATTATAAAAATTTACTACTTATAAATTAACTGTAATGTTCAATTACTCAAGTTAAAATAACAAGCGGTTTTAAAATCAACAAATACAGGCTAGGTTCCGATCCCATTTTGATTTCAAATATTTGTTGGCTGTGTTAGTGCATTTTTAAAAATTATACGGAATGTGGCACAGTTACGAATGAAAAATTTCAAATAAAACATAAATACTTTTAACAGTCGTTTCTAAAAATAAATTAAACTTTTTATTTTTAATTAATATTTATACATATAATAAAATGCCAACAGTTTTAAAAGTGTTTTTTTTTTAATTTCTGTGCTTCTAGAATGATGAGAACATTCGCTGAAGTTGTTCCAGGAATTTGGTGTCTGTTACTCTATGTCCTAGGTGGTGTAACTAACGCGGCTGAAGCGATAAAACGGCTTGACTTGCTACTAAACAGAAAATACAGCCACGAGCAAAAGTATTAGGGGCCCCTCTTGTTTATCTCTGTCTTGACAACAAGTGTCCAGATAAGCTTCTTATAGTTTGATTATTGCATTGACATATGTTTTCAAAGAAATAAGACAAAAACAAATATTTATGACACACAGGTGTGCATTATTTCTTCAAATTAGCTGTTTCACAAATTTTGGAATTTTAGTTTGTTATCTGAGTTCTGAAGTACACACGTGTTGTACGCAAGTATTTCTACCATATTCATAAAGACTAACATTTATAGCGTGAATCATGACTAAAAAAATTGAACTTAGTACAGAACAGTGCCCAAAAATTAAGATTTTACATGAACAAGGCATGCCCCAGAAGTGAAGTGAAAAAACTAAGGCGCTGTGTCTTGTTTCTTTAAATGTAAAATTAGAGAATCAAGTCAAATTTGTAAATATCCAAATAATATTAATAGAGACGTTACAGAGTTACAGTCTATATCGCGCGTGAAACTCGATTGTAACGCTGGACCATGGTTCGCTGAGCATGTTCTATTCTCGTGGAGTAAAGATCCCTGAAGATGCTTCGTGCAATCATAGGCGAAACGTCGGATAATAATTCCAATTTGACACTGTTTAAACTCAAGAACCATGATTTTTTACTGAAGAGTTTTTCGAGACTAATTTGATTTAAGATTAAATTCATTATTTTCCTTTCATAAAATACGTTTATTAGGAATAAAACTCAAAATCGGAGAAAAGGTTAACATATTAGAGCAATAAAAGATTCCCCCATTTTAATAAAAATTCTAATTTAATTCAAAAGCCCCCCATAGATTGTTTTATTATATCTTGACTCTTTACTAAATGATAATTAAAAAAATTATTTGAATAATAACAGTCTGGCTAAGTGATAAGGCATTAAAATCTCATAAAATTTGAAATTGGTCAATTAGCAAATTTTTATAAGCTTAATATTAAAATTTTCTCCGATCACTCTAAACGCTCCTTTCTCCCCGGCAAACTTTTAAAATCTCTCAAATGGGAAATTGTCTTTTTAGTTGACAAAATTGTGAGTATGGATACGAACTGACTAGAAGTTTCATACACATATCGTTAATTATATTCAGTGGTGTCACAGAGAAAGGTGCAGGGACAGAGCAGGCATGGGATGAACGCATAGGAAGCTCACTGCGCTACAAACTTTAGATAAAAATATATGTTGTTTTCAACAATTCGCAAATGTATAAAAAAAAACATAAAATGTCCCAAGGAAATAATATTTTAAGTTGTATTATGAGCATATAAACTTTTTTGCAAGTAATATTATGCAATTAATAATATAATTCAATTTATAAATATTCAATTAGGTTAGATAACAGCGTATACATTTTGTATTGTTAATTTTTGTTTGAGAACTTCTGTCAAAGTTTTAACTTTTCCACAAATTAATTAGATGTCACAGCTTTGGTGTTGCCTTTGAAGTTGCAGGTCCAATTATGGTGACTTTGATTGCCTCACAACTCTTTACATTACGCTGAGAAAAAGTATCAAAGTTATGAAGAGTATGGCTGTTAGACTAATAAATTTTAAAAAAAATCTAGAATTTTTAAATTTGGACCATTACCTTACTTCCATTTCTTATTATTCTTTTTATTCCTGATAGTAAATATTCAAATGCTTACCTTAAGGGATCTTTAGGGAACTTTTCGACGTACAGTTACGACAAGCGCAGGAAGTTCCTTATACAATTTATAAACAAAGGTATTTATTATAATACCACAATTTCACATACAAAAGATAAAATTGGCATAAAATACGAAAATGAAACGACACGACAGAGGGTAGTAAAAGGTTTTCCAAGCACAGTTTATTTAAAAAATTATTTGTTTTATTTTTATGTGAGGTAATTCTAAAGATGTGAACAATGATATGTGAAAAATAATGTCAGCTAAATGACCCCCTCTGGGTCTTTGGCAGGCAATAATTCTTTTGTTCAAATTTTGAATAACGTCTAAGCACAAGCTGAGTTCCACCTCACTAATTACGCGCCTTATCTTATGTAAATTGTTTGTGGATTGTTGAGATACATCTTGCTTCTCACGTAGCCGCCACAGAAAATAATCAACTGGTGTCAAGTCACGAGATCTTGACAGCCAATTGACATTACTATTTGTGGAAAGGATTTTGTCCCCAAATTTGGTTTGCAAAATGGCCATTGTTCCCCAGGCCGTAAGGCACGTTGCCCCATCCTGTTGAAACCAAATACCGTTTAGTTTAATATCTTCTAGTTTTAGCCATAAAAAGTCGTGAAACATGGTGCGATAACGTTTGCCATTTACCATAAAGGCTTGTCCTTCATCATTTTCGAAAAAAAGTCCCAATAATGCCCCGCGCCAAAAAACCACACCAAACGGTTACATGTTGACTATGCATAGGTTTTTCCTCAATATCCCTTGGATTTTCATCATTCCAAATCCGACAGTTTTGTTTGTTGAGGTAACCATGAAAATGGGCCTCGTCGGCAAAAATGATTTTGGATAAAAATCATCACCAGCTTCTTGCTTTTGCTGCGTCCATCGAACAAACTCACGTTGCTGCCTATGGTCATTTGGCTTGAGTCCCTGTGTCAGCTGGATTTTATGTGGTTTAAGAGCCAAATCCTTTCTTAGAATACGCTAAGTTGATGTTTGCGTAAAACCTAGTTGCTGCGAACGTCGAGGAATAGACATTTTCGTATTTTTGTTTACACTTTCTCGACCCAGATAACGTTTTCAGTTGAGCGGACTCGACGGGTACGAACAGATGTCTGTACTCTTCTCCGATGGATGATTATTCATATCAAAAAAAATCACGAAGTTGTATATTTGTTTTTGAGAAGACGCATTTCCATAAATAAGATTTAACAACATGAATACGCTCTTACACTGTGTGTCGTTCTATGATGAAAATTGTACTAGTTCATAGAAACATGCTGCCCAAATCTTACCAACCTACGATGATGCTAAACTGCCAACATATGTGAACAAAATCGGACCACTTTTCAACTGTTAGATTTCAAAAATTTATAAAGAAATTTTCTATCCGATTACTTCCATATTGATAGCTCAGCTTCTTATCCTTCAGCTATGTTATTTCTATCCAGCACTGTATTTAGCAGGGGGTCATCTGGAAACTTGACGGTATTTTTATACCACACATAGTCTAAAAACCTAAAAAAGAGGCGCATATGCCCACAGTTCTAACCCCATATTGCCATGTACAATAATATCAACTAATCACGTCACGGGTATCAGCATCATCAGCGCCATTTATGCCATTCTTTCCTCATGAAGGTCATTGTAAGCAATAATTTTTTGATTAATGATAACGTAAAGTATCCAGACGACTCCCTGCTAAATATAACGTTAAATACAAGTGACAGAGTTGATGAAGAGCAAGAACAAGAAGCTGAGCAAAATATTAATTTTGAAGTAATAGTATTCGCTCAGTACGAAGTCATGGAAGGGAGAGCAAAAGCAGAACTAGCGTGAGTTGAGGATAATTCAAATACTTCGGGGCGATATTTCTACTTTTCACGTCAATTTATTTTTTTTTTAAATAATTAAAAACAATGTAATGAACAAATGGAGTTGTTGTGTTGTAACTTGTAAAAATTTTTCAATAGCAAAATGGAAATTAAATCAAAGATATAAATGAATAAGGTTGAGAGCGCTAGTATATCACGTATTAGAAATTCAGGTGTAAGTAGGATTTTAAGTAGTAAAATACATAGTTCAATAGTTTTCTGTTTTAATGGCCATCCAGGGTAAATAGCCATATATAATAATTTTTATTCCACGTTATTATTTAATGGTAGTTTTTCTTTATTTTGACATGACCTAAATTTCAATAAATTTCGATTATTTCTTTATTGATTATACTTACTTTTTTTTTAGCTGAAGTAATAAAAATATATAATAATAATAAATGAAAACCTATTAAAGGTAGAAAAAGTGCCTTATTACAAATATAACCCAGAGCCTATTCTTGAGAACAACCAGTTCAAGTTATATTGGGACCGAACGGTTCTGACGGATCAAACAGTTGCTCATAATAGACCAGATATTTTACTAATATATAAAATTTCTAGGCGAACTACACTAATCGACATCGCTGTATTTAACAACAACAACCTAAGATCAAAATACAACGAGAAGATCGCCAAATACAGAGATCTGGAGGTGCAAATCCGAAGACAATGGGCAATGAACAGCGTCCAAACGATTCCCATAATACTCTCAACGACTGGAGTGATACCAAAGAACCTCCTGCAGAACATCAAGGGACTGGGTCTTAGTGAGCATCTGTATAAACCGATGCAGAAAGTAACTCTCCTAGCAACCGCGCGAACCGTCACCTAGGACCCGATAACATGGAAAGGGTTCCCACAGAGCTTCATACTTGTGGTACCTTTGTGTACTTGGTATGAGTGAATATTCCCTGGAGGGAGTGCGAAGCCGTCTGGCTTGTAAATCATAATAATAAATTAATATTTTCACACGTTTTATAAGCCCTTATATTTTTATTAAAATCAAAAATTATATTTTAAATTGCGAATTTCCATTATATTATACTGTCAATATACGCAAATATTTCCCTTTAGTTCGTGCATTAGTTAGCGTTGCTGTCACGTACGAAGCCAATAAAAATGTCTTTATAAACTGTAGACAAAAATCGACTCTTTTCAAGGAGCAAATGATGTAACGGTGAAGTAACAGAGCTGAGAATAAGCAAGAATAAGAAGCTGAGCGAAATATTATTATGGGAGTGATAGGATAGAAAATGTCTTTATGAACTTCTAAAATTTAACAAGCGAAAATTAGCCCTTTTTGAGACAAAAGTTTGTTGAGCAACATCGCCGCGGTGCACATTGTGTCCCGTTAATGTCGAATTCCCTTCCTTTATTTACCTATATTTATGCAATATAAAATCCGGACCAGAATGGTCCCATATATACTTTAAATGGGATGCATTCTCCCCACAACCTTTCAAGGATTGTCGCTAAAATCAAATGCTTTCTTGAATAAGTCATACAAAGTTAGTCATATTGTTCTTTTGGTTGTTTGAGGCTATGATTGAAAAGTTGTTACATGTGTATATACAAGCATAAATACAGACATACTCACATACATGCAGTCATCTTGAAGCTCATTTTAAAGTAATTGCTCAAAGCGAAGGTCGCCATTGAACTCAAATTTGATTTTCACTAAGAATAATTCTTGACCTCGACATTATCTCCAAGGTGAACACCAAAGACAACGTGAACGTCACGATTGAACCCCTTCTTGTGTTCGACAAAACCTGCTTTGCTCTGTAATGATTTTTAAGGTCACATACAACTTCAAAGGGTTATATTTCTGAGTTTTTAAGACTTAGCATCCATTGAGAACTTTGATCTACTCATTAAGGATTACCAAAATGTCAAGTCTCAAAAAGTTTGATCGAGATCCATTTCCCATAATTAAACTGCAGAGCCCTTTAATACCCTCTCATATTCCTGAAAGATGGCCCATAGTTTTTCTTTGAAAGAAGGACATCTTTCGGTGTACAATAATTAGTTCTAGCAGCAACTTCCTACATAGGGAATGCATCCTCTCCAAAACTTTAAATGGAAAGGGTAGTCAAGTTGCACATCATTCGAACGCTCTTTTAATTCTCTATACGACCGTTTTCGACATTAAATCAATTCTTTACAAAATTATTAGACGCTGAACACAAATTATATTAATGCAGTTTTATTACAGTAAATGTTGAAATTATTGACTATTTACTTCCGTCCAATACTACAGATTTTGCTGAAAACATTGTCGTACAATTTGTAGCATTTGATGAGCGGCTTGGTGGAATTTTTTAACACGTTGAAATAGATCGTCCAGAAAGTCCGGTTGAGTGGTATAAGTTTTGCTTTTTAAGTGTTTCACTAAAAGAAATCCAAGAGACTCAGATATGGGGGATCGAGGAGATCATATTATGGTTCCTCTTCTAAATATACAAGAATTCAAGAACATACCGGGTTTAATGAGGAGTAGCTCCGTCCTGCTGAAACATTACTTTATTTTCCAAATAGTCATCGTTGTTCTCGATGATCCAGGTTATAGCTGGATCAATAGTTTTTTGCAGCAATTCCGTATCACCAATCAAGTTACCAGGTATAAAAAAGGCACCAACTAGAATGTCGCCATTAAACCAACTCAAACTTTTGTCTTTTCTGGGTGTTGCGTATGTGCTCTGTGAAATATCCTTGGTTGAGTCTGCCCGGTAACGACAATTATGGCGGTTAACAAAATTCATTTATATAAAAGGAGCTTTTATCGGAAAAACAATTGATGATAAGGAAGTTTGAAATGATTCTCGCCTGTTTATTAATGGCTTTACAGAATTGAAACCAATGGTCAGAGTCATCTTCGGGCAGTGCTTGAACAAGTTTTTGCACTAGAATGTTTAAAAAAGCAAGACAAAAACTACACGTTCGAATATATAACTATGTGGATGGTCTGAATAAAACCACTATTATTGTATTGAAACTCTTGGTCACTATTGTCTTAAAAGGAAAACCTCTTTACGTTAATTTTTAAAATCATAACTATTTTTAATTAAATAATTTTGATTTAAAAAATTGTATGATTCAAGTACCGTCCACTGTGTCTTTGTAAAGAATTGATTGAACTTTAGAAATGATCCATGGTTCTATAGGGGATTAAAAGAGCTTGTTGTGTAACAAGACCATCCTTTTCATTTAAAATTTTGGAGGGGATTCATTTCCTAAGTGTGAGATTGCAGCTAGAACTAATTAATGCACGCCGAAAGATGTCTTCCTTTTAAAGAAGATCGACGAATTTTGGTGTTTCTTTAAAAAAAAAACTTTCAGTAGTTACGGACTCGTCTACATTTTCGTAAGGCCACCTTGTATTTTATTATTGTAATAAGTGTTTTTATTATTTAACTTCACCTGTGGGTGTTATTAAAGAAATAATTGTTTTTCGATGATCCCAAACTTTGTCATATTATCAAGGTTTATTATTTTTTAGACTCTATTCAAAATTGTTCAATTATTAATTTTTATAGTCTCCTAAAAATGCTACCAGTGGTTATGAAATTTGGGTCTTTTATGTGATGTCCAATAAAATAAATAAAAATTCATGATTGCAGTTTCCAATTATCTGCCCATCTGACAAGTAAAGTAAAATGAAAACAAACTTTCTTTAAAAATAAACTAAAAATTCACCAAACTATCCAATAAAATACTGTTTTACTGAGAAAATTTTGATAATCCTGTGATTTTTCACTAGAAATTCCGATTCAGTTAATGAACATTAAAACAAATTGCTTTAAGTTCTCGTAATGTAACATCATCAAACCGTTCAATTTACTTGGCATTTGTCAGCACATAACTTTAACAGTTGGCGAATTGTTAAATTTAGTTGAATACAATCAGGAATATATTTTCCCCTGACAGCCAGTCAAGTTAGATTAACTTCTGCGATCTCGATGTTTTAACCGCTTATAACATACAGGTATACATGTTATTTCGTCTTACAGATGCGACAAATTGCGTTACCGGTAAAATCAAATTCCGTGACCTTGTTTGCTTCACGATTCGCTATATTACACTGGGAGAAATTTTGTTCGAATTAGAAAGAATACCGTCACAGATTGTTTCAGCCTAACCAGAGGGATTATTGGGGTAGTGGACTCGCTTTAAAATATGTACGGGGTGGATCGTTTTGGATGTTCTTATAGGCTGTCTAGGAAACAGTAAAATATTTTGAAAATCTGCTAAAGTAGTCTGAAGCTCTTTTTTTGAGAAAATTATAATGACGAAATCAAATTACGGCTATCGCGATCAGTTTCGGATTTACAACGCGATTTTCGAATTTTACAATTTCCTATATTTTATTTAGCAAAGCAATCACGATAACATTAATTAGGTACTCTAAGGTACTTTTTTCTGTAGAATCCAGTGGCGTAGTCTGATTTTTAATTTTAGTTTTAATTATGGAAATATAATACAAACTTTTAATTTTTTAAATAGAATGTATAATAAATGTATTTCTTTACATCTTTCTTTTTGTAATATGCATTTTCTTGAAGAATATGTTATATTATCAATATAAATTGACAACAAATAGGCTGAAAATAGTTTTCATTAAATATGTAAACTTTTTAAAATAGGCAGCGTCTATTAACGAAACTATTATTGATATAATATAAAATCATTTAGTTGATTTTTTTTATCACAGTTTTTTAACTTATAGTATATAATATAATAAATATTCTAACTGGTCTTGATTAAAAAATAATAAATACTTAAATCATCTCCATAGGTCTATGCTAAGAACACATTTTAAGTTCGATGAGTATAACATATCGTATATTGCTATTAGTGAGCTGTGACTATGGATCAATAAAATAATCACTTATTCGACTAAAGCCTATCAGTTTGAAGATTATTAGCTTGTCAACTTGCAATTTGTCTGTTTAAAAACCCAAAATGGAAAAATTTCAAAATTTTTAAAAGTATAATATGAAGGAATGATGTATTGGGTCTAATAAACACAAGTAGAAACCCTCTTATTTATATTTTGAACGGTATCCGGCGCGAACAACCCACCCGGCAATTTCTAAGAGAATAAAGGAAAACTTAATCAATTTTGGATCCTTCAAAAAGCCACTGCCAAAGACGTATGAAAAAGAAGGTAAAGAGAATGAAATTATAAATGTACTTGCAGATGTTAAGGCAGATCCTTTAACGTGAACCAGAACTATTGAAACGGATGTTGGGGTTTCTCATAAAAAATCATTAAAAATTTTAAAGGAAAATAAGTTTAAATGTTAAAAGGCAAGAAAAACTCAGCTTCTTCTTCCTGACGACCCTGAACGAAGACTTAACTTCTGTAATTGATACATGTATATGTTACGGAATAACGATTTTTTCTTTAATAACAATATTTATTTTTGGAGTCTTGTTCAGAAAGATTCCTTGATCCAAGCATCTGGCCCAATGGTGTAAAAATCAAAAAGTTTTTTCATGCTAGAAAGAAGTAACCCTCAAATATCATCGAGCTTTTCTGTCAAGAATAAAAATGACTCTATCTTGCTTTTTCACTTAAATGTTCAAGGTTTGCCTAACAAGATTGACACGCTCTCTTTATTTTTAGATAAATTGTTGTATAATTTTATTTGTATTAGTGAACACTGGTGCACTGCCAGTAATTTGAAATGTATTAAAATTAATAATTATAAATTAATTTCCTCCTTTTGTAGGTCTGATCATGTTCGTGGAGGAGTCTGCATGTACTCAAGAACTGACATGGAGTGTAAAATGGTTAATGTTAATGATTTTTGTAGTGAGATCAATGCTGAGTTCTGTGCTATTGAGGTCCCTCATCTGAAATTGGTTATTTTAACAGTGTACAGATCAGGTTTGGGTAACAGTAACATGTTTTTGGATGCTTTCGAGGCGGTGTTAAACAAATTATCACAGTCGTATAATAATATCATTGTAATGGGCGATTTTAATATTGACTTTAGAACAGAGTCCACCATTTTGTCAGAGCTAACATGTATTATTAATTCCTATGGTATTTTTGCCACAATATGTGACTACACTAGGGTGACCAGTGATTCCTCAACTTGTATCGACAACATTTTGACTAATATTGCTGACGAGCTCTACAGTTCTGGAGTGCTGGATCCATGTCTTTCCGACCACCGTGGTCAGTTCATTGAGCTAAGTATGGGGATGGGAATTGGTGTTCCCGAACGGGTTAGAGTAAGGCCTATGACAACAAAGGGAATTGATTCTATTTTGGGCGACTTGAGCGTGATTGATTGGGGCATTTTCTATCAGAATGTCGACTCTGAATGGCTTGCTTGGCATCTGGTTTCGGTTTGTCAGCAACTGATCTGCAAGCATCTTCCTATGAGAGATGTCTTCACCGATAGGCCTCCTGTTCGGTGGTTTAATGAGACATTAAGGAAAATGAGGGATGAGCTCTCTGTGGTGAGGCTTTTGGGCGATGGGAGCACGGAATTCCGGGATTTGTATAAACTGGGAGAAATTTTGTTCGAATTAGAAAGAATACCGTCACAGATTGTTTCAGCCTAACCAGAGGGATTATTGGGGTAGTGGACTCGCTTTAAAATATGTACGGGGTGGATCGTTTTGGATGTTCTTATAGGCTGTCTAGGAAACAGTAAAATATTTTGAAAATCTGCTAAAGTAGTCTGAAGCTCTTTTTTTGAGAAAATTATAATGACGAAATCAAATTACGGCTATCGCGATCAGTTTCGGATTTACAACGCGATTTTCGAATTTTACAATTTCCTATATTTTATTTAGCAAAGCAATCACGATAACATTAATTAGGTACTCTAAGGTACTTTTTTCTGTAGAATCCAGTGGCGTAGTCTGATTTTTAATTTTAGTTTTAATTATGGAAATATAATACAAACTTTTAATTTTTTAAATAGAATGTATAATAAATGTATTTCTTTACATCTTTCTTTTTGTAATATGCATTTTCTTGAAGAATATGTTATATTATCAATATAAATTGACAACAAATAGGCTGAAAATAGTTTTCATTAAATATGTAAACTTTTTAAAATAGGCAGCGTCTATTAACGAAACTATTATTGATATAATATAAAATCATTTAGTTGATTTTTTTTATCACAGTTTTTTAACTTATAGTATATAATATAATAAATATTCTAACTGGTCTTGATTAAAAAATAATAAATACTTAAATCATCTCCATAGGTCTATGCTAAGAACACATTTTAAGTTCGATGAGTATAACATATCGTATATTGCTATTAGTGAGCTGTGACTATGGATCAATAAAATAATCACTTATTCGACTAAAGCCTATCAGTTTGAAGATTATTAGCTTGTCAACTTGCAATTTGTCTGTTTAAAAACCCAAAATGGAAAAATTTCAAAATTTTTAAAAGTATAATATGAAGGAATGATGTATTGGGTCTAATAAACACAAGTAGAAACCCTCTTATTTATATTTTGAACGGTATCCGGCGCGAACAACCCACCCGGCAATTTCTAAGAGAATAAAGGAAAACTTAATCAATTTTGGATCCTTCAAAAAGCCACTGCCAAAGACGTATGAAAAAGAAGGTAAAGAGAATGAAATTATAAATGTACTTGCAGATGTTAAGGCAGATCCTTTAACGTGAACCAGAACTATTGAAACGGATGTTGGGGTTTCTCATAAAAAATCATTAAAAATTTTAAAGGAAAATAAGTTTAAATGTTAAAAGGCAAGAAAAACTCAGCTTCTTCTTCCTGACGACCCTGAACGAAGACTTAACTTCTGTAATTGATACATGTATATGTTACGGAATAACGATTTTTTCTTTAATAACAATATTTATTTTTGGAGTCTTGTTCAGAAAGATTCCTTGATCCAAGCATCTGGCCCAATGGTGTAAAAATCAAAAAGTTTTTTCATGCTAGAAAGAAGTAACCCTCAAATATCATCGAGCTTTTCTGTCAAGAATAAAAATGACTCTATCTTGCTTTTTCACTTAAATGTTCAAGGTTTGCCTAACAAGATTGACACGCTCTCTTTATTTTTAGATAAATTGTTGTATAATTTTATTTGTATTAGTGAACACTGGTGCACTGCCAGTAATTTGAAATGTATTAAAATTAATAATTATAAATTAATTTCCTCCTTTTGTAGGTCTGATCATGTTCGTGGAGGAGTCTGCATGTACTCAAGAACTGACATGGAGTGTAAAATGGTTAATGTTAATGATTTTTGTAGTGAGATCAATGCTGAGTTCTGTGCTATTGAGGTCCCTCATCTGAAATTGGTTATTTTAACAGTGTACAGATCAGGTTTGGGTAACAGTAACATGTTTTTGGATGCTTTCGAGGCGGTGTTAAACAAATTATCACAGTCGTATAATAATATCATTGTAATGGGCGATTTTAATATTGACTTTAGAACAGAGTCCACCATTTTGTCAGAGCTAACATGTATTATTAATTCCTATGGTATTTTTGCCACAATATGTGACTACACTAGGGTGACCAGTGATTCCTCAACTTGTATCGACAACATTTTGACTAATATTGCTGACGAGCTCTACAGTTCTGGAGTGCTGGATCCATGTCTTTCCGACCACCGTGGTCAGTTCATTGAGCTAAGTATGGGGATGGGAATTGGTGTTCCCGAACGGGTTAGAGTAAGGCCTATGACAACAAAGGGAATTGATTCTATTTTGGGCGACTTGAGCGTGATTGATTGGGGCATTTTCTATCAGAATGTCGACTCTGAATGGCTTGCTTGGCATCTGGTTTCGGTTTGTCAGCAACTGATCTGCAAGCATCTTCCTATGAGAGATGTCTTCACCGATAGGCCTCCTGTTCGGTGGTTTAATGAGACATTAAGGAAAATGAGGGATGAGCTCTCTGTGGTGAGGCTTTTGGGCGATGGGAGCACGGAATTCCGGGATTTGTATAAACTTATGAATAAAAAGTACAGACAGAAAGTTGCTTCTACAAAGAAGGATGCATTTGGGAGTTTTCTGGAAAATTCGCAAAACAAAGCAAGGGATGTTTGGAGAGTTATTAACTATGAGAGAAATCGATCTTCACATAATATTTCAAGTTCATCGCTCAGCGCTGGGAACTTTGGTGAGTTCTTTAGTAAAATAGTATCCGACACTATAAAGGATCTACAGATTGACACAGAAATACAAAATGCTATGGTTTCGTCGATCCCAAATTCGGTGCGTTCTTTTGCCCTTTTGCCAGTTACGGAGTGTGATGTTTGGAGTGCTATACAGGCTCTCAAAAAGTCGAACTCTTTTGACATATATGATATGAGTAGCGCTATTCTGAAGGAGATTAGTGTGTATTTGGTCAAACCTTTGAAGCATTTATTTAATTGTAGTCTGGCTCAGGGTAATTTTCCGGATTGTCTAAAGATAGTAAGGACTGTTCCTTTGTTTAAAAAAGGAAATGTCGATTCCATGGAAAATTATAGACCTATATCTTTGATTCCGTTATTGGGGAAAGTATTTGAGGTAATACTGAAAAACAGCTTGAGTCGTTATTTTGAACATCACAATTTTTTGCATCCTTCACAGTTTGGTTTTCGCCGGAATTTTTCGACTATTCAGGCAGTTGCTGCGGTTGTGGAGGGCGCGGTTGAGGGAATAGAAGGTGGGGAAAGCGTGGGGCTCTCACTGTGTGACCTCAGTCGTGCCTTTGATTGTGTTTCTCATGAACTTTTGATTAGAAAGCTTCATAGATACGGTGTAAGGGGCGTTCCCCTCGATTTGCTTTCATCTTTCCTGTCAAATAGAAGGCAGGCAGTCGCATATGGTGGAGAGCTTTCTGAGCCTACGGCGGTACGATGTGGAGTGCCGCAGGGTTCGGTATTGGGACCTCTTCTTTTCATTATATATGTCAATGATCTCTTTAGGTATTTGTCACCAGGTCTGTGTATTTGTTACGCTGACGACACGGCGCTAATTTGTAAAAGTAGAGATCCAGAATGTTTAATGAATGAAATGTCTGTTATGGGAGAGCGTGCGAGATGTTGGTTTACTAATAATTGCCTTAAATTGAATGAGGAAAAAACACGGAATTTGTTTTTCATGAATGGACGTGGAGTGGTTGATGGTTCTTCGGTGACATTTTTGGGTGTCAATTTGGACGATGGTTTGAACTGGAATTCTCACATTGCATTGTTGAGGAATAAGTTGGCATCCTCTATTTTTGTTCTCAGGCAACTTCATGGGTCTCTTCACTGTGACACCCTTCTCTCTGTTTATTATTCCTTGTTGCATTCTCATATTTCGTACGGTGTTCACCTTTGGGGTTGCTGTGTTGGCGCGATTCAAATCTTTAGAATGCAGAAGAAGGCAATTCGACTTGTCTCTGGTATCGGCTATAGGGACCACTGTAGGCCACACTTTATAAAATTGCGGGTACTAACGTTGCCTAGTTTATTTATCTTATACCAACTACTGGAGATTCATAATAACCGTGGAAAATTCCACCAAAATTCCCACTTTCACTCTTATAGCACTAGATCAGCTAATTTAATTAGGCCCTCGAGGTATAGATTGGAGAGATCTAAGAAAAATACACTGAATGTGTCATTGTACAACACGTTGCCTGAAACATTTAAAAATTTAAATTTTATGAGATTTAAAATTAAATTAAAGGAATTTTTGTTAGAGCATGCATTCTATTCGGTGGATGAGTACATGGAGACTTCTTCTAGAGCTTATTGTTAGGACTTTTTTAATGTAATTTACAGATAGTTTTAACCTTATTTTTATTTTGTTTTGTGACATATTACAATTGTATTTTTCTGTACAAAATGTAATGAAATAAATTTATCTATCTATCTATCTATCTATCTATGGACGGATGAGTCAAGAATAACTTCTTCTTCTTCAAGTGCCGTGTCCATTGCGGAGGTTGGCAATCATAATAGCTATTTTAATTTTCGAGGCAGTTGCTCTAAATAGTTGTTTTGAACTGCATCTAAACCATTGCTTTAGGTTTTTTAGCCATGAAATTCGTCGTAATCCTACGCCTCTTCTGCCACTTATTTTGCCTTGGATTATGAGCAGTAAGATGCTGTACATTTCTCCCAGCATAATGTGTCCGAAATATTGCAATTTTCTTTGTTTTACTGTTAATTCGACTTCCTTTTCTTTCCCCATTCTTCTCAACACTTCGGCGTTCGTAACTCGATCCACCCACGAAATCCACCCACGAAAGAATAACTAGTAATGGCATATTTAATCGCTATAACAATCATCTATGAGCAGAACCTTCACCAACAAATAAATAGGGTAACACAAGGATGATTTGGGTTTAATGTGTGGGTTGCTTGGTTGAGATATATGAAGGGAATTTAAATGCTCAAGCCTACCTAGACGTTTTAGTAAGATACATCGTCCCATTTATGGATAATTTGCCTTTAGCGGAAAGTAACAGATTGTATTTTCAACATAATGGAGCGGGGAGCGAGAATTGTTGTCAAATGCCTTAACGCTAATTTTGCACAGAAATGGATAGCAAACATTGGACCAGCCGAGTGGCCACCAAGGTCATCTGATCTTAATCTTAATTTCTTTTTTTAGGGGTATATGAAAAACAAAATCTATCTAAATAGAAATAGACCTCTAGAAGAATTACAAGAAAATTTTGTGTCGGCTATGCGAAGTATTACTAATATTCATATTCGCTGTGAGCAGAAGAGAGCACAGATGTTGCCAACTGTGTCTGGATAAGAATAGACAGTTTGAACATTTAATATAGTTAATTTAGTTTTTTATTGATATTTTTGCCTTTTTAAGTTTTGTTTCAGTGTGTTTTTAATTTGTATATTTTAACACTTATTGGTCTTTTAAAATATGTTAATATAGATTTGGCTCCTCTGAGCCACCAGCTCTGTAAGCTTAATAAAAAAATAAAAATATGTTTTTAGCCTACTTTTGGCCAATTTGTATTGACAATATCATATAATCTTAAAGAAAATGCAACATCCAAAAAAAATTATATACAAAAATACAGGGTGTTTCATTTAAAAATTGACACTTGATATTATATCTTTGTAATTAAAATTAAAATTAAAAATCTGTCCACGTCACGGAATTTTACAGAAAAAAAATAAATTAAGAATGCCTTATTAGTTTAATCTAAGTTGTTTTGATAAATAAAATATAGGACATTTCAGAAAATGGAAAAATTCGAAAATCACGATATAAATGCGAAACCGATCGCGATAGCCGTAATTTGTATCACCATTATAATTTTCTCAAAAAAAAAGAGGTCGGGACTACTTTATCAAATTTTTAAAAGCTTTTACGGTTTCCGAGACGAGCCTATAAAAACATCCGAAACGATCCACCCTGTACAGTTCCTAAAAAAAAGACCAGAAATGTTATACCTTAAGCATCCTAAACCAGGTATATATATATATATATATATATATATATATATATATATATATATATATATATATCTTCTTCTTCTTTAGGTGTCATGTCCGTATTCAGACCTTGGTGGTCATCATGTTTACAATTTCCTGAAATCTTTCTCTATCGGCTGCAGCGCGAAATAGTTCCTCTGCCGTGCAATCACACCACTGCCTGATGTTACGTAGCCATGAAAGCTTCTTTCGGCCTATCCATCTTTTCCCTTCCACTTTTCCTTGTATTATAAGGCGAAGGAGATGGTATTTAGGTCCTCTAATTATGTGGCCGAAGTATTCTGTTTTCCGCCTCTTTACAATGTTCAAGAGCAGTCGATCTGTATCCATCATTCTGAGAACATCCTCATTGGAAGTGTGCGAAACCCATGATATCTTTAGGATTCGACGATAGCACCACAATTCGAAAGCTTCCAGTTTTTTAGCGTTGTGGTTTTTAGTGTACATGTCTCGCAACCGTATAACAGAATAGACAATACATAGCATCTCAGGACCCTCTTACGAATATGCAATGACAGGTTCCTGTTGCATAGAACTAGTTTCCATGTCATAAAGGCCTTACGCGATATTTCGATCCTAGCTATTATCTCTTCATCTGAGTTCCTATATGTATATATATATATATATATATATATATATATATATATATATATATATATATATATATATAACAAAATTTAACAAAAGATTTATCTATTCCTAACAATAACTTAAGCTTAACTCAAACCAAGCTTGGTTTGTTTCTGGATACTTGCTTGTTTTCGCCACTGGGTCACAAGTGGGAATTACTGTTGGACATTGTGATAGGTCGTCTGCTGACTTCACACGTATCCATTACTGGGCTGGGCTTGTAGATAGTTTCGATTTGAAGTAACAATTTGGAAAATATCAAGATTTACAATCAATTTTAAAGTAATATAACCATAAATAGTAAATTTTAAAAATTTATATCTAGGAATTTAATAAAAATGAGCTTAAAATAATCATCATCAATCAAAATCAAGGCATCATTTTTTGTTGGAGCCCTCGTAATTAATCGATTATTGGTTGTCATTGTAAACACATACGCACGTAAATTCAGCTTTGATGTAAAAATATTTGTCAAGATGACTGACAAAAATATAAGGCAGTTATTTAATAAAATTTTGTTAGATATATTTACAATGGTTTCTAAAAATACATTCTATATATTCTACATACAGAAATACATTTTTCCAACAAGACTGAGCAACTTCCTACGTTACGACATGTGCTTTGGCAGCTCTTCATGATTTATTCCCTGGAAGAGTTTAAGTCGACGAGGGGACATCAACTGGCCACGGCGAAGTCCAGATTTAACATCTGCTGATTTTTTTATGGGGCTACTTAAAAAGTAAGGTTTTCAACACATTACTACCCAACTTAAATGTTTTAAAGGAAAAAATCACAGACGAAATACACTCGATTTTAAGAGCGAAGCTCTAGCGAGTAATTGAAAATTTCAGGTTGATGCTAAATGATTGTGAAGAAGCAGATAGTGCGCATTTCAAGATGGTTGTTTTTTATAAATTAAAATTCAAAAACTAGTCTACAATTTAACAGCAATTAAGCAAGTCTGAATTAATTTTGTTTTTATGTGTTAAGAATCAAAAACGAAACACATTCTGAGATACCCTCTAGTTTGATTAATTAATTTGGTTATAAATCGTAGTGTTTAATGACGAATGACTAAAAGGTAAATGATGTATATAATTCTTAATTTGAGAAATTCTCACTCAAAATACGAATCTGTTGTATAGAACTATTTTTCCTATATTTTTTTTTACTCTATTTTTATATTGGTTGATATAATACGAGTATAATTTTAATTTTTACATCTTATAATTTGATAACGCAGTTTGAAACAGTAAGAAAGTTATTTTATACCTTTTAGTGCACAACTGTCCTGAAAATAAAATCATTTTTCTTAAAAAAATGATTTATATTCTTTTCTGACATAAATACCTTCGCTGTAATATAAAATACTTCTCTGAATAATTTTGTCAATAAAATACTGAAAATCGTCAAAAAATTATGGCAATATGGTAGAAAAATGTGAAGAATATTGTTTACTCAAATTTTATTTGAAAAATAAATAAAGGCAAAATTAAAATATCTTGAGTTTATGTAATGGAGATAATGAGAAAAGTTTCAACGCTTGATCTTAGTACTGTAGTTGGGTAAAGTATCCGATGTCGACATTGAAAGTAGAGCACTTTATTTAAATTTGTTCATTTTTATAACCATAAAGGAAGATAAAAATAAAAAACTTTATAATTACTTTATTTTCGTGAAATAGAACTATCGAATTTAATAGAATACTTTTTAGCATTTTCATAATTGCTGTGCGGGAGTTAGATGTAATATTTTATTTACTTTTTGCAGTAAATTTTGTTATTTTTCGGCAATAAGGATAAACCCAAAAAAATTAATAAAAGGAGGGGAGTAAACAAAAACATATTTTTTTTTAAATCTCAAATTTTAATCTTCACAAAACGAAATGTAAATGACTTGTTATTGGAAATTGAGTAAAACTATACTCACTCGCCCGGATATCACGCCTTATTTTTTATAAGAGTAGGCCTGCATTTCATTCATATATTTAAATTTTACAGATTGCATATTTTAATGAAAATGAACATAACGAAACCTAATGGGGGTTTCTAAAAATATTTTTATGGATAACATTATAAACTAGACTTGACAGACTTCTAGAAAGAATTGTAAGAAACAATTACTGCTTTTTACTGACTTAAGATCTAATGGAGAAACATTCGGAAAAACAAGATGCAATTATTTTAAATCTGAAATTAAGCAAAATTATTGCAGGATAAATGTCAATTGATATCATTTTTTTATTCTCAAAACTACAAATTACTTTACAAATTAAGAAAAGACATAAATAATATCTTTATAGTAAAATGAGATGCTAATATCGACTTGAATTTATAGATCGCTATGTGTCTTACTACACATTATTTTTGTTTTAATTAAGAATACCGCTAGAAGTAACTTTTTGGTGTGAATTATAATAATTTATAAACTTATGTGTTAATCTACAACTTTAATAAAATTTATTAACACAGTCCGTTATTTTACAAAACATGCTGTAATATTAGACATAGTACACTGTAAAATAAGGGATCATATTTGGGGGGATAAAATCATCATAGCTTTAATTCGTTTCAAATAACATATAATTTCCACTTTGTTTTGTGAAGATATCTTCATTAGAACTTAAGATATATATATAAAAAAAAGATTTGGGGTGACTCACCCTCTTTTATTTTTTTTCCACAAACTCTGAAACACGTCAGTTTATGTTATTCAAAAAAAAGTTTTTTCAAAGAGTTCCATTTAATTTTATAATTCTTAGAATTAAAATACTTGGATAAAGTACAATTTTATCGTTACAAAACACAATTTATTTCGTTTCGAATAACAAGTAATTTCCATTTTGTTTTGTAAATATATCTCGATTAGAACATGAAATATAAAAAAAAGATTTGGGGTGACCTTATTTTATTAATTTTTTCGCAAACTTTGAAAAAGTCAACTTATGTTATTTTTGTATTGTATTTTTATAGAATTCGGTTTAATTTCATAAGTTTTAGGATTGAAACATTTGAATGAAGTGCAGGTTTATACTTATAAAGTTCATCTTTAGACCAGCATTTTAAGACGTATTAATTAATTTTTCTAACATTGTTTTTAATTGGTTGATATAACTACTGATCAATTCAACATCATTGGTGAACTGAAGATGGTTAAAATAGTTACCGTCCATGTTAACTTCCAAATCTTCGCAGTTGTCCAAATGCATCTTTTAGAGCTAAAGTAAATAGTTTAGAAGAGATTATATATATATATATATATATATATATATATATATATATATATATATATATATATATATATATATATATATATATATAACTTTGCACATGTATTTATACACCAAATTTCAGTTGTTAATGCCATTGCCATGCAGTGCTGAAATTTATGTATTTTGGAGTACTGTTACATACCGTGCAGTTTATGCTACTTTAAAGTCACAAGGAGCAGTGGACTGTTGAAAGTAAGGCGCTGCGTTCACATGTCTTCATCTTCTAATTATAGTCAAAAAATAACATTTTTAAAAATCTTTCAGGAATGAGTAAATTATTTTTTAAATTCACATACAAGAAGAAATGTTGTAGCTTGCCCAACTTTGACAAAAAGCTAGCAAATAAGAAAAGTAGTATTAGATTATCTGTTGAATATTATTCAGATTAACTTAAAACACCTGTCGGAAACTTAGTCATGTATTGTCAATTGTTTTCTAATAGAAAAAAAATTGTACTAAATATTTTTTATGTCGAGTGAATGTAACATAATATGTATTATTAATAAGGAACCTCTTCGACACAAACATAAAAAATATAAAAAAATTTTTCATTAAGTTTTAATTTTCCTGTAAAATGTACATACGATATTTTATATTTTTTTACGGATAGAATAAATAAATGGAACTCGCAAGTATCTAAATAAATCATTTTTAAATTATAGAAAATCCAATGGGATTCCATATTGAAAGTATCGTTGACGGTTAATATTTACATGTTCTACATCGGATTTTGGATTTCGTGTGTTTACATATTACATTTTCTCATGAAAAACTGATAATCATATCTTTAACATTTTGTTTGTTATAGGCCAAACCTGTATTTATAAAGTCTATATACAAAATGGATAGCGTTGATTTAGTCTTATTAATTTTAAACATAAAAATCCAGATTTTGGAGAATCTCGTTCATCTGTGTCAACTGAGTCGCATTCTCATCATTTTCATTTCCGTCGGTAGTTTTATTTGTAGGTAGCTGTGTCAATTGTAAATCATACAAAATTGGCGATGCCATCAACCATTTATGGGGGCATTTTAAGTTTAGTTCAAATACATTTATCAATATTTTGCGAATACTTGATGCTTCGACGTTACTCAACCCTAGGACGTAGAAAGGATAGGATAAATAAATCATTATTTTGTAGTCCAGCTTTGACATTTTTATCCGCTGGAGCAGTGATCCTCAACCTGTGAAGTGCAGCCTCTTAGGAAGAGAGTGGGGGGGGGGGTTAATTTTACAATTTGTAGGAATGATTTTGAATTTGTGATGGCGAGACGGAAATAAAAAAAATAATAAAATAAATTCAGTTAGAACTCCAAAAAAAAAAATATCCAACAATTAAAACTGGTATGGAAAATTGTATTAAAAATATTTGAATAAATGAACGAATTAATAAAAAGTGGTGATACTCGACCTTCAATGCTTAGGCCTCAGGGGGCCCTTTACATTCCACCATCACTGCAAGATATTCGAGGTCGACTTGGTAAACAGTTTCATCTTCCTTCAGAGAACATCTACATATTCGGCCATCCATGATGCTAATCTTATGAAGATGGCCTCGCAGGTGACAATCTCCTGTCAGTAGTCTCGCAACGATTCGCAGTTCTTTCCTCTCCGTGGAGATAAGCTTCCTAGTATGTTGTGCGTTAGGTTCAGTTATATATTTCTGAGCACACCTCATAACAGGAGCCTCCTTTTACAATACAATAAATTTATTTTCAACAACAATTTTAATTCTCTTTTACCGATGGTAATTCGAACAGGTAGAATTGGTTACGGTCTGTATCACGAGTTTGATTGTGTAGCCATTCCTTGTCAGATTATCTAGTATATTATTGCATTCAGATATCAGTCGCGAAGCCACAGCATTAGATTTCAGGGCCATTCTATCTGACCACATGTTTATTGTCTTATTCCTGTTTATGTCTCTCTTACATTGAAGAATAGCATAAATTTCTGCTTAAAAAATCGTTACACGTTGTTCGAAAGAGCGAAACTTCCCGACTCCCGTACTCCTACCGCACACTTTAGCTTCAGCTATTTCATCCTATCGAGATTCATCTGTAACACACCAAGATCCATTTCTTTGAAGATTTTGCTTCTCCTCCCAATCCTTTTCGCTGGCAAAGGTATCTCAAGAGAGTGGCTGAGTTTCAAAGCCGGCACCATGGAGTTTCTTTACATGGGTAGTGATATGAATAAATATAAATCATTCTTTGAATTTTGTCAAGTTAAAGACGGGGTTTGCCTGTTTTTGTACAAGGTTATTATGCAATAGCGGAGTACGTAATCACTAAGTGAATCATCATAATATATATCCAATATAGTAAATAATCTCGGTGTCAACTCATATGTGCACCCAAAGGCTCATTTACAAGCCCAGAAAGCACATGTGGTCTTCTTGGTATGAGCCTCATTCCACCTCTTCACTTTCCTCTTTTCCTCGGTCTAGTCCGGATTTATTCTGAGCCCTTCCTTATGACACCTTCGCTCCGTGATCTGAAGAGTCTGCATCATTGGTCTCCTAAGGCTCCAGATATGGCAATCAGGGTACAAAAAAGACCAGTTCATCAGCATGGGCCTGTGTGTATAAACCAGCCTAATTTAGTTCATTCAACAGTCTATCCACTACAAGGCTTCACAATAAGAATGATGAGACCCCTTCCTGTGGATAGCTTCTTCTTGGCAGAGATAACATTGTCTGATCCATGTGCCTGGCCGCTGAAGAGCATTTGTTGCGTAAGTTCAAAACAAGATGAAACCTTGGGTAAATCTATTAATTTTGCAGACGAGAAAAATGTTTTATGTCTTTTGTGTACATCCAGTTGCTATACTATAGAAATTTGATTAGCTGTGATTTATAAAAATTAGAATTTTGGGTTTCCGGAGATGACAAGTAATGGGAAAACTCAGTTTTAATAAGCAGGTATTTTTGAGTATGGTTGATGACGGACTTGGACATATGTAAACGTAACCATATGAGCAAGTCCTAGTTTTGTGTAGCCAGGTTGTTTTTTCCTTCATAATTCAAATTCGAGACTGCAGCTTTGTTTTTAAAGGTACTGCGCTTATTATGTAAAATATCAAAAGATATCCCTACTATAAAATGAACAAAAAATATTGCTAACATATAGGGTAGTAGAAATTTAAAAAGATTGCTCCTCATATTTTGAGTGAGTAGTATTAATTAACGACACATCAACCCATTGGATTTTCTAGTGACAGGACCTATAGTTTAATGAGGGTTCCGAATCACTGTCCTCGAAACTCAACTGACCCCGAATTTTCACTCTTTGTCAGTTTCGTGTCTACCGACTATTGGGATTAACCTTTAATGCTCTGACAACTTTTTTAAATAAGTTGCCGCGCACGAGGATTGAACTCGCGCTGGTCGTGGTGGTGGCTATCAATCCTAGCGCCTTAAACCGTTAGGCTAATTCCACGCCCTCATATTTTAATTATTATGTGCAAAAAGAGATTCTCATTGTTAAAATTATTTTTTTTAAAATAATATAGTTACAATACTCTATAATCTGCAGTGTCAAGATCCAGATATGCATTATTTTTCTATTTATGCTTAAAACTCTCCATTCAACTTATTTTTACACTAAAGGAAAATATTTGCAATATTTCTTCTGACAATCCTCTACATTGGATTCAACTTTTTGAATTTTCGAAGCATATTTATGTATTTTTAATCTGTGACTTTGCCAAACACAAATTGAAATAGAAATCCAACGTATTTAAATTTTATTTATGGCTTATTGGATGGGTTGTCATCAAAAAATGTATATTAATGTTGTTGTGATGTTTCAATTGAGAATTAGCTATAAAATATAATGTTTACACTAAAAATTTTTATATTTGACATTGACAGCTCCAAAAACCAGAAGGAAGTGTGACTATCCAAGGGTTTTTGTGTTCTTATGTATTTTGAGTTGCTGAATTCAAATTTTCACCATGATAAACCACCACGAGTTCAAAAAATTTGTTATTAAGAATTTAATTGTTTATCTTTTTCTTAATGTTCCTATCGATTTCGAATGTTGGCAGCTATATTAGCTACATCACCTTTATAGCTGCGGTCTAAAGAATTGTGTAGTGGTAATTGAAAATCAGGCTCTGAAATTTTTAAGCCAGGAGATATGCTGTTTTCTTCCACCTCTCTTTCTATATACTTTGCTCTGTAGTATATTTTACAGTAACCTATCTCTGTAATTCATAATATGTCCAAGATATTTGATCCTTCGTATTTATTCTCTGTAAAGTAGCTTCGTTTGTGATATGGTCTGTTTACAATATCTTTACCACCTGACGATAAAGCCACATCTCAAAAGCCTCCAATCTTTCACTTGCTGCTTCAGTGTGACTCCATGACTGCACCATAGCGTAGAACTGAGAATATATAGCAACGTAAAAATATAACTTATATGTTTAGTGTGAAATTGTGGTTTTAAATATAGCGCTCACAATATTGAATATTGTTCTGCTAAGATATGTGTACTTACACACTCGTTCAATAGACTTTTGGTTACTTATGATACCAGAATTTCGCACTTTGGATTTACTTATGAACATAAATTTCATTTTATTTGAATTATTATCAGTTCCGTTACTCTGACTGAATATTGTTACTGTATCCACAAGAACTCTAATTCATTCAAGGTTTCGGAGAATATGAGCTTGTCATCTGCTTATCTTAGGTTATTTATTCTTTCTCTATTTAGCAGAATTCGCAAATTAACTTCCTTTATGGCGTCATTAAAGATTTATGTGTCTTACGCTTCGTAAGATCTTTATGGTATCCCTATTTTCTCCCTTCAATCTTGTAGAAGCTGTTTCCAATATAGGTTCGTAATAATTCTTATATCTTTTTCATCTGTTTCTATATTTCTTAGAATATCAATTATTTTCTGATATTGGACTCTATCGAACGTTTTTTGAAAGCTAATGAAACAAGTGGAGATGTCAATAAAGAACGAATGCTTTCACGACTTTTGTTAAGCTGAAAATCGTGGTTCTTGGGTTTAGACCGTGTCAAGTTGGAATTATTATCCGACATTTCGCCTACGATTGCACGAGGCATCTTTAGGGATCTTTAGTTCACGAGATCAGAACATTCAGTGTTGACACGGTCTAAACCCAAGAACCATGATTTTCAAGTGGAGTTGTTCATATGTCTACATCTATCCACTGTGTTTCTGAATCCGAATTGAGTTGGTAATATTGGTTCCTTGTTCATCTGTTTTTTTTTTTAAGAAACACTTTCAATAAGCTCATTAGTCTAATTGTTCCGTGATCAACACAGGACTTAGCTCCAGGTTTTTTAAACAATGTCATAAATATAGCTCTAAGCCACTGATGAAAAAAATCTCTCCATTCATATTACGAATGTACAGCCTAGTGCAACTTGTACGTCTTCTTTTATGATAATTACTTAAAATACCGTAAAATTGTAATAAATAAGGCATCGATTTCTGCCCAATGCCATTTGTTTCAAAATGAATGAGAAGGATGGCAGTATTTTCAAAATTAAAATATGTAAATTAAAATCTCAAATATTGCTAAATTAGTCGAAAACTGTCAGCTCCAATAAGTCGAATATAGCTCGGCTTCTAATTAAAAATTTTCATCGTATGACGGCACATTTTAAAGGTAAAAACTTACCCGAAGATAAAATGCCATCGAAAAGGATTTTTGAATAATAATAAACTAACTGAGTTTTTAATATACCACTGTGAATGACATTTTGAATTCTTACGCTATAATTATAGATTCGTAATATACAAACATTCCAATATTTAATTCGCCATGTTAAATAGTTTACATTTATTTTCTGAATAAACGCACATATTGGGAATTTAATAGCTGGAAAACGTCCAAATATCAATTTTAATTTCAGCCGATTTTGGATTGGTAAATTAGTATCTTAATTTGCAATATTCTAGTAAAAAAATAAAAAATTTTTGGTTTTCAGTTATTAGTTAAAATACTATAAGCAATAGTTTATCGCAGAAAAGAATCTAGACATTTTACTCAAAAGTTGTTTGATGTCGCAACATCTAGAAGTTTTATGTAATTAAACAAATATTTACGAAGATAATCTCTCCTCTAAAGAAACGATTTTTTTTTGTTCAGGATAAATAACAATCGCTAAGAAGTTTTCAATTCTTTGTAAAATTTATTAGAGATAAATGAGGTATTGGTAAAATATTTAACGGAGTAAATTTTCAATTAATCCATAGAATTTCGCTCTCTTTCATAACTTAATAAAATATGACTCGCACATAAAACTGAACAAAAAACATTTTGATCAGATTATAGGAGTGGCGGCAAAATAAATGGATTGATAATAATAATGAAATAAGCTTTAAGAAAAAAAAACTGTATAAGGAAAAAATATTTAATTTGTCTAAAATAAATATTCGATTTGATTAAAAAATTTAATGGAGGCCGATTAAACAAACATGGAAAGTAACTCAAAATATAAAAAGTACAAAAGACCTTAAATTTGCTTTAATGAATTATCTGCCTCTTATCTATATTGACTATTGAAAATTTTTGAAACGAATCTTTACAAAAGTAAAAGTGTTTTTGATTCATTTATTTTAATGTTATTTGTAATTTAACTTGACATTGTAGGGTGAACTTTTTGATGTTTTTGTTTCTTCACACTCTTTAATTCTATTAGTTGGACAAAACCGCAGGAGAACTAGGGGTGTCATAGAAACAATGTAAAAAGACAATAAGCACAACGTTTTTTATCATTGGCAAAACTGTTTTTTATTTGTCAAAACGGTTCAATAAACTTTAAAGGAAGTAAGTTAATTTTTCGATTGAGAAAGTAACCACAAACATATAGAACTGCTTTTGTTTTGAATTATTTGACCAATACAAATACAATAAAATACTTTGAAAATTTGTAATAATTCATTTTCTTCTATTGGTCTTGTCGATTCAGACTGAGATATAATGTTTTGTCTTGGTTGTAACTTTTAAAAATATATTATGTATTATTTTCAATATAAGTATAGTGGAATTAAAATTTTTTAAAATTGAAATTACATCATTTCAAAATTTCTCGTTTATCCTTAAATAAACCTTACGCAATAGATGAATAAATGAAACTGATGCATGCTTAAAGACCAATATATATGTATCTCAAACTGTAAGTTATAAAGAAATTATCACATTTTTGGATATTATAATAATCTTATTCCATGAAGATTTGAATCACTCCAGAAATGGGAATTGTGTCTGTTAAAAAGGTAATTTTTCATAAATGTTGTTTAATCGGTCCAAATTATGTTGTCCAAAAATCGAGGTTCGTCTTGTATCATCGTTAGTATAAATCTGCAATGTTGCAGTCTTTTCAGCAAATGAGTATCTCTTAGGGGTTGAACCAAAGATATTAAATAAGCGTGGAAGTTGTGTTTCTGTTTGCAGAGCCACTTTTCTTAATGATGCCATTCACTGTTAAAAATAACTTTAAATTTAATCCAAATTTAATGTTCATTGTACATTAAATTTAATGATTTTGTACCAAAAATCGTGAATAATTTACATTTACTTTGAACTTAAAGAAATTCATTCAAATATTTGTTCATTGTACATTAAATTTGAATAAATGGTATCTTAAATTTCAGCAAAGTAACTGAAAATATATTTCTGTACATTAAAATTAATTCACATATACCCTATTACTAAAGGAATATACATTATTATTCAACACACATTGCATGAGATTCTGGGAGATGGCGCAACTTGTACTGTTCTTTTTATTTAGTATGATATAAGTTGCTTAAAGGACTCAATTTTCTTATGGTGAGATGTTTGACGGAAATCAATGAGTTCGAAATCGGTCTAGACGGCGGACACTGCTTATGGGAAAAATGTCCACCTTTTCTTAGTAGTTTCAGAATTTTTTGAACTCATATTAATGTTGGTGCATTAAATATGTGATAGCATATTTAGTGAACACTGGCTGTAGTCACATTAAAAAGTAATGATCAGACTGTATGATTACATTAAATTTAATGGAATAAATTAATTTAAGTTAACCAGAAATTATTAAATTTAATGCATTACATTAAATTTATGTAGTAAACATTAGTGAAGTTTGCTTCCAGCACTTTTACATTACATTTAATGCATTTTCTTTTTACAGTGTAGAATATGCCGCCAAATATCGCAGAATTGCAATTTAGACATTTTTGGCGTTGCGGTGTTAAAATTTTTCAAATTTTGCGATTTTCATGTAACACTGTTCCGTGACGGTTTCTGTTTATCTGGATATCTATCAGCAAATATCTGGCATGTTCTTTGTTAAATTCCCCATAGATAATAAACAAATTAATTTAAATAATTATCGTGCGTATAATTTAATCGCCCTGACATGATTTTTATTATTAATTGTCAAATGGCAAGAAATTGTGACATTTCTGTAGCGCTCTATTTTTTTATTCATCGCGTCTCGCTGTCATGGTCAACTAATGACAAGACTTAAAAGCCGGATAGCGTTTTTACAATTCAAAAATAGTGATTTATATTTAAAAAATTGACTTTTAACGATTTTTTTCAAGTTAATATTTAGTGTTAGTTTTTAATCATCCAGCATTTATTCATTATCAAAATATTAATACAGTACACTTAAGTAAATCCTTTTCCCCAATTAAATGATAAAGGCTTTCATACAGAAGAATTGATAGTTATGTTTAGGTCTGCAAACGCCATTTTTGATATAAAATTTGAAATATGCCAAAAACAGTTAAGTATAGAACATTATACATGAAATATGTGTATAATTTTGCTTAGAATCTAAAAATGAAATAACATATGAGATGCTCTGTTTAAAATAAGCAAGAAGGTATCAACTTCCGGTATAACGGGAAAATATTTTAGCCGAATTGTCCCCATCGACCTTAGTAAACTGTCAAGTAATAAAAATTTTCTATTTTCCGAGACATTGATCGCGGTAGTTTGTCGTTGAACACACTGTATATAAGTGGCTATGGCCAAACTACTTAAAATACTCTACCCTGATTTAACCTAATGCTACTATATTTACTACGGTTTTAAAGTATTTTACATTGATAGCATGAACATTTTAGAGATTAATACAGCATGTAATCAAATGCTCTAATTAAAAATATTGTACGGCCTTGATTATGAACAATACACAAGTTACCAATCTGAATCTGTATTATTTCATTATCCGCTGTAATTGAATAAACATTTTACGTGCTTCGAACAAAGAACGTGTTTGTTCAGACTATAAAAGCAAAATGGAATAAAACTGTTTTACAGCGCAATAAAATACAGTTCCTCATAAAGGAAAGTTACAAATGTAAGTAAATAATTCAATTAATCTGATTTTAATGATATTCTAAATTAGTCTAATATACTTGTACACCTATAAAAAAACATATACAAGCCCTGTATATAATTCTAGTCTTCAAGCTAAAATGTGAGGATATAGTTCAGTGGTTCCCAACCTTTTTTTCCTTTCGAATCCATTCTAAAAACCAGAACAAATGGCGAGGCGAACCCCCTGTGTAATCATTAAGAACAGTGAATGAAAAAATTAAAATATAATCGTAAAACATTTACAAACAAACACTATTAAAACTAAAGTTATAGTTTAGCCTACAAAAAGAATTAATACAAAATTAATACAATATAAAAAACTTGAAAAATACTCTCAGTGAGATATTTGTGCCTATTTGGTGGAATAAAGAAATTCAAAATTCGGTTCGAATTCTGAAAGTTTGAGTCTTAGATCAGGTTCTGCATTTAACACCTTTCAGGTAAATATAAGTTGTAAATCTTTTTTCACATAGATATGTTGTACAAACGGTCATTAAAAGTTCACTGGCTTTTTCTGTCAAAATAGAATACTCATTTCCTACACTGAACCAAAAATCAAAGAGTGATCTTTAAAAACTGTATCTAGGGAATTGTCAGAGGTTAAGTCAATGAGCTTCTCTTTTTCCAATAAAGTTAATAATATCAGAAGTTATATCTCCATGAAAAGGATTACGGATCCAGTTGTTTAATCCAGATAAAATAGGTTAATTATGAAAATATTCCTTGAAAGCTAAGTGAAATTATTTGAGATGTATCTTAATATCCCTTTTAATATTTTCGTTAAGTGAATTTCATTTTCTGATAAAATGGTGCTGAGAAAACTAAAACATTCGTACTCATTCATCTGCAGACATTGAAATCAAAAGTTGCACTTCATAAGTATAGCTGCTATTCTATCATGCATATTGAAAATGGTGATAACTGGATCTTGTAAAAACAGATTTAAGTCAATTAATTTAGTAAAAATACCGGCCAAGTATGCAAGTTTTTGCAGCCGAAGAATATCAGATACATACGAGGACAAATAATATGGATAGTCAAGAAAAACGAAAGTCAGGAAACATGGAGACTTAAAAGTCCTCAAAAAGTGCACGGAATAGATGAGAGTTGATACTAGTGGCGGCTTGTCCTTAGGTTTGCAGGTTTGTGGAGCCCCCCAAAAATTATAAATTAAAATAAAACATATCAATAAATATAAGTACAAATTTTTTCTTAATTTCTACTGATAATTTAATAATTAAATTTAAATCAATTATTTACCTAGGTTATACGCGAAGAACAGTAAATTTGTGAAATAATTTAACTTACTTAGCCTAAATATCAAAAATAATTTGTCTGTATTACAATAATATGCCTGGAAACGTTATCGCTTTGCTGGTTTGCAATTTTAATGCAAACTAAACTAATCCATGTGGTATATGAATTTGCCTATCTAAGACGTAGAGACTAATTTCGTTTCACTGTAGGTTGCGAGTCGATCTGCAAACCTGTATTTAGTTTGCCCCACAAAATATCCCTCTACTAGAAAAATTTCTCTTATGCAACCCACTGGAGGAATATTTGAACTTTTGCTTCCAGTTGCGCGTGGTGCTGTCAGTATTAAGTAAAGCATCAGTTAAACCATTCCCTTAGTTCAGCTTAGAACACAACCGTGATGTCTACTGTGGCGGTTGTTCTATGCGTGATATCTACAGTACCGGTATTTTAATTTTTGTGATTTGACTATGTTTTTACTTTGCTCAAGATATATTGTTCCGTTTTAAAGAGATTAAAAGTGCTCTGTTCCAAGTTGTGAAGACAGATACAGCGGCCGATTTCAATTTTCGAATTCAAAGGATCCGATTTACGAATGAATTTATAAAAACCATCGTGTACGTGTTCAACTCTCTTAAGTGATGAGTCTGTGATCTTGAACGCTTAGGATGCATTTTGCTTAACGGTTGAAATCTGTGTGATGTAAACAGAGATAGAAACCCGCTTTTTTAAAAGCGAAGCAACTATTCCAAAAAGCATTTAAAGGAGATTTGTCACTTATACCCTGGGGGGTCCATCTGTGATGGACACCCGAGAGTCGATAACGTGTGTGACTAAGTTCCGCGTGGCTAAACCAGGGAGCCGCGACGAGTCAGAAGCGGGCGCCTTTGGCAGGGCAAACGCTGATACCCATAGCGCCAGGCCTGCTCACACTGTCAACGGGAGAAGGGACCCGGGAAACACTGAGGTCGTCCGATCGACGCGAGGTTCACAACCTCGAGCGTCTATAGATACCCGGACTGTGGGCTCCACTACTGTTGCTCTCTTTAAGACCGTACAAGAGCGGCGAGAGAAACCCAGTGGTGGTCGAACATCTCTTGTAAGAGATTCTAGAAAAGCAGTTAAATATAATGCAGTTCCTGCTCTCGGTCTTCCTGTATGAGTAAGTAAAACCAAGTGAGCGCTTTTTTATTTTCTAGAAAACATGAAGGGCTCGTCGAATGAGGTAGAAGTAATTATAAAAAAAACCTATGAAGAGGCTGATTACGTGCACTGTTATGCACATCAATTAAATTTGGTAATGTTAAACGCTGCATCGGCCAACAAGAATGTCCGTTTTTTTCCAGTTTACAAGGGATTTGTTTTTTTTTCAAGTAGTCCTCAAAGAACTGCAATACTAGATCAAATTGTTAACAAACGCTTATCTAATTTCGGCTCCAACAAGATGCAATTTTAATTCTACAATTGAATGTAGGTTATTCGAATACAAAGACAGCACTCTAGAGCAACGGAAAAAATCTAAGATGACATTAGAAACGTTAGTACCACGAACCGATCATCAAGGTACGTCAAAATTCTCAAATGCAAGAGTTTCCTTTCATGGCTAAACTTATTTTACAAAATAATGCCTCAAGTTGATTCGTTATTTGGTAAGTTTCAAACAAGACTAATTGACGGTGTTATCGCAAATAAAAATATATTATCATTTGAATAAAAATTAACAGAAATAATAAATAATATTACCTCAAATGATGTTCAGCCATCTCCATCTACTTCAAAACAACATAAGCATGATGATTCCGTGGAGTTTTCTCGGGAAGTAAAAGAATTTTATGGTATAATTATTTGTGAAGCAAAAGAATGACTTAGCTTTAAAGGTCACTAGGTAGCAGCCAGTCTTTATTCTTCGGAAGAGTATGTCCAATGTAGTATATGATTAAGATTTACCCCTTTTTATCGTACAAAAACTTTGTACAGAAGTGACAGTCATATGGAACTTAAGAATTTAGATAGATTTTGGGAATTCTTGTACTTTGTAACTATCTTTCGCAAAATATCGAGCTAATTGAAACATTTAGTAAAGTTCTAAAACTTTTAAAAATTTTAATAATTATTGCGATGGCATCGGATGAAGCAGAACGGTGCTTTTCTACCCTTATACGGATAAAAATGTTTTTACGGAATACTATAAACCAAGAAAGACTTTCTGCTTTAGTAATGCTTTCTAAAGAAATCAAAATCGGACCTGATTTCAATCCGCGGGTTATTAATAAGTTTGCTAATGCCAAAGGTTGGCGTATGGATTTTCTTTATAAATAATTCACACAGTAAGTTGTACGCGCATTTTGTTTTGACTGCTATATCTTTAAAATTTACTACCTTCTTGATATTTAGTTGTTTAAAATACACTGCTTTGTTTCATACTAACTCAGTTTTTAAAGACTTTCAATTTTTCACCCACCGGTGCTGATGACAGGTTTTATACGTGTTGATGGTTTTAATGTACCACTGGAATTACAACCCCTACCGTGGTACCAACCAGTGGCGATTTTATAAAATTTACAATTTTTACACCGTCGCTTAATGTACTGGATAACTCTGCAGGAATTCACTTACATGTCAGTGCTTGTCAATGAATACAGCAATGAGTTTACTCAATATTCTCGTTGATCTTCTTAAAATATTCTTCCTTTTATATTGAAATATAATTTGTTAGAGAGTATGGCATAATAATAAGGCGAGCAAAATATATTTAGTAAAGATATTATATAACAGTGCTACATTTATTTTTTTTTCTAAAACTTTTTCGACTTATCTTTAAATTTTTTGTGCTGATGCAAGATGAGTTTCTCATTTTCCATCTTTTTTCTGTCATCATCCTATCTTTGTTTCTTTTTTATCTCAGGCTTTAATACATATTTTAAGAGAGTTAAGTTTTGACTTATGGTTGATGCTTAGTATTTTTACACAATTTGATCCACCTGGCAAAAAGAATACGTAATATTCTTTTTGTCAGGAATAATTTTGATACAAACAGTGTAATTAATTAGATACTTCTACTTTTACTATTTTGTAAATTTTAAATTTAATGATGGTTTTAGAAATATGTATGTGACCTTTTAACTATTTGTTACATATTTGACTCGTGTGCCTTTTAGGTTTTTAGGAGGTGACTTTTGAGTTATACTCCTCAAATGCTTTGTGATAGAAACTTCATTTTAACTGTGTTTAACCAAGCTAAAACTGAAATTGGGAGAATAATATAAGGGTTTGTTTGTTGACTTATATAGTACCTATTATATTTATAATACGCTAAACAAAATTAGCTTACTGGAAGATCTAACATTTGTGGCAACTAGATACGTTTCAGACTGGAAGATTTTTAGTAAATCTGTCTGTTTATGTTAATTATAATTTTTTATAATATAATATATAGACATACTTTTGTTTAATAGTGACAATGCTTGATTTTTAGGGCTGGTAATAGATCAGGAAATGACTTGGAACGATTATATTGGTTATAAATATATATATATATATATATATATATATATATATATATATAAATATATATATATATATATATATATATATATATATATATATATATATATATATATATATATATATATATATATATATATATATATATATATATACAAAGCTTAATAAGGCTTATTTTGCGCTATTGCAACTCCGTTTTGATTTATACAGAGTGACATTCTTCCAGGTATACTATGCGATGGTTTACTCTGGGCTAGTTATAGTATCATATTGTACTGCTGTTGGGATTAATAGAGTCTTCCTGATTCAAAAACGTATATTAAGGAAGAAGAATTTTCAACGTTAAAAAAAAAAAGAGAATTTTTATGCATAATGGCATTTTAACTTTATTCGGTGTGTAAGCTTCCAAATATTGTTAGTATGTTAAAAATAATTAGAGTGCTTTTGGAGTGGGCTCCACTGTTTATAATTAGTTGACACGATGTGGATACTTGTTCAACAACATAGAACAGAAGCTTTTGAAAAATCAGCTTCATATGCATTGTAAAAATTTATAATCACGTTACGGTGAATATTAGAAATATTGTACAAATGGGTAGGTTCAAGAATATTCTCAAATGTCAGTATCTAAATGGTCTTATTTACTAAAATTTTTTTATTAATATGTGAACCTGAAAACTTCGTCTCTGTATGTTGAGGCTTGTTATGTAATGTTCCAGTATTAACTTAGTAATTAGTATGTTTTAATTTAAGATGGCTTTACAAACATCAATATGTACTTTGCTCTTATGGATAAATCAAATTTATTTTTTTTTGATATTTATATGTGTATTAAACTCTTTCAAATTTAATCAATATTCATTGATTTAAACTCTAAATTTTGCTCATAAATATGTCCCCCAGAATTTTATAACAGTAAAACAATAAAGTTCTTTGAAATGAATGTCCTGTGAATATAAGTACACTGGTAAAAATAATCTTAAATTTAATGTATGTTCCTTAATCAAAATTAATGATTTTGTACCTTAAATCGTGAATAAGTTACATGTACTTTGAAACTAAAGCTTTGTACATTAAATTTAATTGAATGTCACCTTAAATTTTAATAAAGTAACTGAAAACATACCAAATTTAATGTATAATTATATTAGATTTACTGTAAAAATTATTAAATTTAATGCATTAACATTAAATGCATTTAATAAACGGCTTATGAAATGTGCTTTCAGCCCATTACCTTAAAATTAATGTGAAGTTTTTTACAGTGTACACAGCAGGATAAACTATATAAACTTGGCAACTTCGGAGATGTTTTTTAAGAGAACGTAAGTATCTCAATAAAATTTTCATTGCTTCACAACCCAGGAGAAATGATGGGCTTAATCAGTGACGGCTCATAGGGTAGTGCCATAATACCATAGCACTTCTTAATTTTTGCTAGAAATATTTTTTTAAATAATTTTTACTTTAAATTTTTTTGAGTACTTTTTTCTTCTCTTTATCAATAATTTTGAGATCTGGTAACACAGCAACAGTTTCAAACGCGCGGTTTTTCTATAATCAGCAACACAGGATTGATCTATTTTATTGATACGGCAGACTGGAAAAATGAAGATCTAAAGAGGTTTTTTTAAGTGAACGAGAAAGATGGAACTATATATTAGTATATTCCGTATGTAGCAGTAAATTTAAGGTTATTTTTAACAATTTAAAAATAGGAGTTTGCTTGAAAAATCGATTTGACATCTGGATAATTCTAAAATTTGATTTTAAGATAAATGACAAGGTAACCATCTAATGTTCCTTTTCTAACCGTACATCTTTTTTGGGAAACATTTTTCGCTAACCTTAAAAGCTATTTGCGTCTATTGATTAAGCTGGTCTTTCTTGTCTATTGAAATATAATTTGTTAGAAAATATGACAACAATAAGGCGAACAAACACATTTAGTAAATGTATAATAAAACACTTCTCCAGTTATTATTTTTGTTCTTTTAGGTTCTGAGGAGGTGGCTTTTAACCTATATTTCTCAAATGCTTTGTGATAAAAACTTCATTGTAACAACCGATATTGGGGGAATAGTAAAAAGTTGACAGTATGGGATTTAAATGAAGAAGTCCTAAGTTAACGAGTTTTGAACCTTGAAAACTTGAATATTTAGTTTATTTTTAGGTGACAACTATTTCTTTTATTTATCTTCTGGATTTTAATCTTTAATTTTCCTACATAACGCTTTATTTGTTGACCTATATAATATCTATTATACATAATTATAAAAACGTCACAAAATTATCTTATTAGATCTGTCTAAAATTGAAAGGTTTTTAGTAGCTCTGGCAGTTTATGTTTGTTATAATTTTTTAAAAAGTTTTATTTTTATATTCAAAATTAAATTCAAAAAGAAGTTGGATGATGAACCCTAAATTTAATTAATTGTATTCACCGCTTAGATTTAAATTTTAACATCCAAATTCACTGACAAGGTTAAGACTTACTTCGATCGAGTTGTCATGAATGTTAGATTTTCTAGTTGACCAGTTTTGTTTTGCTAATATATTTATAAAATTAATATTACCTATGTCAAAAAATGAACGCTTATATAGGAATATTAAGAATAAAAGTCCAAATATAAGGACTGGGAACTGATAAGACGGACAACTGTCTCTCAAAAATATATAAAATATAACATGTTGTGAAGAAGGTAAATTGTAAATAATAAAAATATCAACAAAATGAGCTCTGGATCGACTTAATCGCACCATCAGTAACGGAGAAAAATATGAAAAACCGGAAAATTCAACGTTTGTTCAAAATTTCATATCTTCGACATTTTTCAAGTTGCAGCATTGGCCCTCCGCTAAATTATAATAATTTATATGTACTTTATTGGTGCCAAAATCAAACGCTATCGGTTAATTAGTTTATGCAAAATTGCCATTTGAAATTTTTAGAGCACTATCTTTCAGCACGCCTAGATACGTCATGGATGGTCTGATTTTAATTTTGTAAAAAAATTTTGAAAGCAAAAGTATCATTATACGAGCCTATATTTTCTTCTTGCTTCAAAAAGTTTGTGAAATACGTGAAAAATGCTAGCAAACATGCCCGAAAACGGTCGAGTGCGTAAAAATATGAGAGTAGTGGCGGTAACGTAGCTGCCGAGGGTAGTCGTACATATATAGAAAAATAGTGCAATAAAAATTTTAAATGCCATAGTACCATGGCACTACTTTATTTTTTCAAAAAATATAAATATATTACTTTTTCTTTAAACTTTTTTGAATATTTTTTCTTTCTTCAAATTAACAATATGAACATTTAACAGAGCAATATTTTTAAAAATCAACAACAGGATGCACTAACATGATTTAAATTTAAAACCATCCTATATTGACAGCAGATGGCTTAAACTGGCAAAGCAACAATAAGTCAAGAAAGTCTTAAATCCTAAAAATAAAACATAAAGAAATCATTTTGTTCTGTTACGAACCGGCAAAAATGAAGAACTTTATTTGTTTTCGAGATACAACTATTTCTCTACATATTTCAAGACTTTATCGCAAGGTTCTTATCCTTAAAATCCCTATATAGGCGCTTATTTTTTGACATATGTAATATAAATTTTGACAATATCATAAACAAAACAAACGACTATAAGATTTAAATTTTATGGCAACTAGATTGGGCTTAAATCTTAAATCTTCTTAGTAAATATGGCTGCAAAATTTCAGTAAGAAATAATAAATTTATCTGCCGTAATAGTTGCCTAATGTTATTCTCCTTTCGAGCAGAGAAAAAGGAAAGACTATACTGAAAGAGTTTATTTCCTACAAATACTACCCTGGTCCTTTTTCCATATGTGTTTCGGCCACTTCATGGTCTCGTTAGTGGAGCTGTATCGAACCGAGACCACGAGGTGGTGGTCGAAAGGCGTATGGAGAGTTGTTTTTGCAGAAAATAAACTGTTATTATATATTTTTTCATGCTTCTCTGCTCGAAAGGATAATAACATATAGGCAACTATTGCAGCAGATTGTTTGATTTTTTAGCAATTTCGTACTCCGGTAAATATATAGATGTCGTTTCTACTGGCTATATTTTTCAGTCTGACATCGAAGTTGGCAAGCTTTTAATATCCAGTCGACATATCTCGGAATTTATATTATATATGGCAGTTATTTCCTGCGAATGTTGTTCTGGGTTCGATACAGCTCCACCGACTAGACTATGAGATGTGTTTGCAGGAAATAAACTATTTCCATTTTCTCTGCTCGACAAGGGAATAACAAATAGGCAACAGAGCATCAGTTTAAAAATACAGGATTTTCTATATTTGTCAACACAGAATTGTGCCATTTATTGACAAGGCACAATAGAAATACGAAGATGTAAAGGAGCTTATATGTGAGCGAGAAAGATAGAACTATGTATTAACACAGCGTGTTCTGAAAGTTTGGAGACTTCTAAGAACCTCAGAAAGAAAGAGTTATGAAGATCATTTAAAGGTTTAGTTGATTTTTCTAATGGGAACCCTTATTTTTTATTGAAGAAATGGAAAGTCGGGAAATTTCCTATTCAACTAGCCAACTATATACATAACATAGAAGTTCAAATGACATTTCTGATTGTCTTTTTTTCTACAAATTCATCCAAAATCAATAATTAACTAAAAAACAAATGGTTATGGAGAAAAACTTTGAATTGAAAGTTAATCTTGAGAGTGATCATCATGGTCAAGATGTAGCCGGTTTAGACTTGGCTGGGTCGCAGGATCCCACATGTAGCAGGTATCAAGTCTTACCTTCATTAACTGGACCCTAGCAGGTCTCACCTTCATATATCCACTGAATTTGAGTTTGACATTGATGTCACCGTCGAGATAATTTCACCATCCGTGTGGAGTGCCTTTCTATATTCAAAACTATGAGTTTTTCTAAAAAAAGCAAGTTGAGTTTGAAATAACTTTAAAGGTCAGTTGCAAGATCAATCTCAAGTTCACCGTAAGATGCGCCGTTATATTTTCTAAAGCTATTGTATTCAAAGTTGATTTCTATAACCTTGTGTTTCCGAGTTGACGGTTGCTTTTATATTGATTTGTGGAACAAAGGATATCCGCAAGTAACTTTTAAATATTATTTGACTCCCTATGTTATTTATATAGTTGAACAGGAAATTTCTCCTGTTTTACGTTTCTGTAATAAAATATGTCACCATGACACGTGTTGTTTGATTTTCTAGAACGTTTGAATTGAAGTTTTTCTCTCTAACTCGTAGTTTTCTAGATTTTTAGGGGTTGCCATGCTTTTGGGAAACCGTGTATATTTCTTATGCAGCTAGACGAATTTTATGCCAGGCGCTAAATAACCGGAATATTATGAAATCAATAAAATAAATAACTTGTTATCGGGTGAGAAATAACATTAGTTTTTTATTTCGGCTTTTGTGTTTGTTTTGTTTGCACTTGGTAGTTTTTAAAAAATATTTTATTGTAGATTTAGATTTGTGTATTTATCGAGGTATATGATATCTATTTTTCAACGTCTTTTAGTGTACTCTCTTTAAGAAAAAAGTTAAAATAAAATAATCAGGAGGGCTTAAACCTGATTTAAAAATTGAACACCAAAGTGGAAGTGAAGAAAAGTCTACCTGTCGCAACTTTAATAAATTATGTAGTTGGCTGTGCTGATGTGAGAAAGCACTTAAACTGTTTTGTTTTATATGTGTATTATTTGAAGGTGGCGAAACTAGGTCGAAAAAAGGATCAGGATATCTTGTTGGTACATGGTATAAAATAAAGGCTATTGAAATATCTAATGTTCATGTGAATAATATTTTTAGCTCTTCTATGCTCGGTAAGAACATATGGCTACGAAATACGGGTTATGAACAAACAAATAATAAACATATTGAAAGTTCACCGATGATCAATCGAACCAAGAATGCTAGAAATTAAAATCGAGGACATAACAACACGAATATATACTCTGAAATGGAACTGGGCTCGGCATGGTGCCAGAAACACAAACTACTGGATCAGAAAAATAACAAAATGGATATCATGAGAAAGTAAGAGAAGCACTGACAGCCATAACAACGATGCTATACCGATATCGAAAGGACAGTGGGACTGAATTAGTATCGGGTAATGCAGAACAAGGATACCTGGATGAAAATTTTATTCCAAAGGATAAAAAACAGTTAGGAAGAAGAAGATTCATTGATAAGATAAACATAAAATTACCAACTCTCTTCACAACTGCAGATAAGCCAAGAGGTTTACTATCTAGGTGTTACCTTGGATGCAAAGCTTACCTAGAATTCACACCTGTAGAAAATTATCTGCAAAGGTAAAATGTCCATTTTGGCAGCAAAAAGAGCACTGAGCAAGTCGTGAGGATTAAAACCACACATTGTACACTGGCTGTATACTGTGGTGGTAAGACTCCTGATAACCTATGGCTCGGTTATATGATGAACAAAAAGTACTCAAAGATGGGTCACTCGGGGCTCTTCAAATTTCAGAGACTCGCCTTCCTATGCATCACGGGTATCGTGAGAAATACCCTAACAGCATCCATGGACAACCTACTAAACCTCACTTCTTAAAATAATAATCAGGACTGAGGCAAGGATGGAGGCATACAGGCTGGCAGCAAGGTCTGGTAGACTGGACCTGTCCTCGAACACACCTGCATCAAAAGAGTGGTGACGAACTCATTTTTGGAAACGAACAGTGACATCATTCTCAAAACTTATAACTTTGACAGGCTTTATACCATTCAGATTGACTGGAAGTTAGGTTCTGACCTATCAGTGAATCAGTCAGGAAACCTTGCTTGGTACACGGATGGACCCAAAACTGACCATGGCACAGGTGTCGGAATCTACGGGAACACACTAAGTCTTAATATAACTGAAGCTCTGGGGCAGTATACCACGGTATTTCAGGCAAAAATACATGTTATCGATATTTGTCTTCTGGAGAATCTGGGAACAAGTTACAGGGGCATTTTTTCTGACAGTCAGGTAGCGCTAAAAGTTCATGCATATTATCAAATAACATCAAAACAGATATGTGACTATCTTCGAAACTTTACCGCTCTGGCAAAATACAACAAGGTTACTGTTGCGTGGATGCTAAGACACAAGGGCCTTCCGGGCAATAAAAAAGCGTGAAAAAGCGGAGCAACTTACAAGACAAGTATCTGTTGCCACATTTATTGGTTCAGAACTAGTATCTGGAATTACAAAGGCTGTTATTAGTGAGTGGTTATCCTGGTGGATAAATCCACAATATCAGACACACTAGAACCACATGGTGGGCTACAGTCACAGTAAGCTATTGCTGAGTAGACCATCCGGCGAACTAAGTCACGAAATTCTGCATCTAAGCAGACAACAGATCAGTCTGGTGATGGAATACCATCAGTATGTAGACGATATGATGAAGAGGAGGATATGGCCGCACACATCCTCTTCGAATGCGAAGCTTTACCCTACTGAGAATATCTTCACCGATCAATCGTTCCGGAAGGCCTACGTCCAGAGGACAAATTAGTGAACAGGTTGCTAAACCTAATTCAGGCAACCAATTTTCTCACCTAGAACAGACATAACAAGCAATATAATAAGTCTGAAGGCTGCAGTGTAAGGGCTCCTCAACCCTGGTCTACTATTTCACCTCTTTAATCAATCAATGAATTAAAATAAACATAAAGCATAGTTAAATTTTTCCTACTGTTACTGCAGATAAGGAAATTCTTATTTTATCTGTTATAATTATGTATATTTTCTCGCACTTATTGACACTATCTATCTAAACAGCAACAAATCGCCACTGGATTTAATAAGTTGTGTTCAAATTGTCTTTTAGCATGTCTAGCCTTTCTTTATACTCCTAGAAATTTGACAATTTACCATCAAATATTACCTATTTAAGGTAAGATCTAAAATCTAAAAACTTATCAGCGTTATGATTTTAGTGACTTAAGAATTTATGGAATCATATAACAAAATCTTTACAAAATCATTAACGAGCCTCAGCATAATTTCCAAATTAGTTACTAAAGAAAATTTCTTTTTTTCTACAATGTAGATGGTATTGAAAATGGAGAGTTCATAATTTTTTTAATTAGACCTCTAGGTCATAAACATGTCAGTGTTCTTCACAATTTCATAAAATATGATTTTCACGTAGAAATCAAAATGGCATATTCTGTAAAATAAAAAGAGTTCGTAAGGTTATAAAATAATTAAATAAAATATACCTTTTTCCAGTATAGAATCTGAAATTTGGCATTAATTACTTTTTGACTTCCTTTTTACCCATTCTTATATTTTCTTAACTATACAATGAATGAAACAAATATAAACACAGAGAGATAATTTTATTAATCAACATTTCAAATGAAGGTAGAATTATATTTATTAAAATTATTAAATTAATTAGGCTCTTTAATTAAATAACAACCATTCATGTATAAATTAAGGACGTCAAAAGGAGATTTCTACATGTTGCGTCTTGAGTATGAAATAGGACACAAAATTTGTATTTTGACCACGTTGTCTTTGTTATAATTACTTTACATATATATCTGAATATTTTATGACAACACCGTCTAAACTCAAGAACAATGCTTATTCATGTGAGTGACCACCCATTGCATGGATAACATTGGACACCCCATTTATAAAGAACGACATATATAAAAAGCAGGATTCTAAACCAGGTGAAAAAGGATTGTCCAGCACGCTAGAACTCCGATATTAACAATGGCTGGGCGAACAACACCGCATATATATCGTATTTAATATTTATGTTATAATAATCTTAACATATATCTAATTTGGTATAAGGACGGCATCTCGTCATAAGTGCCAAGAACATCTATACAACTTCCTCTTCTTGAATTGTCGTTTTTGCGCGGCCCTAATAAACTGAGTTAGTCACGTCTTTTACCGCCGATTATCGTAAATGTTATTAGACTACACTAAATCGTTTCTTAAGTAACTAGAGAAGATCAGCATCGCCCAATAAGGTTCCTAACTGTCCTACCTACTACTACAATATACTGAATTCAGTTCCTAACTCAGTTAGGATACCTAAATATCAGATAGAATAACATGTTCTTTAACAAATTATTTTTGTCCCATAATAAAAATAAAAATTTACTGTTATAAGCACAACTCATTTCTAAATTAAATATATATTCTATTTTAACCTAGAGAATGGAAGCATAAAGGTATAGAGGAATGTTTGAGGGAAATCGAATATCTAGTTTTATATATATATATATATATATATATATATATATATATATATATATATATATATATATATATATATTGATTTCCTTGAACCATTGATAATTATTTTTTATTATTTTCTTAGTTTCTCATCGCTTTGACGTTTCGTCCTTTATTTAGAACATCTTCAAAAACAATCGTCTAAAATTTAAAGTGAATTATGAATATAATAAATACAACCGTGACACACATTTAAAATTCAACATTAAGAACAATAATAAAACATTTAAAACAATAACGAAAAACTGAAACAATGATTATTTGAACGGTTCTTTTTAGTAAATTTTACGCTCCTTGAGATTTCGTCACAACTATTACTCATATCGACAAACTACCAAGGACTTGTATTTTATATTCGGGGACATGATGAACAAAAAAACTAAAGTAACTTGTTTTTGATTTTCAGAACATATATACATGTTTCATGTTATTAAGGGAATATACTGCGTCTAAATTATATTGTTGTAGATTTGACTAAGACTATTTATGTCAATTCTGTCATTTACTGTATGTGTTTCCTTTTTGATGCCTATCATTTCTTTTATTATTAATTTATGATAATTTTTGTCCCTATCGACTGTTTTGGTATCTTCAAAGTTAAAAGAGTGCTTTTCATTCATATATCAAATATTGGAAGTTTTTATAGTTGGTGTTTTGCTTTTCAGTTTGGTAAAGATTGAGTTTAGTTGGTTGTAACTTTTGTGGCATGCAACAATATTATGTTTTTTAAAATGTATTTTAATTTTTCTGAAAGATCTGTTGTATAAGGTAATGTTATATATTGTTTTTGTGTTTCCTGTTGTGAATAATCCTTGTTTTTGGTTCTTAGGTTATTGTAGTGTTTGTATATTCTTTTTAAATAATTTCTTCGATATCTCTAATACTAAAATTGTTTTGTGTAAGTATTCCTTTAACTTTTCTTAGAGTCGAGGGTCTGAAGGTAGGGGACGTTAATAAAATGGCTCTGTCAACCAAGCTCATGATTACACTTCTTCTTAGGATTTTTGAACGGTTTGAAAAGTTGTTCAGATATCTTCCCGGCCAAGTTGGAGAGTGAAGAATCAAGATGGTGCATAATATTATAAAAAGTCAATTTTTTTTCCTCAAATAAATAATTCTTTAATAATAATTATTGGAAACGTCGTTGTATACGCGATGAGCTATTTGGTTGATATATACATTTCTTTTTTCTCTATCTTTTTGGCTTGCTTCAAGAAATAAAACCACTTCTTACTCTTCTTTTCTCTTTTTCTAGCATCCAGCACTAAATTTTTCCGCTTCAAAACAAACGTTAAATTTTACCTTTGTCTCCCTTTTCATACCTGCCTAGCTTTGACCTACACTGTATTGCAATTTTCTTTCCCTCTTTCTCTTCCTTTCTTCTTCTTCTTTCTACTTTTGTCACATGAGCAATTTGACTGTCTTTTCGTATGCTCCAAAAAAGAAAAAAATGAAACAATATAGTAATAATTGTTTCGTCTTTTATGCACGTTTCAGAAATTACGGATGATAAACTAAATATTATCAGGCACTACAATGCAACGAAAGGAGGAACAGACAACTTCGATAAGTTATGTTATTTTTATACTATAATCCCCAGAACAAACCGCGATTTTTCCATAAGATTTTGGACCAAGATGCCGACACGCTCGAAATTTTCTTGCATGTAAAAATAAGAATAATAATGTAAATCAACAAGTAACGGCCATAAGTGTGTAGAAAGTTTACAGATGTATTTGGTCAAACTATATCAGGAGCGGAGATATGAAACTCAGAAGTTGCGCAATGACTTGTGAACGACATCGCTGGAATTTTAAAAAAAGGTCTATCGTACAAAAAATACATCGAGTTGCCATCGAAACAACGATGTCTCATGTGTTCGAGAGAAGATAAGAAAATAATACTTGTATTGTAAAGGGTGTTTTTTATAGAGGTATAGAACTTTTAAATGGATAAAACAAAGATGAATTTTTTAAATTGACATGAAATTTACTTTATTCGAAAGATAACCTTCTGGCATTATAATTTAAATATGACTTCTGGCATATGACCGCCACGGCTGGCTCGGACGTAGTCTAATCCGGAGGTCCAATTTTCGATGACTTTTTCCAACATTTGTGGCCGTATATTGGCAATAACGCGGCGAATGTTGTCCTCCAAGTGATCAATCGGGCTTATCGGCGTAGACTAGCGACTTCACATATCCCCACAGAAAATAGTCTAGCGGCGTTAAGTCGCACGATCTTGGAGGCCAATTCACGGGTCCGAAACGTGAAACTATGCGGTTACCAAACGTTTCCTTCAATAAATCAATTGTGGCACGAACTGTGTGACATGTTGCGCCGTCTTGTTGAAACCACAGCTCCTGCACATCATGGTTGTTCAATTGATGAACGAAAAAGTCAGTAATCATGGCTCTATAGCTGGCACCATTGACTGTAACGTTCTGACCAGCATCGTTTTTAAATAAGTACGGACCAATGATTCCACCAGCCCATAAAGCACACCAAACAGTCAGTTTTTCTGGATGTAACGGTATCTCAATATACACTTTAGGATTATCATTACTCCAAATACGGCAGTTTTGTTTATTGACGTATCCATTCAAACAAAAGTGAGCTTCATCGCTAAACAAAATTCGCTTATGAAAATCGGGATCAACGACAATCTTGTTTTGGGCCCATTCACCGAATCTACGCCTTGCTAGGTGATCGTGTGGCTTCAATTCTTGTACGAGTTGGATTTTGTAAGCATGCAAACCAAGATCTTTCCGCAAAATCTTCCATAAAGTGAATGGACACATATCCAATTCCTGTGCACGATGGCGGATAGACTGATTCGGGTCTTCCTCTACGCTACGCTCTACAGCAGCAATGACTTCTTCTGTACGCACTGTACGACGTCTCTGTGGATGCGTATTATCATTTAGAGTAAACGTGGTGCGAAAACGTTCCATAGTTAATCGAATTAATTGCTCTGATGGACGATTATGTTGACCGTAAAATGGACGTAGTGCGCGATACGTATTTCGAACAGAACCATGATTTTCAAAATAAATTTGCCAAAAAATGCCAAACCAAACTAAACATAAATCACTTGACAGCTGACAAAATGGCCGCCAGTTAAAAAAGTGTTGCCAACATAAAGTTTTATACCTCTATAAAAAACACCCTTTATAACCGCCCTATTTTCAATTATCACAGCGTTATTCTGTGCTGCAACGACTGCGTTGATTTATAAAAATTATTGCTGTGTGTTCCTCTTATTTTTTATAATCTATAATATTTGTTTTTGACTTAAATCTTTCGATTTACGTCATTTAAATAATTATATAGTCATGTTTTTTGATAAAAAGACAAAGTTTATATTTTATCAAAATTCCCTCCTTCATTTCTCAGAATAAATACATTTTCTGAAGAAGCCGCTTAAGTACTATTTTTTGTGTATATCAAAAGAAGTTGTATCTAAAATTTTAGCCTATAATATCGAAAAATAAAAAAAATATGATTTTTTTAGTAAAAATCGTAATTTTTCCAATTTTTTTGTCTTTTTTTTTTTAATATACGTAATTTTAGACTATATAACCGACATGATCTTTTAAAGGAAGCTCTCAATAATTTCAAAAAAAATTTCAATTAAAAATAATCAATATTTTTTTATAACGATTTTTGTCACTGGGGTTCAAGAGACCGCAGTGTGATAAGTAAGGGTTAATAAAAATACTATGTTTTCAAGCAATGTTTATAATCACCTTTAATACAACCATAGTTTTACAAATGATTTTAAAACTGACATTGCCATCGCCCTTGCTCACTTCTTGTGTTGAAACTTAAAACTTCAACAAGAATCATTAGTGGAGCTAGCTAGAAATAAAATAATAATAGAAAAAACGAAGCATCGTTAAAATTTAATTTTGTTTAAATAAAAGGTGTTCTTTTCTTTTCAGCTGGGATTATGTGAATGAAACAACGAAACTAATTTCTAACAATATTACGGATTGTTTTCTATACCGAAAGTTCGAATTTACGCATGTTAATTGGAATTTTCGTTTAAATTAAAACGAATATATCAACCATGAAGTTTATTTTTTGTGCTACGTTAACGTATGCTAAAAACCTTTATTGCTCTATTTTGTTTTTTTATTATTCTAGAGTTGTAAAAGTCGTTATATTTCGTTATCACCATCTAGTACATCAAAAAGTAAATTTAATCCATAATTTCTCCACTTTCGTTTTTATAGACATTGATATTTGAAAAGAAAAATGTTTACACTTTGAGCTAAGGCGATGGAATGATGTAAATTTGAATAGAGTGGCTTGTATGTTGATATTTTATATTTATGCCTCACACTGGTGAGCATAAAATTTAGGTTATTTAAGAAGGTGTAAATAACACTACGCAACAAATTTTAGTTTATTTGTTGTATCTTGTATGAAAAGTGCATTTTTAAATTAATTTTGAGGCGCTGAACACAGAAATTATAATAAAATTAAGCACTTAGTTGCAATTTTCAAGAACAAGTTTTTTTATTTTATTTTTAACAAAATAATAGAAAATACGTACTTTTACACTTGTAGAGACAGTAAATATACTGTCTTTTTGCTTTCCTTTTGTGAATTGCTGTCGGAGCATCTCTAACAAGAGTTCAACAATTGTCGGCAAGCATGGAAGCATTCCACTTTCTCCATTGTTGATATATCCTGATGGAAGCGTTCGCCGTGCTCGTCACTTACACTTCCGCAGTTGTCAGGAAAAAAGTCCAGATGTGAGTGTAGTAAATGGATATTTAGAGACATATAGCAACCCTTTTTTGATACGATGACAGCATATTTTCAACAAGAGTAACGTAATTGTCAGCTTTTTTATTTCCAAAGAAAATGGTGACCACTAGGCACAAGTCATTCCAAGCATTTTTTCCAATATCAGATAGTGCTGTCAAAATGTTTATCTTTCAGAATATCTCGAATCTGTGGCCCAACAAAAATACCGTCTTTAATTTTTGCTTCACTTAGCCTTGGGAATTTCTGACGCAGGTACTGAAAAGCTGGCCCATCTATATTCAGTGCCTTAAAAAAGTTTTTTATTAGGCTCGATTTGATATGCAGTGGTGGCAACAAAATCTTTTTGAGGTCTACCACTGGCATATATTGTACATTCTTTTTACCTGATGATTGTCGAACGGACCAGTCTTTTCTCTTGTAATGAAGGGCCTTTGCCGACTGCCCCATTCACACAAAATCAGCAAAACTTGGTGTAACCTATCTGCAATTCAAGTAAAAGTGCAATCACCGTTAAGCTGCTACAGATCTGCCATCAGGTCATTGTATTTTATACTTGTTAATAGGTACTTCTTATTGTCGTATGATTCTTTCATATGAACTGCATATCCAACAGAAATCGACGCCAAAAAATTATTTCCCATAAGCAATAGTATTGCTTTTAAACCCAATGCTGAACTGTCTTTAAACAATCTCCATTCCACTGGCTTGTAGATTACATTTAAAGCCGCCAATAAATCACTAATGTTACTGCAGAAAACGAGGTTCTTTTCCATGCTAAAAAATGTTGCTAGGCCTTTATGGCGTTTACGAAAACCACATATTGAAACATCGTCTTCTAATAAGTTCCAATGCTACAATCATGATCTTAGTGACTCTGTTTTGTTTTTTGGAAGTTCTAATTCTCTCATAAGATCGTTTAATTCTGATTGAGTTATTTTGTGCGTTTGGCGGTATAATGTGTTGAGTGTGAAACCATGATCTTTTGATGTTGATGGCATACATACTTCTTGAGAAATCGTTGTACCGTTATTATCTGATTCGTAAGTGAATGTTTTTGGGGGTTATGACTTTTTCTTCTTTGACATGTCTGCGCCTTGCCCACCATGACGTATGATGCAGATCATTAACATGATCTGAAGGCTCTCTCCACATCATTGGGACAGCAAACCGCATAGATCGCTTTTTACTATTTAACCAGTTTCTCAGACTTGAAGCGCATGCATTACTGCAGATATACGGCGCCCACTGTTTGTATTGATCCCCAGTATTCCAACCGAGTTAAAGCTGATATGCCTTTTTTATCAATGGGGTAAAAGACCGCTTCTGAGACGAAAAAGTCATCTCACCACAAGCATAACAGAAGTGATCTGGATTGTTTGCACACTTTCGAGACATCTTACAATCTCAACTATTCGATTCGATTCACTAACTTAGACTGACTAACCCCTCCGATTTGTAGTTGCTAATATGCATAAATATGATTTCTACATTTTTAGAGAATATTCGTGAACTTTCTATTCAATTCTATAATATTTGCAATAGTGGCGTTTGTCATTTGTTGTATACATTGGCTGTTCAGTACAAAGCAGATATAAAAGTTGATATACTTGGGTTTCAATCTCCCTTATTTTAAGCCCTGAGGGATTGGGACTTCGTATATAGAAGTCATCTCTAGAGATCCCCCATGCGGTATTGCCAAGATGTGGGTACATTGTTAGTATATAGTAGTAAAAAATTTAAATTTTCATTAAAAAAGTGTTTTTAGTTATTTTTGGGTTATAAGATTTTTCTGTATTAATGTTTTATATACTGTTCTAGAAGAAATAGGAGAAAAACTTTTCGATGAGTAAAAAATCGAATATGACGGTCATTAGGAAAAACAAAGTTGATGATGGTTCCAGAAAATCGAAACTTTGTAACTAAAATTTTATTAAATAGGCTTATTCTGTCTAATAGATGTCATGCAAGCATGTTTACATATATAAACAATACTGGGAAATAAAAATTTATAGCCGATCTAAGAAAATGCAAGATTTTATTTTTTTTTCTGAATATCTCAAAAACACAAAAACCAGAACCGACGCATAATCACCAATAACGTACTGACATAATTATCTAAGTCTACCCCGTTTAACTGCTTTATATTTTTATAGTTTTCGAGCTTGTAAAACTATCATCACTAATTTTCGACACAATGCATTACTATTCTTCTTTTGGTCCTATTAGTGATGAGAAATTAGTTCATGATCCCTCAACCGCAGCAGTATTGAGTCGTCTGCCTCGCATATTGCCTGGTGTAGTACAGAGGAATCTGCTAGCCTGTGAAAATATAAGAGTAAGTTTGTAAGTTGTTGATCCGATTGCTTACCAATATCCACCAATTCTCTTCCTCCGTGGTATCTTGGTAATATTGTTCGTTCAGCAGCACTACGAGGATGATGTTTGTGTGCTCTTGTCACCAGTGTTCTGACTTTCCTCTGCAGACCCTTGATGTTCATTCTGCCGTACTTCACAATGCCAAAAGAGTAATTGAATGCGGAGAGAATATTGTGTTAAAATTATTTAGAATTGTTTACAAAATTGAAAAATTTATAGAGGTTATTGAAAAATTTAAGTTAAAAAAAATAACGCATCGTAGTGTTTTTCGTATTTTTAAATTAGAAAACTTGACTTTATAACACCAAGTCTGGTGCCATTGTCAAGAAAAATAATAAACATTAGGTAAAAATGCCAAAAAAATATTTTCACACGAAAAAATCATCTATATATTTCGAGAAGTAATAATATCTTAGAAAATTTTTTATCAATCTGTTTTTGAAAGTTTTTTTTTACTTGAAAACTAGAAATATTCTTTATTTTTCAGAGTTTCATAATGACGTGAAACGATTATCTACTGAAACAAGTTATCCAATAACTTTTGTTATTAGGACCCCCAAGTTGCTTGGTTTCAGTCTGGTAACTTCTTATTTCTCACTTTATATGTAAATCTTTTTAAAAACACTGTCTGGTTGTAAACCGACTTTGACTTTTTTTAAATTAAAAACTTTTCCCAGCAATTCTGCCCTTTACTTCTGAATAAAATATGCTTACGAAAAAACGAGTCATTTACATTTAGAAAAAAAGTCTTCGTTAATTAGTAAACGAAATTATATATAGTAAAAGGCAGCAGAGTATCTCACAGGAATATCAAAGACAATGAATTAACTCATATCCAAATTTAACTAAAAACATTTTCATTTGCTAGAGAGCGCGCAAAAAAATTGAAAAACTAGTTTTACATAATATAACCGACAACTGATACAGTCAATTACACTACGCAATAAATTTTAGTTTATTTGTTGTATCTGGTATGAAAAGTGCATTTTTTTTGTTAATTCTGGGGGCTGAACAGTGAAATTAAAAATTAGTTGCAATTTTCAATAACAAGTTTTTTAATAACAAAACAAACATACCATGTGCATTCTTGATAAGTTTAGTTTCGGTTTTAGCACACCAAAAATGGTAACTTTTAGTTGACTTTATTTTAGATACATTTTGGCTGTTGTCTAGTGTTATTGGAACCACAATACACAAAGCATTTTCTATAGAGTGATCACAAAGAATAATAATTGCTTGAATAATTGTTAGCGCCAATGTGGGTGGACTGGGAACTAAATGTTAAAAACTAACCAAATGACTTTTTTTAAATATAAATATTAAATAGAGTTTTAAAGAACGAGTTTACAAATCACTTGGGGCCTTATCCTCGAACTGGGGAACGTGAAGTGAACGGTGAAAATGTGGCGAATGCGTATTTTTGAAATGTTCATCATTCATATCCTCGTTCGCAAGGTGGACGGCAAGCAAACGATGAAACATACCCAAATGACATATTTAACGCACGGATTTAAAAAAATAAAATAGTATTAAAAATTTGTATTTTATTTTTGCTTATTAGGTTATTAATTATGTTAACTACAGCACTTAACTTAATTAGACTGTGTTAAACACTATACCACACTACAATTAAATAAATATTATGATTATAATTTATCGGGACATATAAATATGAACCATACAGACCAACGAATGAGGTCCTTATTTACGGTAGATTTGATCTTCAAGCCTCTACAAATCTTTATAAAATAAAAAAAAAACTATATTAAAAGTTGAATGTGAGATTCGCCAGTATCTTTAATGGACGTCTTCTGTCTGGCCTTTGGTTTCGGTCCTTGGCATTAAACAGTTTCTCTATCATTGTTCAAGTTTCAGGTTTTCTTTCAAATTTAGTTGTCAGGACAGAACGTTTTGCAGTAAGAGGCTGGATATTTTGTGAATTCATAAAATAAATAACTGATTGGATAGTTTTCGTAGTGGATTGGGAGGATGGCTTTTAGTTCTACTACGTAGAGTTGTAATTTCCACCGTTTCAAGGTTTATCAGTGCTGGCTTTCTGCAATTACTGTATATAGGGGGCATGTATTCCAATTGACGTCAGTATATTACTTTGTATATATGAGTTGCTGTTTTTTTGATACCCCTTTTTCTTTATATATTAAAATCCTAAAGTACTTGGCTCTTTGTAGGCATTTTTGTTAAACAGTTCTAGAGTGTCAATTTAAGATAATTTTGTGGTCTATATTTACACATAAATATTTGACTGATAGCTTGGTCTATATTTCTTGGTTGTTAAGTGATATAAAATAAATTTAATCCAGGCAAAGTACAAATATTTTAATGGCAATCAATAACTTCACAATAATAACAACAACACTATTTTTTTTAATTTTGACATTAATTTGACGCACCAAAAGTACTTTTCGCCTAAAATGACGACAAAATATTTACGGACATTTTCGGTTTTTGTGCTCAATGCAATCTGTTATTCATTTTATTATTTGAAATCCACGGGTTTTAGCACGTTCATATCTGGCAACACTGCCTTTTCAAGAATATGGTTTTACTGTCAAAAGTATGAAGTGACAGTTCACATCGCCATTCACATCACCTTTCACATCACACCTTCGAGGATACGGGCCCTGGTATTTTGTGTTGGACCGATCTTATTGTATTTCTCGGTTTTACCTATTTCTTTGGTCTCTTTTTTCAAAAACAAAGGTACACGAGTGTATCCTTTTATATTTCAGGAACTGGCAACATTGGCGTTGCTAGGGACTATCTAACATATCCATTGTAAAGTTTGACATTTTATATTGTATACGTACGCAGAAAATTTTTCTATCTGTGTGTTTTACAATACCTTTAAAATTTCATCTTGGCCAAAAGATTGAATTAATAACTGGTGAACTTTTTAGTGCACTTTCGACCTGGTTTATCTCAACAAGAGTGCACTGGTCAATTTAATGCAAGAAAACATCGATATAGTGCGTGAACAGTTAACGTAAGATCATCATGTGATGTGCCGTGAGATTGAAGCATCCCGCATATAATGTATTGTATCAATATTCACAGCTTGTCCTGATGAGGTAAAATACACGCGAAAGTTTTCAAGCGTATGAATTTGTGTTATAATAAGGTATTAGAGATCAATAAGTTCCGTCCATAGCCAACGCGCGAATTAAATATTCGTGAGTAGAGTAACTCGCGTGCATTTCGCCAGACTCTCGACTCGTGCTAATCACGCGCGTATTGCGCGCGAGTCGAGATAATAGAGATGTCTTATTGTGTTGAGTATACGCGCAAAATTTGGCGTGGTGTGTATTAACGAAGTAGGAAAGAGAATGGCGATATGGGATATAAAATCTCCTGAATATTCAAGTAGAAATTTGAAATGAAAATCTTGGAACGAAACGGTACTAACATTTTCAGATATTGATGAATCGGAACAAAAGAAAAATAATCTTGGTAAGCTATTTTATAAGTGAAAATAATAAAAAATATTTTTTTCATTTTTACTCAATTTTTTTTCAGCTTTTTAGGCATCACAAGAAACGCTACGTTCCACTTCACAAAGTATATTTCAACTACCTTTGTACAAATTTTAGCAAACAAATTAACAAAAACTCGCATTTTCAACGAAAAAGCGAAAATAAGTTTCATAAACTTCATCGACCCTTCTATTATTGAAAACGCTTAATACTCCTTGCGACATGGCCAGATATAAAATATTTTTAAAGTACAGGGTGTCTCAAAAGAAAGTACATATTTGTTTTGCTTATTGCGTGAACGCAACTATTCCGAGCGGCGCGGGGGGTATGTCAATTGGTAGCCTGGCTCTTGGGAATTTAGTCGCTATGGAGCGGCTATGGAGTGTTTCTCGGGAGCGGACCGTGCTTTGTGCCTACGTGAGTTTTACAAAAACGGTAATTCGGCGACTGTAGCGCGTAGAAAATTCTGCAATTTTCGCCATATTCGTCACTTAAATGATGCGCCAAGCGCTCGGCTTATTGGAAAATGGGTCCAGAAGTTTGAAGAGACCGGTTCAACACTAGATAAACCAAAATCCGGGAGTCCGAGGTCTTCGAGAACGGCCGAAAACGTAGAGAGTGTTACTCAGTCTGTTCGTGACGACCCAAACGTTTCGATTCGTAAGGGTGCTGTTGCTTTAAATGTGCATAGGTCATCATTATTCCGCATTTTACACAAAGATTTAAAGCTGAACCCCTATAAAATTCAGTTGGTGCAAAAATTGAAGCCTCAGGATGCTGGTCAGAGGCTTGACTTCGTAAACCAGATGACTGAACGCTTTTCAACGTTTACCAACATCTTCTTTTCGGATGAAGCCCATTTTCATCTTAATGGTCATGTAAACAAGCAAAATTGTCGCTATTGGAGTGCAAACAATCCAAAACACAAACATCAGAAACCTCTACATTCGCCGAAAGTGACTGTATGGGCTGCGATGTCGGCGCGAGGAATTATCGGCCCGTACTTTTTTGAAGATGAAAGGGAACGCACAGTAACAATGACTTCAGAGCGGTATGTGGAGATGTTAGACGACTTCTTCGTGCCTGAACTTCAAAATTTTCCTGGCTATAACCAAAGAACATGGTTCCAGCAAGACGGAGTAACTTCACACACGTCCAACATGTCTCTGCCACGAGTGCGTGAAATTTTTCCTGGCAAATTGATCTCAAAGAAAGGTGACATAAGTTGGCCTCTACGCAGTCCTGATTTATCACCTATGGACTTTTTCCTATGGGGTTATGTCAAATCAAAAGTTTACGCCAACAAACCGACTTCCCTGGCACAATTAAAAGAAAATATCCGCAACGAAATGGCAGACATCACGGAGAATACCTGCCGAGCCGTCATGGGCAATTTTAGTGCTCGATTAAATGAATGCTGTGAGCGCAACGGATTACATTTGGACGATATCATTTTTAAAAAATAAATTCCCAAACAATGTATTTTAATATGTAATAAACATTTTTTCAATAAAGTCCTGACTTTTTTTTAAATCGATTTTTAAATGTGAACTTTCTTTTGAGATACCCTGTATAAACTTTTATTTTAAAAAAATATATATAATTTGTCCATTTTACTTAGCAACTTAGTTTAATTTTGTAATGTAAAAACAAGTGTAACACTAATCTTAACCAACCGAAATTTTTCGTTTGATTTGGTTAGTTCAGACTAGTTTAGATTTAGTTTGGTTTTAGTTAGTTTAGAAAACTGGATTAAGCTAAACTGACCTACACATATTAATTAAAAAATATTATTGTCCAGCAGAGATCACGTGGAGGTAGGAAAATCTCTGCCAAGGAAATACAGGGTGTCGAATACATGTACAACGTTTGACGTTAAAATAAGTCGATTTAAGTTAACCTAGTTATACCTGATACTATTTTGTTTAGGCGGTAGAAGATGTTAACGTTTAAAAAAAATATCAGATTTTCTCAAATTTCTTGAAAACGTGGTAACTGAATCTAATAGTATTTTGGTGTGTGGTCTAACACTATAATATGATGTTTTCTAGTAGTATAGCGACCGGCTATAAAGTTGTGTACGAGTTTTAAAAGTGACGTCAGTTGTAAACATCGCATCCGATTTTTTATGTCATCAATGCTATGACAATGTAGATTTCTATTGGATAACCACATATATTTGGGAGCTTTTTTACCTCTTGAAAGATTTTCATTGGATGAGCGGTTTTGTCAGGAAAAAAGTATTTTCAATTACATGCATACACAATTCGCTGCAACAATAAAACAATGGTCAAAGTACATGTATTTATTTTAAAAAGATTGAAAAAACTAACTAAAAACAAAATATTATTTAAACAAATGTGCAAAAGGGCCACAATTTTGCCGAATACACTTTTAATACTTTTTTAAAATGAAATTGGGCTCAATCTAATAATATCTCAGGATTGTTAAAAATGTTGCCAGCGTTTAAAATGCGCATCAATAATTCTTCGCGATTGTTCACCGCAGTTTTGTATACTTCTGTTTTCAGAGCGCCCCACAAAAAGAAGTCACACTTATTTAACTCTGGAGAACGTGGTGGCCACTTTACTGGTGCTTCATTGCCTCGTTCAATCTGTCGGTTGAGATATTGATCGTGTAAATATTGCCGAAGAGCAACGAAAAAATGGGGTGGGGCACCATCATGTATATATCATTCTACTCTACTCAAAGTAAAAAAGGCAAATTTTCCAGAAGAAGTGGTAATGGGTTTTGCAAAAAATTTAGATAAATATTTCCATTTACCCTGTCTGGAATCACAACAGGTAATAAACTAATACCTACCCAAATACTTATTTTAAAGTTGCGCTGATGGTGTGCAACCTTAGTGGCATTTTTATCCGCCATAAACATGATCGTTGTGCAGATTGGTGACTCCAGATCTGGTAAAGAACACTTTGACAGTAAACATGGATTTGTTTACCAAAATTTGCATCACTAATTCTTTTGTTTCGAGTGAATGCACAAAATGTAAGACGCATGGGAGAATTAATAGGTAAAAGTTCCTGAACTTTTTGGAAGTGACATGGATGTAACAACGGTTCTATAAAACATCATTTCCAATACTTTTAGGGATATCCAACTTACTAAGCGGTGGGCACTAATATTTGGTTCTTCTTTAACTCTTTTCAAAATTTTCTCTTTTTTTTTCGACTGTTTCAGTTGTTTGAATATGATTATTACCCTCGAATTTTTCTCAAAGCTGCCCGTTTCTCGGAGATGATGGTCAATATTGGTAAATGTTTGATGGTTTGATATTCGCCGGTTAGAAAACCTTTCTATGTAAACCTTAACACATTAACGCTCATATCCTTCACAAAACCCATACACCAGAAGCATGTGAACATTCTCGAAGAACGTGTAGTTATCCATGTTTAATAATAAAATAAGCTTAGAAATTTAAAATGTTAATTTTACTTTAGTCGACTTCTTAGCCAGTCAACGAAAATTTTTCAAGAGATAAAAAAGCTTCTCACTACATGCGATTATTCGATAAAAATATCATAACGTTAATGGCATAAAACATCAGAAGCGATGTTTACAAGTGATGTCACTTTTATAACACTTTCACTACTTCATAGCCGGCTCTATAGTCTATATTATAGTATTATACCACACACCAAAAATCATTAAAATCAATTATCACGTTTTCACGAAATTTGGGGAAAATCAATATTTTCTCAAAACATTGACATCTTTTATCATCTAACGAAGCAGTATCGGATATAACTAAGTTGGCTTAAATTGACCTATTTTGACGTAAAGAGTCTGTCATCAAATGTTGTACACGTATTTTCCGGACCCCTGTATATTGTGTCGTATTAACGGAGTATGAGTATTTTTTTTCACGCCAATTACCACGTCAGGTTAATTCAGATTTATTTTACTCTTCACTGCCACGTTCGGGATTTATTTGCCAAGATCGATATTTTCATAACTTTATAGCCAACATGAAGCTAACTGTTAGTCGCAATGTCAATATCAGGTTATCTCCACTTCGTCACGTTCTGGTAATTATTTTTAAGTCAGGATGCGTCGGTAAATTAACTCGTACGCGCCGCTGGCCTAGCTTTTTTATCGACGGTATCAATTTCAGGAATTAAGATACTCGATCTTTATTGTCTGTAGAGTGTGATATTGTCAAAGACAACCTACTGTAAGAACCACGAGCTGCCTAAAAAATAGAACAGTCAACTTGGCCCCCGACAGCTAAGCTCAAATCGTAAAAGGATGAGTTGACTCCAAAAGAGAAACCCGTAATGTCCTTAATTACGCCGCTGCCTTTTCGCTTTTATAACAGTGGTAACGTCGCTCTCTGATTTCGGGGAAGCACCGAGTCCAAGTGCCGCCACCGCGCCTTTTAATGTTTGGGTCTCCTCGCTTCGGCAATCGAAGAATTGCACTTTTAGCACTGTATGCTGTATTATTTTTTTATTTAGAGAGCTTGAGACATATTAAATCCGAAATTTAATATTTTGCCGTAAAATAAGCGTGTGAGAAAGGTATGAGTGAGTAGGGAAACAGGTGGTTTAGTATCTGCTGTAAGAAATAATTTGGTTAGTAAAATTTTAAGGCCAAGAATTATAAAAATGAATTATTATTATAAATTTAATGAAAGAAGGATATTGTTTAGCACCAGAATATTAGGGGAAATAGGCGGCATAAAGAAATATCCAATAAAAGCGAATTATTATTGTTCTTACTCATTCTCATTAAAAGAGGAAGGGCTTGTCCCATGTATTTAGAATAGTGGTGGTATATGTTCTTGTGGTTGGAATATTTGTTCTTCTAAGTACCCGCAGAAGTGTCTTTTGCAACGATCAAATATATTTTTCGGGTTATTTTCTTTACATCTTTAATGGAAAGAAAAGAATATGTGTATTTTTATAGAAACCGTATTTATGATATGGCAACACCGCAAATTATTTTGAGATGAATGGGTTGCTGATGAATATAACCGAATATTTTCTTTTTAAAGTTTGTTGGTCATTTTTCATGATTTTTTCGATTAAAAAAAAACGCACATTTATGAGATTTTATATAATATAAAAGTTTCTATCTCCTTGAAAATTGTGGATCTAATAACGATTTAGGGAAAAAAATAGTGGTTTTTTATTTATCGGAAAATTGAAGAAAAACTTAGGAAAAAAAAGGTCAGAATAGCACTCTATCACCTCGAAATACGAAGTATGTGAAATTTTTTAAATTGATATTCATTTCCTAGATTTTACTAAATCAATGTCATTACTCTTTTTTATGATTTCTTCTCAAATGCTTGCGCGTTTAATGCGCAATGTGGACTGTGTTTGTGTTGGATTCCGCATAATTTGACAATCTCTTTAAAAAAGTCTTGTGTTGATTAATGCAAGGAAATGCTTAAAAAATACGATCGCGGTACTTCAAAAAACATTTGTAAGATCGTAACAGGTGACAGGTTTAGGATTTATGCGTATGTCCCTGAAACTAAACAGCAGTCCATCGTATGACCCAAAATCATCAAAAGTTGCTCGTGCACGAAGCACGTCGAGGCAAATCGATGTCCTTTTTTTGAAAAAAAGAGGCAATGTCGCAACCGTGCTTTTAGAGAATCGTAGAACAGTCAATTCTGAATTGTATGTAACTATTTGTTTTCCATAAATCTTCGATGAATTGAGGATGAAGGACGGATTACTCTCCACCATGAATGAATGAATGAATGAAAAAGGGATGGTGATGCTAGATCATCGATGCCTAGGCCTCCATTGGGCCCTTTACATCCCACCATAGCTGCAGGTCATTCGAGGCCGATCGCCTTTGCGAATCCAAGCAGCTTCGTTAGCTAAACTTGCCTAACTGTTTCCGGTAACAAACTTGTATCTCCGAAATACCTCTGTCTCATTCCGTTGAGTGCTGGGCAGTCTCTGAGGACAGGTCAACAGTTTCATTCTCCTTCAAATACTATCTGCATGTCTGGTCGTCTTCGACACCGACTCTATGAAGATGACGCCTGTGGTGACAATGTCCTGCCAACAATCCTACCACAATTCGCAGCTCTTTCCTTCCCGAAGAAAGAAGCTCTTTAGTACGCCGTGAACTAGGCCCAGTTATATGTTCCTTAGCACACCTCATTCCAGGAGCTCCCCTCCAATATTCAATAAATTTGCTTCCCAGCAACGATTTCAATTCCCTTTTGCCAGTAGCAATTGGGATAGGTAGGACAGGTTGAGGTCCATGCGGTTCAGTTCCGAACTCAACTTTGTTGTCAGATGGTCTGCTTCCTCATTCCCGCGTATGCCCCAGTGACCCGGGACCCATAAAAGTTTGACTGTGCAGCTGTTCCTTGTCATACCATTTTGCACTCAGACGCCAGTCGCGAAGTTACGACACTGGACTTCAGTGCCAATATCGCAGCCTTACTCTCTGAGTATATTTTATTACCCTATTCCTGTCTGTATCCCTCTTACAGAGATAGGAACATTGCAGAATAGCATAAGTTTCCGCTGTAAAGATTGTCGCACATTGTCCGAGAGGGTAGTACCCTCTGACTCCTGTACTCCTGCCGAATAGTCCGGCTCTGGCTCTTTCACTTTGTTGAGATCCATCAGTATACCACCAGGATCCATGTTTTAGAAGATTTTGTTCCCCCCCCCCCCATCCTCTCTACTTGGCAGAAATATCTTCAGGGAGAGGTTAGGTTTTAAAAGCGGCGTCATGTAATCTATCCGCATGGGGAGTGATGGACTCTCCACCATGATAATGCGAGCTTCCACACATCGGCTCAAACAAGTGCCGTTTTGGGCACCTAAAACGCGGAATTGATAATTATTTTTTGGTCTCTTGCATGAAGAATAAACTGCGTGGCCAATTATTGCTTGTGCCACAAGATGCGGTTGATGCGTTCAAAAATAATATTTTTGAAATACCATCTTCACACCGAGAACGTGATTTTCAGATTGGTTCAAAGGCGTGCAAAAGTGTTTAATGGAGAATATTTTAAAAAACAATCAAACAATTTTTAATCATAAAAATTTACTTTTGTTTGTTAACCTCGAAATAAAAACTGCTTCTCTGGCTGAGCTTAATAAATTAAACATGAATTTTTTTTTATCCATTGACTTTTTTTAAACTTTTTTTATTTAGATTTCGTTTGTTTAAAAGGAAATTTATTTCTTTTAGCTAATGTACGCCGCACATTTTTGATTTGTTAATGCTTTTTTTGTGGGTTTATTTTTTTGTGAAATTTGGTAATAATTTCTTTAAAAATTTTTATAATGTAGAATCCGTATAAAATAGAATTATACAGAGTGTCTGGTAAGTACCTCAATCAAAATAAGGGTTATTTTTTTAAACTTTTTTTTATTTAGATTTCGTTTGTTTAAAAGGAAATTTATTTCTCTTAGCTAATGTACGCCGCACATTTTTGATTTGTTAATGCTTTTTTTGTGGGTTTATTTTTTTGTGAAATTTGGTAATAATTTCTTTAAAAATTTTTATAATGTAGAATCCGTATAAAATAAAATTATACAGAGTGTCCGGTAAGTACCTCAATCAAAATAACCCTACTTTATCATAGAAAAAAAATCCTAAAGTGCTCTTTAATGGAGATACTGAGCCCTAAATGGGTACACATACAGTGCTTGACCTTATCGGTTCCAAGTTTTCAACCGACCTATATAATTAAATGAAGTTTTAATATTTTATAGATACCACAAAGACTCATTAAACCATATTATAGTAGGTGTTTTAGATCAACAGAGAAGCCAGGAACGGACTTGCAGCCACACTCATTGGGCCTAATTTATGACAGGCGTCATTTTACTGATTTTTTTAAATACTTTGGTTATTCTTCTTCAAAAAAGATTCTCTTAATTTAATTCGATAAAACTGGTGGTTTTCGAGATAAATCGGTTTTTATGCGAAAAACTCAAAAGTTACTAATCCTAAACACAAACAAGTAATGATAAAATACGCAGGTAACATTTCGAAGGCTAGAAGATATTATGTTGAAAGATTTCCAGCTCAGAAATTGTCAAGTCCAGAAACCTTTCAAAGGGTTCATCGGGACTCAATTAATTTACACTGTTATTAGAATGCAAAAAAAGTGAAAGCGTTTAAATGTCATTTTGACAAGTGTTCACTATGAGCTCCACGTTTTCCCGCTGCACTGCAAATAATATTCCGGCATTATTACGAACTTCGTTAGAATGCTGTGCTATTCTCTCTAGTAGTTTTTCTTTAGTATTTACTGGTGTTGAATAAACTAGTTCTTTTAGATGTCCCAAGAAGTAAAAGTTTAACGAATTTAGGTCTGGAGACCTTGATGGCCATAAATTAGACCCTCCTCAACCTATCCATCGAGGGTCAAAAACGTTTGTTAAGTGTTGACATACTATACGGTTAAAGTGAGGTGGAACATCATCATGCATGTAGCACATTTGCATTAGTCTATCAAGAGTTACGTCTTACAATAAATTATTTAAATTTTGAAGCAAAAATTGTAAATAAATCTCAGCATTGAGTCTTCCTTCCAAAACAAATGGACCTATAAGGTTATTTCCGATGACGCCAGCCTACACATTTACAATAAACCTTTGATGTTTGTTTTAAATTATAGCGTGCGGGATCTCATCAGCCCAAAAATGTTAATTGAGTGAGTTTATTATGCCATCTCATGTAAAACCGGCATCATCGGTAAATAAAATAAGGTTAGAAAAATTTTAATTTAGGTTATGTTACTGTATAAACCAGTTGGAGTATTGAAGTCTTGTGGGATAATCATCCGGAGCCATAGCGTGTACTTTTTCAGCCTGGTATGGCTGAAGTAACTGTTCTATTAGCGTTTCATATACAATCCATTTTGTAACATTGTTTTGTGTCGCGAGCTTTCTTATGCTGTTTGAAGGGTTGTCAGCAATATCTTGCAAAATTTTTTCCTATACATGAGGGTCTCGTGCTTTCCTGGGAAGGTCCTCATCACCAGGTCGCAGCAAAAATAACCCTGAATAAAACATGTAAAAAATTAATTCGTTAACTCTAATAATTATTTTCTAATCGTCTTTTACTTGTTTCCCTTAGGCTCCGATCAACCCTTTGAGAAGTTTTTGGACTTGGCAATGGTTAAGTTGGGAATCTTTCAGCATAAAGACTTCTTGCCTTCGAAGAATTTGATAGCGCTTCACCATAATTTAAATGCATATCAGCATACTCTGCTTAAGAATATTCTTCCATTTTTTAGAATTATTTTTATTTGAAAGTGGTTTTGGTATTAACAATAACAACCTAATTTTTACCTGTTTGTGTTTAGCATTACTAATTTTTGAGTGTTTTGCATAAAAACCAATTTATCTTTAAGAAATTAAGAGTACCTTTTTTGAAGAGGAATGACCAAAGTATTTAAAAAATCAGTTTTCAGCTCTGCAAAAGGATGCCAGTCAAAAATTAAGCCCAACAAGTGTGGCTACAAGTCCGTTCCTGACTTCTCTGATGATCTAAAACATCTACTGTAGTATGATTTAATGAGTCTTTATAGCCTCTATTAAATATTAAAATTTCATTAAATTATATAAGTCGGTTCAAAACTTAGAGCCGATAAGGTAAATCGCTGGGTACCCTTTTAGGGCTCTGTATCTCTGTTGAGGGACACTTTAAGAATTTTTTTATGATTATTTTGACCCTCCTTGGGTGCTCCCGAGAAATTAGGAAGTACTTACCGGATACCCTGTATTTGTAAATTGATTGTTGTTAGTTATTGAAAAAGTTTTTGCAAACAGCACATTTAATTTGTGAATGTAGTTTAGCAGATAATACGGAGCTCTCTAGAAAAACAAAGGAAACTCTATAACCGCGAAATTAGACATAACTAAAATGCCAATTCTAAAAACTACTTGTAAAATAAACAAAAAACCTGGCTGCAATAATATTATGCTTATTGAAAGTGTTTAACGTCATACACGTTTCGTTTTATGAAATCATGATCATAATAATTATTCTAAACGATTATTCTTGTAGCCGTCTTTTAAAGATGCTAATAAGAATTATGATAGTTAAAGTCTTCGTTTAATGTTATTTATCTTCTATGTTATAGTCAAAGCAGTAGATACCGAAATTATATTGGATTTTTATCTCTAGATGTTTAGTGCCTTTCAGGACCGAATTAATCTTTATTAGGTAGGCACGGTGAAGGTTTATAAAAGGTATGCGTTTTACTTGGAGTTCGTGTCACTTTATAATGTATTGCCCTACAATGGAACAAATATTAATTATTTTACACTGTTCAATGCGAACTATATTCTGTTAAAATGAGTAATTGAATAATTACTCTGTGAATAGTTTTTCCCGTGGGAACAGGGTAGTATATATATATATATATATATATATATATATATATATATATATATATATATATATATATATATATTATTACTACCTAAGAAAGTCTAAAAATATATAAACTCAGTCAATTTATGAAGACATAAAGTCTAAGATTTGTCTATAAATCTGTCTAAGAAATCCTACCCTGGTTATGTAAATAAAACCGAAGAGATAAGGGAGGTTTTTTTTAACACATGCAAATAACGTTAAAACGTATTAAAATATTGAACGATTTTCCCATTATCAGGAAACAAAAGAATAATAAAATAAACTCATTATACTGTAATATAACGTTTGACCTGTGAATGGAATTAATATAGCTGCTGTTTTTCCTGATTGTAACAAAGAATGATTTAAATACCAGCAATATGAATAAAAGGGCACTTAGGTTTTTTTTTTACAGATGCTATATTATCTTATTCCTTTAGTTATAGAAAGAACTATAGTAGTTTTATTAACTGTGTTTATATAAAAATTAAGATTAAGACGCTCAGAGGCCAATTCGGGAATCAAGCATCCGGTATAATATAGCTAACGCCCTCAGCACAAAAAGACCGAAACATTCGAGCTTGAAGGGAATTAAATTGACGGTTACAGGGAGTACGGTCCAAAAAGGCACTAAACAGAGGGATACAGGGGTAAGATTTGAGGACGTTCTTTTAAGAAATACTTAAGAAAACTTCAGTTACAATCTGGAGATCGTTAAGATCGGTACTGTTCTCAAATCCAGTATCGTGGAAAATTACGTGACGGATATAATCGTCGGGAAAGAAGGTTATCTTTGTTTTGTTTTGTTTTTCAGTTAATTTGGGAAATTAAGGGAATATAGTGTGTTATTTTAGTGGAGCATTTCGCGATTTTAATAATATTTAATTAAGAAAGATAAATAGCTGTCATTTGCGTTTTATTGTTTCTTTTGTTTAATATTTTAGTAAGCTATTTATACGTGTTTGTCAAAATTGAGTTTTACATTTTTGTTAATAGGACGACGAATAAGAGCAATAATGTTCGTTTCTTCATAATTTTTATTTGTTATTAGTTGAAGTTTCTCATTGTAAATAATTCGTTTTTTCTATTTAATTTTGTTAATAGACTAAGTGTTTTGTTTAATTTAATTAAAAACCTTCACGCGAATTAACTTGCGGGCGCGCTGTTGTGAGAGTTCTAAGTTATGGTTTTGGTAAGCTTAAATAACCGTAGTTGTTTGGAACTAAAGCTGCAAGAGAGAAGATGAACGCCCAGACTTCCAGAGTGTTTTTATTACTGTAAAATTTCTTTATAGGGTTTTTAAAATAGCTGCTAATATGGGACAGCAGGATGATTATAGAGTGAATGGCTAACGCTACCACAATATAAAATTTGCAAGAGTTTATGATTAAATTCTGCCACAGCTCTAAATCAGCGTTTTCCAAGCGATGTTTCACGAACCTCCAAGGGTTCGTTAGGTTTAGAAAGAGGGTTCGCGAAAAAAAATCGTAATGGTGGAATTTTAAATTAAACATCGTAACAGATGACCCCGCAGTCACATATAAGGAAGAGTAGGGCCGAACATGTTGAACTGAATCGAACGATCAGCTTAAGAATCTCGAGTGATTTTTAAAAAAATAAATGAGTTAGTAGTTAATGCATAGTGTGTACGTAAATATTAGTAGTGTAAACCAGTTTAGTGATTTGTTCTTGTGTAAATAAATTACAACAAATACCTAAGTTTTACAAATCGCACGTGCTCACGTCGAACGTGGAAGTAAATAGTTATCGTTCTGTAAATGTATACTGGATCGTTGACTAAAAAGGGATAGTTTTGTCAAGTCTGAGATAAAGCTGGATGAGCAATCAATTGCTTCTTATACTTCAGTCCTTGATTTGGAACCAACAGGGTGGCGGTTATAGTGAGCCACCGTCTCACCAGACGGCAAAGAAAAATAGACAACAGAGTGAGAAAAATGAAAAGAAACGAAAATACACCAGTGACTATTTACAAACTGGTTTTTATTTTACTGGGGAGGAGTTAGAACCTAAACTGTTTTGTGTAATCTGTACTGAAATCCTGGCCAACAGCAGTTTAAAATCTTTTTTCGTAGACCCCTTGGAACAAGATATCAAGATTACATAAACCTGTGGAGTATTTTAAAAGAAAATTGACAAGTAATGAAAAGTCTAGTACTTTTTCTTTTTTAACAGATTTAAACTAGTCATCATTTCTAGTTAGTTACAGAATTGTCAGATCTGGACAAGCACATATAGCACCAGGAAATTTAATTAGATTGTGTGCTAAAGACATCACGAGGTGTACATCAAAGTATTGGTGTATCAAAATTAACGAGTTACAGAGTTCTAAGTTTGTTTTCTCCTCATTTTTCAGATTACGAATATCTATGTAATAAATTATATCCTTCTTATTCTTCTTCTTATTTTAAGACGTCTTGTTTTTTCAAAGTTGTAGCCTAAGTTGTGACTCCGATGTCTAGCTTTCATACCACCGTGTTTCGGCAGATCTACAGGTGTTCCGTTTCTCCTCTTTTGCAAGTTTTGCAAGTCGAATGTCAGCCATTCTATCTACGTGGTCTCTCCATGCTCTTCTTGCTCTAAATCACCTTACCACGTCTTGAATATCACATAGGAACCTGATATCGCTATTTCTTATTCTGTCTCTAAGCGTTTTGCCCGTAATGGTTCTTAGTGTCTTCATTGTTCTTAGCAGTTGTTTAGTAGCAGAAGTTTCTGATCGTGTTTTCGTAGCGTAGGTCATGATAGATCTTATACAGGTGTTGTAGATTCGCGTTTTGCTTTCCATACTCATATATTTATTTCTCCATATTTCGACCCGAAGAAATCTTGATATAAATCACATTTCTATACAAATATAATCTGTAAAATTTTGAATTTGAAATTATTTTGAAATAAAAAATGGATGAATGGTGTATAAATTTATTTTTTTTTAGGAAACTAAATTTTAGGTTAATTTTTTTTTATTTGCTGGGGGCCTTCAAATCTTGGGGATCTATAGCCGTCGCTTAGTTCACTCACACCTTAATCCCGCACTGGTGCTCTTATTTTCTAACTACGTCCAAGACAATTCATCGCCAAATCCTCATTATCGTACCTACACCCACTCTTTATCAAGCCTTTACTTGCCCACCTTAATAATGAATTTTAATGATAATAAATTGTTTTTGATGAAATATCGCTACTAAGGACTAACTCCCTCGTTAGTGGTCCAGATCAAGTTGTTTATAGGTAAAGTGAGAATTTTCTTTGCTGACTTATATCATTTTTCTGTGTAAATACTCGCTGAATTTATAAAACGCCTTTAAAGCCATACTGCGTAAATGGCGAGAAATGTTTGTAAACACCTGGCGCTAATAGACAGAACTGGTTTGAGGAATATTAATTTATTGAAAGAACAGTTCACTAGTAATAAGCTATTACGTGACATTACTGAATGAATGAATAAGAGTGATGATATGTGATTTTAGATCCTTACGCAACGTTAGGCTCTTTAAATTCTACCATGACCTCAAGTCATTCGAGGCTGATCCCCTTTGCGAATCCAAGTAGTCTTGTTCCCTGAGCTTGCCTAACTGCTTATGGTCCTATTACTGTATCTTTAAAATGTCTCTGCCTTAGTCCGTTGAGTGCAGAGCACCTCCTGAGGATAGGTTCAACAATTTCATCCTCATCCAGACACTATCTGCATACTGGGTCATCCATCCTCCAATCCCACTGCGTTTCACAGTTCTTTCCTTTTCGGGAACAGAAGTCCCAGTAAATAGGGCATAGCTCACTAGTAATCGGCATGTGATATTATAATGATATCAAGATTTTAAATTATAATGGAATAATTAATTTACTGTCGTCTGATTTTAAAGCATATCATCATTCACATTTATAATTATGGTTTTATGTTTGGCATGATCTGTCTATATTCATCTACCTTAAATATTTTGCAAATGCGGTGATCTTAATGTTTTATTATTATTATCTCACGAATTAATTCTATTGAAGTAGCGCTAAAATTTGAGTCAGTGTTTTTTTCCTACATTCTAGAGATACAAATAGCTGTACATGTTTAGAATGATGTTTTGAGCTTTGATAGGCAGATTAAATATTTAAGGCTGAAATACAACCTTGGTTGCAATCCTTATATGATCTTCAGTGGGGTTTGCTTGTTATAAACCCCACTGTTTGTGGTTTCCTTGTTAACTTCGAATGGACGCTAAACTACCTCATTCAATTAAAAACACAAGCAAAGTAAAATCTATTAAAAGTCAGCAATAAAAATAATAGGAACAAACAGTATTTAATAGCCGTACCAGCACATTAACATTTAAAAACAAATAAATATCCAAATAAATGTTAAATGTACATATAAATACGAAAATTAAAAACACGTAACGATCACACCAAAGAGGAAACACGATGCTTAAGGGTCGACAATTACCAAACTAAAATAATAAATTTTAAAAACTTCATTTATCTCACATACTTTTTCATAATCATACCAATAAGTTTTTATATAATAAAAATGCTTATCCGCACAAATCTAAGATTCTGCATGATATTTACTTTACCTCCTGATTCGAATATCAAAGCATTGCCAGCATCTCTTTGGTAAAAAGGAGGCGGCTTGCAAATACGGAGTTCAATTAAGCTAATCGAGAAAAATGCTACCCTACGTTCAACGAATTTTAGGCATAAGGATAATGTATATATTTAGTCACAAATTATTTCATTTTACAGATGTGACACCTTTAGCGGTATCTTTGAAGTTGAAGAGTCCAATTTTTGTGATCTTGCTTCCCTCCAAATCTGCTGTAATACAGAGAAAAATTTAAAAAGAATAGCGCGATTATACTTATAATAATGATTACACTTATACAGAAATAGTTGCCAAAAGTAAAAATAAGGGCCTAAATATAATAATTTTTTTTTTTGTAAAAAGTTCTGATTTCTTTAAGTTATAAGAGAAAAAAACTGGCTTCATTCCAATATAAAAAATAAGCAGTTGTCTTTTCCTTGTCGTGTGTGTATAAGGTTCTGAATGGTCTGAAAAACCTGTATATAAAATATATTTTTAGAAACAGATGGTAAATATATTAAACATTCTTTCCAAATATGTGTTACAAAATTCTTTTGGATAACTTCATATCCAATATTATTTGCCTGTCATGTAGAAAAATATGTTTTTTGTTAGGTACAAAATTCTATTGGATATCTTCCTACTCAATATTATTTGTCAGTCATCTAGAAAAATATATTTACACTAAGCAAGATTAAACATAAGTTAATCGTTTGTTAAATTTTGTTAATTTAGACAATAATTAAGGGATTCTAAAAAAGCCATATTTTTTTTTTCTAGTTTTTGACAATCGTAACAAGCGAAGGAAATTTTTTAAAGAAGAATATTTTATCTATTGTAAGAGGAATAGAAACTGATACGACGGAACGTAAACAATAAAGTTAGGTTCAATCCAATAAAAATCCGCATAGAAAGGTTGATCTGACCGAATTGTTTTGCATTATATTCAGGTAGTTGCTGCGGTAGTCTCAATAAATTTGGTTGAAATCGGTTCAGTAAAATCCATGATGGCGTTTTCAGTATGACGGAAAAAAGAATCGTCTTTGAAATTACCTCTAAAACTTGGGATTTTCGGGATCGTAGATTTCGAATAAATTTTCCGACATCGTCCAAAATTAGTAATAGTTTAATTTTTGACAAAAATATTGCGAATCTTAAATATATTTTTCAAAATTAACAAACTGGTGACCGTTTCTTAGTTTCGTTATATAAATATAATTTTTGTAATTTTTTTTATATATTTTGATTTACCCAGTATGATTATTAAAAAGCGAAATAATATGAGCAAATATTTGTGAGTAGCAACTTGTTTACGAAGTCGATTTATTGTACTATTTCAACATGCCTTCATAAAAATAAATTCAGTTTTTGAGAAAATCGCGTTTGTTTTTTTTTTTTGAGAAATGGCCGCCCTTTGATAATTTTAAAATTAATCTGTTTTCTTTTTTTTCTTAAAGTTTATGACTCATGTGACCTTAATCAAAAGAGAAAATTGAATTATGTATATTAGTCATTAAAATACATAATTTTGAATAAGAAATTAGTCTCATGTTTCTTCATTACAAAAGCTCTAACCTCAACTTTAAAATCTTGATAACTTCCTTGAAAACAATTTTTTCGCAAAAGGCAAAATATGCACTTTATTCACATAGGAAATTATTAACGAGTTTAAGGTCTACAATAAAATAATATTTTCTGCGACTTTGGGCTAATATGGCATTCTAAAATATTTTACTTATCTAGGGAAGTTTCGAATTCCCTATATCACATTATCGATGTAATTTTTACGTCATTTGTCTGTCAAATCAACTAATTCTTTTAGTAAGTTTACAGAACTATCTTTCACTTTTTAGAATTTTTTTTAAAGAGGTTAAATTTTAATTTTAGTTTTATTTAATTGTAGTAATGATTCTGAAGGGGAAAAATGTTTACGGAACACTTTAATCAGGGCGGATCCAGGCTCTCTCTTTGGGGGGGGGGCGGTGATATCACAAAAGTACAGTATGGCAAGTTGTCAACGGGGGGGGGGGGGAGTGCAAGTAGCATACTCATTCCTAATATAAAAGGCAAAATGGGTTCTTTTTTCCAGAACTCAAAGCTTTTGGGAGGGGGGGGGGCGATCACAAGCATACAGACTCCTATACTCTATTCAAGAACTAGAGAGAGAGTAATAAAACTGTTACCGAAACCTCTAACGTAGCTGCTCCAGTGCCGCAGGTAACTGAGAACTGCCGTAAATCTAATTATATTTCATTATATTTAAATATATTTTATAAATTTACTGCAACATTGAAATTCTGATAGTTTAATTTAATTTCTGTCAGTGAGCAAAGTACAACTTACAGTTTTTTCTTAGTGATTTATCTTGTTTGCGCTTGTTTTTATATATTATTTGAGATTAGGGAGATACCCAAAAGATATGGCTTTCACCTCTATATTTATTCCAAAATCGTTAAACCAGAGATATCAATATCTAGATAATAATGTTAAAAGCTCTGTTGAGATATGTTCCAACATGACAGGAGTTGGAAAATCTACTATGTACCGAATACTGAAGGAGAAAAAACGACTGGAATTGTTAGTACTCCCAAGCCACACTCGATCACAGGCAAACGAAAAACCTCGTTGGAAGAAGAGATGAAAACTGCAATTAAAGCGGTTGTATATACATTTTATTATGAGAAGCAGATCCCAACCATCTACAAAATTCTAACTAAAATCATTGAAGATCGCGATTTACCTGAAATTAAAAGAACTGATCTCTGGAAATTGCTCAGAGAACTTAATTTTTGCTGAAAAAACCAGATAGAAAATCTGTTCTTATAAATTGTCCGGAAACTGTCCGTTGGAGACGTAAATATCTCTCTCAAGTAAAAGGTAGAAATAACACAATTAATAAAAATTAGTAATTTAACTAAACTTTGAAAGATTTTTTTGAATAAAGTTACTGCGGAAAATTGGGAAAAATCCATATAATAAAAGAATGGAACAAAATGTGAGAAAATGATCGGTGAGATAGAGGAACCAATTATAATTAAGTTTAGCGAAGGTAGTTTCACGGACTTTGATTACGAATTAGGTACGTAATGTTTACCAGTGTAAACATAATTTATTATTTAAATTTTTGTTTTTGTTGTATTTTATTGTTTAATGTTGTTTATATGTTTTTTTTTATTTTTTTATATATTTTTATTTTAGTGTGTCCCACTCTTTAATTTTATATATATTTAATTGTAATTAGCCCTAAGTTTTTTACTATTTTATTATTGTGTTTGTGTCTTTTTCTTAAGTGTGTAGAATTAACATGTTTATCTTATTTTTTTGGGGTATCGTATTTCCATATATAAAAGTAAATTAAATTAAGATATCAGTACAATAGAAATAAAAATAAGTAGGTCTAATTTTAATTACAACATAAAAAAAAGTAATTACATTAGAATCCCTTTTTAGTGTTTAATTGTAATTCTGCAAATGGTTTAAGAAATAAATAAACTGAAACGTCAAATACCCTAAAAATGTTTTTAATTAATAATAAAATGACCGATAGCCCCAAAAATATTTTATTATTATATGGACGAATTTATTTTTTTATATATGTTTAACTTTTTGTATTTTTGACAATGGATATTTTGTAAGTATTTAAATTATAACTTACAATTTTTTGAGAGAATAATCCTACGTTTTAGTCTATTATTATAGACCGCTATTTTTGATTATAAAATTTCTAACCCATTCCTATGAAAAAATTTTTGTTAAAAACACTTAAAGAACACAGGTAGTTTGCGAAGAGAAAAAGGGTAAAAAATGATTTATTACTCTCTCAAGTTCTTGAATAAACTATAGTATATGAGGAAAAATCGGGTCCATTTTTCTAAACTCAAAGCTCTTGGGGGGGGGGGGGCGATCGTCCCCACCGCCCCCCCCCCCTTGGATCCGCGCCTGACTTTAATACATATATGAAAATAAGCTGCTCTGTAAATAGCAGATATTTAATATTATGCTAAATTTTGCTGACTATATTATTTTCCAGTGTGTGTACAACATATACAACGTAATAGGAATACTGTGCACTTTATTCCGGTAATAAATATTCTTTGTGGTTACATATTCTATTTGTTGGGAAGTTAATTTTCATTGTTTGTACGACGTTTGTTGGAAATTTATGCAAATACAAGGTGGCTCACTGAAAACGTAACGGAATCCATTACTGCTGGAAGAGTTTTTTTTTTAAAGAATTACAAAAACCCGTCAATTTTCCTTTAAAGGGGAACATATTTCAACGCGTATTAATTAGTTCTAATTGTGTTAGGAACGCATCAACTCCAAAATTTTAAATAGAAAGGGTGATCAAGTTGCACCTCAACATAAAGCTCTTTTAATTCTCTATACAACCATGGGGGTTGTATGAGGTCATTGAAGTTCAATCAATTTTTTACAAAGATATAGGGGGCGGTACTTGAAACATACACAATTTCGTAAGAAAATCATCTAATTAAAAATAGTTGTGACTTTAATAATTAAGGTATATACAATAATAACGGTTTTATTCAGACCATCTTCATAGCTATGTACTCGAACGTGTAGTTTTCGTCTTGCTTTTCTGTAACATTCTAGTAAAAACGTCTCCAATAAGAGATCATTTACTATTTACTAGTCGACAAGTTTGCTGACGTATTTATACGTGTTTTATCTTTCAATGCAAAATTATTAAAAATAATGTACTTAATTAAAGAAAGAGTCGAAATAATTAAATTGTTTTATAATAAAAATGAATGTGCTACAACAGCTAAGCTATTCACTGAACAACATCCTCATAAGCACGTCCATCGCAAAGTTGTATTGGAATTAATAGTAAAATTCTAAATCTGTGACTAAGCAAAACCTGAACAGTGATAGCCTCATGCAAAACAACACTGTGGACACTGTTCTGGAATACGTTGCTGCAGATCCTACCTTAAGTTCAAGACATTTCGCTTCTTTAAGTGGTGTGAGTCGAAGTAATGTACAAACAATTTTAAAACATTACAAGTCCCATCCATATAAGATTCAACATGTCCAAAAACTTCACCAAATGACTTTGAAAGCCGGCTCCCATTCTGTGAAGCCACGGTGAACGATTGAGAAACAATCCAAATTTCCATTTCATTATTTCTTTTGCCGACGAGTCCTCTTTTCTCCTTAACCGCCACAATTCTCGCTACCAGGCAGACTCCAACCCATGGATATTTCGCAAAGAGCATACACAACATTCTGCAAGAATAAATGCTTGGGCCAATATCCCTTATTAGTTCCTTTTTTATACCTGGTAACTTGAATGGTAATATGAATTTGGAATTGCTGGAAGAAGGTATAACCACGATTATCAAGAACAATGATGACGATCTAGAAGATGAATTAATGTTTCACCAGGATAGATCTCCTTCTCATTATGCGCGGCATGTACGTGGATTCTTGAACCTCACGTATCCTGATCATTGGATAGGTAGGAAATGAACCATAGAATGGCTTCCTCGATCGCCAGATCTGAGTCCCTTAGATTCCTTTTTGTGGAGAATACTTGAAAAACAAAATTTAGGCCACTTAATCTGACTGGAAGATCTATGTTAACGTATTATTAATGAATGCCGCAAATGTTACAGAATTTGTGACAATGTTCTCTGCAAAATCTGTGTTACTGTATGAAGTAGATGGTCAAGAATTTCAGCATTTACTGTAGTAAAATTGCATTAATAAAATTTCTGTTCAGCGTCTTGTAATTTTATAAAGAATTGATTGAACCTGAAACAAGAATTAAAAGAGGTTTCCAATGATATATAACTTGACCACCCATTCTATTTAAAATGTTGGAGGAGATGGATCCCCTATATGGGGGGTTGCAGTTAGAACTAAATGATATATGCCGAAAGATTTCCGCCGTTCACAGAATATCGACGGGTTTGTTTTTTTCAAAAAATTTTTCAGCAGTTACGGACCCGGTACCTTTTCGTTGAGCCACCTTGCATATTGAAGTTTAGGGCTCAATAAAATTGGTATTGCAAGGGTGTTGAAAACAGAAAATATTGTTGGTTAGCAAAATTTTTAATTAACCTTATTGAATATAAATTTTCATAGAGGTGAAATCTTTTGATGAAAATTTGAGCATATTATAGGGAATTCTTCGGAATAGTCTTATAAAAATATTTCCAAGATATGTTAATTCCAGTTAATTTCAAAAGGAGTCGCCCAACATGTCTTGCAGACTTAATAAATTGTACTGCTAATTGTTACATAAAAATACTAACGTTAATTACACACAGATACATTTTGAATAAAAATAAACTTTATATTGTACATGACGGAACTTGGAAGATGCCAAATAATACGAACTTACAATTTATTTTATAATATTTTCCCTTCTAAAGTTTAAAACTAATTAAATAAAATAATTTATAAAATTAATTTAGGTTAGATAAGAGTATAATGGAGAAAAAAGGACGATTAATTAATCACCACCCCGTCGTTTTTTTTTCTTTAATATGTAGGTACTTTGATGTCAGATACATGTTGGGGTATAAAAAGATTAAAGTAGATTTTTGAACGTGAGCCAAATAATTTAGAACATTTACGCTATAGATAACGTCAATCCCTTTTGAAGTTAATGTTTTTTTACGGAGCAAAGATAACATAATTATTTTGAATCTTGTTTTTTAGGTAAAATATATAAAATGCGGACGATACTATTCTAAAGTTGAATGCTTTACAAACCTTTCAAATTAAAAATAACAAAGAGGTCTTCTAAAACATACCTAGGTCAATCAATAGAGACAAAATATGTGATTATGTGACAAAAATACTATCACGATACCGACTGTGCCATCACACTAAAAACAAAGCAGTAGCCGGAACAACGCGGCTGCCGAGGGGACTTGTATATCTAAAGTCACGAAAAAATCTTTATTGATTGGTCTAGCCTTAATAGCGCTAAGGGTATTATTGAGAAAGCAACTACAAAGAATATCTAAATCATTAACATTTTTTACTAAGACAATAGCATGTGTCAGATTTATTTGACGAATGACTGTCATAAATAAACTGCTCCAAATGAGTGAAGAATATTGAGAAAAAAGGTTAAAGTTCGTAAATGTAAGGAATTTTTTTCATTTTTCGATAAAATAAGCTTTGATCATTTCTTAATATATTTGTTTTTTTTCTTGAGCATCTTAGATTAGTATTTTTTTGGTATCGCTTAGTTTTCGATGCCTTAAAAATCGTGTTTTAATGTAAATAAGTTAATATTCGAAGAAGCTAATCAAACGACTGGCATGTTGTAAAGTGGTCGTTAATACACAGGTATTATATTTAATGTGTGGCAAAACGTTATTAACAGACATAACGCTCGCTATAATGATACTGGTTGGCACGCAGAAAGACCTAGCGTTAGTTTAGTAGTTCTAAGTGCTTAGGGTAGGAGGGGGAGCAAAATCTATCGGAAATTGGATCTTGGTGGTTTGCAGATGACAACAGGGGGGGGGGGTCAGAGAGTTCTACTCTTTTGGAGAACGTGCGACCAACTTTCCAGCGGAAATCTATGCTATCCTGCAGTGTGGCTGTCTCTGTGAGAGGGACATAAACAGCAATAGGATAATAAACATATTCTCAGACAATAGACCTACGATAATGATACTCAAATCCAGTGTTGTAAGTTCATGACTGGTGTCTCAGTGCAAGGATGTACTAAACAGTCTGATAAGGAACGTCTGCGCAATCAGACTCGTGTGGGTCCCGGGTCATTCGGATATACATGGGAATTAGAAAGCAGACCGGCAAAGATGGGGAACGCAATTGAACAATATGAACCCCAACCAATTCTACCTGTCCTAATTGCTGTTGGTAAAATGGAATTAAAATTGTTGTCGGACAGCAAACAAATTGAATCGTGGAGAGGAGCTCCTGGAATGAGGTGTGCCAAGAAACATATAACTGGATCTAGAGTACGATTTAGTAGGGAGCATCTCTCCCTAGAAAGCTGCGACTTTTGGTGGGACTATTGATAGAACATTGTCATCTGAGGGCCATCTTTTTACAATTGGTATCATAGATGACCCGACGTGCAGATGGAGATTAGATCATTAGTATAGGCAGGAATAATCATTTGTTTAATTTGTTTGTTCCTGTTTTTAGTTTCACCTTACAGAATTGAAAAAACGCGTGCTTGTTGTAATTTGTCTGGTGGAACATATACTAAAATTTGTGAAACATACAATATATATATATATATATATATATATATATATATATATATATATATTGAAATTACTGAAAGAGGTCGGGTTCGTACGTACTCAATAGTTTCCGTCTGTATAGGGTAGGCAAGCACATCTGAGTACAAGAATAGCGAATCCTTTAAGCAACCTTTATTGAATTAAATAAAATGTCAAATACAATGGAATTTAACGTAATCTGAACAGAAAAATTTCCTGCGTATAATAACAGCGAATGATGAATTGACACAATAGATTTAAAAAAAACGCCTGTTCGTTGTACTTTATTTGGTGGAACATGTACTCAAAATTAAAGGCGACACTTCAATAAAATTTGTGAGAATTCGAGTCATTTTTAAAACTTTTTTCTAAAAGCATGGCTTTTTATGACAATTGGAAACTTATCTACTATAAAGTGGTTAGAAGATTTTATTATAATCTTTTCTATGTAAAATGTGTTTTTTATGTCTTCGTTATGCCTTTCTTGAATATTTAATGAAACTTTCAGGTAAAAATCATTTTTTCTATTGAATATCAGGTTGATCGGGGAAAATAAATATATTTTTGGTCCTAAATCGTACCATCAACTCTTCTTTATTCATTAATTCGACTCTAAATATCAGAAAAGAGCCATTATCTATCTGACGAACTTTGTTTCGCCAGTTTTACACAAAAGGAGATTAAATGGAGTAAATTGGAGGTCACGTCTGTTGAGGAAAGTTCCACTCACCAAAAGATCAGATTCGTAACCTACAATTTCGGAAACCTCCTAATGCCTATTTTGGAAAAATATGAATAACGTAAAATTTTTAGTCCACCAAATTGGATCCGCCATATCAACTTTCAAAAAAATAAATTTATACTCCTAATCTAATCCCCAATACCACCTCTAGACTAATCCAGAAATATAAAAATTTTTTTACTTTATTTAAAAAAATTAAAAATCCTTATATACACGTTCAGAAATCCCCTGGAACAACATCGAGAAATGTTAATTTTTTTAAAAATAATTTTTAATTCGCAATTTACACCTTCAAAACCTTTTACCAATTTTGGTCAAAATCAAGGCATACAAAAATTTTTAATTCGTCATATTGGATCCGCCATATTAAATTTTTTGAAACTAATTTTAGATCTGTTATATCAATTTTGAAAAAAATCACACTAAATTAACTTTTTTGTCCACCATATTATCAGCGTCATCTTGGATTTTACTGAAGCAATTTTGTTCAAAATAATATGGGAACACCGCAGCAACTTCCCGAACATAATGCAAAAAATTTCATTAAGCGATTGAATGTAGAACCTTTTTCTTTTAGAAGTCGGTTAAAAAGTACTTACTTACTTATTGTGTGCTGTGCCAGTAATCCTTATATGAGAATGGTACATGAAATAAGTCATTTATCACATTAAATAATATAAAGGTGAACAGTTGATAAGTAAATTTATTGAAATTGTGGCAAAATTTGTTTTTTAATACCTCTGAATCTAAAAGGAAATGTCGACAGTATAGTACAGATTATATGAAATATGGATTATCTACGATATGTTTGTTTTACCAAAAAGTTCTAACTTATTCCATCCATTGCTTCGAATACCTTGCGTGTAAAAAAGCCCTTTTTTGTGTGAGAAAATACGAGGAAATCTTATTTACTCCGAAGAAAAGAAAAATTCAATACTTGGAGTATATCATGAGGACAACTGAGTACGAAATATTTAAATGATTATAGACAAGATCGCAGAAAAAAAGTCAGTTGGCATAAGTAAAACTCATGGCTTAAAGATTCACGTAGATGACTTGAGTATAAATTGAAATAAATCTAGCAGCGATATCTAAAATAATGCTTACCTTTGGATCACTAATCTTCCTAGAAGAAAACTTGTATGTCTTCTGACCTAATAAACCGACATTTACGAATGAATCGATACACCTTTCAAAAAATTTTTGAATTTGTTTCTCGCTATAATGAATTCGATATTATCATTTACAGAAGGATTATTATTAAAGCCTGGTTAATAGGATATTTGGTCCTCAATTTGTCCTTTGATACGACAAATTAAACAAAGGAAATGTTCTTAGAACCGTTATAGGGATATTGCAATTATTTGAGATAAGAGTTTCGATTTGTCAATACAGGCCATTAATCGATTTAAGCAAGAAACAGAGATTCGTGATTTAAGTCCTACCAGAAAAAAATATTAATTAGTATTTGTCTGCCATCAATTACTGTACATTTTAATCCCAAAAGCTATTTTATTTTTTTTTTAAGAAAATATTGAGAAAAAAAAAACATTCTAGGGTATATGGAAAATTTCACTCGTAATCCTCATAATTCTGCCTTTTTTTCGTACAGTGGTAAATATATAATATACAGGATGATCTATCTAAAATAAATAAGTTTCAGACAACTTCTGGTATAACCAGAAATCGCACAAAATCGGTGTTACTTCATCTGAAGAGAGCGTCACCAAAAACCCCATTAAACAAATTTGCAGGATTTAGACTGCATTACTTTCGAAATGTTTTAACAGACGATGGCCGTGAGACACTCTGTATATTAAAATACCTGAAGAAATTTTTGTCAAGAAAATTTCGATTATTGCGTGGAGTTCAAAAAAACGCTTTCGAACTTTTCCGCAGCTGGGCTAGCGTACTGCAGTATAATATGGCAAGTCATTTTCTCCAATCTCTTTAATAAACTCGCGGAATTGATGATGATTTAGCGCATGCGTTCTGATAAAATTAACAGCTTTCATGGCTTGAAAACTTCTGATATATCCAAGCATTTTCCACATAAATACTAATGATAAATGATGGTATGGTTTTGAACCATCGACATATTTATTTTTTTCTCACATGTTTTTGCCTTCATCAGTACATTTTAAGTTTTTCCACTGAAGATTGTTTTTCTGAACAGCATCTTAAACTCCTTTAAAAATGTATTCTCTAGTGGTTGTGCCGTAGATGCTATGAAAGTCAAACACTTCATAATTTTTATCTATCCCTCGAATAAAAAGTAACACCTCAGCAGTATCTGAAATATCTGTCAATTTATTCAGGACTAAAGGGAATCTCTTTAAGTGTCGATTTTTGCCAGACTGGACATATTTCTTCTATTACTGCAATCATGCAATCCTTAATTAATTCGTCGCAGTAAATGGTTTCCAATATTTTGATATTGAATGAGTTAGTGGCACCATGTACCTTGTTGAAACCAAAGATCATTCACATTCAATTCATTCAATTTTGGCCAAAAATAGTCCTTCCGCAGGCCCCGATAATGCTCAGAATTTACTCTAACGCCATTTCAGATTCATCTTGGAAGAAAAATAATCCAATAATCCGCACTAAACAGTAACTTTTTCGGCATGAAGTAGTTCTTCAGGAATCATGTGAGGATTTTCTGAGCCACAAATGCGACAGTTTTGTTCATACAAATAAAAATGTGTTTCATCGGAGAAAATGATTTTGAAGAACCCTCTTCTCTCTCAAGCATCCAATTGACGAAAGTACGGCATTGGTGATAGTCTTTTGGCTTCAGTTCTTGAGTGAACTTGATTTTGTATGGATGCAAATTAAGATCAACATGTAAAATGCGACATCAAGTGGTTCGGGGAATGTTTAATTCTTGTGAACGATGTCTGGTTGATGTTGATGGCATTTTACGAACACTTTCACTTACAGCGACTATGTCGAAATGTTTACGAAGTTTACGAAATGTTACTTTTACAAATCATCCGTTTTCGTAATAAGTTTCAATTATTAAAATGCGCTCTTATGTTGTTAAGAAATCCATGACTACATTTGCCGTACTTTTTACTTGACATATGTCATAACATGATATTATGAAATTTGTTGCTTGGCATTGAATTTAATAGTTAAAACAGAAGCCAACAAAAAAAAATAAAATAACAACGCATTGTAACCTGTTGTTTCTTTATAAAACAAATAAAGGGCATAGAAAAAAATTTACATAATAAATAGTTTGATGGAATATGGAATAAATATTATAAAAACAACAAACAACTGCCGTTTTTGATAACAGAAAAGAAATAAATTAAAACCTTTAGTAAATATAAAGAAACACGCTCCTTTGTTGCTACGTAGAAAAAAAATTTTATACTCGGGAATTTTATTATTTCTATGTAATTTCTTTATTTCATTCTTTTGTTTAATTTCTACGTAGGCAGAAAAATACATACAAAGTATAGTTCAGAAGGTTTTTTTTTACTTCATCTATAATAGTGGGTCCCATTCTTTTCGATTTTTTAAAAAATGTTTGCGAATGGGTTATATTTAATCAATAAAACAAAAAATATGGGTTGACTAAAATGTGATTGTTGGAATTGCATTGTCTTTATTTTTATTTATTTTTACGACGTTTCGATTAGGTTGTATCTCTAATCGCTATCAAGTATAAACTTATGCTTGATAACGATTAGCGATACAACCTAATCGAAACGGCGTAAAAATAAATAAAAATGAAGATAATGCAAGTCCAACAACCACATTTTAGTCAATCTTCAACATTGTCTACAACCTTCAAAAAATATAGGGTTAGAAAAAATATGTTTCTGGGCTTAAGAAAAGTGATCTTTTTTATTCAGTACTTTATTTTCAATAAACCATTGCTCAGATCTGACCAATAAGGTTTAAGACCTGAGTGACAAGGTATAACAGAATGTTGATAAAACATGTAGTCACATAAAACATGTAACATCGAAGTAACTCATTTTAACAATCTAGAAACCACAGTTACAAGGAAAAAAATGGATGACGATCGATATTGTAAAGATTTTGTATGAAATACAGAGATGAATCAAAACACAAGGAAAAGTACAAACAAATAGATACCGTCCAGTTCACGGTTCATTACATACTCAGCGATGTGGTGTTGGTAAGGTAAAAAACTAAAACTGAGCTGAATGTGAATCAGCATAAGCCTGGTAGGAACAATTCTTTAAATTCTTCAGAACATCAGCGGAGTATATCAGAAATAAAAGAGGTCCTAAGATGAAGCCCTGTGGAAGAATCTGATAACCCGTCTCCAAGCACCACCCTCTAAGTTCAATGAGAAGGATAAGATCGGAAAAACTGCACCGCTAAATCGGAAAAACCATAATGCTTCAATTTGGCACAAAGAAGAGGATAATTTTTGGTATCAAAGGCCGTTGTGAAGTCCAACAAAAACAAACCCAATACGCGACCGCAATCCAAATCCCCAACGATATTGTTAAAAACATTTGACAGAGCTGCATCGGTACTGTGGCCATTTTGAAAACTTGATTGAAATTTTTGGAATAATATTGTTCATACTACAATAGTTGCTTACTTGTTTGTAAATAATCCTTTCCAATATTTTGTACGCTGCCGACAGCTTATAGACCTCAGGTCATCACAGGATTCAGAAACCGCAAACTTAGGTAGAGGTAACACCAGTGAACACTTCCAGGCTTCCAGGAAATACCTCATCTCCAAGCAGACATTGATAATATGGGTCAAAAAAGGCAATACAAATGGACAGTAATATTCTATCATGGCGAGGGATATATTATCCGAACCAGCTGCGTTTGACTTGATCTTACGAGTATTAATTGTCATATTAATATCCTCCTCGCCTGCCATTACGAATTGAAAATTATTTATTAAATGTCGCTTTTGACTCTGATAAAAATTTATCATTTCAATGCAGTGACTTCCAGAAAGAAGAAAAATATTTAATAATTCTGTCAACATCTCTGTGGCCCTTCGGCACTTCATTTCTATTATTTGTACGTATGTTCATTTCCTTCAGAGTAGTCCATATTTTCCTTCCATTGTCTTCCCCAGTAACCTCATCACTACGCGCGCACTTTTGCCGACGAACACAGCTAAGAGTTGAGTTTCATAGCCGCCTGTAAGTTGCTCAGTATCCGCCCGACTTGGTGCTTTATATCTTCTTTAAGCCAAGGCGCCTTGGATTTGGTGACCCTAACTGTTCTTCGAGGTGTATATAAATTAAATAAACTTAAGAGCAAACTTGAAAATAATTAAATTTTTTGATCCATGTTCCTCTCATAATTAATATTCATCCGCAGTTTTAATATTAAATCAAGATAAAATTTAGGGAAGCTAAACTAAAGTTTTTAAAAGTTATTATTTTCAACTTAAATTTAATTGCTTTTATTTTCAACTTACAGATGTTGAGTCTGTGATCCGATATCAAATCGGCCGGAATGACACAGAAACTCGAACCTAAGCCACGATTGGACACAAAAATGGGATCAATCAAGGTTGCCGAAGTACCAGACACCTTAGTAGACTCCCTGACAACCTAAAAAAATCCGGCATCACAGCACTCACATTTATATCACCCATATGTATGTAAGTGTGTAGAATTAGGGGTCGGTACACTGCGACCTGGTAGATGTATTGCGCCCCCTTACTGCTGCCTAGTCGTTAGGGTTACCTTATCGGTTAAAGCAGGTCCTTCAGTCTTATTTTCCTCAAGAACCTTGGGATGTTGGACGACTTCAAGGTGGGTAGCTCCCCTTCTTCGATTTGGTGTGTTCCCATGAACCTCATCCTATGGTTTTCTAGAGCGCAGATTCGAATAAAGGTTTCGTCCTCCTCACAGAATCTGCATCCTTCTCCTTCTACCAGTTCGAGTTTCTTGAAGTGTCCCTTCAGGAGACATTGCTCCGTCAGGACCCCTCTCCGAACTCTGAGTGGGTTTTTATTTATGCGTATGCATTCTTTGAATCTCTTCTGGTTGTAGTTCCCCAGAAGTATCTAGTTCTTCCGGCATTACGCTGCTACTGATTTCATAGAAAGGCCCTGGTACCAGAAATGGTATCTCAACCCCTTTCCTCGCGAGCCTGTCTACTACTTCGTTTCCCTCGACATGTCCCGGAACCCACATAAGGGTGCTCCTTGTTAAATTGATTACATATTCTAATGGCATGTATTTCTGCCTGGAAAATGCTTGGTGACTTACCCAAGATTTTGTAGTGTCTGGGGCCGGGTCTGTACACAAAGTTGAATTTCTTCTTCATTTCATCTTGGGGCATGTCCCTGATTCGTTGATTTCTGGATAAGAGCTTGAGCCTTCGATTTATGACCTCATCATTCATCATCCTATAAATCGTCCCCTTCGGTATGTTCTCTGGAAATATATTTAGAGGCGTGAGGCTTAGGATTACTTCTATGGCGGCCGTTGGCCAGGTTTTCATTGCTCCGATTATGCATGCACAGACCAGTCTTTGAACATTCGAGAGGTTAGCTTTCGTATTAGCCAGACTGGTTTTTTTGCTCCAGATTACTGCCCCATATGTGATGATTGGTCTCACTATTGCAGTGTACATCCACTGCAGGATTTTTGGGTTTGTATCCCATCTTTTTCCCGCACAGTTTCTACAGATCCTCAAGGCTGTTGTAGCCTTGTTGATTACTTCTTTTTCATGCTTATTGCAGAGGAATTTGTTATCTAGGATCTGTCCCAGATATTTAACCTCTCACTTCCACTCAATAACATTCCCATCCATTTTGATGTTTAATCCCATCATCTGGTACCATTTTCTAGTGTATTCAAGCCCTCTTGAACACAGAGGGTATTCTCGAATTTTCCTCTTGCTATCATGACCACGTCATCGGTGATATCATAGAGGAGTTGATCTACAATTAAGCTAAATGGAGAGGCTACTCTACCCTGAGGGCATCCTATGGTGGTCAAGAGTGTCCTGTTCTATCTCTGTCTCTGCTATTCTAGTGGAGAGAAGTCGTGCTATCCATTTGGATGTCGTTTTAAGGCAGTTAAAAGGGCACTCCTCTGCCTCATGTGGACTGTTGTCGAAATCATCTTCTATATCAAGGAGGCCCATGTTAAAGTTTTCTTCCTGTGCAGTGCTGCTTGAATTTCATCTGTTAATTGTATCAGTGCGATTTCCGTGTAGACCTGCTCACTTGATACGCATGTTGATGAGGATGCAGTGGCGTTTGTTCAAGAATTTCTGTTCTGATATAATTATCTACTGCTTTCTCCATCGTTTTTAAAATAAACGATGTGAGACTCATGGATTGCAGAGATTTAGGATGTGTAGTATCCTTTTTCCCCTCTTTCGGAATGAAGGTGACTCTGGCCCTTCTCCATATTTTTGGAATATATTCCAGTTTTAGGCTACTTTGACTGATGTGTGGTAAAATCTCTACCTGCCCTCGTTAGAGCAGGGTAGGGATTATTCCATCAACTCCTGGGGTTTTAAACAGTTGAAAGGTGTTCATTGGCCATACACACAACATGATCCACAGGTGGCAGTGCAAGGGACAGGACTATCAAAAGAGTGACGAATATTTATCGCAAGTGGTCTATAGAAGACCGATACCGTTAAGAGTTCAACCTTCATTTTTATTCATAACCGCTCGATAATAGCCTGATCACATTCGATCTCCAATTGTTTGACCAATAGAGAATTTCTAGTGTAATAGTCACACCGGGTCAAGTGATCCCTGCGATAAAGCTCGTAACCAATAACCAGAAAGGCTTTACAGAGTATACCAACCGACAACTAAGTTTCTGAAATGCCAACGACATCAAGCTCATAACTCTGAATTAAATCCATCCGTTTCACAAAACCTATAAAGACAGACTTTACATTTATAGGTTTAAATTAATGTGACATATTATCGTTCTAGCTACTATAAGCGAAACAAAACAAAACAAATGCTTACCAGTGTTAATAACAAAAACAATGTAAAATTAAACAAGCTCACTAATAAAAGAATTATTATCCTAAAACGTTCAATAACACAATTCTTTTCTTTATACTACGATCCTTTTCCTATTTGTCACAACGACAAGTCATTAGGTTCAATTTTCAAAAAAATTACTTATAATAATTGGTTATTCCTGGGCAAATATACCGGTTATTGCAATAACCGGTTATTTTTGTCCATCGTTATTAGATAGCCCCAGTTAAATTAAAAGTATAATGAGAGGTGCATGTATTAGTTGTCTAGTGGGTACATCTCATGTTGCTAAGTATAAATAAATTATTAATATTTTATCGGCTACCTCTAAATTTACAATTTAATTTTGGTTTTCAATATTGATAACCGGCGGCCCCTCAAAAAATTGAAGGCGACCCCTTTGTGTGGCGCTATCACTTATAAATTTAAAGATTTAAATGACTGAGCTCATACTTAAAATTTACTCATTAACTATTTTTAATTATTTTTACCTTTAGAGAAGGCCATAAAACTTAAAAACGAAATTTCGATATTTTCGAACATTTCAAAAGTAGTAGGAATTCCGAAACATATTATGAGGTATTAAATGACATAATTTTGGTCTAATTTATCGCTTATAGTTTATCATAGCTCAATTATAGAAATAAATTTTCAAATGATCTATGAAACAGTTTTCATAAGGCACTGAATTTTAATATATATTAATAACTATAGACGTTGTCGTATAAATATTTAAAAATTAATCCTGATTTGATACTGATGAGGGTGAAAAACTTACCTCAATTTTCATTAAAAGTCGTTAATTTACCAATACTGATCGAAAAGTTTCGGCAAATTTGCTCCACTTTTTTACTACCCGCAAATAAATTAAGTCCTAATAGGGTAAAACTGCCTTAATTAATCAGGATTTCGGACTTTTTTTTTCTTTAATATATGAGCTAATGTTCGTCTAAGGGTTAAAAGATAATAATTCATTTTGGCCCTGGGCCAGCATTTCAATTTCTGGGCGTGAATAAGTGGTTGCTTCTCAACTTACCATTTTACAGTCTCATTAATAATAAAGTCAGAAAAAAAGACAGAAAAAAACATTTGCTTCATTATTTTAATTTTTTGATAAAGAACGAATAGGGCGACGAATCGAGATGAAACAGTGCTTTTTAACTACCAATAATGAGGAAGATATAATAAGATCTGTTTATAATTTAAGAAATTTACAATGTAAATTTTGAGGGAAACTATGAGAAAAACGGTGAGAAAAATCTGACATTTTTTCTCTTTTTCTTACCAAACATACAAAAGTTAAAAAACAATATCGATATATATCTTAGATATTTCATAAATGTTTATTTTATTTCATAGATGAATAAGATCATCAGTCATGGACTTTTCTCTACTTCTATATTATTTTTCAATATTTAAATGAGGCAATGGTCGCCCTGATCCTTTTATTATTAGTTTTTTCTTTAAAGAAAACGCACCAAAGAAGTTTTTTAAAAATTAATTTTGTTTTTAGTCATAGTGGCCAATAAAACGACTTTTAGTGGCAAAATAAAATCACACCGAGGCTGGAAGATAAATATTATGTATATGTCGTAAATACACAATGAATAACTTAAACCTAAATTTAAAAGAAAAATTTCTAGAACCGCCAAGTGCAAACAAAACAACAACGATTGTCGAAATAAAAAACTAATATCACTTCTCACACGGCAACAAATGTGTTCCTTGTTCGATTTATTTAATATCATACGCCTAGTACAAGTTTCGTCATAACTGCATAGGGAAAATATTAATACATAGTTTCATTTTTCTCGCTTATATCATGGGTTAAATAATGTAGGGATCGATAGGACACTCAATACTAATTTCTGTGACTGGGTTCTGCGCCTTCCCCTGAGATGTTCATGCACTAGCAAGCACGTAGGCAAAAAAATAATTGATCCACATTTATGACGTTATGGCTTAGAAACCAAGCGGTTTAATGACAAGGGTTTCATGACAAGAGACAAAAGTTTCTTTATGTTCAAAGGACTTAATTGGGTATGAACTTGTAACTAACGTTAGACTTTAATTTCGGCAACAACTTTGTTTTTTCGATTAGGAACCTCTACTTTTTACTGCAGAAATGGAAAGTAGGAAAAATTCTCCGTTCATTGATATAAATATAGCATATGCTTTTCTCACATGCAGAATTCATTTGAAGGTCAATCGCACTTGTATGACAGAAGGGGGTCTTACTCGAAAATAAAAGTTGACCTTGAAATGGCTTTGAAACACAAGTCCACAGAAAAGTTTTCGTTCATGTAATTATAAAAATAAAAAGAAATCTCGGCTAAGCAGACATAAGATTGTCAATAGACATTACTCTCGTGTTCAAAAGTCTCATTTTTCGGATCCGGCGTCTTTCCCTCATTTTGGAGTTGTCCGCACTTTTTAACACGAGAGTAATGTTTATCTTACGTCCGCTTAGCCGATATATATATATATATATATATATATATATATATATATATATATATATATATATATATATATATATATATAAGTATGTAAAGTAAAAAAAAAAGAGTAAAAATTGTTCTTTGTACAATCCCACGACCTCGACAAGTATATTAACCATCAACTTAAGCAATATGAAACGATTTACAACTTTTTTTGTAAAAAGAAGAAAGATTGAATTAAGCATCGCTGCTAATAGCTCTTTTTTTGTAAAGATGGGAGAAAATGAGGTTAGAGAAGATAATATATTCCTTTATTTTTCATCCGAGTTGAATTTTTGTTTGTAAATTTACATAATCTTTTTTACTGTTGAGAGTCCGAAAGCTATTATATTTTCTAATATTGCATACTTCTCGTAGCCCGTAGAAACTCTTAACGTCAGTCGCAAAAGTTACACACATCGCATGTACGCTACTCTGTTCACGTGTTTAATTAATGGGTAAAGTAAATACAACAAATTTCAAATGCATTTCTTTATTAGTGGAACGATATATCCTAGATCTGCAACAAATGTCGAGATCGAATATAAATATTTTGGCATATGTTTTCCTATGCGTTTAACAATAACACTCTTTGCTTTTCAACTGACAATAGCAGGAGATATTTCTGGATTTGTTTAATAAACAAAACTTAGAAGTGTTATTCATCTTGGGAAATCCGAGCTTTTTTTCGAAGACACACTTTAATGTCAATGTTTAAAAATTTGTAAATAATAGTGTTTACTTATATTGAATTTCATTTGTTGATACAATGAAAACCGTAAAAATAGCACTTGTTACAGGATGATTAAAGTAAGAAGTGACTAAAGTCCCGAAGTGGGCTCAATAAGTGGTCTTGACTTCCGTCCAGTTTAACATTTTTGTTTCACATTTTTCTCGCTATTGCGAGAAACTCAGATAATCTTGTGAAACTGCAAAATAACGTCAGACCTACAATTCATTTTTATTGTGAAATTCGTAAGTAGATATTTTAGGAAGTAACTAGCTAAAAGTTTCTGTGATATTCTGCAAATATTTTATATATATATATATATATATATATATATATATATATATATATATATATATATATATATATATATATATATATATATATTTAAGAAGTTGATGCATATCTGGAAATAGTTGAAAATATAGATTAAAGGCATTTTTTTAGTTGTTCTGGCTTTGTATATACGACGTTATAATATCATACACTGTCAAAACTAAATTTACTGCAAATTTAATGTCCATTCTACATTAAATTTAATGATTTTGAACCAAAAATCGTGAATAGTTTACATCTACTTTGAATTTAAAGTAACTCATTCAAATACAGTTCGTTGTGCATTAAATTTGATTAAATGGTACCTTAAATTTCAATAAAATAACAAAAAAGATATTTCAACTTCTGTACATTAAAATTAATTCATATATTCCCTAATACCAAAGGAATTTACATTATTATGTAATATACATTGAATGAGGTTCCGGGAGATGGCGCAACTTGTATTTAACTTTCTGTTTAGTATGACATAAGTTGCTTAAAGGATCTCAATTTTCTCATGGTTAGGTGTATATATCTGCCCCGTACTGATGGGAACCAATAAGTTCGAAACCAGTCTAGATAGCCGACACTACCTATGGGAAAAATATCCACTTTTTCCTGCCAGTTTCCGAATTTTTTGAACTCATATTAATGTTGGTGCATTAAATATGTGATAACATATCTCAGACTCAGTGAACACTGACTGTATATTTAATCTACATAGCCATCTTAAAAAGGAGTGATCAAACTTTAAATTTAACGTATGATTACATTAAATGTAATGAAATAAATTAATTTAGATTAATGCAAGTTATTAAATTTAATGCATTACATTAAATACATTTAATAAACGTTTGTGAAATTTTCTCCCAGCACATTTACATTAAATTTAATGCATTTCCTTTTTACAGTGTACTTATACTCATTTTTAATAATTATAATGAAAGCAGAACTTCACAAAAATAAACATCGTCATTAACTTAAATGACGTATCTTCAAACAGCTGTTTTTTTTTTTGTTTTTATGACAAACTCAAATTATTTAAAAATACTTTGTTAAGTTTAAATATAAGTATCATAACACCTTTTCGTGTTTTTTATTCATGGCTACTTAAGATTTTAAATGAAATAATCACAAAATCCAGCTTGCCTTTTCATTTTAACATAGAGTGTGATATATTATTATAGATATAAATAAAAATTCTACCTTATCATCTAAAAATATATAGGGAGTTCCATTTGAAATAATCAAATTGGATGAATAACTTTTTAACCTCACCTCGTATTAAAGTAATGATTACACCATTCGCTTACCCTTAAAATATTATAAAAACAAATGTTGTATTATATTTTCAAACAAGAACGTTAGAGGGCATTATAAAAATGGTCAACTTTGAATTTTGTCCTGTATCTTCAAAACAAACGAATATTTTTAAGTTGTGTAAGTGGTATTTTTAGTTTATGAATACTACATTAGTTTGCTGCTAACTTTATTAGTTAGCGAGAAATCCGATAAAAGCCTCGAATTTCGGATATCCTGTACATACAAAAAAAAAACAGCGAATGAATTTAGAACCTCCTTCTTTTAGAAGTCTGCTAAAACAAGGAAATTTTAAAATAATCTAACATTTTTGTCTGCAATGTTAATTTTCGTGCCAGTATCTTTCATTTTCCTGCATTGGTTAAGTAAGCAATACTTAGAAGTGTTATTCATCTTAGGAATTTTTTTTCAGAAAACAAATTAATGTCGGTATTTTACAATTTGTAGGTAATAACGTTTTTGTTTTCAAAATTTAATTTTCTAATACAATATTTCGGGCGCCTAGATTGTGGTGAATGATTAATGTTTGAAGACTTCAGACCCACTGATTGGCCACGAGAACCCTCTGGACGACCGGAGTAATTTGCATTGTACGTGGACTTTGTTGTTTAATCTACTTTACATCTTCAAAAATTGATTAATATTTTCATTGCCAACCTTTTTTGAAGATTGAAAATAATTAATTAGAAATTGAGATACTGCAAAAATGTAATACCAAACGCTCCATTCAAAGTATAATTGAATGTAAATCTCTGCAATTGTGCTATTTCTGTGACCGTCACTGTAAGTAACCTAAAATCGGCTTGCTTCTGGTACACCGTTAATAATTTATGACTTGTATTCGTCTTCCTGCAAGACAGTTTTGGAATTAACTGCATTCAATCGCTGCACATAAGTCAAATGAAGTGTAGTACTTAATATCTGAAAAAATAAACGGTATGCAAGGCATTTATCATCAAAACAGAAAATATAAAGAAAAATAATTAAATACCGAACTTTATTGGATTCACTTAAATGGGCTGGTCGTAATAAGTGTGTGATTTGGCAACTTTGTATTTTTATAGTCAATATTTATCTCCGAAACAGTCTAATCTTACTTCTTTATAATAAATAAGTTTACAAAATACTAACATGTTTACTGATCATATTTGAATTTCTCATGGCAAAGTTTCTAATGAGTAACCGTAAAAATCGGCTGTTTTTCGATAGTCGATTACCGATACAGAAAATAGGCACTCGAAATTCTATTTATATCATATTAGTCCATGGGCAATCCTAAGATGAGTATAACTTTGTTTTTCGAAAAAATCCAAAACTATGTCTTATTAAGGGTTGAAGATAATCTAATCCAATATCTAAAAATATGAAGAATCACACTATTCTTAAGAATCGTATTTGACATAAATTACTTGCAAAAATGATCCAGTCTAAAATATCAACCTCAAATATCAATACCGTTCGCATCAAAATAATATCCCTTGTATCAGATGGATGGTTGAAAATTGATAAATTTCACGAAAATGGTAAGACAAAACAGTTCTACAAAAAATGTTTAGAATCGTAGGTTCGGCTATGAAATTCAAATGCATTTTAAGATATTAAGTCCAAGACCAACGTCAAAAAACTCGCACACCTCCAAAAAAAAATATATATATTTAGCACACAACCAACTCTAAAATAGGATAAAAGTGGAATTAATTCTGAAATATAATAAAATCAATTTCAAGAGCGGAGTAAGACAGATTTCTATGTAAGAAATATGTAAATTGTAGGAGTTAGTTAGCTACTACCCGATAAAATTGGCATACGCACCTAAACTGGGGTTAAAACTACCCTTACACGATACCCTACCATGTTATATGTTCTAAGACTAAAAAGTAACTATGAACTTCTCTTCAATAACAAAGCATTTTTGGCGTAGTCTTTGAAAATTACCCCACAAGGGGTAACTCAATCTTTGACGAATGATAGTGTCGAACCAAAAAAAACTAATTCATTAAATACGCCATTTTATCTCTAACCCTGCAGTAGTTCCTTATACTATTTTAAATATTGTAATAGCAACAAAAAAAGTAGTCCTTTGGAAATCACTTAGGTTATTTTAGTCTTTTCAAGTATTTGATGTTTCGAGAACAATATGTTAGTGATCTTTGGTTAAGAATCTACTTCAGTGTGTTTATTGATTGTGTCAGTCGCGATTCTCCTTCAATGATAGATTTGAAAATTCAATATTTATTTTCAGGTTAAAGTTGAGTAAAAACTGTTTATAATTGATTAATTTGACGTAATGAAATATCGTAATATATTTATATCCTTAATTGTGACCTTCAAACAATTTAAATTATGTACTAACAGCTTAAACCAGTTTGTCTGGACCAAGCATTATTTTTCTGTCGAATACCAGTAGGTGGCCACTTTATTTTTTGGAATGCTATTTTTTACGAAACATAAGGACGTGCTGGCGATATTTCACCAACTGTAACTAATAATAAGTGGTGAAGAAAGTTTTTTTTTACCGAACTGACTTATATTAGTTACCCACTGAAAAATATTCTCAATAATTACTTTTTTCTGTGCTTCTATAAACCCGTTTATCTCTACCTCAATATATATCTTAAATGTCTCTCATTTCATTCCATCGATCGTTTTCATGTGTCTCTCGTATGCATTTAAGTTCTGCGGTCAATTTCAGGTCGTGGGTGTCTTCTCTTTTGTAGACCATCATATGGTTTTTAATGAAGGATAGAAATGTTTAATGTCTCTACACATTTCAGCGTGGTATTGCCATTAAACAATAGTCAACAAAACGTCTAAAGAAAATCAAGTCTAAATTTAGATTTTCAATGACTGTTTCCTCCAAATATTCCATGACTAGCTGGGCGACCGCTAATTAAATAGGTAAACCCAATGCACAAGCATCAATTTTTCTTGAATATCTAAATTTAGACTTGATTTTCTTTAAAGGTTTTGTTGACGATTGTTTAATAGGAATTCCCTATGACAAAATAAATTACTGTGGACAACAATTTAATAATTTCTATAGCAAATTTAAATGTACATTAGAATCTGAGGAAAACCGGAAAATAAACTTTCTAGATATGATTCTAATACGCAAAAATAGTAGAATTCAAACGCATTGGTATACGAAACCAACTTGATCGGGAAGATATCTGAACAAATTTTAAAACCATTCAAAAATGCAAAGAAGAAGTGTAATCATGAGCTTGGTTGGCAGAACCATTTTATTAACGTCCCCTACCTTCAGACCCTGGGCTCTAAGAAAAGTTAAAAAACAACACAATTTTAATAGAAAAGATATCAAAGAAATTATTAAAAAATAACATATAAACACTATAACAACCTAAGGACTAAAAACAAGGATGATTCACAACAGGAAACACAAATACGATACATAGTATCTTATACAACAGATTTTTTAGAAAAATGAAAATACATTTAAAAAAAACACAATATTGTTAGATGTCACAAGAGTTACAACTAACTAAACTTAATCTTTACCAAATTGAAAAGCAAAACACCAACTATGAAAACCTCCGATATAGTACATTCGGTTCCGCGTGTCAACTGCCCGGGCATAAATATACAAAAACTCATTGACAAAACATGAAAAGCACACGTTTAATTTCGAAGATATAAAAATAGTTGATAGAAACAAAAATTATCAGAAATTAATAATAAAGGAAATCATAGCTATTAAAAAGGAAAACATATTGTAAATGACATAAACAACCTTAGTCAAATTCACAACAATATAATTTAAATGCAGTATATTCCCTTAATAATATCAAAAATGTATATATCTACTTAAAAGCAAAAACAAATTCCTTTAGTTTCTTGCTCATCATGTCCCCAAATATAAAATGCAAGTCCTTGGTAGTTGTTGATATTAATAATTAGTTTTGATGAAATCTCAAGGTACGTAAAATTTGCCAAAGAGAACCTTTTAAATAATTAATGTTTTAGTTTATGTTTATTGTTTTAAATGTATATTATCATTTCTCAGAAAACTATTTTTTAATATTTGTGGCATTGTCATATTTTTATTATACTTATAATATAATGTTTTTAATTTTAGACAATTAATTTTTGAAAATGTTCCAAATAAAGAACGAAACGTCAAAATAATGAAAAACATATTTTAATGCGGTTTAAGAAAATACATACATATATATATATATATATATATATATATATATATATATATATATTTATATATACATATATGTAATCGAAGGTTCTCGGGCATCCCGTGTATGTGATGAGTCCTTCTCAAGACGGAATGCTCGAAAACCTTCGATTACACATCACACCCGTGAGAATATGCGACATAACATATATATAAAGGGTGTTTTTTTATAGAGGTATAGAACTTTTAAATGGAATAAAACAAAGATGAATTTTTTAAATTGACATTTACTTTATTCGAAAGATAACCTTCTGGCATTATAATTTAAATATGACTTCTGGCCTATGACCGCCACGGCTGGCTCGGACGTAGTCTAATCTGGAGGTCCAATTTTCGATGACTTTTTCCAACATTTGTGGCCGTAAATCGGCTCCAAGTGATCAATCGTTTCGGGCTTATCGGCGTAGACTAGCGACTTCACATATCCCCACAGAAAATAGTCTAGCGGCGTTAAGTCGCACGATCTTGGAGGCCAATTCACGGGTCCGAAACGTGAAACTATGCGGTTACCAAACGTTTCCTTCAATAAATCAATTGTGGCACGAGGTGTGTGACATGTTGCGCCGTTTTGTTGAAACCACAGCTCCTGCACATCATGGTTGTTCAATTGATGAACGAAAAAGTCAGTAATCATGGCTCTATAGCGGTCATCATTGACTGTAACGTTCTGACCAGCATCGTTTTTAAAGAAGTACGGACCAATGATTCCACCAGCCCATAAAGCACACCAAACAGTCAGTTTTTCTGGATGTAACGGTGTCTCAACATACACTTGAGGATTATCATCACTCCAAATACCGCAGTTTTGTTTATTGACCTATCCATTCAAACAAAAGTGAGCTTCATCGCTAAACAAAATTCGCTTATGAAAATCGGGATCAACGGCAATCTTGTTTTGGGCCCATTCACCGAATCTACGCCTTGCTAGGTGATCGTGTGGCTTCAATTCTTGCACGAATTGGATTTTGTAAGCACGCAAACCAAGATCTTTCCACAAAATCTTCCATAAAGTGAATGGACACATATCCAATTCCTGTGCACGATGGCGGATAAACTGATTCGGGTCTTCCTCTACGCTATGCTCTACAGCAGCAATGACTTCTTCTGTACGCACTGTACGACGTCTCTGTGGATGCGTTTTATCATTTAGAGTAAACGTGGTGCGAAAACGTTCCATAGTTAATCGAATTAATTGCTCTGATGGACGATTATGTTGACCGTAAAATGGACGTAGTACGCGATACGTATTTCGAACAGAACCATGATTTTCAAAATAAATTTGCACAATTTGGAAACGTTGTTCAGGCGTCAGTCTATTCATGTTGAAATGCCAAACCAAACTAAACATAAATCACTTGACAGCTGACAAAATGGCCGCCAGTTAAAAAAGTGTTGCCAACTTAAAGTTTTATACCTCTATAAAAAACACCCTTTATATATATATATATATATATATATATATATATATATATATATATATATATATATATATATATACAGGCGCGGATCCAAGGGGGGGGGCGGTGGGGGCGATCACCCCCCCCCCCAAGAGCTTTAAGTTTAGGAAAATGGACCCGAATTTCCTCTTATACTATAGTTTATTCAAGAACTAAAGAGAGTAATAAATCATTTTTTACCCTTTTTCTCTTCGCAAACTGTGTTCTTTAGTCCCGTGTTTTTAGCAAAATTTGTTAGACACGTATATTTTTCATAGGAATGGGTTAGAAATTTTATAATCAAAAATACCGGTTTATAATAATAGACTAAAACGTAGGATTATTCTCTCAAAAAATTCTAAGTTATAATTTAAATACTTACAAAATATCCATTGTCAAAAATACAAAAAGTTAAACATATATAAAAAAATAAAATCGTCCATAAAATAATAAAATATTTTTGGGGCTATCGGTCATTTTATTATTAATTAAAAACATTTTTAGGGTATTTGACGTTTCAGTTTATTTATTTCTTAAACCATGTGCAGAATTACAATTAAACACTAAAAAGGGATTCAAATGTAATTACTTTTTTTATGTTGTAATTAAAATTAAACCTACTTATTTTTATTTCTATTGTACTGATAGCTTAATTTAATTTACTTTTATATATAGAAATACGATACCCCCCAAAAAAAAATAAGATAAACATGTTAATTCTACACGCTTAAGAAAAAGACACAAAAACACAATACTAAAATAATAAAAAACTTACGGCTAATTACAATTAAATATATATAAAATTAAAGAGTGGAACACACTAAAATAAAAATATATAAAAAAAATAAAAAAACATATAAACAACATTAAACAATAAAATACAACAAAAACAAAAATTTAAATAATAAATTGTGTTTATGCTGGTAAACATTATGGATCTAATTCCTAATCAAAGTCAGTGAAACTATCTTCGCTAAAATTAATTATAATTGGTTCCTCTGTTTCACCGATTATAAGATCGAGTTCTCACATTTTGTTTTATTCTTTTATTATATGGATTTTTCCCAATTTTCCGCAGTAACTTTATTCAAAAAAATCTTTCAAAAGTTTAGTTAAATTACTAATTTTATTAATTGTGTTATTTCTAGCAACTCTACCTTTTACTTGAGAGAGATATTTACGTCTCCAACGGACAGTTTCCGGACGATTTATAAGAACAGATTTTCTATCTGGTTTTTCCCAGTAAAAATTAAGTTCTCTGAGCAATTTCCAGAGATCAGTTCTTTTAATTTCAGGTAAATCGCGATCTTTAATGATTTTAGTTAGAATTTTGTAGATGGTTGAGATCTGCTTCTCATAATAAAATGTATATATAACCCCTTTAATTGCAGTTTTCATCTCTTCTTCCAACGAGGTTTTTCGTTTGTCTGTGATCGAATGTAGCTTGGGAGTACTAACAATTCCAGTCGTTTTTTCTCCTTTAGTATTCAGTACATAGTAGATTTTCCAACTCCTGTCATGTTGGAACATATCTCAATAGAGCTTTTAACATTATTGTCTAGATATTGATATCTTAAGGCATCATAAACATTCATCGTAATAAGTTTTTCGTTGAGGAAAAAATGCCCTGGTTTAACGATTTTGGAATAAATATAGAGGTGAAAACCATATCTTTTGGGTATCTCACTATTCTCAAATAATATATAAAAACAAGCGCCAACAAGATAAATCACTAAGAAAAAACTGTAAGTTGTACTTTACTCACTGACAGAAATTAAATTAAACTATCAGAAATTCTATGTTGTAGTAAATTTATAAAACATATTTAAATATAATTAAATATAACTAGATCTACGGCAGTTCTCAGTTACCTGTGGCACTGGAGCAGGTACATTAGAGGTTTCGGTAACAGTTTTATTACTCTCTCTAGTTCTTGAATAGAGTATAGGAGTCTATATGCTTGCGATCGCCCCCTCCCCAAAAAAAAAGCTTTGAGTTCAGGAAAATAGAACCCATTCTGCCTTTTATATTAGGAATGAGTTTGCTGCTTGCACTCCCCCCCCCGTTGACAACTTGTTTTTCTTGCCATAGTGTACTTTTGTGATATCACCGCCCCCCCCAAAGAGAGAGGCTGGATCCGCCCCTGTATATATATATATATATATATATATATATATATATATATATATAGCAATGCACAATTCCAAAATGCCTAGCGGTTTTGGAAGTGTAAATCATTGTCCAAATACACCGTTCCCGACTCCATTTTATTTCGTGAAACCATCTGTAACCAAATTAATGAAAATGTCCTGGATTCTTTTCCCACGCATAATTTTTTTTTGTCATTAAATAATCTAAAACCCAATTTAATATGACTCCTTATATATCAAATATAATTGAGTTATTAACAATAAAGGGTTGAATTTAAATCGCTTTTAACAGTATTTCATAAAGAAATCTAATGAGTTTTTTTGACAAGAAAGAGTTTTTTTTTTGCGTGGGAAGAGGAAGTTCTTCCATTTAAATAAAAACTTTTTAGCAGACTTGTAATTTGAATTTTAATTTTTATTTAATCAAAACTTTTAAATAAACAGTATGATAATAATCTTACAGATCAAATTTCATTTTTGAGCAAAAAGTTTTGGAATTCTCTCTTTTATCTTTAATTTTTAATTTATCTTGTTGATAGACGGTCAAATTACGGTATTGAGTGTGACTCGTTGTATATTGTGTTATTCCTCATTGGTATTTGGTTTCGAAGAGCCTGAGTGAATACCTGTATACGTCACTCCATTGCGTTATTAAATCACTTAATAACATTAGAAGCAATTCATTTAGTGACAGATTATTTAGCTAGCTAATTAGTGAAAATGAAGAAGATTTGATGTCTCCGTTATCAACGCCACTTTAATTCAAAACAAACAAACAAACAAATAACCTTAAATATATCACTTTTTTGAGACAACACTGAATTAAGGTGCGCTACTTAAACTTATTATACGAACTTTCTTGGCAAAAAAATGTCGTAATAGTCCGGGAGCCCAGTGGGTTTTCGTAGCCGACGAGAACATATGGCTCCACCAAAGTTTTTCATATGTATTTTGACACTTTGTTTACGAATACTGACTGTGGATTATCGAGAGATGGTCAAGTAATTTATTATAAATGAAAAGATTGTTTATAATTAAAAAAAAGTTTCTGTAAATTAAATATTCGTATTCGTATTCCTCGGCAGATTCTAAACAAAAAGTGTCTCTTGTGATTGTTCCGTCCGACATATATTTTTTGAGTTAAAAATCGTCAAACATTTGAAAAACGGCGTTTTTTGCCACATTTCAACTTTTGATTAAATAAATATTTTCAAATTCTGCAATTGATAGCTCAAGTCAAGAACTACAAGCTGAGATTAATCGCAATGAGAAAATGTAATATTTTTATTGCTCTTTAATGTTATTAACTAATAGTGTTTCACAATATATAAGGTATGCGCAGCCGTTTATGAAGGGAAGTGGAAGTCTACTTACAGGCGTTCACCTAGTGTACGTAATCCATTGTAGCTTACGCTTATCGTTGCATTAATACCTTATATATATATATATATATATATATATATATATATATATATATATATATATATATATATATATATATATATATCTGTTTTTATTTATTAATTATAAGTATCCAATCATAAAATAAACAATATCTTAGCATAAGGCACTTCAGTTATTGTAACTATGTTTGAGAGCGTGCGGGTTGATGTCTATTCTGCATAATAAATACAATCCCTGTTTACGAGGCAGATTTGAAAACTCCATGCAAAGTCAGCGAGATGGCACTACTGGTACGTATCGAGGCTATTTTCAGCGAGTAGCATCTCCTAGAAGAACACACACCAAGTTTCAGCCGGCTGGGTCTATTTCTTTGTGTTTGACATTCGTTTGAAGCGAAGAAGTCGAGTGATTCTTCAAAAATGGACGAAAAAGGATTTTGTGTGTTGATTACTTTATGAAAGGCAAAACACCTCAGGAGAGTAAACAGAAGCTTGATAAATATTATGGTGACTATGCACCTTCAATAGAACAGTTTATAAGTGGTTTCAAAATTTTCCATATGAGCACAACAGACGTTGAACGTTCTGGATGCCCTGGTGAGGCTAGTATTCCAGAAATCATTGACAATATCAAATAAAATTCGTAAGATTGCTAGTACTATGGGCATCTCGAATGGTACATAATATTTTACACCAACATTTGCACATGAAAAAGCTCAGCCAGATGGGTGCCGCGATTGCACACGATTGGCTAAAAACGAAATTGTGTGAAGTGTTGCAAGAACGGTTTACAGTTGTTCCAGCGAAATTCTTAGGACTTTAAGTATTGTTTCTTCACTGTGGATGAAACATGGATACATCACTATACTTCTGAAATCAAAGAACAATCTAAACAATGGATTGCCAATGGGAAATCTGTATCAAAAAAGGCGAAGACCATTTCTTTGGCCGGGAAGTTTATGGCAACTATCTTTTGAGATTCGCAAGGAATAACTTTCATCGACTATCTAGAAAAGGGTAAAACTATTACAGGTAAATATTATTTATCGTTATTGGACCTTTTAAAAACCAAGCTGCAAGAAAAACGTCCACGATTGGCCCACAAAAAAAAATCATTTTCCATCATGACAACGCACTAGCTCACGCCTCAGCAGTTGCTAGTCTAAGGATGTCCTATGCTCTACATGACCTGACTTTTAGTATTTCAGGAAACAGGGATAAGATAATATCGAATAACACCATATATCCGTTAAAAATAAAATTTCATTAAGGTTCTGAACTAACTAATTTCCTGCTGGATTATTCGGGACATTTTTTTGCCAAGAAAGTTTTTGAAATATTGTTTAATAAGTTTAAGCGGCGCGCCTTGATTTTATAATTTTGACAAATTGCCTTAAAAATAACAAAAAATTTGGAACCAGTGTTGTTTCAAAAAACGGATGTGTTTAAGGTTTATATATATATATATATATATATATATATATATATATATATATATATATATATTATCTCTATAATGATCGCTCTGTATCTTAAATTTTTACCTAATTGGCACAAAGTGAACGTTTAAGCAAAAATTTGCCTAGCACGGATGCAATTATCTGCTTGTCAAATAAATATTCAAGATCGCCCACCTTGAATATATTTTTCATATTTGAGAGTATTTACCCAGGATTAGCAGGTTATAACCCCAGGTAAACAAAAAAAGCTCACATAACCATTTTTTGCTTCAAGTTATAAAGTTTAAAGGTATCATATTTTGCTTCCTATTCGCATTTTCATCTGATTTGCGGCAAGGGCGGTTTTTTCCTTTATAAAGGTATTTTATCCCTTGCGGAGAAAAAAGGTAAAAACTCGTTCATTGTTAAAAACAACACTAAAAATTTCAACAAAAAGAAAGGTAAGAAAACTTTAAAAACGACAGACATGATGTACCTACAAAATATCTGAAAACTAATAAATAAATAAGTTAATTTAAAACGTATGCGCCTCTCGAATTACTAGTTTTGAGGGTATTTAAAAATACTTCAAACGAATACTTTTTAGGAAAACAAAAGTTGTTAAAAAAAAAGGGAAAATATTTCGTCTTGTATGTGAGGGTTAACGAATGCTTAGCAATAAATCTAGAGTGCTATGAAGATTTATTGGCTGTTTATAAAATGCCTATTTGACAGTTGTCACATTTTGTGATTCATGACCGCTCATAAACATAAACAAACCTATAAAAAGAAGACTTTCGTCAACCACAAGAAGTAGTATGATATTAAAAAGGGTTACTTTTTATATTATAAGAAATACGAGAGTCAATAAAGTAACCCATACAACCCACAGAATCGTGAATAACTTTATTTTCCTTTATCAAAGATCAGTATTTTTTCAATTTCCTTAATAAGCAAATATCTTTGCTTTATCTATGTTATTAACCATCAGTACAAAGCAACATTGCTTCAGTTCAGTCTCATACATTACGTATACTTGAACTAAATAAATAAAAAATTATTTTTATATTTTAACGTCAGATTTAAAAGAATACTTTTCTTTGTAATTTTTTGATATACATTTCTTCGTTGGGAAGTGTGCCTCCTGAAAATTTTCTTTTCATTTTCGAGTATTCCACTAAGCAGTTTTAATACGAGGTGTGTTCAGAAAATAACGGGAATTTTTTAATTTTGCGGGTATGGAGAGTCCGATTGTCAAAATTTATTTTTATCATGTTGGTATACATGCCCCTGAAGTATGATAAAATTTTCAGATGTATTCATTGTTTACTTTGTCTGTGGCAGCCTCTAAGGTTAGATGTATCTTTATGAGCTCGGCGATTTTCGTTGGTTAAAAGAAATGGATCAAAGAATTTATATCAAAGTTTGCGTAAAAAAAGGAAATTAAGTGTAACAAAGTGTGTGAAATGTTAACAAAGGCTTATGGTGAGTTTGCTATGAGTAAAACAAGAGTTTACGCGTGGTATAAGCGTTTCCAAGATGGCCGTGAAGACGTTGAAGACGACGAACGCCCCAGACGCCCCAGCACATCCACAACCGATGAAAACGTGGAAAAAGTGAAAGAAATGATTATACTACGAGGTTAAATGGTCAATAAGGAGTACTACCTACAAGTTCAACGCCGTTTGGGTGAAGCAATCCGAAAAAAACGCCCGGATTTGTGGAAAAACAATTCATGGCTTTTGCATCACTATAATGCACCTGCTCACACTTCATTGCTTGTTCGTGAATTTTTGGCCAAAAACAATACTGTAACAATGCCCCAGCCACCATATTCGCCAGACATGGCTCCGTGTGACTTTTTCCTAATTCCAAAAATTAAAGGGCCGTCATTTTACAAGCATAGATGGCATTAAAAGCGCATCGCTGAAAGAGTTAAAGGCTATCCCAAAGATCGAGTTTGAAAAATGTTTCGAGGATTGGAAGAAGCGTTGGCACAAGTGCATAACAGCTAATGGGGACTATTTTGAAGACGACAACGGTGATGTAGATGAATGAATAGATATTTTTTTCAAAAAACGAAAATTCCCGTTATTTTCTGAACACACCTCGTATATTAACAAATAAAATTTACATGAGTTTTATACAGAGATCGTCCTTATAATTTTTTCATATCCTAATTATTAAATATTAGCGGGTAACAATCAGCTAATTACTGATTTTAAAGTATGAATTTATGATATCTATGTTTCAAAAGTACTTATATATTAATCTAATTACGAGGGTGGCTTAATATATAACGACCAAATGGCTAGGCCCAATTAAATATGTAGCCATAAAGTTTCCTTCCTACGAATAAATAATCTATGGTTTCGAGTCATTCTGATACTAATTCGTTGTTTGCCAGTTGCTCAAATATTAAAGAAGAATGAATAAAACTGAACGTGGTGTGAATTATTTTTTCGGGAAAGCCAAGGAAATTCGTGAAAGGATTTTATCTACATTGGTGATTCGTGTCCTTCCTATGAAACTGTTTAACTTTGAGTAAATGAATGATATGCATCAAAGAATGATATCTGAGCAGAAACACTTCATTTTACGAGTGTTTGAGAAAATGGACAAAACTTGCCTTTAAAAAAGCATATTCGATCCGCTGGAAACGTAATAGTGTCAATTTTTTAGCAAGGGAAATATATATTAGTGGATGAATTTTGCAAAACAATCATTTTTATCCATATCACATTCAACTTCTTCAAGAAACGTACTAATAATGATCATGAAAGGTGACTAATTTTTTGTCACTCGACACAACAACAAATTCCAGATTTTTTTACAATTTGTGTATTATTGATGAGGCAACATTTCACAAAAATGGAAATATCAATATTCATAAATTTCATTATTATGCCACGAATAGTCAAAATGGGTGGTCTCTAACATTCGGGGTGGAATTATTGGAAATGTTGTCATCAGTTCATATTTCTTGGAAGAATAGCTTACTGCCGACCGATATATTCAGTATTTAAGAAAAGATCTTAGACCATTATTACACCAAGTACCTATTAATGTTCGTAAGCCCTTGCTTCAAAAAAGCGTATTCCATTGGCTGGAAATGTAATTGTGTCAGTTTTTTAGCAAGAGAAATATTCATTAGTAAATGAATTTTTGCAAAACAATCATTTTCATTCATTCTACATTCAACTTCTCCAAGAACTGTACGATAATGATTATGAAAAGTGACTAATTTTTTGTCACTGGGCACAACAACATATTTCAAAGAGAATTCAGATTTTTTACATTCTGTTTTTTATTGATGAAACAACATTTCACAAAAATGGAAATATCAATAGACATAATTTTCATTATTATACCACTTAAACTACGGACCACGAATATTCTAAATGAGTGGTCTCTAACGTTTGGGATGGAATTATTGGAAATGTTGTCATCAGTTCATATTTCTTGGAAGAATGGCTTACTGCCACCGATATATTCAGTATTTGAGACAATATCTTAAGCCATTATTACACCAAGTATATCATAATGTTCGTAAGCGCTTGCTTCAAAAAAAAAGCGTATTCTATCCGCTGGAAACGTAATAGTGCAAGTTTTTCGGGACCAAAAGAGAATTTTCCTAATTGACTATCTTGAAAAGGGGATAATTATTACCAGAAAATACTATGCTTCAGATATTATAATTATTTTTGCATGTGTTGGTGCGCTGTTTCAGTTTTACTTTAATTTTAATATTTTCCATCTATTTCCTTTCATACGATATCAGGTATTGTTCGTGGTACTTCATTTTTAAAATTAATTAAGTTTCTGGTAAAAAACTTCACTACATGAGTTCTAACTTTGAAAGCGCTATGTATTAAAGTTGGAGTTGTATTTAACTTAATTGAGGAACGAAATGACAAAGTAATAAATTTGCTAGATTTGTGGTCACATTAAATAAAACTAAAAAACATATATTAAATTGGTGTCACCACTGGCGAAAAAATAAGAACAAATGCTAACCTTCAGTAATTTATTGGTGCTCAGTCAATCGATACATGTAAAAAAATAACATCAATGATTAAATTAGAATAAATTTATTTTACCCAGAGTCTTCCTTACTCTAAATTTCTACTTTTAATTTTATTCGTATTAAAATTCTTGTTGCTTTTAATTAAAAAAGGACTACAATTTAAGCCTTTACATCCTTTTTATTCCATCTTTTACATAATCTTTTGCCTTGTTTGCAGAAATTTGGGATAATTTTGACCAGAATTAGCATTTATGTAGAATATTTATTATAACAAACTTTAATTAAAGCAAGAGACCCTTAATTTGGTGCAAATCAGCTCTTTTTTCAACAGATAAATTGGTTCACAATTAAAGAAATTCCTACAAAAAGAATCTTTGTTAAAAATTGAGATCCTAATAAGGATAGGATTATGGTTTGGGGTGCTATCTTAAAATTGCTTCACAAAAAAGTTGTTAACTTTTCGAACCGTAGCTAAGATTCTGGTACTTTTTCAAAAGTCTGCTGTTTAAATTGGCTAAGCAATGCATCAGTAGCTTGAATTTTGAAAATTAGCGGGAATTACTCATATAGTACCTTGATCATTTCCTGGTGAATATTTTGAAGATCAATTTAAAAAAATATGTATGATTTGGTTGAGTTTGAAAGGTAAAATATTTGGGAATTGCAAAAAGGTAAATGACCTGACCTGACCTGACAAAGCATTTTTGATCTCAGATTCATATTCAGCGGCCCTAAAACATGAAAGTATTGTATTCTGGACTAGTGGAAACGGACTTTTATTTCTTCATAGTCAATGTTATATCAAATATTATTTTTATAGTTTTCTTTTTCTTTAAATATAGTATTCTTATTACTGTTCAATGAAAAACCTGTTCGATCATCTCCTGTCAAATATTATGAAGATCAATTCAAAAGAAAACGTGTAAGATTTAAAATATTCTAGACTCGCATAAGGCTAAATGACTGGTATTACTAATTTTAGATTGATATTCAGCGGTCTTGAAAACAAGAAATTATTGTGTTCCACAAAAGTGGAAACAAACTATTATATCTCGCAGTTATTATTACATTAAATATTATTTTCATAGTATCTATATATTTGTTTAAATAAAAATTATTCTTATTACTTTTCCACGAAAACTTGGTTTGATTATCTTCTAGCAAATGTTTTGAAGATTTTGAAGATCAACTTGAAAAATTATATATGGTACGGTTGAGTTTGAAGAGTCAATAGATTGAATCGCAAAAAGTCAAATGACCTGAGCCAACAGAGATATTTTTAATCTCGGATTGAAACCATGAAAGTATTATACGAGGTTTGTCCCAAAAGTATCGAGCCTACCTTCATATCTCCGCATTGGTGTTATTCTTTATCATCCGGTGAGTGACATCCTTCAAAGTAGTCCCCATTTAATTGAATAACATGTTACCAGCTGTGTTTCCACTTCCTAGAGCCGTCCTGGAAGTCAGTTTTTGGAATTGCCTTCAGTGCATTCGTCGCATTAGTTTCAACCGTCTCTTTGTCATCGAACCGGTGTCCTTTGAGCGTCATTTTTAATCTGGTATACTTCTTGAGTACATTTTCATCATTAGAAACCATATATATATATATATATATATATATATATATATATATATATATATATATATATATATATATACTATAAAAATAATAGCTGCGGAGAAATAAAAGTCTGGTTTCACTAGTCTGGAACATAATACTTTCATATTTCAATAATGCCTCTGTCAGGTCGAGTCATTTAACTTTCTGCGTTCCAAGAATATTTTAGCTCTTCAAACTTAATCGAATCATAATATTTATCAGAAGATAATCGAACCGGTTTTTCATTGAAAATTAATAGAAATAATTTCTGCATATAATTTTATAAGTACTATAAATATAGTATTTGATGTAACAATGACTGAGAAGAAATAAAAGTTTATTTCTGCTAATCCAGAACACGATGCTTTTATATTTTTAAAGTTGCTGTATAAGAATTTCAGATCGAAAATTTTCGATTCAAGAATATTTAAACCCTTCCAACTCAACGAAACCACACATTTTTTCTAATTAATCATCGAAATATTTGTCGGAAGATGATAAGTGCAGTTTTTCACTGAAAAATATTAGGAATAATTTATGTAAACAAATACATAGGTGCTATAAGAATATTATTTTTATGTAACAATGACTGTGGGGAAATAAAAGTTCGTTTCCGTGAAGCGTCAAATTTTTTTTTACGTTGTTTCGAATAAAAGGTATCCGGTAATGTGGAGGCAGGAATCTCCAGATACAAAACACATATGTTATGTTTTATGATTAACCTACCAATGAACATAAATTGGACAAAAATTGGAGAATAGCTTTGATGTAAATGTAAAGTCAAAAACAAATTTATCTAAATTTAATTGCTTTAACAGGAATGAAATGTCTAATAAAAAGCCAATGTGTTTTGATGAAACAAGGATTTTTAAAAATAGATTTATTTGTTCTGAGATTGACAGCCAAATTAATTTCAGTGCAATGTGGCTAACCATTGTTTTAAATTGTGAATTTGCAAAGCGAAAATAAAATTTTTATCGGATTCTTTTTTAAATTTTAAATCTGTTGTTAAATGTAGGGTTTATAAAAAAATATTATCACACACACACATATACATGTATGTGCCTGGCATTTTTTTATATTTTGCACAAACCATTATATTACTATCAGATACATCGAACAGTATTTCGAATCCTCAACTGATACATTGATTGATTGATTTAGCATAAACTTTAAAACCCTTCCACACAGTCTTTAAAGTTTTTAATAGCATAAAATTTGGTGGCAAGCATATAGTTTTAATAATTCCTCATAATCAGAACTCGCAAGGAGTTACGTCTGGTGATCAAACAGACCAAAGTAAAGGTGCAATTTCTCCAGCTCAATGTATAACAAATATAAAGGGTGTTTTTTTATAGAGGTATAGAACTTTGAGTTGGCAACACTTTTTTAACTGGCGGCCATTTTGTCAGCTGTCAAGTGATTTATGTTTAGTTTGGTTTGGCATTTCAACATGAATAGACTGACGCCTGAACAACGCTTCCAAATTGTGCAAATTTATTTTGAAAATCATGGTTCTGTTCGAAATACGTATCGCGCACTACGTCCATTTTACGGTCAACATAATCGTCCATCAGAGCAATTAATTCGATTAACTATGGAACGTTTTCGCACCACGTTTACTCTAAATGATAATACACATCCACAGAGACGTCGTACAGTGCGTACAGAAGAAGTGATTGCTGCTGTAGAGCGTAGCGTAGAGGAAGACCCGAATCCGCCATCGTGCACAGGAATTGGATATGTGTCCATTCACTTTATGGAAGATTTTGCGGAAAGATCTTGGTTTGCGTGCTTACAAAATCCAACTCGTGCAAGAATTGAAGCCACAAGATCACCTAGCAAGGCGTAGATTCGGTGAATGGGCGCACAACAAGATTGCCGTTGATCCCGATTTTCATAAGCGAATTTTGTTTAGCGATGAAGCTCACTTTTGTTTGAATGGATACGTCAATAAACAAAACTGCGGTATTTGGAGTGATGATAATCCTCAAGTGGTTGTGAGACACCGTTACATCCAGAAAAACTGACTGTTTGGTGTGCTTTATGGGCTGATGGAATCATTGGTCCGTACTTCTTTAAAAACGATGCTGGTCAGAACGTTACAGTCAATGATGACCGCTATAGAGCCATGATTACTGACTTTTTCGTTCATCAATTGAATAACCATGATGTGCAGGAGCTGTGGTTTCAACAAGACGGCGCAACATGTCACACAGCTCGTGCCACAATTGATTTATTGAAGGAAATGTTTGGTAACCGCATAGTTTCACGTTTCGGACCCGTGAATTGGCCTCCAAGATCGTGCGACTTAACGCCGCTGGACTATTTTCTGTGGGGATATGTTAAGTCGCTAGTCTACGCCGATAAGCCCGAAACGATTGATCACTTGGAGGACAACATTCGCCGCGTTATTGCCGATATACGGCCACAAATGTTGGAAAAAGTCATCGAAAATTGGACCTCCAGATTAGACTACATTCGAGCCAGCCGTGGCGGTCATATGCCAGAAGTCATATTTAAATTATAATGCCAGAAGGTTATCTTTCGAATAAAGTAAATTTCATGTCAATTTAAAAAATTCATCTTTGTTTTATTCCATTTAAAAGTTCTATACCTTTATAAAAAACACCCTTTATAATAGAAGTTACGAATATTTGAAGGAGGCAAGTGTGACACATATGCAATAATTTCAGTAAATTTTTGTATATCATTCTTGTGCAAATTAGTCATGGCTAGTGAATTTGCGTTTACAACAAACGTATTTAAGAGCAAGAGGAGAAAATTTATAGCCAGATTCACTAAGAAGATTTAAGATTTAAACCCGATCTAGTTATCATGAAATTTAAATCCAATAGTCGGCCAGTTTTGTTTTGCTTACGATATTGTCGTAATTTATATTATATATGTCAACAAATAGACGCTTATATAGGGATATTAAGGATAAGAACCTAGCGATAAAGCCTTAAAATATGTAAGTTCTTTATTTTTGCCGGTTCAATAATAAAAGAAAATGATTTCTTTATCCTAATATTTTTCGGGTTTAATACTTGCTTGATCTATTGTTGTTCTTGTCAGTTTAACCCCTCTGCTGTCAGTTTAGGATGGTTTTAAATTTAAATTATGTTAGTGAATCCGGCTGTTAGAGTTTTATTTCTATGGCATGGTAAATGCGCCTATAGATTGATGATGGTGCCATTCCATCTTCGGTCTGTATATTATTAGGAATTTAAACGGTAACGATGATCAATCACTGACCTTTAAATGGAGCATGGCTCTTGTATACTGTTGAGGAAAAAACGGCGAAACGTGAACGAAAAGGTGTCTTTCTGCGCATTAAATGCCAGTTGTATTTGAAAAATGCGTACTTATTGGCATGAACACAACCGATTTACTGCTATCGATCAGCTAATTTAATGGCATCACTCGTAAATAAACAGTGACATTTTATGTTGTGTGGTTTTGGCCTTGTCAATTATAAGCGATTTAGATGGATTTATAGGGTTTTAAGTGTCTTGTTTATTTGTGTGTTATATTTCGTGTAATGACCTCGTTAAGGAGCATGCATATGTGTTCATGTTTTCACATTGTAAATTTCCCATTTGTATGATAAACTTCACGAGCCCAATAATGTTTTTCTCTAGGTAATCAATTTGCAAATCTTTCCTTTTGACTCCGCAATTTTGCCAACTTCAGTATCTTAAGTTTAGTATGTGTTTTTTTACCCTTATTCTTTTAAGATTAAAATTGCGATGGTCGAGCAATACTCATCTAGCAATTTATCCTGAATTTTACACAAAATTATCTATGTATGTAGCTTCTGGAAATCCAATATAAACCTGTGATTTTTTACAAAGTTAATTTATATTCTTTCAACGTCTGTAACCTTAAGAAAAGAAATCCAGATATTTTTATAACATAATGCCTTTTTAATAATTCTGAACACAAAGAAAAGTAGGAAATTTATAAAGAGGATTTGAATGAATTTACAATTTTATGTTGTAATATGATGTTTTAAGTTCCAAAAAAACCTTTTTTTTTGAGGTTTTATCCTAAACATTTCTTTTGTAACGAAAATATATAAATGATAGGATGAATTCCTAAAGAATAAAGGAATTTAAATTTTCTTCCCAATTTTCATTTTTTAAACATTTTTTCGACGTCTTTCCTCCTTTGTATGTATATATTATAAAAAACTTAGAAGAACACATATGTCTTGGAATTTTGTTGTAAAAAATAATTTCATAGTTGGAAAATTGACTTTTACCTAAATATTAATAAAAAATATACGAGTGTAGCTGTTTATATTTCGGAAACCAGCAACAATGACGTTATCTGATATATTCATTGTTAGATTCGGCCTTGAATGCCTGCAGCCATGGTGAGACGTAAAGAGCCCAATGATCGAAGATCTAGTATCATCACTTTCTTCTGCTAAAATATAATAAGATTACTCTTACGTGAGTACCAGGACACAAGAGCATCTTGGTCAATAAAAATAAACAATTTGCAAGACTAGGGTTTGCTACCACATTTATCGGATCGGAACCATAGTTTGGTATTACCAAGGCTGCTATTTGTGGATGAATATTCTGGCCAAACCAGAACTACTAGAACTTCACTGAGAGCCAAGGGCTCACGAGCAAACCATCTGGCCAATTAGGGCATGCATTTAAGCAGCCAACGGATTAAGCTGGTGATTGGACTAATAACTGGCAGCTTAAGGATATATCTAAACACCATGGGCAAGTATAATGAAAAATGTTCTATAACATGATCATAAGATTGTATTCATATTGACAACATTCCCACTTCCTCCAGGGAACATTCACTAATCCCAAATATCATAAGGATGAAGCTCTGTGGGGACCCTTTGCATGTTGTTGGGCCCTAAGCGATGGACAGAATCCGTATCAATAAAGAACTGGAGGATCTATATGGAAACACTAATATTGTACGAGAAATAAAATCTGAGCGACTGCAGTGGGCGGGACACGTAAGAAGACTACCAGATAGTCGCACAGTAAAACGCGTGTGGGAGGAAGCACCGGTAGGGAAAAGACCATTGGGACGCCCTCGCCTCCGATGGAAAGACAATATTACCAAAGATAAAAAGGCAATGCATATTGATAATCCGCTAGATGCCATGGCAGACCGGCAGCAATGGAGGAGTATTGTGAAGTCGGCAAAGACCCACCCAGGGTTGTGAGCCATGAAGTAAGTAAGATAAGGTTCAATCCCTTGATATTAGGCAGAAGACTCTTCGATATTACGCCAATTATTGATTGAATTATGGGGATGGTTTGGACGTTACTCGTCCCCTACTGTCTGCGTAAGTATATTTCCAGGTCTTCGTATTTGGCAATATTTCCATTATGTTTGTCCCTTAGATTGTTATAGTTAGGGATAGCGACTTCTATTAGTGTGGTTTGCTTGAATGTTTTATTCACTAAAATTATGTCTGATCTGTTATGTGCCATAGTATAATCTGCACGCGTATAGCTTGTGCTCGTTATTCTCCAGTACAGATTCAGGGCTGTTTTCATAGTATGGCACTTTGTCTATCTGAAAGTGTTTGAATTTCTCTGCTAACTCTTGATTGCTGATTTTCGCGACTGAGTTGTGTCTATATTTGTACTTCAATGCGGCAAATGCTTGGCCTTCATATCAGTATTGGTTGTTCTAGATCGATGGGTATTTGATATGTATTTCAGATAGTTTCTCGAAGATAACCTGTTCTTGGATAGCTAATAAGAAGCCCGGAGGCTTGTCCTGACATTAATCTGCACTTCGACGACAATTTGTCAACGTTTTTCTAGTTGACCTCATTTGAATGTCGTCCATGAAGGAGCTTCAATAGCAAGGCTTAAAGCTTCCCTTGGCCTGGTTGGAAATGAGAAGTTAGGTCAAGATTCCTCAATCGCAGAGTTATTGGGTCGTCTGAATGGCATATTGCCCAGTAGAGCCCAAAAGACTTTAATAGCTTGTGAAAATATACAAATTTGTAAGTTGTTGGTCCAATTGCTTACCATTATCAACCATCTTCTTTCGTGGTATCTTGCTAGCATTATCCGTTCAGTAGGATTACGAAGTTGATGTTTGTGTGCCTTTATTAGAAGTATTCTGACTTTCTTCTGCAGATTTTCTATGTCCGTCCTGCTCCATTTTACAATTCCGAAAGAGTAATTTAGTGCAGATGACCCATAGGCGCTTTAAATAGACTTTTATCATTTAAATTTGTTCGCCCTACCTGCTTCACCCGTTTCATAAACTTGTTGACCAATTCTTTCTGGCTTTTCATGCCCAAGTATTTATAAGTTTGTTTTGCCTCCATTGCTGTAATAGTTTGACCATTCTGCATCTCAAATGCTTCTGGTTGTATTTTTCCTTTAGTTGTGTTTAAAATGCGGCGTTTATATATAATGAACTAACCTACATAACTGGAGAACTCTTTCACAATTTTGTGCATTTGTTCAAGCTGATATCTGGTAACAGCCATCAATTTAAGATCATGCACATACAGACGATGATTTAGTCTCACCACCTCTTCACAATTGTTCTTAATACTGACACATCTAGAGCTCATGGCAAAGCATAACCATAATGGGCTCAATGAATCTCTCTGAAATATTCCCCTGAGTATTGGGACTCTGTATGTCTCGATGTTGTTGTTGGAAAGTATTTGCATTTGAATTTTAGTTCTCCAAGTTGACATGAGGTGTTTTATATAGGACATAATATATATGTTGACTCTATGTATTCTCAGGATAGCTGTCAGCTAGACATGTGGCATTGAGTTTAAGGGTTCTTGATAGTCCATGTAGGCGGCGAAAATATTTCATCGTTTGACATAGGCCTGATTGCATATAACGGAATCGATAATAAGTTGCACCTTGCAACCCGTTATGTCAAACAGTATGTGATTACTTTGTACAGCGTAGGAAGACAGGTGATTGCTGATACTTTGGTAAGAGATGCATGAGACTGTTATCGACTTTCAAGCCAAACGGATTCGCATTCCCTCCAGGGAATATTGCTTGATACCAGGCATACAAAGATACCAAAAGTATCAAGCTCTGTGGGGACGCTTTCCATGTTATCGGATCCTAGATGACGTGGTCTGCTGTATTTCCTACCTACTTTTGGACGGTTTGAGCGGTTGCAAGGAGAACTGCTTTCTGAATCGGTTTATACAGATGCTCACTTAGGCCCAGTCCCTTGATGTTCTGCAGGGGGTTTTTTGGTATCACTCCAATAGTTGATAAAATTACAGGAATTGTTTGGACGCTGTTCATTGCCCATCGTCTTGGAATTTGCACCCCAAGGTTTCTGTATATGACGATCGTCTCACTGAATTTGGGCCTTAGGTTGTTGTTAAGTATAGCAATATCAATTAGTGTAGTTCGCCTAGAAATTTTATCTAATATAATGTCTGGCCTATTATGAGAAACTCTTTAATCTATTAGAACCGTTTGATTCCAATATAGCTTGAACTCGTTGTTCTCAAGAATAGGCTCCGGGTTGTATTTGTAGTAAGGCACTTTTCCTACCTGCAATAGATTTAACTTGTCTACTAACTCTTGGTGGAATATCTTAGCGGCTGAGTTGTGAGATTGTTTTTATTAGTATTTTTATTATACCCAAAGGTTCATTTTTGTATTTTACGTAGATCTCAATAAATTTTACCACTTTTATGACATCATCTTTAAGGGCTTATAGCTCCCTATAGAAGCATTTACAAATACATGTTCTTACACATTTTTTTTCATTTATTTTAATTAAAATTATCCCTGAAGTTTTATCATCATTATTTCTCGATATTCTATATAAAAAGTGACAAAATAATCACCAACATTACACAGTTTTTAAAACATTTTAGAATAAAACACCTTTTTGGTGAAGATCTACAAATGGTTTGTATTTCTTCATGTATGTACAAAACGTAGATGTTTTTATTGTGTGAGATTTTAGATGACAGTTATAATCGATATCGTTTGTTCAATTTTAATTTCAAAATGTAATCAGAACTGGGTATCTTTTTTATTTCACATTTTAAGCTGTAAACTTACAAGATAATATAAATATTAACATTAATTGGAATTTCCAGTCGTATTCATAAATTTTTAATATTTAAAATGCATATAAACTCACATTCTAATGTAAAACAATACAACAATAGTAAAAAAATAAACATTCTATTTTTACGATCGAGCTTCGTTTAGTATCGCTTTATGTTTTAATGTGCGAACGTTTCTTGAGAACGTCAAAAGTTATTTAGACAATAAATTATCGAATAAAAATCATGGCAATAAAAAAGTTATGTCATTTATACAGGAATTCACGCGGGTTGGGTGAACCGAATATATATTTTAATATCATAAAAAAGTTTTGTTATGGCTATCCTTCGAACTTCACTTATAATGTAATCATTTATAAACAGAAGTGATATACAAACTTGCTTATGGACATTTATTTGGTTGTAAAATATTTGTAACCACTTATACAGGGTGATCTTGTTGGATGAGTAGCATTATAGCACATATATTATGCATTTCTATGGAATAATTAAATAGTTCAAACCTTGTTCCTTGAATTCTTTGCTTTTTTTATCATTTTGAATTCATTATTTTTACATATATTTATATTATACTAGCTTTCGCCCACGACGTCGTACGCATAGTGGGCGACATCAGACATCGTAATAGAACAACCAATCAACCATGATTCTATCCCTAAAATAGTAATTTTGGGCAAATTTTCATTCTTTATTTTACCCCCAATAGTATGAATTTTCAAAAAAGTTTGGCAGAGTACAGTAACATTTTTTTCCTACCATAAGCCTATATATTAATTTTTAGATTTCTAACTACTAAAATGAAAAACTTTGATACATACTTTCATCCCTATTTTACTACTTAAGAGATGAGTTTTTTTTAAAAAAGAATGATATAGTAAACATTTTTTCTAACTATAAACCTATATACCAATTTTTACATCTCTAACTACCAAAATGAAGAACTTTCATCGGCTATTTTACCCCCTTAAAAGATGAATTTTTAAAAACGAATGATTCAGTAAACATTTTTTTCTAACCATAAGCCTATAAACTAATTTTCATATTTCCAACTACCAAAAGGAAGAACTTTCATATAAATTTTTATTCCCAATTTTACCTTCTTAAAAGTTGAATTGTTAAAAAAGAATGATAGAGTGAAAATTTTTTCTCACCATGAGCTTATATACTAATTTTTACATTTCTACCTATCAAAATCAAGAAAATGAAGAACTTTCATACAAATTCTCAACCCCTATTTTAACCCCTTAGGGAATGAATTTCCAACAATTCTTTCTTAGTGCTTATTTACCTCATATGCATAATTTTATCCTTCCAGATCCAGCAGTTTTGGCTGTGCTGCCAGTCACTTTATTTATATACATACATACATATATATATATATATATATATATATATATATATATATATATATATATATCCAACGCGAGCACGACCAAAGTTTTATAAATTTTTTTTAGTAAACCGTTTTTAGCGACAAAGTTTCCCAAAATGTAACTTGGTACATAGAAAAAAAAAATTTTGGATATTTTTTGGTATTTTCCAACATGTCAAGAGTATAAGACCATGGTCAATTCTCCTCAAGTAGTTAATTAAATATTTATTGTGTTATGCTAATTATTTATTTATATTTGTTATTTATTTGTTAAAAAATAGATTTTATTGACCTTGAGTCAAGCATAACCTTAAAGAAATATAGAAAGTTAAGTAAATATTACGTCAATTAATGTATCCCGTTAAAATTTTATAATAGAGAATTGAGTTTTGCGATTCACCTTAATGAACACCCACTATTATGGAAGTCGAGTAATATATGGATAGGCGTCACCAATGAAAATCCTGTTAACAGAGTTAACATCAATAAAGAAATAAAATTGTACAGAATGCCTTTAAAAAGTATGTACAAAACGCTAGCGTACATTTTTTAGTCTAAAATATGAGAACTCAATTACCTTAGTCCAAAAGCCAATAGTTTCTGAAATACAGGGTGTCAGAGTTATAACATTTTTTTGAATACTTTTCTTAATAATAGCTCGAATTGAACTAAATTTAGTACTTTGTTAATATCTAGATCTGATTACAGTTTCGATCTACACTGCAGTGGGTGCCAACAGCAGCAGTTTGCATACATCTAAAGCTTAATAACTTTTTGTGCTTTGCTATAATAAATTTCAAATTCAAAATTCTTATTCCTTGACATGTTTTTCCAAAAAAGTTATATCCAGTAGATGTTGCTTCAAGCAACCGTTTCTGAGATAATCGAATTTAAATATTTTATTGCGTACTGAGACTCGTCGTAGCCCCTCGTCGCGTTTTGTATAGATCTTTTAAAGACACCCAATATAGCCAGGAATGACAGCTAAAAGTTACTCAACAAAACAATTTCAAAATATTAATATCTAGGCTACAACGGTCAAAGTTTAACTTCTGTACACTAATTCTCAAATTATTATCGCTCGAAAAAAGTTTCTAAAAGTTTTATATTTAACAAAGATTTTCTATATGACTCTATCTTAACAAATCTAAAAAGTTTTTCAATCTATGAAAGTAACTTCATCTCTTTGTGGTGGAAAAAATATTCTCAGTGCTGACTTTTAGATATTTATTTGTTAGAGTGGTTATCTGAGCTTAAATAGACATGACACCTCACATTAAGAAAGAGAAGGGATGCAGCCTATGCCTTTTTACTAATGTTCGGTGTTTGTGATTGTTTTTAAACAGCAACCATTTTATATGTGGCAAACAAACGATGGGATCATAAGTGGTTTTTAATATCTTTATAAGTAAAAACTGGCAGTTATTAATAAAAAAGATTAGACATTATTATGATCACTTGTTCTGCATATTATAACAAAAGTCACAGTGAAAAAAAGGAGCTCGGAGTTACACTTCTCAGAAAAAAATGATAATGGCCTTTTAGCAGACTTTACATTCATTTTTTTAGGTACTTAGAGTAATACTTTTTGTATGTTATTGCCAGTTGCATACCACGTGTTTAAATTGAGTTATTTAGGATAGTTTTAACATTTTTTTATAATTTGTCATTTAAACATCATTTTTTTTCAAATATTGCATATTTCCAGAAGCGAAGGGATTTTTTTAAATTTTAACAAATTATCTTCTGGAACAATTTTTTAAATTATTCTGATCTTTTTAAGAAAAATTTTAAAACGTGTAATAAAACCTGTAATTTTTTAAGATTTCATAAGGATTTAGAAAAACGTAAATTATGAAGTTTTTATTAATAGGAAAATTGAAGATTGGGAACTATAAACACATTCTAGATTTTGTTCCAAACATTTTAAGGAATACTATTTTTACAAGACCAGCACCAAACAAGAGTTCATTTGATCAGTGAAGCTATATCAAAGATTTTTCCTGAATTACCAAAATACCTGCAATTTTTTATTCAATTTACTGTCAATTGTGTGTGGGGGAATGTTATGGTTAAATTTTACTTTTTTGTGGTTAAACGGTTTATAATTTATTGATCTTTTTTTATCCTTCTTGTAGTTTGGCTACACATTGTCTCGTCTTCTTCAAATGTGAAGTCAAATTAGCGTCGAGAGCATTGTTTTGTTATATTTTCAATACAACATATATGGTTATTTATATACCTGGGTGTTTGATTGTTATGTAATTAATAGAATTGTTAATTGTAATATAAAGAATATGATTTTTTGTTAAAATATTGTTGCGCACATGAATAAATAAATAAAATATACTTATACACTTTCAGCCAGATTCACTAAGAAGATTTAAGATTTAAACCCGATTTAGTTGCCATGAAATTTAAATTTTATTGTCGGACAGTTTTGTTTGGCTTATGATATTGTCCTAATTTATATTTCATATTTCAACAAATAAACGGTTATTTAGGGATAATAAGGATAAGAACCTTGCGATAAAACCTTGAAATATGTAAGAAAAATAGTTGTATTCCGAAAATAAATAAACTTCTTCATTTTTGCAGGTACATTAGTAAAACAAAATGATTTTCGATTCTTGTGTTTTTGGGGTTGACTTATTATTACTCTTGTCAGTTTAACTCCCCTGCTGTCAATTTAGGGTAGTTTTAAATTTAAACCGTTTTAGTGAATCCAGTTGTTTATGTTTCTGTATTTAAGCAATAATGTAATCTCTATAAGCATCTACTAATAGCCCAATACATATTTATATATATATATATATATATATAATATATATATATATATATATATATATATATATATATATATATATATATATATATATATATCCAACGCGAGCACGGCCAAATGTTTATGCACTATATTAAAGTGTGCCCACGAATGGGGTATCGCACCCAATTAAATATCAATATTTTTGATTTTACGGGGAAAATTAATTCTTGATAAATTGGTTTGCTAGCCTTCAAATTTCAAAAACAGTGATCAAAGTCACAGGATGTTCAAAATATCCCAAAAAGGTAGAGTTAATCTTAAATAAAATACTATTACTAGTATCTTTTTTATTTCATTTAATTAAGTTGTTCCAAAATAGTTTGATAAAAAAATAAAAAAATTAATTTGACCTTTAATTAATTTTTTTCTAAGCAATGTTCTGAAACCTTAACAATAAGTTTGAAATAAAAAGATAATTATTTCACATGTTGACTAGTATACATTTTACTATTTTTTTCCTGAATTTTTCTTACACAGATGCAATCATATTTGTTATGTTGGTACAATAGCTTCCAAACATTTTTTTAGTAAGTCAGTAATATCGTTGTGGTAAACCTTTTGCTTTAAGTAACCCCATAGACAATAATCTAAAGGGGTGAGATCAGGCGACCGAGCAAGCCTGAAAATCCATTTATCCTGAAAATGAATGTCTAACCAGTTTATCATTCGTAGTGGAGAGTGAGTAGAATATTTGTTTTGTTGAAAAAAAAATCACCAAAATTCCCCAGAATTAAATATTCAAGATTTTTGTTTGGTTTGGAAAATTTATTATTTATCAAGTGCCAACTAATGAAAGCGATTTTATTGTGCCAGCTAAAATGATGATATAAAACTTGGAGGCAATTTTTAATATATTTTGAAAAGTAAAAAGGATTGTGGCAAAATATAAACATTGTGATGGCTTAAGTTATCTCTACAAAATTATTATTTACGTGGAAAAATATTTTATTGTAAAAGAACTGCTAAGACCAATCTATCTTAATAAATTTTTTCTTTAAAACAAAAATTACTTCCATCTTCAAGTTATTGTGAAATATTATATTCTCTATATCAAGTTTTAATAATTTAATTAAGAACTTTTCTTCTAAAATAGGTGTTTCTATTCCCAAGTACGAAAACACTTTATTTTGAAAAAGAAGAAAAATATATGTAAATCTTAAAATAGCTTGATCAATACATCAAAACAAAATATTGAAGCCTTATTGTCAGAACATGCTCCACGGAAATATTTTTTTTATCTTCTTCATTAAATAATCCTTGTCTTATAATTTTCAAACTTGATGTATCTTACTGCATAGATGTCGATGGGCTTATAGGTCTGGGCTATTAGTAGATGCTTATAGAGTTTACATTGTTGCTTAAATACAGAGACATAAACAACCGGACTCACTAAAACAGTTTAATTTTAAAACCGCCCTAAATTGACAGCAGGGGAGTTAAACTTATAAGAGTAATAATAAGTCAACCCCAAAAATACAAGAATCAAAAAATTATTTTGTGTTACTAATGAACCGGCAAAAATGACGAACTTTATTTATTTTCGGAATACAACTATTTTTCTTACATATTTCAAGGTTTTATCGCAAGGTTCTTATCCGTATTATCTCTATATAAGCGTTTATTTGTTGAAATATGTAATATAAATTATGACAATATCATAAGCCAAACAAAACTGGCCGACAATAAAATTTAAATTTCATGGCAACTAGATCGGGTTTAAATCCTAAATATTCTTATTGAATCTGGCTGAAAGTGTATAAGCATATTTTACTTATTTATTCATGTGCGCAACAATATTTTAACAAAAAATCATATTCTCTATATTACAATTAACAATTCTATTAATTACATAACAACCAAACACCTAGGTAAATAAATAAACATATATGCTGTATTGAAAATATAACAAAACAATGCTCTCGACGCTAATTTAACTTCACATTTGTAGAAGACGAGACAATGTGTAGCCAAACTACAAGAAAGGTAAAAAAGATCAATAAATTATAAACCATTTAACCAAAAAAAAAAGTAAAATTTAACCATAACATTCCTCCACATACAGTTGATAGTAAATTGAATAAAGAATTGCAGGTATTTTGGTAGTTCAGGAAAAATCTTTGATCTAGCTTCACTGATCAAAGGAACTCTTGTTTGGGTGCTGGTCTTGAAAATATAACTTTCCTTAAAATGTTTGGAACAAAGTCTAGAATGTGTTTATGGTTTCCAATCTAAAATTTTCCTATTAATAAAAACTTCACAATTTACGTTTTTCTAAATCCTTATAAAATCTAAAAAAAATACAGGTTTTATTACATTTTTTAAAATTTTTCTTAAAAAGATCAGAATAATTTAAAAAAAATTTTTCAAGAAGATAATTTTTTAAAAGCCTTCGCTTCTGGAAATATGCAAAATTTGAAAAAAAAATGTCGTTTAAACGACAAATTATAAAAAATTTTTAAAACTATCATAAATAACTCTATTTAAACACGTAGTATGCAACTGGCATTAACATAAAAAAGTATTACTCTAAGTACCTAAAAAAATGAATATAAAATCTGCTAAAAGGCCGTTATTATTTTTTCCCGAGAAGTGTAATGCCGAGCTCCTTTTTTCACTGTGACTTTTGGTATAATATGCAGAACAAGTGATCATAATAGTGTCTAATCTTTTTTATTAATAACTGCCACTTTTTACTTATAAAAATATTAAAAACCACTTATGATCCCATCGTTTGTTTGCCACATATAAAATGGTTGCTGTTTAAAAACAATCACAAACACCGAACATTAGTGAAAAGGCATGCGCTGCTTCCCTTCTCTTTCTTAATGTGAGGTGTCATATCCATTTAAGCTCAGAGAACCACTCTAACAATTAAATATCTAAAAGTCAGCACTGATAATATTTTTTCCACCACAAAGAGATGAAGTTACATTCATAGATTGAAAAACTTTTTAGAGTTGTTAAGATAGAGTCGTATAGAAAATCTTTGTTAAATATTAAAACTTTTTGAAACTTTTTCCGAGCGATAATAATTTGAGAATTAGTGCTACGACGAGTCTCAGTAAGCAATAAAATATTTAAATTCGATTATTTCAGAAACGGCTGCTTGAAGCGACATCTACTGAGTATAACTTTTTTGGAAAAACATGTCAAGGAATAAGAATTTTGAATTAGAAATTTATTATACCAAGCCACAAAAAAGTTATAAAGCTTTAGATGTTTGCGAACTGCTGCTGGCGGCACCCACGGCAGTGTAGATCGAAACTGTAATCAGATCTAGATTTTCGATCCTAAAAAATCACAAAGTACTAAATTTAGTACAATTCAAGCTATTATTAAGATAAGTATTAAAAAAAATGTTATATATTGGCTTGTCGACTAAGATAATTGAGTCCCCATATTTTAGACTGAAAAATGTACGCTAGCGTTTGGTACATACTTTTTAAAGGCATTCTGTACAATTTTTTTTCTTTATTGATGTTAACTCTGTTAAAAGAGATATTCATTGGTGACGCCTATCCATATATTACTCGACATCCATAATAGTGGGTGTTCATTAAGGTGAATGGCAAAACTCAATTCTCTATTATAAAATTTTAACGGGATAGATTAACTGACGTAATTTACTTAACTTTCTATATTTCTTTAAGGTTATGGTTGATTCTAGGTCAATACAATCTATTTTCTAACAAATAAGTAAAAAATATAAATAAATAATTAGCATAACGCAATAAATATTTAATTAACGAGAATTGACCATTGTCTTATACTCTGACATGTTGGAGAATACCAAAAAATATCCAACAATTTTTTTTTCTACATCCTCAATTACATTTTGGGGGTGTACCTCCAAAGTTTGTCACTAAAAACGGTTTACTGAAAAAATAATGTTTATAAAATCCTTTTCGTAAATGCACATAATTTCACACGAAAAAATCAGCTTTTTACGTTATACGGCAAATAACATTTTTATAAAATGAAGAATTTTAAAGAAAATCAGACAAAATGAATTTTTTTTTGTACGCCATATTAGATCCGCCATATTGAGTTTTTTAAGAATAATTTCAGATTTGTTATGTGTGACCCCGAAATCTCCTCCATACCAATATTGGAAAAAATCGGACGAAATTTTTTTTGTATACATAGCGGTGGAATTGAGAACCTCCATTTACACTGTTAAAAATAACCTTAAATTTAATGCAAATTTAATGTAGATTCTACATTAAATTTAATGATTTTGTACCAAAAACCGTGAATAATTTAAATTTACTTTAAATTTAAAGCAAATTCATTGAAATATCAGTTCGCTGTACATTAAATTTGAATAAATGGTATCTTAAATTTCAATGAGGTAAGTGAAAAAATATTTCAACTTTCTGTACATTAAAACTAATTCCCATGTACCTTAACATTAAAGGAATTCATATTATTATTCATGTTCTGAACTTTTTATTGAGTATGATGTAATTTGCTTAAAGGACTCAATTTTCTTATGATGAGGTGTACATGTCTGCCGGTACTGACGGAAACCAATGAGTTCAAACCCGGTGTACCGATGACGGTATATTCCCTACGGGAAAAATTTCCACCTTTCCTGGTAGCAGAATTTTTTGACCTCATATCAATGTTGGTGCATTAAATATGTGATAACATATCTTAAATTTAATGAACACTGGCTGTATATTTAATGTACATAGTCATCTTAAAAAGTAATGATGAAACTTTAAATTTAATGTATGATTACATTAAATTTAATGGAATACATTAGTTTAGATTAATGTAAAAATTATTAAATTTAATGCATTTTCTTTTTACAGTGTATAAGTCGGTTAAAAATAGTCTTTGGTAATGAACTTGGGTAGTTTACACCCCTAGAAAAGCAATTCAGGACGTAAGAAAAATACTTGTTGGTTTTTTTTACCATATTCCAATATATCATAGAATGAGATAAATCGGAAACCCTTTTTTTAAGTTGATGTGATAAAGCAATTTATATATCAGATTCGTTGTTCGCGCTTTAGTATTCATACTGGAATATAGGTTTATGTTTAAGAATGATATTTTTTATGAACATAGGCCATTATTAATTTTTTTTTAATTTTTTGTCCATTTTTGAGGTTAGGAAAAACTAAGACCTGATGGGGTAAATCTGGACTTCAACTACAGCGTTAGCTGTATAGCTGTTGATCAAAAGACATATTTTTTTGGGCGATGGTTTTAAGAATCAAGCTCAATATCTGAACGCTTAATATTGAGCAATAAAATTGCCAAAATCTCAGAAACATTATTTGAGGCATAAATAATTTTGAAATTTATGGATCCGAAAACCGGAGAAAAATCGATCTTTTCGAGGTTACTTTTTTAGTTATTTTTAAAACTAAACTTCGGTGTAAAAATGTCTCGAAAGTTTGGGATGATGCACGTTTTTCTTTTTTAAATTACCCGAAGTTAAAAAATGTAAATATTTTTGTTTTTGCGTACTTGTTCTTACTTCTTGAAACTGTTACAAAATATATTTCAACTAGTTTATCAGTGCAGAAATATAAAATATTGTTTTTGTTCCGAATGTATGAAAGAAATTTAACTTTAAATGAGAAAACTTCATAAAAGTTTTAAAATATTAGTTTTTTCCACTTTACGAAACACAAATTCAACTAGTTTTTTGTCGGTGAATTAAATCGTTATATTTTAAGGCGGATATTGGGATTAAAAGTTTAGCGAAAAAGCGGAAAAATGCTTATTAAAATATATGTTTCTTTTAGTTTAAAAAAATGTATTTTTTTTTATAAAATTCTTTTTGACACAGAAACCTGATATAAAGATAAGTTAATAACACGATAATAATATCTATTTATTAATCCAATAAGGTACTATGTTTTAAAAATAAATACCATTGAGATTAAAAACTAATGAGACAAAATATAAGGCGTCGCTCTAATATAACTGAACGTGCAATAAGAAACCAACTAAAATTACCGAAAAAAAATCTGAAAATTGTATTTTGGTGTAATGCTTCAGAATGTTGTTATTCGTAATTCTGAAAAGATATGTTTTTACCATTGTTTGGAATAAGATTATCTAAACAACATACAGGGTGTCTCTAAAAGATTAGTACAAAACGCTAGTGCAAATTTTTGGCGTTAAAATATCAGGATCTAGACCAATTTACCTTAGTCCATGAGGTATCCTTAATAATAGCTTGAGTTGCACTAAATTCGGTTCATTGTTCTTTTTTGGATGAGAAATCAAGATCTGATTACAGTTTCGATATACATTGCAGAGGGGGTCACCAACAGCACTTCGTGTTCGTCTTAAGCTTTATAACCCTTTTGTGTCTCGTATACAAAATTTCTAATTAAAAATCCTTATTTCCTGATATCTTTTATCCAAAAAATGTATACATAAGAGGTATCTCTTTATGTCGCCGTTCCTGAGATAATCAATCAATAATAATATTTTATTGCGTACTGAAACTCGTCGAAGCCCTCCATCATACTTTATCAAGTCTTACGAGTGGACCAAGAAATTCGAAACGTGTTTAAGAACCAACAGACGAACAATAAAAAAAATTATATAGCAACGAACTAACAATGATATTAATGTAAGAAAGATTTCGCAAACAATAATAATAACACACAAAGTTAATGATAAACCAAAACGGAAACATTTTATTAATTTTATTTTTTAATTAGACTCAAATGGCCTCGGTTTTCATTTACACAAGAAAGCTGAACTTCATGCTATCCATTTCTGATTCTCAACATAAAATGTTTACTGAATTTTGTATTCGTGTGCATAATTCTTTTTCGATGTTTACAGGTCTATAGTATATAGTACTCTGGATAAGAGTTTCCCATAAAATGTAATCAATAGGCATTAAATCCGGTAAGCAGGGTGGCTAATTTGCAGGAGTATCATTTCCTTCGTCGGTCCATCAATTTTGAAAATTCTGATTTAAATGAATGAAGTATGGGGGGTGCATCATCCTGCATGAACCACATGTATTGTCTAGTAGCCAATGGAAGCTCATCCAATAAATTTAACAAATTTATTAGGCGTTTCCTAGAACCTATAATTCAAACAATCTAAACGAGATGGTAGGATAATGGGACCAATAATAAATTAGTTAATGATCTCTACTCATACGTAAATTTCAAATTCATGTTGATAATGATACGGGTTTTCGTCAGTATAAACATGTTTATTGTATAAATTTGTCATGCCTCTTCTTGTAAAGCAACACCCATCGATAAATACATTTTTTTTAAATTAAATATTACATCGATTGTTCTTTGTTCATTAATGAATTGACAGAAGCTTAGTCTCAATTCCAGGTCGAGAGGTACAACTCCTTGTACTGTCTGAAGATGAAATGAATGTAACAGGTGTTCTCTTAAAGTTATATTTACTGTTCCTTTAAAAACTCCAAGTTTCAAACTTAAGTATTTGTTGCTCAGGCTCAGATTTTCTTCAACTTGTTCTTCAATTTCTTTCTCAATCTTCTGTTTCCTAATTATAAGATTACGTCCATAATCAATCGTTGCTGGAGCAAAATTACCGGTTTTTTGGGGACGCCTCTGTTAATGGCTTAGCATGCTTTGGCTTATAGGTTGCCGATCAGGGTAAATAACTCAACCCCCCTATTTGTGTGCGCGTTCTATCTCCAAAACCCATCATGCATAATATTTCAATTCTTTGACGTTCCGAGTTAACGAAACGTTTGAACACACTGGTTTCGCCTACCAAGAACGTTAAATAATTATTTAAAAGATACAAAATACTAATATCTAATGTTAAAACTATTTTTTTGTGACATTGGATATACAAAACTTTTGGTGGAAGATCTTGCAAATTAAAGAATTTTTTCTTAACATTTTTCTTATGTAACCAATTTCGCCGTAAGTAAAAAATGTGCCATTTTTGATTCTGAAATAAAAAATGAGGTTTTGCAATTATAAAAAAATATCGATGACTTCTTAGCTCCTTCTTGAGTTGCCCTTTATATTTCGGTATCATGCAAAAAACTACACTAAAAATAAATACAAACAAGTACCCATTTATTATCAACCAGCTGAGTTTTTCAAAGTTTTTAAATTAATGTTTATACAAGGTCAGAAACGAACAACTTCCAAAATACACAAGGATGGTAGACATAACAAGACGATTAATACTGCTCAAATAGGACTTTGTAGGACATTAAAAGGTAAGACTACCTGAAAAAAGTAGATTGGCATGGACTCTAATTGCACGCAACAGAAATAAATGGAAGGATTTAACGGTGGGATATGCTCAACTTTGGAGGCAAGGGTCTGAAAAATAGAGAATAAACTCTAGAATGCATTTCATACTTTTCTTTCAGGATTCTTTGGAGTAGTTTCAAAGTTGACGCCTTAAAAAAGTTCTTTCTTTTATTTTGGACTCATTTAAAAAAAAATTTCCTTGAAATATAGAAAACATTTTATTCTTTGTTCAAGGCTGAAAGAAAAATGGACCTAATTATCTGCAGAGTAGAGGTAGAAAATACATTTTTCTTATCAATCAATACGTCCACTACTAAAATCGATGCAGATATTTCGTTGATTTTCATGGTATTTTACGCTTTAAGCTACAGGAACACAAGGCAATTTATTTCGATTACATAGCAAAACATCTATTAAACTGGTTTAGAAGAAGATAGAAGGTTCCCACTGATGACGTTTATATGACAGTTTAAGGTCAGTCATTAAGTTGGAAACATCATGAGTAATAATTATGGGGTTAGACTGATAAAAATATGTCTATTCTATGAAGGTCGTTATGAGGGTTAATTCCAAATATCTCCCCTGATGTTCTTCAAAAATTTCTTGACAGGGAAAAATGAATAACATCGCATTATTTGATGCTGTTGACCCTTTCCCTCAAACCTGATGTGTGATTCATTTCCAATTCAGTTTGTTAAGTTAAAATTACACATAGAACCCATTAGTTTTAGAGAGGGGATTAATGCACAACGATAAAATTATTCTATATCTTTCTTATCTTTAGAGTGATGTGTTTTAATCATCTCTCTAAGAAAAACAGATTGTTGAGTAACGTTAGAAAAAATGTTGTTTAAAAAGACGTTTACCAGTGAGTCAAAGACTTTAGGAAACTGGAATATTAAGGCCATGGAACAAATTTTTTTAACATTACCTTTATTGTTTTTGGCGATAGGGAATACAAAAAAGAGTGCCATATCACCAAGACTAAATATTACCAACGAAACAGTTTCTCGTACTTGTTTTCAACAATTTGTTAACCGAAATGAGTGAACTTTTCTGTTCTTTTTACAAAAATTAAACTATTACAATAAATATTTTATATTTTCTGTTGGCTCTACATTTACCTGTCTGAATTTGAGAGCAGTGAAAAATGTGTTAAAAATAATTGCTTTTGAGTAAAAAAGTTAAACCTTTTTAAAAACTTTTTGTGAAACTTTCACGCAGATATTCCCTTCTTTTACATGAAAAAAGACCAGATAACGACCAGGTGATCATAAATTTAAATTTAATTTGTTTTTTTATCTTCAACGACCTGCCTGATGTTTTGTTTTTTGTAGTCTTTTTAACCCAAAGGAAATAAAGGTTTTCATTTTATTCTGTTTTTTATTGATATAAGGCCACTTCGAATAGATATGAATTTTTATTCGTATAAAAATGGTAAACACATTTTAAGGCTTCGTGTGAGTGTTTCGTAACTTTAGCTTTATTAATACAATATTAAGTTTACATTCTGCAAGTTCTTCTTAGAAAAATCTTTTATTGACCAAAATGTCTGTTCACAGAATTACGAACAATTCTAAATGGTTGAAGATACATCATACTTAATCAGAGAAAATATAATATCATAATAAATTATTCAGAAATATTTGGAAATGTCACACATTTTGAATCTTGTGAACCAGTCTTAATTTACTTTCTGAATAAGAAGCCAATTTTTAAGTTTACACCGTACGTTCGTCATACTCCTGTATTGAAAATAAACCCTATATTAGTGCAAAATAGTCTCTATTATGTTTCTTGGGGATTCAATAGTGGAATTAACTAAGCGCAATCTTGGGCACTATATATTTTTCCATGTTGATGAACAAAAACAAGCTTCATATTTTGTTAACAAGGAACCCAAATTTTATTGTTTCCAGTTAAAATAAGTCTCGCTATTTTGACACTTACTTACTAATTAAAGATATATTCCGCAGCCCTAGAAATTGGAGATTTGGTAACGAGATAGTGTAGAAAGAAGCAAATATTTAGAAATGTGTTACATTTTTGCTCCTAAGGAGATCCATTCGCTGCACATGAGTCAACAAATAGTGTAGTAGTACCCAATATTTGACAAATTAAAATAAAATACTAATAAAAAATAAAATAATTTAAAAATAAATAATTTGCAAGACATTTATCATTTCAATAGAAAATATTAATAAAAAAATAAATAAATACGGAACTTCATTTGACTCATTTAAAACAGCTGGTCACTAACTAGTGTGTGATTTGGCAACGTTGTGTTTTTACTGCTTATGCTTATCTCCGAGGAAGTCTAACATTACTCTTTCATAGTAAATAAGTTTAATCCTGATTTTCGAATGCTAAATTTGTAAGTCTGAATTAAAAAAAATGTGAATATCACTCCACAGGATGTGGATGTTTATATATAAAAACCGAATGATATAAATAAAACTTAATTTTTATTTGTGTTGTAAAAATTGTGACATACTAATATCATTAAGACATGTGGATAAAAAGGAAATTCTTGAGTATTTTTCATGTAAAATGCATAAAATGTAAGAATATAATAGTACAAATTTAGTTCATACAAGTAGTTATAACGAAGATAATTAACATCATAAACTTAACAATATTATCTTCAGATTAGCTGTTATTATATATATATATATATATATATATATATATATATATATATATATATAATATATATATATATATATATATATATATATATATATATATATATATATATATATATATATATATATATATATATATATATATATATATATATCTATATATATATATCTATACAGTGCATTATGTTTGGTAACAGATTGAATAATCAATTTACAGTAACGTTTGATGATACAACAATAACATCAGTTGAGAGCGCTGTTGTTTTGGGACTAAACGTCGATAGAAGGTTGGACTGGGGGGGGGGGGGCGCACATCGAGAGAGTTGCCACTAGAATATCTCAGTATTGTTTCGCATTAAGAATTATTTCGGAGAGAGTTGGAATCGATGCAGCTCTGTCAGCTTACCATGCATTTGTACAGTCCAGACTCAGATATGGTTTGATATTTTGGGGCAATTCCTGTGATGTTAATAGAATTTTGATTCTGAAAAAAGATGTCTACGATGTATTTTTGTAATGAAACAACAAGACAGTTGTAGGACTATGTTTATTAGTAACAATATTTTGACGGTTATAGGTATGTATATTTTGGATTCGGTGATGTTTATTGTTGATAACAGGGATCTTTTTGAGGGTGCATCTATTAAACATAACTTCATTACTAGAAATAAAACAAATCTGCTTTCTGATAAATATAACTTTAGTTTTTTGCAGAAAAATGTCGAGTTTTCTATAATAAAAATTTTTAATTCTTTACCTGAAAAAGTACATTTACTACCGAGAAATAGATTAAAGTGTGTCCTGAAAATCTTTTTATGTAAAAAAGCCTTCTATACATTGAAAGAGTTTTATGAGTGTAATAAAGGCAGTATTGTCTCGAATTAGAATTTTTGTTATTGGCTATTATTAAATTTTGAATGTATGTAAGTGTACTTGTTATTTAATTTTCGTCTCATTTATAATATTGCCATTTATCTTAAGTTTTAGTTGTTTTTTTTTACCACATTAACTTGATAGAATTATTCAAGAAAGATATTTAAAACTGTATAATTATTGTTGAGGTTTTTTCTTTTTAATTTTTTTTCTTTTTTTATCTACAGCTGAGAATGAACTATAATTTTTATTGTGATGTTTATTACAGTAATGATATTTTTTTTGACATTGTTCCATGCCCTTATGGTTTTTTTTTTGTAAGTAATACTTATTGGAATAAATAAAGACTTATCTATCTATTTATCTATCTATCTATCTATCTATATATATCTATATCTATATCTATATCTATATCTATATCTATATCTATATCTATATCTATATCTATATCTATATCTATATCTATATCTATATCTATATCTATATCTATATCTATATCTATATCTATATCTATATCTATATCTATATCTATATCTATATCTATATCTATATCTATATCTATATCTATATCTATATCTATATCTATATCTATATCTATATCTATATCTATATCTATATCTATATCTATCTATCTATATATATATATATATATATATATATATATATATATATATATATATATATATATATATATATATTCATAGCCAATTTCTTTTCTTCATAAAAGAACCTAAACCCAAGAAAAGACAAAATAAAGAAAAAATGATATAATCTATGGTTCAAGAATCAAGAAAATATAATATTAATAGTTTGGGTTGAAGCTACTAATAAGGACCTAAATCCAAGAAAAGACAAAATAAGGAAAAAATGATAAATTGTGTTTTATCGAAATTTACTCAAACTGTGCAACCTCTAACACGGGAAGGATATGATGGAGCGAAGTTTGCATTTACTGTTCGCATTTTACTTCACTTACACATCGAGTTTCATATAGTTGTATGTTGGCTGAATGTGATTTCAGTATAATGTGGATATATCCATTGGTATTGCATCTCATACGGAGGAATCCGTGAAAGCCGCATAAACATATATATACGACATCTGGCGAGAGGTCGGCGAAGCCGCGACCAGTGTTGCATGCTTCCATCTGATCTATCCTGTACACAAGCAGGTTCTTGTCGGTACCCTGATGAGTCTAGTAACAGGCGAAACATGTACTTCTGCCGATCACTGTACGGGGAGAGTAAATTTTTGAATTTCTTCTCGGTATGGTGGTACAGGTAGGTCATCACCCCATTGTGGTGGGAATCGAATAAATTGTGTTTTATCGCAATTTATTCAAACTGTGCAACCTCTAACATGGGAAGGATATGATGGAGGGGAGTTTGCATTTACTGTTCGCATTTTACTTTACTTACACACCGAGTTGCACATAATTGTACGTTGGTTGAATATGATTTCAGCACTACAATAGCATAATGTGGATATATCCACTACTATTGCATCTCATACGGAGGAATTCGTGATAGCCGCATAAATATATGTATGCCATCCGACGAGACGTCGGCAAAGCTGCGTTCAGTGTTGCATGTTTCCTTCCGATCTGTCCTGTACACAATCAGGTGCATGTCGGTACCCTGATGAATCTAGTAAGAGATGAAACATATACCTCTGCCGATCACTGTACGGGGAGGGTAAGTTTTGAATTTCTTTTCGGTATGGTGGTACAGGTCGGCCCCCCATGGTGGTGGAATGGGATAAGTTGTGTTTTATCACAATTTATTCAAACTGTGCAACCTCTCACACGGGAAGAATATGATGGAGTGAAGTTTGCATTTACCGTTCGCATTTTACTTCACTTACACACCGAGTTGCATATAGTTGTACGTTGGCTGAATATAATTTCAGCATTATAACAGCATCATGTGGATATATCGATTGCCATTGCATCTCACACGGAGGAATCCGTGAAAGCCGTATAAACATATATAGGCCATCCGGCGAGAGGGCGAAGCCGCATTCAGTGTTGCATGCTTCCTTCTGATCTGTCCTGTGCACAAGCGGGTGCATGTCGGTACTCTGATGAGTTTAGTAAGAAACGAAACATGTACCTCTGCTGATCACTGTACGGAAAGGGTAAGTTCTGACTTTCTTCTCGGTATGGTGGTACAGGTAGACCATCTTTCCTTGGTGGTGGAATGGGATAAATTGTGTTTTATCGCAATTTTTTCAAACTGTGCAACCTCTAACACGGGAAGAATATTATATATATATATATATATATATATATATATATATATATATATATACATATATTCGTATTTATTAAAAAACTTCTGAATTAAATATTCCAGCAACACCAATACATTGCTTAAACGGCATAAAAAAATTGTAGAAGTAGCTAATAATAAAGGAGTAGGAAATAATCTTATTAAACACATGGCAAACAAACTCATCCGGCTGCAAAAAAAAAAAATCAGCGTGATGAAATTGAAACAAGTGTCTGCTATTTTTAACCGATTTCTAAAGGAAGGTGATTCTTAATTCAGCCGTTATGTTTTTTTATAGTATGTACGTCGATTACTCTGGAACGGCGTCGTTGATTTAAATAAGTGTTTTTGCATGATGTTCAAGAAGTTGCTGTGGTGGTCCCATATCATTTTGGGAATAAAAATTTTACATCTCTCAATTTGGTCCAAAATAGGTATCGTATTATTTTTGAAGGTGTACAGGACGGACCCATGAGAATAATAAATACTTGACTTGGAGCGCTGTACACGAATGCAATTTTTTGTATTAATTTTGCAATATCTCGGCTTCTAATTTACTTTTTTGTGAAAATATTGTAACTTTAGTTAATAATTTTGGAACAAAATCGAATAGGTCGAAATCGAAACCTTATTTATTCACAGTTCTTCTTCTTCTTCAAGTGCCATCTCCTTTGAGAAACTTGGCTATCATCAGAATTATTATTATCTTTGTTATTGCAGCTTTAAACAACTCAATGGAAGTGCAGTTGTACCACTTTCTTAAGTTGTTTAATCATGAAATGCGTCGTCTTCCTATGTTCCTTTTTCCACGGATCTTGTCCTGATTGATGAATTGTAAAAGAGCGTATTTTTGTCCTCTCATAATATGATCTAGGTATTGTAACCTTTTTATTTTTATCGCGTTTAATATTTTTTCCCTTTCCCAATTCTTTTAAGTACCGCCATGTTTGATATTTTATCTATCCGTCATATCTTCAAAATCCTCCTATATGCCGACATTTCGAATGCCTCCAGTCTATTAGTGATGTCCTGTTTTAGGGTTCATATTTTCATCCCATAAAGCAAAACCGAGAATACATAACACCTGATTTTCAGATGTAGGCTAATATCATTACCACAAAATACCGTTCTCATCTTATTGAATATATTTTTGGCTTGTCCGATTCGTATCCAAATTTCTTCTGTATATTCATTCATTTCATTAACAACTGTTCCCAGATACTTATATTCCTTTATCTTTTCTACTGGTTCTTTTTTGATTCAAAGTTCTACAGCTCAATAAACAATTGTTGATAATAAATCTCCCGATTATGTGACGATTTCGAGGGTTGAAAATTTGGATATCAAAGCAATTGAAAATACATAAGAATCAATCATAAAATTCCATTGATCTCTTCGGCTATTAATACTCTTGGGCGCTCGTACTATAACTATACTTAATATTATTTTGGTTCTATTTTCTCCCAGAAAATTTGCTAAAATACCCGAATACCACGGAATCTGAACACTAAAATAAAAAAGTAATATTTTTTTTTTCAGTACATAATTAAAATAATATAAATACAAGCAGAAAATATTCGTTAAATTGAATAAATAAACACAAAAGATAATTTTAGTAGGTAGTTTTTATTGCGTGTTAATACTGGGTTTTGTGAGCAAGATAATTGTAATATTATTTTTAGATTTTAGTTTTTTATGCCGCCAGTAACAGATTTATTCACTGGCAGACGAAAAAATACATTTGTACAGACAAAGTGTCCGAGCAACCGGATATTTAAATTTGTGTTTTAAATGTCGATATCGTCCTAAATATTCTTGAAACCATTTTTTTAGGATGTTATTGAGTTTGACATGTAGAAAAAAGCAATAATGATAGATGTCGGAGACATGTTTACTTAAGGTAATATAATCATCTGAGTGAAAAAAATTATTCGGAAAATCTTGTCATCTGGATTAGTGTTTCATGAGTACTATAGCCTTTTCAATTTATGCCCATTAATGTTATAGATTTTAAGTCTAACACTTCAACTTTGGAGCAGTTTTTGTCTAATATTATAATTTACCAGTAGTTAATTTTATTCCTGCCTGCAGTACTTTCATTTTTAGCTTTTATTATTTTTGTATTTATCCTATTTACATATACATCACAGACCAATTTCCATATAACACATAAATCCTACAAACTTAATACAAACACAATATTGGTAATACAAATCAACAGCTACCCAACAATTCTTTTCAATTAATAAGAACTTGTATAACAAATATGTATATTTAAAAAGTGTTTATTAGAAATTTTGATTAAGCAATTGACAAAAACTCTCGAACGATAATTTGTTTGGTGCCCTATTATAGCAAATAACTGACCTTGTCGAGTATGTCTACTAGGCGCGGATCCAGGGAGGGCGGTGGGCGCGATCGCCTCCCCCCCCCCCCCCAAGAGCTTTGAGTTCAGGAAAATTGACCCGATTTTGCCTCTTATACTATAGTTTATTCAAGAACTAGAGAGAGTAATAAATCATTTTTTACCCTTTTTTTTTCTTCGCAAACTACTTGTGTTCTTTAGTCCGGTATCTGGCAAAATCTGTTAGACACATATATTTTTCATAGGAATAGGTTAGAAATTTTATAATAAAAATACCGGTCTATAATAATGGAGTATTTGGGTTGGATAACAATAGATATTTGGAGGTGTGAATTGTTAAAAAATGATTTTAATCCTTGTCATAGGCGTCGGAAGGAGGTTTCTTTTATCACTAAGTATTTATAGCATAGAATATTATTTCGGTAATCAACCTAAAATAAAAAGTTTTTATAATATTATTTTATTTCTTATGGTTTCTTAATAATTCACATACAATAGAAAATATAGATAATTTTGACATATTTAACACAAATCACAAATGTATTTTTATTATTTTTAATTTTGGCATAGAAGCCGTTTTAGGCACATTCAGACTAAAACGTAGACTCTCTCTTTCAAAAAATTCTAAGTTATAATTTATTATTAATTACTTACAAAATACCCATTGTCAAAAATACAAGAAGTTAAATATATAAAAATATTAAATTTTTTTGGGGCTATCGGTCATTTTATTATTAATTAAAAACATTTTTAGGACGTTTGGCGTTTCAGTTTATTTATTTCGTAAACCATCTGCAGAATAACAATTTAACAATCACAACAATCAAAGTCAGTGAAGCTATCTTCGCTCAAATTAATTATAATTGGTTATTCTATCTCACCGATCATGAGATCGAGTTTCCACATTTCCTTTTATTCTTTTATTATATGGATTTTCCCAATTTTCTGCAGTAACTTTATTCAAAAAAATCTTTCATAAGTTCAGTTAAATTACTAATTCTGTAAGTTGTATTATTTCTAGCAACTCTACCTTTTACTTGAGAGAGATATTTCCTTCTCCAACGGACATTTTCCGAACGATCTATTAGAACAGATTTCCTATCTGAGCAATTTCCAGAGCTCAGTTCTTTTAATTTTAGGTAAATCCCGATCTTCATTGATTTTGGCTAGAATTTTGTTGACGGTTGGAATCTGCTTCTCATAATAAAATGTATGTATAACTTCTTTTATTGCAGTTTACATCTCTTCTTTCATCGAGGTTTTTCGTCTGCCTATGATTGAATGTGGCTTCATTGTAATAAGTTTGAGAAAAAATTCCCTGGTTTAATGATTTTGGAATACATATGGAAGCCATATCTTTTGGCTATCTCACTAATCTCAAATAATATATAAACATTAAGGACACACTGTAAGGTGTACTTTGCTCACTGAAATTAAATTGAACTATCCGAAATTTTATTGTTGCAGTAAATTTATAAAAGCTTATAATATTTAAATATAATTAGATTTACGGCAGTCCTCAGTTACCTGCTGCACTGAAGCAGGTACGTTGGAGGTTTCGATAACAGTTTATTACTCTCTTTATTTCTTGAATAGAGTATAGAAATGTGTATGCTTGCGATAGTCCCTCCCCTTCCCAAGTTTAGAAAAATAGAACCGATTCTGCCTTTTATATTAGGAATATGTATGCTGCTGGCACTCCCTCCCCGTTGACAACTCGTTTTTCTTGCGATCGCCCCTCCCCTTCCAGGAGCTTTGAGTTCAGGAAAATAGACCCGATTCTGCCTCTTATACTAGAAATATGTATGTTGCTCGCATCATCCCCCTATCGGCAACTTTTTTTTTCTTGTGATCGCCCCCCTCCTCTTCAAGAGTTTCAAATTCAGAAAAATAGACCCGACCCTGCTTTTTACACTAGAAATGGGAATGTTGCTGGTGCCCCCCCCCCTCGTCGACAACTAGCTTTCGCTTGCCATACTGTACTTTTCTGATGTCACCGCCCCCCCCCCCCAAAGAGAGAGGCTGGATCCGCCCCTGATGTCTACTGGGTACTCTAAAATTAGCTGGCTAAGAAGTTCATCACAATTAATCAAACCATTAACCAGCTTGTACAAAAAGAACAAATAAATGCGATAAATTCTAATATGGGAATCGGTGTTTGTATAGCAAAAATTTTACAAATTTTGACTGTACTCTCTCAAGTCTATCTATGTGACACCTGTAGCATTAGATCTGATATGTGCTATAACGTGAAATATCTTATTCTACGTTTGATTTTAGAATTGCATTGTTATAGTTTTTCCTGATTCTCTTCTGTGCGATTTCTAGATGGTGGTAACCTGAACTAAATCTTAATCGTATCCAACAGTCCCTTCTTATATGTTCCGTTCATCTACATCTGTAACACTCTATCTAGTTTTTTCTATAACGTGAAGTATCATCTCTTGTGCTTAGTTCTTCCAGGTTTCTTCTATAACGTAAAGTATTATCTCGCGTGTCTAGTTTCTTAAGAATTTTAGCAAATATTGTCTCTATTAGTTAGTTCAGTGAATCTTTGTTCCTTTATAGAAATGGCTATTATTTTTGGTCTTGACACATTATAAGCTGTTTCAATTTCTAAAGCCTTGTCCAACGTTTCACTACAATAAATAACTTGCTTATATGCAACATAAGTCGTATTTCCTACTCACCTTTTTGGGTTGTTATTAAAAAGGTTTATTGTTTTAATAATGTCAATGTGCACAGTGTGTTGAATGTTCTAGTTTTAATTTTAATTTTAAAAGTTTCTGAAAGTTTTTAATTGTATACATCTTGTTCTGTGTGGAGGCTACGCTCGCGACTGGAGACTGTTCTCAAATTGGCAGGGTTAAGGTGTGCCCTTTGACAAGGTCTGAGCCCTGAAGATGGTCTAAATTAGACCGAAAGCACTTGGCCGATTGTAATACTTTTAAAAATATACACTGAAATACAAAATCTGTCAATTTCTTGATTTCTTCGGTGTACAACCTGTTAATAACTTATGTATTTCCTGCTAACTAAACTGCCCTTATCCTATCCCTATTTATATGCCTATAGAACCTAGGAAAATATACAAGGATACAAGCCTAGAAATAACAAGAAACAATATTATTTCTTTCGTTACATTATAATAACGACGATTCATCGATATAATATTTCTGCAGGGGCGCATCAGAATAATATTTCTTTGTATGGGCGCATCTTTCGTAACAATATAAACTAAAACAGATATTTTCCATTTACGACGGACTAGACATTTGAATAAGGACTCTGTTATTATTTTGAATGAACAATTTCTTTGAAATTATTTCAAAATTCCTTGGAAATTAGACGCTGTAAATTACTTTGTTTAATACAGAATATGCTGGATAATTTCGTAAATTTATGGTTAAAAATGATCAGAAAAATTTATTATTTCTATAGCTGGCTGGATAAATTTCCATATAAATTTGGATTATTGAGTGCAGAACAAGAAAATATTTTCATCAGAATATTAAGACTGTGAAAAAGCGGACTTATTACTGTCGGAGCATTAAGTGCGACTCTGTTAACAAGTTTCATTCAAGAAAACCATAAAAGTAGTACAATAAATGTATTTTTTAATGGATTTTGATAAAAAAAATTATCTCCTGAACCTTGCGTAGAATACCAAGATTAATTATGATGTTATAATCAGTATACGTATCAGTGTAAATTTTACGGTGTCAGAATAAGTGTTGACTTGTGAATCGTTTAAGTAAGTACTGTAGTTTAGCATTATATTCATATTACGGTACAAATGAAAACAAGACTCCAAAATATTTATTACTTTAGGGAAAATTCGTTTAATTAAAACTATTGAAACATTCCAGAAACACTATTAATGCTATATTTTTCCAATAATGACAGGCGAACGACGCTTAAATAATGAAAGATAATTTGTCAAATTTAATGCAAACAATCAGCTCAACCAGTTATGAAAAATATGGTCGATAGGTCGTAAAATTAGACATGGAAGCTTCTCAATATGACCAAGCCAAAATTTAACTCCAACGAGGCTGTAGAAATACTTAGAATGGTTAAGATATCAAAGTTAATTATTGACTAATTGTTAAAATAAAAAAGTCTTGAAAGAAATAAACTATGTTTTTTAGGTTGAATGTACTATCATAGCAAATTTAGGCTATAATTTTATTTGTGGATAAGGCTGTTAATTAACTTAATCTTTAAGCCAAATATCAACTGGAGCCATTCTTAAATAAATTATTAATGAAAAATATTATTTTAGTTTTCAGCCAAGTAAAAAACGTTATAATATAAGGACAGACGTGTTCTGTTCTAACACGGTTAAAGACAAAGCATTAACTCAGATTGCAAGGAAATTCCAAGAAATGGTGGGAGCGTTTCCCACGGGAGTGTACTGCCACCTTCAGACGGGTTTTGAACTCATTGGTTCTCGTCAGTACAGAGGAGCCAAGCGCAGCTAAACATGTTTTTATTATAAATTAAAAAAAATTTGAACTAAATAATAATAGTTTTGCCTATATTTCTAGGCTATTGAAGGCGAAATGTGATGGGCTATCAAAAGTATGGTATTGTAACGTTTTTCAGATCAAATAAGACTGACAAGGAAATATTCATTTACAAACGATAGAAAGAACCCAATAATTTTAATATAAGGTATCAAGATTACCGAGTACGACAACAACAATATACATGTATACTTAGATTTATATTCGAAAGTTTAAACTCGCGGCTGAATAGGTCAATAGATAGACAGATAGATATTTTATTCATTGCATTCCATATATTTAATATTACAATAGTATGTGTGTATAAATAATACAACAGATATGCAAAAAATGTACATTGCATCATAATTATCATTAAACTAAACTGTTTAAGAAAAAAAAGTTAAATAACATAATTAACTGTTGAACACTAAAACAATCAATAGCTCTATTAGCAGACGCGTAAGCAAAACAACCACTCAACACTATCGGGCAAGCTTTAATGGAAACACTGCTAGGTCTATTGAATGAGAAACACAACATAAAATTTTCATTTTCAAAAATATAGTACTCCTTCATTTTACTGTTAATCCATTCATTTCCCGCCGAGGTATAAAGTGAAATGAAAAATCATAACCATGAAACCAAAAGTCTCTCCATATTAAAATTTTCGGAATTTTAAGGTCTCTGGACTTGAAACTTCGCTGACCATATAAAAACTTTTTTTAGAATAAAAATTACGAATATCGAGTGTGGATTATTGAAAAATGGTCAGGTAAATTGTTATAAAAAAAAATTATTAATAATTAAAAAATGTTTTTTTTTTAAATACTTTTGTCCAGTTATACATTTCGCTGATCGTTCCATGAATACTTTAAACATTTTAATATACAGGGTGTAGAGAAATCGATTTACCAAAAATCGTTTATATAAAAGTTGGCAAATAAAGAAGATATTAACAATTATTTAAAAAATTTAAAAACTGTAATAGAGACCTTATTTCGTGATATTTTCAACCACTGCATTGTAAAAACTTTGTTCACTACACTGAACACATTCCATCTTGTTCTACAAGAAATGCTCAAAATTGTCACCGTTTGATCGAATAACACAAAGTCTTGCTCGAAGTATCAATGAGTGAGCATATTTAATGCGCTATTGTAGTTTTTCCACAGTATTCACTTTCCTATCGTGAAAAACTAACTGTTTTAAATAGCCTAACAAAAAAGAAATCGTAAGGATTTAGATCCGGGAAACGTGCAGATCAAGAAATGGGTCCATTTCGCCCCATCCATCTATTAGGAAACACATTATTTAAATGTTCATAAAATTTTCATCTGAAATGTGGTGGAGCTTCATCATGAAGAAGCCACATATTCTGTCTCACATTCAAAGGAACATCTAATAATTGTGGCAGATTGTTTTGAAGAAAGTCTAAATAATTTTCACTTGTCAGACGATTTGGATAAAAGTAAGGCCCTATAAGCATGCCATATACAATGCCAGCCCAAACATTTACAGAAAATTTGTGCTGAAAATGACTTCTTTTCACTGCATGCGGATTTTCTACTGCCCAAACATGATGGTTGTTGAAAGTATTTACACCATTTCTTGTAAACGTGGCCTCATCGGTAGCCAAAATAAAATTGGTAAAATTGTCATTTATGTTGTAATGATGTAAGAGCCAATGACAAAATTCAACTCTTCTAGAATAATCATCTGGTTACAATGCTTGTACCCGTTCATAACGGTACGGGTAAAGTTGTTCTTGTAAAGTTTTCCAGACATTACTATGAATAACTTCTACTTGACCTGCTATGGACTTAGTGCTCGTTGTTGGGTCGTTTTCGACAATTTTTAACATTTCTTTCTCGATCTCCTCCATTTCGCGTGGAGAAGATCTTCCAGCGTGACTTCCTCGTTGTTCCTTTAAATACCCGGTATCGCGAAATCTTATAACTAAATTTACCAACAACCGCGGAGATGCACGCTTTCGTAAAGGAAATCTCCCGCATACAAATGACATGCTGCGGCTGCATTTTGTTGGCACTCGCCGTAAGTCAATATTATGTCCACTAGTTCATTGTTTTCATAAAAGTGTTCCATTTTTATTGTATAAAACATTCACAAATGGAAAATAATATCACACACTACTGTACGAATTATTTAGCACTGGTCAAATCAAAAATCGCACTCAAAATCATGTAACAATTACATACAAAAAATAGGCATACCCAGTATCAGTAGCCACTTTGAGAACACCCTGCATATCTATTTTTATTTATTAGTTATAAAGATTGAATCGTAAAATAAACAATACAAAAGCATGGTGACCTGCTTCAGTTTTTTAATTTTAAGATTTTCCTTATATTTTTTCACACGATATACGGCATTAACGAAAATACAGTCGCTAGCGTCATTAACAAGTGGCAACCTGATTAGTTATTAGCTCATCAATGTTATATATATATATATATATATATATATATATATATATATATATATATATATATATATATATATATATATATAATTTCTCAACTCGTTCCCATGATTCCATCTGATATAGTTGAGAATTTCCTTTATACGATGTTTTCTAGCAAATTAGATATTTGTTGTTATGCCGAACATTACTATTAAAGCGAGTCCTTGATAGTTACGTTTATATTGATTCTTGACTAAGCTTATCATTTTTATATTCCTCAGTATTATCTTTACCAAGATCACTATTTTCTCTTTGGTTTTCATCTTCACCTTCAATATTTAGGGTTTTTTACATGTGTATTTTTTATAGCACTCATTAATCATGTGGTAATTGAACAAGTCTTAAAATTACACCGATCGCATTCAAGAATTACATCTTATATTGAATTAGTGTTTATTTAAAGTTGTTTGAAACTAAATATACTGTTTGTCTAGAATTATATGTTTGTAATAAAGTAATTTTATCTTCAATGGGTGTTACATCCAAGCAACAAAACAGGCAAATCGGCAGCGTCGTGTATTCGACATCTACCTTGATCAGTATTCGTTAAATCTATGCTTTTTTTATTTTCTTGGCAAATAATGTACAAATCAATGTTAAAAAATAATCTTTTTCGGATTTGCTCATATTGCTACCCTCATTAACTTGTCTATTTCGAATATAAAACTCAACCATATGCTTGAACAAAAGTACAAGCAATAGCATCATTAACAAGTTGCAACCTGATTAGTTATTAGCTCGTGAAACCATGATCATATTTCTTCTAATCGCTGAATCTCAGATTAAAAATACGGCCAAATTATATGCTATTAATAATATGTGTAAAATATACTTACTACAGTACGATACTGTACAATCACTAATTATTTTATGCTGATTAACGTGAAGTATATTCCATTAAAATGAGTAATTAAATAATCATTCTGTATACGGATTTTAATCATGGGAACTGGGACAGTGTATGTCTTATATTACCACCCTAAGATCTAAAACTATTAACAAACTTAGCCATTTTATTACTTTTGGTTCGTTTATCTGTCTTTATGAAACCATAAATATTTAAAAATGTGTCGATGTAACCCTACCCTCTTTAGAATTATAAAAACTGTTAAAGTTAAGTCAAGAGTGAATTTAGCACCATATGGCCCAAAATGCCTAGAATGTTTTAAATATTGAACCATTTGCTCATTATTAGGAAAGAAAAGAATAATCAAATAAAATTAATATAATGCGATGTATTCGTTTGAACAAGTAAAAAGAATTCGTGTAGTGACTGTTTTTCCTCATTGCAAGAAACAATGATTTAAAATACCAGCAAAATGTTATAGAAAGACATAAAATAGTTATATTATATAACATTAATTGTATTCCTACTATATCCATCGAGTGCAGGCGATTTTACCTAGAGACTTTGTATCGCGTGTAGTTTTTTTGCAAATAGATACTTTAAATGATCGCCCAATCTCCCTTTTTTTTATCTCGTATTTTGTTAAGTGATCTGACAAACTTTTCAAGGGAATCCATAAGAAATTTTCACAAAGATCATATTTGGGCTGAAAAAAAATCCGCATGCATTTCTTGAAGCCAATTATCAACATCAGTTTTCATTAAAGATTAATGTCATAGGCGATTATCTAGTTAACCCATGTTTCCTTCCATATCCTGTCACATTCTTGAGGAAGAGTTACCTGCCCTTCTTGAAGAGGTTTCTCTTCAAGCTAGACAAGACTTATGGTTTATGCATGATGGCACTCCAGCACATTTCAGTATCAATGTACGCCCAGAGGCAGTATATCCAAATCGTTGGATACGTCGAGGAGGAATTCAACACTGACCTGCCCAATTTCCGGATCTAAATCCTTTGTATTTTTGCATCTGGAGTTGCCTTAGATCTTTAATTTATGCATCTCCTGTTGAAGATTTTGAAGATTCGAGAAATCGCATTATTGCTCCTTGCGAAAGAATAAGAAATATTCCAGAATTATTTCAACGAATACGCTCTTCAATGAGACGAAGATTGGATTCTTGCATTATGGCTGAGGGTGGTTATTTTCAACATTTGTTGTTATTTTTGTTATTAATATTTTATTACTGTTATTCAATTTCTGTTATTATTATGGTATATTTTTTTCTCATTCCCTGTTGGTTAAAACTAATATGAATAAAAATTGACTAAAACAAATACATTATGATTTTTTATTTATGTATTTTCTTTCTTTTGTGGAAAAACTATTGACTGTTAGAGGAAAATTTAGGAGGCAAAAAAGTTTCACAACAAGATTAATAAAGTTTCACACCCTGTGTCTTAAAAACTAAGCATTATAAGACATATATTTATATGAACTTTTATGCTTAAAATTAGCTTAACAATAATTTTTATAATTTTTCGCACTTATCTGGAAACACTGTGTATAGAATATTTTGCGTATTACTAAGCATAAATAAAGTAATTCCCTACAAATTTAAGTTTGATCTTTGAAATTAATAACCTCAAAAAAGCCAAGACGAACACCCTGTGGGTAGCAACTCACTGGTTTTGGACCAATGTATTATTGAGTAAGGTAGCTCTGTATTTGATATCTAGTATTTTCAGTTTTGTATGTCCATTCTGTATGTACAAAATTATGACGATATAAAAAATTAAAATATAAACATAATAATACAACTACTATCTTGCTAATAAAACCTTGCATTAACACGCAATAAATATAACCCACTGAAATCATCTTTTGTGTTTATTTATTCAATTTATAGAATATTTTCTGCTCATATTTTCATTGGTTTCATTAAGAAAATAAATAATATTTCTTTATTTTATTGTTCGCATTCCTTAGTTGTTCGAGTATTGATTAATATCTCTGTTTAGGGACTTTAAGGTAGTTGTTTGAAAGAAATTGAACTATATTGATTTTTGATTTACTGTAAATCATCATTTTTTATATACACCTTAAAAAATTTCATCTTCAAGATAAAATTAAAATATAGTGCCAATAAAGTTTTGAGATGGTCGCTTATTTGCACACAAAAACTCCTTAGGAAAATGGCTTCGTGCTAATTTTTCTCTTACATACCTACTTCTGATTACGGTTATCTCTATCTAACTTTGAATAAAATTAAATTAAAAAAAAAACATTCCACAGATATCGTAGAATTCCGTTCTCCCATTTATTCTTTCCAATTTTCGTTATTAATAGGTTTTCGTAAAAAGGGGCACGTATTTATATTGCTAACAAAACTCTAATGGATATTTTTTGTTCGTGCATTTCGTTCTGCCCATACTTTTTTTTTGAGTTTTAGCGTCCCAAGCTAGTGTTTTAGCCACGGAATATGTTAGTAATACCTTTTTTAAAAAAGAAGGCAATTGTAGTTTTGAGAGTTGAGACAGGACAGGAATATAAACATGGAATTGCGTCTCCCGCTCTCGGTTTGATCCAATAATTTTATTAAAACAAAATATTGGTAGATCGGAAAAAAGGGATAATATAAAGGACAAACAAGGCTTAGTAAACATTTTCTATTTGCAGATTCAAACTAAATTAAATATAGTAGGTATGTTTGTTTGTCAGAATATTAATAGAAAAGGCAACATGGTAAATATCCAAGATTCAAACTAAATTAAATATAGTAGGTATGTTTGTTTGTCAGAATATTAATAGAAAAGGCAACAAGGTAAATATCCAATTGTGGGCCGCTTTTATAGTCTTTAGAAAGCTGCATGAAGATACCAAAGAGATAGAAATCCACAAAGACCGAGAGAATATTATATCATCTAGATTATTTACCCTGGTTCTAAAGAATATATTCAAAGATTTGCGTTGGGAGAGCAAAGGAAAAATATATCAGAAAAAAGACTTGAAGTGTTGTATATGGTAAAATATATCTTCAACTTCAACCTTCTTCTGAAATGAAAGAATGCATATAATGCATTCTCTCAGTGACAATATATGACAGCGAAATATAGGTTTCGACGAAAAAAATAATAAACAAAATGAAAGGACACCAATGGAACAAGGAATGCTAGAAAAAAACATTTAAAGACTATTAAACTAATAAGTAGATAAGAAATAAAATTAATGTCGAGAATATAGCAACATGAACTCTAGAATGGAACTGGGCTGGGTATGCTGTCAGGAATACAAAAAACTCGACAGGAAAAAGGACAAGATAAAGACCATGGAAAAGTAAGAGAAGCACCAGTAGACCACAATAACGATAGTACGATAATATCAAAAGTATAGTGAGAATGAATTGATATTGGGTAGCACAGAACTTGGATACATGGAAGAACAAGAGGGAGATCAAAATTCAAAGGATAGAAAACAGTAAGAAAAGAGAAGAAGAGAGTATGTGTTTATATTTATAAAATATGGAAATTGTAGAATGTCTGACAGCGAGAAAGGTCCATATTGATCACAAGTTGAACAATTTAAATAATATTGGATTTCTATTTTACTAAAATGTGAAACAAGCTATAATCGTGAAGCTCTAGCCTACTAATGCAGCCAATTACGGCTTTAGATATAATGGAAGAATGTTTCTTTTATGAATTTGATCTTCGGAAAAACTCGTTATGAATATTAGTGTTATCAGCCAATTAAACTGAAATTACTAGATTTTGCATCTCTAATAACAATATTGCCTTCAGTTCAATGTTGGTGTATGATTTAACTAAGGGAAAAGGTATTTGCTTGCTTTTACAATAAAATAATTTTGGACCAGATTTATAAAAAGATTTTCTAACTTTTAGAAACTGACTGTCAGTGTAATCATATAATTATCGTTTTAAATTTTTGAACAATGGCCCATTTTAAGGTATGTGATATAGCTGGAGATTTCGCACAACTAATATTATAATCCTTATTCAGGTACATAACTTGTTGATATTTACGTTTAGGTGTATAAATGGCTGTAGTAGTTTTTAAATATTTTCGGATTCTTAGTCTAAATTATGGAAGAATTAGTTGAATAGTACGAATATTAACCTCAGGGAGAGTGAAAATATATTTATAGTTAATTTTAAATATGGGTTCTGGTTGTCTCTCAATGAGTTATCCTAATTCTTGATATTTCGTATGTAATCTAATATACCGAGGCACAAAAAAGTTATAAAGCTTTAGATGTAGACAAAGTGCTGTTGGTGGCACCCTCTGTAATATACATCGAAACTGTGATCAGATCTCGATTCCCATCCTAAAAAACTTCAAAGTTTGTAAAGATTTATTATATAATTAGTAAATTATTTTTAATTAATCAGTTATGATTGGTTCTATGGTCGAATGGTTCAAAGCGATGAAATAAGAATTGCTATTTTAAAAAAGTCACTGCATCAAAAACTGCAACTGATATTTTTGTGCAATTACTCTGTAACTCGTGTTTTTTCACAAGGTTCGGACCTGCTATTTATTTAAGGTATGTAATAATAGATTTTATTTTTTTTTTAGTTTTTAGAAGCATTATAACTACGAAATCAATGGAGTAAAAGCAAAAATTTTACGCGTACAAAAGTTGTTTTTGACAGAGAATCAAAAAAAAACCCTTTCCAATTCATATATCATAGTTGCCAACGGACCTTCAATACATGGAAAGGGGGAAATAAATTTCCTGCCGCCTTATTACTTCACCAGTCTTTTATTAAAATATTCGAAACTCTTTCCTCGATATCGCCTTTTAACACTTAAAAAATCTTCACCCAATAGGGCATCCTATCAATTTCAATTAGGTGTAAGTATTACTACCGCGAATTAAATTACAAACTAAGAGTAGTTACTAAGTGACATTAGCAAGGAAATATGAGCAGAAATTACTTAATCATGCAGTTAAAGGTCACACGGGAAGGCCCGCGCTGGAAGACAATCTTAAATTCTATCAATATATGGTCAGTTCATATTTCCAAAAGTTATCTATTACAACTAACAATTTTCACTTTACTTTCATCTGTTTGTATTCCCAACTAAAAATTAATAATTATCAATTACACAGGCACACAAGAAAAAGTTGCATATACCTTTAATGCCATATATGTTATCCGTAGAATTTTTGCTTCCTAATCACAAATTTGGTGTCAGAATTTAGCTTCCTAACTTCAAACCACATGTAAAAAATAGAGAAAATTAAGGAAAATCTCCAAAGAAAAAAATCAGAAATTCTTTTGGTTCATATCCAACTGTACATCTAATGGGTGTTTTTTATCGAGGTAAAGAACTTTAAGTTGGCAACACTTTTTTAACTGGCGGCCATTTTGTCAGCTGTTAAGTGATTTATGTTTAGTTTGGTTTGGCATTTCAACATGAATAGACTGACGCCTGAACAACGCTTCCAAATTGTGCAAATTTATTTTGAAAATTATGGTTCTGTTGGAAGTACGTATCGCGCACTACGTCCATTTTACGGTCAACATAATCGTCCATCAGAGTAATTAATTCGATTAACTATGGAACGTTTTCGCAACACGTTTACTCGAAATGATAATACGCATCCACAGAGACGTCGTACAGTGCGTACAGAAGAAGTCATTGCTGCTGTAGGGCGTAGCGTAGAGGAAGGCCCGAATCAGTCTATCCGCCATCGTGCACAGGAAATGGATATGTATCCATTTACTTTATGGAAGATTTTGAGGAAAGATCTTGGTTTGCGTGCTTACAAAATCCAACTCGTTCAAGAATTGAAGCCACACGATCACCTAGCAAGGCGTAGATTCGGTGAATGGGCCCAAAACAAGATTGCCGTTGATCCCGATTTTCATAAGCGAATTTTGTTTAGCGATGAAGCTCACTTTTGTTTGAATGGATACGTCAATAAACAAAACTGCCGTATTTGGAGTGATGATAATCCTCAAGTGTATGTTGAGACACCGTTACATCCAGAAAAACTGACTATGTGCTTTATGGGCTGGTGGAATCATTGGTCCTTACTTCTTTAAAAACGATGCTGGTCAGAATGTTACAGTCAATGGTGACCGCTATAGAGCCATGATTACTGACTTTATCGTTCATCAATTGAACAACCATGATATGTAGGAGCTGTGGTTTCAACAAGACGGCGCAACATGTCACACAGCTCGTGCCACAATTGATTTATTGAAGGAAACGTTTGGTAACCGCATAGTTTCACGTTTCGGACCCGTGAATTGGCCTCCAAGATCGTGCGACTTAACGCCGCTAGACAACATTCGCCGCGTTATTGCCGATATACGGTCACAAATGTTGGAAAAAGTCATCGAAAATTGGACCTCCAGATTAGTCTACGTCCGAACTAGCCGTGGCGGTCATATGCCAGAAGTCATATTTAAATTATAATGCCAGAAGGTTGTCTTTCGAATAAAGTAAATTTCATGTCAATTTAAAAAATTCATCTTTGTTTTATTTCATTTAAAAGTTCTATACCTCTATAAAAAACACCCTTTATAAGAAGATGGACTCATTGAATTCAAATCCGTCACCAGAACTAAGATAGCATATCTCATATTTTTTCTAACCGCAAAAGTCATGATTTCTAAAAAATTATCTGATTCATCTCAAATTTGGTTTAGAGGAGTTTTTTTGAATCGCTGATAATGACTCTGAAGTCAGATTTGCAAAATTCAATATCGGATCCAATATGACCGATAAGATTTTTGAAAATCAATGGATTCTTCCTAAATTTGCTATAGGGGAAATTTTTATGTTACTTATCACAATTCTAATATTTATTTATTGTTACAGCATATACTTTGGGATCATTTCGGAGCTGCATTGAGAAAAAGCCTCAAACTTTAATTTGGTTTTTGGACAATTTTTGTAAAAATTGTTTTTCAGATTCATAACTACTTTCTCCTGGGTTGTGTCAGTGACCCAAGAACCCCCGTGTACCAAATTTGACAAAAATCCGTTAATTTTCGAAAATCTCGTCCGCCATATTGGATCCGCCATCATGAATTTTGGAAATCTAACTTCAGATTCGTGGATCAGCGATCCAAAAACCCTCCTGTACGAAACTTGGTAAGAATCCGTTGATTTTAGAAAATCTCGTCTGCCATATTGGATCTGCCGTATTGAATTTTACAAATCTGACTTTGAATTCGTGATCAGCGATTTAAAAAAATCACATATCAAATTTGGCATAAATCAGGTAATTTTTTGAAAATCAGAATTTTTGACTGGGTTTTTGAGGTTAGAAAAAATATGAGACATGCTATGTTAATTCTAGTGATGGCTTTGAATTTAATGAGTCCATCAAAATATAGATGTACAGTCGGATATGAAGCAAAAAATTTTCAAATTTTTCAGGTTAGGAAAAAATTCTAACACCGATTCGTAATCAGGAGGCAAAAATACTACGGACATGTGTCGCAAGAAAAGTTGTACAACTTTTTGTGTGCCTGTGTTATCAACTATGAATTTGGTTAACTTTAAATTCTTAGTTTAATTTGTAAAGTCGGCATATTTCTCTCCGCTTTCGGATGTTATTGGCTAGAGGAAAAATTGACTAGTACATCAAAATATAAAAAATAATATTATCAAAAAAGGAAACTTTGTAAAAATGTGTCATAAAATGGTCGAAACACTTCAGAATAAAATTAGTTAAACAACCGCAATCGACAAGCAAAAATTCAATGTTTTACTTTAGGATTAGATTATTTATGGACGATTTTGATTGGTCGTCCTTAATTGTTACTTTTGAATTATGAACCATGCATTTTTATTTCGTAGTGTGTTAGTTTAGTTGAAATTCTTAGTGGCAGTAGATAATTTTTGGAATAGCCGCCACCTCCAATCTGCCGTCTGTCCGAGTACACTTAAATATACATATGCATGTATTGTTGATATGAAATATATGAAAAATAATAAAGGATTTAAAAATGAATAGAAATCATAAGTATCTATAGTCCGAAAACAGGTATTCAGGGTGTTTTTTTAGTACTCGGAATTCGATTGCAACTATACAGTTTAACCGATACAAAACTTGACAGGCGGAATGAGACAATGGGAGTAAAAGAGATATTTTAAAAATGGTTTAACTGACACAGTATGTTCCGAAAAAATGTGGATTATATTTTTTTTAATGTAACGACTCATATTTTTTTATTGAAGTTGAAGTCTCATTAAACCCACTTTTCAACTTTCAAATATTGCAATATATGCTTAGTATGCGACATTGCTAATTTATAAATTAAAAAAAAATTATCTAAATTAGTATTTAACTTGAATTTAAATGTTCCTTACTCTTTTGTGAAAATTTGTGAAAAGTCTGAAAATACCTTACGAATAGGTGTCCATGATTTTCTTGGTTCTGTTATGTTTAGTATGTGTCAGTTTTGACGTTTAATAATCATTTAATTCAGGGTGTCCCATTTTGAAAAAATGGCCTGAATTGAAGATATCAATAGTTAAATAACAATTTTGGACACTGTTTAAAAAAAACATTGTACTCTTGTAAGATAAAATCATTCCAGCTTAGATGACTCACACTTTTTTTTACAAAAAAAGTAAAGAATCGTGATTTCGGCCAATATATAAAAAAAACTAGTAATTTGTCACCGTAGCATTTTAAAGGTAAAAGAAAAATAGGGTTGAAAAGAGGGTTCATTGAGATTCCAACTTCGGAAAAAAAAATGTTGGTTGTTACTGTAAAAAAAATAAATATAAGGTGCTATGCTTTTTGAGTCACCCTGTATAAGCTAAACTGTTTTTTAAATATACTTCCTTAAACAGCATTAAAGTTCATTGATTGCCCTGTATATTAAATAAATTTACTTATGACCATACTAGTTGGTTTTAAGAACCCAAAATAACGTCTAACGTAATTGTTTTGTATCATATATATCAGTATGTTTAGCTAAATGTGCATATGAGTAAATTCATATTTGCTATTTCTAAGTTAGTTTCCTGGCTTTTACGTTTACTCAAAAATAATGATAGAACAATATATATATATATATATATATATATATATATATATATATATATATATATATATATATATATATATATATATATATATATGTAAATTTTCGGAATTTTTCGCATTTTCTTTCGCTCTTACTACGCAATTCTACAATACCTAAAAAATACAAAAGAGTGTTATCACAGCATTAACTGACAGAGCTATCAAGTTTCCCCATTGACAATTTAGATCCCAAAATATAAAATAACTTATTAAAGAAGCTTTAGCAAGAAAACAATCATCCAAAAATAAGTATTGGACCCATAATAAAAATCGGAGTAGAAAAATTCTATAACAATAAATCAATAAACAGCAACATTTCATCGCTCCAAAAATATGTTCTTGCCTTATATACCTGAAATTACTAACTACATTATGTCGAACGAACAAACATCTTTTAAAAGATCAATTGTTTAAATTGTAATCAAACATATGTCGGTTTAATAGTGTTTAAAAAATAGAGTTAAAAACCACAAACACATTATTGAACATCACAATACAGATAACAAAACTGCCTTAGCCAAACATGCAATGCCATGGAATAGATAACTTACATACTATCGACTTAAACAACGTTAAGATAGACAAAGAAAATAATTACAAAAAAAAAGACAGTTAAAGAAATGATCCTCATTAAAAGAACACCCTATACCAGGAAGGACACAAATGACTTGAGTAATGTTTATAGCAACTAATAGGGTAATAAAATTGCAGATGTTCCAGAAATTTTCTTTACTAATGTAATTTCAAACACCCAACAAAACAGATGTAAGAAAATGTAAAAATAATAGATCACTGAGTTTTTATATAAAAAAGTTAAATGTAATTTAGTTAAGTGTAACCACTAGTTAACATTAGATATAAAAATAGTTTTTCAAATTAATATATTACCAAAATACAAATTCCTGTTCTTATTTACAGTTTAACACTAACTTGAAAATGGATTCAATAATAAAATAAATCGAAACGTAACAAACGCAAAAACATAGAGGGTATTTTCAAATAAGTGTGAAAAATTTTAGAGTTATTCTTAAGCTAATTTAAGGCATAAAATTTCATATAAATATATGTCTGATAATGTTTAGTTTTTAAGATACAGGGTGTAAGATTTATAATTTTTAGTTTTTTAAATTTATATCTTTTGTTTTTAAAGATAATTAAGTCAAATTTGGAACACTTTTTACAGTTCCCATAAAAAATTATTATTATGTGAAATAATATACAGAGTGGTACTTTTTCCTGGCCTGTAAAATTTTACCCTCTCGAACTTTTTTTTTCGGGCGTCGCTAACTGGATTTGATTACTCAATTAGCTTTCTCTTTTTATTGTGAAACTTTTTGTCTCTTAAATTTTCCTCTAAAAGTCAATCGTTTTTCCACAAAAAAGGAAAATATATAAGTAAAAAATCATAATTTTTTCATTCATATTTGTTTCAATCAACAGGGACTAAAAAAATACAACATAATAATAACAGAATTTGAATAAGAGTAACAAAATATTAATAACAAAAATAACAACAAATGTTGAAAATTACCACCCTGAGCCATAATGCAAGAATCTGATCTTCGTCTCATTGAAGAGCCTATCGTTGAAGTAATCCTGGAGTCTTTCTTATCCTTTTACAAGACGCAATAATGTGGTTTCGCAAATCTTTAACATCTTCAACAAAAGATGCATAAATCGACGATTTAACGAAACCCCAGATGCAAAAATCCAGAGGATTTAGATCCGGAGATCGAGCAGGCCACTGGTGAGTGCCTCATTTAAAAATTTGGATAAACTGCCTCTAAGTAACGGCGTACATTGATACTGAAATGTGCTGGAGCGCCATCATACATAAACCATAATTCTTGTCGGACTTGAAGAGGAAGCTTTTCAAGAAGAGCAGGTAACTCATCTCCTGAGAATGTTCACAATCAGAAATTCGTTTTAAAAATGTAACATTGTCTCATAAACGCTGATGAAGACGAGCAAATGTGTTACGATGAGGTAACCTACGTTGTCGACATAATTCAGCATAAATTCATTTAGCTTCTAATGCATTTACATTAGCACGACCATACACAAAATACATATCAGACATTTCAACATTTGTAAACTCTGCCATTTTTACTATTTTCTTTTTACTTACATGAAGTATACATAAAATCAATCACACTTTTCCACAAAAATTACAACACATTACAACAAAAAAACAATATGACCAATTAGGCGTGAACTTATTTGGCAACAGCCTACTATATCTTTTCGTCATTTAATAAACCATCCCTACATAACTTAATTGGAGATGCATCTGAACATATTTTATTTTTTTATGGAGAAACTATTGACTCTTAGAGGAAAACTTGAGAGACAAAAAAATTTCACAATAAGCTGGAAAAACTAACTGAATGATGATATGAATCGAGTCAATGGCCACCGAAAAAAAGTTCGAGAGGGTAAGGCCACCGAAAAAAAGTTCGAGAGGGTAAAATTTTGGAAAAAATACCACTCTGTATATTATTTCACACAATAATAATAATTATTTTATGAGAACTGTAAAAAATATTATGTGTTCCAAATCTGACTTAATTATCTTTAAAAAGAAATCATATAAATTCAAAAAACTAGAAATACAAAAAAAAATTATCAATCTGTATCTAAAAAGTAAGCATTATCGGACTTATGTTGAATGTATGAATTATTATGCTTAAAATTATTTCAAGAATAATTCTTTAAAATTTTTTGCACTTATTATTTGGAAACACTCTGTATAATAATAAAAAACTCAAAAAAGAAATATCTAATTACTACGCAAGTGTCAAATATAAAAACATACACTTAAACAAAGCAGATAAAATACAAGTTATCAAGATAAATAAATGATTTGATATAAACATATTGGGGTCCGGTTGGTTAGCCTTACGTGGAATCTATAATTTGTAGCTACGCCACTGTTCACTAAATATTAAATATTTTGTGAATTGAAACAATGCTGCGAATTATCTGTAATTATATTAAAGCTTCGCATGACTTGAAAACTTAATTAAAATTTAGGTAAAAGTTTAAGAAATATCATTATTACACAAATGTGGGAAAATTTTAAACTTTAATAACTGTGACATTTATTAAATGTCAAAAGACATTTAAGTAATTAGGAAATAAGATGAGATTTGAATGAAACAGTTCTTTTGTAGTGCTTTTTAACTTTGAAATTTTATGTAATTAAAATTTAATGTTATTTTAAATAAATATAAAATGAATTAACTCAATCATTCTTTGGAAACTTTACCGGATGATGTTTACCTTCTAGCGCAGAAAATGAGTTCAAAGTAGATTGTTTTCCGTGAATAAAATGCAAATAAAAAATCGTGTTCACCCTAAATAACAAAATAGAGTAGGTAGAATAGGGTATGTTGTTCGATATGGCCATATAGCACTGTACAAGGTGTCTCTAAAAGGTCTGTAAAACATACCATCGCACGTTCCTAAGGATAAATTATAAAAATCTAGTCCATTCGACTATAGTTTAAAAATGAATACAGCGTATCAAAAATGTAATTTTTTAAACTTTTTTGAAAATATTTATCTTAATAATAACTAAATTTGTACTTAAATTGGGAATTTAGGGTTTCTTCGGATGAGAAATCAAGATCAGATTACAATTTCGATTTATATTGCGTCACAGGCAACATTTCGCTGATTTCTAAAGGTTTATAACTGAACAGAAACTAATTAGAAATAATTAAACAAATCATTAATTTAGAGTAATCAACTGCTTTAACTAATGAACTCAAGATAAGAGTAAAATTACATAAAATATTAGCCTGACTCCAGGTGATCACCAATAATTAGGTTAATATAAGATAAAACAGAAGATTTACTGTAGAAAATAATTAATTACTTAATTAAATTAATCAACACATAATTTAAAATAGATGACGCCATAAGCTTGATTTATTATCACTAATTACTATTAAGTCTGCTTAACATGACAAAAATAAACATTATTTTAATTAAATTCGAAGGCAGAAATAATAAATGAAGATATAATGAAAACATAATCTCAATATTCACCGAATTACTGTGTGGAAAGCCATAACACATTTTGGCATTAACTTTTCAATTAAATAAAAATAAATTAACCTCTTGCTGATCATTTTCTGAATTTTACCCTAATTTGGTCATTCTCAATTCATAAAAAATGTAATTGAACACAAAATAATATACTGGAATTAAACCGAAAGTATACGAGGCAACAGCTATTATTATGTTATTTTATTTAATGTTCACCAAATTTAAGCCTAAAATGGGGCCAAGAGATTGAATACAATTTAGAAACACATGAAAATACAAAAGATAAATTAATCATTCAATAAATTTGGGCAATCGTGATATGTCCAGAGAGCAAATACGTGACAAAATATAATGAATTTTATTCGATCAAAATCAAAGGAATAATTAAACATTTACAAGGTAACAGCTATCGAAAACTAAGAAAATTTCAAGAAAAATTAATCAATAATCATAAACAAATAGCAATAATCGGTTTTAAAACCTAGTATAAAACTTAATAATAGTCAAATGCAGTCAATTTAGATCTTATTGAGATTTAAAACAGCATGCTATGGACAAATTCAAATTAGATATTAAATTTATTCGGTGGTAAGAATCAATTTTGAACGTAAATCATCAATCTATGAAAGATTGCTTTTGTAATTAATAGATTTTACCAGATGTTGGTATTGGGGTTTAACAGAATTCCTTTCTCGAAAAGTGTGAAACTGTCAAAATATCTCTTTTCAGATATATCCTGGTAAAAATAACACAAAAACGCCTAACAGGCAAAAGATAAGGTAGCTCAATAACTCAATCCAATTACAGGAATAAACAAAATGACTCTGCCGCCCCAAATCCCAAAGGATAATTCAAGTAAACTGAGATGGAAGTCTTCAGGTCCTCCAGCCGAATCAAACCAGAAAAAAGTAAAAGTTAAGGCAAAATTTATATCCAAGATCTTGGCTTGCGCATAACGCTAACTCTTTTAGGTGCATTCAGTCAGCACATTTGAAAGAAATGACAGTCCAAAAATGATACATAAATTTAGGCAGCCCAAAAATATTCCTTCAAATTTTAGTAGGCATGAAAACCCAGATCTATCTGAAAAAAGGTAACAGTAAATTCAGCATCGATAAGAAAACAACCAAGCACTATGTAGTAAAACATCAATTATAATGGACAACTGATAATCAACTGACCCTCACAACTAATGACAACTTAAAACTGTACTTTATGGAATGCCTTAATTCAAAGAATTTATGAAGGCTGCTTGAGGAAAATGATATTATGTTGCCCATAACGTGAGTATTTTCAGAAATTAGGTAAAATTAACTGAATTATCCATAGTGAACTTAAACAGAAATTTGAACCGTGACAATGAATTCCAGGAGAGCAGCTAAGTGTAAAAATAAAAAACAGCATAGACAAATCAACAACTAGATTAAAAATTAAATTCAAAAAGTGAAAATTAAATAGCTCGAAGAGAAGTGACTTTTTTAACCTCCATAAAAAGAACTAAGAAATGACAAATAACAGGTTCAAATACACTTATAGATTAATAAGAAAACATTATGACACACCTAAATGAAAAACTAACATTATGGAAGAAATACGCAGAAGAACTCTGAAGACTAAAGACAAATATTATACGTTGACAATTTACAACAGGAAACAGGCCAAGATACTACAACAGAAGAAGTGATTCAAGTCATCAGAACATCAAAAAAAAAACATCTGGTTCCGATTAATTACCAGGAGAGGTACTAAAACTGATAAAAGACAAGCAAATCTACTTGCTGGTAGAGTTATTTAGTAAGATCTATGAACATGGCATTATAACATAGGATTGGTTGGTTACCACATCTGTCACTTTTCTCAAAGAGACACGTACAGGGCAATGCATTAATCGATGCATAATCAGCTTGATGAGTCACAATAATCCATAACAGAGTTGATAGGGAACTAAAAACAGAAATAGAAGAAACACAGTTTAGATTTCACAACGGTCTTGGATCTCGCGTAAACCAAGATGTTTATGTTTGTTTTGTGGATTACAACAAGGCTTTGGACAAGGTTAAACACTATCAACTCATAGCGTTACTAAAGAAAAAATAATTGGTACCCCAAATATAGGAATAATAACCAATCTCTCTAGCGATCAGAATATCAGAAAGCAGAGGTGCATGTTCAAAACAGTACAGCAGACGAAGTCGAAATCAGGAAAACCTGTAAAGATTAGGGATGCGTGCTGTAGCCCTTGCTTTTTAATCTATCTTCAGAGGCGATCCTAAAGAAAGCCCTAAAAGAAGAAGAGATTGTAATAAGGATTAATATACTTAAAGAAGAAGAAAAAGTGTTGGAAAAATTTGTAAATAAAAAAGAAAGAAGAATGGATTTTAAGTTATGGATGTAATTAATTATTTTTTAGTGCATTGAATCTAGACATATACCTTAACTGTATTTAATTGTTTAATTTTTAAACTTTTATTTGTTAAGACAAACAGCTGTGTGCATCCAATATTATAAGAAAGGGAAATCTTGTTTTAATGTTTTATAATGATTCTATATTTTGTACCACATTTTAGCACTACCTATCTAGATCGTCATGTGCCGCCACTGTATATACGATAATGGTACTCATGGGTTAATATTTTTTTTAATAATAATTTTTTTCTGTCTCGTTTTGAAATGAAAGCGACGTCAAGCGGATAACATCAAAACAAAAAAAAATTCGCAGAAAAAATATCACCTCGTTTTTCTCCAAAGTAAACCGACTAGAAAATTGCAAAGCTTTTAAGTTTTCAATAAGGTAATTTTTCCAAGTGAAAACCGCCTTTCTAAACATAATAGAAAATCGTGTTTTCGTTTATTCAGTAAAAATTTATTACAGTCGATGTGTTCGTTGAATTTAAAAATGAATATGTTATAATTTTTAATACAGGGTGCTAACAAAAAACGTAAACCATAAATAAAAGATATCATTTAATTATTATTATGTTAGTCCGGTATCCGGTTTTAGTAGCCGATGAAGAGCTATGGCTCCACCGAAGTTTCTTATATGCATTTTGATCCTTTGATAACGAATATTGAGGATGGCCATGTACGGTGTTCTAAACAAAAAATTTGTTAATTATTAAAAATATCGTTTTCCTGTAAAATAAAAAATATTTTCGTGTTTCTCGTTCGATTCTAAGTAAAAAGTGTATCTTGTGATTTTTTCGTCCGACGTAGAGTTTTTGAGTTGAAAATCATGTAACATTTAAAAAAATGCCATTTTTTGCGTCATATCAAAATAAATAACTTTCGGTTAAATAAATATTTTCAAATTCTGTTGCCAGCAATTGATAGTTCTAATCTAATTGCAAGCTGAGAATAATCGCAATACGAAAATGTAGTGTTTTTTATTGCTTTTTAACGCTACAAGCAAATATCATTGCATCAATTATGACCTACGCGCCGCCGTGTATAAAGGGCACACACCTAATGCACATAATTCATTATAGCTTTCGCTGATCGTTGCATTAACACTTTAAACACATTTATACATTTAGACTCAATTTTTTTATAGAAACCGGTCTAATTGGCAGACACTACCTATGACAAAAATGTCCACTCGGTAGTTTCATAATTTTTGGAACTCATATTAACGTTGGTGCATTAAATATGTGATAACATATCTCATATTCAATGAACACTTATATATATTTAATGTACATAGTCACCTTAAAAAGTAATGATCAAATTTTAAATTTAATGTATGATTACATTAAATTTAGTGGAATAAATTAATTTAGATTAATGTAAATTATTAAATTTAATGCATTACATTTTCGCCGACTTGCCCTGTTTCCACAGACGAGGCTCAGACGACCGAGTACGGGCGGTATACCCTTAGATCGAGGATGGAGACTCATAAGCTTGATGAGCCACGCTCATATAACATTCCTTCGAGTACTCCATTCAAAAATATACAGAAAGTGTGAGGATATGAGTGGCGACACACAGTTTGGCTGTATCAAGGGACTTGGCTCTAGAGAAGGTCTCTTCTCAATGAAATTACTTGTGCAAAAGTGCTATGACCAAAGGCAAGATGTTTTCATCTGCTTTATGGACTATCAGAAAGCTTTTGACAACGTAAAGCACGAGTCGCTGTTGGAAAGATTACAGGAGATCGGTATCGATGATAAAGATATTAGAATAATAAGAGAAATTTATTGGCAACAGTTAGCTGAGATCCATATTGATGGCGATCTGTCAACAAAGACCTTTAATATACTGAAGGGAGTCCGGCAGGGATGTGTACTGTCGCCTGTTCTGTTTAATATTTACGTTGAGAAAATATTTCAGTTAGCATTAGAATATGAAACGCGAGGTATCAAAGTAAATGGCATCCCAATAAACAATATTCTCTATGCAGATGATAGTGCAGTCTTAGCTAACAACTTTGAAAATCTTCAATCAATATTACAAAAACTCAACGTGTGCGGTGTACAGTTCGGGCTGCATATTAATACTGTCAAAACAAAAATGATGGTGATTAGTAGGCATCAGTACATCACTCCTCTTAACATCAACGGGGAAAATATTGAACGTGTCGCGCGGTTCATGTATCTTGGCGCTACTCTGAATAAAAAGTGGAAATGTGACGACGAAGTGAACGGAAGAATTGGCCGTGCAAAAGAAACTTTCTTTAAACTTAGGAATCTTCTCCTTCACAGAAATATGTCACTACACACCCGAATACGTGTGGTTTAATATTATGTATGGCCTATTCTACTATATGGTGCTGAAACTTGGTCTCTTAAGGCTGGGACGCTGAATCGGAATGAAGCTTTTGAATTGTGAACACTCGGCTGGCTACTGCGTATCCCCTGGACTGCTCACATAACGAATGATGAAATTTTATGAGGAGCTGGCGTAGGAAGACAACTAATGGACACTGTAAAACAACGAAAAGTGTCATATCTAGGGCATATACTAAAAGGACCTCTCTACTCCATACCAAGGCTAATACTACAAGGAAAAATTGAAGGCAGACAGGGGCCAGGTCGAAAACAACACTCTTGGCTCCGCAATATAAGAAACTGGTGTGTTATATCAGAGGCCACAACCATATTTAGACAGGCTGAGGAGGGCACTCTAGTTATAACGTGACCATGAGATGAACAAATGATCGCCGAAGTGCGACATAGCCACATGGTACTCGAAGAAGAAGAATCTTCTTCTTTAGGTGCCGTCTTCGTTCCGAAGGTTGGCGATCATCAGAGCTATACGTATTTTCGAGACTGCTGACCTAAACAGCTGGTTATTGTTGCAATTATACCATTCTCTTAGATTTTTTAACCAAGAGTTTCGTCTTCTTCCTACAGATCTCTTTCCCATAATTTTTCCCTGCATAATAGTTCTCAGTAGTTGATATCTTTCTCCTCTCGTAACGTGTCCCAGGTATTGTAATTTTCGTTTTTTAATTGTAAGTATGACCTCCTTTTCTTTATTCATTCTCCTCAGTACTTCAGCGTTTGTGATTTTCTCCGTCCATGATATTCTCAACATTCTGCGGTACATCCACAATTCAAAGGCTTACAACTTGTTAATATCGATCTTTTAGAGCGTCCATGCCTCCATTCCATAAAACAAAACTGACAGTACGTAACATCTTGCCAGACGAACGTTTAATTCAAGACTCAGGTCTCTGCCACAGAACACTCTCTTCATTTTCGTGAATATGGCTCTTGCTTTCTCTATCCGGATTTTGATTTCTTCAGAGCTATCGTTGTTTTCATTGATGACGATTCCTAAATAGTTGTATTTTCTGACGTGTTCTATATTTTGACCCTGTATGCGTATATCTGGGACATTTTGGGTTGATTTGGATATTAATATGAATTTTGTTTTTCTTATGTTTAGTGACAGTCCATATTCTTCACTGACTGTTGCTACTCTATTGACTAAGGTCTGGAGATCCTCGATTGTTTCTGCGATAAGTACTATGTCATCGGCGTATCTGAGGTTGTTTATTAAAATTCCATTTATTTTAATACCAACGAATTGGTCAATAAGTGCTCTATTCATTATGTCCTCAGAGTAAAGATTGAACAAGGTCGGTCTCACTCCTCTTTTTATTTCGACTTCTTCAGTCGTCTCATGCTCCACTCGCACTACTGCTTTCTGATTGTAATAAATATTCGATATAATTCTGATGTCTCTTTTATCGAGGTTCTTTTCCGTCAATAGACTGATAAGATGATCATGTCTCACTTTGTCAAAGGCCTTATTGTAGTCTATGAAGCACATATATACATCCTGATTTATATCAAGGCATCTTTGAGACATGACATTCAGTGCAAATAACGCTTCTCTCGTTCCGAGTCCATTTCGAAATCCAAATTGGGTATCGCTAATATCTATTTCCAGTTTTTTATGTATTCTAGTGTGTATAACTTTTAGAAATGTTTTCAGTATGTGATTCATCAGGCTTATTGTGCGATAGTCGGTGCATTGTTTTGCTTTTCCCTTTTTTGGAATAGTTATAAATGTGGATAAAAGCCATTCCTGTGGTATTATTCCTGTTTTGTATATATGATTAAAAAGCTTCACCAATGCATAAATCGACTCTTCCTCTATGAGCTTGATGACTTCCATCGGTAGTTCGTCTGGACCCGGAGCCTTTCCATCCCTCATTCTTCTTAGTGCATACATTACTTCCTCTTTGGTTATATCTGGGCCTTCATCCTCTTGTGTGCTGTTTAGATTAGGTTCATGTCTTTCATCTGTAAAAAGTTCATTAACTTAGTTCTTCCATACCTCCAATTTTTCTTCCCGTTCTGTTATTATTGTTCCGTTTGTGTTATATAATGTGTTGGGTTGTTTGCGTTTTTGTGTGCCCGTAAGTTCTTTCACTTTTTTATGTATATTAAAAATGTCATGTTTTATCTGTAGATGCTCTATTTCCTCACATTTTTTCTTATAGAAATTTTCTTTGGCTATTCTGATTTCAGTTTTGATGACTTTTTGTATTTGTTCATAGCTTTGTTCACACTTGCCTTTGAGAGTTCTTCGATCATCCATTAGCTGAAGGATCTTATCAGTCATCCATTCTTGCTTTTGTTTTGATTTTTGTTTAGTCAGAATAGTCCTTGCGGGTGTCATCAATGCCGTTTTTAAGCCCAGCCATTTGTCATCTGTCTATGTTTTGATATTCGCCATTTGCGCAGAGTATATTTAGATTGTTGTTAATATTTATTTGTAACTCCCGTTTGATTTCTGGGTTACATAGGCGACTCACATCTATTTGATTGGTTTTTCTTTTGTGCAATAGTCGTTTTAATTTAATGTGCACTTGTGCTATTAGAGGATTATTGTCTGAATAGACATCTGCGCCTGGGTAAGCCTTAACAGATTTTACCGAGTTTCTGTATCGTTCGTTTATCAATATGAAGTCTATTTGATTTCTAACTGTTCTCTGATTATCATCTTGTGGCGATTTCCATGTATAGAGTCTTCTCTTTGGCAGCTCAAAGAATGTATTGGTTACCACCATATTATTCTCCTGACAGAACTGGAGCAGTCTATCGCCTCGCTCATTCCTTGTACCAAGTCCATATTCACCTACATGTTTGCCACTTTTCCCTTTGCCGATTTTTGAATTAAAATCCCCAAGAATGATTGTAGTATCTCGTGGCTTTAATGAGTTTATTACTTGGTTGACTTCTTCGTAGAATTGTTCAATTTCCTCGTCAGACTTATCTGCAGTCGGGGCGTAAATCTGTATAATATTAAGTTTACCTGTTTTTTCCTGTAGTTGCAGAAATAGAATCCTATCTGACACTGGAGTAAAACTGATAACAGACCGCAACATGTTCTTAGATACAATGATGGCTACGCCGTTTCTATGATGAGTGTCACTATTTCCGGAGAAGTACACCATACTTTCAGTTGTCAGAAAGTTGCCAGCATTAGGCCATCTTGCCTCACTTATTCCCAGAATATCGATATTCAACCTTTGCATCTCCTGTATTACATTATGCATTTTTCCAGGTTCGTACATGCTCCTGACATTCCACGTACCAGTTCGCAGTATTTTCTTAGCCGTGCTTTTTGAAGAAGAATGCATTACATTAAATGCATTTAATAAACGTTTGTGAAATTTGCTTCTAGCACATTTTCATTAATTTTAATGTATTTCCTTTTTACAGTGTAGTTTATAGCAAAAAATCTTAATTAAATAGAATCTTTTCTCCATATTTATTCTGCCCTTGATGTTTTCTTTATAATAACCCCTTACTCGCGAACATTTAGTTAATATGTAAATTACGTAACACAAGTATTTTACCAAACACTAAATTTGCCGTATAAGGCATACGACAGTAGTAATTAACACTGAGAGGTCTAAAAGACGTTCAATCATCCCGTCAACCTCTTATAATTTTAATTATCACATATTTCTTGTGAAGGGAATATTAATAAGGTAGAAGTTTTTGTGTATACTGCTTGACGACAGTGAACACGGTTTTTGTGGTTGATTTTATGGTAATTAGAAATCAAACCTAATTAGCCCTGTGAGTATATGGTAAATATAAGAGAGTATATGATACATATAAGAATTTTAAATTTTAGTTCAAAAGATAACGACTCATGTATCACAGGTATGTATACTGATAGTACGTCAGCAGGCAAAAAAATGCTGCGTCTTTGATATTGTTAATATTTTGGTGTGAAGTTTTCAGTTAACATTATAAAATCTGTTTTGTTCTTTCCCTAAATTATATTTATTTGAATTGTATGGTATAGTGAAATGTAGTATTTAGCTCAGCTGCATTAAGTGAAATATTGAAGTTAGCAATATTGAAACAATTAGTTTAATATTTATTCATATAGTTTTAAGAAAAGCTATACACATACACACACATATATATATATATATATATATATATATATATATATATATATATATATATATATATATATATATATATATATATATATATATATATATATATATATATATATATATATATATTTATTTATTTTTTTGCAAAACACTTCTTAAAAATTTTTTTATTTATTTAAAAAAATACTTTTATACTTTCAAAATTAAATAGAAAATTTTAAACTAACAGAATAACAACATTAGTATCTACTTGTTTACTATCTACTTTTAGATTAATTTTAAAATGGACAAGTAACGGCATTAATTGCTTTGTTTACTATTACTTCCTTAATAACTAAAAGGGAAGGTATTTATATTTTTCCTACTAGCGATTGGTGATTTTGCTTAGTTGGAAAACAATCTGGTTGTTATTGCGAATTCTGACATAGCGGCCAATGAACAAGTTATCAGTTATAACATAGGCGTAGAATCGCATACAACATATATATATATATATATATATATATATATATATATATATATATATATATATATATATATATATAGAGAGAGAGAGAGAGAGAGAGAGAGAGAGCACATTTCAGTATGTAGTTTGATGAGGATTTTGCGTGTTCTCAATATATTCCTTCATGTTCCTTGGGATGAATGAATAAGATTGATTATACTCAATTCTTGATTCTTAGGCCTCGATGAGCCCATTACATTCCACTATTGCTGCATGTCTTTTAAGACCGATCGCATTTGCGAATCCAAGCGGCCTAGTTCCCTGACCTTCACTAACTGCTTCTGGAGTCCGCTAAGCGCCAAGAACTCTCTGAAAATATGGTCAACAGTTTCATCCTCTTTCATACACCATCTGCACATTGGATCTTCTGCGACGCCAATCTTATGACGATGGCCTCGCAAGCGACAATGTTTCGTCAGTAATTCCGCCACTTTCTGCAATTCTGTTTTCTTCGCGAAAATAAGTTTCCTGGTAATCGTTAGGTCCAATTATATGTTTTTTGGCATATCTCATTTCAGGGGCTCCCGTCCAGAATTCGATAAATTTACTTTCCAGTAACAATTTTAGTTCTCTCTAATCACTAGTAGTTCGAATACGTATAATGGTTTGGGGACTCTATGGCACAGCCGTGGTCCGTATTTTTACCAATAGGTCTGTTTCCTCATTTCCGTGTATACCCAAGTGGCCCGGGATCCACCCGAGTCTATGCAGTCGTTTTTTTGTTAGATTTTCCAGTACCTACTTGCTCTCAAACACCAGTCGTGAGCCTACTATATTCGATCCCAGAACCAATATTGCAGCTCTACTATCCGAGTATATATCAATACTCCTATTTCAGTTTATGTCTCTCTTACTAAGGTAAATTGACCTAGGTTTTTACCTTTTAGTCTCAGAAATCTGCGCTAGTATGTTGGGCAAAGATGGGGTCTGCAGCTGAGCCATTCGGTACCCAATCCATTATTCCCATTCCAATTACTGTTGGTGAGAGACATTTAAAAGCAAATTTACCGAATGCTGGGGAAAACCCCTGGAATGAGATGTGCCAAAGAACATCAAGTTGGACCTAATAGGTGATTTACTAGGGTGCTTCTTTTCCTGAAGAGGAAAGAACTGCAGGTAATGATGGGATTGGTGACGGGACATTTTAATCTGCGAAGCCATATTCATAGGATTGACGTCACGGATGACAGATAGATGGCATTTATTAATTCCAAATAATAAATAATTTTACATTTAAACCCCTAGAAGGGTATGTAACCATATACAGGGTATAAATTGCTTAATTACTGCTCATACCTAGTCCCTTCGTTTCCTCATCGTCGAAAAATTTACCTACTCTGTAAAACGATTTTGTTACCAGAAATCTTTTAAAGCATTTATTTACTTTATTTTTTTAAAGCGCTCTAATTGTCTCAAGAAAGGAATTGAATATTTTTATATCTAAGAATTTAGCATTTTTCTGTATATATAAAAAACTGCACTTTTTATTGCACAGCTTGCTTTTATTTCTAGTATAATGGTTCCTATTAAGGTTATATTCAGCAAAATCATCTGTTTTATCTTTTACAAACATGACCGAATTCAGAATGTAAAGATTTGTTACAGTTAAAATTTATTATCAATGAATATTTGTCAACAGCTCTCTAATTGTTCCATTTTGTACATATTTCGAATATAATGCTTCTGTAATACCATGACTCTATCAATTTTTGAAGAATTTCTCCAAAATACCAATCCATATCTCAATCTGGATTGAATATACACATGGTATGGTGTAGTAGCGGCATTCACACCAATATTTCTGGAGATAACCTTAAAACCATGAGCAAATATAGCAATCCCCAAAGCAATCCATTAACGTGAGCCTACCAGTCCAGAATTTGATCTAAGTGCACTTCTAGAAAGAGCGCGGTATCAGATGACACCACTTCCTGTTCATTAGAGTCAGTTCCTATTGTATTTTCCATTTTGTATCCAAAATAAACTATTTCCCCTAATTCACTAACATGGTTTAACTTTAAAATCGGTCTAGATTGACAGAAGTGAATTTAAATTGATAAGGGTAATAATAGGTTAAGCAAGTTTTTGAACCTTTAAAATACAATGAAAACAATATCATAAGAAAAGCAAAAATGGCCATCTAGAAAATCTAATTTCCAAAGCAACTAGATCGGGTTTAAGTCTAAATAAAACCTTCTTAGTGAATTTGGCTATTTGTGTTTTCGATGAGTTTTATAATAAGTCATTTTCTGTAAAGTACTCATTTAGGTGTTCCAATGTATTAATGATATTTGTTAATAAAAGCTCCCCACTTGTTTCACTAAAAATTAAGTACAGTACTATATGCTCAGGCGAAACCCCCCGCAGCTAGTTTGTGTATAAAATATACAGGAGCGGTTCATACACGGAGTCCTACGGAACGCCCTTTTCTAAGAAAACATTATCGGACCCTATGAGATTACCAAATCCATCACGCCCAACACCTTGCTGAAATCTGTCTATCAAATATAATTTGATTAATTTTAGTGTCACGCCCTTAAATATATAGTCACGGTATGCAGATGATGCGTGGAGAAAGATGAGACTATTGACCATATTATATATAGTGCTTTGTTTCTAACCGTGTAACTACGTCTGCCCTTACAGTATAAGGTTTTTTCAGTTGGTTGAGAACTAAAATAGTTTCTTTAATAAAAATGTATTTATACATTCAACTTCAGGTATTTTGTATTCAGCGCTGATTTATATTAAATATTAAATAACTGAAATTATTAACTATTTGTTGAAAATTTTTAACCACAAACAAAATACCGACTTTTCATTTATTCAGAAATTTTTCATTTTTCTCAACACTTATTTTTGAAAAATAAAATAATTTTGGGTCTTTTCTGTAATATCGTTCCACGCCTTGCCGTTTCTTTATTATGCGTCAATATAACTGAAAGTTAACGATAATTGTTACCGAAATCATTAAATACTGTCGTATTATTTCATAAATCTTTTTCTTAATTATTTCTGCTATTGGCAGCACAGATATTGCTAGCAACATCGTCAGTCTTTCTAAACGATAGTCTAGAAGTAATTGAATGAAATTCGATCCCTGTTTGATCTGTCCGGTTTGTAAATGGAAAAAAACGATAGAATTCCTTTTTGTATACATGAATTGGCAAATGAAAATTTTTATTGATTTCAGTGGCGGCTTGTGTTTGTTTAGATATGTAGTAAGGATACATGAGACAAAATGAAGAATAATTTTTGAACATGTTAAACAACAATTTCTTAACCTATAGTCATGCTGAGAATAATTTAACTGTGTTTTTAGGCTTATATTATTAAGCATAAAAAAGTTTAAAACATTGTTTGTGCTAACCTTAGATATTTCATGGGTTTTTATTTCATTTCATATATGTATGAATAAGATCATCCTTTTCATCGATTAAGGTTAGTCACCCGCAAAACATACAAACATAATCAAATAGTTAGCACAGCAAACTATTTTTATTATACCTATATTTTTTTTTTAATAAATTTGCAATACTTCAATTTTGTTATCCAATTTTTAAATCTTCCTTCATTCTTAACTCTAAATTTTTGTTTGTAGTCATAGCTGCGAATACAAAGACTTTTAGCGCTTGACACACATTTCCTTTAAATTTAAATATAGTTTCATATGGACAATATTAATAGTTCCATCTTCCTTGCTCATATATAAGCTTCGTTAGACCTTCGTCATGTCATTGTGCCGTATTAATAAATGGCACCTATTCTAGGTCCACCCACATTAAGCTGTTGTTCTGTCTCTAAACGTTCAAATAATTGACACGTTCAGAGAAATGTGTTGGGAAAAGCCTATAGAAAAAATAATACACAAATTGTTTGGCACTGTAGTATTACCTTACGAGTCGCAGATGATTCGTTTGTTACACAATTCAAAATATACCGAAGGTGTATTAAATAGTAGAGAAATTGATTTCTTTCTTACGTCTTAGTACTAACAAAGGAAACACCCCAATCCGACCCCACCGATTTTTATAATTTTTGAATATGTTGTAATATTTGAAAAAATAACAGATATGTATTTTTTTTATCGGCTGACATCCACTTTTAAGGCGTGAATTTCACCCCCAAAGTTAACCCTTAATTTTTTTAAATATATCTCAGCATCTAATGAATATTTTAAAATAAAATCAAGTGGAAAATATTCGTCATAAAATGTCCCAAATATGAGATATATTTTTGACCAAAGGGGTTGCAACTCCTATTTTATATTTAAAAAAAAACTACGTTTTTTATGAATATTTTTTTTATAAAAATCTTGGAATGAACTTAAAAAAATTATAAAAAGCATTTTCTTAACAATATCGATTCTTAGTGTTGCCGTGTTTTGGGATTTTTCAAATCACCACCTCTAAATACCGTTAACTACCCCACCACATGTAAGAGGTAAAAATTTTTTTTCTTAATAGTCATCCAATGTGTACAGCAAATGCTGTTTATAATAAATGTAAATATATTAATTTTTTTTTCAATAATCGTACCTAAAGAGTGAAAAAATTCACTCCCAAAAGTAAATATCTAATACATCACGAGCTAGAATTAAAATTCTTTAATAAAAAAAAAGGAAAATAAGTCTTGTATAACTGAAAAAGAAAATAATTTTTTTTTTCAATATACCAACATTTTTTAAGGGGTGAAAACCACCACCAAAGTTTACAAATAAAGAGATATCTTCAGCGAGCCATGGATAAGACAAGTATGCAAAAATAACATCTGCCTTTGATTGAGCATATATTAATATTTTTAATTTTAAACTCATATTTTCGATTGAAGGGAAATACTTTTCCGAATTTTCATACTCTCATTTTTTTTGAAAAAAATTCTTGAAAATAATGTATTTTTTACGATATAAAATAAGGACTCTTTCGGTCATAAATATACTTTATATTTCAGGATCCTAACGAAAAATATTTTTTAACTTAATTTTATTAAAAAAATTCATTAAATGCTGATGCATATGAAAAAGTAAATTGTAAAGTTCAACTTTAGGGGTAGTTTTGACCCCTTACAAGTGAATATTTGTATGTTAAAAAAGGTTTTTTTCCTTATTAAATTATAAAGGCCTTATTTTGCACTTTGTTTTATTAAAGAATTTTAATTAGACCTCATGTTACATTAGGTATTTACTTTTGGGAGAGACCTTTTTCACCCTTTGGTATTATTATTTAAAAAAAATTAATATATTTGCATTTGTTATAAATTACATTTATTTTACATCTTGGATGACTTCTAAGAAAAACATTTTTTTTACCACTTATATGTGGTAAGGGGTATATCAGGCGCGGATCCAGGGGGGGCTGGTGGGGGCGATCGCACCCCCCCCCCCAAGAGCTTTGAGTTCAGAAAAATAGACCCGATTTTGCCTCTTATACTATAGTTTATTCAAGAACTAGAGAGAGTAATAAATCATTTTTTACCCTTTTTTTTTCTTCGCAAACTACCTGTGTTCTTTAGTCCGGTGTCTTTGGCAAAATCTTCTAGATAGATATATTTTTAGTAGGAATGGGTTAGAAATTTTATAATCAAAAATACCGGTCTATAATAATGGACTATTTGGGTTGGATAACAATAGATATTTGGATGTGTGAAGTGTTAAAAAAGATTTTAATCCTTGTCATAGGCGTCGGAATGAGGTTTATTTTATCACTAAGTATTTATGGCATAGAATATTATTTCGATAATAAACTTAAAATAAAAAGTTTTTATAATATTATTTTAATTCTTATGATTTCTTAATAATTCACATACGTTAGAAAATAAAAGTAATTTTGACATATTTAACACAAATTACAATTATATTTTTATTATTTTTAATTTTGGCATAGAAACGGTTTTAATCACATTCAGACTAAAACGTAGCCTTTTTCTCTCAAAAAATTAAAATATTTTTGGGGCTATCGGTCATTTTATTATTAATTAAAAACATTTTTAGGAAATTTGACGTTTCAGTTTATTTATTTCTTAAACCATTTGCAGAATTACAATTACATTAAAAATGGGAATGTTACTAGTGTCCCCCCCCCCCCCCCCCCCCCGTCGACAACTTGCTTTCGCTTGCCATACTATATTTTTCTAATATCACCCCCAAAGAGAGAGGCTGGATCCGCCCCTGGGATATTTAGGGGTGGTTATTTGAAAAATCCCGAAACACATCAACGCTAATAATCGATATTCTTAACAAAAATGCTTTTTATAAATCTTTTCGGTTCTTGCCCAGATATTTATAAAAAAATATTCATAAAAATGTAGTTTTTAAAATATTAAATGGAGGTTGCAACCCTTTGGTCATCAATACACCTCACATTTGTGACTTTTTATGAGGAAAATTTCCACTCGATTTTATTAAAAAATATTCATTAAATACTGAGATTAATTGAAAAAAGAATTTTAAGGGTTTAATTTGGGGGTAAATTTCACCTCTTAACAGTGGATGTCAGCCGATAAAAAATACGTATCTATTATTTTTTCAAGTACTATAACATATCCAAAAATTATCAAAATCGGTGAGGTCGGGTTGAGGTGGATCCCGTGTAAGTTATAACGAAAAAGTGGCACATAACATTTTTTTGATTTAGAAATAAGTAGCAATAAAAAGAATTATTCAACTAATAAAAACAATTTATCGTGAATTATTGTTATCCCAAAATGTTATTTCAATCTATTTAATACTAAATAAATATTTTCTTCAAACAAAAATATTTTCCTAAAGAATTTTTGGCAATAAACGTTTCAAGTAATCATTACTGTTTTTATTTTGTTTGCATACCAAAAAATGGGTAATTTTGTCTCAGCGGGGAATCATGTTTCAATTTTGAGTTTAAAGATTAAAATACGTTTTTGTTCTTTTTTTACGTAAGTTTATATAGGAGTATAGGGAATTTTAAATTAAAGTAAAGGAAATAAAAATAAAATTTCAAAAACCTATTTTTATCGTAAAAATTCCATAATTTAAAAAAAATATTCAAATATGTTGGCATGTAAAACGATTCGTATAGCAAACTTATCGATTTTATCGTAGAAATAAATGGAGTAGGAGGCGGATTCTGCTCTTAAGAGAAGTAACACAAATTAAAAGAAAGGGATAAGCTTTTTATTGCAGTTTAAATAAAGTAATTATGTGGTTGTGTTATGTTATATGAAAAACACCTTGTGAAAGAATTTTGCATGTTTTTGTAGTACCAACGAATAATCCTATCTTCACGTTCTTTTTAATTACAAAAATATTAAAGCTAATGAAAACCTTGTCCCTTTTAAAGAACTTGGTAAGGATGGCCTATTTTTAGTCATACTATAAAATTCTTGCCATATTATAACAAGCCATCTGGTAAGATTTTTCTGCCTATGCCTGAGCTTGGGGTACATGCCGATAGCCTGACTAAAATAGTCTTTATTCACATGACAGAAAGAACACACTATATAAATTTTAAGTCATTCCGTTCTGCCAACTTTTTACTAAAGATACTAGAAAGGTTGATGGACCGACATATTAACGAGGGAGTATGGTACATTGTTATTTATATCCGGTATGATTCGCCTATCAAGCAAAAAAAAACACAGACACGGCGCTACATCCACTCGTTTCAAGAGTTGAAAATGCCTTTTTGAATGGCAGTTCTACATGACAACATGTCATTATCCGATATGTAATGATCTACAGCGACGAGTTAACCCAAAGACTAATATATGCTGCGCTTAATAACTGTCAAAGCTTTGTGAAGCAGGGGTTGTGCATAGGGAGAAGACCTACCAACCTTGCTGTGAAGCTTTGCAGTGGACGGCAGGCTTGATAAATGAACTAAACAAGGCTAGTTTTTATATACAGGCCTACACCGATGACCTGGTCGTCCTGCGTCTTGAAGTCGACGTCCAAAGAAACCAATCCTCTAGATCGCTGAAAGAATGGTGCTATAATGAAGGGCTTAAAATAAACTCGGACAAAGCCAAGGTTGTTCTTGTTACAAAAATACGAAAATGAGAAGACTTCCCATAATTATACCTACGCGAAAGATACTCCAATACAAGGGAACAGGGAAATACCTGGGATTAATTCTAAATTCACGACTGAGCTGAAATAATTATACTGATGCCATATGTGGGTTCTGAGCTTATAAAGGAACTTCTGGGTATGCATGGGGGCGGTCGGAGTCCAATGATTTGTAGCCAGGGTGTAATGTTTAGGGCTTAACGAGGCCTAGGAATCAAAGATCTACGATCACCACTTTAATCATACATTTATTCAGTATAGAAGTAAAAGAAACTTTTGTATTTTAAGACACTCTGTTTTGTGTAGTTTAGAAAAAATAAACTAAACTTAACACAGACTTTAAAACATCTCCAGCATCCATTATTTAGGCATCGAAAGGAGATTTCAAGTTTTAAGCTGCTTTAAGTTTATATAACTACTTTAAATTTTGAGTTCGTTTATTAAGTTGTAATAAAGGTTAGATTATTTCAGAAATAATTAAAATAATAAATTGTGTGTGTTTATTTTCCTGATTCTAAAAAAATTTGTCTACATAATTTTCTAATTAACAACTTACACTTACTTCATTTGCAATAATGTATGTGAGTATGATGGTATTTTTTTCATAAAAACATAAAAATGAGTTGATCAGAAATTTTTCTAAACTATTTTCAGTCAAAATTTTATTGTAAAATATCTGGAATGTAGAAATTAATCTAGAGAGTAATTACAAAAAAGGTTGAAATAAAATAAAAATAAAAATAAATAAGGTCTCGAGTTTCGTAAAAATTATTAAAATAACCTAAGCAAAGATCATTAATTTTTAGAAAATTATATAATCATTGTTATTCTTTCTTTTTGTAACACATAAATAATTAATTATGCGACTATAATATATCGATTTCTTGTTTCGAATCACAGTTCTGGGTTATTATAACTGACATACAATTCTAAATAATTTTAGTAAATCGTAGCGGTTATTAGTATTGTTTTTTCTGCTATTTCGTTGCACTTTTTGTCTTTGAGTTAATTAAAACTGTGTGCTTACATAATTTTATCACATTAGATGGACTTTTTCTCGGAAAGCATATTAAAATATCTTGTGTGTTGTTAGGAAGATTTTTAAAACCTACTGTTGGAAAATAAAAGGGGACCATATTAAAATTTCATATTTACACCTAAAATTAATAAAGTATAAAAAATCCAAAGTTTTAACATAAATCGATATAACGGTGTAACGGTTCAAATTTTAATTTAAGTTTACTATTGAATCATTGCCCTTTTTGCAAATACTTACGTTATAGTCAAACACAATATCCTTTTCTTTAAGTATCTCTAATAAATCCTTTGAATAACAAATGGTATGATTCATTTGTCGGTTCGTTACATTTTAATTTTACTACAAATACATGTAGTTCTACTTCCCAGTCAATTTCTTTTCCAACTCGGTCATTTTATACTCCTGAATTTTGGCTACATTCTTACACTACAAAATACGGTTTTAAGTTGATTATCACTGTTTGATCCTCATTATGGGTGTTTTGCTCGGCATTCACTAGCCTGTGCATGAATTCGAGGCGCCATCTATTCTGCGGGGTCCCCAAACTTTCAGGAAATCCGTAATTGTTGAAGGAGAGAAATCCTTCTCGTTTTGTTTTACCTCCTTGCAGAAGATTTATTCATTACCTGTTCTACGACCGTAATGGCCGGCGGGAAGTATATTTAGAGTTTTATTTAACCCACAGACTCAATTGCGTATGTTGAGAGCTAGTTTCTAACGACATCGCACATTCAGCAGAGGCGTTCGGAATAACCCACCCCTACGCTCTGATATAGGGGTTAGCTTAGTATATTTGCTCGCTGGTGCGGCTACTAACTTTCAACAGTACTATGTTGATTTGGCTTTCTAAATTATTTTGATAATTGAATTTCTTCTCACTTAACTGTGAAGTTTTTGCATAAAGTAACAGCGTAGCTACGATTGAATTGAATAATAAATTGACTAATAAATAAAATAAAAAATACTGGAAAAAACTAAGCTAAAGAAATAATGAAACAATTAATTATTTCGTAATCAAATGAGTAGTGATGAAAAAGTAAATACGATGAAACGAAATAAAAAAAAAGTAGTATCGACTTCCCAAAATTCTTTAACTACCTCTAGGCTATTTCACTGTAATAAGGACATAAAGCCGTTTATATCCTGGGCTTCAATATCAAGGAATCTCACACGATCTGAACACTTTACAGAAACAAAATTTATATTTAACTTACCAGCGGTCTTGCTAGGCACATTTACCCTCCTAAAATAGGGCGATAAATGTAAGCAACCCCTCTTGACAAAAGGACAAACATGACGAACCTATAATTGTTCCTTGTTGGCTATGAATGCTTAAACACAGTTTTTTTTTGTAAAATATTTTTAATAGCTAACAGAAATGGCGGCAGAAAATAACTGAGGCTGTAGTGAGGTCATCGATGGAAAAATATACAGGTACCTAACATTAATAGGTGATTCAAAATTAAAAACTGAATCAGTTGTACCTTTTCTTCTAGGAATATTGATCATGGTTGGTAGTAAAAATAATCTTTTAATTGATCAGGAAATATATTTATAGTACATTATAAAACTAGCTACCCAAAAAGGTCCACCACATGCATTTCTTTGCCACTAGGAGACTCATCATAGGAGCGATAGGTGATCGGATCAATCCTGAGGCCTGTAGTTGTTGTTTGTTAATGTTGACATAATTATGTGATTATTTTTATTTATTTTAAAAAGAATATGTATTTAGTTCAGATTATTTAGTTTCAGCAATTATTTAAATATACTGGTTTTGTTTTAAAACTTCTTTAATACATAACAATATGTTATATAACACTATGTATATATGACCATTACCATACATTTTTTTTTTGTTACAGCTGACGGACGACAGCAACCGCCAGGTCAAAGAGTGTACTGCCTAGCCTGCAGCCTGATGTTAGACTTTGGGTGTATGTGACATTGTTACTAAATTGGTGCGCGGGACTTCGGTGTAAACCTCTAACTGGAATTAAGGTAAGATTTACCTAGCAAGTTAGGTAGCCTTGAAATATCTTATGTAAATATATATATATATATATATATATATATATATATATATATATATATATATATATATATATATATATATATATATATGTTTATCTTATCGTCAATATTTAAGGGGAAAAAGTGGTGAAAAATCCCTTTGGTGCATTTTGTGGTACCTGTCGCTTCGAAATGTTTTGTCTGGTAGAGGGTGCATAGGTCTCTGCCCCTTGGGAATGACCCAATCTTAATTGTGATACATGAAATTACATTAATTTATATTTGTATTTTGTAATTTGCATATAAGGTATTAATAAATTTTTATTTATTTGTTTTATATTAAATGTGGTCATAGAAGAGGGAAATTGAACTGTATAGTAGTTTATAAACCACTCTGTTTTATGGATTGAATCTTACCCTTGTGATGTTATGGTTCTGTTCACTAAAATTAACGGTGTGTATGTGTGTGTGTGTGTGTAGGATTTCAATTGATATTCTTCACATAATCGGTGATGTATTTAGTGTTAGTATTTTGATACAAATCTGTAATTAGCGTATATCTACCCTGACCTGTTATACAATGCAAAAATGATGGCGTAATATAGCCTATGACCCGATTTGGCCTGAGCATCTTAATATTAATAATCTTTACACAAAAGGTTAATCAAATAATTTTTCGTCTTTCTATAACTAAAAGCTCCTATCAGTAATTATAAAAAAATCTACTCAATCTTCTAGCCATACTGGACGTACAGTTCTTTCTTGTTGAGCAGGCAATAAAATAATTTATTAACTTTGCACATAACGATTCAAACGAGTTGAAAATTTGTTCAATTTAAAAATATTCTTTCTATGGGTATAATATCTTTTTAAATATTTAAGTGAGTTCAATGTGAAATAGATAAACCATCCAAAAGCAATAAAACTGTCTAAATTTGGCAACTGATATATGTTTTCTGTATTTAAAACAACTTTTGGTTGGGAATGTAGAATATACAGTCTCTCAGTTCTCACGATTAAAATCCATATACTTATTTAATTCCTCCATTAGTGAACTACACTCAACGTCAAACATTTAATAAAAATAAATTGTAATTAATATTTGTTCGGTTCCAGCAGTCCAAGTCACTCGACAGAGTCCACTCAAGACGTCATAAGTTATCTATTCTTTCACAAACTGTCTATATAGAGCTATATCTCGTCATGTTTTGTCTGTCCACGATTATTTATTTAGTCTTGTTATCATTTATAAATTGGAGTTTTTTCCTATTTGGTTCATAAAGTACACAAGTGAATGAAGATACTCTATGCTACCAGCCAAAAAAACTGGTATAGAAGGTAAAAGTGATTTTGCATACTATCGAAACAGCGAAGCAACTATCGCAAACGCCAAAAGATATTAAAACTTAATTGCCATTACAGGCGTTTGCGATAAATGTGCTATTATATTTGTTAGGAGAGACTATCGTAAGTTTCGCTATTTCTTAAAGTAAAATGATTATTGATAAAATTTTGTTTTCATAACATAAATAGCTTTTAAAGTTATTATTTACTCCAAGAAGGAAGCTTTAACTCATTTAGTTTGGAAGTAAACTGAAAATAATTGCCTCTTGTAAAATTTAAATATTGCCCCTTACGATGTTTTCCATTTACCAGTAAATATTATGTTATAATTTCTTCCTGCTATCAAAAACTCATCGTGAACTTTGTACTGTACAGGTAATTAGATTTTAATGCTGTTATTAACTCCTTAACTTTGCAGACACATTTGTTTGGCACTTTGTTGATTAATCCTCTAAGACAAACAAGTTTTATTAAGGTAGTCTTTGGCAAAAGTCGTAAATCAAATTGGTATAGTATAATTAGTAGCAAACCATATTACATCAAACAAGATGAAAAAAAAATCATATTTATATAGGGTGCTTCAAATTATGTCAGCACCATTACTAACTTACTTATTTTTGGAGCTGTCATCGAACAAATCAACAAAATTATGCATTTTTTCTGAATAAGGACAATTAATGCAAGAATACAATTTTTCTAGCCTGTCTCTACTCACATCATACTAATCTTGGAATACCTTGGCTTCTAATTTTTTTTTAATTTTAAAGAAAATAGTTTATTTGACAGATGAATTTTTTAAAAAATGGCATCTTCCTTATGGAAATTCGCATCGATTTATATAGACGTGAAGTAGGTAAATAACTGTAAGTTCATTTAAAACGTTTACAAAGTTTTATATTTTAAAAATTAATATAATTGTTTTTTTAATCAATTTCTAAAAAAACAAGGTTCTCAATTGGACCGCCATGTATTTTTTATTTACGTGCATCGATTACTCCGGAAATTAGTGACGATTTGAATGAAATTTTTTACATTATGTTCAGAAAGTTACTTCCGTGATCAATATCATCTTTGAAGAAACCAACACCTGTTACAGAAGAAACCATTAACTATTATTGTTTGATTCAAACAGTCACTAAAAGCTTTGCCTCTTCTTCAATTTTGTAACTTTTTTATAACCGGTAACCTTACAAAGAACTTATTACAGTTTTTACACTTATCTGACAAATAAAATAAAGTGACGTATCAATGCACATTGTGAAGAAAAGAACATCATCGCAACACAACAGAGAGGATGCACCAGGATAGCAATGGAATGCAAGGAACAATTGATTGTTGTCTCTGTCATATGTAATCAAGCCTGTACCAACCGAAGAAACCTCTTTGCTGCCCTACGTGGATTATAAGAAGGTCTTCGACTTAGTGGCCACATGAGTGGCTCAAAACTATATTGAGAATATATAGGGTCGATAATCATTTTGTTTCCATTTTAGAATGCATCATCTCAACCTGGAGAACTAGGATCCAATTGCAAGTGCCATCCAACAATACCATCCAATATTTCAAGGCGATTCCGTAAGCTCTTTGTGGTTCTGCCTCGCAATGAACCCACTGTCACGCCATTTGAACTCCACCAGATACAGTTTTAGTATTAGAAATAACAACGAAGAGGTAGTAAGATTGAATCATCTTCTATACATGGATGATCTTAAACTGATGGCTGCTACCAAAAATCAGCTGGAGTAAATGCTCAAAATTATAGAGAAGTTCTCCGGGGATATTGTAATGCAGTTTGGACTTGACAAGTGTCGTATTTTCAATATCGTTAAAGGAAAGACACAACCAGGAGCATTTGAGATGCATAACGGCGAAACTATAGCCACAATGGAAGCAGAACAAACATACAAATACCTAGGTATGAAACAGACTAAATGAATTTATCATCGCACTATGAAGGTCAAATTGACAACCGAATTTGTCAAGAGGGTAAGACGGTTGTTACGAACTAGTCTAAATAGTAGAAATTTGTTTAAGACTCTCAATACGTACGCATGCTCTGCGCTTAGCTACTTGTTTGGAATTGTAAAATGGAGCAGGACGGACGTCGAAAACCTGCAATGGAAAATAAGAATACTCTTGAAGAAAGCATACAAACACCGCCCTCGGAGTGCTATTGAACGTACAATGCTTCCAAGACACCAAAGATCAAGAGGATTGGACGATATTGGTAAGCAGCTCGACCAACAAATAATAAACTTACGTTTATATTTCCACAGGTTAGCGAACTATTCCACACTACATCGAGCAATATGCGAGGCAGACGTTTCAACGCCGCTACAGTTGAGGGAACAAGATATTACTTCTCACCACCAAACAGACCAAGAGAAGTTACAAACCTGGCTTCAGAAGCCACTTCATGGACGGCATCTAAATGAGGTCAATCAGGACAATGTCGACAACTCAGCGTCGAACTACTGGTTGATTTCAGGACAAACGTTTCCGGAAACGGAGGGCTTCTTGTTAGCTATCCAAGACCAGGTTAATCCGACGAAGAGCTATCGAAAGTTCATCATCAGAGATCCCTCAATAGAAAATGACCAATGTAGATATGGCTATCGAACATTAGAGACAATCCAGCACTTAACTGTAGGATGCTAAGCGTTTGCCGCAACCGAGTATAAGGCAAGACACGACTCAGCCGCTAAGATACTCCAGGAAGAGTTAGCAGATATGTTAAACTATTGTAGGTAGGAAAAGTGCCTTACTACAAATACAATCCGGAGCCTATTCTTGAAAATAATGAGTTCAAGTTATATTGGGACCGAACGGTTCTAACAGATGAAACAGTTTGTCATAATAGGCCGTTATATTAACCGATAAAACTTCTAGGCGAACTACACTGATTGACATTGCTACAAAATACAATGAGAAGATTGTCAAATATCGAGATCTGGAGGTGCAAATCCGCAGAGAGTGGGCAATGAACAGCGTCCACACGATTTCCATAATACTATCAACAACCGGAGTGGTACCAAAGAACCTCCTGCAGAACATCAGGAAACTGAGCCTTAGTGAGCATCTGTATAAACCGATTCAGAAAGCAGTTCTCCTTGCAACCGCGCAGACCATTGTAGGAAGTACAGAAGACCGATAACATGGAAAGAATCTCCACAGAGCTTCATACTTATAGTGTCATTGTGTACCTGGTATGAGTCAATAATCCACGGAGGGAGTGCGACGCCGTTTGGCTTGTAAATCTGATAAAATAAAGCTACTAATAATAAATAATAGCTACGTCTTATAGGAAATGATGCCGCGATGATAGAAATAAATAAATTAGCTTTGAGCACGTAAAATGCACGGAATAACAAGCTGCGCGAAAACAAGTCCGACCATGTTTGTCGCACCACGCTGTATAAAATAGATATTTACGTGGTACTTATTTATACTTTCTCACACATTTAAATTGTTAAAAACAAATTTCCGGACTATTTATTGAGAAAACACCCTGGATATTCGTAATCAACGAGTCACGATAAATGAGAAAAATCTGGTTTGTTCAATCATTTTGATCGGCCTCGAAAACCCCTTGGTCGCTAGGATTAGACAGCCATTTTACAAAGTCTCCTCTCGTTTTGGGCCATTAGATTTTTTCAGCATGCAAGATTTCTCGTCTCGTGAAAGATTAATGTTAGTTTAATTTTAGGCAAAATTAGGTTTAAAATTAGTTTTATATTTAAATTATTTACAAAGTTTGATAATTTGTTTCATAAATATGTTTATACTTCATTACACCGTTTGTACATTAAAAGCGAGATAATTAAATTGCCTCTAATTTAGCGCGATTAAATATTCAACAATCATTTAATAATACACTTCGTTGAGATCTTATATCGTATTAATACATTTTTCAAGTTTTCTCGTTTATGGATTAAAATGTATTTTTTCCATAGCTTCTCCAAAAATAGTCCCAAATATACCGTAGTGTGTATATTTGAGATGATGCTGAACTAACCTAGAAAATAATACTGCCCCACAGTAGAATAGAGGTTAAATTGATAAGAACAACAACAAGTTAACCTAATTCGGAACCATTATTTCCAAACCCTCAAACAAGGAAAATTTAGTTTATTTTCGCTAGACAACAACTCCTTTTAACGATTCCAAAACTTTTCAGTTTTAATTTTTCCATATAACTCCTATGGCAACTAGATTAGACTTAAAAGTTAAACCCTTCGAGCAAACACTACTGGAGGCAGCATGCAATAGTCCGCATGCTTTACCCGGCAAAGAGACACAGAGGACGAATACGGAATCGTGCTATCTCTTTCGCTCCGAACTAACTTAAGCACAATGTGCATTGCAATATCCTCAAGATCCTGTAGTTGAAATAGTTATTGTTTTATATATTTTATTGTTGACATTTTACCGACCAGTGTTACCAATACTTTGATTAAAATTACTGTGGTAGAAAGAATTATCAATTAGGCAAAAGTCTTTAAAGACAATTAAATACAAAGACAAAATAACTGTATGTACATATTGTACTACATAGTAAAAAGTATCTGGGTAAACCAATGTTGATGCGCAGGAAATTATTCTCAGTATGTAATTCTTTTATGACGTCTTGGATCAGCGTTGTGTCTTCGTATCTAGGAGTTGCTGTACAGACATAACAATACACTACGCGGAAAGCTTGAGACCGTCTCCCGAACTAGAACGCTTTCTACATCGCATCAGATTTATTACTTGACCATATTTAAATTACATCTGCAGAAAAATATACTTTGATCTAACATGAACTCTATTTACAAGCATAATTTAAGGTTACTATGTCATCAAGTCAGCAAGAAAGTAATTTCGCTTTTGTAGTGTGTAAAAAAACTCGTTTTTTAATAGAAAAATAACATTTAATCAATTATATATTTTCGATTATTTTCAAAGACCTTTTGCCATCTCTCTTGTGGCTTAATGATTTCATGCTCATGGAAGTTTTGATCCTTATCAGCAAAAAACTGATTGCGATTAAAGTCATCATAATTTGCGGAAGTTTTACCATTCAGAGAGTTCTGTAAATTTCGAAATAAATGTTAATCAGATAGTGCCACGTCAGGGCTGTATGGGCGATGCGACATCACTTCCCAATCAAGCTCCAATAATTTCTCAACAGTTATTAAAGATGAGTGAGGCTTTGCATTATCATGATGGAATAGAATTTATTTGCTCTTTGCCAATTCTGGCCATTTTTCTTTAATTGTTTCATCGAGTTCCATTAGTTGTTGAGAGTAAACATCTAAATTGATCATCTGGCCTCTTGGAAGCAGCTCAAATTACACAACACCTTTGTAGTCTTACTAAATTGACAGCATGATCTTTTCTGAATATAATTCAGCTTAGACTATCAACATTTTCAAATGATGTTACTGCAAATGATCCACTTTTTACTAGCAGTGATGATTCTTTTGCACATGGCAAATATCGATTCATAGTGTTAAGTGAGTCTCTTTCAATTAATACAGAATCCAAATATTGATCTTCTTAGCAAGTCCAAGACATTTTAAGTGATTTTAATTGTTGTGCGTGATACATTTAACCCCCTCTGCAATCTCTCGAATTGTTATATGACAATTCTCTTCAATTATGGCTTTGGTTTGATCATCACTAATTTCAGTAGGTCGATCAGAACGTTGGTCGTCTTTGAGTAAAAAATTTCCAAAAATATGCCGAAAATATTCATTTTTACACTCTGTGTTAAAATTGACCCTAAACTAACAGCTATAAACAAAATTAAGCGCAAATTTCTTCTAAAGTAACCTAAATGTGAGTGATATCAAATGTCAATAAGAAAAACCATAACAATGACAGAAGTGCTTCAAAACAATCACAACTCTCACTATGTGTGATAGTCAAAAATATTTTCTTGCCGACCATTGACTGGAAAGGTAGGCAGGGATCCAGTTGTGTATCCTGACACTGACTGCAGACCTTGAAGCCTTAAATGTCCTTTCTTCAAATATTTTTATGGATGGTGTTTACTAACGTAGTTCGTACATTGCAATCATAGCAATGTTTGCTAGCGATATGCAATGCGCCATCTGCATGAGGTTCATATTAATATCTCCTCTACCACACTGTTGAAATTCTTTTGTCTAGAAAATATCATGAAATAATTTTTTATGGCCAGGGTTTTCAATCGGATCTAGGGGTCATGGACGCCTAATAGGACAGTTCTGTTTTTAAAACATGGTACTGTCATAATTTGTTATATATATATATATATATATATATATATATATATATATATATATATATATATATATATATATATATATATATATGGCGATAAACAAACCTTTATGTAGGAAAATTTGTGGAAAAAACTTAGATATGAAGCTTTGGAATAAGTAAGAGGGATTGATCCCTCGAAAACAAACATAATTTTCTATTTGTCTTCAGAGTTAATCGAATCGAAGACAGTCTCCAGTAGGTTAGAACCTTGAATTCAAAAATGACTAGTAAGAAAATTTCATCCTTTTCGTCGAGTAATCTACATGTTGGTTCTCCCTTATAGATGCACATTTTGTATAGACGTTTCCTTAAGCCGCATTTGACGCTTATCAGCACTATCGTAAGCCTAATCTGCTATTTTCTTTGGCGCAGAACATCGCAGCTTGTTGTTCCAGTGGCTCTGATATTGATAATTTATCCACCAGGATATCCATCGAAAATTAGCAGTTTTAGGGATGCCAAATATTAGTTCTGGGTTAATAAATGTTGCAGCGGGCCTTTTTCTTACAAGTTGGTCCTAGGCTGTCTTTGTGTTTTAGTACTCGAGCAAGAGTAGCTTTGTGTTTTGATAGGAAAATAAGGTTTTAAAGATAGTCTCCAACCTGCTTAGATTATACTTCCTAATATGCAAGTGCTTCTAGCGATGCCTGTCTGTTGGAGCAGATGTGGTTCCGCCTTTGTTATCGTTTCTCAGATTTTCCCGGAGGCAAGCATTAAAAATTACATATATTTTTGTCTGTAATACAGTGGTGTGCTACGCCAATCAATGCCTCACTTATGGTGTCAGGTCTAGTGAAGTTGTAAGCTTTTGGTGTAGTATCACTGTTCATCACTAATAATAAGTTCCTGATTGATAGGATCTTTGATTAAAAGCAGGAGCGCCGGACCTTATTTTGTTCTAGCATGTATAGATCAAGGGGAGATGGGTAGATTAAGTAGGGCTTTCATGAATGCTATCGAGGAATTTCTCACAGCTGTTGTGATGCATAGGCAGGCCAGTTTCTGGAGTTTAGAGAGCTCCAGAACGTCCCACCCCTGAGTGGTGATAGATGTTCTAGTTGGTTAGTTGTATTCTTCTTAAGATAACGTTATGATTTATTTGATATATGTCACCAAATAAACGAGTATATAAAAATATTAAGGATAAAATCCTGAAGACAAAGTCTTGCAATGAGTAATTGGTATAAGTGTCTCCCAAAACAAAAAAAAATTCCATTTTCGATGGATTAGTATTTAAAAAAAGGATTTTTTATTATTATATATTTAAGATTCAAAACTTGCTTTACTTATTCTTGTACTTTTTAATTTAAACTCTCTACTGTTAACTCAGATCCGTTTTAAAGTTAGACCATGTTAGAGAATTAGGAGGAAAGAGTTTAAATTGCAGAATGCAACAATTAATTTCTGAACCTCAAAAATACAAGCATATGAAAACTATTTTCTTTAATTACCAAACCTGCAAAAATAGAGAATTTTGTTTATTTTCGGGAGTGATCTATTTTTTTTATCGATTTGAAAGCGTTATCCTTAATTCTCTTACGTAATTATTTGTTTGTTTTTGCTCTATAATATAAAATATAACTATATTATAGGCACAACAAAAAGCTTGATCATGTTACTGAATTAAGGATGCCAGATGTTTTAGGTTTGTCCTTTTTTTATTGCAAAAGCAAAATAATCTGATTGCTACATTATACCAGTTTAGATAGTATTACTAACTTAATACCTAAAATAAGGTATAAAATGATGTCTAGGATACATGAACTTACCACAAAGATTTATTGCGATTTATCGTTTTTTATTCTATTGTTTGCTAATGGATTTTTTTGCTTTCATAACGCAGCCTTGTACCTTAATATTACTACTAATAAGTTTTTATATAAATGATTTCTTTAAGCCGCAAAAAATTTCCATATGACCTTCCCGTTATAATAATTTAGGGATAGTTAGTAATTTATTAAATTTTTTAGATTCAAAGCTATTCGGCCTCAATTTATTAAACTAACAATTGGAATTTTTCTGTCACAATATTATTTGTTAGAAAGTTCTTTAAATAGGGTGTAAAATTTGGTCGCAAATCGATCAAGCCAATAATTTTTAAAGAATTCGTTGTTGTTTTTAATTCGTTTTTCATACACAACTCTACACATTCTTATGTAATTTTCATTTTTGCGACAGAAGACAAGCGGGAGTTTTCTAATTTAGTTTCTTCTTTAATATTTTACATATAAACTCTGCTTTAACAATAATAAAAATACATACCATCAAAGTGATTTTGATGTAGAATACTGAAAGAAACAATGATCGATCTCATAATAATCTGAAGTTTATTCATCTCAGAATTTTTTAACATTTCGAATTTATAATGTACTTATATCGTAAAAGAAAAGAATAGGGCTTTTTCGGAAAAGTAAGTTTTAATGTTTTTGATTATAAAGATCTATTATATTTATCTTATTTACGTTATTATCATTTATAAAGTAAGAATGAAAGATGTATGAGACTGACCTGCATCTTTTTAGCATAAATATTTGAATCCTTTTGAATAGTCTGTAACTTTGTGATAGTAAATTGAAAAGAATCAATAAAAATAAAATTTACTTTGTTAAACTTTTTACTTCTATATTATTAAAGATTTTCGTGACCGCCGTTTCGTAACAATGTTACGTTCAGGGGTGGATCCAGCTCCTGTCTTTGAAAGGGGGGGGGGCGGCGATATCACAGGAGTGAAGTATGACAAGTAATTAAAATCACTTGAGGGGGGGGGGCAATTGCCCCCACTTGGATCTCCATTTGGTTATATTACCAAACGAAATGCCTTAGAATTATGAATTTACATTATTTTATAGAACAATTTAGCTCGCATATTTTCTACTACTATCAAGATATTAAAGATAGAACATCGAACAACTAGGAATTTCGTAGGTCTCTTAGATCATTAAGAAGGTTAATTGTACTGGTCTTATTGCACTCATATGTTTCTATGGTAAAACTTTTTACTTTTTGATATGGTATGTAAAATTTCAATATTATTAATATTTGGGAAAATATGGCCTGTTTCTAAGAAATGGTCAGCGAAATTTGAATTATGTTTTTTCAATAAAAATGCAGTCTTGTGTACTTTAAACTTTATTTGGAAATTTCTTCCCGTTTGTCTGATGTCTCTAAAAACTCCTGAACATAAGGTAAAAAAATGTAATTCAAATCGCTGCAACCGTTCCGGAGTAATTCGCGTACATACACTGTTAAAAACTAGCTATAAATTTAATGTACATTCATTAATTAAGTTTTATAATTTTGTACTTTAAATCGTGAATAAGTTACATGTACTTTGAAATTAAAGCTTTATAAATTAAATTTAATTGAATGTTACCTTAAATTTCAATAAAATAACTTAAATTTAATGTATAATTACATTAGATTTAATGTAATTATTTTAATGCATTAACATTAAATGCATTTAATAGACGGTTTATGACACTTTCTTCCAGCACATTACGTTGAAATTAATGTAAAGTTTTTTTTACAGTGTACATAAAAAACTTCGGTCGAATTGAGAAGCTCCTTTTTTTAGAAATCCGTTAAAAATGAAATTTTCCCACGAGTAGCTTAGGAAATATTCAGTCCAGCGCAGCACAGTCTGGATGCTACAATAAGGCCAAATTACTGACCGATGTTGTCCGGTGTTCTACAGGAACCGTTAAGAACTCGCTACGTGGAGCCATTCATCCTCTCGGTTTGGTTTCTAACATCTAAGGGTTACGAACATAAAAAGATCGGATAAAGACATCACAAACGTGACTGGGGACCTCGAGATCGTCAATTTCCGTAGCTGGTAATATTCACCAACTCCCCTGATGGAAACTGTGACAAAGAAAACTACAAAATACTGACAAAAACTATTGAAAAATAGCGGAGACTGGAATTATTAAAACTTACTGAGAGCGCAAAAGAGAGATTAACTGAATATTTTCTGACATCGTAACAAAAGGAAAACAACTACCAGAGAATACACAAGAGTTAAAAGTTTTCTTGATTAAAATCGCGTCGGTAATGGAGGTTATTTGGCGACTGGACTATAGTTTAACGTGGGTTTCGAAGCAATGTGACTCATCCAAGAACTAACCGCGCCCGATGCCGGTTCACTTCAGAGATCAGATGTGAAAAGGCCTGACAACTGAAGTGAACCAACGCCGGAGGATACACAAGAAATGGAATACAAAACTGACAAAGGTAAAACAGATATAATAATTTTACATTATAAAACAGCAAGTTTAAGGAAAACCGAAGCTAGAAAAGGTATCAACAACATTAAAAAAGAAAAGGATCACTATCAATAAATCATCAAAGAAAATTATAAATTTATTAAAAATAACAGCGGACACTTTGAACAAAATTTATTAATATAATTAAAGCTTTTCATTTAGTGTTAGACTCGATCTTAAGTTTAGTTTTACTTTAGATAATTTTTTATCAAATTTAATTAATCATTCACTTTGATTATTTAATTGTCCTCAATTTTCTATTTTCTTGTTAATTTGGCTTATCTTTCAACATCGCAATAAATTAAATTTTTTTCCTAGAAACGTGAAAATCATCTATTTCCAAGATAATTTCATTTTAAGTAATGCTAACTCGATTATTTTGCAAATAATGTTTATAAATTGTTTTTCTGCCTCTTTTGATAATAATGTCGATGTGTCATAATATGTAACTATAAAGGAAATTCTTAGTTTTATCCAATAATATAAATACATAGCATAAAACTAAAAGAGATTAGTGATTTTTGCAAAATTTTTAATTTTTCCTCTAAATATTATCAGAGAAAATAAATAAAAACTAAATTAGCGATTTTCAGTATTTTTAAAATATTTTAGAAACCAATTAAATTTTCGCAGACAAATGAATAAATACAAATTAGATGAAGAAATCAATTTTTTATGAGAACTAGTTGCCAAAAAAAAGCGTGGGACATATAATTTATATTAAATTTAAAAATATTTTATGACAATCATTAAATGCGACTGTAGTGTGGGTATGTTATCCTTATCAAATCTATTTGCCAATACCAGTCAAGCGTTTTATAGGTTTTCAGGTTATCCCTTTAAAAACGATACAGCGGTCGCTCTTCCATATTACAGCTTTTATGTTAGTTTCATTTATCATAGCCTGCAATATATCACACTTCTTTACGCACCTGAATTTAAGCATAGGCTTGAAATATTTACATATTTATTTATACAAGAATGGGAGATACAAAAGAACGTGAAATTCACTACTAAATTTTAAAAAAGATAAATCCCAATAATTCTTTTCCCTTAGACAGATTTTTAGATTTTAAAATAATCATGAATGAGATGAAAATAAATACATCCCGGAGCGAGATCTTCGAGTACCAAATTTATTTACATATTTGTGTACAATAATCCATTTAGTTATTGACATGAATATTTGGTAGATTTAAAAATATTTAGAACGATTATCATATGTTAGCACATTTTAAAATCAAAGTATGCTTTATTTTTTAGAGGGGCAAGTTCTTATAACCAAAGCTGAAAAAGGTCTACTCATCTAATAAAAAATATAAATATAAAAAAAATATTAATGGATAAAAGTGGAAAATTTGAAATAAAAACCTACAAGCACCAAGCCTGTAAAAATTGGAAAGTAATAAAAGAATGAAGTATCTCTTGTCAAATTATCACCATAATACACCAGCCAAATATCGGCCAATCATCTGTCTTCTCACGCTGTACAAAGTGATCACATCCTGCCTGACACAACGTATTCGCAAGCAAGAAACATGGTTGCAATTCAGGAAAAAATATGTGCTAGTGGCGCAATGGGATACAAGCTGCAGCTAAACGAGGGACACTTTTCACTGCCTACGTGGACTACCAAAAAGCCTTCGACCCAGTTCAAGATGACTGGCTGGCAGCTAGGCTGAAAATATATAGAGTCACTGTACATATCGTGTCCTTTTTAGATTATCTCATGTCAATTCGGAGAACTAGAATCCTAATGCAAATACCTTCCAGCAAAAACATCGGGGCAGAAAAAACCCCAATACGAAGATGAATATTTCAATTATTCACTAATAAAAACAATCGTAAAAAGATGGTAAAACTATCTTTTGAATACTGGTGATCTTAAATTGATGCTTGCCACCAGAAATGAGCTGCATCAAATACTCAAAATTGTAGATGAGTTCTCCGGGGATATAAGGATTCTATTCCGCCTTAATAAACGCTGAATGTTAAACACAAATAGAGACAAGAATAACTGGGAGCATTTGAGATACCGAACGGCTTTGAAAAGTACAAATAAATATTTCATATTACATAGTTGCTTAATTTTCGTAATATAAGCCTCAACAGTGGCTTTTTTAATGCCCTTCCCAGCAGCTCTACAAAGCTAAATTTTAAAAATCTAAAAAAAAGCTTTCCTTCTGCTATTTGTCTAACAATTAGCAGATATTATACATCCCCTAATTTCAGCTTAATGTGTGAGGTCGAAATTCTCCCACTTATGTTACAAAATGACCTTTCCCTTTGCAACTATAGAAGCCCTTATTGTGTCTTTTCGAAAATTAAATGGTAAATGGATTTTCTGTAGACCAGTGCCTCTTGTTGTGACGATTAAAAATGCCCTCACTTAAAAATAACATTCGTCAGGTCAGATGATAAATCTGCCAAAAGATTCGTTGGTGCGGATTTGTTCTAAATACCACTGACAAAATGTTACTCGGCGCTAATCATCTACTTTACCTTTAAAGTAAATTATTGAAAATAGCGAATTCTGACCTTGTTTTTCAAGATAAAATAAACATATTACATATTTTTTAAAACCTAAATTATATTTAATCAATATCTAAAATAATATACAGGGTATTCTATGATGGAACTTTTATACAGATGGTATACTGTGGACTTGTAAATACTGAAGAAGAATTATGGACACGAAAACAAAAAACACTTTATGCTTAGGTGCAGAGGTGATGGAAAGGGTGCAGTTCAACTTACCCTGTTAAACTGTTGGCTGTTGGAGTTTCCACGCTCTAAATTGCTAGGACCAGTCCTAAGCCTGGATAAAGTATGAGAAGGGGCTATGATAAGTCTTTATATGTAAAAAAAAACATTTAAATTCCATTATCTTTCAAATTCAATTTCAATTATGTCAAGAAATAATAATTTTTAATTAAAAATTTGATACACCTACCACACAAAAAAGCTATGATGCCTTAGATGAAGGCGAAGTGTTGCTGGTGGCGCCCTCTACATTGTACATCGAATATATAAACATATCTTGATTTATCTGAGTAAAAAAACTCAAATTTAGTACAAATCAAGCTATTATTAAGATAAATATTGAAAAAAAAGTTCATAAAATTATAATTTTGACACCGCGTATTTCGAAAATTTTGGACTAAGAGAAACTGGATAAGATCCTCATATTTTAACCTTCGAAATTTGTATCTATAATAACTCCCTTCCAAGTGAATATATTCCTCCCACCTCTCGAATAAGGTAGAAATTTATTTGACACATTTTTGTGAGACAGGAAATACCAACCAAAGTAAGGCTTAGGTTGCAAATCGTACAAAATTGTACAGAAGGTGAAAAAATATCTTAACATAATAAGTAAAATTTTAAAAAATACAAGACTGAATATTCGACTAGCCCGGTATCGTTACGGACCCGCATTCACGAGCGTTCGCTTACACACATATTTGCAAAATATAACATGTGTTCATCTGAATGTTAGTATATGTGAGTTTCATTCGAAGAATGCTAAATTGATATGGATACAGTTTTTACTGTTACCCAAGGTCTCACGAAGATGGTATTCATGTGTTAATGAACATAAAGCTGCGGGCAAAGCTAGTTTAATTATTACTTGAAAAGTTATTTTGCCTTGCTAGACCCTTGGAAACAACTCATTTAATAGAGCCATAGACATTTACCTAAATAAACCCATAAGTTTGAGCAATAGTTGATTCTTTGTTTTTAAATTTATATTTTTAGTTCACCTCTTATAAAAAACATATGTTAGCAATAATTAAATTGAAAAACCATATTAATCAAGGATTTTTATTTTATATTGAGTAAAATTATTCCTTGTTGCAGAAAATCCATTATTCACCCTTAACCCATTAACTTCCTAAATTGATTTTCTAGAAGGAAAGGAACAATAAATCTTAATCAAAGAAGAAATGTGAGTAAGTACACAATTCTGAAACCAAAGTTAAAATTAAAAAAATCTATAAAGATCTAAAATATTTCTAGTTGATTATAATTTCAAAACGATCATTTAATAGTTAAATAACAAATTCATGTACTTTCTGAGAAGGTTTTTCATCTATATCTATTAATTATTACATTTAGATAGTGTAGACCTTGGCTTATACCGTCCGACACGATGCAGGAATCTATCGAATCTACAGCCTCTTAACTCCCTTATTTGGAGGTACTGAATCAAAAAGGTTTTAGTCGAGTCAATTAAATATATTAACTGATAAAACCAACGGCTTTTGAAAAGCAGACAGAGTTAACGCCAACTAATAGATACGCACTACCACCGAATTTAAAAATACTCTATTGTCGTGCATCTTTGTAATTGCGATTTTTTTTTGTGAATCTTGATCGCGGTAATTTTCGCCAATGATCCCACTAACAATGCCCTATTTTCGCTCCAATTCGCGTCTCACTTCGACGTACTCTGCATTTTTCTCAAATATAACATTGATATCGTCGACGGAAGCGAACGAGCTGAAGTGAGAATTACTACCAGAGTCGTTTCGTTTGAGTGTGTGTCTTTTTCGTTGATTAATCCCACCAGAGGACTGTGATTCAAAGAAACTAATTTATCTTTTTATTGAGGATGAATTGGTAGTTTGTGAAGAAGTTTCATCTTTAATGCATAGACCGAAGTTCATCAAGTCAGATGCGACCTTACTGAGAGATGTAGAGGTACCACCAAGACCACTCGGAGAGCCTGAAAAGCCACCCGTTTCATTTAACTCGGAAGGATGCAATAACTTTCTAAGATTTGACATTATTTCGAAAGAACCTAATTTCAATAAATTATTATTCATGGAGGCTTTTTTTGATTAATTAATGTGAGCAACCGATCTGTTACAATGGTTTGACGAGAGAAAGTTGATCTTCTTATGGAAGCTTAAGAAAAACTCGAGATTCTTGGTAACAATTAGCTATTTACCAAGAATTCAAATAAAATGAAATTCGTGAATAAAGAACGTTGCGTAGAAAAAGGCCGGGACACCTCATTTGGAGAGGAACCACAAAGTAACATCTTCAGTTCATAAAGATGGCGAATTTAGGTCTGTTCGAATTCCTTTGGTAGTACGCGTTCTTCGATACCTACGCACAACATCGTGATGAGTGTTAGGTGACATTAGAAATGATTTTATTTTACGGTATTATCGATAAATCCATCCCTTCAAATAATTTCGTCTAAATTACGTCCAAAAATTAAAACCCAAACATGACCCATTTTTCCAAATTTTATTAAATAAACCTGGGTTCCAGCAACTTTTGGGAAAACAACAAATTACTGAACATGACGTGGAAGATAGTGATACCTGCACTTGATACACTATCTTGATCATAGTACTTTAGTACTAATTTCCTGTAACCCTTCACAAAGCTAATTCCAGATTAAGCAATAAATAAAATCCCTTCGGTTAATCAGTTTTCAAGAATAAACAGAAAAAGCCCTGCGTAAATAATAATTTTTAAGCTTATAAAGAGTTAGAGGAAGTTAGTACTGAAGTACTATGATTACGGTAGTGTGTGAAGTGCAGGTATCACTATTTTTCACGTCACGTTCCGTCATTTGTTGTTTTTCCTGGAACTGACCTTCGATGGACGTAATTTAGAAGAAATTATTTGAATGAAGTAATTTGCCGATAATATGGTAGAATAAAATCAACTTTGTCACCAAACTCTCACCACAACGCTGCGCGTAGGTACCGATGAACGCGTACTACCGAAGGATTTCGAATAGATCTCAATTCGCTATCTTTATGAACCGAAAATGGTATTTTGTGGCTCCTTCTCTTTACTAAGTTCTCTTAGATAACGGAGTTCGTCATTTTTTTAACCGGATTTTATCGAACAGACAAGGTTTCCTGACTTTTCTTCACGCCACATTTTTTCTCCACGAATAACTCATCTCAGCCCTCGTTCAATGTTTAACAACGTATAAAATATAAAGACAAATATATTTCGAATAGAAAGCTTTTGTCGTTATAATATGAATAGACAAGTTCTCTTAGACTAGCTCCTTAGTTAAAAAGTAGGACTAATTAAACTTAGAAACAGTTTGTTACAATTTCCGTAGATAATAGCTAATAACGGCTAAGTATTAATTGTCATTAGTTATATGAGTAAGTTATGTAAATAGTAGGGTTAAATAAATAATTAGGTTAAAATTGTTTAAATTAAAAAGTGTCCCGATAAATAACTATTGCTTAACAATATCCTTTGAGTCATCGATAAAACATGTAATCGTTCATTACTTGAGTAATGTTATGTCAAAAACATAATTCTCATTGAGACCTCAGCTCAATCTCCGGACGCGTAACGAAATAACCCCTTGAAAATTTAAAGTTAAAAATTTTCGAATTCATAAGCTTAACTCAATCCCTTCCTATCTCGGTGAGACGAGAAGATAAGTGGAACAGCTATGAATTCCTAGGTAGTCGATAGGTTTGGCGGTATCTCACCACAAACCTGAATTATGAACTTCAGATAAAAACAATCCTGGTGGAACGAACCACAACACAAAACACGGGAAAAACAAAAATAACAGAAAAATACAACAGGACGCAACATAGATACTATATCTCAGACGCGACGCGTGCTCTTGAAAATTGAAAAATCATGATGGGCTTTGACGTTTCGCTATATCGCGAAATCGTCGTACGTAAAAAGCGTGTCGATGCACTTCCGTTAATAAAACATACACAATAAATTTCCTAAGTTGATTTTCAATTAGCAATATATATATATATATATATATATATATATATATATATATATATATATATATATATATATATATATATATATATATGATTCAGTATTAATCCGGGAATACTGATTGTTGATCTACAACCACCAAGCACAGAAGATGCCAAATGGGATTTTGGCGAAACCTCTGCAAACTTCTACAGGAAACCCAACGATTGAACAGATGTATTCCCGGATTAATACTGAATCACATGTTCCCATCCGTGAAACACTACGCAACAACATCGTGTAATCGAAGATTTTCGGGCATCCCGTGTATATGCTGAGTACCTCTCAGAACTGTAAGGCAGCTGACGTTTCGGTGAAATCTCATTCACCATTTTCAAAGCTTACTGTATGACGTCTACGAGCGAACTGACGCCCGCGACTCGGGTGCTGTCGGTCCTGTGTGTACGACGATCGCGGTTTGTTTTCCGAATGGTTCTGGCTATCCAGGTTGTGAGACCTGCTGCGCGTCATCGGTCCTGTTGCCAGTGTTTGGGCTTGCGTTGCCGAGTTTTAACCTGTTTCGTTACTAAGTAGTACTGGTTGATGTTTTGTAAGCAGATTTTTTCAAATATTAGGCACTAGCTGGCTATCATCTCTGTTATTTGAGTTGTTGGGCCTCTTTCCAATTTCAATGGCTTTCCTTACAACTCTTGTGGACAGGTATTCACAGCTCAATAGCATTTTTGTTCCTGAGAAATTTATCTTATGTTCTGTGTTTAACTAGAGTTGGGCCAGTGCAGAAAAAGTTGTTTTTTGCTTGACAGCATTTATATGTTCGTCTCTTCAGGCGCTTATTTTACTGTTGGTTTGGCCTACGTAAGATGAGCTGCATTCTCCGCATGGAATTTCGTACACTCCCTGGTTTTCTGGAGGGATTCTTTCTTTAGGTGTTGGCAAGAGATCTTTTACTTTACGGTCTGTGGTGAAAATGGAGTGTACGAAATTCCATGCGGAGAATGCATCTCATCTTACGTAGGCCAAAGCAACCCCAAAAATTTTCAGGAGACACAACATTGAAACCATTTTCACCACAGCCCACAGATAATTTTTGTGAATTAATTAAATTGTATTAACACATATAAATGTTTTCTGTGTACAAATCTGATACCCAAACCGAAATCTAAATCAAATAACCTTTTTCCTGCAATAACTTGGAATAGACTTTTGTTGGTTTGATGTACCTATGCAGCATAGGGTCTATTTGTAAACCCGTCAGTTTCTTTTTCTTTCTACCCTTTATAAAAGTAATTATAAAAGTAATATGAGATGTTAAATAAATATATAAATGGACGTGCAATGGAGATGAAGTAATTAAATTATATACAATTATGGATATTATTGTTTAACTGTACTAACAATAAGAATTAATTTTCAGTTATCGTTCTGTGTTTAGAGAAAATCTTAGTCTACGTATATTAATTTTAAGTTTTGTTGACTTTTATATGTATTTTAATTAAACAAAACTGCAACTTTGGGATAATTATGGTCCTTAATTCAAAGTATAATCTGCTCTATTCCTATTTGTTGATGCAAGGAAACCTTTTAAGCGGTAAATTGGTCATATAAATTAGGCAGAGGTTATCACAGATGCCAAGTTCCCAAGTGCTATGCAAGAAATGGAAAATTAAGGATAACATCTATCAATTCTGGCCCTTTCTGGGATATGATGAATATGCAGGCTACTTTAATGACTAGCCACCAGTCAAGAATCTTACCAAGCAGGGGCGGATTTAAAAATTTAATATGCTATAACTTGTTATAACTTTTATTAAGTTTTAAGAAAGTGAATTTTCGTCTACTACAAGTTTTTTAGCACTAAATTTACTAAACATGTTTCCCCCTAATTCACTAACATGATTTAACTTTTAAAGAGGACTAAGTTGGCGGTAGGGGGTTTAAACTGATGAGTGCAACAATAAGTCAAGCAAGTTGGACCTTAAAAATACGGAGAATACGTTTTATTTCATTGTTTAAGAGGCAAAAATGGAAAATTTGGTTTATTTTCGGAAGACAACTATTCCTCTTACCGATCTCAATACTTTATCATTAGGTTTTTATCCTTAATATTCTCATATAAGCGTTTATTTGTTGGCATGTACGATATAAATTAGACCTATATTATAAACAAAATAAAACTGGCCCACTAGAAGATTTAACTTCCATGGCAACTCGGTCAGGATTAAATCTTAAATCTTCTAAGTAACTTTTAAATCGATTTTGTTGCCATGAACGTCAGATATCTTAATTAGTTCTGCTGTGTTTATAATATTGTCATAATTTGTAATATATATGTCAACAAACGAACATTTTTATATGGGAACTAAGGGTAACAATCCAGAGATAAATCTTTACAGTTAGATTTTAATTTAAAACCGCCCTAAATTGACAGCAGAAAGCTTAAACTGATAAGTCAAGCAAGTTTTACTTCTGAACCTGCAAAAATGGGGAACTCTATTTATTTTCGGTATACAACTATTTCTTTTACATATTGCAAAGCTTTATCGTAAAGTTCTTATCCTTAATATCCCCATATATGCGTTTATTTGTTTATACATCAAATATAAATTATGACAATATGATAAGCAAAACAAAACTGACCGACTATAAGATTTAAATTTCATCGCAACTAGATTTGGTTTAAATATTAAATCTTCTTTGTGGATCTGACTGTTAGAGTCAGAAATAAACAAAATTTTCTAGTTTTGTCGGTTTACAAATAACAACGCATTGTATTCGGTATTTTTAAGGTTCAAAACTTGGTTACTTGTCCATTTTTTATCAACTTAGAGCTATTTTAAAGATGTTCAATGGTCATGTATTTAAATAGATAAACCCATGAAACTTCGAAATATGATTATTAGTAAAATTATTCCGCTGTGTTTTTTGGCTTGAGGTATATGCCGATAGCATGGAGGGAAACAGAAGTAGTTTTTATTCTCAAGGTTGGAAGGACAAACTACCCAAACCCTAAGTATTTTCACTCTATCGGCCTGACCAGTTTGTTATTAAAGATACTGAAAAAGTTGGTGAGTCGATATATCAAGGACGAAGCAATTGAGCAGTGTCCATTACATCCTTTACAATTTTCCTAGGAAAATCCGCAAACACGACAACACATCGACTCGCCACAAGAGTCGAAAATTCGCTGTCGAATGGTCGATCCGCCTTAGGTGCCTTTATCGATATCGAAGGATCGTTTGACAACATACCCGTAATAATTTTTGGTTGCATATATATATAGCAAGAGCTATTATATCAAATTTCGGATTTCTAAAATCTAAAGCAGGAAAATTGGATTAAGAGGGTATGTATAAAGTCACCTGGCTGGCTCATATTTCATAATTGAAGCGAACAAATAAAATATATAAAATATTTATTTGTATTTTTGAAAAACTATCGATTAATTTCTGCTTGCAAAATTGTGCAAAGGATTAAAAATTTCCAAAGTTATAGACTCTGACATACGAACGGATAGACAGACGGACAGGCAGCTGGACATACGAGCGGACAGCCAGACAAGACAAAAGTACTAAAGGTAATGAGAAACCTTAAAAACTACCCTTTATTATTAAATATTTTAAGTCCACGATTTTTGGTAATTCCAAATCATTTAAACAAATAAAGTTAATACTAGGTTGGTGTAAAAAAAATATATACTCTATGTATTTACTATTAAATTATATCAAAGAGCATTTCTGTGGAAGAATGGTTATATTCACAAAGCAGAAAGATAAACACAGACAAATATTCCAATGTTATTCATTGCAGAATATACGGGGTTTTTCCTTACGTCAATACCAACATTATTTGAAGAAGTAAAGAAAAATGTTAAAAGATAAAAATACATATCATTATGCGTTTTTTGATAACAATATTCATTATTTCACGGCTATTAAATATAGGTAATATGCGCATTAAATAACTTGCGTCAATCAAAATTATTTCCATTAACTGTTTGTGCAAAGCAAGCAACCCAAATAATTCTTGAATCATTTTCACAATTGGGCGTGACTATTATTATTTTCGAACATGTTTATGTCACTGACATCATTAACTAAAAAAAAGGACGAAAATATCTAAATTGGAGGGTACAAACCCTTATCCTTAAAATAAAAACATGAAATATCAGAGTCGTTATTTTAATAGGGTTTTTTTCTAATATTACAAAAACAACGTAATGGGTACGTTGTTTTATAAATATAAAGAAAACTCGTAAATAAGTTTAAAACTCGCATAAAGTTTCTTTTATTAGGGACTGAACAACTGAATTTTAAAGAAATTTTTAAGTTCATCTTGTGATCATTAAAATTTTCTTTAGTCACAAACTTCATTATTCAGCCGATGATTTATATGTGCGAAAAAAGCCAAGATTTACAATATAGTACGGTAGAAAATTTCTTAAGGTAAAGCAGCATGTAGTCGAAAATGACAATTTAACTTTGGCTTTAAATAACTGAAAATTTTGTTTGTTGGAAAAAACAACATCGAATAATTTTAAGGTAAGTCGCACACTATTTTTTTTTAATTTTAAATATGAACTAAGATTCTATCTAAAAACTAGAGAAATGCCTAATTTTTAATGTTATTTAGGTTTAAAAATTTCAATAATTTTAATTTATCTCAATACAATTTAAACAACAAAACAAATAGATAAATACATACCCATTGAAAACTATGCTATATGTGAGTTTAATTTCATTCATTTTGTCCTATTTCAAACAAATAATCCCATCTGTGATTACAAAAGTACAGAAATAAAAATAATAGCAATAAAGGATAGAAACATATTTGTATATATATATATATATATATATATATATATATATATATATATATATATATATATATGTGTAAATAAATTAAAAAATATGCATAGAAAAATATAGCTACGTTTATAAAAGGGAGCAAAGTTAAGATTTTTGGTACATAAAGTCTGCGGCTTTGAAAATATAATAAGTATATATAAATATGCTTTTCCATCTTAATCGAACAGCCAAACAATATAATATGAAGATATATGTGGCGAAAACCAAAGCAATAGTAATAGCAAAAGAACCGGTAAGATGCAAACTAATGGTTGATGACAAACATGTCGAACAGGTTGGGAAGTTTAAATACCTAGGAGCACATATAACAAGTAACAGGGCAGTAACGGAAGAAGTACGCACACAGGCCAACAAACCGGCCATGATATCAGGTCAACTAAGAGACATAATCTGGAACAACAAACATATGACGGTTGAGAGCAAAGCAAGAATTTACAAAGTCTGTGTAAGACCGATACTGACCCACGGCGCAGAAACAAGAAATGAAACCAAAAAGACAAGACAAATTACGAGAACCACAGAAATGAAAACGCTGAGAATGATGACGGGAACAAGTTTATTAATAGATAGGATAAGAAAAGCAAAAATACGCGAGGACAGCGGAGTGGGAGATGTAGTGAAATGGGTTCGAAATCGTCGTAGGCAGTGGAGGGACCACGTGGAACAAATGGACGATGACAAACTAGCAAAAACCGTGATAAGAGAGAAACCAAACACCAAACGGCCGCCTGGACGGCCCCCCAAAAGATGGAAAGACAATTGAATTTCGACCTCAAACGAGGATCGATGAGGCATTGTATAGATAACAGAACTTGGTTCTACCTAGAAGAAGAAGATATATATATATATATATATATATATATATATATATATATATATATATATATATATATAATTATATTTTCTTGATTCTTGAACCTTAGATTATATTATTTTTTTTTATTTTCTCTTTTCTTAGGTGTAGGTTCTTTATTTAACAAAAAATACAAACAATTGACGTTTCGCCCTTTATTTAAGGCATTTTCAAAATTTTTGATTTATTTTCCTTCCTAAAAATATATTTTATATAATTAAAACATTCACACTGGAACATATCTACAATCTTAAAAACCAACACTTTAAAACAGTATTTAAATCTTTAAAAAAATATTAAATTTTACCGGTACATACCTTGACATTTTGTTTATTAATTATTAATGAAATTTAACCGCCGCTTCGTCTATTTAGATACTGAGGATACATGGGATGTGAGTGTGTTTTATTTTTTATATTATTACAATGCACAAAAAAAAACAAAAAAAGCATTCATTTAATTTTATGTTTAAGAGGATATTCAATTTTTGATGCTTATTAACGGGATCTGTTGTTAAGAGTGGTTTTATCTTTTTTATTTCTATCATTTCCTTTATCTGCAATTTTTGGTAATTCATATCTTTGTTTTTTATTATGATATTGTTATAATCAAAATTATATTTTTCGTCCTGTGTGTATCTGTTTAACGCTGTTGAGGCGTTTTTCGTATATTTATGGCCATTCAATCCGTTCTTTAGTAATTGTCTCGTCATGCACAATTTATGCAAGGGATCGAATATATTATATTTGATTTATTCATGAAAGAAGTTTTACTTTTTAAGTTAATGAACGGAGTATTTAGTTTATTATGTGACCTGTGGCATATGATATCATGCTTTTTTAAAATGTATTTTATTTTTTCTGACATCTCACTAGGAGGAGGAAAAAGTTATTGAAATAAAGAAACTAAACCCAACAAAAGACAAAATTCAAAAAAAAGTATATATATATATATATATATATATATATATATATATATATATATATATATATATATATATAAAACTATGCATTTGAAAAAGTTGTCTTTTCTCCTTAAAACCGCTACGAAAAATGCATTTAATGGGGCTATAATATACCAAGAGTAAAATTAACAGAAAACAAGTGTTTATTTATTATCCCCATTCCGTAATGTGTCGGTAGGATATTACCTGCAAAACATATCACCGGACAGTGATCAACAGTGCAAACAAACATGTAAATGTACCCGGGAGTAGTAGGAAATTATTAAAAATAAATAATTTCATTGTCTATATATTTGGAAAAGTTGTTTTTCTCCTTCAAATCGTTAAGAAAAGAAATACGGTTGTTTTCTATGGAAAAGTATTAAACTTCCAATTTAAGATCACCTATAGATTATTATCGATGTATCCTCTAACATCTGAAAGAAACTTTTCGGCTAAAAATGTCTTCGCACTGGTTATTCTTTGTCATAAAATTTAACATGGCCCCATCTGAAATAAATGATTTTGGTCAAGGTCTTTTGTATTCAAGCCAAGGTTCGCTCATCTTCCATGTAGGATAGCTATGACTATAATTTTATATTTTACTGAAAATAAATTGAGACACCAAAATAAATAGGGCACTATAGTTTTACAAGGGTGCAAAAAATGACCCAAATAGGACCTCCTCCCATGTATTTTGTATTTTCTGAAGTGTTTTACTCCAAAAAATGATTTTTGTTAGAGTTCATGGGAATATCAGACTCCAAAAGGGGTTGCTACCATTTTTTGGACCCTGGGGAGTTTTTTTTTGTTGAACACGTGCAGAAGGACACTACAATAATAGTAGCTACTTTCTATAATACATTAAAAAATCACATACTATTGTTGATCAAAAATGTTCCGGTTGAACTTAGCCCTATAAGTATAACTTTTTTAACCTAGATAATCCAGCATATAGTTCAGATTTGCTTTGTCCCACTTCTTTTTAACCAAGAATAAAAAAAGCACCTTACAGAACGTCAAGGAATATTCATGCCTTCTTTGAAAGTTAGAAAAAATCACTTTTTTTCTGATAGGATAAAGTGATTACATGTCAGGTGGTGCAAGTGCGTTGAAGTTGCTGGAGCTTACGTTCAAAAATAAAAGTACTAAAAAAAGCTTAAGTCGTCTGTTACATTTTCACTAATAATATATTAAAATTGTTTGGTCAAATTTTTGCCACTAGGTTTCCAGATTTTTATTATTTAATAAGTGTTTTGGAAGTTTCGTATTTCATATATTATCATCAAGTTAACATTTTTTTGTTAGATATTTTATATTCGGTTCGTATCTGAAAATGTAATATATTTAGAAATTTTAATAACAAATTTTTGTAAATGGGTCCTGACACAATTGTGTTATGTATAACAGATCCTGCACAAACCTTGTGAAAAGAGGATTCTTCTAAAATTGGTCGAAATAACAGTTAAACGGCCTTCACAGCTCCATGATCAAGAAGTCAAATTTTTCAAAATGCATCATTTAAAATGTTTCAAAAGGTTATAAGCCATTGGGTTCAAAAATTCGAATTTGATTTCAGCAAACTCCTGGCTTCTTCTTGAGACTTATTAGCTTCTCTTGATATTGGCAATTACAATGGACATGACAAAGATAAGACAGCTTATGATATTTACCTTCAAGCAGTTCCCGAATGGCGTTCCCCTTTTAAAGTTCAGCATCCTTGGTTTGTATAACTACCCACTGTCAAGATTTCGGCCTCATATAGCAGTTTAAACCATATGTAATATTAAATTATGCGCTGTCGAAGTCACAAATTCAAGTTGTTTAGAATGTTGCACGAGTTTATTTAATCTTACTTTCAATTGTTTTAACAAGGTTTGACCACTGGGTGATATAGCAAGCTATATATTTAAAATAAAAAACCCTTACAACTTCCTGCCCAATAGTTTCCAACAAAGTTTGTTTCGTTGGCGGCTAAAAACAGTGAATTTAGTCTTCACTACATTGGCTTCACGTTCCATTTCTTGTCCCACTGTGTTAACAGAAGTTGATGATGTTAAAGGTTACTAAGATAATTTGTCTAAAACGCAGCTACTTCCAGCATGCCTGAAAAATGTACATTGCTCAGTCCTTTCTAAAGGTCACCAACTCTAAATTTTATGCAAGCCTCTATTCAGTACTGATGTCTTGAAAGTTTTTGAAAAAACTGTGTACTCGCATTTATTTTTGAAGCACAGTCGGATTTCAGAAAAGAAAAACTATAGTACCGTCGAGGCTTAGTCGAGAGTTTTGAACACGATTGGGAAAGACTTGGATAATGATAAAGTATCTGCATTAGTATTAATGGACTTCTTAAAGGCTTTTGATACTATAAACCATGATATACTTGGCTCAAAGCTCCGATATTACGGTTTTCATCAGCCAGTTGTGAGTTTTATTGCATTTGAGTGCTCTCAGCATTCTAGTCACTCTGAATATTTAATCTCGTAGAGATCTAAATGCCAACATTGGGTGCAATGTATGCAATCTGAATATTGTTGGGAGGTATGCTGGGAGATGGCACTACTTGTATTAGACTTCATATTTTGTTTGATATAAGTTGCTTAAAGGATTCTCTTTCCCTATATTTAGGTGCGCTCGCCTACCCTATACTAATGAAACAAACGAGTTCGAAACCGGTGTGCAGGTGGGGGGTGGGGTGCATTATCATAGGAGAGGCTTCCATCATTTTCTGGTATTTTCTTGCAATATGAGATAGTGCATTGTCTTTAACTGTATTAGAACCGAGTATATCTATATCTATCTTTAGGGTAAAAGGTTTTTTAGTTGATTAGGAACTAAAATAGTTTCTCCAATGTGAATGTATTTATACACCCAACTGCCAATATATTGTAACTACTTTTATTTTCTGATATAATAACTTCGGAATTATAATAATCACAATAATGATCAAGATTTTTATTAGCTATGAATATTATAATATCAGCATAAGTGAGAAGCTAAAGTATTTGACTATCACACAATATTAATTTAATATTCAAAGATAAAATGAATACACAACGTTTTTAATTTTCAAAATGACTTTTATAGGCGATCATATATATATATATATATATATATATATATATATATATATATTTATATATATATATATATATATATATATATATATATATATATATATATATATATGAAGTAAAACGCAAACAGTAAATGCAAACTTCATTCCATCATATCCTTTCCGTGTTAGAGGTTGCACAGTTTGAATAGATTGCTACAGAACACACGGAAGAATCCGTGAAAGCCGTATTAACATATATATATATATATATATATATATATATATATATATATATATATATATATATATATATATATATCTTATATGATTCTCAAATCGAATACTAGAATATAAATAAAAAGTGTTACACTCATTCGATGCACTTACTGCAACTCAAGATTTTTAACAAGTTTATATTTATTTTGCCCAATGACCAAGTGGACCTTACGGTAGTAAGTAAATGTTGAATGGTAATTCAACACCTATCATGCATTGACGCTATTCGTCGCAAGGTTATCGTTTATATGTGTTGACAATTGAAGGGAGTGACTAAGAAAAGAAAAGTAAACTTACATATCATTGTCGTACTGATTAGATCTACCACCATTTAAATGACTGGTAAATGGAATGGGTAAATAAAGAACAGTAATGGTCCAAGTTTGTTATTCTGTGGTACTTCTCTATTTATTTGCACAAAGTCGACGCACAAGAAGGCAATACCACCCGTTGACTCCTTCCCTACATGTAGCTCTCGATAAGCTTCAATGATAACTCACTCAAACCATAATATTTTAGCTTATTTAAGAAAGTGGAATGATTCAAGGTGTCAAATACCTCGCTGAAGCTTAGTAGAACCAAACAGGTGTCCTTTTCCTAATCCTGATCCCTCCGCAAATCGTCAGTGACGTTAAGACACTCCGTCGTCGAGCAATGTATCCCTCGAAAGCCTCGAATTGCATTAACATACTCAAGGTTTGTCATAATGTTGAACGTTTTAGGATAATGAAAGAAAATATAATAAGTGATGCTGCGAATCTAATTGTTAGTTTGCATTTATTAAAATAGAACTATTCGTTAATGATAGTTCATATATTATGTAAACCAGGCAAGATTATAGGAAATAATTGCAAATTTGTTACAGTTGTTATTGTTGAATCAGAGGTCAAGGGTGCTTTATAATAGAATAACAAATCATCATTACTGACAACATTAATTAGAAATTCTAGTTGAGTTAGGCCTTGTGAAGTGTATACAAAATTATATTCTGCCGCTAATTTAATTTTAGGAATATTAAGGCCGGATAAATAAAAATGAACAATATTTAATTTCCAAAGTTTCAAGGATTAATAAAATAGTTTCCGAATTGTAAAATAATCATTTAGTGACAGTATCTAGAACCTATAAGCGCCGTTGATATATGTTCATGAGAGTTGTCGTATATTATTGTATTTATATTTGTCACAGCCCGGCTTGTGCAGAGGTAATATACTGGCTTTTGAATTTCGTAAAGTATTTTGATTCATATATTTTTTAATTTATGAAAATAGGTACTTTAGTAAAACAACAAAGTAAAAAAATCATCCGGGGAAATGTGGAAAATCTTGCAGATATAAAAAAACACGTGAAAGGAATACCACAAGGTCATATAAACCTTTTTCGTACATACCTCCTTTTAGGAGATATGGGCTCCCAAAGAGCTGTAATGGAATTAAGATTTTTACACGTAATTATTGAACCACAAGATATATTTAAATTTTTTTAATATGATGTATACCAGGTAAGACCCTTCAAATTACTATCCAAGAAAGTGTTGTGAATCGCTCACAGTTGCAGGAACAGTCTAGGTGTGACACTCATGACCCCATTATTTTACGCCCTGTATAATTAGAACTTTGGACAACGTTTTTTACATACCTTTAACCATTGACTAAAAATTAAGTAGTCTTCATTCACGTCCCTAATCGGAAACGAGTTAGTTAAAAACTTCGTAAGAGAGTTCAACGTGGGCTCCGTGAAGTCTAATACACTCGCGGACCCGACGAATTGATAGGTTCTGTACCCGCCACATTAACACAGCATTGTTTCTTATTTAATCACAATGAAACGTGATTCTACATAGAAGCTCTGCCCTACTATCGATTAGAGTGGAATACACCAAGATTTTGAGGTGTCTTCACAGGTAAAAATCCATCGGCGTTAGGTCGGGAGGTCGAGGAGGCCAGGCAATAGGTCCTCTTCTACCTATCCAACGGTTTAGATACACGTTATTCAGGTGTTCCTGCACAACAACGCTGAAATGAGGTGGTGGCCCATCGTGCATATAGTACATGTTTCGGTGGGTTTCAAGTGGCAAGTGCTCTATTAATTCGTGATAAGCGTTCTGGAGGAACTCCAAATAAAGTTCTACATTCAGTCGTGCTGACAATACGAATGGTCCAATCAAAAAATGCCAATGATTCCTGCCAGTCATTAATTGATTGGACCTGATGTTGATGATGCGAAACAATAGTTGCATGAGGATTTTCATCAGCCCATAAAGTTGTGTAAATTTATAATACCATTTTTGGAAAACTCTGCTTCATCCGTGAAGAGAATAGTGTTTTTGAAATTTATATTATTTCGTTGCTGATCCAATAGCCAGTTTGCAAACTTCATTCTACGGGGAAAATCTTCAGGAATCAGTTCATGCACTTTTTTCAAATGATATGGATATAACCGCTGTTCTTGAAGGACTTCATGTAGTTTTCGACATATTAAACTGCGCTGATAATTTTCGAGTGCTTGTTGAAGCAGTATCACAGCATTTAAAATATTTTTCTCTAATTGTGGCGTACGTACTTTTCTTCTCCGATCAGCATCAGTGCTTCTTTTCCCAAAATTTCTTTAAATTATGAAGAAATTTAATAATATTATTTTATTAAATAGAATTGCCTACCATTCTCCCTTAGACGTTGATCAACTCATTGAAATGTTTTCTGATGTGGAATAGTACGAGTAGGATATCTGTCATGATATAACCTCCTGGCTTCCAAAGCATTGCAAGATGTGAGACCATACATCAGATACATATCTGTATACTCAATAAATGTGTATTCCATATTTCGAATTATTTCACAATTAATTTCACGATGAAATCCAAAAATCAGTAAATTAATATCCAAGTAAAGAATCAATGTGTCAGCCATGTAAAAGTGGATAAGTTCTAAAACACATGATATTTATTTCTTTCCTACTTAGCAACGTTTGCAACAACAATACTTTGTTTTAGTTCCGATAAAATAAAACCAAAGCAATGGTAATAGCAAAAGAACCGGTAAGATGCAAACTAATGATTGATGACAAACGTATCGAACAGGTTGGGAAGTTTATATACCTGGGAGCACATATAACAAGTAACAGGGCAGTAACGGAAGAAGTACGCACACAAGCCAACAAAGCGGCCATGATATCGGGTCAACTAAGAGACATAATCTGGAACAATAAACATATGACGGTTGAGAGCAAAGCAAGAATTTACAAGGTCTGTGTAAGACCGATACTGACTTACGGCGCAGAAACAAGAAATGAAACAACAAAGACAAAACAAATTATGAGAACCACAGAAATGAAAACGCTGAGAATGATCACGGGAACAAGTTTAAGAGATAGAATAAGAATCGCAAAAATACGGGAAGAGTGGGGGATGTTGTGAAGTGGGTTCGAAACCGTCGTAGGCAGTGGAGAGATCACGTGGAACGAATGGACGATGACAGACTAGCAAAAACCGTGATGAGAGAGAAACCAAACACCAAACGGCCTCCTGGACGGCCCCCCAAAAGATGGAGTGACAGCTGAATTTCGACCTCAAACGAGGATCGATGAAGCATTGTGTAGATAACAGAACTTGGTTCTACCTAGAAGAAGAAGAAGAAGAAGAAGAAGAAGAAGAAGAAGAAGAAGAAGAAGAAGATAAAATAAAACGCACATTTTTTGCTAACCTAGGTCGAACTGCAACTTAGAGAATTAGGCGTTTTTAACCAAAGAGGTAAACTCTAATTTTGTATCGAGTTTTTTTAATCATAAGGTTGAAGGTTGAACATTTTACAGGAAGAAAGATCTGTCTTTTATCGAAATACGCTAAATACATGATGTAAATAAAATGACGGTTTTTCGAAAACGGTTAGAATTAGGAACATGAATGAAGAGTACTCAATTTTTACCCAATAGTTAAAGGCATGTAAAAAACGTTGTCCAAAATTCTTATCATAAAGGGCATAAAAAAATGGGGTCATGAGTGTTACAGTCCCTGCAGGTGTGAGTAATTCACAACACTTTCTGAGATAGCAATTTGAACGATTTTACCTGGTATACATCATATTAAAAAAAAATGAAATATACTTGGTGGTTCAATAATTGTCTGTAAAAAACTTGATTTTATTGCAGTTCCTTAGGAGCCCATATCTCCGAAGAGGAGGCCTATACGAAAAAAGTTTGTATGAGCTTGTAGTATTCCTTTAACGTGTTTTTTTCATATCTGGGAGATTTTTCACATTTTCCTGGACACCCTGTATTTCAAATTTTAGATATATTTTCACTTAATAGATAAAGTGAATACATAGTTTCAAAATAAATTTTAACTACTTAATTTTCAATGATTTCTAAAGTAACTCTAACAGATTTCAGCACAAAATTAATTACCACTAGTTTCTTCAACTTTTATTTTTAATGAAGTTTACGAGCTCTGGGAACTCATTGTTCCCTTTAAAGAAGAAAATGAAAGGCGAGAATAATAAATATTGGTCAAAGAATCCGAGCAAAAGTCATTCTTAGAAACCAGAAATGAAATTAAATTTATTTGTACTTCTTGAAAAGGTAAAAACAAACTCGGTTAGAGCACACCAAACATAGATAAATGATAAGTTTACATTTATGTAATTGAACAAATACGACCTTTTAAGTAATGAAAGATACCGGGAGAGAATGAAAATTGTTTGCACGTCATTACTTTCTCATTTATTATTAGTACAATCGGTAAAAAATGGACCCAATGTATTTCAGACATTGTTGGGTAAGGGATAACCAACTATTTCAGGCTGCAAAGGGGGAAAAACAAGACTAATCATGATAGTTGACGATTATTGTTTATGTTCAATAATTAACTAAGATCGTTAGAAGACATGAAAAGATAGTTTTTCAATTTTAGAAGCTCAGATGGTAATTATAGTCAAAAAAGTTTAGGCAAGGTGTAGGTAGTGAAAAGAGCTACAATTTGAGCTGTGATACGATTCATTAAGTTATCTGAATACTGCCAAAAAGAAAAAACAACGATTAATTTAGCGGTTTTAGTTTATGCAATAAGTTAACAAAAAGTAGCCTTTTGTTGATTTTATTCCCTTAAAAGAAAGCGATCATGATAAAAAAAAATAGTATTTATATATTGCTAAAGGTTATTTTGTTACTGAGATATGTTAATTTGTTTATGCAGAGATTTTTTTGCTAATTTATTGTGGGAAAATATTATTCAAAAGCTAATGTTTCTATAAAAACATGCCGTTTTTTAAAGTTAACAAGATGGAAATTTTTTGCTTATACAAATGAAGCTGTAGACTTACGAATATTTGTGAGACATTCTAGTTTCAATATGTTGAAAGCTGGGAATTTTTCGCAGACTTAACAAAAATATTAACTTTCTATGACGAGTAAGAGAAGAGTTACCGATTTTTTTTTTTCGCTAAATTGTTGTTCATAACAACTAAGAAACCGTTACGGCGACTTTAAAAAGTTGAAAGGTTATATTTTTTTATCACTGTTGATGATTCTGTAAAATAATTATTAAAACATATTCAAAACAAATGTAAAAATAGAGGGGGAGAATTTTAGCACTTTTCATGGTATTTTTTCAATTGCTGTTAATTCTTGATAATCTTTAATCATATTGTGATGCGGTGAAAAAAGAACTATAGGAACATTGAATAAGGCAGACTGTGCCATAGTTGGAAATAGTTAATGAAGCTATATATATATATATATATATATATATATATATATATATATATATATATATATATATAAAGGGAAGGAGTAGTCGCGACTGACTAGTCAAGAAACAATATTCCAAACTAGGGTTGTTGGGGGTGCAGTCTGTTTAAATTTGTAGGCCTTAGTAAGGAGAAAAACCCTTTTTTAATACTGTCAAGCTTTCGAGAATTTATTTATCTCTTCTTCAGGACATCTCTACAATTATTAATTAAATAGTTAGAATATTAACCTAACTTATAATTATTAAGTAACTCACCAATGTGGTTTGAATATTAAACAAGTACACGTTTGAAAAACAGGGGAAAAAACCCAACATTAGTATTTTTCAACTGTATTTAAAGGCATATTTTTGATAAAATTGCAAAAATTTTAGGAAGTTCGAAAACATCCAAACGTCCTTTTTGACTATTCCACCATTTTCTAGTGACACCTGTCATGTGTCAACTGGGACGTGTAGTGGGTGGTGTAAGTAGTGGGGGAAAATATGGATACTGTAAACTGCGGCGTAGTCAAGTAACAGATTTAGCAAAAATAGAAAAATAAAATTAAGAAATTACTGGTTTGATATTTTTTACATAATATGAGAGAATTTAATCGAAAACCTCAAATACTTTTCTTTTTCCAACTTTAAAATATAACTGTAAACGGCACTCAAACTGTCGGTGTTACTTTTTTTATTCATGGTGTGTTAGTTTCTTGGTTAACGTGCACCATTTCAAGGAATAGCCTTTTGTCATAAGCAGGAACTGTTTCCAGGTTCTCAGTGCCATTCCAGTTAATATTGTGGTCTTGATGAAAAACATGTTCAGCCAGAGTAGAGGGCAAACCTCTATTAATGTCACTAAGATTGGAAGTGAGTCTACCTTTGAGGCTTCTGAAAGTCTGGCCTATATAAACGAGTTGACAGTTGGAACCGGGAACCTTATAAACTATGCCGGACGTCTCATTTAGCTGTAACGGCGTTTTGTTTTTAGAATAAATTTTAGAGAGAGTAAGTAATTGTTTTCTTGCTATTTGAATATCTATATTTTTGAAAATATTCATCAATTTTTCAGTAAGATTTTCTATATGTGGTAATGTGTGGAAAATCTGAGTTTGCACTGTTACATTTGAAAGAGTGTTCACTGGGTTTAAAAACTAAATGGTATAGAAAATCATCCAATGAGATCGAAAATCAATCTCATCCTAGGAATGAAAAATAGAGCTGTCAAACTGATACACCCGAATTTTAGAGTTGAGGTATTACGCCAACTTAATGATATACTATTGGAGAATTCTTACCCCGACAACATTATCAAAAAATTTCTTTATAATACTAAATACAATATTCCGGAAAACATTTCTGAAATACCTTCTCAACTGTCTCTGTTACATAATCAATCTTTAAACCCAGTTAACACTCTTTCAAATGTAACAGTATAAATTCAGTTTTTCCACACATTACCTCATATAGAAAATCTTACTGACAAATTGATGAAAATTTTCAAAAATATAGATATTAAAATAGCAAGAAAACAATTACCTACTCTCTCTAAAATTTATTCTAAAACCAAAACGCCATTACAGCTAAATGAGGTGTCCTGCATAGTTTATAAGATTCTCTGTTCCAACTGTCAACTAGCTTATATAGGCCAGACTTTCAGACACCTCAAAGGCAGACTCACTTCCCATCGTAGCGACATTAATAGAGGTTTGCCCCATTGTGCTCTGACTGAACATGTTTTTCATCAAGACCACAATATTAACTGGGATGACACTGAGATTCTGGAAAGAATTCTTGCTTATCACAAAAGGCTCTTCCTTGAAATGGTGCACATTAACCAATAAAGTAACACCATGAATAAAAAAAGTGACACCGAGAGTGTTATTTACAGTTATATTTTAAAGTTGGAAAAAGAAAAGTATTTGAGCTTCCTGGACAGTCTATCTTCAGAGTAATATGTTTTCTATTAAATTCTCTCATATTATATAAAAAATATTAAGCAAGTAATTTCTTAACTTTATTTTTCTTACATGACTACGCCGCTGTTTACGGTAATCGTATTTTCCCCCACTAATTACAACATCCACTACACTTCCCAGTTGACACATGACAGGTGTCACTTGAAAATGGTGGAATAGGAAAGTAGGACGTTTGGCTGTTTTCGAACTTTCTAGAATTTTTGCAATTCCATTAAAACTATGCTTTTAAATACAGTTCAAAAGTGCTAATGTTGGATTTTTTCCCTTGTTTTTCAAACGTGTACTTGTTTAATAATCAAACCACATTGGTGAGTTACTTAATAATTATATGTTTAATTATAAGTTAGGTTAATACTCTAACTATTTAATTAATAATTGTAGAGATGTCCTAAAGAAGAGATAAATAAATTCTCGAAAGCTTGACAGTACCAAAAACGGGGTTTTCTCCTTACCAAGGCCTACAAATTTAAACAGTTTGGAATTTTATATATATATATATATATATATATATATATATATATATATATATATATATATATATATATATATATATATATTGACTAATTTTGATGACGCATGGATTTTCTTTTTCTAGAATAACTGTCAATGATAATTTCTTTACATAATTCATACCATCATTTCATTTAAGAGTCAATGCCTGTGTTCTTGAACGTTCCTGTATTTTCGTCACGTTAAACATACATACTCATATATTTTTCATTTGATGTAGCGAATATGTTTTCAAGCTACGGCCAAAGTTCCAATGCAAATTATTTATTAAAACATTACCAACGTAAAAATACAGAAGTACTTTGGAACTCTTTTAGACATAATTTTCCTCCATTTCAAATAATATTTGCAGATGTTACAGTGTATATGAAAAATTTGTTGAAATAAAAAAAAATTTAAATGCAACATTTTTGTTTTCTATACGTCTTCTCAAAGACGGCAATGGCAAAATAATATACAGTATTGTGCCTAGTAGAACCTCTCAACTGTTCCTCAGATGGCACTTATAGCCGATGGTCCTGCATAACTCCGTGCAACTTATTCGACAAAGATATGTCCGAGAGGTTGTCTAATCTCTCTAAAACACAGTACTTGAAGAAGAGAGAGTTTAAGATCTTCAATAAAAAATAGTTATTTTAATAAAAAAGAATTTCAACCTCAAGTTCAACCCCACTTCTAGTCCTTGCCGGAAGTTGCCTATAACACCATTTGATAGAGCTTACTCGATTTATTAATGCGTAACAATAAGGTGAGGTTTAATCTAATAGAAATTTGCATAGAAATTTGTCGAGAAATCCTTTTGTCGCATGTAGTTAAGGTAACATAATCTGAGTCAGTATTTTTTCTAATTTTACAATTTCTCTTAGTGTAACAGGGGATTGCGAAGCAAGCAAGGTCGAAAAATTCGCTTTTGACGCCAACGCGTTTTCTCTCATCTGTGCTACGAATTTTATAAATATGATCAAAGTACGCAGAACAGTATTGAAGATATTTTTATATTGCAGTTTAAGTTAAAGGCTTCCATGGTTTAAAATTCATAAAAATATAGAAACGTTATAAAATATTATACAATAGCAAAATTAAGTTTTTCAGTGACTAAAACATTTTGAGTCGTTTTGAAGTCAATTCTTATTTGGTAAAAGACACATTTAACTTCTTTCTTTTCCCTCTCCTTCCTCAATGTTTAAAATACTATGTATCCAAATATATAGGATACGAAATATTTTTTTAAAAATACTTAAAATATTATTAGAAAATAATCTTTTTTAGTTATTATTTTTGGAAGTTTCGACTGCTATCTATTAGCAAAAATCACACCCTCAAGATTTGTATTATATGTTTAATTATCTTTAACTAAAGGATAAGAATATTGCTTACTGTCGTATTAACTTCAAGCAATATACCATTGTGGAAAGAGATGTCTTAGGCTATCAACAATAACCCGATTTTAAAAAGGATTAATATTCTTTATAATTTTGTTTCTGATCATTGTTTTATTTATTTTAAAATATGCAAAAATTTAGCTTTATTATAAATAAAGTATATTATTTATGAGCGTGATTAATGGTGTTATAATTCAAATAATATATTCATGAATAAATGAATAAGGTTTTAATTACTGGAGTGGCTCATTATTTCCAAAACAATTTATTTCCCCAATATAAAATAAAATTAATGACTTTCAATTTCCAAGCCAAAATATTATAATGAATTAATTATCAATAGCTACAATTTTGAATATATATCAAATGTAATATATATAGAGTATCACACTTTTCATTACTTCACTCAGACCTATCAAGTAAATAAATTAAACTAATTGGAAAAAAAAAGTATTTCACCTCTAATAATATACTTATATGTGTAGGCAATATTAATATTAAAAATCATCTCCGCATTTAAAAAAAGTAAAACCTAATATATGTCTGATGAATTTTTAAAGTACTGATGTTCATTACTTCACTCAGACCTATCAAGTAAATGAATTAAACTAACTGGAAAAGTGATCTAATTACTTCAAAGTATTTTACTTTTATTAATATACTTATATGTGTAGACAATATTAATATTAAAAATCATCTCCGCATCTAAAAAAAGTAAAACCAAATATATGTCTACTAAATTTTTAAAGTACTGATGTTCTACCACCACACAACTGTTAACGGAAATATGAAAGTAAACTATAGTTTGTTAGGTTTGGCAATATTGCTTCAGCAATTTTTTATTACTGATTTTTGAATCTTTCATCGCTGTAAATTTTTTATAGCCACAAATTAGTTGCTAGAATTAAACTTTATTTATTGCATTTAAGTTATTTTAAAGTAACTAAAATTTATTGAATATAATTGAAATTTAGGACAACAGGGCTGCTGATTAAAAACAAGGGTGTTGCGTGACTGGCATGTTTGTCTTTTTTTGATGTTATTACTTCTGTGAGTTGAATTTATTACGTTTTCTTTGAAGCGAATTTTTGCAAAATTACAACATATGTACAAATAAGGCAAAAAGTCACTCTAAGATACTAAAAAAACTTATTTATGTTAAATTGGCCATAAAACTTAAATTGCTAAAAATGTACAGTGTATTTTATGCTATAGGAAATATAGAAGTATCATGATATGAACTTTTAATTTATTTTATATATTTAAACTCATGAATATTAAAAATTGCTTTAAATTTCTACTTACATTATATTTTTCAAATTAACTGTTTTTAAGTAAATTGGGTTTACGAATTAATTAGGATTTTCCTAATTTTTAAAGATATGATAGATGTTAATTTTATAGATGTTTTCTCACAACTTATTAGATAATGACTTGTTTTATTTTTTTTTCATTTCTGTACAAAATTTAAAGCATTAAGTATATTCTTAAAAGGGAACTCTGTTTTACTATTGTAGTGAAAAATTGGCAATATAAAACACAATAACTTCTTTAAGTGTCAAGCCTTCTACAGAGAGCAGGCAATCTCTCACACATATCTATATTGCATCTTGAATATCTTGTACACGGATTATACAGGGAGTCAAGTAAGTATATGTCAAACTCTTGACGGTATACAGATGGCGTTAAAATAACCCTAGTATTTCATATAACTTTTTCTGCTAAAGTGTCCCATAATGGAAAAATGGAGCTCATAAGTGGTACCCAATGTTTCACCTTTTAGGTCATAGCTTTTGAGCAGATTTGTATATTTTAATGAAATTTTGGAATATAACCTATAAAAACTCTTTTTACATTACCAGGAAAGGCAGGAATCCACTTATCACTAAACTTGTAAGCCTAAAATTTTAAGAGGTGTCAAGTTAAAAATCAATTTTTTAGATGCTTTCAAAAAATATCTAAAAAAAGAACTCATCATTAATTTTATTTGCGTCCAAGAAGGGTAAAAAATCCCGAGTTAAAAGAACACATTCTGAATTAGATTTCCTGGCCTAAATACGTTATATTTCTTTCGCAGGATAAGAAAGTGTATTGAACTACAATGAACTATTTTAAATATCTATTAATCACAAAAAAATGTACTTAATGTTTTACTCCATTTTGGGACTATTTAGTGATTTTCAAGTTTTTTCAAACACAATTTCTTATTTTTGATAAAGTTTTATTTACGCTTCATATTTTTATGATTCTCTTAAGTTCGATTCACCCTTTCAAGTATTTTTCGATCTGTCAAGTTTCGATTTGGAAATTTCTATAAAGTAATTCTTCTTGCATATATAGAATACATGTCAGCATAAATTTAAATCAGGCCCCGGTAACGTATGACCCGCGCGAGCGACCCATTTAATTTTAAAGTGACCCACTTGAGGTCCGAAAATAAAGTATAATATATAAAAAGAAATTATAAAAGATAAACATTAACGAATATTTGAGGAATATATAAAAAATAAACTAAAAATAAACAATAACAATAACATTTTTATTTGGGCAAGCAATAAACTAGTATGCAAGTGACGTGATAAGGTGTGGTGATCAAATGGTAGGTGCAATCCTTAGAGTCCACTTAAACAAAAGCAGGAAAAGGTGAATCTATCTCTAGTACAATTGCGTGAACTGGTATAAATTTACAAGACAATAAGGATTTTATTATATCGCAAAATTATTTTAATTTTTTTTTTCGGGAGACCTACAATTCCTGAAGTTGGTATTTCTTTTTAGAATTGCATAGTTTTTAAGTAAAAGTTACCAAGTTAAAATATTTGTTGACTTATATACCGGTGAAATGATGGCAGACTTTAGGCTATCGGAAAAAATACTCCAGTTGACTGATATTCTGAATATATGCACCAGTGGCCTGCTTAATAAGTCTGCACACCCCTTCAATTATAGAAGATGGTATATTGTCACCTCTAGTATTCTTCCTAGGTTTCAATTTTTTTTATACTATCCCTCACCATTTTGTTAGTGATACGGGAGAAATCAAAGTTAGCCCACGCACACCCATATCCATCATTCATAGGCACAGGCAAAGAGGATGGTTTATAAACAGAAGAGAAATATTCAGTAAAATCCACTTCAATATTAACAGGCCTCTCATATTTATTGTCATTTCAAATAGTGTCTTTAGGAATGCCTTTGCTATTATCCTTAGACTAAATGAAAGATCAAAAACTGCTTAGACTAATTCTTACATTATTATCAAGGTTTCTTTAGTAATTTTTAAATTTATTAGAGGTCTATTGCTTAATAGTGCTCCTCAGAGTTCTTTATTACTACCAATCATATTCACTATTGTCCCTAGCAACAACCTTCTTATTAAATCAATTTTTTTATTTTATCCTTCTAATCAAATCAAAAAAAAAAACCTTGCAGGATATTTAACCATACTATTCCCAGTTTTTCTGACCTTCTTTGGAATAGCTTGCTCAATACAACATTTGGGTGTCGGAAAGAGTCAATCGATAGATTTTATTAAATGGTGAAGAAGTAAATAATTACTCTTTGAGAAATCGTTAATGTAAGATGTTATTAAATTATTCTGCGATTGATCTGGGTCAAATGACATTAACACTGAAATATTCAGTTGAGATAGATTCTCCTCGACAAGTGCTGAATAATTTCTACACACATCCGATATATTGATGTTAGATCAAATAAGATCTAATTTTCTATTCAACTTATTTGTAATTATATTGTATCGATTTATATTATTTAAGGCAAGAAACTGCAGTAACAATAAACAATTATTGCATTTGATGTTAGACTCAAAATTTGGTAATTTAAATTATCCATGTGATCGGTTCATTCTTCCAAAAATTAACAACTAACATTATGAATTTACATTATTAATTTTCACTTACAAGTTAAATGATACACTTTACTTTTATGTGTTCCGAGTTTCAACTAAACATAAATATTTATCAATTATCAATTAAGAAATTGGTTAACTTTTTACTTCCTATTTTAATTTTTAAAGTCGTGTCCGATCTCGGGTGTTTTCGGCTAGAGGAAAAATTGACAAGTTCATCAAAATATAAAAAATAACATTTTGTAAACAAATAAAACTTAGTAAAAACCATAACTGAAAAGCAGAAAATTTACGTTTTATCGTTAGATTAGAATATTAATGGATGATTTTGATTGATTATCTTTAATTTTTATTATTAAATTTTGAAATATTAAGCACTTATTTTTATTTTGTACTGTACGTGTTGGTTTAGTGAAAATACTTTGTGGTGATTAATAGTTTCTAGAAGTATAAAACAACGCTTAATAATATTAGATATCACAGTATTAAAAATTTTAAATCAGTCAATATATTCTTTTCTCTTGGTAGAATATAAAGAGAAAATGAGTAAAATACTAGTTTTATGTACTTTACCTTAACGCTAACAGCATCAACATTGTAGTTATGTATATTTATTTTAAATACTTCATAGTAAAAGTTCTTTTTTAACTACACTATTGTTTTATTGTTATTTCTATCACTTCGTACCATATTAGTCCTTTGATCAAACAGTTCTTCACTTTCAGTTTACCACGTTTCTGATAATGCACCAATGTCAAACTCCTCGGTCAAAACATATGAATGTAATTTCTGTATCTTTGCATGATGCCCCCGTACATTTTGATAATAACAATTATTTACTTGTTAAGATATGCTTTAAGATCCGCTTGTCCCAAAATCTGTGGAGGCATCCTCCGTTTAATAAAAAAAATAGTCGTCACTATGCCCCCTTAGGATGTAGGTTACTATTCCATGTATTCTTCATTGGTTCCTGTTTAATTTAGTAAAGAATAAAAATCTGGGTACTTAGAAGGATGTGGTTCACAGATAACTTTCGAAAGCTTATCCTCCAAAATTTGCTTAAGATCATCAGGCTTTGTTGATTGGTAAAACCTGGATACATGAAATAAAACAATTTTAAGCACAACCTATATATTTGTTAAATTTTAGTTTCATCCCACAACAATACGTCTTTTGCGATGGATCAATGCATTACTTTCTCTAGGCAAATTCTGCATTTCTATATATTATTTACTGATTGAGTTTCATGCAATGTCACATTCACTTGCTGGAGTTTTATTAATTTCTGGAAAATGTTGATTCTTTTTGAACTTGAGCTTGAGTGGCACCCCTTATGACTAAGGTGCAATGGCTTTACTGACTTTGGAGCCAAGGTCACTCTTTTAAATACGTTACATAAATTCCGGTTTGTGGACGTAAACGATGGGAATTCTCGGATTGTTGAGTATGTACCACCGAAAATCCCCAACTTTTACAAATTCTTGTCACTTGTGTGATTAGCTCAGTACAATCCATGAATCTGCCGGATATAGAGATGATCGCACATCATAAGTATATCTTTCTCTGTCAATGCCCCGATATTCGATTATAGAGCAAAATTACTGGTCTCACCCTAGAGCACACGACCATGAATAATCTTCACCCTTTGCGCAATAGGTCGCTCCCTATAACGAGCGTTTCTCATTCACTGTACGTTCAGCCCGGACTGTTATCTTCGTCCCGAAATAGCCAAGTCATGTTTTTTCTTACTTTTTGCAAGAGTACACTGGCAGAAGTGTTGTCAATTTGACAACCAAAACAAAAGAATTCATTCTTTTTTGTTAACTTTCGTTCACGTTTTCGTTGTGTGCTTATGATTGAACTGGGTATTTACATTTAGGTTACTCCGATCTCCAACAGCATCGGTTGCCGGAGTCTGATAGTCCAGCTGCGAGTCACAAGATCATTTAGCATACATACCATTGAGACTTCCGTTGTTGCGAACTACAGGATGTGAAAAATAAATTTTTTTATGGATTCTTCTCATCCTGTTTTATTTTCTCTGATGGAGAAAACAATTTTTTTTTCAACAAACAGTCATTATTTTTAAGAATTTAATTTTTTTGACTCCAATAAGCATTTTCAAACAGCAAAATGTTCACGCCAGCAGACCCGCCATGTGTATATTGGAAACCTATTCACATACCGGCAAATTGCACGACTCAAATAAAAATAATCACTGCACAATATTTACACTTGATTTTATTATCTACACTTTGACGCTAAACTTGATCGTTCGCCATTTTTTGCACCAACAATTAATATCCATTTCAAGAAAATATACAGAAAGTTGGTTAGCTGACAAACTATATTAATATATTTCTAGAATAATCTTGAAATGAAAGTCCGATAATGCTATAAATCACATTTTTGGGTAATCGTAATACACAACTGAACTAATATCGATCTTTTATTTATAGGCATTAAAGACTTTTTGGTGAATAATGAACGACACAACGGAAGATCCCGACGACTCCGGGAATCTCAATATCACAGAGGAAGTGCTCTATACTGTATTAAGGCAGGACCAGTTTACGGTTATAGGAATCTATATATTAGTATTTCTAGCTGCATTGTTAGCCAATATTATGCTTATTATTATTGTGGTCAAGGATCGATATATGCAAAAGTAAGTATTTGTATACTTAATTATATTATCACATTTATTTATGTTCGTGAAATCGCTGTGCTTATTAAAATAGTATTATCAACAGTTGTAAAAATATTTTTGGTTCTTAGTTGCATACTCCACCTGAAGCCGAAATCGGCATTATGGTTTTTAATACTTTTTCTGAATTTAACTAGAAGATAATATAATAAAAATATCGTATTTGGTGCCCTTAGACACATGGTAAAATACAATTTTCCCTTGAAATTGTCACTACGTTCAAATAGCACTTTTAAAACTTTAAACATGATATGTTTCGCTATACTGTAGCTTCTTTAAATGTTATTGATGTAAAATTGATCAATATGATAAAATCAGAAGTCATGATATACTTTATTTTAAAAAGAACACGAAGTTTTCTATTTCTTGGAACAATCTATGTAAAAGAACTAATCACAGTTAATAAACGGAACAATACGTTACAGAAGAGTGTCATTATGATTTCCATCCAACTTTACCAATTAATAATTTTTTAATCTTTTTTTTTTAATATCTTTAACTTCACACAATTCTTAATATAATTTTGCAAATGATTGAAAACCTTTTGATTGTTATAAACAGGGTGTTTAAATAATACATTAAGATACTTGGAGAGATGATTCTACCTAATAAAATAAAGCTCGTAAGTCATAATAAAAAGTTTAAAACTCAATAGTTCTCGTGTTACAGCCTGGCAAATCAATATTTTTTTCTTATTTTTAACATCTTGCGGTTAGTTTTTAACTTATCAAGTTGATATTTGGCACATATTACGCTTCGTGACATCTGTCATTCGGTTATAAAAATGTTTCCCTACTGTGCCACCAGAGGTCACTTTATCTGAAATTCAAATATTATCTTTCACCTATCTGTTCTGTTTTAACATTTATTGGAAAAAGGGCATGTCGTTTTAAAGATAAAAGAATACCTAATAAAAAAGTTCTTATTCAATCCTTAAACAATACCGTTTTGGTGAAAATTGAAATTAAAGTTTTTATTATCAGTAAAATCAATTTTTCAAGAAAACTATGCTTCAAATTTAGTTAAATCTTGCAATTAGATATCTAAAATGTGATCTAACAATTGAAACAATGATAACAGTTAAATGATTAATTTTTTTTATTGTATTCATGTAAATGAAATTTTTAACACAAAATTAATATTTTAAAAAAGAAAGAAAAATTATAATTCATTTTCAAAATAACCTTCATTTATTTCTAAGCATTTCCTGATGTTTTTCAAAAAATATGGTGGCTGTATTTTGTATATTTGTAATATTTGAAAAACAGATTAACTGGTATTAATACTTTTATTCTAATTTTTACTTTAAGTGTGTGTTTATCAACCCTAATAATGGACAAATTTTTTTTGTAGGCATTTAAAATGGCATGTCCTTTTTGGCAATAACTGTCAAAACAAACAAGATTTGTGAAAAATAAACTTAAGTTTCAAGTAAAGTGACCTCCGGTGGAACAGTAGAGAAAATTTTTTATAACAGAATGATAGAGGTACTAAATATTAACTTAGTAAGTTCAAAAATAACCGCAAGATGAAAATAAGAGAAAAAAATTGAGCTTCGGTAAGCTTATAACAGTGTTAAGTTTTCGACTTTTTGTTATATGACTTACATTTATTTTCCATGTCAAATCACCTCTCCAAGTATCCTGATACATTATCACCCTATATAATAAACTTTTTAGTAATTATTAGAGTAGCAATGGTAAATTATGGGATTGTCTAGTCCTATAATATGAATTCTCTGAAATAAAATTAGCAGCTCGTCAACTGCAACTCTTTCTCCAAATCAATCTGAAGCTGTATTTTTCCCAGAGAAACTAATAAGGAGTTCAAATTTAGATTCCTTACCACTAATTTCAAAACCTTAGATTCCTGACGACATTTTATAGTGGTGTTTCTAATTAGCAAGCTCACTGTGTAACATTTAAATCTGACATATTAATTTTTGTATTGCAATTTAACCAAAAATATATTAACTAAGTCTGTTCTTAACAGAAATTTGAATAATCCTAATACTGCAAAGTTTATCAGAAATTTGCAGTCTGAAGACTGGCTGAGTGTGCAGACTGAAATTTATCCGGATAAAGTATTTGACATCTTGGCTGCAATTTTATTCTGTTATTTTGGCTTTAGTTTTCCTTAACAAATACAAATTGTCTCCATACTTTTTGCAGTTAAAAAATAAACTGTGAAAAATAATCATAATTCAAGTTTTGCTGAAGTGGATTGTAGCTCTCGATAAACAGATATAGACATCTCTTTTTTAAATAAACATTTGTTTCTGCAGCCGATATGCACTTTCGATATTCAGAGGCATACAAATGATTTATAAAATTAAAATCCATATGGTGTGGATGGAATGTTCAAATATTATCGTGATTCTTGAATTTGTGTTTGAGTAATGGAATTTTTCAATTAAATTAAAACTTGCATATGTAAGACCGGTCTTTAAAAAGGGTGATATTAACAATATTTCAAATTAAAGAATAAGTCTACTGACAAATAAATATTCGAGTAAGTTATAAAGGAACAAATTAATAATTTTTAAGTTAAGAATACACAAGTGACTTTCACCAGCGCAGCATGGTTTTACGAAAAATAACTCCTCTGTATCAGCTTTATGTTCATTTTAGAAAAAAAATAGCTAACGCCCTTGACCAAAAGTTGTTCGTTTTGAAGCTATTTGTGTATTTCTCATATGCTTTTGACTTTATCCATCATGAATTATTACTATCAAAACTGTATAGAATTGGGTTTAGGGGTGTTCCTCACAAGTTCTGTGTCTCGCACAGGGTGTGTGCTCGAGGATTCTATTTTAGGTCCCTTACGTTACCTTGTTTTTTTCTGACTGCGTAGCGAATTTCTTAAATGACGAACCTAATATTCATACAGTTTGTTATGCTGACGACACAAATGTTCTAATTATTAATAAAGATATATATTAACTGAAAATTACTGCCGAAAATGTTTATAAAAAATTTATTACTAGGTCGGAAAAAACTTTCTTTAAACAAAGAAAAGACAGTCGCTATTCCATTCACTATATCTCGACGCATAACGGGAAACCAGCCTGTTCTTTTTCCCAGTTCATCAATCTCTGTTGCCAGTAGTGATGAAACTAAAATGTTTAGTATTATTATTGATTCTAAGCTTCAATTGAACAAATATACAAATTTATTGGGCACAAAATTAAAAAAAATATTATATGCATTAAATTTTCTATCGCATCAGTATGGCAAGAAACTTCTTCCAAATTCGGGTCCTGCACCTCAAGTTCATCCTGTTTTTTGTCTCAAAAAAAGTCATTAAAATAATGGTAAATTTTAAAGAATCAGTCATTGTTGCCAGGAATTCAAACTCTAGGGGGTTCTGACGTTATATAATGGAATGCTTTTTATACATTTTTAAATATCAGGGATCGTTTACATCCAGACTATACTATGACATAAGAGGTCAAGGACTACTGCCTCCTGTTCAAAGAGGACAGCATTGTACCAGAAAATTTTTTATTTAAACTGTTGTAAACTTTAAAATAGTTTGCCTCCAAGTGTGAAAGATGCACCGAATATAAATATTTTCAGATGGCGAGTCCTGTGGTAGAAAAATTGTTATTGTCTCAATGATTTTTTTAAATAAATAACTGTCGGTGTTTGCTTCTCGTTTTCAAAACTGGAGAATTGAAAAAAACCTTATAATGTTTTAAATTTTAAGTATATGTAATTTGGGTCTTGTCTGATCTGCAACTATTCATTGTTGTCTGTTTTTACCATGGTGATGTTTATTTTATTTTTTTACTACCATATATTTGTAATATTTTTTAGAGATAGTGACGTTTCCTTTAGCTGTAGTTATAAGTATTATAACTTTTAATCTGTGAATTTGAACTAATTTTACTAGCAGTTCAGTTTTGGCTAATTCGAATCATATCAAGTTTCTACCTACATAAGATAGAGGGAAATGCTACAAAATCAGAGCATTGTCACAATATAATTGTGTGATCTGAAAAAATTGTGAAATCGCCCTCAACATTCAAAGTAGCCAGATTATTTAAGAAGGAACAAAAGTGGTCCCAAAATAGAGCTTTTAGGCACTCCCCAGTTAATATATAGACTAGTTGAAGAGATTTTTTTTCATGAAGCTTTTTTAACACCTAACCTTAATGATTTTTAAAAGCAGAAATATTAAAAACAAAAATGCTTACTTAACGAATATAGTCTAGACAACGTTAAGTTTGACTACGTGTGATTTTCATGACAAGCTACTGCCTGGATACTATAATTTAAATTTGCTAAATAGGGAAAGCAGTTTCTATTCTGCTAACATCGAACGCTATTATGTTCGACTCGTTTTTTAATCCCTTAATATTTCCATATATATATATATATATATATATATATATATATATATATATATATATATATATATATATATATATATATATATCGTTCTATTAATTTGGGAGGTGAAACCACTCCCTCATTAGTATTTCCAAGAAACACATATATATATTTTGATAGTGAGCAAACGTCAATTTTAAAAGAATATGATTATAAAGTAACAGTGCTTACTTACTATTTACTTTTATTGAAAAAGTACAAGAAAAGTGGTATCGAAAAAAGACGGGCAAAAAAGTCAGTTTCTAAAAACAATTTCTAAATTACAGTAATTTGGTATATATATTTCATTTCTTCTGGTTTAAAATATCTTTTTTTTTTTTAATTTGAAGTTTGGAGTATTCATCTTATTGAAAATCATGATTCTTGGGTTTAGACCGTGTCAAATTGAAATTATTATTCGACGTTTCTCCTACCATTGCACGAGGCATCTTCAAGGTTTTTTACACCACCATATTAGAACAATGAATGACTATAGAGGAGCAACAGTCCGGTATTTATACCCGACTGCTGCTCAGTGAATCGTGTTCCAGCGTTACAATCGATTTCCATGTGTGATGTAGACTCTAACCTATATTTCTATCAGAATTATCTGGATATTTATAAATCTCCACTGATTCTCTAATTTTACGCTTATAGAAACCAAATACTGATGCTAGCACCTTGGTTTCTTTAACATTAAAAGTTTGAGCTGACCAATGCTGGTGTTGAGCTATTGCAGATTGTACCATTTATTTCTCTTTTCTGTTTCACCTACATATACTTTACCACAAGAGCAATGTGTCTTGTAAACGCCTTCTGTTTGAAATGGCATTGTGTCCTTTGGTGACTTCAAACATTATTCAATTTTCTCACATGTCTTGATTGTCCGAATGTTTGATTTTCGGAGCAATCTGGCAATCTTGTCGGTGCTTCCGTGTATGTAAGGTAAGATAACACTGTCCATAGAGGTATATTTATGACGTTTTGTTTAGAAGTTTGGTTTTATATTTATTAATAGAACGTCTTATATGTTCAGCGCAATATTCGTTGCCTCTCACAGCATTAGTCAGTTTTTCTGCTTCTGATTTCAGTGTTTGTTCGTCACGTATTGAAAGGGCTTATGTATCAAAGAGTTTATAACGGATTGTTTTTGAGAAGAGTGATGGTGCGACGTTGCAATGAGATATCGATTTGTATGTGTTGGTTTTCTGTACACTGAATGTCTTAATTTGTCATTATCTTTCCTTTGTACTAGTACATCAAGAAAGGGAAGGACACCCCTTGACTCAATTTCCATAGTGAGTTTTATGCTAGGATGTTGTTCATTTAGCTGATCCAGGAAATTATGGAGGTTATCTGCGCCATGCCGCCAAACTACGAACGTATCATCTACATCTACACCAAAATTAAGGTTCAGAGGAGCAGAAGACTAGGCGTTTTCTTCGAAAGCTTCCATGAAGATGTTAGCTATCACAGGTGATAGCGGAGATACCATAGCTACTCCCGAAGTGTGCTTGTAGAAAGTTCTTTAAAAAATAAAATAAGTGAAAATCAGATGGTTTAATTATTTCTAGTAGGATGGAATCCATGTTATTATTTCGTAATATGTCCGATATTATGAAAATTGAATCATTTATAGGAACATTTATATACAGGGATGCTACATCAAACCTGATTAATATGTCTCCGGGATCTAATTGGATAGTTTTTAATCTTTGAACAAAGTATCCAAAGTTTTTAACAAAGAATTCAGTTTTTCCTGTAAGCGGATGTAAAAGTTTGGCCAGATATTTACTTATTTTGTAGGTTGGTGAGTCTATTGCGCTGAGGATTGAGCGTACAGGTACATTTTCTTTATGTATTTTAGGCAGTCCGTAGAGGCGTGGAATCTTGGAGCTGCTTGGCTTAAAGGCATTCTTTTTTTTCTGGAATGAGTTAATTAGAGATATGAGGTTTTTTCGATTTTGTTTGGTGGATCCGTCCGACTGACTTTGTAACTATTGTTGTGCAATAGCTGGTTTATTTTTTCAGTATATTTGTCCATATCCATGATATCAGTTGCATTTTCTTTGTCAGCTGGAAGAACTAAGATGGTGTTGTTCTCGTTCAGTTTTTAAATAACCTTCTTTTCCGCTGATGTAATATTTGATTTAGGTGGCTGTGCGTGTTTTATGATTTTTGCTGTTTGGTATTGAATCGTGTCTGCTTGCTTTCACGGTAATTTCTTAATGGAGGCTTCGACACTAGAAACTTTTTCTTCTACAGATATGCGCCTTGGAGTAATGGCAAAATTTTATTCTTTGGATAAGATAGTTTTCTCTGCTTCAGTAAGTTGTATACTTGACAAATTGAAGACTGTGTTCATTGGTGTGCTTACTGGATTATTGTTACTCAAAGTCCTTCGAATTTTCTTTTCCGCTTCGTAGTAAATTGTTGACGGATTCTTTCTGCTCAGGTGTAGGTGATTTTATCCAGCGTTGCAAATCTAATGGAACAGAACAAGGTCTAAACCCAAGAAATATTCGTTCTTTATTCATCTTATTATAAAGATATCTCATTTAGAAGTATTCTTATATATTTTGTTTCAATACAAAGATTCGTGAAGCGTAAAAACTCACCATAAAAACTATTAACTAAGAATTTTTGAACAAATATAAAAATATATTTATCATCTGTATGAATATTTTAGGCCAGTGACTATTGGAACATTTACTTAGTAATATTTTGTATGATTTTTTGTCTGTGTTTAAATTATAATCATACTTATTCGTAACTTCATAAAAAATCGATTTTATTGAGGGATTTTTATAGTACCAACCTTTGAGAATATTTCTTATAAAATTTAGGTTAATCAGCCATTTGAATCAAGGAATTATGTCATGAAAAATTCAAACTTTCACTTTAAATGTCCCCAATTTGTCGCAAATACTTATTTCTTCATATTTTTCACTCACTAATTAAATAAAAAAACTGCATAACCTTAAAAAGAGTTGGGTTGGTTAGTTTTATCTATCTAAATTGGTCAAAAATCAAGTGGGGCACTACGTATCTAGTTCAAGTATGCAGACTAATTTAAAACATCTTTTATGGAGATTACTAGGGGCGGAGAACAAATTGCAAAATAAATTGAAGATAAATCATAAAATTAAATGAGCTCTAGAAAATAAATTTTGTATTTTAATCTAATTGTAATAATAATCATATCTATCCCTATATGGAGAATTAAAAAAAAACTTTATTTTCTGATATTCTTTAGGGCGAAAATAAACTTTACCACAAATCCAAAAATAACATAAAACTTTTTTTTCTTCTTGTGTAATAACTGTGGAAAAGTTTATTGAATTTGTCATCCAATATTAATTTGATTTTTTGTTAGTTAAGAAAATACGTGTATTTTTATATAATGTCCATTTCGAAGTATATGTGTTGATAAGTAAAAGACCCTGGGTAAAATATGAGGATTAAAACCATGCATTGTAAATTGGTTGCACACAGCAGTAGTAAGACCCATGATAACGTATGGCTTGGTAGTAAGAAGAGCCGCTTTCAGTCTATCTAAACTCCAGAGCTGACCTGACAGCCATCATGGAAACCCCATTAAATATTTCCCTATTGTTATAATAATCAAGGATGCGTTGAGAATGGGAGCGTACAGGTTGAAACAAAATAAAGTCTGGTAGATTAAATCTCCCCTTGGACACACCAGCATGAAAAACATCATATCGAACTCATTATTGGAGAGAGAGAGAGAGCTTACAACTTCACAAGAACCCACTCCATTTAGACTCACTGGAAGGAAAGATCTGTTGTAACACATGATCAGCCAGAAAATTTCGTCTGGTCTTAAGCTGAGTCTAGAAATGACCACAGTACTGTATACACGGAGCCACCTTCAGACTTAATATGAGTGTTTAACCATACCATTTTATTTCAGTCAAAAACACATATATGGACAAAAGGTTACAGGGGCAGGACCATTTTTATTATCTCCGACAGTTAGGCTGCGCTAAAAACCCTTACATGTAGTCAGATAACATCTAAACAGTACCGAGATTGTTTTCAAAACCTTATCGCCCTAGCAAAACACAAAAAGATGACTCTTGCATTGATATCAGGATATAAAAGTATCCTAGGCTATGAAAAAGCGAACCAACTTGCAAGACATTGGTCTGCTACCATCAACACCAGACCTACTGGAACCACATTGCAGGCTATAGGTACAGCAAACTATTGCTAAGCAAACCATCCGGCAAGACAACCTGGGAAATCCTCCGTTTAAATAGACAACAGATTGGGTTAGTGACAGTCTAACACTGCAGCTTAAGAAAACATCTACACACAGTGGGCATCTATAATAAACAACAAATATGTAGACTATGTGACGAAGAGGATGAAAGAGTCTCACATATCATCTTCAGATTCGAAAATCTAATCTACTGGAGATACCTTCAAGAATCGATTAATTCTTCAGGTCTGTACATAGAAGACAAATTAGTGAACAGGTTCCTAAACCTGATTAAGGCAACTTACCTGTTCACCCAGAACGTATGTAATAGGTAATATAATAAATCACTAGCCTGTAGCGTAAGGACTTCTCAACCTAAGCTATTCAATTAATTAATCACCCTGAACACTCGATCTAAATATGATTATTTTTAGAATTTGTGGGCAAAATAATCCTAATTATTATATATTTAGGCCTATTTTCAGAATTATTTGGACTTTCCAGTATTCTACGTATAAACGTAACTTTTTAGATAATTTGCCATTCAAAAGTAATAGTCATTTTTACTTTTAAACCTGTTTTATTCAAATTTGAAATATCGCAGGAGATTGTGTCCATCTGGTCATCTATTGGCATCGATCTTAACTACAGACACGATTTTACGGGGTTTCCATACTAGTATCCTTTATCGATTTAGATACCGATAACTTGATTATCTGTTTCTGTCGTTCTGTTCTGAGTTTTTTGGGTAGATAATATTGAATTTTGGGAATACGTCGTGGTCTAATATATTTTTTAATATTTAGGACCATAATCTCAAAACTCTTCTTAGAAATGCCCGTTTATAAGTCTAATTTTCCCATTTTGCGAATTCCGTTATTTTTTTTTTGCAACTGGCTGATCTTGCTGTCGTGTAGAATTGTCGAAGAACAAAATCATCTGTGTTCAATTTTATTTGATTTGATTAATCTACACCAAAGTCAGGTAACTACATTCTATATTTTTCGTTATAATCGTCGAGTCCAATAAATTATATTATTCTGATTTTATGCACGCCATAGCCTCCAAAAATGTAAGGCGTTTCAAAGACCAGCTTTATCCCATTTTCTGGAAGCTTTATCCATTTTTCTTCAGGATTTATCCCTTTTCCTTCAGAATTCACCTTTAACTCTTTTCCTCAAGATTCATTTCATCTTCAAAGTTTAACCTTTTCTTCAAAGTAATAGCTATACTGTCACTTTAATGTAGTAACTACTTAATAGAAGTATTATGCATTTCTTCAAAATTGATTATGTTGGCTGACGAATGTGTTGCGTCTATATTACACATTTATCAATTACATGGAATATTAAGACTATACGATGTGTTCATAGAAATTTAAAACGTCCACTATGCTTTGCTGATTTTAAGTTTGTTGCTTTTGTCCTGGACCATCCTTTGGTAACTGCAGCTCGAGAACCAGTATTTACAAACAGATAAGTAGCTCAATTGTTTAAATTTATAAAAGAAAACGCAATAAAAAAATAATGTTAAGGAAATTGTAATTTCCGTTGAAAATAATGTCATTTTTGCTACAAGAACTATTTACTATTATTAAAAAATTAAACTATAAAGTTGAGTACATATATTTTTAGTTTAATTTGGAAAACTTAAAGCAAGAGTCTTTCTGTAGAGACTAAGTCTTCCCGGAGATACTATTTTATCAACTTTAACCTACAGATGGCGTCTTCAACTTGACCTTTCTGCAGAAGTAACTTCAGGAAGTGCTATTTTGCACTTTGCAGCAAGCATATCGTTTAACCACGACAATAAGAGCTAGCTGACTCAGACACTGTGGGTTTTTCAAAGAACGGAAAATAACAACTTTACATAATCCACTTTACTAACTTATTACCATTCAATATTTAAGTATGTAAGTTTATAGAAATGTTTTAAATCTAGAATCCATTAAATAGCAGTATTTTCTAATTTAAAATCATAGTTGACTACGTTAGTGCAAAAATGGCAAAAATTAGAACAATTTTAAAATCACGGTTTTTTAGTTTTATAGCTTATAGTTAGAATAACTTGCCGCAAATAAAAAATTAGTTTTAATTTTCCTTATCTCTATACGATGCAATAACCTCATTTCCCGCTTCGTCAAACTGAACCCTTGCACCGTATACTTTGCCTTATTTTGAATTATGAAGGCTATCCATCATCCACTTTTCTACATTACGTTATTTCATATATAAGGTAATTTTATAAGTTGACATTATACATGTGTGTTATGTTTACAGATATTATATTAAAAAATATATGTGTATTTATTCACCTACGTGGGTTTATTTGATCATAATTTTTATGTATTAATGTACTTTTCTGTTTGATTTAGGTTAAATAAATGTAAATAACAATTTTATTAAATTTTTGATACAACCTAAATAAAATATATTTTTTCTGTATTTACTATTTATTTATTCAGGTAACAAATCAGATAAGGAGTAAAATAAGCGATTTAGCTTAATTAATTGTAAACAAGTTCACTAATGTCATACAATAAATTTTTGCAATTTTTTGATAAATTTTATTAGTCTAGATAAGTGGTTCCCAATCTTTTTTAACAATTGTAACGCTTTTTCGATTTTAGAAAAATGTTTGCGATATCCCTTTCATATCCGCCATAGTTAAAGCTTAAAAATACCGGGTATCCCACGACGAATTGCCGCGATCGATTTTTTGGAAAACAGACTGTAAATTTTTTAAAATTTGGCAGTTTATTAAAGTCGATGGGGGCTATTCGGCTAAAATATTTTCAAGATGGTGGCACTTCCAGTTTTTCAGGAATTTCAGGTCATCTTGCTTATTTTAAATCGATTACCCTACATGTTATTCCATTTTTAGATTTTACAAAAATTATAGACATATTTTATGTGTAATGTTCTAAACCTAACAAGGAAGGTACCTGAAGTATCCGACTCCGATTTTAATGATCCTTCAATCTGTTGTAGTAGGTACAAAAATAAACGTAGTTTTTTTTTTATCTGCGGAAATTCATTATAACGAGGTGAAAACCGTCCCTAAACTTTACTTTAAAAAAGTATTTTTGAAATATCTCAGATTCTAAGAAAGATATTACTTAGTTACTTCTTATTCTAAATGAAGTTAAACTACTTAAAACTTTTACTAGTTTACTTTTAGAAACCCCGAAACACGACAACTTAAGTGACTTATGGTATTCGTGAAAAAAATATTTTCAAACAATTCAATTAAATTTCGTAATTTTTACAATTAAATTACGTGCACAAATATATGATTTACCTAATAAAAATTAAGGGATGATATCCTTGGGGGTAAAAATATTATCATTATCACCTTCTTTTACTAGTTATTTTTAGCAACCCCGAAACACGACAACTTAAGTGACTAATGGTATTCGTGAAAAAAATATTTTCAAACAATTCAATTAAATTTCGTAATTTTTACAATTAAATTACGTGCACAAATATATGATTTACCTAATAAAAATTAAGGGATGATATCCTTGGGGGTAAAAATATTATCATTATCACCTTCTTTTACTAGTTATTTTTAGCAACCCCGAAACACGACAACTTAAGTGACTAATGGTATTCGTGAAAAAAATATTTTCAAACAATTCAATTAAATTTCGTAATTTTTACAATTAAATTACGTGCACAAATATATGATTTACCTAATAAAAATTAAGGGATGATATCCTTGGGGGTAAAAATATTATCATTATCACCTTCTTTTACTAGTTATTTTTAGCAACCCCGAAACAAGACAACTTAAGCGACTTATGTTATTCGTGAAAAAAATATTTTCAAACAATTCAATTAAATTTCGTAATTTTTACAATTAAATTACGTGCACAAATATATGATTTACCTAATAAAAATTAAGGGATGATATCCTTGGGGGTAAAAATATTATCATTATCACCTTCTTTTACTAGTTATTTTTAGCAACCCCGAAACACGACAACTTAAGTGACTAATGGTATTCGTGAAAAAAATATTTTCAAACAATTCAATTAAATTTCGTAATTTTTACAATTAAATTACGTGCACAAATATATGATTTACCTAATAAAAATTAAGGGATGATATCCTTGGGGGTAAAAATATTATCATTATCACCTTCTTTTACTAGTTATTTTTAGCAACCCCGAAACAAGACAACTTAAGCGACTTATGGTATTCGTGAAAAAAAATATTTTCAAACAATTAAATTAAATTTCGTAATTTTTACAACTAAATTACGTGCACAAATATATGATTTACCTAATAAAAATTAAGGGATGATATCCTTGGGGGTAAAAATATTATCATTATCACCTTCTTTTACTAGTTATTTTTAGCAACCCCGAAATACGACAACTTAAGTGACTTATGGTATTCGTGAAAAAAAATATTTTCAAACAATTCAAATAAATTTCGTAATTTTTACAATTAAATTACGTGCACAAATATATGATTTACCTAATAAAAATTAAGGGATGATATCCTTGGGGGTAAAAATATTATCATTATCACCTTCTTTTACTAGTTATTTTTAGCAACCCCGAAACACGACAACTTAAGCGACTTATGGTATTCGTGAAAAAAATATTTTCAAACAATTAAATTAAATTTCGTAATTTTTACAATTAAATTACGTGCACAAATATATGATTTACCTAATAAAAATTAAGGGATGATATCCTTGAGGGTAAAAATATTATCATTATCACCTTCTTTTACTAGTTATTTTTAGCAACCCCGAAACACGACAACTTAAGCGACTTATGGTATTCGTGAAAAAAAATATTTTCAAACAATTCAATTAAATTTCGTAACTTTTACAATTAAATTACGTGCACAAATATATGATTTACTTAATAAAAATTAAGGGATGATATCCTTGGGGGTAAAAATATTATCATTATCACCTTCTTTTACTAGTTATTTTTAGCAACCCCGAAACACGACAACTTAAGTGACTTATGGTATTCGTGAAAAAAAATATTTTCAAACAATTCAATTAACTTTCGTAATTTTTACAATTAAATAACTTACGCAAATATATAATTTACCTAATAAAAAATAAGGGATGATATCCTTGAGGGTAAAATTATAAACATTATCACCTTCTTTTACTAGTTATTTTTAGCAACCCTGAAACCCGTGAAGTTAAGTTACTTATGGTATTCGTGAAAAAAATATTTTTAAACAATTATAATAAATTTCGTAGTTTTTAGAATTAAATTACGTGCGCGAATAGATGGTTTACTATTATTAAAAATAAGCGATATTCTCGAAGGTAAAAAAACCATAGTGTAACATAATTTCGAATAATAAGTCATTTTCATTTTGTTTTGTTGTTACAGATATCTCACTTAAAACATTAGATATTTCAAAAATACTGTTTTAAGGGTGAACTTTAGAGGCAGTTTTCACCCCGTTAAAACGAATCCCCGTCTCTTTTATTTTTGTACCCTCTACAACATATTGAAGTTTCAGTAAAATCGGAGCCGGACACTCCAGGTACCTTCTTTGTAAGTCTAACCGTTTTTGACATATTTTAAATTTTAAGTCAAAATTACTTTTGCAGGCCTAAATATAACTATCAATCTGTCCTACATGAAAGCCTTTATTATTAAATTGGGGATAGTTTCCTTCTATAAGGGTATCTAGTGGACTGTGTTGATATTTTAATAATAAATGAATACAAAGTGATCAAAAACTAACATTAAATATTAACTTGAAAAATTCGTTAAAACTCTTTTTTTTTAAATATAAACCCCCAATTTTTATTCTGTTTTCTTATTTAGCATTAAAAATAAGGGTGACTGCATAAGACTGTCTATTTTAAAAATTTGAAGTTTTTGGAATATTGGCAATTTAACATTTTTGTATGGTCAAAATGTTAAACGGTTTACTTACACAGGGAACACTCTGAACAGAGTGTCAAATCGGGAGAACGAAGAGGTCACAGAATAGGCCCATTATTGGCAATCCAGAGAAAATTTTCATTTGCATTTTACTATGCTACTCAATAAGTTTCGGGCCTATAAATGACGGCGAGTTTGGTTTTGAAATATGTTTAATCTCGCTGAAGTGGTTTTCCAAAAGGCGTTCAAAATACCCCTCTACAGCTGCATTTACTTCATTATTCGATGAAAAACGCTTTCTACGTAAAAATCTATTGAGATGTGTGAGTAAATGGAAGTCCAAAGGAGCCACATCTGGTGAAAAGGGTGGATATTTAAACAATTCGTACTTTATTTCTATAATTTTGCTGGTTAAAGCCCATTTGTGAGCAGATGCGTTGTCATAATGAAAGATGATTTTTTTTCGATAAACCAGGTTTTTTCTCATGAATTTTTACATCCAGTTGGCCCAGAAAGTTGCATAATATTCTTTTGTTTTGGTTCTACCAGTTTGGATATAGTCGATCAACAAAATTTCTTTGGCATCCCAAAAAATTGATGCCATAAACTTTTTAGAAGATTTTGGCCCTTTGTTCGTTTCTGAGTGGAATAACCAGACAGTCTACTCAGAAATCCCATCCATAGTTACAAACCGACGAACAAAATGAATGTTATTCCATATAAAACGGTTGAAATATTCTTGAGAAAGTTTCACTTGAATGAGTTTTTGCTCCAAAGTTAGCAAATGCTGCACCCATCTTCCTTTCTTATACGCAAAACATTAGTCAAAATCTCATGTACTGAACTGTGTATCATGCATATGGCCTTATCTAATTCTTCCTTAGTTAATCGGCGATCTTCCATTACCATATATCGTATCTGGTCAACGATTTCTCGAAAAGTAGCGCTTTTTGAAAGACCTTAATGTTCTTCATCTGCAATGCTGATCTGAGCACTTTTAAAATCACCGACGCATTTTTTTACCATTGTGTATGAAGGAGCATAAGTTATCTTCCTGGATAAATCTTTTTTTATACAAGTATTTGATCACTGTACGATTTTCCGATTTTTCCATTTTTTTAAAAAACACAAAGTATGTCTAATATTAAACGCTGTAGAAAATAAACTATTTGACAGATCAATATAAAATTTCACATATGTACTTCTGACAGATGTATGAATTTAACAATAACTAAAAATATTGGCTAGCGATGCATTTTATCTAACAGGCCCGAAACTTATTAACTAGCTAAGTCTAATAATTTTGGCCTATTACAGTAAAAAATTTATTTTTTAAAACATTATATGCTTTTGTTACCCATAATAATTACCCGCTTAAAGTAGTGTCAAAATATGGAACTCTGAAATAAATATTCATTTGAAAATAGTATTTGTCTTTCAAATCGTAAACAAAACGGGGATTTTATCATTTTTATGTTTATTGGAAAATAAACATAAAATAAAAAGAATGTGAACTTCGGAATGTGTAGATATCAAGAAATTCACACAGGCTCAGCAAATTGCTTAATTAAGCAGGTTTCTGTGCCTTGAATGAAAAGCTTGGCTATGATCGTTTGGTAGAATATTTGTCGATTGCCGATTTGTTTCAAACGTGTCTCTTTTAGGACGTATAAAGGATAATACGAATTTTATCCAGCTCCTGCGTGGTAAGAAAGTGATCAGGGGGAATCATTTATTTTTTTAGAAATACTTGTTTCCTGCGTGATAACTTTTGAAACAATCATGTTAACGTTGTCGACAGCCAGAATAACTAATATTATTTATAATAATTTTATAGTGTATTATGTACAGGATGTCCTGAAAAATGTAGGCAATCTGCCGGAAATAAATTACAGCATCTCTTCATCTAAAATTTTTCGAAAAAACGCATAGCTACCCAGATATTCACGCTTAAAAGTTGCTACTTTTTCCAAAATAATTTTGTTACTGCTTGATAAAACTTTGGTTGTTGCTGCATTACAAAAAGGTCGTTAGAATGATACAGTGAACTTTTTTATAATTTTTTTGGTTAACACAGGGGGGACTACCTTTAACATTTGTTACCCTTAAGCTTTAGAGTATTTAGGTTTTTTAGACGGTATTATATATTTTTCGATTCTTTTACTTCTTAGAATAAAAAAAGTTCTTTTCTGTAGAAGTCCGTAAGATGGAATACGTAATTTTATTGTTAATGGTATTTATCTCTCGAAAATTCTCATAAAAGTTAGCCTTTGCGGTAAATGATGTAATCTAACAAAATTTAGGTTATAATATCGTTGATTTACTGAATTTGTTCTAGTCGGAACAAACTTGTTTTTCTGTCACTAAAAGATCATTAGCTATTTATAATAACATTACTGTAAATAAAAATTAATTTTTAACAGACTTTAATTGTCATGTCATGTTCTATGTTTTATTTCTTATAATTTTATTCTTCATTGGTGTTTATAATTTTCAGTTAAGTAACGTAATTTAAACATAGAATACATGTCTGATAACTACGCAGATATGTATCTAATGTACCGACTTACTTTTTGAAATGGATAAGGAAATCAGGAAACTATACTAGGAAAGATCCGTAATCAAAAATATGCTGACAGACGTTTACAGGGACTGGTGAGAGTTTTAGTTGAGGTAAATGCAGAAACAACCAATTATCATTTCAAGAAAATATGCAGTACAAACATTAGTATCGGAATGCAATAGAAATGAGTATTTCCATTCGAAAAAATCAACATGACCCTCGATTGACTTTGACGGTCAAGGTCAAATTCAAGGTTATTATCAGACGCGCCATTCAACTTCCTACACCACTGTGATATGTAAAGTTGCCTCTTTCTAAATATTGTCAATGATTTCTATGTACCTAGAGTCTACTCTTGCATTCCACAGGGATCTAAAAACTGACCAAATTTCAACGGAATCTAAAGCTTTTTGAAAATCAATAAATGCTAAATGCATTGGTAATTTATGTTCATTTCTTTTTTCTACTAATGTACGCCTAGTGGTTGAGTTTAGTAAAATCCTTTCTAAAGCCAGCCTGTTTAACAGATCCTAACTTTCACATTTTTATAGTGATTTGATCTTACTTATGTATTTCCTCGATCCAACATTCAGGATGTGTTTATTTTCTCGGTTTTCTTGAGTACAAATTGATGTAGAATGTTTCAATGCCCTTAATAATACTATGCTCCTTTCCTCTCGTATTTTTTGATTTTTAATTTTTCCTTCTTTTAAGGTTTTTGTATTGTATCTTCTTTGTCTTTTCAAATTTCCTTCTTCACTGGTTTGTTTAGTTTCTTAAAGTTTTTTGATATTTAATCTGTTATATTTCTTTTGTCTTCTAGTAGCTGAATGATTGCCGAAGTTACTCTCGAGATTTTGTGAGCATGAACACGTTTTCTTAACTGAAGTGGTTATTTTAATGGTTTTTTTATATGCAAGTTTGAGTATATTCATTGATTTAGCTCGTGTTAATATTGCTTTTCTTTTAGCTTTAGAGTTTCTCCGATTAGCCATAACTGTTTCTTAAAAAGTTTTATCCTTAATTTTAAAATTAATTTTGATTTTGTTTTAACTAATCTATGGTCGCTTCCGATAAAGAATTTGTTTAAAACGGATACTTCTCTGCATATTTCTTTTGTCATCTGGGCTTCCCCAGGCCCAATGTATTCATACAGTATAGGTTATCCCTGTTGAGGTAATTCCTTACAGTTTATCCTCGTTCATTTCTATTACCCAATCCAAAATGTTTAATGTGTTTTATTTCTTACTGGTGTTTAATATTAACGATTAAACCAACGTTATTAAATGTGGAATACACGTTTGTTGAGTACACGAATATGTAATTTATGTACGGACTATGAGAGCTGTTCTGTAGGAACATTCAGTAATGTTTTTCTATATTGTTTTCCAAGACTGGGTTTCGGATCATTTTAAAGTTACGTTTACCTTTAATTTATTTTTTTTTAAAGCAAGCAGATGAAAGTACATCTGAATTTATAGTTGCAACAACTTCCACAAGGTTATCTTTTAATGGGTAAATATATACGAATTTTGATTAAATTTATCTACTGAAAAATACAGTCCAATTATTCTAAGATACATTAAACCGCACTAAACATTACTTTCTTTAAATTTTTGACTGTGAGTGGAAATTCTAAAATTCGGATTTTCCTCTGCCCAGTACCTACACTTTTGTGAAGAGAACTACACTATAAGTTATAAAAGTTGCCTCGTCAGAAAATAAAATGTTTTATTAAAATGAACAGAATCTAATAAGTAAAATTTTTTCACCCATTATCAAACAAGACCTTTGACTGAAGTGAGTTTTTTCGAAAAAATTTTACACAAACTGATTCTGAATGAAAACTATTCATTCCCGTATATTTGAAAGGTATTTTAAATTGATATATAAAGCTGACTGCTCCTTTAAAATTCTGAAAATTAATTTCTAGAATAATGAAATAATAATTATTTCCGTTAAATCAATTTTAGTCGCTTTGTATTCTATAAGCAACTATCTAAATTTAGAAAAAAAATAAATAATTGCAACCACGAAACTCGGCAACAACCTGTAGGAGAAGTTTAATACAAACAGTCGACCTGTTATTTAAATTCATTTTGTACGGCGTGGATTTTAGATATTACTTAATCAAAATAACTACAAAATACTGATATTTTTTACATTTTATTTTCATTACAACAAATTTCGCTATGGTTCTGATTGTGACCATTAACGTATTTAATAAAGAACAACAGTAAAAAAGTATTGCCTTTCTCATCGACCCAATTTCTTTTAAACGAAAATTGACATTACCTGAAAGCTGTCAGGTGTTCACCAAAAGTCCGCACAGCTTCGAAATATCTACCTTTATTTTAGTTTAATTTGAAAAGATTTGTTCGATGAGATGAAACCATGTTTTGTTCCTATTTTAAAGCAGCAGAAAAATATAATCACCATAAAATATAATCAATACATAATATAAAACAAAGTCTTTTGCATTCATGCTACTTTGTAAAAAATATATTTATTGGTATAGTTTAAATTTAACCAGATAAGTTTTATAGCCACATTAATTTCGTGTACAATATATTTATTCTATGTTTCTACTGACGAACTATAAAAAAAGCTAAATAAAAAAAAATTATGGTAAACTATTTTAAAAAATGATAAACCGATTTCAAAAAATTGCACTTTTTAGTAGGGAGCTTCTTTTCCTGTGAATCGTGGTTAGATTACTGACGGGACATTGTCACTTGCAAGACCATCTTTATAGAATTGGCGTTGCGAATGATCCGCTGTGCAGATATGGAAGAAGATGAAATGGTCAGCCATATTCTCAGAAATTGCCCAGCGCTCAATAGACTGAGGCAGAGACATTTAGGTGATACAATAATATTAGCCGAAGCAGTTAGACAAGGTCAGGTAACGAAGCTGCTTGTATTCGCAGAGGCGATCCACCTTTTTCATTCATTCTAAGATCCAACCGATGAACTTGCCTTAAGCGATAACATATATTTTAGCGAATTATTTGATAAAGGTTTAATAAATTTTATTAAAAATATTTTAGTAAAAGACCATACTTAAATCTTATTAAAGTGAAACAGAAAAATAAATCTCCCTCTTCAATGGGAACATTGAATAATTTTCTCCTTTAACTGATCATTTTATTTCAACTTCTTCTTAGGCAAAAATAAATTAATAAATTCTTCCCTAAACGTGTAATTATACTTATGAAAGAACTGAAGTTTCCGATATTATTATTAAGTGATCCTAAGTTGTAATAAAATATGCTTATTTAGTTAACATATCTATAACTATAATGAAAATTGTTGCTTTTATTCTTGTTGAAATATGTTTCCCGAAAACAAGTGTAGTTAATTAAATATAAATGACAAAAAACCCTGTATAATAACGAGTCGCGCATTTGTCTTCGTATCTGTCAGAATGTAGATTTGTAATATACTTAGTAACTCCGTGAGCGGTTTCCATTCCCACACACATCAAGACCGCGTTTCACAAATCTGTCTTTTGCATGCTCCGCCACGTTACTTTGGACTAGCGCCAAGTAGTTTAACTCATTTTAGAAAAAAAAACTTTTTTAATAATAATGAACGAAATTCACCTGCCAAAATTTCAAACTTTAACGAATGTTAGTAGCAGTGGCGGAATATAGGGGTGAAAAAATTACATAAAATGAAATAAGGTATAGCGAAAAATTTTTGTTTTCATTATTAACTTATTTATTTACTTATTTGAATGGTAAAATAAGTTTATGAAGTGAATTGGTAACAATAGGTAGCTCTTATTGTCGTGGAAAATAAATGGGTAGGGTTTTAATGATAGACTTGCTGCAAAATACAAGATAACCCTTCGTGAAGTTACTCCTATCAAAAGATCACATTCAAGGAGCCATCTGTCGTTTAAAACTGATAAATAGTAACTCCAGGAAGACTTATTTTCTACAGACTCTTGCTTTAAGTTATCCAAATAAAACTCGAGATATGAATAGTCAACTATGAAATTAATGTTATATAAAAGCATATGCTATCTGTAGGAGAAAAACAGTATAGTAACATTTTTTTGCGAAATAGTAGACATCTGTTGGACTTCCATTGTCTTTATTTTTGTTGAATATCACGACGTTTCGGCTAGTAGTTATCTTTAGCCGTTTTCAAGTGAAAGTTTCAAAAATTCAAATAAGTTGCCTTAAACTTACTGCTGACAAATATAGCAACACCACGAAATACTACTACTTTGGTTTGATTCTCACTATAGTGCCGCTCTCGATACAATCTCGGTTCGCTCTCGGTTCGATACATTTTTTTTTAAATGAGAAAGAGTTTACGATATCGAAATCGTCGCGAATCCGATAGTGTGAATAGGTTCATTGTTTCTCCTGTAAGAATATTTTACCAGACCGAGAGCGTATCGAGATCGTATTGAGAGCGGACTTATAGTGAGAATCTGGCCTTAAGCGCCATCACACGGTTCCACATAATTATGTAAAAATATTATTCATAATAGAACAATGAAAACAAAAGAGTAGAGTGTAGTGATAATCCTCATTTAAATTGATCTACCACAACGCCGGCTGAGTTTACAGTAAACCTACCGACTTTATAAATTAATGTTTGTGAAAATAGCTTAACTTGTTTTATTGTTTATACTCTAGTTGTATTAACATTCATGTAAATTGATTATGGGGTAACTAGAACACCTAATTGAAAAAACATTCTGGCAAATAACATATGAGCATATATGAACTTTATTTATTAAGGAAATCCAATGGCTGCCTAATGTGCAGCGAACGAAACTCCTTAATTAAAAAATATTTATCTTGCATACATAAAATGAAACCGGATCCATAAAATTAAATTACTGGAGCAGGTAATAATGACGCTTCAAAGCAAAATATGATGTAACAGAAAAATATAAACTAACGTACTAAAAAGGGAAAAAATATTAAATTTTTGCCAGACATATTTTTAAGCTTCGTTAACTGCTAAATTAAGTATTCACAACTTAAATATGAAAAATTTGCAAAATGAGCGTTTTACTGACGTTGCTAGACTGAATTACAAAACATAAATTAGCTACTATCTATGTAGTACGTCCTGCTGCCCGGGGAGTTTTCGTAGCCGATCATGATGTTTGAATACTCCAAGGTTTTTTTTACGTATTTTGACCCATTTAATACTAACATCAAGAGTGTTTTCTCGGGAAATTGTTAGGAATTTTTTTATTAATAATATATATGTTAGTAACTAATTTATCGACATAGAAATCTGTGCCATTTTGTTTTAAATTTAATGTATTATTAATTAATTAATTAAAAATTATTTAAAAGCCCAGATACCGCAAAATTAGTGCAAAATGGAAGCATCAATTCCGATCACGCTAAAGTCATATCTCGGCAATTAAACCGAATTCTGCATTAACTATTATGCTCATTTTGAGGGTACTGTCGAAAGCAACATAGGGGGCGTAGTATACCAAAGAGTATTAATCATATGTAATACTTTTGGTTACTTCTAGGTAGGGGGTTTTAGCCACCGATGAAGACGTTTGAATACTCCAAGGTTTTTCTTATGTATTTTAACTCGCTGATTATGAATATGGTCAGGGAATTTGTTATTAACAATTTAATTTAATTTCAAATTCATGCCAATTTGTTTTTAGAATTTAATGATAGAGAAGCAACTTTTTTCAAAATTAAAAAATATATATTGTTCCGGACGGCTGATCTTTGAACCCACACTGTATTATTGAAAACACTATTATTTCAAAAGATTTTTAGTGTCAACCTTACTTTTGACACTTGTCAGACAATTTCAAGCTGCATCGAGGAGCTCCCAAACTATACTGACCATAAAAGCCGATCTGGGCCCTTCATATATCTTCTATCTTAAGCGTTCCATGTTAAAAATAAGGAAATATAATTCTCTAAAAAGTTCCAGACCTTCTTTCATGGACGTCTCCTGAGGAAATTAACAAAAGTAAAATTAATGAAATAAATTATAAACTCGTAGAAAATATATCTCAAATCCTACAAACTACAAACACCAACAAATACTATGAAATATAAAACCCTAGAAAGTTCATAACATTAGCAAATATACCTAAAACCCTACAAACTACAAACACAAACTAATACTATGAAATATAAAACGCTACAAAATTCGTTCCATTAGAAAATATACCTCAAACCCTACAAATTACAAACACAAACTCATACTATGAAATATAAAACGCTACAAAGTTCGTTCCATTAGAAAATATACCTCAAACCCTACAAACTACAAACACAAGCTAATATTATGAAATATAAAACGCTACAAAGTTCATTACATTAGCAAATATACCTAAAACCCTACAAACTACAAACAAAAACTAATACTATGAAATATAAAAGGCTACAAAGTTCGTTCCATTAGAAAATATACCTAAAACCCTACAAACTACAAACACAAACTAATACTATGAAATGTACAACGCTATAAAGTTCGTAACAATATTTAGAAGAAAATATATTACAAAATTAGTGAGATTGCGCTAAGGTGAGCTGGTGGTATGTCATATCTGGGCAACTTAATCAAATTTTGCATTAATTATACTAGTCTACATCAAAATTACCTTCTACATGAAAATGTACTAAATCTATAGTATTCGATTCGTTGAATCGAATTATAGAATTCAAAATTGAAAGTTGTTACCCCTTATTGTTCATTTATGCCATATTTAAGATAATAGCGGGTAGCTTGATAGAACCATCACCTTTATTATGAAAATTTAGAATATTTTGTGATTTATCCTCGAAAATTTTCTTAATGTTTCTTCGTTTGTTGTGCCTAATGCCGTAGGTGTTTTGTTTATCAGTTAAAACGTGAAGTTTAAATAAGTGTCTTTATCATTTTCGAAATAATTTTGGTGTAAAATCTATATTATGTCACGTAATTATGTAAACAGTGCAAAAAATGTTAGGTACGTATGTGGTAACGTAAATCTAGCTAGCCAAATATACCAATAACACAGCATGACATGAAATTTGTACATTGAGTATGAATGATCTTTTCTTGTAGATTTTTATCACATCAACTTTTTTAAATGTCCTAATCTAAAAAAGCAAAAAAAGCGATTTGAAGTTATTTATCATCGCGTTATTCTCTTTCTCAAAACACAATACATTGCATCTTAAAATATAAGTAAATACTCTTTTAAATGTCGCCGAGTTTGTTCAAATATCTTTCTTTTTCTTCGATATATTCAATTTTGAAAATTTCAAATTGCATGAATTTTTCAAGTTTTGAAAACCTTCAGCAACAATTCTGATCAACCATTGGTATTTTAAGGCTATCAAAGCATCGCTCAATCCAAATTTATCATTAGTTTTGCAAAATTAAACGAATTATTGCAAAATTCGTTATTTTTTAAATAAATGCTTCCACTGCATTTTACAAAAATAAATACGTTCCAAGGAGTCATCATTGTTATATATTTTGTAGAATATGACTTTGTGAATTCTGGTTATATATATTCTTAACTATTTTCTGATGATCGTTTGAGGGTTTTTTATATTGCAAAATTAATTGTTTATGATTTTGTTTACAACAAAATATATCGTAATACCAACAATGTCTTCTTTAAACGTATTTTTTATATTTGTAAAATGCAGTGGAAGAATTTATTAAAAAGTAACCATTAGTAAATATTAGGTAAGAAAATATTCATAAAATAAATTAACATAATATAAATGCCTGATCCTGTTTACAGTTTATTTCTCTGAAGATCATTTATACAATAAAATAAAACGAAACGTAAGAACACAACGTATAATAATTCCATATGAAATAATATTGTAACCAAAACCTAAAAAAGAAAAATTTAGTATGTGCCAATTTAATGTTAATTCCTTAGCAACTTCTTCTCCATTATCTAGGAGCTTTCTTAAGGTAGATCTTGAAAAGAGTAGGCGATAAAAAACATCACTGTCTTAGTTCTTTTGTTTTGGGAAAGCTCTCTGAAATCTTATTTCTTATTTTATCTTTTGCAGTGGGCTCTTTATATAACGATTGTATTGTTTCTACTGCAGTTAAGTTAATTGACGTTTTCTCTAATACTTGTCATAATTTACTTATTGGAACGTTGTAGTAGCCTTTTGTAAAATCCACAAACAGGAAATGAGTTTCTCTGTTCATTAAAAATTTCTGTTCAGTGATTTGATTTAGGCTGAAGTTGTTTTCCACGCATGTTCCGTCTACTCTAAATCTAACATCTTGTTCTATCTCAGAAGGTTCGTATTCTATTGCCGATCAGAAAAGCTTTAAAAATAGTTATTATCCCAAATTTATATTATTACATTTTATAATCCAAAATTTGTATTAAAATTAAAATATTCAAAGACAAAATTTTTGAACACTTTATCTGATTCTAAACATGTTAATTGACACAATCTTACAGTGCTGTGATTTTGTATAGAAATAACCACTCTCTCGTGAAATAGTGCAAATAAGCCCAGGACAGAGAGGCAAAAAATCATGCTTCTCTAGTCTTTTTCAGTAAAAACTTAATATCTGGTTTATCTATATATATATATATATATATATATATATATATATATATATATATATATATATATATATATCACTGGATTTGAATTTACCAAACAATATTGACAAATGCTGAAAAAGATCATTTAAAATGTTAAAAATATGCTAGAAATAACTTTTATACTTATCATACCAAACACTTCTGTTGCTCCTTCTTTCTTCGGCCTTCTTCACAATACACAGTACACAAATTCAAATCGTAAATACTGATCAGAATTATTGATCGTCGATCACAATCGTTGGTCTTCGGCACTTTTCACTAACACACGTAGCGACACGATGAATTACTTTTTTCAAGACTTACCTGAAACAAAGAAAAGCTATTTAATTTTACAATAAAAATATATTAATTTAAATGTTACGAGATGGAAAAGTAAAGAAAAAATTTACCCCCTAATTCACTAACATGATTCAACTTTCAAACGGGTTAAAGTTGTCAATTAAGGATTTAAATTGATAACAATAAATTATTCAAGCTTTGAACTTTAAAAACAAAGTTTTATATATTTTTTGGACATATTTATTTTTCTTTCCAGTTCCAAGGTTTTCATAATTATTTTTTTAAATAAAGACCTTTTCAGTGGACCTGTTTGTTAATCGTCAACCAATTTCAAAATGAGACCACGTTATGGGTGTAAAAGTTTAATGACATCAGCGAAATTTTTTGGCCAAAATAATTTGTAATCAGTCCTAGTATATAATATATAATAATTATATCATGTATAGAGTAGTGGAGGGCAAAAAAAATACAATTAACTATTGATTGATTACTGGAAAACTATTAATCAGTTAAACGAAATTATCAATTACTCTATCAGTTAATACTTTCGAAACTAAAATTATCAACTAATTAAGAAATTGGAGATTTTTCCTCATATTATCAGTTATTTAAGTTATTAGAGATTTTATTTTTAAAACTATTAATTATTAAAGTAACTAGTAATTTTATTACTACTGTCATCAATTAACGAAGTATTTCATAAGTTAATTTTTGAAATTAACAATTGACGAAATAATTAATAATTTTAGGAATAAAAATGCCCATTATCGGAGTAATTGAAAATTTTATTATTCAAATTACTCATTACAAGAGTGATTAAAAATGGAGTTCTCTAAATTATTGAATTATTAATTGGTAATTTTCACTGAATTATATTTAAAAAAAAATTATTGACGTATTTTCGCAAATAATGCAGCATCATATTAAACTGCAACAAAACTATGATTATGTATCGTGCTTATGCAATTATGATTATCATTTACTTTCAATAAAGAAGAGAATATGTATGAAAACTATACGTTTATTATAAATCGCCGTGAGAAAAAAATGAGCTTAGCTTGAACTCAAATGAGTTGATCTTAAGATATTTCTAATCAAAAGGCGTGAAAAAAACATCAAATTATTGTAAAAAAACTCACTTAGGCATGTAGTCCAAAATTTTTCGTCACCCTTTTTTCGCTTCTGGAATGTTTTAAGTTAAATCGATAAATTTAAATTTTTTCGATCATTTTGAATCCTAGTAACGAGACTAAAGCGTATCATTCTGAGTGGAAGCAGTGTCATTTTGTTAATAATTATTTATCATGTGTTTTAGCCTGATCTAAAAATGTTTCGGCGATGTAAAATACGTTTTCGTTAAAATTTTTCCCATAGAATTAAATGATGCATTTAACAAGTTTTTCCTACTGTTAATTTTCCCTTACTTCATACAAAAAGTTGGAAGGTTTCAATAAAAATATATATTTTTTAAATTTAATTCTAGTAGACTACCAATTAATATGCATGTGTCACACATGCATATTACCGGTGTGTACGTATGGATTAGAGACTATATCCCTCACCAAAAAGTGCGCTAAAAAATTAGAAACAGTCCAAAGAGCGATGGAAAGAAACATGCTTGAAATATCATTAAGAGGCAAGATTAGAAACACCGAGATAAGACGCAGAACGAAAGTCAAAGACATCGTGAAGGAGGTTGCAAAGATGAAGTGGCGATGGGCTGGTTACATAGCCCGATATGAGGACAACAGATGGACACGAAGAATCCTGGAATGGAGACCGAGGGAGACAACAAGAAGCACGGGAAGACCTCAAAAAAGATGGGCAGACGACATAAGGACAGTAGCGGGTAAACAGTGGATGAGATTGGCGAAGAATAGAGAAAGATGGAAACAATTGAGAGAGACCTACATCCAGGAGTGGATGGACAGAGGTTGACAAAGAGAGAGAGAGAGACCAATTAATAATACAACAGTTTGGAAAATATAAATTATTAATTACTTTTTTAATGGGTAATTTGAAAAATAAAATTTTCCATTACTTTGTTAATTGATAATTGTAAGAATGAAATTGTCAATATTTTTATTAATTGATAATTTTAGGAATCAAATTACCATTAATTAAAGATATTATTTTCATCTATGAAGTAATTGATAATTCTATTGTATGAATTAATGATAATTCATTAGTTGATATTCCGATTTTTAAAATGTTCCATTATAAAATCATTGATTATATTACTCGATAGTTTTTCCAAAAAAATATTATTGCCGAACCAAATATTGGCAGTTTTAAAGGGGTAAATACTTAGCTAGACATGAAGTTTAAATAGTAAGTAATGGGTAGTTAAAAAACTTACAATTTGAGCTACGGTGCGATTCATTTTGTTAATTATTTACTGCAAATAAGCAAAAAACCCTTTAAAATTAGCTTTTTTTTGTTTTTGCAATAGTTATTGCAAAAATATATTTTTGGTTGGCTTTATCATAGGAAAAAAAGCTCTAAAGGTAAAAAAATAAGTATTTATATAGTGAAAAAGGTTTAATTGTTGCTGAGATACGTTAATTTGTTCATAGCGAGATTCTTTTTCTATTAACTTATTGTGGAAAAACGACACACGTTTTACTCCTAAAAACTTATATTGTCATATTATCGGGAGGTTGCAACATACAGTTTTTAATGTCATATAATTGGTAATCTTTCCTTATAACAAATAAAGTTGTAGCCTCAACTATTGCTTGTGTCATATGAACCTGAATTTTTAATCGATTAATATCATCGAAAAAGGATGTTCGCCAGTGGTCAATTTTATTTGCGAAGTTGGTAATTAATGTTTTCATAAATAAATTTTAACGTTAAAGGCACTTCAGATAAACTAATCTGAACTAACCCTTAAAGCGAATTAAAAGAATGGGGAGCAGGGAGAATTTTCTTCATTACTTATTTATTGCGATGACACGACCACAAAAGAAGTTTGGCCTTGATGTATTAACAGAAGTCCGTCCTTAGCGCAAAAAAAGGGGTGAGATTAGAATTTTATATTTTATTTCCGACCCTGTAGTTAGACTAAACGTTTTTTTTTTCTTCAATTATTTATTTCGATGACACTTGATCGCAAAAAACTTGATTTATTATCAGTAACCCACCCTTAGGACAAAATAGGGTGAAATTATAATTTTATTTTTCATTTTCGACCCTCTAGATTAGATTCAACGTTTTTTTCCTTCAATTATTTATCTCAATTACACATGGACACAATTTACTAATAGGAACCCACCCTTAGCGCAAATAAATAAGAGTGAAATTAGAATTTTATTTTTTAGTCCGATCTTTTACACTCAAAAATTATTTTTGAAACCATTAATTACCAACCCAGTGACCCAAAAGAAAAGTGACCACTGTCGGATATCCTTTTTCGATTATATTAATCGATTAAAAGTTCAAGTTCATTGTGCCATATTCTAATCTTGATATTCCGAAAGCTGAGGATTTTCCGCGGAGTTATAAAAAATTTAACTTTATATAACCAATTGAAAAAGAGAGATGTTACTCAAAAAATAACAGAGGCTTTGTTTTTAACAATTAAAAGACAATTCCAGCGGCATTAAATAGTCAAAAAGTTGTATTTTTCATTACGGCTAAAGATTTTGTAAAATAGTTATTTAAATATATAAAAACAATTGTCAAAATAGAGCGGCAGTCTCAACACGCCTGCGCCATTTTTTTGAGATTAAAATCGGTATATTTTTCTTAAAAAAATTGACTTGCCAATAATACTTTATGAAAATATAAGGTTTCATTAGCAAAGCGAGGTTTGGTTGACCTAAAAAGGTGCGTCGTATAAATTAATAAAAAACCTCTGCACGCAAATTAACGTATCTCAAGAAAAAATAACTTTATCCATAATAAATGTACTCCTTTTATTAATTACCATGAGGGCTTTCTTTTAAAGGAATAAAGACAACGAAAAAGTTATTTTAGCAATAACTATTGCATGAACAACAAAACGCCATTTTCAACAGATTTTGTGCTTATTTTCAGTAACTAATTAACAAAATATACCGAGCCGAGCTCAAATTATAGGCTTTCTGACTACCTACGACTTATTATTTAAACTTTTTTGTCTATAATCAATACCTGAATTTCCAAAAAAAATTTCTTGACGTCTTGAAACACTCGTATTAAATTAGTGCTAGTCTAGTATTTACCCTCAATAACATAGGTCAACAAGGGTCAAGTAACAGAAACCCTAATATACTTTTCTGAAGGATTTTGGTGAGCTAAATCTGGCTTCAAAATTGCTACATCAGGTCAGGTTTTTCAGATATCCTAACCTAAAAGTGCAAAAAACACTTTTTTTCGCCACATTTGAGTTTATGTAAAATCACAAGGTATTTTTTTCACAAAACTAGAAGGAGTACCAAAAAATATGATCCTTTCTCTTTAAAATCAATCTTTTTTTCACCGAGATATGCTAATTTGAAATTTATATCTCATCGGTCTACTCGAATGCGAGCCAAAAACAGAATACAAACTACCTCTTTAAATGTATTCTTCTAAATTCTGTTATTTTAATGAAAATGACTACGTAAGTATTTTAGAGGTCGCTGATTACAAATTTACCGTCGGATTTTGAAAATGGCGGATCCAATATGACGAACAAAAATTTCAAAAAATTTTAAACTTTAAAGAAAAATGTATAGTTTTCTCGATGTATTCGGGAGGTTGCTGATTACAAATCCAAGGTAATATTTTTAAAAAATCAGTCAATTCAAGGTCAACGTTGTATTTTTAATAAAAACTCTTTCTTTCTGACAGGCGATCGAGTAGAAAATTTTAAGGGACACACAATCTGACCGTGGATTTGAAATTGGCAATCTCGAGAATACCTATTTACACAAATTTTTACTAAAATTAAAAACTTTCTGAAATTTTCGACCGGTATATTGGATCTGCCATTTTGAATTTTTAAAATTCGACAGTGGATTTGTAATCAGTGATCCTTAGAATGCTTATACAATTAATATGAAAATTTGGAAAAGTACACTCAAAAAAGTTGCATAATGTGTTCGGCTTGCATTCGAGTAGATTGGTGAGACACAAAATTACAATTCCATATCTCAGTTCAAAAGAAAATATCTGGATATTTTAAAATCAATTTTAAATAGAAAGGATCATACTTTTTGGTGCTCCTACTAATTCTGTGAGAGAAAATTATCGTGCGATTTTACTTAACCTCAAACATGTCAAAAAATACTTATAGATTAGAATATCTCAAAAGCCTGATGTGATGGAGCCCTGCGAGAAATTGTATTAGAGTTTCTGTTACTTGACCCTTGTTGGCCTGTGTTATTGAGGGTAACAAAGGGAGCAAATACAAGATTAGCAAGATAGTTGGCGGTGGTTAACAATGTTCACTAATTAACTGCGAGTATTTGAATATGTCAAGAAAAGGTTTTTAGAAGTTCAGGTATTGGTTATAGACAAGAAAGTTTAAATAGTCAGTTATAGGTAGTTAGAAAGCCTATAATCTAAGCTAGGCGTGGTGAATTTTGTTAATAAGATACTGAAAATAAGCACAAAACCTGTTAAAATTAACGTTTTTTTTTGTTTATACAATAGTTAATGCTAAAATAACTTTTTTGTTTTCTTTATTCTTTTAAAAGAAAGCCCTCATGATAATAAATAAAATGAGTATATATATATATATATATATATATATATATATATATATATATATATATATATATATATATATATATACTAGATAGATTATTTTGTTGTTGAAATACGTCAAATTGTTTATACAGAGGTTTTTTTTATTAATTTATTATAGAAAAACAACGCTTTTTTTTAGTTAAATCAAACTATGCTTTACCATTAAAACCTTATATTTTCATAAAATATTGTTGGCAAGTCAACTTTCTTATAAAAATATACCGTTTTTAATATAAAAAAAATGGCGCAGGCATGGTGAGGCCGCCACTCTATTTTGACAATTGTTTTTAATATGTTTAAATAACTATTTCACGAAATCATCAGCCGTAATAAAAAACATAATCTTCTAACTATTCAATGCTGTTGGAATTGTATTTAATTGTTATAAACAAAGTCACAGTTATTTTGCGAAAAAAAATCCCTCTCTTCTTCATCTTTCATTGGTTATAAAGAGTTAAATTTTTTATAACTCCACGGAAAATCCTCAGCTTTCGGAATATCAAAATTAGAATACGGCCCGATAAACCTGAACTTTTAATCGATTAAAGGATATTCGACAGTGGTCACTTTTGTTTGCTCAACTGGTAATTAATGGCTCCAAAAATATTTTTTGAGTGCATAGGGTCGGAAATAAAAAATAAAATTCTAATCTCACGTTTATTTATTTGCGCTAAGGGTGGGTTCCTGTTAATAAATCTTGTCGGTCTCCTGTTAGTACATCATGGCCAAACTTTTTTTGTGATCAAGTGTCATCGAAATAAATAATTAATAAAAAAAAAACGTTCAATCGAAACTACAAGATTGGAAATACAAAAACAAATTTTATCTCCAATAATAAAAATAAATTACTTCATGCCATCCCCACTCTTTTAATTTGCTTTAAGATTTAGTTCCGTTAGTTTTACTGAAGTGCACTTAACGCTCAAAAATTATTTTTGGACCCATTAATTACTAAGCAAATAAAATTGACCGTTGGCGAATATTCTTTTTCTATGATATTAATCGATTAAAACTTCAGGTTCATATGACACAAGCAATAGTTGAGGCTACAACTTTACTTGTTTACAAAGAAAAATTACGAATTATTTGACATTAAAAACTGTACGTACGAATAATATGACAATATAAGCTCTTAGGAATAAAACGCAGTTTGGTTTAAGTCAAAAAAGTGCTTCGTTTTTCCACAATGAGTTAATAGAAAAAGAATCTTCCTATGAACAAATTAACACATCTCAGCAACAAATTAAACTTTTTCACTATATGAGTACTCATTTTTGTTATTTTGAGAACTTTCTTTTAAAAGGTAAAGCCAACCAAAAATATAGTTTTATATAAACAAAAAAATGCTAATTAACGCGGGATTTTCGCTTATTTGCAGTAACTAATTAACTAAATTAATCGTACCATAGCTTAAATTGTAAGTTTTTTAATTACCTATAACTAACTATTTAAACTTCTTGTCTAGTCGAGTATTTATCCCTTTAAAACTCCCAATATTTGGTTCAGCGATAATATTTTTTTAGTAATATTATCGCGTAATATTATCAATGAATTTTGTAATAGATTATTTTAAAAATCAAAATATCTCTTTGATGACACTTGATCACAAAATAATTTCAGATTCAGCTCACCAAAATCCTTCGGAAAAGAATACTAGAATTTCTGTTACTAAAAATCACTCAAATTTCGTTGGCCTGTGTAATCCGTTACCTCTTACCACGACATGTCCGAAATACTTTGAGTAAATTTTTTACCGCGTGTACTATTAGCCTTATTTTACAATGCAGACATAAAAGTTTCGAAGAAATAGAATGTTCAATTCCAATAAAACTGATGAAATATTGAAGCTTGAAATATAGATAAAATATCTTACCTTATTCTACCATGCAGACTGCCCTAATCCAGCTTGTGACCCGAACATTTAAATTTTCACAACACAATTGCCTTTATGAAACAACTTGTCTTAAGAAACAACAATCAAACAGACACGGAAACCACAACATTATTGATACCATTTAATATATCCTGTCTTTGTTTCCAACGCAAAATTTCGATCCAGTTGAAATTATCGGATGGTAACTTTCTAAGTTCAAATAGCTTTTTATAGGAAAATGTATCACCCAATACACCAAGAAATTAAATTTCAAAGGTAATATGTTGGCTGTTTTTATTTTGAACTACGAATAACCTCACTTTTTGACGAGTTAAAGAGTTGCGATGATTCTAAATAAAAAAGTATATTTGCTTCTATGATTTTGTAACTTCTGCGGTGTTGAATAAGTTAAATAGCTATTAACCTCCTTGTCGTTTATTATTTCAACTCGATTCACTTTTAAACATGTGAAATACGTTTTGCATCTAATGTTTCATCCAATTTAAATCAAAAAAATAAAGATACTGGGTGGAAATCCGATAGGGACTTCAATCAGAATTTTTCAATTCGATGTGAATTTTAAGTAGATGGAGTAAGCATTGCATCAAAAGACTGCGTTAGAAACAAGGTCCATATTAATTTAAATTAAACTAACTTCGAAATGAAAAAGGTATATTGGCGCTTTTAAATAGTAAAAATGACCTATTCAATCTTTTTTGTACGTTAGACTAAAAAAGATCGGATAGATTAATACGTGCCAGGTTTCCGTATCTTGCGCCATCCTGAAAAATTCGCGACCCGGTTTTTAAACACTTCTTTGCCTGAAACAAATAAAAAATATTGTTAGTTATAAAATATGACTAGGTAATAAAGGGTGTCCCAAAAGATATGGTCCAAAGTTTGGGACGATGTAGATTAGTTCAAAATAAGGCACAACTTTAAATAACTTTTTGTCTTTTATGAAGTTGTGATTTCATTTTGATCCAATTTACATAGTCCCAAATTTTGGAACATACCTTTTGGGGCACCATATACAGAGCATGTGCTTGTATTTGTCACAGATTTTTGGGAAAGGTTTTACATAAATAATTGTTAGAGAAAACATTATAATAATGAAATCTACTGTAAAAACTAGTGAATGCTGGCCAGAGAAGGTTGGCCAATGAATGCAAGGTTGAAACTCAGCCAGTGAAGGCTAGATTGGAACCTTGCCAGTGAAGGCAAGCTTGGAATCCGGTTACTGAAGGCAAGGCTGGATCCCTGATAGTGAAAGCAAGGCTGGGACTCGGCCATGTGATTTAATTATTACATGCACCCTGTAGATAGGTATTTTTGTCTGGAAAAAACATTTTAGCCTTGAAATGAAATTCAAGATTACTGCTAAAATATCAACTTGGAAAAAATTGAAAAGTGGTGGTTTTTAACTGACAAGAAGTTTTTCAAGTAGAATTGAAATATTTCTGGAAATGATATCATCTTAACTAATAAAAAATTACAAAAAATAAATTTCATTAAGGAATTTTTTTCTGCAAATGGTGAAAATTTTTTTATAAATTTTAAAATAATACATTTTTTTACAAATTTTTAAATCATATATACTGACAGAAACATTTCTATTAGACAGAAGGTGGATTCTGATATGTTAAAATTGAGATATAAAGCACACAAAATGTGAAACGATGTTTCGGTCAGCTCATCTAATTTTTAATCAAGAATCCTTTAAAACTTACACTATTATAAATATATTAAAGAAAAATTTTGAAAATAAAATATTTAATTACTGCAATTGCAATATCTTACAAACTATGACCAATAATATTTTAATACATTATGAAGTGACAGGTATTAACTCAGATATATAATAAATATACATGAATAAAGTAAAAAAGGAAAGTAATACATATTTTTCCAACCAACCTTCCAGGTGCAAATAAAGAGAGGCCAGTATTTTTTTTTTACTTTTAAAAATTATTTTAAGGTTTATCAAATTATCCCAAAATTTCGGAAGATTTTTTGATTTCTCTTAAAAATAATTTTCATTCCGAAAACAATTTTTTTTATCAATTAAAATGTTTAAAGTAATAAAATTTGTTAAAAGTACCTAAAAGAATGTGTTTTTTTTTTAAATTTTAGTACTTTATAAAAATATTTAACTGATTTAGTGAAATTTGCAATCATTAAGTAAACACAGCACATTTGGCTCTAGACCAAAAAAAAATTATCTCTGGTAAAACTTTAAAAAACTTGTTCTTTTAAAATTTTTTGAAAAGTATTTTTCAAGTTTTATGCACTACGAAATAATTTAAAAACACGAAAAAACCATATTTTATTTTATGCAACTAAAGACGAAAATAAAAAAATATAAATTTCTTAAAGATCCTAATAAATTATATTTTATGATTTTTTTGCAGTTTCTTGATTACTTTGCAATAATTTTCAAAATTAAAACATAAGTCTGACCTCCAAAAAACACACCCTTTCTGACAAAAAAAATGATAAATAATTTTTAAGAAAGTGTAAAAATATTACTTTTTAGTATATTCCCGTGAAAAATTTCCCTTAGAGATCCGTAAAATACCAATTTTTTTTGTTCTGTGAAAGTTTTTTTATAATTTTATTTATTTTAAAATCATTTCAAAAACAAAAAAAAAAGAAAAATAAGCCTTGCTTAGTTCCTTTTCTTTCGTTTGTGAGAGAGCCTAAAAGTACTCTTATCAAACTTTCATAAAATAAATATGTTTTCCCTCAGGGCGCATGTTTCTGATTCACATACATACATTTACAAAATAATATTCTACGTTTCTGAAAATACCTTTGATTACTTCGTTTGTGTGGCAGCCATGTGTCATAACAGTACAATGAAAACACATTCGAAACATTAAATATAATTCACACCTATTAATTTTATAATTAGAGTATAAACACATTAGGGGATAATTTTTATGACTAATTACATAATTAAAAAAGCTCCTAACAGGCAAATAATTTGAATAATTAACACAATCTTTCACTAAAAATCACAAGTTCAAATAAGTTTTCGCCTATTTGGAAACGTTTTAAAATTTAAAAACCAGAATAATTAAAAATGAACTTACAATTATAACGAGCAGGCTATCCTAGGACGATTTCCTTTTCCGAACGCGGAACCGTGAGAAAACTTGGTTTCGAAACACATCGTTACATAGTTTCACAATGAACTAAAATACAAGAAGGAAGAACTCGTTTGTTCAAAATGGTAGCAAAAAATTTACATCGAGCTCGGGTTTGTGTAAAAACAGTTGAAAAAATAATGAATCACACCCGTTCGTTTTCGTACACAACTGTATTGATATATCTTTTAATTCGTCTTTTAAATATTTTTAAATAAATGAAAATTTCTAGTCCATATTTTGCTTTTATTTATATTAACAATAATTATTAGTATATATACATCGTGTCCAAAAATGCAGGATAATTCTTCTTTATTGTATCCGAGGAAACATTTTTCATAAAAGTTTTGTTTTATTAAAAACAGGACTGAGATTGTTAAAAAAAGGAAAACAACAGACTAGGCTTGATTAAAAAACAACATATCTTATACAGGGTAGTCCAACATTAGGGGAACAACAGATTACATGAATACCTAAAAACTTAAGACGAATACGTAAAAACGAATTTCAGATATTGAATGAGATGTAGAACCAACAACGGCACCTATTAAACATATTTTACGTAATACACGGTGTCTCAAAAAGTTATAGCAAACCAAACTTGTTATTTTTCTTAAACAATATCCTAGATATCGTTTATCTAGAACAGCGTTTTCCAAGTTGTGTTTCGCAAACCCCCAGAGATTCACGAACTTTATAATGAAGATTCGCAAAAAAATATTGTAATGGCGGAGTTTTAAATTAAACATCGGAACAAGTAACAATCTGTAACGTGACGAGTCTTTACGCCGCTGACGATGCAAGTACATTCCCGAACGAACCGGCAATTTCTACTCTGGCGAACCAATACTTTTCCCGAATGCGCACGAGAAAACGAAAGTAGCGTCTGCCGATATAAAAACGCCGCAGTTACATATAAGGAAGAGTAGAGTCGAATTGAACAGTACGATGAGTTTAAGAACTTCGAATGATTTCAAAAAGATAAATGAGTTAATAGTCAATGCATAGTGTTTACATCAATATTAGTAGTGTGAATCAATTTAGTGATTAATTCTTGTGCAAGTAAATTACAACAAACACTCAAGCGTGTGCACGTCGAATGTGAAAGTAAATAGATATTACTCGGTTAAAAACGGATAGTTTTGTCAAGTTTGAAGCAATCTATTGCTTCTTCTACTTCAGTCCCTGATTTAGAAACAACACAGGGTGGAAGTTGTGATGAAGTACAGTCTCATCAGATTGAAAGCAAAGAAAAAATAAGCAAACAGAGTGAAAAAAGAAAGAAATAAAAATATAACAGTGATTTTTTACAAATGGGTTTTTATTTTACTGGGAAGGAACTTAAACTGCTTTGTGTAGTCTTCAAATGAGATCCTGGTCAACAGCAGTTTACAACCATCCCATGTTCATAGACACCTTAAAAGAAGACATGCGAATAAACCTGTTGAGTATTTTAAAAGAAAATTGATAGGTAATAAAAAGTCTAGTGTTTCTTCTTTTCTAACAGATTTAAACCAAGATAGTAAAATGGATGTCGAGGCATCATTTCTAGTAAGTTACGGAATTTGAAGATCTGGACAAGTACATACAGTTGGCTGAAAATCTGATGGGACCGTGTGCTATGGACATCTCGAAGTATATGCTTAGAGAAAAAACGGCAGAGAAAATTGATCTTATTCCCTTATCAAACAACACAGTGTCACGGAGAATTAATGATTTGTCAAAAGGTGTGGAGGTGAACTTTTTAAAGAATAAAATTTATTTTGCATCAAAAAGTTTGTGAAATACGTGAAAAATGCTAGCAAACATGGCTGAAAACAACTGACCTCGTGAAAGTAAAAGACAACTGGGGGCAGCACTGCTGCCGAGGGATACGCAAATGCTATATAAATACGATTCCTCTTGGCAACCGCAGTATTCCCCCTACTCTTTTACTTTGAAGCGCTTGGCCGTTTTCGGTTATATTTGTTAGCATTTTTCATGTATTTCACAAACTTTTTAATACAAATTAAAAATATAGGATTCTAGAATGGTACCTCTTCTCTCAAAATCTTTTCATAGAATTAAAAAATGAACCAATAGCTCCAAGTTTTCGCACGCATAAAGTACACATAAATTATTATTAATTCGTGAAGGTTCGGCGCTACAACTTGAAAAATGATGGAATTTTCTCCATTACTAACTATCCGATTGAGTCGATCTAAGGCTCATTATGTTGGAATCTTTATTCTCTACAATTCGATTGTTTATCCTATCAAGATTGCTACATAAGTTTTAATTTTATAAACAAGAAACCAAAAAACACAATTATTTGGTTTCAATTATTTATAACAAACTAATGGATTATAGTAGAGAGTGGAAAACATAACAAAATATCACTACAGGCTGTTTTTAGTGTGATGGTGTGGTCGGTATCCTGATAGTATTTTTGTCACAGAATCACTTAATCTTTCTTCTATCGATTGGCCTAAAAGACTTGTCACCTGTCAAGATGTTGTAAATGTTTTTTGAATCACCGCGATAGTATTTTTTGAGAATTTCCTTGCACTCATTGATACGAGTCTTTTTTTGAGATATTATCAAATTATTCGGGATTCAATGCGAATATAGCTTTTTCATGGCTAAACGTTTATGCAATATATAATATTTGCTGGTATAAATAATGCTCAGCGATATCGTAAAACATCACATGACGACCTTGCATCATCAGTTTACGCAAAGCATCGATTTTTTCTTGCACTACAACCGACTTTGTATGACCTTTACCCGACTCGTCGGTAAGCGAACAACGACCACGATTGAATTTACTAAACCAGCTATGTACAGTGATTTTTGTAAGTGCCTCATCGCCATATAATGAATTAAGTTCATTGATGTTCTTGTTGGGATGAACTGAATATTGTGAAGAAAACGCATAAATGTTCACGAGTTAATTCCATATTTTATCAGAGATGAAATTTTGAAGCTACTATAAACAACACAAATGGCATTCGTATATGAAAATGTCCTGAGTACACATACCGTCTAAAATGTCAATGGATATGCCACATAGCATCTAGCAACTATCTCTTTTCATCGTCCTTTCTTGATTCATTACTAACTACTTATGTATAGTTTAAAAGTATAACTATAACACCAAATATGATAATTTTGCAAAATTTGTTATTTACTTAGCAACCCATTCAAATATTTATAACCTTTAAGGATGGATATTTCAGGCAGGTCACTTTTTATGTAAATCCGGATATAATTTATCCCGATTTTTTCATATCTATCTTACTTAGATTTGGTATTTGGTCCGATTTGGGGCTCGGCATTATCGAATTTAATTTGCATTCCTTTTCGAAAGGTCTTGCTTATAAGGTCCCAAATCAATAAAATATAGTAAAACAGTCTTGAATCCTAATTTTGCGATCTCCAAGTTAATTTTATTTAATTTATTTTAGACGCTAACTTTATTTTTTTTCTAAAATAAAAGGAAAAAAAATTAGGTACCTTTTTTTATTAAAATAAGCTCCAGACTTAGGCTAGTGTAATGGCAAATTCCGCAGTTAATACCCAATATCTGTTCTAGAGCTAAAGTTCAAAATTATAGTTTAATGAGTTTTGGAACTTGGCTTGTTTTCACGTTTGCATAATTTTGAACAAAGATACTTAACTAAAATTGTATTATAAATATATATATATATATATATATATATATATATATATATATATATATATATATATATATATATATATATATATATTACATAAAAACTACATATATTTATGCTATATATTGTTGCAAATATGCCGGCGATGTTTCGACATAAGTACAAGCTGATTTTCGACCACTAAAAATTTTTTAAGGTGTGTTTCGTTCTGACACCGGTAGCAGACTCGTCAGTGGGTTCCACCGATACCTTTCCCAGACACTCTTGTATACATTAATTATTTATTTTTTGGATGTTATAAGTAAAGTCATTCCTTGACGGGATCCATAGGTAAGATGTTCCACCTATAGGCGGTCGTTCGTACAACACCACCTCGCCTAGGCAATACTTTATTGAAGCTAAGTGCTTGAGGAACTGTATGAACTAACTGCCTTTTAGTGTTCTTTTCTTGTAGGGTCCGATCTTAATCAAAGCCCAGCACGTCCCTGCTTATGCGCCATGCCGTGTTAACGGAGTATTTTTTATTTAACGCCAATAACAATCACGTCCCTTTTTAGATTCCATGTTGTATTAACGTTTTTTTTTTTACCAAATTTTAGTTAATTTTTTCCAAGGGTCTCTTTCAACTACTTTTCGCAATTTTAACTATTTTTCGATTTTGCATTATCAATTATTTGTGTAAAACTTAAGTTTTAACACAAACCGGGGGTTGTTGGTGAAGTCCCGCCAAACCTCCCGACTAAAATGAAAATTCTAGCCGCCTCACCTTTCTTCTCGCTCATCGGGATAGAAGGGGATTGAGTGAAGCTCAGAGTTAACGAAGATTAATTAACTTCTAATTTTGTTTGGAAATACTTCTAGGGAATGAATTATTTAGGAAAAGGTTATCAAGTAATACTCATCCTTGACTCCTAGTTAACTTTTTATTCACTTTTTTTTTAATTTAGTACTGTTTTCCGTAAGATAAGTTCGGGATTATTTTACTCTCCACTGTCACGTTTGGATTTATTTGTCAAATCGTGATTTTCATAATTTTATAGCCAACACGAAGCTGACTATTAGTCGCAATGCCAGTATCAGATTATCTCCACTTTGTCACGTTCTGGAAATTATTTTTACATCAGGACGCATCAGCTAAGTAATTCGTACGTCCCGCTAACCTCGCTTTTTTATCAACGTTGTCAGTTATTGTCTGTAGAATGTTATATTGTCAAAGACAACCTACTTTAAGAATCACAAGCTGTCTAAAAAATAGAACGGTCTAAGTGAACCCCGAGAACTAAGGTCAATCGGAAAAAGGGCGAGTTATCTCAAGAATAGCAACCCGTAATGTTCTTAATTTTACAATTGACTTTTATAACAGTAGTGACGTCGCGCTCTGAATTTGGGGAAGCACCGAGTCAAAGTGCCGCCATCACGCCATTTAATGTTTGAGTTTCCCAGATTCGACAATCGAAAAATTGTAGTTTTAGCAATGTTGCCATATTATTTAGATTATTTAATTTATTTAAGGAGTTTGTAAATCTAAAATTAAATATTTTGTCTTAAAATAAGCATGTATTCATAACAATATCCTTAAACCAAAACTTTATAAAAACAATGGTGCATTTAGAGTGAACATGTATCACTTTTAATATTCTCTACATTCGTAAAGTCTCAACATATTTATTGCTCGACAGAGCAGGCACGTAAATTGATGAGGGCAATATGTAAGTATCAAAGTGCATGGTATCAAATAGAGAATAGGGATAGAATACCTTAAAAAATTAAAGGGATTATATGTATGATTATGCTGAAAAATCTCACGCAAAGATGAACATGCAGGTGACCCTCTCGTAACTTTTAGTATTAAAGACAATACAGATAGAGTATATGATCTCGTTCTGTAAGTCAGACGACTCATGGTACTTCCTGCACATAAAAGGTTATTAGGGTCACTGGTTACGAATTTCCTATTAGTTTTTTTTTAATTTTAAGATGGTCGCTGAATGTAAAAAAAATGTTTATGTAACTGATGGAAATAAGCAACACTTCAAAACTAGTTTCCAGCATTATTTTTCAATCGCTCATAGTAAGAGTGTGTACAACAATCGCCTTGGTGCAAGTGTTAAAAAGAAGCTTTTAGAGCAATTCTTTTTGCAATTAACATCTGAAACACTTTTTAAGTGAGGTAAAAGACATTTTAAAAATATTAATGGGTTTTAGTTTGATAAGAACCGTCGCGAAAAAAATGAAAACAAAATTAAACAAAGTGTCATGGGTTTACCGTTGATTGCTGGAAAAATGTATACATGAAAGAAAAGGTATTCAAACGAAAAAAATGGAATAAAATGGTCAATCTCCTCGTGTTGCACATTTAAGTTAATAGGAAATTTTTAATCCGCGACACCAATAACCCTTTATGGCGTACCCATCTCATACTTTTATGATTTTTATACTTTTTAACAGCCATCTTCGATTCAAAATCTTGAAATTTTGAAAAGCTAATGGTAAATTTATCATCAGCCACCTTAAAAACATTTAAGAAGTGAATAGGAGAAGATAAAATTATTGTTTGTATGTATTATCCTTTCAAGAATAGAAAAGGAAATAATATATACAAACAGTTTGTTTCCTGCAAATAAAACTCTGGATCTCTCTCCATAAGCGTTTCGACCACCAGCGACCAAGAGCAACATTCGGAGGAAACAACTGCTATATTGCAGTTGTTTCCTGCGTAGTCCAAGTAATTTTAAAATAAAATTGAAAATTCTCGGCTTTGCGAACATAAGATTATTGATAAACATTTGTCTCGTGTTAAAAAGTGCGGAGAACTCCAAGACAATGGAGAAACTCTGGGTCCGAAAAATGAAGACAATACTGTTTCATCCTCGTATAGGACTTATTGGGCCATTGCATCCGGTACAATCAATCATCTCGCAATTGTGCCATACAACATAAACGAAAAACTTATCTTTTTTTTTTTATATATTTGTTGGCTTAAAAATCACGCAGCGGCTCTCAGAGGGAGATCATTGTTAGGATACCTTACTTAAACTGTGGAACTCGTGGTTAGTTTGGTCGCTGGTGTCGAATGATGTGACCTCTATCCTTTGGGTAGCATGTTTCATATATCGAGTTTTCATATATTTCATTGTTAATTTACCGTCGCGGTATCACATGTCGGTTTTATAGAACATTGTTGGCTTGTATTGCTTTTGTGTTATTGAGTGATCCATCGAGATGTCGCTATTTGTGTCTGGTTTGCTGTTTTCTCATTTTAAAAATAATTTATGTGGCACAATTGCGAGATGATGGATGGTCATGGATGTATCGATGTATGTACATAGAATTCGAGTACACGAGTTAATAGATCTATTGTCGTAATTGATGCAATGGCCCGATGAGTCGTCCCATACGAGGCCGAAGCAGTGCTGTAGTCATTTTTCGGACCCGGAGCTCTTCCATTGTTTTGGAGTTCTCCGCACCTTCTAATAAGGGAATAATGTTTATTAACAATCTTATGTCAGCGCAGCCGAGAATTTTCTGATTTATTATATATATATATATATATATATATATATATATATATATATATATATATATATATATATCATGGTAAAATATATAATAATTTTAATAAATAAATAAATAATATTAATTCATGATATCGAAATATTATTACATAAATAATTTATTAATTTATTCTAACTAAATTAAATTATTTTTAGATAAAACTCTTATTAATCTCTTTACTCTTTCCTAATTAGTCTTTATGCATCAGTTTAAGGTAAAAAATGGACAATTTTATCCAAACAAAATGCATAAAAATACATGCTGAACCAAATATTTACTTAGCTCTAACATAATAACCGTATGCATTTAAAACTATAGAAAGAATCTTCAAACGAAATAACCAGTGGGGAAATGTTTTCCCTTACTTTATGGTTTTTCAATGTTTTTACTTTTATAAGTTTGTACTTAATTTTGTTTTCCGAAAGATTAAAACTTGGTCGATTTGCAACTTTTAAGTTTACAGTAGTTGTAGTCCATGGCGATGCATAACTTAAACTACCCCTAGAACTTTGTTTACTTACTCAAATTTCGGTTGTAATAATTAACAGAATGATAACATGCTGTGAGAATCTTGTGAAAAGTATGATAAAACGATTACAAGTTGTTAAACAAGTTAAAGGCTTATAGCTCAATTATTACAAAATGCAAGAATTGCATATTTTGGTATTTGTAATTCATAATTTGTTGTGTCTAAATACTTGATATAGAATGATGATTAATTTCACTCAGCCACATAAAAAAAAAAATTTTCTGGCCTGGGGTTCTGACTATGTCTATTATTGTTTTCGGGGCGCTAAATCCGAATCTGGGGTCTATTAAACCTCATCATTTTATGGTTTTGCCATAAGCTCAAAAAACTTCGAAATTAAAACGATTAATCATTATTGAAAGCTTGTAACCCAAAACAGATGCTGTTAAAGTCCTAATAATCTCATGACTCAAGGACTCCATAACCCAACGATACTAAAATCATTACACTTAATCTCCCATAGCGAAACAACTTGTAGTCGCCTCAATTTCTTTAAACTACAGCTGTTGAGCTCCATGGTCCAATAACTCCACGACCACATGACCTCATGACTATAATCCCATAACCAAGTTACTAAAATAATTACACTTATTCTCCCATAGCGAAATAGCTTGCCGTGGTCCCGATTTCTTGAAACGATTGCTGTTGAGACCCATGACCCCATAACCCCATAACCATGTTATGGTGTCATTAGACTCAATCTTCTACAGAGGAAGAACTTGTCTTAGCCTCAATTTTTTCAAACAATGGCTGTTGAATCCCATAACCTCAATGGTTTTAGTAACATGGTTATGGAGTTATGGGGTTATGGGATTGTTGGGTTATAAGGTCCTTGGGTCATGGAATTATTAGGAATTTAAGAGCATTGGATTTAGGTTAAGAGCGTTCAATAATTTGAAGTTATGGCAAAACCCCGAAAACAGCACAGTCCAAATAAACATCTAAATATTCCATGAAGCGGTGAAGAAATGGATAAAAATAAATAATTTCACAGCTTATGTTTTTTTTTCTCCTTAGGATCGTTAAAAGAGTTGCAGACAGTTTATCCTTTGCAAATTCTACTCTTGTTCTCTCCCCTTATGCGTTTCGACTCCTTAGTGGTCTTGTCAGTAAAGCTGTATTGATCCAAGACAGGAAAAAACTGTCTATCTAAAATCGACATTCCCTAATATGTCGGCAAAATATTAAAGCAAAACTTAAAGCCAGAGAGTAAAACATTAACATTCAAAACATACATCTTAATATACCCTGGAGCGATGAGAAACTAATAAAAATAAATAATTTCATAGTGTATGGATTTCATGAATTTTTTTTTTAAACATAATAGATAATTGCTTTTTGTGAATTTCGCTCTTGGTTCATTACAGTTCCACTGACGAGACTAAAAGCTAGGCAAAATATATACGAACAGAGAACGAGAATGGAATTTGCAGACAATAAACTCTCTGTTCCTCCCTCAACGTTCTTAAGAAGAAAAATTCTGCCTATTTTGCCTAGTGAAACCTCTCAGATGTGCTTCGAAAGGCACGTAAAGTTGATAGTTTGACAACTTTGTGTACAACATAGTCAACATGTAACACGGGTATGTACAGGAGGTTGCCTACTCTTGGTAAATGGCAAAGCAAATAAAGAATTGATGCCATAAGGTAAGAAAAAGATTTGATTGTTTTATAAACGTAGAAATAAATTGAAAAACTCTGTATCAAAGTTAAATTTTAAGAAAATTTCTCACAGAATAATCCTAGAAAAAACTTAGTATATTACTAGCAAAGAATGGTTTTTGTATTTTGTATTCAAATAATTATTAAAACACTCGCTTTCAGATAGTGTCGCAAACTTTTATCCACGAACAATATCCATTATTACCTGCTTGTTAAGTAATATTCTCTTGGCTGGTTTTCGATAAAGACTGAAGAGATTTTCGTTTACGAGTTGCAAATAGAAAAGTATGAATCTCCTTTGATTGTCCTGTTAGGCACGAAATATCCTCTCAAGAGATACTTGGCACTAATGAAATTAGATTTACGATCCTTTTGACTTAAATTTAGGATATCGTACCGGAAAAATGCTGTATAATCTTAAAAGTAAGTCAGTTTTTCAGCAACAAATATTTACGCAATTTTCTTGGCTATTATTATTCACTTCTTTTGAGAGGTTTCCAATAAAGCTAAAAATTATATTTTACACCACGATATCGATGGATGGTAATATGTATATTGGAATCTGTATTAAAAGTAAACAAATATTTTAATTAAAATATTATATATTATGTTGGCCTCCTTATTTAAAATTTTTTAAGTAACAAATTCAGTTAGTATAGGTCATCTTTAATATATATATATATATATATATATATATATATATATATATATATATATATATATATATATATATTTCTATCTGGCATAAAAGTATAATTTTCTCTTAAGCGTTGGTGTAATTTAATAAATAATTTCTCGCAAAGAATTTGCGGATTTGAAAAGGATTCTCGATACAACCAGCGAGCTTTCCAAACAGAACCATTAGGTTTGCTATACTTAGAACGCATATCAGCTAATTCTGCAAATAAATAATATGACATTTTAGTTCAATTTACACCTTAAAACAAAAATTTTGAATAATTCTTTTGACTAGAGCTCTTAAATAAGAGAAATAATTGTGATTCTTCATACTTTTGACATTAACTATAAGCTGCCTGTTGCTTCTTCGCTTGAAATTAGTCGTTATAAGCCTACTTCCATGTTTAATTTTAACACAAATAAATCAGTGTGGCTAATTCAATGAATTTTACCTTCTTTATCCAAATACTCACTTGATGGTCAAACACAATACCCTTTTCTTTAAATGCCTCTCATAGATCCTTTGAATAAAAGCATACCCTTTGCTGGTTAGTTGCATTTTTGGTTTTACTACAAATCTTAGCAGTTCTATTTCCATATCAGATTATGTCCCGGTTCGGTTATTTTATCTTCCTGAATTATGGCTACATTATTAAACTACAAAGAAACGGTTTGATATTATACTTGATTATCACGGTTTGACCCCTATTTATGTTGTTTTGCTTGGCATTCACTAAACTGTGAGTGGTTGGTTTTATTTCTATTGTCGTGTTACTGTTACAAGATAAATCTCGGGTTTTTTGCCTACTATTCTTCTTCTCATTCTTTTTTAGAGCAATTTTCTTGAAAGTCTCAGTTCCGTAGATTTTGCTTTCTATATGATATCATTATCTTTTGATTAGATTTTTTGTCACTGTTTAATTTGGCTAAAATTAATTTTGAAGGTGTTGTTTTTTTGCGTTATCCCATTTTGGACTGTGTTGACTTTATTATTTGAATCCACTATGTAGTAACTGTCATAACTTAATTTTCCCCATGTTCTCGTTTAATTTTCATTCCTGTCACTGCTTTTTCTTTATGTTTACTGACGTTATAAACTTCCCATCAATAAATCAAATAGTTACTTAAGTTGTCCTTTTTTATGGGTTTTATAATTTTTTTTTCATACCTTGCCCTGCGGTTGTCGATTCGAGGTGACATATAGTCTGGGAGATCCTCAAACTTTTAGGAAATCGATCATTTTAGAGAGAGAGAGAAATTTGGCAGGAAACCTATTTATTACTTACATTAAAATTGAAGAGATTGTCAGCAAGGAATTCATTTATTTTTATTTTATTAAAAAATTAATGCCAAAATGTATAATCTAGCCTTCTACATAGTATTAGGACAAATATGCTGATTACATTTCAATTTTTTATTTTTACCAGGTTGAAGCTGATTTGTTTATTAGTAATTAGTAAAACTAAGCGTTTATAGTAACCAGTGGTCTCAAATACTAGTTATCATCGATTATAATTTTGTTATTATTTTCCAATATGGAATGGTTAAGTTGAGTAATTGATTATTTTTAAAGTTTTCCAATATTCCTTAATACTATTCTGTGACGATTTCTGTTTATCTGGATATCTATTCCCTCTAGATAATAAACAAATTTAAATAATCTTCGTGGCATGATTTTTATTAATATTTGTCAAATGGTAAGAAATAGTGACATTCCTGTAATAGTACTCTATGGCCAACTAATAACAAAACTTAAAAGCCGTATAGCATTATTACAATACAAAAATGTTAAATTGCCAATATTTAAAAAATGTCAACTTTTTGAATAAACAACCTTATTTAAAGTCACCCTTATTTTTAATGCTAAATAAAATACCATTATAAAAATAAGAGTTTACGTTTAAAAAATTGACTTTTAACGATTTTTTTAAGTTAATATTTAATGCTAGTGTTTAAACACCCTGTATTTATTTATCAAAATATTAACTCAGTACACTAAAGTAGATACCCCTTTAGAAGGAAACCAACCCCAATTAAATAATAAAGATTTTCATTAAGAATAAATTGATAGTTATGTTTAGGCCTACAAACGCCATTTATGATATAAAATATAAAATATGTCATAAACAATTAGACTTAGTATAGAATGTTATACATGAAATATGTCCCCATAATTTTCCGTAGGATCTTGAAAATATCTTCACCGAATTGTCCCATCGACTTTAGTAAACTATTAAATTTTAAAAATTTTCCGTCAATTTTCAAAGAAAGCGATTGCCGCAGTTGGTCGTGGGACACACTGTATTTAAACAATAGTTACTATAATTGATAAGTTTTAAGTGTAAATGGTGGAATAGACTTTTTTTATCATAAAAATTAATGAAAAAACACCTTTCGTCGTTTAATCCAGATTTCTCCGCCATCCAAGGAACTAAAATCCACCACCTACGCATTATTATCCTCTTAAATAATCCTACTAGTCCTAAACACAAGGCGGATTATCCCATTTAAGACTTACGGCCGAATTGACGTCGGGTTGTGTACTTAATATATTGAGTGGGCCTCAGCCTCAGCATGTCTCTGTAGAAAATTGTCGAGATAAGACAAGGGATCCTAACGTGTTAAATTTTGTGCAAACGTCCTTTATATTCTGGGTAATTAGCTAAATGCAGAATACAAAAGCAACGTAAAAATAACTTCTTCACAGTGCTGCAAGTGAAATTAAAGTTTAATAAAAAACTATTTTATTGTAACATGAAGAATATGGGTGTTTGGACAAAAATAAAACAGCTATTCACAAAAATTTGTCCTGTGCCATTTTGTGATGTAAAATAAATTAACACAACCTTCAGTTATGCAGGGTGACGAACCACATTTCCGGCGGTTCATATTCAGAGAACGATAAAATATTTTAAAAATATTTTTAATGAGTTAGTGTAGGAACCAGAGGGTCCGCAGTGGCCCCTTTATTTTTAATGGACTCGCCCAAGTTTTTTTTATATATTTGAAGTCCCTGAAAAATGCAATTTTCGCAAAAGCAACTATATACAGAGTGTCCGGGAAAATGTGAAAAATCTCCCGGATATGAAAAAAATACGTGAAAGGAAAACTTCAAGTTCATATAAACTTTTTTCTTACAGGCTTTCTCTTTGGAGATATGGACTTCCAAAGAACTGCAATGGAATTAAGCTTTTTACACATAATTAATGAACCACCAGGTAAATTTCAGTTGTTTTAATATGATGTATACCAGGTAAGACCCTTCAAATTACTACCCAAGAAAGTGTTGTGAATTACTCACAGCTGCAGAGACGGACTCATTTTTTACGCCCTGTATGATAAGAAGCTTGGACAACGTTTTATACATACATTTAACTATTGACTAAAAATTAAGTAATCTCCATTCATGTCGCTAATCCTAACCGTTTGCAAAAAAACGTCATTTTATTCACATCATGTATTGGCGTATTTCGATAAACGATACATCTTTGTTCCTATCAAATGATCAACCTTCAACCTTATCATAAAAAAATTCGATCCAACATTAGAGTTTACCTCTTTAGTTAAAAACGTCTAATCTTCCAAATCAGAAAACAATTCAAGGAGTTGACCAACGTCTAAGGAAGAATTGTAAGCGATTCCATTTAATAAGGTAACAGTACGTATGTAGCAATTAGAGGAAAATATTTTAAATGCTGTTGATGACACTCCTTTAACGAGCACTCGAAAATTATCAGCTCAGTTTAATACGTCGAAAACAATAGTACGTGAAGTTTTCAAGAACAGCTGTTATATTCGTATCATTTAAAAAAAATGCACGAACTGATTCCTAAAGATTTTCCTTGTAGAATGCAGTTTGCAAATTGGCTATTGGATCAGCAATGAAATAATGTAAACTTCATTAGTACTATTTTCTTCACGGATAGAGCAAGGTTTACCAAAAATGGCATCATAAATTTACACAACTCACATGTATAGGTTGATGAAAATCCTCATGCAACTATTGTTTCGCATCATCATCAGTTCCAATCAATTAAGTTTTGGGGAGGCATCATTGGCAATTCTTTGATTGGACCAGGTATTGCCGGCTCAACTGAATAGAGAAATTTATTTGGTGTTCCTTCAGACCGCTTTTCACGATTTTTTAGAGTACTTACCATTAAAAACCATCGAAATCTGTACTACATGCACGATAGGGCACCACTAATTTCAGCGTTGCTGTGAGGAAGCACTTGAATACCGTCTATCTAAACCGTTGGATAGGTAGAGGAGGAACTGTTGCCTGGCCTCCTCGATCTCCCGACCTAACGCCGTAGGATTTTTACCTGTGAAGACACCTTAAAACCATGGTGTATTCCACTGCGATCGATAGTAAGGAGGAACTTCTACGGAGAATCACGTTTTGTTGTGATCAAATAAAGAACAATGCTGAGTTAATGCGGAGGGTAGAGCAGTCCTCAATTAGTCGTGCCCGCGAGTGTATCAGATTTCACGGGGCCCATGTTGAACCCTTTTACGAAGTTTTTAACTAAGCAGTTAGTTTAACATTTTATTGAAACTATGGTGACAGGGGAAAATTCCTCCATTTCATATTCAACCCGACAGAACTTAGGAGACTAACAGTGTAAATAAAATGATATTTTTTCAAAAACGATTAGGATTAGCGACATGAATGAAAAGAACTTAATTTTTTGTCAAGTTAAAGGTATGTAAAAAAAGGTTGTCCAAAGTTCTTATCGTAAAGGACGTAAAATAATTGGATCATGAGTGTCACATCTAGTCCATTCCTACAGCTGTGAGTAATTCACATCACTTTCTTGGCTAGTAATTTGATGGGTCTTACCTAGTATACATCATATTAAAAAAAATTTAAATATACCTGGTGGTTTAATATTTTGGTGTGAAAACTTGTTTCCATTGCAGCTTTTTGAGAATCCATATCTTTGAAGAGGAAAATTCCTTTCACGTGTTTTTTATATCCAGGAGATTTCCCACATTTTTTTTGTATATATTCATCTCATTCTTTTCACAAATAATACAAAGCTTTAAGTTAACTAACTGAGTCATCATAAAAAACTTAGTAAGTAAGAAAAAACATTCTAAACAAGAAACTAACGACTGTTCACAATGTTCTGCAATAGGATAGATTGATGCTGGTTGAAACAAGTGAAAAATCAAAACAAACAAAAGATAGTATGCTAAAAAGCACGAGTAAATAACAGAAAAATTTAATACAATGTGGATACTTAAATTGCAGACTTATTTTGGTTATGATGTATTAAGTACACGCGCTTGTTCACGCAAGACGCCTGCGAGTAGGCATCCCTCTGCACGCCACACGGGACGGCGCATGCAGGTACGCGACTGAAAGCTATTTGTTTATAGCCGAAATAAACAAAGGAATTTTTTAATATTACATTTGATTGTGGCTTGTAGATGCTGATTCGAACTATCGATAGCTGTAAAGAAAATTGAAAAAAATTCGTTTAGTCAAAAATTATTAACATTCAAAAATCGAAAAAAGTCACATTTTTTAATTGTTTAACATCAATTATCTCGGAATCTAACCATACGTAAATGTCATTAAGGATCTTTTTTGCTTAAAATCATTCAAAGAATACGACACAATAGTTGATTTTGTCGAAATTGCATTTTTGAAAATTTAAACAATTATTTGTTTATGTGTATGTGTATTTATTATAGATTGCAAATATTATAAGATCAAAGTAAGTATTTTTGACAATTATAGTTCATTGCAGATATGTATGTACCTCATGGCAGGTATAGGTTTTTATATTTTGAACAAAGATATAGTTATGTAAATGACACTTCGGTTATAAACATAATTTTATTCTGCGCATTGTAGTTGAAATATTATATATATATATATATATATATATATATATATATATATATATATATATATATATAGAGAGAGAGAGAGAGAGGGAGAGAGAGAGAGAGAGTTGGTTTTGTGGAAATTGCCTTTTTTGAAAATTTAAACAATTATTCGTTTATAACAATCTGTTCAGAGACTCAGTACATAAAAAAAACTTGAATGGGTCCATGTAAATTAAAGGGGCTACTGCGGGACCCCCTGACCCCTATACTATGTAGGTTTATTGGGACCATATTATAAAATTATTGTGAAATATACAGAGTTGAAAGGACATAAAAAAAATATAGTAAAGCTGTGAGTATTTTTGAATTTGGCATATGATAATAAATTTTATTTTAATTTATTTTCTAGTTTCCGATCCGTTAAATCCTACCTTTATTCATCATTTTTTGTAGACGATGCTGTAAGGCATCAGTTTTTTAATTCTAAAGGTTTACAAATAATATTATATATATATATATATATATATATATATATATATATATATATATAAAATATTAGATTTATTTTTGGCCCTTTTCTCCGTGATATAAATCGTTCGTTTTAATCACAGTCTAAATGCATATTCGTTAGGCTTAGTATAGTATTACCGTTTAGAATTTGATCAACACAAGTTAACTTCACTAGTATATCCATGATTTTTTAAAATTATAGCAAACCTTTTGGCCAAAAAAATTCATATATCCATCGTAAAACCATATTCTAACATTTATAGTTTTCAAAAAATATATAAAAGAAATTAGACTTCTTACCCAACCATGTTGACACATTCAATGACAAAATTAAAATTTTACTGGACGGAAAAATACATTTTTCAGTAATTTTGTAAGGAAATCAGTGCTGATCGATTACTAAGGACTTGAAAATATTTATAAAATTTCATTTCGAGGCCCCTAAGCAATGATATATTGTTCTAAAACACAGCATAAATCACCACTGAGAGTATTATTAAAGACAATTCCATTTGTTTTTTTCTCTCATAAAAATTTTGATTCTGATTAGATCGATAAGAACCAGATCATTAGGGAAAATGTCATGTAACGGTCGGTAAACCCTTATAAAGATGACGACAGCTCATAATGAAGCAGAGGTTAAAGGTTATGGTTCACGCTCTATCAATTTAAATTCTCTTTAGGTTTTTAAAGGTCCCACTTTGTTCTGTAAAAGTAAAAGAAAAACACGAAAAGCTTTCCGATATGTCTCTCGTTGAAAAACTTTCTTAAAACACTACACTACTACTACTAAATAATACAGTGGAAATTATAATACGTTGTATTATTTAACTATCATATATTGGATTTCCATCAAGTAACGGCAACACAAAACAATACTATTAAATAATTTGAAAGTTATATTGACTTTTTCACTCAAATTTTAATTTAGTAGAAGGAATTTTATTTAAAATTAAAAAAAATATATTGAATATAAGTTGTCTGTATAATAGGATCTGAACATCGAGAGTATCTTACGTCTGTATTAAAAAATTATATTTAATATAAATAGAGGTACAAGCTATATTGAGATATTCTGTTACTTTACAAACCTATCACTGAACCTCTGCCAAAATTCTGCTACCCTTGAATTCCAGATCTCCCTTACCACGTACTAGGTGAAGACTATGAGGACATCTACACACCAATGTCCTAATTACTGTAGTTTAAAATAAAAGTACTAGACATCAGCAAAAAACTATTAACATATGCTTAGAAAGTGGAGCTACAATACTGGCTCTGAAGTCCAATGTAGTAGCTTAGCGACTGGTATGGCAAGGGGGCATTTAATAACCTACAAAAGGACGGTTGCAATATCAGAAACGTATGGGTTCCGGGTCACTCAGGTATAAAAGGAAACGAATAAGCGGATCGTTTGGCATAAATTGTGTCCGCGACTGAATCATGCGACCCACAACCCAATTACTGTTGATAAGAGAGAACTGAAACTGTTGCAGGAAAGCAAATTTATTGAATGCTGGTGGGAAACCCCTGGAATAAGATGTACCAAGGACCATAATTGGACCTAATGCGCGTCTTACTAACGGCCAGGAAAGAACTGCGGATCTTAGTGAGATTGCTGACGGAATATTGTCACCTGAGAGGCCATCTTTATAGGATTGACGTCGTGAATAACGCGGTATGTAGATGGTGCCTGGAGGAGAATGAAACTGTTGACCATGTTTCCAGAAAGTGCCTGGCACTCATCGAAATGAGACAGTAATATTTCGGGAATACAATAATATCACCCGAAGAATCAGGTATGGTCAGGTAACGAGGATGTTGGCATTCGCAAAAACGATTTTTCTTGAATGATTTGCAGTCATGGTGGGATGGGCTTAATGAGACGTAAGCATCTAAGATCGCTTATCACCACTCTTATTCATTCATTCATTTTGCTATTCTTCTTCACAGGTGACACATTAAAATACTGTAAAATTTTTATTATGGCGCCATATAAGCCTCACCAGTAAGGTGTGAAAAGTCTCGAACAAAACAGTGATCCAACTTACGCTGTCTAAATCGTTCTTTGATACATTAAAACAATGAGTAGCGAGATTATAGGTCTCGAAAAGTAAACAACTATATACATCAGTCTTTAAGCGTATACAAGATCTATAGTTGCTTAAAATTTATTAAAATTCTTTATTTTAACTCACAGTTGAAGTTGAAAAAGCCTTTATAAATTTTTCAACTTCCTAATAGTTCATATAGAAATTTCAGCATCCTAACTTGTATATATTTAAACAATTTCATAGATTTGTAATTATTCTTGATCTGCAGTCCTACTTGCAAGTTAGAGATATTTCCTTAGATATTTCTTTCCAAAGATTTATGTTTATTTTTCCTCATATTAAACTGTATTGCTGCAGATAATCAATTGACTCTCATCTGGGTATAATCTAGTCTGAATTTTTAGGAACACATATCCATTGTTTACATAACCTAAAACTCTAGGGCCCATGAAAACTGTATTTGCCATGTAAAAATTGATGAAAATAGATATCAAATTTGGGAAACTTCGCATACATTATTACATAGCCTATGGTTAGAACATCAATTGTTCCAATACGATACCGAGGCGAGTCGCAAGTTTTATATATTTTGTAAAAATAACCCAGAATATTGAGAACGTTTTATTTAATTTATTAAGAAAGGCAAAGAAGTCATTATTAATTAATACATATTTTCAAAGAATATTTTTAGTATTTAAAACAAAACATCTTTAATTCAGGCCATAATTTGCCTCATTTTTATAGAACCACCCATGCTTATATTAGCTATATTAATTATAATCTCTAAAACAGCTGAACCATATTATACATTATTAATAATTATCAGGAAAATGTCTGCTATGCCTGCTTCACCACAATGCTGCCAATAAATTGTCATCAGAGCGTTAACGCGTTTATTGAACAAGATGGTGTCATCAATAAATACACACAAATGTTAATTTACTTCTGTTTAACGTAGGGAACTACCTATAAATCTCTAATTTTAACATGTTAAGATTTGAGACCTTCTAATCGAAATATCAAAGACTGCCGCTCAAGTCATCTAGATAGATATGTGTCGGTTTATAACGGTGGTGGATATTAATGCGGACTCTAAACTTCTAAGAATTAATATTTAAATGTTGGGTGAAAAAAGGGCATCCGATGTTTTCTTAAATGGGTAAATTGTTAATACAAGAGTAATTTTCTGTTTGAAAAACATAAGCTATAATTTAAAAGACCTTACTAAATTAAATGATACTGAAATGGAAAATTTCTTGTTTAAATTAATTTTGTAACAACTTTAGGACCAAAACTTGATTATTCAACTAGACCATTAAAACATTATGTTAACATACTAAACTCTGACTTCGCGATTATTGTGAAGTTCAAAAAGGATCAAAAGAGTAAAGATATTCAAAAATATATTAGATATAAGGTAAATCCAGAGGATTTAAATATATCGAAGAATCGACAAGTGTCTAATGGCAGCCCCGAACACACGGTTCATCTTGAAAATATCTGGTGGTATCGTAGAGGGAGTATAGAAACAGAGAAGGCATGAGTGATAACATAGGAAGATCGCAAATTTGCAAAATCTAGATAAAAATAAATATCATTTTCAACGTCTCTTAAGTATATAAGAACATAAAATTTACCTAGAAAATTATATGTTAAGTTGTATCACAAGCGTATAAAACATTTTTAAAAGATACATTATGGGATAATTAATAAAAATATTTAATTAATAAATCTTGAATGAAGTTTGATCACGACGCATATATTTTGTATCGCCAATTTTTGCTTGCTAATTTCCGCCAAGTTTTAACCTTTTTACGTGACATATGTAAACGCGTTGTTTATCAGTGACCTTCGCTTCTTCATTACCGAATCTCATCAAACCTGTGCGTACTATGTCGACAGTTTGATGGAAAGGTAAATTTGTAACATACCAGCATTTCAAGAGGAGAGAACTATATAATATTTAAGCAGTCACATTTCTAGGTCATCCCCTGATAGTACAGACTTGCTGCCATGTGACTTTGAATTTTTTCTTTATATTAAAAAACGTTTAAGGATCGAGTGTATTTAAATATTTTAATATACTAGATCTATTAAAAATATAAGCTCTCTAAGTAATCCGACCGATAATGTTTTTATTAAATGTATTATATTGGTGAGGTATATTAAATTTTATGTAACTCACCTTATTTAGTAACTGAAACTTATACCCTTAAATAAAATTCAAGTTGAAATTGTGAACTGTTTAAACATAAATCTCTAATTAATAATTAATTGTTTGCGTGTGTTGTAAAGTTCACGGGGATTACTTATTATTTATTTATTATTAATTTATTAATTTAGGGTGTCAGTTATGCAATCCTAATTTAAATGTTAAATTTCAGCTTTTCACAAGGATAAATGATCTGTAATTTATTATCAAAATACGCATCTGTAAATATGGCACTTACAGGATATTTAAAGATTTATTTTAAAAGAAATACAGTTTTCTTCTAAATAAAGTATTTTCTTATATGTTGAGAGAATTCTTAGAGTAGTTATTTGAAGAGTACCCAAGAAAGTTAAAGACAAATAATTTAACTTTGGTTTGAAATTTCAAACTGGTTATTATAAAAAGTATTTTAGTTAAATTAATATATCTATATAAGAGAAACTATAAGTTTTCAATGAACTGAAAAAAACCTTATACCACAAGGCCATGCGTACTCTATTCTAATACGGTTAAAGGCGAAGCACAATCTTAGATTGCAAGGAACTATCAGGAAAGAGTGAAACCTTTCTCAGGACAGTGCATCTCTAGACCGGTAACCAAAAAATGCATAGACAAAAAGAAGGATAACCTTTCTGTTAAACAATTGCAACAAGCATTAAATTTATCAAACCACCATTTGACAATCCTGAACTAGTCCTGTCTTACTCCTAGAGTGAAAGGTATTCTCTTGTAACCACATGAACCCATAGAACAACTTCTATATTAAAAATAAAAGAATAGACCGTTGGCGTTCCAATATAGTAAAGTAATAATAAAACACAAAAACCTGTTTAAAACCTCGAATTTAGTAGAAGCACATAAATTAAATATTAACAGCCGTAACGTAGTTTAAATTTAAAACCCCCCAATAATACGCCAGACAAGTTTTAAACCCTGAAAATACAAGAACAAGAAAAATCTTTTTTTTTTTACTACTGAACCGGCAAAAATAGAGACTTTATTTATTTTCGGAATGCAATTACTTCTTTTACATACTGCAAAGCTTTATCGTAAGGTTCTTATCATTAATATCCTTATATAAGCGTTTATTTGTTGACATATGTAAAATAAATTATGACAATATCATAAGCAAAACAAAACTGACTGACTACAAGATTTAAATTTCAGAACAACTAGATCGGGTTTAAATCTTAAATCTTCTTAGTGAATCTGACTGTAAGATTTTAAATAGATTTTTACGTTTTATATACCATTTTAAAATGAGTATTCCAAAAATCGATGACAGCAAAAATATTCCATCAAAATTTTAGGGTTTAGACAGTTATATAGGAAAAAAGTAAGCAGCTATAAGTTGCTCAAATAATGAAGTTAATAAAATCAGGAACAGTCATAAATAAATAAATAGGTTTAATTCAAAGTGAAAAACTAAAATTTAGTTACGAGTGTATGAGTCTTATGTTCCTTATTTCTAACTTCTAGTGGTCGTTTGGTTTCTCCAATATACATTTCACCACACACATGGAATTTTGTAAACACATTCCTTCTCATCGGTAGCTTTTAGTTTTATTTTTGTCAAACGAGCTCTGAATGTAATTCTTGATTTGAAGGCGGTATATATATTATAACTGCTAGCAATTCGTTTTATTTTCTCTGAGGTTCCCTTAATATATGGAATTATGAAGAAGGAATGTATTTCTTGCTGTCCAGTTGTCTTTGCTCTTCTTTGTAAGGTTAGCTATAACATCGTCAATTAATTTTTGGAGGATGACCATTCTATTGTAGATCAGATTTAATGTTTTCTATCTCTTTTTCAAGTGAATCGGCATTGTTGCCTATGGATACAGCATGATTATAAAGGTTGCGTATAATTCCTCATTTTATTGGAATAGAATGATAAGAGCCATGATTGAGATATTGTCCAATATATGTTGGCTTCCTGTATTCTGAAGTTTTAATAATTTCGTTTGAGAGGTTTATCTAGGAAGGGCGATTGATCATTTACCTCTTTTTCCATGGCAAACTTAATTGTAAGTCGAGTGGAGTCGAGATGTACCAAGAAATTATTTAAATCTTGATCATGACCCTTCCACCCTACCTTCATATCTCCGCATTCGTGTTTTTCTTTAACATCCTTCAAAGTAGTCCCCATTTAATTGAATAACATGTTGCCAGCGGTGTTTCCACTTCCTGAAGCAGTCCTGGAAGTCAGTTTTCGGAATTGCCTTCAGTGCATTCGTCGCATTGGTTTCAATCGTCTCTTTGTCATCGAACCGGTGTCCTTTAAGCGGCATTTTTGATCTGGGAAAGAGCCAAAAGTCGCAGGGAACTACGTCGGGACTGTACGGAGGCTGGCGAAACTGTACGACTTGGTGCTTTGTTAAATATTGCTGCACATGGTTCGATGAATGCGCTGGCGCATTGTCGTGGTGAAGCAGCCAATTACCGCTTGTCCAAAGCTGTGGCCGTTTTCTTCTGACTGCGTCACGCAATCTTTTCAGTACTTCAACGTACTATTCTTAAGTGACCATGTGACGTCTCGGAGCATATTCTTGGTGCACAACACCTTCATAATCAAAGAAAACAGTCAACATTGTCTTCACTTTGCTCCGACTTTGACGTGCTTTTTTTTGGTATTGGCGATTCAGAATGCTTCCACTGTGAAGACTGTCGCTTTATTTCTTTAAATGCCTTATTCACCATATTAATTGTTTCCGAGCAAGTTTTTCCGAGATTAAAGCAAAACTTGATGCAAATTCGTTGATCTAATTTTTCCGTAATTTTTTACAATAACAAAATGAAACGAACGAAAAAAAGACACTGTAAACAAACGCACACGGTTCACGAAGTAACACGTTAAGTCTGTAACTTCTCACACCAATGAGTTCGTGAAGACTTACTGGTGACGCTCATACCCCACAGAGGTCGCACGGAAGTTTTGACGCGGATATATGAAAGCAGGCTCGATACTTTTGGGACAAATCTTGTATCTCAACCAGACTTTCGGTTTCACTGTTGCTGTTTCTGTGGCATGAGTTTCGAACCATTCCATATATATTTTGGCAACAACTGGAGAAAGTGAGTAACCCATTGAAAGCCCGTCGTTTTGAGCGTAGAACTTGTCTTAAAAGTAAGAACTAAGTAGGCTACACTTTAAAAGGTCCATCACCCCATCCAGTGGTAATGTGGTTCGATCTGATAATGTTACATCGTTTGAAAGTCTAGTTTTGATTATATCTCTATACTAATGTGTGATTTCTCTGATGACACATTAATGTGGAGACTTTCTACATTAAAACTTATTAATCTGTCGTCTGGCTCTTGATAAATGCTACTTATGATATTAAGGAAATGTGTGGAATTTTTAACATATGTGTTCGTATTACCTTTTAAAGGTTGCATGATTTTTAGAAGAAACTTCGCCAGTGCACTTGTCGGAGATCCTCTGGAGCTGGCTATTGGTCTCAATGGTATGTTAACATATTCAAAACTAGACTTTCAAACAATGCAACATTATCAGATCGAACCACGTAACCACTAGATGGCGTGATGGACCTTTTGGACTATTGCCTAAGTAGTACTTCAAGTGAAGGACAAGTTTTATGCTCAGGACGACGGGCGTCTAATAGATTCTTCATTTTATCCAGTCGTTGACAACATATATAAGGAATAGTTTGACACTCATGTCATAAAAACAGCAACAGTGAAACGGAAAGTCTAGATGAGATATGTCGATGATACCTTCATCGTATGGAAGGGCAATGATCAAAAACTAAATGCTTTCTTAACACATCTAAACTCCACTCGACCTACAACTAAGTTAAGAAAAGAGGTAAATGATTAATTGCCCTTCGTAGATGTCCTAGTAAATCTTTTAAATAAAATTATTAACACTTCATAATATAGGAACCCAACACATACCGGAAAATATTCTAACCATGGCTCAAGTCATTCTGTTGCAACAAAACGAGGAATTATACGCCACCACTATAATCCTGCTGTATCCATATGCAATAATGCCGATTCATTTGAAAAAGAGGTAGCAAATATTAAATCCGATTTACAAGAGAATGATTATCCTCTAAAATTAATTGACGATATTATAAGTAACCTTAGAACAAAGGCCACTGAATAGCAAGAAATACATTTCTTTTTCACAACTCCGTATATTAAGGGAACCTCGGAGAAAATAAGATGAATTTACAATATAAAAACAGCCTTCAAATCAGGAAATACCTTCAGAGCTCATTTGACAAAAAAAATCAAAAACTACCGATAAGAAGGAATGTGTTCACAAAGTTTCATGTGAGTGTGGTGAAATGTATATTGGAGAAACCAAGCGTCAACTAGAACTTAGAATTAAGGAACATAAAACTCATATACAAAAAATGAGAAACGTTAAGATCTGGTATTGCAGAACACGCCTGAGATAAACTCAACATGCAAAAGAGAAAATTTTTAAGTACAGCTTACATTAAAATTAATAATGGAATCTTCAGTAAACCCAGTGTTAAAATACCTAATCTTTGGCAACTATTACTTTGTAACATCCAATCGTTGAGGTATGCACAATGAAGTGGAACATTTCGCCCTTCAATGAACACACTTCCTATATAAACTCGAAGCCTTCAATTTATACTTGATAGCGATGAAGATCCAATCATATCGAAACGTCTTACAACAAAACAAAAATAAAGACAATGCAAATCCGACAATTACATTTTAGTCAAACTTTAACATTTTCTAAAACCTTCAAACTAGTAATGGTTTAGCAAAAAATAGTTGTTTCCATAAAAACATGTAAATGATAGTGTACCGCCACCTATAGACCAGCCCTGTACTAACAGGAACCACTCATTGGTTCCTGCTAGTATAGGACCGGCAAGGAAATCCTAATCCCTTAAACGGCTTATCTCAGACAAATTAAAAAGTCCAATAGAAGCAACGCTATCTCCATGCAATCTAAATATATTCCACTACAGTTGCTGGTTGATACTCTTTCCTGGTATCTTTGCAATTTGAGTTGCCTAGAACCATGTAAGAACAGAGTAGGGCTACTTATATAGTATAAGATTTTTCCAGTAGGATGAGAACTAGAATATCTTCTTTTATTTAGGGTATCTCTAAAAAGTTTGTACAAAACGCTAGCTCAAATTCCTGATGCCAAAATGTGAGGATCTATCCCAGTTTACCTTAGTCCAAAGGTTGATAGTTTTCTGAGGTTCATCGTAGCCCCTCCTCACACTTTATCTAAGCATAGGATTGGTCTAAGATATTTGTAGCATGTTTAAGAGCCAACCGGCCAACAACAATAAGAATGAAACACAAAGTCAATAAAAAACCAAAACTGAAAAATTTGTTTTATTTAATTTTTTGATTAAACTCTGAGTAAATGTTCAAAAGGACCTCAGTTTTTATGTATAGAAAGATTAATTCTACATTGAAAGTAAGTCTAAGTATACAGTGCTTACTGAATTTTGTATTCGTGCTCACGATTTTTCTTCGGTGTTTACAGGTCTACAATATTGCATCTTTTTAAGATTTCTCCATAAAAAGTAATCCATAGACATTAAATCCGGTAAACGGGGCGGCCAGTTTGAAGAAGCATCATCGGTGGATAATCCAATAAATTAGAAAAATTTACTAGATGTTCCACTTTAATTTTAAATTTATGTTGCTAATACACAACCTTTATTGCATGCGGATTTTCGTCAGCATAAACAAGCCCATTATGAAAATTTGTCATTATTCTTCTTGTAAAGCAATACTTATCGATAAATAATTCTTTTTTATGAAAATGTACATCATATATTCTCTCCGTTCATTCGTAAATCGATAGAAGCTTAATTTCAATTCAAGGTCAAGAAGTAAAAGTTCTAGCACTATATGGATGTGAAATGGACGTAATACCTGTTCTCTTAAAGCCTTATTTACTGGATCTTTAGAAACTTAAAGTTCCAAACTTAAATGTCTGGTACTCAGATTCGAATTTTCTCCAACTAGTTCTAAAATTTCTTCTCCGACCTCCGGTATCCTACTCATAAGATTGCATCCTCAGTCAATCTTTGCAGGAATAAAACTACCGGTTTCTCGAAGACGCCTTTCAACAGGGGCAAATGTTTGGTGGTTTGATTATTTGGTACGCGTCTATTTGAAAGTCTTTTTCTGTATGCTCTAACCGACTCCTGACCATTTTCTTGGTAATAACCGTAAACTAATATTGTCACGCCCAGTTTTGAGATGTGACTAGGGACGTAGCAGAGAATGGAGTGCATTGTAGGTATGGGCGGTCAACGCAGGGACTTATACACCTTAAGAGTCAATCGATGCGATGCCGACCAACGGTAGGAGTAAGAAGTACTACAACATCAGCGTAAATGGTATCCACTTTCGACTCACCGGACAAGGCGACACGACAGCATCCTTCAGACAAACTCTTAAAAAGTGATTTAGTGCGAAGACTTAAAAAAAAATTTTTAAAAGACTTTTTTTGTATAATTAAGTTCCTTTTTTCCTAGTTTAGTAAACAGAATTTTTCGTTTCTATTCAATTTTAAGACATATTTTTTTACAATTTCTACTTTTTTTCTATTCATCGCTGGGGTCCAGCTCTCTAAAACCGGGGGATGTGTCACTTGGGGAAAAACATAAAAACATAATATTTCATAAATTGGCATTTTCCAATTTTACTAATCTTTTATTTTAAATTTAAACAATAATAATCGCGTTACCTTTTATAATTTTATAACCATTAAATTATGAAATGTTATGTTTATTTACTGGTAGTCGATCGTGCAAATTCACCAAGTCAGCAAGGTCGCTCTTCGGGTCATGATGAACCGAGGTTGTAAGAAGGCGATTTGTTGAATTGATGAAAAAAATAAAACAGGATAAAAAAGGACCGACATGCTTGGGACCGTGTTCAATCGGTGCAATCCGTTTGAGGGTCAGTTGATCCGATGCAGAGCACTCAGTTTATTGTGACTTAGTTAATTGCCCAGAAGATTAGTGAAGCGAAAATCCCAACCGTGTCCCAGTCCAGAGCATGTCGACAAATAGAGAACTCTAGTGACAACCCCCGTGAAGAGTGCCAAGATGAAGATACTCTTAACGTAAGTTATAAAATTAATTATAATGTTGTACAACCCAAAATGTTTAATGTCGCTTATTTTTGAATAAACTATTTTTTATATATAATCCGAAGTTAAAGAGTTTAGTTAGAGTATAATCTCTGAAGACCAAATTCCTGAATGCTACGTCCCTAGTCACATCTCAAAATTGGGCAGTCATTTCTGCCTTAATGTTAAATTTTAAAATTAAAGGATAAAGGTTTATCAGATTAAATCATTTAGTTATGTATATTTTTATTGTTGTTGGCTTGTTGGCCCTTAAATAAGCTTTAAATTCCTTGGATCAGTCAGGCCTGAATAACGTGGAAGGGGGGCTACGACGAGCCTCAGTTCGCACAAATTCGATTATTTCAGACTACTCAAAATGACATCTACTTATAACTATCCTTCTTTGGAAAAAAGATGTCAAGGACTAAGAATATTTAATTAGATATTTAATCTACCAAGCCACAAAAAAGTTATGAAGCTTTAAATGTGGGCAAAGTGCTGCTGGTGGCGCCTTCTTCAATATTCGTAGAAACTGTAATCAGATCTTGATTTCTCATCCTAAAAAAACACTAACGTATCAATTATTTACGAAAAAGTTTTAAAAAATTATATCTTTTGGACTATGGTAAATTGGACTAGATTCTTGTATATTAGCCTCAGGAATTTGTGTAATACTTTTAGAGATACCCTGTATAAATGTATTTATAAATCCAACTAATGGGATTGTATTTCCTGTCCTTATATAAATTAATGTTTTATGGTAAATAAAATACTACACTTTTTTTTCATAAGAACGTAATTTATTGATTTATTTCTAATAATAGAAATAAAATAATACATTCTAAACATTATTGATGTTACGGTTTAATTACTTCATTTAGGATAATGTTGATTACAAGGATTGAAGACATAATTTGAAATAAGATACAAATTACACTTAAAACGGCTAAATAGGAGTTTTGTTCTGACATTATTCCGATCCCTTTATATATCACAATGGTCTTCAGTCTTAGAAGTTAAATCTAGTTTGTTAACACAATTAACCATTTCAATTTGGCATGATCTCGTCTCGTCTCTAAGGGACTGTTCTTCCCATGATCCTAATAAGATTTTATGTTTAATGGTTATCCTGATTTAGTACAAAGTAGATTTTCTTTAATAAAAACATTTAATTAACTCGCCTAGATTGAAAGTATACAGGGTGGTTAAAAAGTTTAGCACTTTTTTGTTCTAAAATTATGCTAAAATTATGTTGGAGGCATTAAATTTAGTATAAATTAGATAGGGTGTTCGGAAATTTAAAAAAAATGACTAATATATCAGAATTAAGAAAACAAAGTAGTTGTCAAACGAGAAAGAATAGTTATATTCTTATAGACTTCATTCCTTACACATACAAGCATAAGACTAAAATTTAAAAAAGTAAACCATTACGTAATAATTTTTAAAATTCTGAAAACTTTTGGAATTTCTTGATGACCTAAAAATTACGTGAAATCCGTATGACAAATTACTGTTTTAAAGTAGTAAATAACCCATGTATAAGCAATATACGACAGTATTTTCTTGAGATCATTGCTTCACGCTAATTTTTGTTATAAATATTTTATGCTTTATTGTTTTGAAGTGAAATAAAAAAATAACAATATTCATTCCATGAACAGACAAAACGATAAATTACATTTGACAACGTTGTGTCATATCTGCAGTGCTTTGTTTCTGTTCGAAAGGTTTCCTATGGCCTCTTGCTTGTCAGCATACAGCCACAGTGTTTTTTTTGTTTTGACACTGCCGATGAGTTTGACGATCGCAGTTTGGTATTATTGATCTTTGTTTGAATTTATTCGAACATTATTACAAGTTTAAATAGTGTTTTAAATACTTTTAAGATACCGTATAAATGTTGTGTAACCGGTTGTAAAGAAAATTACTCAAACAGTCCGATAGTAGGAGTATTTCATCACCCAAAAAACATCAAATGCTCGTTAAAATGACAGAGAGCGATTTATCGTGAAAGTTTTGTGCCCAATTATAATGTCATTTAACAAAAGAGGATTTTATCTGGTAGATAACCTAACAGTACTCCAAAATAGGTGAGATTTTTTTTTAACATTAAAAATACAAAAATTAAACTAACACTGCGTATCAAGTAAATTTCCCAGTTGTTCAAAATACTTTTCAAAAAATATCTCATCGAAAAAACAGAAATGAAAGGAAGTAGATTAAGTTCGATTTCAAAAAAGTATTGGATAAAAGAGAAATACATAAATATGGAATTTTTCTTTTTAGGAACCATTTTTCCAGGAAATATCTAACGACTTTGAACTTTAGCGTCTCAAATTTTGTTAGTCAAATATTTTTTATTAACACTTGTGAAAAATCAATTTTCTTCATTTTATTCGAAAACTATTATTTCTATTCAACTACATACTACTACAAAGTTGTAGACAAAAATCTTTGAAATGCTTCTTTGTTTTCTAAAAAATTATTGAAAATGTTGAAGATATAAAAGTGTTGGCTAAAGATGAACTTTGAGAGTTCAGTAGTTTTTTCAAAATTTCAATTGTTTATTCCGCTAAATTAAACAGGAGAGAAAACTTATGTCAAATCATACAGAGGTGTACGAGGGATTATTTTCTTCCGAAAAATTTACACTAATAGGTCGTAAAAAATAATCACCAAGTTTTCCAAGATATATTTTCCAAAAAGTACAACAAAAACGGCATCTCTCCTTTATTTTGAATGCTACATATTTTAAATTGATACTACTAGCACACTGGGGAAAAACCAAGTCAAATCAAGTAAATAGGATGAATTAAGGAGTTTACTTACGATGTATTTTGAACAAAGGTCTAAAGTCAGTACCTGATCAGACATTTATAGATCTTGATTTTTTTACCCATGCACCTACCAAAAATGAACAATCAACAGATCAAATCGGCGGCTGCTCCGAAAAGATAATAAATCTACAGCCTACAAACTACACAGAAGAGTAGGCTCATCTCCAAGAAACCCAAAGGACAAAATTGATCTAGAAACTCAAGTTATATATAGGATTGCATACGGCATCTGAAGTAAAACATACATAGGCCAGATCAACTAAAGAATATTGGCAAGACTAAAAAAATATAAACATAGCATATGAAACAAACAGACAACATCAATCCTTCTCCAACATCAGCTCGAGACAGGACACAAAATTGACTTTGACAACTGCCAGAAATCTCTAACATAGAACACTACAAGACAAGATTGATTCGCGGGTTCATCGAAATTAAAAAGAATGGCACCCTCAATAAGAAAGATTAACACCACCAAAGGAAGCGGAGCCAACGCCAACAATAGGTACTATCTAAAACCGCAAATAAAGCTGCTGCACATTAAAATTTCCTCAACTGATTTTCAACTGGCAAGCATAGAAGATTCCAAATGAGATTTGGGCGAAATGTCTGCAAGTGTTGTCGCAATTAGCAATGCCCCTGGTGGTAAGGACATGTAGCTAGCGATCTATTTTCGACCACCGTAGTAAATGTATGGATGTTTCGTCCCGATACCTGTGGTGGACTCATCAGTGGGATCCACCGGTATCTTTCACAAACATCCTTGTACTTTCCACAAACTTGAAACTCTATTTAAGTCCAGTTTTTGCCGGAAAACGGTGGTGAGATGTTAAGTTCCACAACATGCCCCCCTAAGGCATTTGCTTTCCGGTTTAAACTGTTGGACCGTCCAAGCCGTTAGAAAACACAGGCCTGAAGAGGAAGTGGAACGGACATCCTCGGTGATCTTCCAATGGCCGAGTCAGGCTTAATCAAAGCCAACGGCGGTTAAGACCCTCGTCCGCCGCCATCCCTTCTCAGGCGCCATGTCGCAATTAGCAATGCCCCTGGTGGTAAGAACATGTAGCTAGCGATCTATTTTCCACCACCGTAGTAAATGTATGAATGTTTCGTCCCGATAGGTGGTGGAGTCATCAGTGGGATCCACCGGTATCTTTCCCAGACATCCTTGTACATACAAACTTGAACCTCTATTTTAGTCCAGTTTTTGCCGGAAAGCGGTGGTGAGATGTTAAGTTCCACAACAGTGTCTATAAGAGACCGAACCAGTGAACGGATGTACTACCGGATTTATATTGAATGAAATACACTTGTCAAACAATGGATTCAATACCTTTAATAATCATATATTCATAAATTAGTGACGAAAAACTGTGTTTACTAAAATAGGATGAAATAAGGGAAATAAATTTGTATCTAAGTTCTTAATATCTTATATTCTGTTTATTCACAGCTATTCTCTTGAGGATGGTGGGTTCATTTAATATATTAAGAAACTAATTGTCATTTGAACCACAATACAAACACACTTTTATAAAGCTTGATTTATTTTGATTCTTGCTACTGATATATTTTAAACTGTTCTTTTTTACGACAGAAACTACTCAGTAATAATTTTAGTTCAATAGATATGTTTCTTTGTCAATAAAAATATTATATGAGAATAAATTTTTGTTATTGATGCTGTCTCAGACATATTTTTTTCACTGTAAAGTCCACTTTAGCAACGTTTAAGCTTTAAAAATACTAGAAATGAAATATATGATATCATTAAGTAACTGCTATGTACATTGCTTTCAAATCTCTTGAAAATTATACTGCTGATAAATTGGTTCAGTTTGTTCTATTTACCAGCAACTCAAATTGTCTAGAATTACTTGATAATTAATTAACCACTTTGCGAATGAATAAGTTTTTATGGTTTATTACGAGACAATCTTAAAAATGGATTAAACAAATTTTTTATGTATTTAGTTTGAGTGATTGATGAAGTAATAAAAAAGATTAATTCTTGGAGAGTGGAAAGGTATAATTCCACTGAAATGATAACTTCCGTTTTCTTGTGTTTAACATAGGTTTAATCAGTAAATAATGTATCAGTATTCTTCAAAATTTATCAAAAATAAAATTTCGCTGTATTTTCCACCACAGTCTATAAGTTTTTACCAGTCTCAGAGTTATTTATACGATATATCACGTCATCAGTTTCCGATATTGGTTCCTATTTTTTATTATTATCGATCATGAATCTTAAAAAAAAATCGTGGTTTTATTAAGCTCTTCTAAGACTAAGAGCACTAAAGTAGATAGTACTTCACTATATAAACGCTAAATCATGATCAAACGATTTATATTTCTCTTGGTAAATATTAAATTTCTGTCCCTCAGCTTTCCCCCTGCTATGATACGTGTTAAAAGTTTTACTTTGTTCATAATTCCGCTTCCTATAAAACAAAAGAAGAGAAGGGTACTATTAATGTCCTAAAAGGGATAAAAATGGTTTATGCTTGGGACTACCAACATTGTCTGTGATGGCATAAACTTGTACATATCCAATATGTATAATATAATAGGCAACGGGACGTAGCTTTTGAGGCAACATAATTTTATGTTATAAGATATACATGTTTTTATAATTTTGCTGAAAAATATACGATATCTCATGAAATAGGTTTCAAAGTGTATTTGCTCTTATTCAATTGTTTTGGTAACTTTTAAACGTATGATAACGAAAAATATATTAGAAGGCTATTTTTATTTATTATATTATTAAATAATTGTTCCAAACATCAACAATAGTTAATTTTTATACATCTTGAAAAGATGTTATATGGGCCTGAATTTAAATGTACCTCGTTTCCATAGTATAGAAATTTATTTTTATTGATTACGCCGATCTACAAAATTTGTATTGAGCAGCTGGAGGTTATTTGTGAAGTAATTTGGTCTTTTTCTAGTTGTATCATTTAATACTACTCTTACTTTTCAAAATAAGCTATCGAGCGGTAATCTGCGATTTTTTCTTGCAAAGTTACAGTCATTTTAAGTATAGGTTAGCAGATTTTTAGAAAGCATTATCGTTTTTTACGAACATCAATCAATCCGCCATTTTTAATTCACCATCTAAAAGGTAAAAATTTCTATTTTCTGATATAATATTCGTAATTAGCGACTCCGAAAACACCAAAGAAAAACTTGTTAGATACCAATATAATAAATTAATATGTTTTTTGAAAATTTTGATGCGCCATTTTGAATGTGCTATCTTGGAAATGAAAATTTCAATTTTTTGACTTTATATTCGTACTTACCGACCCCAAAAATTCAAAAATAAAAAATTTCGAGAGAAATGTATACAGTAAAAGAATGTATGCATGAAAGGGTTAATGTGAGTGCTCATAACGTTGTTGAGATATATTTCACAACTTAAAATGACCAAAACTTTGCAAGACAAAAAAGCGTATGAGACCGCTCAATAGTTTATTTTGAAGGTTAAGATTGGTATTCAATGATGAAGCTAGAAAAAGGGCCAATAAAAATCTACGCATCCTGTGCATAACTTCAAAAGTAGTAAAAAAACTAATTTTTCGACTACATAACCTCGATAGACCAATTCTACCCACGGATTCGAATTCTACTTCAAAAATGACCCTCAGGTGTCCAACAAAAGAACCTTGAGTACCTGTGTTATTGTACTCTAAAATTAAATCGTCAAAAAGTATTTGAATATTCATTATCACGTCGTCATCATCATCATTTATTTCTAATCATCTCATTCAGTAGGGAAAATATAAAAATCGTTTATGAAATCCTAACAACAAATTTCATTATTACTATAAATAAACAAAATTGTTATTCCCATTATATTACCTACATTCTGTAGCTCCTAATGAAAGCGATACAAGTATATAAAAATGACAAAAAGTTAAAAATGTGATTTTTGTTGGTGTATAAACCAGTTTCAAATTCATTTCACATACCTAATTTTGATAAGAATGGCAAATTAAAATATGTCACCGATATAAAAATGCAAGAAAATTGTACTTTCTGATTCATGTGTCCTAATTAGGAAACGATTTAGTGTGATGTAATTGCCTTTACGATACGTAATCAAAATTGAGAGTATGCATAGATCTATTATACACAGAGTAGGACCTCATGTAAGTGAAAGCGTTCAGCTATTTCTCTTCAATACAGCATGCACGGTACAGAGCTCTTTTCCAATCAGCACACGATACAGACAACACAGTGATTGTCTTAATGAGATAATATTGAAAATTAAGCAACCGGAAATGCAATAATCATGAACATTATGAATTAACATTAGCCTAAGTACACCGACAAAAACACCAAACTTACCTTACATGTTAAACCCAAATTAGTGGTCCCCGAACGGCAGCTGATATACAAATTCCAAACATTTATTAGAAATAATCACGGTAGCCAAGTGAATAGTGTATTTGTCTCATAGCCCTACGTGTTCAGATTCGAGCCTTCACGTGATAATTTTTTTCATATGTAATTTTGTAATTTCTCATGTCATGAAATGAATGTTCCAACTCATTTTTTACAACCGCTAAGAAATATATTTTTAATAAAATTATTGCTTTAGAAGTAAATATAATATAATATCTATAAAATCTCTATGCAAGCAACACGAGCTGAGGTGCCGTTGTTGGTAACGCCCAAATGGCAAATAAAAAAAGGAAATTTTATCATGTGTTCTCGATATTTATAAAGATATGTCATATTTATGAAATGAAAATTATAAAGATTATATATTATGTTGTTTGCCCAGCACTTACTTCTCCATTTTTTTTTTAATTTTACTACAATCAGTCACTACGACTAGGAAGAGACATCTTTCTAGGTGTTTAGGAAGCGCGAGTGCCACATTAAATATCAGAGTTACCATACGTTCGTCAATCACTCTTTGACTGATTTGGAATCCTGATTAAGGGCGATCTAATTAATGTGCTCAGATACCTTCGTTATCTATATTCTAGTTAGGAATCCAAAATATCGAGTCTAGTAGCTCCCTTAGCAAGTAAATTTTTCAATTTTACCATTTTTCAAATTTGTCCGAGTCCAAAATATCACGTTAACGTATTTAAATTTATTTTGTACATATAGTAGGGAACTCAAGTTTTCCAATGCTTTTTTTCAGAATCAAAATCGAATGATTTGGACGCCCTCAGGAATTGTTTAAAGACATTGTTAATATTTTTGCGTATAAACAAATAGGTTATCTCGGCGGATTTTCTTTAGATTTTTTTTTTGCGATACATGGTTTGAAAGTACTTGGAAAGACGCTTCTTTTCGTGAAAAAAAATTTTAAATCCATCAGTTGGTTTCCGAGACACAAACTGTCAAAGTTGACAGCCTGTTACGATGAATCTATAAACAGTGTAGACCTGATTCTTGAACAAGTTCTGTTTTGATACAAATATTTAAATGTGTATGTGATCGGAAACTTCAATAAAAAATGAAAAGAATATCGTCCACGCGCGTGAAAAATGAAAAAAGAGCGGTAGGGAGCTCTCATTTTAAAATTGAATTGGAAGATTCAAAATACATATCTGAAAAAAATTTTCATTTTCTTGGCTTCTAATGGAGCGATTTTGATAATTTTTTTAAACCGATCTACCGCGAATAATGGAGCTCAAATATCATAATGCCATGTGCCCATCATGCATTCATTGTGTTATAAACAAATGATGTTATTAAAAGTTATTAAAAAATGTTTGATCAAACGTTTGCGAGGAAAGCTTGAAGCATCGGGTATTCATACCGAGCAAGCTTACGAAGATGCAGACATCCTTATTGTAGAAACAGCGATAAATGTTGCTACTTATGGTAAACCTGCTATTATAGTAGCGGAAGACATCGACGTTCTAGTAATACTGACATTACGAGCAAGTGAAAAGAAAAACATTTATTTTTGGAAACCGAGTAAAGGCAAACAATTTGAAGCAGTTTATGATTGCGTCATTTTATCATTTTTTCCCTTTGGAAGTAGATGTCAGAAGAGCTTTCGTTTCTTTAGTAGGCTTTATTCATGCCTTTTCTGGCTACGATACAACATCTGCATTTTATAACCAAGAAAAAAAATGCAAACTTTTATTAAATGACGCAGACTTAAGGAAAGAAGCTTTAATTTTCAACTAAACTAATTCTTCCCAATATAAAATAAAAAATGCGGGCTTAAAAATCATAGCTGTAATGTACAGTGGGAAAAGAAGCATTAATATAAATTTAAATGTGCTGCGATGCTTGCGTTTTAAGAAGAAAAATAGAAAGAAAAACTTTAATTTGACCCAACTTCCAGCGACAGAATCTGCAGCTGCACAGAATTACTACAGAGTTTACTATCAAGTGCAGCAATGGCTTGGCAATAATGAATTGGATCCAAAAGACTGGAGTTGGGAAGTGCAAAAATTATGTTTAGAACCAGTTGAAACCACAGATACACTGTTGCCAGATAATCTATTGAAAAAATAAGCTGTAAATGTATAAAAGAGTGTTCCAAATTATGTGGCTGTATTAAGCATGGATTAAAATGTACTGATTACTGCTCCAACTGCAACGGACAAACTTCCAAAAATGCACAAAACCAATATATTGACGTAGAAGAAATTTCTGAAAATGTAATTGATTTTGAAAAAGTTGACAGAGAAATAGAAAATGACTGTTTCGATATCGACATACGATTAGATGACGAATATTTCAATGAAAATGATGATACGGACATTCCACAGCCTAAGAAAGCCCAAATTGGAATGAAAAAAAAATTTTCAACATAAAAAAACGTTTTTCTGCATTCTGTAAAGTTTATAATATAATATTTAGTGTTAAGAGTGCTTTATTGAACTTTTTGGACATAATTTGCCAAGAATAACTATTTTATTTTTATTAGTATTTTACGAATAAAATAATTTAAAACCAAAATTTTTTCAATTTGTTTAAACAATGATTGTTTAAACAATTTTGATAATTAAAATAAATATATATATATATATATATATATATATATATATATATATATATATATATATATATATATATATATATATATATATATATCGTTATATATCGTTATAGTATGCTTAGTTATATTAATAAACAAAGATTCGTTTGGAAAGTCCAATATTATAGGGTGCAGTTTGCTGTAAGTGTGATGCATAAATAACGTCATTTGTTTATAACAAAATGAACGCATGATGGGCACATAACATAATAATTTTTTTCAGATATGTATTTTGAATCTTCGAATTCAATTTTAAAATGAGATTTCCCCACCCCTCTTTTTTTCATTTTTCACGAGCGTGGGCGATATTCTTTTTATTTTTTATTGAAGTTTTCGATAACATAAACATTTAAATATTTATATCAAAAAGGAACTCGGCAAGACAAAGTTTTTGGTTCAAGAATCAGGTCTGCATTGTTTATAGATCCACCGTAACAGGCTGTCGACTTTGACAGTTTGTGCCTCGGAAACCAATTGACGGATTTGAATTTTTTTTTCACAAAAAGAAGCGTCTTTCCAAGTACTTTCAAACCTTATATTGCAATAAAAATCCAATGAAAATCCGCCGAGATAATCTATTTGGTTATAAGCGAAAATATCAACAATGTCTTTAAACAATTGAGGGCGTCCAAATCATCCGATTTTGATTCTGAAAAAAGCGTTGGAAAACTTAAGTTCGCTACTATATGTCCAAAATAAATTTAAATACTTTAACGTGATATTTTGGACTCAGACAAACTTGAAAAATGGTCAATTTTTGTAAACGAAATCGGATTGTAAAATTATTGTGCAAAAACTATCGATTTGATCCTAACAAATTTTAGCGTGTTATTTTATCATGGCATAAGGTTTTCTTTGCTCTAATATGAAGGTCCTCAGAGAAATTTAAATGGTTGAAAAAAAATTGATTAAAAAAACTGCTTTTTTTACCTTTTTTTCTTATTATTGCTATTTTGCAATAAGGGAAATATATTTTGAAATTTTCGACTAACCTTATCTTATGGCAAATTTAATTACAAAACTTTTTCTCCTCTTCAACTTTTCTCAAAGTTACACGAGAGAAAAGTTAAAAAAAAACGTTTTTTTTTCATTAATTTTATATTTTTAATAATAAAATTAATATTACTCAACTTTTTGAATTGACGCATATCAAATTTATCGTTATTTAGGTTATTCTGAAGGCTCTCATGCAAAAATCTCCATGTTCCATTTCACATCCACGAAACCTCGATATTTTACAGATAAACCGTGGTTTAAATGCATTTATAAACATTTTAAAAAAGTTTCTTGTTTTCTTTCCATTTACTGTCCTTGTTTTCCTAAAGCGGATACATTAGAAAATTTGGCGTGCGCTAATGTATTTCTCTGTTATCTTGATCAATGTATTGGGCTGAATAAGCTTAAACAGTATAATTCTATGTAAGCTCCTATGCTGACCGTTCAGTTGACAAATTCGCTTTGTTGTTTTTATCCATCGGATTTGCAGAAGTAAATAAATATAGCCGTTTTCCAATTTTCCTGGTCGACTTTCTTGCCTTTTCACCCAAAGTCAATACAGTCTCAAATTAATAAAAAAAATTGATTTTAATGCCATATTTATTCGAATTAATCGCTTATTTAAAAAATATATATATTTTATAATTTTGAATTAATTTTTCCCTAAATTTTATGTTAATCGACAGGTCTTGTTCTTAAACAATAGTCACAAAACCAAATCCTAGAAAGTGTTATTATACAATTATATTTTAATTCTATTCGTTTTAAATTGAGAAAATATTTTTATAAATCGACGAGTGTGAAAACTCGCACAACACCTACGCAGTAAGCTAAATAAGTGGATGACGCAGCTGTTGTTGCTCAATGGGCGAAAATTGTATAAGTAATTTTACGAAAAACCGCACATTTAATATTGTTTTTAAATGAGACCAGAGTGACTTTCTAAATTTGCTTTGGTAAACCATAAATTTAATGTAATTTGAAGTTACCTCACTAACGGGTAGTAAATTATATGTTGTAGATCTTAGCTTAGCGAAAAAAGATTTTATTATTACGTCAAAATTTCTAATAAAATTTCCTATACTAATGCTAATGTTGATAAAAACGGACGAATTCTGAATATTTGAAAGTTTTTTTTTTGGGTGAAAAATCAAGATCTGATTACAGTTTCGATATACATTACAAAAGAAACTACCAGAAGCACTTCACCTACGTTTAAAACTTCATAACTTTTTTTTGCTTCGGTATATTAAATTAATTATTAAAAATTTTTATTTCTTGACATCTTATATTCCAAAAAGCTATGAATAGGTATGGTTTCTAGCAGCCGTTTCTGAGATAATCGAATTTAAATGTTTTATTGCGTACTGATACCGTTGTAGCCCCCTTTTGCACTTATTTTAAGGACCAATAGGTTAACAATAATAAAAGCATACATAGCATTGAGCTTATAATAATAAATATCGGTATTAGTTAGAACAGAGTCAAACAATTCAATCTGATAAATCTTTATCGTTTAATTTTAAAAGTACCGATATGATATTAGTTTATTGTTATTGTTAAGAAAATAGTATTGAGTCGGTGAGAATATACAGAAAAAAGTTTCCAATGTGACAGTATTTCATCTTGGACTCCTGCGAATGGATTATTTTGGTAGCGTATGGACTCTACGATTTATTGCTATCTAGCTGTTCAGATCTCGCCTCTTGTTTTGAAGCTCTTCATCAGTGCGCCCGCGAGTTTAATCACGTAAAGGTTTTTGATAAAATAAACTAAAAAAGTTTCTCAAAACACTTAAATCTATTAACAAATATAAAAAGAAAACGAAATTATTTACAATGAGAACCTTATAATTAATTATGATTAATTAATCCAAATTAACTAAAATAATTGCTTCTATTGGCCGTTCTATTAGTAAATATATAACAATCCAATTTTGAAGATAATACGTATAAATAACTTTCTAAAATATAAATTAGGAAAAGAATAAAAACACGAAAAATAGCTATTTAAGTTGTTTAAACAAACGGTTCTCTAGTCACTCTTTTTCCAAGTAAAATAAAACAGGATTTCCAGGAGACAAATAAAAATCCAAAATAAGAACCTTCTCAAACCCTGCTTATACACGTAACGTAATTTTCTAAAAACTGTTCTCAAAATCGTACTGCTTCTGATGAATTTCAAATTGTAACTAAAAATTATTATTTCTTGAAAGCCAAACTTGCATCCTCAGAAATCCGCCAGTACCAATCTCCGTTCGTATTATCGCATTATCGAAAATTCGGAAGTTTCATTCCTTCCGTTTGTAGATGACATCAGCCATTCTATGCCGGATACTTAAGTCCCGAATTAGTATCTGAGCATCCTAGTCTTATCTTTTATACAAAAAAAAATAATATAACTATTCAGCGTCTTTCTAAAACTAAAAGAAACTGATAGCTTTTTTAAACAGTATATAACTCGTTATTTTTTGTGAATAGAAGGAACAATCACTATACGAATTATTTGTACATGTAGTCAAACGAATGTATTGCATTATAGTGAGTTTATTTGATTATTATTCTGTTTCCAAATAATGAGAACATCGTTCAATATTTAAAAACGTTCTAGGCAGTTTAGGCTATATGGTACTAAATCTATCCTTGAAATAATCAATAACCGTTTTCATAATTTGACAAGGGTACCATTTCTCCGACTTTTTTTTATATATTTACATGAACCATAGTTTAGAACCACTATAAAATGTTATAATAATATAAAATTTATGGTTCCAGAAGAACAGATAAACGAACCAACAGTAATAAAAATAACTAAATTTATTTATTGAATTATTTTTTCTTTAGATTTTATGGTGATAATGTACATACTGCCTCAGTTCTCATGATTAAAATCCATCTACAGAGTAATTATTTAATTTCTCCTTTTAGTGGAATATATATTCACAACTAGTGGCGTAACTAAGAGTATATGCGCCCCCCCCCCCGCAGATTTTTCAGTGCACCCTACTATTTTGCACCCGTCTTGATCCTTCATATTTATTTATTTTCATCAAGAGACTTGAGGGCTCCCTTGGATTGGCTCCGCCCCCCCCCATACCGCGGGGTCTGCGGGATCGTTATTTACGCCACTGTTCAAAACAAACATAATTAATATTTGTTCCATTACACCAAATAGACGCGTACCAAACCACCAAACATTTGCTGCTGTCGTCAGGAAACTGATAGCCTTGCTCCAGCAAAAAATGATTATAAACAGAATCTTATAATTAGAACACCGGAGGTTGAAAAAGAAATTTTAGAACAAGTTGAATACTATCCGACTCTGGAAGTCAATAAATAGGACTTTAAGGAAACAGGTAATGCATCCATTTCACCTCCAGACATGACAAGAGCTTTAATCTCGCGACCTCGAATTGAGACTAGGCTTCTGTCGATTCATTCATGAATGGAGAGCAATTTTCATAAAAAAAAATATTTACCGATAAATGTGGCATTACAAGAACGAGTATGACAAATTTACAATATGAACACCTGACGAAAACTCGCATACAATTAAGGTTGTATGCATTACCAACATAAATTTAAAGTCAACTTATGTGGAGGGATCATTGACAGGTCCTGTCATCTTACCATCTCGTTTAAATGGTTTGAATTACTTAGAAAACTTAGCAAATTTGCCAAATTTATTGGGTGACCTTCCAATTACTACTAGACACAATATATGATTCATGCACGATGGTGTATCTACACACTTCAAGTAAATGTTAGAAATCAAATTTTCAAAACTGATGCATCGGCAAAGAAAATTATGCTCTTGTATATGGGTCACACCACTCACTGAATTTAACGCCTATGGATTACTTTTTATGGAGAACTCCTAAACAAATGGAATATTGTAGATATGTAAACACCAAAGAAGAATTATGGGCACGAATACAAAATTCAGCAAACACTTTATGCTTAGTTGCAGAAAAAATAGGGAGGGGTGCAGTTTAACTCCGTCGGTTTTAATCTTTGTGTACATGAAAACAAAGGTCATTTTGAACATTTACTTGGAATTTAATTAAACAATTAAATAAATAAAATTTTTCTATTTTGGTTTGTTTTTGATTTGGTGTGTTATTCTTATTGTTTTTTTGCCATTTCATTCTTACACTATTAACATTGTTAGCTCGTTGCTATGTAAATTTTAATTTTGGTTGGCCTGTTGACCCTTAGATAAGCTCTAAATTTTTTAGACTAGTTCTAAGCCTGAATAAAGTATGGAAGTGACGATATTTTATTGAAAAAAAAAAGAAACAGATTGTCTTGTTCATTCGTATGAGGGATAAAATATTTTTGAAATATTTTATCCAACGTTATGATTAACGTTTTTAGCTTTTTTATGCTTGGTAAGATAAACATAAAATGCATTTACTATAACAAGAGATAAGACAATTATTATTTTACATGTTCTATAATGATTCTTTATTTTACCCTACATATTGGCACTTCCTGTCTAAAAAGTTATCTGTTATCTTTATATTAGTATAGATGTTATCAATTTGTCAAATTTATTAAACAATTACCTATAAGTCGAAAATACTAAGGGGGTGGAAACCTCCAAAGATAAAAAATACACTGAAGATTGCATCGTTTTATGACAAGCAATTTGGCGTTTGATTCATTAAAAAATAATGAGTAGTTTCGAGATAGAATAAGCTTTATTTGCCGAAAAGTTAAAGAGTGGTGTTACTCCCTTAAATAGACTTAACACGTAAGAAGAAACACTTATATAATGTTTTTCATATACTACAACATACTATAAAATATCTCGAATACTCTACTTATCTAATAAATGTATTGCTGGTATCTCCAAAACTATTATCCATATTTATATTAAGTCCTATTATCATGGATGTTATATATGTTCGTTACATATCAACTGAATACAAATTTTTAATAATATTCAAAATAGGGATGATTCAGGTAAATCGGATACGAAGCTGGTTATCTAAGTATTTAAAATATGTATCTGAATCGATTATATAAATTCAAGATTTGTAGTCGATGTCTCCTCGAGAACATGATAGGATGAATGGCAATTTTATGGGCTCTCGTTATTTTCTATATTAGAACTCAGGCAAAGTAATTTATTTTCCCATTATTTTATAAGCCAATGTCTCAAAAATATAATAACCAATAAAGAAAGTAAATTAGGGTATGTTTTGATATTAAATTTGTGCAATGTGGCAGATTTATTTCTATGATTTGCGTCACACTATTCATTATATTCCGTGTAACTTCATTAGATATATTTGTCTATCACTTAAATTCGCCTGGTACAACACGGAAACTAAATTGACTAAATTTGTTAACTCATTTAATCTCAAGTCCTTGGGGTGAAACTATTGTGTTCAAAATAAAGCAGCGGATGATTTAATTAAGCCAAAATATACATCCTCATGACCTAAGTGCTTCAGTTATAGTTCATTTTGGCACATAAATTTTAACCATAATGAAATGATATATTAATAAAATAATAATAGAATGAACACCGAAAAAGTATACATATTTGATTATCTAGGTTCCATAGAGTATACAAATTATAAAAAATTCTCAAAAAGTCTTAATTTCATCTCTACAGATTTTTTTTCAGCCACATGCATGGCTATTGTATTACTCTTTCGAAAATAGTAGTCATCATTCGAATTTGATCATCTAAAGTAGAAAATATTCAACATTAAAAAACTTTGATTCTTAGTCAACAATATACAGTTTTTTTACCTCATTTTGAAGGATTTAAATCGTTCTACCATGTAAGTAGAAGATCACTCAGTTGCGATCCTTTCAACAAAACCTCAAGGGTGTAGAATTATAATACTTAACTTTCCAATCTTCTTGCCAAGTAATGTCATATTAATTTTTAAAACATGCTGGAAATTCAACAAAATCTTAAATGCATTTGCGTCATATATTCTGCAACAACTTTATTCCATCAGAAAAAAATATATCTGCTGGTCATCAAAATTTACATTTAACTGGCTATTATCTACAAAATGGTATCTTTTGAGATGGTTTTTCAAATTTATGAATTAAAAAAAGTCAAACGAAGCCAAACCTGAGCTATATGACGAGTAAAATGTAAATTGTCGTTAATGTTTTCCTTTCCCTTCTACAACAGTCTAATATATTTCTGGGTAGCTTAGTGCTTGATTTTTTTAGGGATCAAGATGACGCCCTCCAGAAATTTAATTCTCATACAGAACAGTTTCATGCATTCACATACAGGTGTTCCGTTGTTTCGAGTGCACAGTTGTAGAAATGATAAATCTCATTCTCCACGTTACCCATTTTCTTTTTTGAGGTAATATCTCTGTAAGAATATGTTATTATTCGAGAACCTATTTTTAGGACATCGGAAATATTTTATCATTCTCTAACTAAGCTTATTTTTTATCTTAATTTTATCTGATTTTGTTTCTAGCCTCGGATCTCTTCTGTTAGGTGAGTTTTTAGAAATCCACAGAAAATTTCCAGGCCGAGAAAAGTAGTCTTTATCCCTTCTTCTCTAAGGCTGTCCGCTTACTCATTTTCTTAATTCGCTTGTACCCCGACATCCACATTGAGGGTTTCCCTGTTGTTCCACGCCCAGGGCACGTCTAAATCTCCAAATCAACTTAGACTCGTAGGTATTTGATTTAAACGCTTTGAGCGTACATATATATATATATATATATATATATATATATATATATATATATATATATATATATATATATATATATATATTGATATATTGATTTTCTTCGTGTTTCTATTCATGCATAGATATAAATTGCTTGCATTTCTGTTTGGAAGATAGTAGGTGTATTTCCTAAAGATTTAACAAGCCTAACATCTGGGCCTGTAACTCTCACTCCAACCTCCTCTTTTATCTTGGATATATCCTTTTCTTATCAAATGGATTACCTTTCTCCGTTCGTTTAGTAGCAGTTAATTACTACTTCTTAATTTATATCAAAGTCATACCTTTTGGACATGAAGTCTGCATATTGGTTTCGATACGGATTTTGTTGGAACTGCATCCAGAATCTTCATATGCCCAACTAAGTTTCAATATTTAGGTTTTCTGTTTGGAACAGCATAAGGGTATTTATTGTCGCTGTCCTCATCCCAGATACGTGCAGTTTAGGTCCAGCATTGCCCCTATTACCACTGTGGTTATGATGGCATCGCCTCCGTGTCTCCTACATAAGCAAAACTCTGTATTTTTTGCAGCTTTCTTTGAGTGTGTTTTTGACCACTATACTAAAGAAGCGTACGTAACGATAGGCGTCACAACCATTTCATATGACCATAAGATCATTTTCGATTTCAAACTCCAGGTTTTTCCAAAGTTTTTACGGCATATTTAACTTGCCGCTATTGCCTCCTGGAGGATATTTTTAATGTGGCTGTTCCAAGTCAATTTCGGGTCTATTATTACTCCCAAATATTTAACCTCCTTGAAAGAGCTAAGTGTTGTTCCATTTAAAGTTAAGTTTTTGGCTCCTCGTGAATGGTACAAGGATCATTTTGTTAGGATTGGTTTAAGGAAGTCCGCTTGTAATAGTTCCTTCATTCTTGCCTCTAATAATGACATAATCAGCATAACATACGCCGAATGCTTCAACTCAAAAAAATTACATTGGCAGATGATGAGTTTAGTTATGACTATTTTGTAAACTCGCACATTTTGATGAAAAAGAACATTCTTCTGAAGCATTTAAGTCAGTTACCGTATGTAATTTTATTAATGTACATTTAAATTAGGAAATTTTCTTTGTACTATCTATCAACAAGAAGAACTACTACTTAGTTCCAGATGAGAACTGAATTCGAACTTTTCCTAGCAGCCCAGAACTCCTATGGAACCTTAATTTTGTTTTTGAAGACCAGTAAAATACTCAAGTGTCGTTAAATATTTAAAATAGATAAAAAAAACTCAGAGTCTACCTGGAAAGATTCTACATAACTTTCAGAAATTTGATTTAGCAAGATAATATCTATACCAATTCAAAATAATCATATAATAACAAAAAAAACAACTCAGTCATAAATTCAAACTGTCTGGTTGGTCTCACTGTAAGCTTTCTATACTGGGCAAATTATAGAGAAAAAACAGAGCATCAGTCTGTCATACGCAAATATAGTCCACTGGCAAATGTTTTTAAATTTTATCAGCAAAAAATATTTCTTTTTTATTGATTCATTTTTACAAATTGTTTCTTGTTGAAGTTAGATGTAGAACCAATTAAATGCTTCTCATAATAAGGCTTAATTAAAACTCGACCACAAATAAAATATATCATTTATTTAATACTCCGTCCAAAATGCTAATACTAGCAGAGATGATTAGCTACTTGCTAATATCTGACCTAAAATCAACACAATCTGATAATTTAATACAAATCATTTCACTTATTTCTTTATTTTGTTAATTTGTTTCCCGATCTAAAATGACAGTTTGGATATAAATTTATTGGTGGTTTTTTTAGATCCTTTTAAATTAATGTAGATATTATTCTTTGTCAGATCTGTTTATTTATGTATTATTTTTAGTTGAAAGTGTCTTTTTATATTTTTCTTTCCTTCAGAAAGCTTCAAAAAAAAAGATAAAACATTAAAATTGACTTAACTTTAAGGGTGCTGCAAGAATAAAGTAAATTAGCGTTAAATATTTCTTCTTTTCTTTTGATTTCATGTCTTTTAATTTTGAGTTAAATTAATTAAAAATTCGTTGTTTCTTTCAACAAAATTACTGAGCTATGAAAAAAAAAAGAACAATCTTTATTATGGAATACCGCCTTTTTATGAAAAATCGCCACTGTAATTTTTATTTTTTTAAAATACATTTTTTCAAAGAGGAAATATTATATAGGGCGGAAGGCAGAAAAATGTTATGGGTATCAACTGAAATTTGTTTACTGAAATACATACAGTGTGTCCACGGATGGGGTGTGGCACTATTAGATTTCAATATCAATCAATCAAAACAAGTTTTGCTTGCTTTCGGATTTCAAAAACAGTGATCAAATGCATGATGACGTGTACATGGTATTTAAAATAATCAAAAATGTAGAAGTAATCTTAAATGAAATACTGCTATTTGTAATTTTTAACCGACTTCTAAAAGAAGGAGGTTCTCAATTCGTCGACTATGTATTTTTTTTTTTTTTTATGTATGTACACCGATTACTCCGGAACGGCTGCACCGATTTGAATGAAATTTTTTACGTTATGTAAAGGAAGTTGCTGCGGTGGTCCCATATTTTTTTAGATGAAATTGGTGCAGTAAAATCCAAGATGGCGCTTACAATATGGCGGCCAAAAAAATTAATTTTGTCCGATTTTCTCCAAAATTGGTATGGAGGAATTTTCGGGGTTGTACCCAACGAATCTGAAATTATTTTTAAAAAATTCAAAATGGCGGATCCAATATGGCGGACAAATTTTTTTAAATTAGTCCGATTTTCTCCGAAATTGGTATGGGGGAGTTTTCGAGGTTGCACATAACGAATCTGATATTATTTTTAAAAAATTCAATATGGCGGATCCAATATGGCGGACAAAAAAATCAGTTTTGTCAGATTTTAACCAAAATAGGTAAGGGGGAGTTTACGGGGTCGCATATGACGAATCTAAAATAATTTTTTAAAAATTCAATATGGCGGATTCAATATGGCCGACGAAAAAAATCAATTTTTTCCGATTTTCTTCAAAATTGGTACGGGGGAGTTTTCGTAGTCGGATATGACGAATCTAAAATAATTTTTTAAAAATTCAATATGGCGGATCCAATATGGCCGACGAAAAAATCAATTTTGTCCGATTTTCTCCAAAATTGGTACGGGGGAGTTTTCGGGATCGCATATGACGAATCTAAAATAATTTTAAAAAAATTCAATATGGTGGATCCAATATGGCCGACAAAAAAATCGTTTTTGTCCGATTTTCTCCAAAATTGGTACGGGGGAGTTTTCGGAGTCGCATATGACAAATTTAAAATAATTTAAAAAAAACTTAATATGGCGGATCCAATATGGCCGACGAAAAAATCAATTTTGTCCGATTTTCTCCAAAATTGGTACGGGGGAGTTTTCGTAGTCACATATGACGAATTTAAAATAATTTCTAAAAATTTCAATATGGCGGATCCAATATGGCCGACAAAAAAATCAATTTTGTCCGATTTTCTCCAAAATTGGTACGGGGGAGTTTTCGTAGTCACATATGACGAATCTCAAATAATTTTTAAAAATTTCAATATGGCGGATCCAATATGGCCGACAAAAAAATTAATTTTGTCCGATTTTCTCCAAAATTGGTACGGGGTAGTTTTCGGAGTCGCATATAACGAATCTAAAATAATTTTTAAAAAATTCAATTTGGCGAATCCAACATGACCGACAAAAAAATTAATTTTGTCCGATTTTCTCCAAAATTGGTACGGTGGAGTTTTTGGGGTCGCATATGACGAATCTTAAATAATTTTAGAAAAATTCAATTTGGCAGTTTTAATATGACCGACAAAATAATCGTTTTTGTCCGATTTTCTCCAAAATTGGTACGGGAGAGTTTTCAGAGTCGCATATGACAAATCTAAACTAATTTTAAAAAATTCAATATGGTGGATCCAATATGGCGGACAAAAAATCAATTTTGTCCTTTTTTCTCCAAAATTGGTATGGGGAAGTTTTCGGGGCCTCACATAAAGAATCTGAAATTATTTTTAAAAACTCAATATGGCGGATTCAATATGGCGGACAAAAAAATCAATTTTGTCCGATTTTCACCAAAATTGGTACGGGAGAGTTTTCGAGGTCACATATGACGAATATAAAATTATTTTTAAAAAATCCAATATGGCGTATCCAATATGGTGGATAAAAAATTAATTTATTTTCTTTAAATATCGATATTGCAAGGTTTTGGGGCCTATATTACCAACCTAATTTGAAATTTAAGATAGTGGATTTTCTATGACAGACTAAATATTCGTTTGACCTAATTTGATTGGTATTTGGAAAACTCTAAGAACTAAAGAATTTTTAGTCGTTTATTTTAGGGTTATTTACAACTTTGGATAAAATGGATACTTTTTTGCCAGTTTGGAGTCATTGCGAGGTACACTAATCTCGATTAGTACTTAGTTCAAATAATTTATGAATATCATAATGAATTCTAAAACTAAAAATAGACAAATAAAATTTTTATAAAAAAATTGAACCGACTTCTAAAAGTGCGCTAAAAAGTAAAAAATAACCATAAATTTTTATATGAAATTGAACTTTTTGAAGTCGGCGCCAAATTATTTGTACACGAAATAAATAACTACTAATATACAAATTATGGTAAGAAAGTAATTACAAATAAAGTATTTCTAATCTGTTTATGCAAATCACATTTTGTCAGGCATTAGTTTGGCGCCGACTTCAAAAAGTTCAATTTCATATAAAAATTTATGGTTATTTTTTACTTTTTAGCGCACTTTTAGAAGTCGGTTCAATTTTTTTATAAAAATTTTATTTACAAATTTTGTTTAACTAAGTTGCTTCAAAATAGAAAAGTAGTTTAACAAAAATAATACAAAAATCAAAATTATCTTGAATTTATTTTTTTAAACAATGTAAAACCTTAACAATAAATTTAAAATGAAAGTATATTTATTTCACATGCTGACCTCCTACTGTATGTGCATTTATATTTGCAACAGCTTCCACAATTTTTTTTAGTAGGTCAATGTTGTCATTCAAATCATTGTTATAAGTCTTTGCTTTAAGTAACCCCATAGAAAATAATCTAATGGGTTTAGATCAGGCGACCGCGCAGGCTAGGCCATCAGCCCAAAACGGCCAATCGATCCTAGAAGTTAATGTTAACTAGTTGATCACTCGTAACGTAGAGTGAGCAGGATGTCCGTCTTATTAAAAAATAAGCTTTCTTCTAAGCCCTAAACAGTCATCTTTTAGTTCGGTCATCACAAAATTGATTAAAATTTCCATATAAGAATTTTCATTTTGCCTTGTTAATTTGAATAAGTATGGTTAGTTCTGGTTAATTTTAGTCAGACTAGTTTAGGTTGATCCCGATTAATTTAGATTTTCCTAATTTTTTTTTTAATTTTCTGTTAATTCAAGTGCTTTTAATTAACCGACATCTAAAAGAAGGAGGTTCTCAATTCGTCGCGTATATATTTTTTTTATGTATGTACACCGATTACTCCGGAACGGCGGCACCGATTTGAATGAAATTTTTTACGTTATATTCAGAAAGTTGCTGCGGTTGTCCCATATTTTTTTGGATGAAATTGGTGCAGTAAAACCCAAGATGGCGCTGACAATATGGCGGCCAAAAAAATTCTTTTTGTCCGATTTTTTTGAAAATTGGTATGGGGGAATTCTCGGGATCGTACACAACGAATCTGAAGTTATTTTTTAAAAATTCAATATGGCGGATCCAACATGGAGGATAAAAAATTAATTTTTTGCGATTTGTTTTCAAAATTGATATGGATGAGTTTTTGAGGCCACACATTACGAATTTGAAATTATTTCAAAAAAAAAATTAAATATAGCGGATCCAAGATGGCGGAGTAAAGATTCTACATCTCTCGATTTTGTCTTAAATCAGTATTGGGGGATTTTTGTTAGTGTTAATTTCGAATTTAAATTATTTTTTGATAAACTTACTCTTGCAGAATCATCCTAAAAATCTTACATTTTTTGATTTTCTCCAAAACTGATATAAGGGGTGTAAATTATGAATTTAAAACTGTTTTTTCAGGATTCAATATGGCGAATCCAATATAGCAGACTAAAAATTTTACATTTTTTGATTTTGTTCAAAAGTGGGACTGAATCGTCTTTGAAGATGTAAATAGCGAATATAAAATTATTTCAAGAAAATCTAATATGTCAGATGTAATATGACGGTCTAAAAATTTTAAATTTCCCGATTTCATTCAAAATTGGTACTAGTGGGCTCTGAAGAGTTTATATTTAAATTAGATTAAGACATTTAAATTATTTTTTAGAGGGGGCTCTGAAGGGTTTAGATTTAAATTAGATTAAGACGTTTAAATTATTTTTTTGAAATTTAATATGGCGGATCCAATATGGTGGGTTGAAAATTTTACTTTATTCGCATTTTTTTAGATTTGGTATTAGGCGGTTTTCGGGATCATATATGACGAGTATGAAGTTAATTTTTTACAACTATTAGGTTGATAAGATACAATATGAGGGACTGAAAAATTTATATTTACCGATTTTGCCTAAAATTGATATTGCGAGGTTCTTGGGCTAAGAAATTTACATCTCAAATTCTTTAAATATCGATATAGGTTCTGGGGCTTATATTACCAATCTAAAATTAATTTGAAATTTAAGATAGGGGATTTACTATGACAGACTAAATATTTGTTTTACACAATTTCACTGGTATTTGGAGAACTCTAAGAATCAAAGAATTTTTAGTGGTTCATTTGAGGGTGATTTAAAACTTTGGATAAAATGGATACTTTTTGTCACCTTGGAGTCATTGCGAGGTAATCTCGATCAGTACTTAGTTCAAATAATTTATGGATATCAATGAATTAACAACTAAAAATCGAAAAATAATTTATTTAAAAAATTGAACCGACTTCTAAAAGTGCGCTAAAAAGTGAAAAATAACTATAAATTTTTAAATGAAATTGAAATTTTTAAAGTAGGCGCCAAATTATTTCTATATGAAATAAATAACTACCAATATATACAAATCATGGTAAGAAAGCAATTACAAATAAAGTATTTTTAATCTGTTTTTGAGAATCACACTTCGTCAGGTATTTGTTTGGCGCAGACTTCAAAAATTTCAATTTCATAGAAAAATTTATAGTTATTTTTCACTTTTTAGTGCACTTTTAGAAGCCGGTTCAATTTTTTTATAAAAATATTATTTTATATACAATTAATATTTGCAAATAGATTTGTAATTGTATTAATAATCTTTTTCTATTACTGAAAGTGTCAAAATTCTGGTAACATTGCAACAACAATTATAGGCATAACAGACACAAAATTACTGAAGTTCCTTATGCTAATGTACTGTTAATTTTATGATTAAATGTTTATAATAAAAATAGATATATTTTAAAATGTATTTAAAGTATAATTGATATGATCAGCAAAAGCTATAGTGGAATGTGCACTAGGTGAGCGCTTATAAGTAGATTTATACGTCTCTTCAAAAACATCATATTTGATGAAACGCTATTTATTTATAGTGTTAGAAAGCAATAAAAACATTACATTTTCCCATTGGAATTAATGCTACCTTGTAGTTCTTAACCTGAACTATAAATTGCTGGACACAGGATTTAAAAATATTTTTTTAGTCAGAAGTTATGCATTTTTGCATTTCTGCTGGCGTCATGTCTCTCCATTTGCTCCGAAAACCCACTGTACAGGGTGAGTCAACGATTGGATGAAGTAGGTTTGTGCCTTTTCGGTGAAATTAACAAAGAAACTATATTTATTGTTTGATACAGTTTATTTTTACGCAGATTTTAAAAATATTTAGGACTCTACAGGGTGAGCCAAAAAACTAGGACAGCATAAAGTTGTATTTTTTTAAATAGAACACCCTATATACGAATCGTATTTTCGATTTAGCTTATAATTTTAAATCTTTTTTATTAAGGGTTTACTATAACAAAACTTTATAGTTTCTGAGATAATTAAGTTTAAAGAAAAAAAGTCACATTTTCAAGCATCAATTCAATCCTAAATAACGTTTTCAATTTTGTGACAAATATATTCAAATTTGGAATTTAGCAAGGCCAAGGACAAGTTAACATAATTTTTACCTAATATTTGCAATAAAAGCTACAGGTGTTGAACACATCGGCTCAAATTTGAACAAGTTTAAATGAATAAATATATTTGTTTTTTAAATGGTACACCCTGTATATTTTCATGTTATTTAATAGAGTAATAAAAACCCTAAAAGTTTTGTTCAATATATCCTATACCTATTTATAATAGTTTTTGAGATATTTCAGTTTTTCTTATTTTCCATACTTTTTTACAGAAATAGTCTTCATTATCGTAGTAGCCATGTAAAATAATAAAAAGAAACTACAGAAACAAACAGAATGTGGTTAAATATGATGAAATACATTATTCGTTATATTACAACGGCAATAGTTTAATTAAACATAATGTGAAAAAATTAGCACAACAATAACGACAAGGCAAATACATATTTACTTTTATACTAAATTGAAACAAAAAAATTACCTATTAAATACTGAGATTAATTATTTCTTTTTAATAAGTGTTCGAATAAACGACCCTCTTGTGCAATTCACAAATTTAGTCTTTTTTGCAGATTTTCTCGGACCCTGGACAAAATTAGTGGCGTTATTGTTCTACAGGTATCCCTAATCCTGTTTCGCATATCTTCCACTGTTGGTGGATTGACATACACCTTATTTTTAATATAACCCCATAGGAAGAAATCTAATGGGGTGATGTCGCAAGACCTTGGTGGCCACTCAATGAAACCCCCACGTCCAATCCATTTTTGCGGATATCGTTGGTCCAAAAACGCACGAACTTCACGATGGTAATGCGGAGGCGCACCATCGTGCTGGAACCACATACTGTCGAGCTCATCCCTATCGAGACCATGAAGCAGTTGGGGTAGTTCTTCTTGTAGAAAGTTCAGGTAACTATGGCCATTTAGTGGTTCATTAAAAAAGCGGGGTCAAATAATTCGATTATGATGAATACCACACCAAACATTTAATGACCAGTGGTTTTGATGTTGCACCTCTCTAATCCAAAATGGGTTTTCTGTGGCATAATAATGCATGTTGCGTCTATTTACGGCACCGTTACTTCTAAAAGTAGCTTCATCACTAAACATTTCCTTGCATAATAAATTTGGATTTAATTGAATCTCCGCATTTATTGTACGACAAAAGTTTACACGACTTTCAAAATCCTGTCCATGCAATTCTTAGTGTAATTCCATGTGATATGGATGATACCTATATTTCTTGGTAATACGATTAGCGGTGGATTGTGATGTTTCACATAATGCTGCTAACTGACGGCTACCAATATAAGGATTTTCCTGAACATTTAACAATACTTGTAGTTCTTTTTCTTCATTAGTTACTGGTTTGTTGACCACTCTACGTTTTGGATAATCAACAGTACCAGAAGAATCAAATCTTTGCATTAAGTTTTGAAAAGTATGGGTATTAGGCTGGCGTCGATCAGGATACTTCATTTTGTAAATTCTTTGAGCAAGAAGGCAATTTTTTTGAGCCTCTCCTATTGTATAAATCATATCTCATTCTTTGGAAAATTCATTTTACAATATAAGATGAATCCAAAAAAAACCAAACTACACTACATAAAAACCAAAAGAAGCGATTGCGGTTATAAATTTGACACACAGAAAAATGTTCTTTTGCATTGTTTTTGCCATGGCTACTATGATAATGAAGACTATTTCTGTAAAAAAGTATGGAAAATAAGAAAAACTGAAATATCTCAAAAACTATTATAAATAGGTATAGGATATATTGAACAAAACTTTTAGGGTTTTTATTACTCTATTAAATAATATGAAAATATACAGGGTGTACCATTTAAAAAAAAAAGATATTTATTCATTTAAACTTGTTCAAATTTGAGCCGATGTGTTCAACACCCTGTAGCTTTTATTGCAAATATTAGGTAAAAATTATGTTAACTTGTCCTTGGCCTTGCTAAATTCCAAATTTGAATATATTTGTCACAAAATTGAAAACGTTATTTAGGATTGAATTGATGCTTGAAAATGTGACTTTTTTTCTATAAACTTAATTATCTCAGAAACTATAAAGTTTTGTTATAGTAAACCCTTAATAAAAAAGATTTAAAATTATAAGCTAAATCGAAAATATGATTCGTATATGGGCTGTTCTATTTAAAAAAATACAACTTTATGCTGTCCTAGTTTTTTGGCTCACCCTGTAGAGTCCTAAATATTTTTAAAATCTGCGTAAAAATAAACTGTATCAAACAATAAATATAGTTTCTTTGTTAATTTCACCGAAAAGGCACAAACCTACTTCATCCAATCGTTGACTCACCCTGTACTTCCTAACTATTCAGGTTTAATATCTTGACGATATGTCTTGCAATTTAAATTTTATATAAACAGTTGTTTTTGTAAGTATTCTTTATGATTCATTGCTCTACTGTTTAAATCAAAACGCTTATGGAGTAGAATAAAGGCCGTAGCTTATTATTCTTATTTTATTGTGCCATTTTCGGCAAATAATTCAGTCTTGGCCCACCTCTTCGTTTTTTTCTCTCTTTCTAAAAAATACATGCAATAATAACTCGGCATAAAAAAGATACAATATTTAACAAAATTAAAGACAAATACCCAAGGACCTCTAATTTAAAATACCTCTAATTAACCTGCGAAGGGCTCTTGGACTCATTCCAGAATTTAAAATAATATACCAGAGGAATAATTAAAAATTAGCATAAAAAAAGCGACAAAAGTGTTCAGTAGAAAATTTAGATGAAGCAAAAATAATATTTCAGATTAAGTTTTTTTTTTTTTTGGTAAAGCCCAATATTGAAATTATCTAAGTGAATTATTGTTAATTGAAATTTCACACCATTTCAATTGAAGATAACCTAATATAAAAAATATCAAAGACTTTTTTAAAAGAAAATACTTCAAAAGAACAAAGAATAGGAGTAAAAAAATAATAAGGGTACACAAAAAAAAACAATACACACGTGCGAGCCAAAATAACCATGTGCAGGGTATCAAACAAAAGCAAAAAATAATGATCAATTTCAATAGAAAGTTGGAAAATATTTTTGTTATACTTAACATAAAACAAAGAAATTATTCACAGTCAAATGAACTAAAAGGTGAAAGTTTAAACTGGATTTTATTGCCATAAAAACATATCTTCTAAGGGGCCATTTTTATTTTGAATATGATTTTGTTATAAGTAGGTAGGAAGCTTCAGTATAGAGACCTAGAAATAGGGCCCAGGAATCGGTAAAAAGAGTAAGTTATCTCCCGGAAACAAAGGAAGTTCTCCTTGCTGTTTTGGTAATGAAACCCAACTATTTTTTTATTCATGTAGTTTTGGGGAACAAAGGTTGGCTGACTAATTGTCAGTGTAAATCCTTTGCTGCCAATATAGATCAGTTTCAAAGTTAAACCATATTAGTAAATTTGGCGGTTAAGGTTTTAAATTGAACGGTTGGAGAATTTAAAAAATAGCATAATTACTTAGGCTCATTTCTAAAATGGTACCCACATATTTTGTGGAAATGCTGCTATGTTCTAATTTATTGAAATTTTATGAAAAGGTAGTTTTTAGTATCCCGATTAAAAATCCCAATGAGCTTAAGTTCCAAAACTCACATACACTCCCGATATAGAGCATCAAAGATTTGGAGTATGATCATGCACTGATATGTTTCAAAAGCACAAGTATGGCTGGATAAGTCAAAATGCAATCTAAACACTCGCAATTATTTACACTTGGTCAATTTAATCACGGCATTAGTGTTTATTTTCCTTGTTTTAATGCATTTGATCGAAACAGAATCGAGAAGGTTAAAAATTTATGTTTAAGATTTACTTACGTCGTGCAGGGAAGAATTCACATAATACCATACCTTATCTGGTTGGTTAAATATGCTTAACAGATAAGAACTACATATATTTGACTTTGGCTCGACTAATATTAATAATTTCAATTAGAGCAGACTCCATACTTTAACGGTGTCACAACCTAGAATAGAGCTGTTCAAAAGATCATTTTCCTATAATGTACCAGCCTTACTCAATAAATTAAATAATATTGATTTATCTCTTCAACTATTAAACACAATATCAGAAAGTTTCTCCTTGATTCTCTGTAATCTCTTCTCACTTGTGCTGTTCCTATCTACCTTGATCTCCTCTACTCAGCATCACATCCCCCTGCTTACCTTGATTTTGGTTTTTATTGCTTATCAGCTTTAATATGTCTATATAACGTTCGCATGCATCATAAATATTTTTCTCCTTCATTAATTTAAATTTGTAGTATAGTTTAGGTTAGGACTTGAACAGTATTCGATTTTATTTAAAACCAGATACCTCCACTCCTATAGTGCCCAATACATCACCTAATTAATATTTATGACTTAACTATCTATAACAAAACATATATATTATGGGTTGTTACAATAAATGAATTTTAATTGTTGTATTTATTCATATATAACATAACATAACCTAATGTAACCAGGGCTAACACAGGTATACACAATATCTTTTTTTTTGCTTGCATTTTGACTTTTTTTCATTTTACCGTTATAGAATTTTTGACCTACAGATTTTCTTCAAAGATCAGACTCGACCGTAATATTTCTCGCTCTTTCTATTTCTGGGATCAAAAATTATATGTGACCATTTGAAAAAATAATCTCGGTCTTACAATAACCTTTAAGGTCATAGTCATAGTCAAATGCAAGAACACCTTCGGGTAACCAGGGAAAAACTCCTAGTACTTGGGTGCAGGGGCGGATCCAGCCTCTCCCTTCGGAGGGGCGGTGATATCACAAAAGTATAGTATAGTAAGCGAAAGCAAGTTGTCGACGGGGGGGGGGGGGGGGTACAGCAGCCACATTCCCATTTCTAGTATAAAAGACAGGGTCGGGTCTATTTTTATGAATTTGAAGCTCCTGGAGAGGAGGGGGAGGCGATCACAAGAAAAAACAAGTTGCTGACAGGAGGGGAGGATACGAGCAGCATAAACATTCCTAGTATAAGAGGCAGAATTGGGTCTAATTTCCTGAACTCAAAGCTCTTGGGAAGGGGCTATCGCAAGAAAAAAAGTTGTCAACGGGGGGGGGGGGAGTGCCAGCAACATACGCATTCCTAATATAAAAGGCAGAACTAGTTCTATTTTCCTGAACTCAAAGTTATTGGGAAGGGGAGGGGCGATCGCAAGCATACACATTCCTATACTCTATTCAAGAACTAGAGAGAGTAATAAAACTGTTACCAAAACCTCCAACGTACCTGCTCCAGTACCGAAGGTAACTGAGGATTGCCGTAAATCTAAATATATTTAATTATATTCAAATATTATAAGCTTTTATAAATTTACTGCAACAATAAGATTTATGATAGTTCAATTTAATTTCTGTCAGTGAGCAAAGTACATCTTACAGTGTGTCCTTAGTGATTTGTTTGTGCTTATTTTTATATCTTATTTGAGATTAGTGAGATACCCAAAAGATATGGCTTCCATATCTATATTTATCCCAAAATTATTAAACCAGGGCATTTTTTCCTCAACGAAAAACTTATTACGATGAATTTTTATGATGCCTTAAGATATCAATATCTAGATAATAATGTTACAGGCTCTGTTAAGATATGTTCCATGACAGGAGTTGGAGAATTTACTATGTAGCGAATATGGAAGGAGAAAAAAAAACGACTGGAATTGTTAGTACTCCCAAGCCACATTCGATCACAGGCAGACGAAAAACCTATTTGGAAGAAGAAATGTAAACTGCAATAAAAGGAATTGTACATATATTTTATTATGAGAAGCTGATCCCAACCGTAGACAAAATTCTAACTAAAATCAATGAATATTGGGATTTACCTGAAATTAAAAGAACTGAGCTCTGGAAAATGCTCAGAGAACTTAATTTTTACTGAGAAAAACCAGATAGGAAATATGTTCTTATAGATCGTCCGGAAAATGTCCGTTGGAGAAGGGAATATCTCTCTCAAGTAAAATGTAAAGTTGCTAGAAATAACACAACTTACAAAATTAGAAATTTAACTGAACTTTTGAAAGATTTTTTTGAATAAAGTTACTGTAGAAAATTGGAAAAAATCCATATAATAATAGAATAAAAGAAAATATGGAAACTCGATCTCTCAAGGAACCAATTATAATTAATTTGAGCGAAGATAGCTTCACTGACTTTGATTACGAATTAAATACGCAATATTTACCAGCGTAAACACAATTTATTATTTAAATTTTCTGTAACATATAAAATTAATTACATTTGAATCCCTTTTTAGTGTTTATTTATAATTCTGCAGGTGGTTTAAGAAATAAATAAACTGAATGTCAAATGTCCTAGAAATGTTTTTAATTAATAATAAAATGACCGATAGCCCCAAAAAAATTTTAATATTATATGGACGAAATTATTTTTTTATTTATATTTAACTTCTTGTATTTTTGACAATGAGTATTTTGTAAGTATTTAAATTATAACTTAGAATTTTTTGAGAGAAAGTCTGAATGTGTCTAAAATTGTCTCTATGCCAAAATTAAAAATAATAAAAATACAGTAATGATTTGTGTTAAATATGTCAAAATTATCTATATTTTCTAATATATGTGAATTATTAAGAAATCATAAGAAAAAAAATAATATTATAAAAACTTTTTATTTTAAGTTCATTGCCGAAATAATATTCTAAGCCATAAATACTTAGTGATAAAATAAACTTCCTTCCGACGCCAATGACAAGGATTAAAATCCTTTTTAAGACTTCATACATCCAAATATTTATTGATATCCAACCTAAATGATCGATAATTATAGACCGATATTTTTGATTATAAAATTTCTAACCCATTCCTATGAAAAATATATGTGTCTACAGATTTTGCCAGACACCGGACTAAAGAACACAGGTAGTTTGCGAAAAAAAGAAAAACGTAAAAAATGATTTATGACTCTCTCTAGTTTTTGAATAAACTGTAGTATAAGAGGCAAAATCGGGTCTATTTTCTTGAACTCAAAGCTCTTGGGGGGGGGGGGGGGCTCTTGCCTGGGTGTCCTTCTTCCACTTAAGGTTTTAGAGTTCCAGCCATACCGGGATTTTAGAAGTAAATTTTTGATGCTCTGTATCTCAACTGCATATAATTTTTCTAACTTGACCCCATTAGAACTTTCAGTAGGCATGCTGAAAACCATATTTCTGCAAAATTTCAGCGGAGCTACATTTTCTTTATGCGAGTGTTGCAGGAATTTCAAATCACAGCCGACATAGGAAGGTGCAATCTCATGATGACAGATTGTAAGATAAAGGTAATAAAAAGGATCCTGAAAATAAGACAAAAAATCGCATAGAAAAATGTACTACATTTTAAAAGAGGATTGGTTCGCCAAAGGGAAATTCTCAAGATGAACTTTCTAGTACGTTTGAAGGATGACAGCGAAACGATGTGATTTCCATTAAATCTCTAACCATAATTAGAACATGTAAGCGGTTCACGTCCGTACTTCCTTATCTAAATCGGGTATCGTATTTTTCCTTTATTTTCAATCGAGTTTTTTTACCTAGGAATGAAAACCAGGCCCGATAAGTAAAAAAGGCTAAATCTTGCTTACATAATAAACCCAAAAACTGTGGTATTAGTATGGGAAAAATATGAAAATGCTACAATTTTACTATTGTTTGAGGAAAACCTTTTAACATGTTAAAAAAAAATATTGATTTATTTTCACTCTAGTTTAATTAGCTTTACAAACTGAGCATTTTGGCCTTTAATACCCTAAAAGGAAGACGCAGGGCAAATCACACATAATAATATTTATTCACATGAATACAGACCTAGGCACGACCTTTCAATAGCAAAGCATGTCACTTTCACCTCACACTCTCAAGATGGGCATTTAGTTCTCGAATAAGAATAGTAGAATAACTAAAATTAATCAAGTTATATGAGTTTTTTATTACACTTTAATAAAGTAATAAAGCGCCTCACAATATTGTGCTAAATTATTCCATTAGAAGTTAGCGTTACAATATTTATCTTCATCTTGAATTTGCCCTCTTAATCTCTAAAACTAATTTATAATAGCGAAAATTCAATTAACCTACCAAAGTTATTTTAAGTTCTTAGAACGGAAGCTGTTATACCCTAAAATACACGTTATATTGATAGAGCACAATAAATTAATCTTCAAGAAGGTAAATCTATTAACGGAATATATAAATTTATGTATGTTGGGATAATTATTTAGCATTTTTTTTAAAGACTAGCTAATGGTACCTAATTTGTTCCATATAAAGTATATCCATGAATTTATTTACGAGCAGTTGTTAAATTTTTAAATAAGCAAATTAAATAAAATTTAGTTTAACATGGAAAACATAAGCCTGCTTGCTTCTTTAGGAATGGCACTAGTAGCAGTAGTAGCATCTATTAGTAACAATAGTAATAAAAAAAAAGTTCATAAACCAAGAAGAGAGCTTGTGGCTTATCCCGAATTTCTCTCCAATTAACTTTATCACCTAAAACCCTCGTCGAACCTTTTGGGTCTAACTTTAAAAATTACGTGATGTCTTGGTTATATCGAATTTGTTGTACTTTAGCCTGCCCAGTGTCGTCCCCCTCTCTTTATAGCATTTTGTGTATGTGGGATTTTTCACAAGCGCCTAGAGACAGTCCAACGAAAATCGATTGCAAAGCTTCATGCGAGAAATGTGATATATTTTTTATAAAATATCGATATTTGGTATCGATCCGTATCATAAGAAATTATATCGATATAGATACAATGAGAAAGAAATAAAGAGGCAAACTATTATTTATTTTTTTAACTTATTATTAACTCTGATCGTAAAGAAAAATTTTTATTTGCAAAACTTTATTTTTTGATATATATATATATATAGATATATATATATATATATATATATATATATATATATATATATATATATATGAAGTAAAATGCGACCAATAAATGCAAACTTCGTTCCAACTATATCCTTTCTGTGTTAGAGGTTGCACAGTTTGAACACATTGCTAAGGAACACAATTTATCCTATTCCACCACCATCGATATGATGGCCTACCTGTACCACCATACCGAGAAGAAAGTCAAAACTTACCCTCTTGACTGACAGTCAAGTCAAGGCAGTTATAGGGTTAAAAATTTAGTGTTAATTCTTCTAACTGGACTTTTAAAAATACTTTTGAAAAGTGAATACACAAAAGAGTGAGTGATTATAATTGGTTTGTGATGTAATTAATTTTTGTTTAAAACAAAAATCTCTGTTCTTAATGCATCCGCCGAAACCGTCAGTTGAAAAAGATTCGAAAGAATCGAAACGTCCTGAAAAATAAAAATATATATATACAATAAGTATGACTACTTTATATATGTAGTTTCAATATAAAAATGAACCATATTCCCAAGAAAATAACCAACTAAAAATATATTTAATGGTTCAAGAAAAATTAATTCCTATACTATATCTATATCTATATATATATATATATATATATATATATATATATATATATATATATAAAATGATATGATTGGAACGAAGTTTGCATTTACTGATCGCAATTTACTTCATATATATATATATATATATATATATATATATATATATATATATATATATATATATATATATATATATATAGATATAGATACACTTTATTTCTGAAGATTTATTTCAAATCTTATTACACAAAAATATTTTTTTGAAATTTCTTCGCTAATACCATATTTTCGCATCAGCTGGCGTGAATGCTATATATCACATTCATAATATCTTTTTATCCTTAAAACTAAATATTATGATGCACTTTTACCTTTAATGGAATGACCAAAACGTTTGTTATAGTCAAAAAATGTAATAAAAGGTGAGAGTAATATTTTAGATAATGAAATGTCACAGTACAGAAGCTCGAAAACTGATTAAACATTATTATTACAAAGTACTTAATTATATTCACATTTTCTTTTTATCATTTTCGTCATTCTTAATATTTCCAACAACATTTATCTTTCAACTGTCTAAAATGTATTTTACAGTTCACAGTTTTATATCAGCTTTCACCACAAAATTTAAATCGAAGTTTCCATTGAATTTATTTATGTCTCTGCCTTAAAAAACTCATTTTGGTGCAAACATTCCCTTTATAGACATCAATAAACCTCTCAAGAACTTTGTCTCAAACAAATTTTAGAATCTCACCTGCAGAAACAAAACTACTCAAAATAATCATAACCAAAAATACATTTTATTCTACAAAAATAAATAGTATTTTTTATATTAATTATTGCTTCGTCAAGAATTTTAATAAATTTGTCATTCAAATATAGATGTTTTATTGTTCTGGGTATTCTTTCTACATGCATATAAGTGTTAAGGCCGCTCCTTACTCTGTAACAGTAAGCCCACTAGAAAATATTCAAAAATTCTATGCTGCACTTATGCTAATTCTTCCAACTTCTTTAAAAAGTATATAAAAAATGTGCTCTAAAGAATTCATTTTAAGATTTAACCTCTTTTCTTCTTAGATGTTTTAGTTTTACAAGCACCGTTAAATTAGCCGAGTTAACAAAATTAGTACAACATTCATTTCATGTATGTGTCCATTATATTATAAGCCTAACTTCTAAGTTTAGCACAAAAAAATCAATTGATCGACTACTACTTACATCAAAGGAGTTATCTATGAAACAATATGATAATTATTAATTATTACCAACATTGCACAGGTTACCGAACCTACAGCATCCACCAAATAATACAAAAGCACAAAGATGAAAGAATATCAATTTCAAAAAATTTCAAAATGTTGATTCAACAAACTGAGAACTGTTGACATCACGTGATCATCAGATCAGCTGTCAAATAAAGCACCCTGTATCTCCGAAGCTTTACAATCGATATTCATTGGTTATGTATTTAGACGTGTTTATATTTTTCAGTTTTTTTATTAAAGCTCTATGTTGAACTAGCTTGTTTTCGGTTACTAATACGTTAACCGATAGATTTTTCTTGCTCTTTATTATGATGTTCATATTTTTCTAAAACAAAATTCTAGTGAAAATTGAGCTTAAATTTTAGAGTGATTTTTCGGAAAACATATAATTTTTTTTGATAAAATTTACACTAATCTAAATTTTGAGTTTGAAAAATGACCACAACGCGTGACCGTACTTATTTGTTTCTATTCATTAAAAACGAAGAAACTTTGAAAGAAAGACTTGAGTTGAAAAAAACCGTCCCTGGTACACAATTGTCTCATTTTGTAAAAATATTTGGCCAAATTAAGTGCTTCCAGTTAACAGGATTTTAAAAATCTAAATCATCGTTTTTTTTAATCCCCAATTAAATAAGTCAAAACTTCTACCAAGAGATCTACCCCACCATCTCAAAAAATCAAAAAGCGAAAATTTATGCTAGATGATTTAATTTAGCACAATAAAGTTTATGTTTTTTTAAAATAATCGTATTATTAATACTAATAACTCCAAATTATAACAGATTGTACTCTTTAAGACAATTGAAAGCTCATAAGAAAAGTAAAATTTAATCGTCGTTATTGAATCCATCAGTTCCCACGTTTGAAAGACAGCGATAATGTTGAAGAGTTGTACTTTTAATTAGTTTAAATTATTATGAAACACTTTTTTAATTTTAATACTTTTTTCCCGTGTAATAGCGGGTCGCGAGGCAAACAAGGTCATGGCGAAAATGACTTTTATCGCATATGTAAGATGAACTAGTTTGGCACAATTATTCTAAGTAACTGTGCTGATTACGTCAGCCAACTAGAAAACAATCGAGAATTCATCAGCTTTGAGGTCAAGCAGGCGCGGATCCAAGGGGGGGGGGAGGTGGGGGCGATCGCCCCCCCCCCCCAAGAGCTTGGAGTTCAGGAAAATAGACCCGATTTTGCCTCTAATACTATAGTTTTTTCAAGAACTAGAGAGAGTAATAAATCATTTTTTACCTTTTTTTTTCATCGCAAACTATCTGTGTTCTTTATTCCGATGCCATTGGCAAAATCTGTTAGACACGTATATTTTTCAGGAATTGGTTAGAAATTTTATAATCAAAAATACCGATCTATAATAATGGACTATTTGGTTAGGATAACAATAGATATTTGGATGTGGTGTTAAAAAGGATTTTAATCCTTGTCATAGGCGTCGGAAAGAGGTTTATTTTATCACTAAGTATTTATAGCATAGAATATTATTTCGGTTAGAAACTTAAAATAAAAAGTTTTTATATTATTTTCTTTCTTATGATTTCTTAATAATTCACATACATTAGAAAATATAGATAATTTTGACATATTTAACACAAATTACTACAGTATTTTTATTATTTTTAATTTTGGCATAGAAACCGTTTTAGGTGCATTCAGACTAAAACGTAGCCTTTTTCTCTCAAAAAAATTCTCAGTTATAATTTAAATACTTACAAAATACCCATTATCAAAAATGCAAGAAGTTAAACACATAAAAAAATCAATTCGTCCATATAATATTAAAATTTTGTTGAAGCTATCGGTCATTTTATTATTAATTAAAAACATTTTTAGGATATTTGACGTTTCAGTTTATTTATTTCTTAAACCATCTGCAGAATTAAAATTGAACGTTAAAAACGGATTCAAATGTAATTAATTTTTATATGTTACAGAAAATTTAAATAATAAATTGTGTTTACGTTGGTAAACATTACGTATTTAATTTGTAATCAAAGTCAATGAAGCTATCTTCGCTCAAATTAAATATAATTGGTTCCTCTATCTCACCGATCATGAGATCGAATTTCCCCATTTTCTTTTATTCTTTTATTATCTGGATTTTTCCCAATTTTCTGCACTAACTTTATTCAAAAAAAAAATAAGTTCAGTTAAATTACTAATTTTGTAAGTTGTGTTATTTATAGCAACTCTACCTTGTACTTGAGAGAGATTTTCCTTCTTCAACGGACATTTTCCGGACGATCTATAAGAACCCCTCCACTCTTCAAGAGCTTGAAATTCAGAAAAATAGACCTGACCCATCCTGTCTTTTATATGAGAAATGGGAATGTTGCTGGTGTCTCCTCCCCCCCCCCCCCGGTCGACAACCGGCTTTCGCACTTTTATGATATCACCGCCCCCCCAAAGAGAGAGGCTGGATCCGCCCCTGAGGTCAAGTACCTTGCTTAAAAAATATTCTAACAAAATACGGAAAAACATTTTGAAAAAATCAACATAGCGAATAAAAAAGTTGCTGAACAATCTTAATTAAGTGATGTTTTCAGTATTTAAAGCAGAATAGGAAAAATGCCAAAGGCGTAAAAATTAGCTAGTCGTCATTATTTCATTTCCTTTAGATGAATCGCAATAGCAAGAGAAATGTTAATCGCTAGTTATTAGCGGCGACTTGGTTCACATGAATCTCGAAAAATATTTTTTCTTCAAGCGTTTTAAAGTTAGCGTAATAAAATATCGGCTATAAAGACTCGCCTGCGGTTCCCTCGAGGAACATTTTTTTTAATGATTTTTTTATTTTCATCTTAACTTATTAATGGTTGAGAAAACAACATAGTCTTTCTTGATAATTAAGTTTCTAAAACCAACAAACCGAACACCGAGTTTTTTTTATTTTAAACAAGAAATTTATGTGCGAATTCCGAATATCTAGAATAACTAATGGATCCAGTGACATATCTACCCGTAAAAACCCTATTCCTTTTCATTCTCGGTTGCAGACTTAGCATATCCTGCAGGTAGTCCTAAATAAAATTATCTTAGTGGAATCCAGTTTTATACCCAATTAAATGTAAAAATGTATACTGTATCTTTTTAGTTCGGTCCTTATCACATAGATGAAAAGTGACCACACGCGGGTACTATTTTCAAGTTGAGATATAGCAAGTGCTATATAGAGGCTTTTAATAACAATAATATTTGTTAAATACCTCGCGTACTTTCTTAGAAATTCTAGCATCATATTTTTTTTTCAAATATTAAACTTAAATCTCTTACTGATGTGGTATTTACTATTACAGTTTGAATATGAATACATTTTAGGAATAAAACTTCTACTGAACTCTATGCATTTGAATTTGTTTATATTGAGATTCATTCAATTATCCTCACGTTATATTTCAAGTCTAAGAAAGTTGTTTTGCAATAAATCTTATGCGTTGTGATGGTTGATAATTTTAAAAACTTGAAGATCATAAGCATATGGGAGAATGCCACTATGATGGAAAGGCTAAACTAAGTCATAGCTAAAAATATTAAAAAGTTATTGGGCAAGATGATATTTTTGATGAACACCAGTTGTCACATCAAACTCATTGGACTTGAAAGATTCCAACTTTACTTTCTGTTTACGATCAGAGAAATCTGACCGCAACCACTTCAAAAATAATATATTTACTCCATATTCAGTTTCTGACTCAAGATTTCAATTTCAGCACGATCAATATCTGTATATATTAACCCAATGGCGTATCTACTTTCAAATACAGAAAAAGTATTTTGTTCATAAATAAGGAGATTTGTTGTTCATAACCCTCTACAAACATTAAAATCATAAATAATGTCTTCAAAAACCTTTGGGAAATCCGACTTTAGTGTAACTGCTCGATAAATTTTAACATAATTTTTGAAACCTTTTTTATCTAAATAACTCTTCTCAATGACAGTGATAACTTGTTATAATAGAATTTCTCAAATCCTCGTTCTTTCTCATGTTTTATTGACATTATTTATGACTTTTTCAAAGCTTTAAACAATCTCCATGCCCCCGTGCTCCCCCCCCTAAATCTCTATCTAAAGGGTGTTTTTATAGAGATATAGAACTTTTAAATGGAATAAAACAAAGATGAATTTTTTAAATTGACATGAGTTATGTCACCCTCTTTCCATAGAACAATATATAAAACTGCGAACTAAGCATTACGCTGATTGTGCATAATTTCCTTTTATTATGATTTGTAATAATGTTTTACTTTTAGTCAGAGTTCAAGCCTAGTCAGAGTTGAACCTCAGTTGAAGTTAGACATTAATTATAATAGCGAAACTTGCTATTTTAAAAGTAAAGCATTAAAGTATTAAGTTGTAAAATAAAACAAATAAAGTTTGTTTTTAAAAAAGAATTGCCTGGAATTAATAAGTTAACTGGCGCAGTCGGTAGGATATTTTGATATTGATTTGCACCGAGCAAAATCAAGTTCGAGCATCGATTTGATCAACCATCAGACATAGTGATTCTCCTGAAGTGAAGTGTGTTAGTCTACAGAGCGGCTTCTCGAAAACCAGAAAACCCAATCAACTGAGGAATTTGATTATAAAATTATTTACAAAAAAGGCAAATTAAATACAAATGCCTACGCACTATCGCGAATAGAAATTCATACGAAAGATGCTTTTGACCTAGGTGAATATACTAATCAAGTTACTCAATATAGTAACGTAAACCCCGAGAACACAACCAACGGACAAGAAAAAGATAACATACAAAATAACGATGACAATATAGATCAGATTTCCACTCAGGCACAAGCCGATAACAAGTCGTTAGATAACCCCGACGTACAGGAAGACGATGACGCTACGATTCATTCAAATAACGAACAAAATCCCATTATAGGAATCCCCATAGCAGATATACCTGTAAATTACGGCGCAAACCAAATTCTAATCCAGGAAGTATTACATTCACCAGCAAAACCTAAAACTATAATTTTATTCGAGAAAAAACGTAGACTAAAAGTCCAAATCTCTAAAAACAATTTTGAACAAGATATTATCAATTTTATAAAAGAATTAATCGTCCCAGATAAACTCTATTATTTATATTTCGAAAATCCAGATACATATGAACCATTTTGCGAGGTATTAAGGAAAAATTTTAAATGGCCTTCTATAAAATTTAAGCGTTGTTTAACACAATTAATTGACGTTATTGACAAACAGGATATCCCTGAGATAATCAAAAATTCCCATGAAAGTAAAAGTAATCACAGAGGAATAGATGAAACGGAACAAAAAATTAAAAGTAAATATTACTGGCCAAATTTAAAAAGTTCAATTCAAACGTATATAAACGATTGTGAAATTTGTCAAATCAGTAAATACGCTCGAAACCCGGTTAAAATTCAAATGAACATAACACCCACTGCATCAAAACCATTCGAAATAATCCACCTTGATACATATACCTTAGAACAAACAAAATTTTTGACCATTATTGATAGTTTTTCCAAATACGCGCAGGCGTATCCGTTAAAATCTCTTACTTCTACGGAAATAGCAGATAACCTTTTATTTTATTTTTCACATCATAAAATTCCAAAACAAAAATAGTCGACAACGGAACGGAATTTAAAAACTCCGTAGTTACCGAATTCTTACAGTTACATAAAGTAAAAATTCATTTCTGTTCCCCCAATCATCCACAATCGAACGGATTGATTGAAAGATTACATTCTACCCTTTCGGAGCATATCCGATTACTCAATAACCAAGATTTCGCTAAAACACCTATTAATCAAAAAATGATATATGCGATTTTAGCATATAATAATTCCATTCATTCATCTACAAAACTGAAACCTATTGACATAATCAATGGACATATTACGGACGATAATCCATTCGACATAAATATCGAACAATTATTACTCACAGACTATATAAATGATCATAAGGAAAAAACGAAAATTCTATATTCCCAAATTAATGAAAAACTTATAAATCAGAAGAGTAACATTATTAGCAAAATTAATGAAACCAGAGAAGACCCTGAGATGTTTACACCAGAACAAAATGTATACGTAAAAAAACATATTAGGCAAAAAACGGCAGATAAATTTACAAAACCAACCAAGTTAGTTTCCGTGAACCAAGAACGCAAAACAGCAAAATCAAATTCTCATGAGAAAGTACATCTAAGTAATCTAAAACGTCCGCTGAGAAAACGATATAGTTTTAAATAAAACATGATCTTTTTATTTTTCAGAATTCTTCACTTAACATTCGGATATGAAGAAAAAATTACCGTGAGAAAACTAAACGACAATCCCGGTATAATTCCATTTAAATTAGGAACTGCGAAAGTGCAAGAATTTACATACACTTTAATACATTATTATGATCTTAATCCAATCATTTTAGAAATCAATAAGCTTTATATTAAGTCTAAAAATTTATCAGAAACAATAAGTTGCAATCCCGAATACTTATTCGACACTTCGAATTATTTTAAAATTTTAAAATTAATACAAGATAGGGTTGAAACAAAAATAATTGAAATAGTCCCTCATCCAAATAGAATCAAACGAGGTTTAGTTAATCTACTAGGATCAGTTTTCAAGGCTGTTACAGGAAACTTAGACTCCTCGGACGGAGAAAGATATGAAAAACTTATTACGGAACTGCAAAATAATCAAAATAAATTAAGCGCAAGTATTTTGAAAGAGAACTCAATATCTTTAAGTATTATTAAGAAATTAAATACTACTATTAAACAAATTAATCATAATGAAAAATTGTTGGAATCCAAATTAAATCAAATAAATTTGATAATGCAAAAAACTACTTACAGGGAGAACGCAAACTTAATCAAAGATACTTTAAATCAAATAATTAATGTGTACGAAATTATCGATTCTACTTTACAAGATATAGAAAATTCAATTGCGTTCGCAAAACTTCAGACTTTACATCCAAGTATAATAAAAACGGAAGATCTTTATTTTGAACTCTTAAAAGTACAAAAACAAGTTGGAATAAAACAAATGCCCTTACAAGTCACTTTGGAAAATACTTTAATTTTTGAAAAAATAATAAAATTAGATTGTTACATTTTAAATAATAAAATTACATATCTACTGCATATGCCAATTACATATCCCAATTTATTCGAATATTTTCATCTCTATTCTATCCCAATTTGGAGAAAGAGTCTGTTTAAGGTTATCATACCGCGAAATAAATTTCTTTTAAAAAATAAATTGCACTACGCATATCAAAGTCAAGGATGCGAAGACGTCAAAGCTCAAAACTACATCTGTGGAAAAATGGAACTTCAAGAAATCGACAAAAATAGCCCCTGTACAGTTCAACTTTTAGACTCCACAGCAAACATTTCCGCATGTCAGCAAATAGAAGTAAAAATCACTAAGCCAATAATTAAACAATTGGATATTGCCGACCATTGGATTCTTATTCTGCCAAAAGAAGAAATCGTCAAACTAAAATGTCAAAACCAAGAAGAAAGCCAAAAATTATTCGGCACGTACATGGTCCTAATACCAATAAATTGCCAAATAATTGTTGACCAGAAATCAATATTCAATAATAAATTAATATTGAGTAGTAGCCAACCAGTTCTGTTTCCTGATTTTAACGAAGAAATCAGCCTGTTGCCAACCCTCAACCTTAGTTTTCATTTACAAAAAGTCGAACTAGACGAACTCTTCGATCTTGAAAATAAAATTCAAGAAAACAACCCGCACTTATTCTTCAGCAATGTATCGAGTTTTCCCAGTGTATGGACAATTCTCATTTATGCATTGTTAGTCTTATGTATTGGTTTTTATTGTTATAAAAAACTATTGCCTTTAAAATATAAACGTTCAATGAAAAATACAGAAGAAACCAGCCCAGCCCTGGAGTTACAAGATGTTCAACTACCCCGATGACCGTGGAGTTGATTCTTCGAGGGGAGGAGTTATGTCACCCTCTTTCCATAGAACAATATATAAAACTGCGAACTAAGCATTACGCTGATTGTGCATAATTTCCTTTTATTATGATTTGTAATAATGTTTTACTTTTAGTCAGAGTTCAAGCCTAGTCAGAGTTGAACCTCAGTTGAAGTTAGACATTAATTATAATAGCGAAACTTGCTATTTTAAAAGTAAAGCATTAAAGTATTAAGTTGTAAAATAAAACAAATAAAGTTTGTTTTTAAAAAAGGATTGCCTGGAATTAATAAGTTAACTCATGTAATTTACTTTATTCGAAAGATAACCTTCTGGCATTATAAGTTAAATATGACTCCTGGCATATGACCGCCACGTTTCGGGCTTATCGGTATAGACTAGGGACTTCACATATCCCCACGGAAAATAGTCTAGCGGCGTTAAGTCGTACAATCACGGGTCCGAAACGTGAAACTATGCGGTTACCAAACGTTTCCTTCAATAAATCAATTGTGGCACGAGCTGTGTGACATGTTGCGCCGTCTTGTTGAAACCACAGCTCCTGCACATCATGGTTGTTCAATTGATGAACGAAAAATCCAGTAATCATGGCTCTATAGCGGTCACCATTGACTGTAAACTTCTGACCAGCATCGTTTTTAAAGAAGTACGGACCAATGATTCCACCAACCCATAAAGTACACCAAACAGTCAGTTTTTCTGGATGTAACGGTGTCTCAACATACACTTGAGGATTATCATCACTCCAAATACGGCAGTTTTGTTTATTGACGTATCCATTCAAACAAAAGTGAGCTTCATCGCTAAACAAAATTCGTTTATGAAAATTGGGATCAACGGCAATCTTGTTTTGGGCCCATTCACCGAATCTACGCCTTGCTAGGTGATCGTGTGGCTTCAATTCTTGCACGAGTTGGATTTTGTAAGCACGTAAACCAAGATTTTTCCGCAAAATCTTCCATAAAGTGAATGGACACATATCCAATTCCTGTGCACGATGGCGGATAGACTGATTCGGGTCTTCCTCTACGCTACGCTCTACAGCAGCAATGACTCTTCTGTACGCACTGTACGACGTCTCTGTGAATGCGTATTATCTTTTAGAGTAAACGTGGTGCGAAAACGTTCCATAGTTAATCGAATTAATTGCTCTGATGGACGATTATGTTGACCGTAAAATGGACGTAGTACGCGCTACGTATTTCGAACAGAACCATGATTTTCAAAATAAATTTGCACAATTTGGAAGCGTTGTTCAGGCGTCAGTTTATTCATGTTGAAATGCCAAACCAAACTAAACATAAATCACTTGACAGCTGACAAAATGGCCGCCAGTTAAAAAAGTGTTGCCAACTTAAAGTTCTATACCTCTATAAAAAACACCCTTTATATATATTTCTCAGTTATATCTCAAAATATTGAAAAAAGTTATTAGAAAAAGTTTTTTTAAATTTTTAGCCCATATGCAAAATTTCAATTGTATAAGATAATTTAAATATTTTGCCAATTTTTTGTAAATTGCGCCATTGTTGCAAAATAAGACTCGACGCAACCTTTACAAAACTTCGTAGTTTTGACAATGCTTCATATATTATATATATATATATATATATATATATATATATATATATATATATATATATATATATATATATATATATATATATATATATATATATATATATTTATGTATATACATATATATATATATATATATATATATATATATATATATATATATATATATATATATGAGAATTTTGCAGGGAGTTTGTGGGTGACTCGGTATAATTTAATATATTGGAAAAATTCGTAACAAAAAATCCAAGCGTTTCTTAAATAATGAATTTATTCCAGTCTTTAAGTTCTCATTGTATATATTTTTTTCTGTATTTGGACTTAAATAATTATAAACCTTTTTGAATTAGTTATGATACTCACAAAGACAGCACCTAATGTGGGAAAACTCCAACACAGACGCGTCCCATGGATTATGCAGACACATCACTGTTAGAAATAAGAGTGAGTGAGTGAGTGAGTAGTATTAATTAACGACACCCATAGGATTTTTTAGTGACGGGACCTACAGTTTAATGTGGGTTCCGAACTACGGTCTTCAACACTAAAACCAACCCCGAGTTTTCAATCTTTTTCAGTTTTCGTGTCTATTGACTATTGGAACTCTAACTTCTAATGCTCTGACAACTTTTTTAAATAAATTGCTGCAGACGATTATCAAACTCACGCTGGTCATAGTCGTCCCTCTCAGTCCTAGCACCTTAAACCGTTAGGGTAATCCTATGCCATAGAGATAAGAATTTATTAGAAATAACTGTCAACTCGATTTTAATAGAAACTCTTTACTAGGTATCTGTGCAAGTAGTTCCTTACTTTGTTACTCGTTGGATGATTGTTCTGAAATACCACATTAACAAAAAAGATTTTCTTCTATGTAAGAATTCTAAGAAAAATAAAAATCGATATATCTTGGTTTAAAAATGATTTTGAATGAATAAATTACTAAAATTGTCTTTTTTTCTTATAAAAATCATTCCAATTTTACTCTAATCCCCCTTATCGATCTTGATTCCTTTCAATCAAATCACCCATTTTCTTTTCCTAATCTTTTGGGATATTTCCAAGAGTATTAGGGGTATTAGGCTTTTAAATGGAATCATTTTCTTTAAAAAAAATATTTTGTGGAGGACGCAGGCTAATTTCATGTCGTTTTTATTTAGTACGTTAGCATAAGCCGACTGGAGGTAAAATTTTATGTGTCTGGAATTGCTCTTCCAGACGAGACAAACATTAAATAATCATTAAATTAAAATTGGCCATTCTAGAAGGTTTATTTCTGTTTTTGTTACCGCATTCTTTGTAATTATTTTTCGTTAATAACACAGTTATTTTTACTGATGGAAGGCCTCTCCAGAATTTCGTGGCAATACGACGGTAACAGTATATCTCGAGATAAACGAACAGTAACAAATATTTATCATCGGAAATGGTTTTATTGTTTGCATGCGTTTAATCCAATGCTAAATATATATATATATATATATATATATATATATATATATATATATATATATATATATATATATATATATATATGTTGTCTTTCGATTTCCAATCTACATTTTTCTCGGTCGTTCCATAGATCTTCTAGGTATAGATCTTTTTACCTAAGTCATCTACAATCGTGTGTTCTACCTTCATTATTTCCCTGATGCGCTCATTAATGATCTTTCTCTTCACGATTTTCTAGCTGCTCTTCTCCAGAAGTCCATTTCCATAGCTCTCAAGGTTAATGGATTTATTTCCTTCACAGGCCACACTTCACCTCCATATAGTATACCTCACCTACCCGCCCCTTGAAACCGGTTAGGACTTGCCCCGATTCGCTACCTGGGGATACGTCTTTTGAGGATCAGACTACCGAGAGGGGCCAAAAGGAATCATTAGATGCCAAATCAGGGTTGTATGATAATTCCAAGTTTGTGTGCTCAAACTGTCACTGGCCGATATGCAAAAGCTCGCATTTTCATGGTGGAGAATGATCCGGCTTATTCCGTTTGTTTTCTCAATTCACTGAAAATTTCTGGTACCACAAATGACTGTGTACCATTCAGAATTGACCGTTCTACGATTCTGTAAAGACACGGTTGCGATATATTTTTTGCGCGAGCAACGTTGGTTGGTTTTGGCTTATTACGAAAGACCTATACAGTCGACCGCTGTTTACTTTCGAGCTTATACGCATAGATTCATGACTCGGGATATGTCACCATCTTACTAAATCTTTTTTGAAGCACTTCAATCGTACTTTTTGAACATACATATGTATATATATATATATATATATATATATATATATATATATATATATATATATATATATATATATATATAATTTTTCTTTATTTTGTCTTCTTTTGGGTTTAGGTTCTATATTTAATAAATACACAAAACAATTGACGTTTCGCCCTTTATTCAAGGCATTTTCAAAATCCCTTCCTAAAAAAATATATAATTAAAATACATCACATAAAAAACATATTTACCATTTCGAAAAACAAATAAGACAATTAAAAACAAAACAGTGGTCAAAACTTTAAATTTTTTTAAAAATATTTAATTTTACCGGTACATACCTTGACATTTTGCTGTTCTGTTACTAAATAAAATTTAAATTTTACATCGTTTACTGAGGACACGTGGAATGCGAATGTGTTTTATTTTTTTAATATTTTTTATATTTTACAACGCATAAAAAACAAATAAGGTATATGTTTGGTTTTATGTTTAAGAGGATATTCCATTTTTGATTCTTATTTGACCGGATCGAATACTTAATATTTTTGTTTAAATTAGGGTTGCGTAAATGTGGCTCAAATTTCCCATATCTGTTCTGTCGTTAACAGTGTTTTTATCTTTTTTAATTTCAATCATTTCCTTTATCTGTAATTTTTGGTAATTCATATCTTTGTTTTTTATAATGGTACTGTTATAATCAAAAGTGTGTTTTTCGTCCTGTGTGTGTTTGTTTAACGCTGTTGAGGCGTTTTTTGTATATTTATGGCCATTTAATCTGTTCTTCAGTAATTAGCTCGTCATGCCTATATATTTTTTGAGACAATTTGTGCAAGGGATCGAATATATTATATTTAATTTATTCATTAGAGGAGTTTTACTTTTTAATTTTGTGAACAATGTATTTAATTTATTATGTGACCTGTGGCGTACGATAATATCATGCTTTTTTTTATTTTATATATATATATATATATATATATATATATATATATATATATATATATATATATATATATATATATATATATATATATATATATATATATATATATGTATATTATATTACAACCAATTTTGGACAACTTTTATGCGACTCGTCAAAGTAAAAAAAAAAGTGTCTTTGTTGTAAAGTTATTAATTGCTATTAAAATCTTAGTCCTTTCTCTGGATCAAATTTATTTTATATTACTTAACAACCTAGTAATATAGACCAAGCCACCAGTCAAATATTGACCACAAAATTATCTTAAATTTGCACTCTAGAACTATTAAACAAAAATGCATACAAAGCGCGAATTACTTTAGGAATCTAGTACACAAAGAAAAAGAAATATCAAGAAAAACAGCAACTAATAAATACAAAGCAATATGCCGACGTTAATTGGAACATATGCCCCCTATATACAGTAATTGCAGAAAGCCAGCACTTATAAAGCTTAAAACGGTGGTAAAACAACAGCTCTAAGTAGTCTGGCCTAAATTCATCGTCCATTCCATCCATTCAACTATTCTTTGAATTCACTAAATATCCAGTCTCTTACTGCAAGATTTCGTGGCCTGAGAACCAAGTTTGCAAAAAAATCTGAAACTTGGCGAATGATTGGGGAATATTGCTAATTGTTTATCCCAAGGCGCAAAATGTTGATTACTATTACTTTTTTTTGAGTGGAAATTTTGACCTCCACAAAGGTTCAATCTCTTCCTGAATGTCTAAACTTTTATATCTTGTTAGAGGTAAATGGAAAAATTAACTTTTAACCTCTTAAATATCGCTTTAAAAAAAAGGAGTGTTTTTCTATAAAGAAATAGAGCTCTTGCGCGCGAGAAAACTGAACTCGGTCAATTTCTGTGTTTTTTTTAATCTAGGGTAGCTCGAAAAATTATGAATATGGAATAACCCTTTTCTTAGAGCGATTTTTAAGGGGTTCAAAATTATTTTTTTCATTTGCCCCTAAGAAGATATGAACTTTAAGCCTTCCCGAGGAGATTAAGCCCTTGTGGAAGTCAAAATGTTCACCCAAAAAAAATTATAGCAATCAACATTCTGCATCTTAGAATAAACAAATAGCAATATCTTAGCAACAGATTATCCGATTTACTATTATAAAATATCATTTTTTTCAAAATAGCGTGTGCAATAAATAATCGAAATGTAAAAAAAAGGCCTAATTTAAAGGGTTTTTTGGCAATTTTGCAATAACGAATTGATAAAAATGATCGCACAAAATCTCAGATTGTAAGTTTTTAAAATCTCTACAACTTTTATTTGAAACTTTTTTTTCAAAATGGGTTCCTTGGCTTGTAGATTCAAAAAACCTGTTTTAGCCAACTTTGATCCCCTCCCTCTGGCCTCAACCCATTTTTTCTATTGCATTTTATGTAGGGTTTGTTCGTACACTGCCCCCAACACCCCTTGAATAGGTGTCCTCCATCTCGGAATTTACGTCAAAAACAGCACTAATTTTTACCTATGGCTTGGACTATAAAGCTTTATGAATGTTTGTACCTTAAACCAAAAAGAAATAATTACCTGTCATTATAATATATAAACAATCACGTCCTAAAACACAAACGAAGCACTACACTTCCAATCATTTAATCCTCCTAAGACAAAACCAATATAACAGGCTCGGTATTTTCCCCAAAAATATCAGTTTTTTCGGGTAACTGATAATTTTAATAAAACTTGACGGCTTGAAAGGCCTCATCCTGTCTCGGTTTAATTTGTGGCGTAAAGATATTTCTGAAAAAGAAAGTTTATAAAGTAACTTAGGCAGATCATTTTTTATTGGTAGTTGAAGAAGTTTCGGATCAGGCCAAGGAAAAACATTAAAATTGCTAACAACCTCCATTTCACAAATATTTACCATTTGTCACAGGTACGTGATGTCTCTAAAGACACTCTCATTAAAATTCTTTACTGATTATTCCACTTTTTATTTGTGATTTATATACTTTTTCTCATTTTTTTTCTTTATAAAATCCTAGTCGATTTTTAAGATATATAAAATCCCAAATAGTCAGCCGTAACTCACTATTCTGGAATTACGTGGTCACCCAAGGCGTTCTTGACACGTTTAGGTTTAGTTCAGTGTATAATAGTTTTAAGTTGCCAGTTCTCTCGGATAAGACCGATTTATCTCAAACTTTTGACAGTAAGTAGGGAATGGCCCAAGCATCAAAAGTAATATTGTGTAGAAATCCGCTTTTACTCTGGAGATAAATACCACCCCTTCTCGTGGAGGGAAATTAGTACACTCGAAATAACCACAGAAAAAAATAGAAAGATAAATTCTAAGAAAAAAATGTTCTATGAAGTTTTTTCCATAAATCAATATTTTTTGAATTATTAGCGATTGAAAATGTTGATTTTTCATCTAAAAAATGCTTGTTTTAGAACGATCTTGGTTATTAACAATGTTTTAGAAGTTTAACCGGTTTAGAATACCTAGATTTCAAAAAAATGTTTCCATTTTGACAATAATAATCCAAAAATTTAGGTTTTTCTTGAAAAAAATTTTGCTTCTTTGTTTTTTTTTTCTATAGGACATAAATTTCCTGAGATAACACCGTTTTAAATTCTAATAATAATCTCAAAAACGAAGACCTCAAAGTGGTTCAATGTAATAAATTGTTTTGCAGTTGTTGCAAAATGCGTTTTTAAACGATGCAGTACACCGGATGAGCCATTTCCATAAAAATAGTTCAGATAAAAATTCTCAAGGACAAAGGGGGTTATTTATTTGTACTAATGGTCTTGACCTCGGGCTCAATTTTCGAAGTCATTTAAAGGTCAATGTGTTTTTTTTACAAAAATAAAATGCGATGAAAATTTTTTATCCAACAGTATGAATGACATAAGGGATAATATCACATCTAGAGGCCATTTAAAGGTCAAATCTCTTCATTACTTGAATAATTCGGAAACTAAAAGCGATGGAGAAAAACTTATTCTACAAGAGTTTTTGGAAATTAAATTTGACCTTGACCTTGCCCTTGAATGTCATATCAAAGTCGTGGCAACTTTTTAAACCGGATACCATAATTTTGACCCCGAAAATGGAGATCGCGAAATATTTTACGATCGGATATGACCTTGATAATGAATTCGAATGTCATCTCAAAGTCAAATATTAAAAATTCTCGAAATGGCAGGATATTGGGGATTGTTCAAGACTTAGGGGAAAATTAGAATCCTGGGGGTTTGAATGAGAGTAAAAAATTTTTCCTTTGGAAATGACCTTTAATGACCCTCTTGAACCTTGCGGATCATTCTCAACGTGAAACTGCGAAAAATTCGCTAAACTAGTACAGCTTGAAGAATTTAAACGATAAGAGAAAATGAATAAGAACGTCTTGATTCAGCTGAAAATTGTTGTTTCCGGGAATAACAAATGTTGAAGATGCTTTCAACAAGTAGATAAAATGTACCTTGTGATAAATTTTCAGGATCAGTGCAGGTCGAGCTCGTTTTCTTTTAACGGGATCCCCTATTTTTGACATTGCGTTCGAAAAGAATAGGACATTTCACGTAAGAAATGGTATTTTAAAATTTGTTATACACGCACAAGTTTTAACGACCTTGACAAATTTAACATTCAAGCCTACTTTCAAGGACATTGAAGTTCGAGGTCATTTTTGTTAAATAAGGAAATTGCAAAAATTATTTATTTTTCCTTATCGTTTGAGTTCTTCCAAATGTCCCAGTCTGGCTGATTTTTCACAGTTTCACATTGTGGACAATCCGCAAGGTTCAAGAGGGGGTCACTAAAGTTCATTTCCAAAGAAAAAATTTTTAAATTACTTCCAAACCCCCCAGTACTCTAATTTTTCCCTAAGCCTTGAACAATCTCCAAGATCCTTCCATTTGAGATTTTTTGATATTTAACTTTGAAATAGCCTTGACCTTGGCACTCCAAGTCACTTCAAGGTCATATCTGATCATGCAATATTCCGCTATCTCCATTTTCAGGGTCAAAAGTATGAGGTCCCATTTAAAAAGTTAACATTACCTTGATGTGACGTTCAACTTCAAGGTCAAGGTTAAATTTAAAGTCACCTTACAAGGTTTGATTTCCAGAATCTTTTGTAGAAAAAGTTTTTCTCGGTCACTTTTAGTTTCCGAATTATTGGTTTGTGGGGATATTTGACCTTCAAATGACCTCTAGATGTTATGTTAGTCGTTATGTTATTCATACCATTGGATACAAAATTTTCATTTCCGCAATAAAAAATTGTCCTTTGCAATTTTTATCTGAACCATTTTTTGGTAAATGGAGTATTTTAAAAGATATTTGGATCTATAGATTAAAATTGCTCACCCAGTATATTATAACGTACACACAAATATTATTTTTCCCCTTTGCTCATTTCATAATTTTGAACTTTTTGATTCTAAGTAACGTGACGGAATTTTACTTCATTATAAATACATCATTAAAACATTTCAAGCTGATCAGAACTATTTTTTGGTCAATTTCGTCATAAGGGGTTGTTTGTAAGAATTGAAACCATATAATAAATCAAATTATATTATAAACAATAACGAGATTCCAATCCATTATAAATACACCACTAAAACAATTGAATCTGTACACAACTATTTTTCTTTATTTTCTCATAAAGGGTAGTTTTTAAGAGTTGAACCGTTGTAACACATGATAAATTATATTCCAGAACGTGAATACATCTTCTAAGATGATTTTAATCTATGTAACGTTTAAATCGTTGGTTTTTACATTTTGTGTCGGAAGGGGTAGTTTTCACCCAAAAAAAAAAACAAAAAGCGCACATCAGGAATGTATAACTCTTGAAGAGAGGAATAAAGTCAGCTTAATTACTAACTTTCGTCAAAGTCGGTTTTATCCGAAAGAATTCTCAGATAATACTGCACGTGAACTCCGTAACCCTATAGCATAAAAGAAATAAAGAAGAAAGAAAATTTCTTTCTATCAACATAACTTACTTTCTATGATATTTTCTTTAAAACTTCGGGCTAGTTCGCGTAGAAATAACTACAAACTACCATCTCTAAAAACATTTATCTTTTCTAGGGACTTTATAATTTAAAAAGAAACTAAACATATTTACTTTGTAATTTTTGAGGTTGACTAAAAATTTTTATTGTGAAATCTCCAATATTATATTTTAAAATATTTAACTTTTGATTTTTTTTTAAAATAAATTACCTAATAGAAAATATGGATCCGATATTTATGTTTTTTGTACAAAACACTGAAGATTAGAGGGATATTTTGTGGGCTCAACAGTCATTTAGCAGAACCCTGTCAGAAGTTTGTGCAGCCCAGTAACACAGGATTAAATACTTTTTAAATTGTATATATAATATATATATATATATATATATATATATATATATATATATATATATATATATATATATATATATATATATATATATATATATATATATATATTTTTAATAAAGCTCTGATAATTTATTATTGTTCTAATTCTTAAAGTTAATAAATAAACTGAAATAAAAATAGTTATTGCTATTTTCATTTTTTTATATAATGTGTAAGTCTATACTTTTAACTAAATAAAATATAAAAACACATTTATAAACATATATATTTCATTCTTAGAAAAAAATATATCTCACATTCGACATAACCACAAATTCAAGCAAACGTAAATCAGGAAAAAATGAGACAAACTTATGCAGCATTTAAATTGTTTTGAGAGAGATAAAAGAACAGCAACAAGCCAAAGACTCTTTCTATTTCTATAGCACGATTGCTTATTCGGACCTATCCGACGGTTGCCGAATGTCCTTATAGAGTATATTTTGAATGATTTTCCATAATAGAAAGAAATAGCAACGAAATTTCTTTTCTATACTATTACGGAGTTCGCCTTCTCTATTTTTATTGTCGTATACTGGACTTATTATAGAGGGGTAGAATTATACAATCAAAAAGATACGCATTAATTTTCAATTGCATTGCATATCATTACTTGTTTTAAAATTTTACTAGATTATTACTTAAAGTAAGGCAATAGGGAAAACATAAATGTGCCTATTTAAAGCATGATTTCAAGTTAAATTTAGCTTTATCATTATTGATCTAAATTTATTACAGAAATTTTCTTTCGTGCATTTTCTACGTCAGTTTTTACCAAAAGCATATTTTTGATATTAATTAAAGTCAGTTCTTTTATAAAATTAATTCGAAAACTTTTTGAAGAAGCTATTAATACTGATTAAGGAAAATGAGGAAAAGAAATAGCGCTCATTCAATTCTTATGCAAGTTTTCTCGGCTTCGATAAATAAAGGGTGTCTCAGAATGTTTTTCGTTTTTGTTTTGACCGTTACGCGCCAAATACCGATAGCAGGGAGAGAGGAGTAGTCTTAAATGCTGGATTGGCTTTTAGCAGCGATGAAAAATTTCACGTGACCAAAGTGCGAGCCTTTATTAAAACATCGATTCCTACACTATTGTTCGCCATCTGTACAGGACACATTTCAATTTAACGACCATAAGAAATGTGCCAAATATGAATTTGATAAAACTTGGATACGCAAGTTTAAAGAAACCGGAAACACAATGCCAGATAAATCATCTGGACAGGAAAGCACATTTAGAAACGATCCATTGCAGTCTCTATGGCTCCGCACAGCTTCTATAAATTTGCACAGATATACGGTTCATCGCATTATTCGTAAAGATTTAACATTTTCACCCTTACAAAATTGTAATTATGCAGGAAATGAACCCCGATGATCCACTTAAACGAATTCTGCAAGACAATGAAAAACCGCTTTAGGAATTTCAATAACATATGATTCTCTGATGATTTGAACGTCCACATCAACGGCCACGTGAACAAAGAATTGCAGATATTGGGGTCCTGACAATCCGCTGGAACTGCATCAGAAACCTCTACACTCGTCTAAGATTGTTTTTTGAGCTCCCAAGGAATAATCGGTCCATACTTTTTTGAAGATAACCGTGATCTCACTCAGACTGTTAATTCAGATCGTTATTGTCATATGAACCGGACTTTCTTGGCTCCAAAAGTGCAAAACTAAATTGATTACAACTGGAGTACATTTCTCCAACAAAATGGAGCAACTTTCCATGTAAAGAATGATTCTTTGGCAGTTCTTCAAGGTTTATTCCCTGAAAGAGTGATAAGTCACCAAGGGGATATCAACTGGACACCGCGGGGTCCAAATTTAACACTTGTTGATTCTTTTCTGTTGAGCTACTTAAAGAGTAAGATTTTCAACCCGTTAACAGCTAACTTAAATGTTCTAACGCATTGCATCATAGACAAAATCCATGCGATTCCAAGTGCGATGCTCCAGTGAGTAATTGAAAATTTCAGTTTGAAGCTAAACGGTTGTGAAGAGGCCGATTGTGCGCATTTAAGGACGGTTCTTTTTCATAAATAAAAATCCAAAAACTATTCTATAATTTACCAGCAATTAAATAAGCCTGAATCAATTCTGATGTTTAATTTTTTAAAAATCAAAAATGAAAAATATTCTGAGACACCCTTTACTTGCAAATCACTTAAATTTAAAGCCATAAAAACTTCTTAAATTAAAACAATACCCACCGGTGCAATATCCAGTGAATTATATTACCCAGTCTGAACCTAAAAGAATTACCTTAGTTTTTGAATAGGAAAAAATGTGCATCCCGTCACTTTTTCGACTTACTTAAATCGTTATTGATGATGCTTTCAACTTCTAGAATGCCACAGCATGGTCGCATCATCAGCAGCGATAATAAATGAACCAAAAATGTCTAGAGTTAGTAAATCATTTATATATACTGCAGAAAATGAATTAAGGATTATCTTTAATTTTATGATATTTTGCTTTAAATCGCAAAAGGCAAAAACCAGATTTTATAAAAAGAAATGTGTTATTGATATAATAAAATAAACATTTTCAGCTCAGACTATCTTTACAGCCAACAGTAAATAAATAATAATAATAAATTTCGCTGAATTATCATATTCAGTGTTATTTTTATATTCACCCCTAAGCTACTCTAAGGAAATTTTAAATTTTGAAGGCGTTAGCTACAAAGAAAAAAGGATGCAAAAAAGTTATCTCAATATTTTTAAAGTTCACTTAAGGATGATAGAACTTAGCAATGTTGCTAACCGTATGGTAATTACCGGATATGTACGGTAATTTTAGTCATTGTACGGTATACGAACTAAACCCATTACTCTTCCGTTAGGGAACGATAATTTCGTCAATTTAAGACTTTCATTAATAAAAAAGCTTCCGAAAATCAAAATGACATATCTAGTCAAATTGACTTGACCTTTTTTAGGACGCTTTTCAAAGAAAGTTTTTTAAACTTGACTTTGTTAAAAAGTCGGACCGAATTGGTGTAAAAGAAACAAATAGAAAATAACCACATAACATCAAATTTTAAGCTCAGTGATAGGATGAATTAAAGCAAAAAAAAACAGCTTAAAATATGGAAACAAAAAAAGAGGTAAGTTTTAAATCTTTATTTTTTTAATTCAATCAGTTCCATTATCTAAAATTTACAGACGAGGTGCGCAAACTAAGTTATAAGACTGGCAACGTAGAGCTCGATATGGCTTGGAAGAGCAACAAATGTACGTGTGATACGCTTTCAGTGCTGGTTTGAACTCGCTAGAGTCATTTGGTTGTCTATAGCGATTTCTTCGCAAAACTTCAGCTAAGCGACGAAGACAGTGTTTTGTCAAAAGCCCAGATTTTCCGATAATTTAAAGCATTGTCAGAAAAAAGAGATTCGATTGACGATAAACCACGCAGTGGAAGGCCTTCATCTTCAAGAACCGATGAAAATATGACCAAAATTGATCTTGTGTGTTGAGATCATCGATTGATAGTCAGAATGATCGGAGAAGCAACGAATTTGACTGACACCCCCCGTTCAATAGATTTTAAATTGGGGATAAGAAAAATCTACGTAAAAATATCTCCAAAAAACTTTCGCAGGACCAAAAGAACATTTGGACAGATAGGTGCTTTGACTTTTTGGAATCAATTAAAAATTATCCCATTTTTTTGGAACGTGTCATTACTAGTGACGTGTCTTAGGTATTTGAATACGACCCGGAAATCAAGCGCCAGAGAATGGAAAGACCCATTTCAACCTCTCAAAGTCCCAAAAAAAGCAAGAATAAGCAAGTCGAAGAATAAATGTATGCTAATTTGCTTTTTTGATAGCCAATTCATTCACAAGTAGTTTGTACCTTAAGGCTAAACGGTTTATCAACACTTTTACTGAAAGGTTCCTGAAAAACTTCGAAAAAATAGTCATGTGTGTGAGATCAAGCAGCAAGAAAAACTGAGTATTGTCACAGCAATTTCAGTGAACGAATTTTTACCAGTAAAAATATTGTAGTCTTCTCAGCTACCTTATTCACTTAATTTGAGTCCTTGTGACTTTTTTTCTCTTCCCGAGATTGAAACATTACCTCAAGAGACGTCATTTTGGCACATTCGAAAACATTCAGATGGATATAACCGACTAATTGAAGGCTATTTCAGTATCCAAGTTCCAACACTACTATGAGGATTGGAGGAACCATGTCCAGCACTGTGTCCCTTTCCAAGGATGTTTTTTTTTTCAAGGAGACCCTATTGAATTGTAATTTTATTCAAATAAAAAAGTTTTAAAAAATCTCATTATTTCGTTTACACACCTTATTGAACTGGACTCAGCTTCACTCTAGACGAAAGATATGCTAGTACGGTAATTTTGTGTCATATATGATGATTTTTGTAATCCCGGCACGATAATCTTAAAAAGTTTAGCAACACTGGGACTCAGATCTACATACTCATCAAGAGCTCATAACCAACATTGTACAAGTCGTCTAGCGTAGTGTCACGAATATACATATTAGACAGAATTGAAATGGCAAGGACTATAGTTCTTAGATGAGTCTCATTTCTAAATATGTGGTCCTGATGAGCGAGAGACTTGTCATGATAGAGGAGGATTGATCATTGTGTGTTAGCATTGGTTTTAATGAAAGCATAGAACTTGTTATAATTCATATTAGAAATTCTCATTTATTGACCTATGCTCAAAATTATGGCGAATAGTTCATTTTTCAGCAGAATAATGTCCGCCTTCAAGTCACCACAGAAGTCCGAACACATATTAGTTAACAAGCCTGACTTAAATTCCCAGAACACCTAAAGGATTCTTTAAGAATAGATTATTAAGCAATAATTAGAAATTTAATAAACAAGTGATGTCAGGAGGAAATACGGACAATAGGGAAACATGCCCGTTACTAAAAGATGATTTAATGTTCGAAAAAATATAACACTATGTAATTTTATTTAACTATATTTTCAGGAATTTAAATAGCATTAATTAAAAGTTATTGTTTTAATAACTATTTATATTCTTTGCTTTTTTTATGAGAGTGAGAATAATATATTTTAGTTATAAATAAAATTACCACCATAAATATTCTATTGTTAGATGTTTAAAGGATTTCTAATTATTTCGCATATTATATAATAAAATAAGTAATGATCCAAGTATAGACCATTATGACACTCCAGAAGCAGTTCGAAAATTTTCTATTTAACACTAAAATGTTTCCAAATTATTAAATTACACTGTCACTATGTGTAAAATTTTGTATTACATTATTTAAGGATTTTTTCTCCATAATAAAAGTATCTTTTTTAATCATTATAAATATATTAAAAATTTATATGTGATATAATTTTGACGATGTTATATTTTTTAATATAAAACATCATTCTTTAGCTGTAAAATATCAACTTCCTTGGCTTTCTAAATATTTTCGTCGACATCCGTCGAGTTTATGAAAATATTTACTCTGAAATAAAAAATTAAACTTTTTGGATATTATATTATACGAGTATGTCTTATTTTGAACATACATTTTATAGAAATGACAAATAAACAAATTTAGTAAAGAACTTAGTAGGTAGAAAAACTGTCTTGTCTAGCTTTGTAAATATTTTAGCGCCGTTTATATAATTTTGATGGTTAAAAAAGGCAATGCCATAAATTCGAGGGTATATGGATTTTGTCAGCCATTCATCAAATCAATTTGGGTAAATACTATTATACTGGTTTAAAATATTAGACCACAGTAGATTATTTGTTTTCTCTTTTGAAGATCATCTAATACCTGCTAAGACTCATTAGATCTTCATTTCAATGCAGATTTAAACAACAATAAATTTGTTTGGTTGTTTGTTAATATTCCACACAAATATTTTTGTTTAATTTTGATTAACACTTATGCTGAACAAGTTGAATCTCTACTTCAAATAAAAATGGTCTGTGAATTAAAAAGTGGTAAAGTAAAAAATATTGACTATGATGATTCCAAAAGTGACAAAAAGCTTTTCAAGGTTTGATAGTTGACTAAATTATATTCAGAATCAGGATTTTTCATGATGATGAAATTTAATTTTAGAATTTGCAATATTATTAAACATTAATTTCTTTTTTTTCCTCTTTTAGACAATTTTTTTTTAAATTTCCATTTTTACCTAACACGAACAATTAATAATAAATTATATATCAAATTTATTAGTAATTAAATACAACGAATACTAATAAATCAATAATTCTATATTCTACTGATACTAGCCCGATGCCAAAGCACTGGAATGTGTCATCCGTGGCTCCCAGAAGCTACTCAATATGGAAATAATATTATTTATAGTTTTGTAACTACGTTGGTAAGATGTTTCCTGAACGATAATGTTCTATCCAGTGTGATTTCAAAATATTTCGCAACTTATTTTGCCGCTTTAGCTCCATTATCCTGGACGTTAAGTTTAGCATTTGCTATTCCATTGTTCTAGTGAAAGCATGATGCTTCTGTTTTAGATACGTTAGATTTGAAAGACTAGTTCATAAAGTAGTGGCTCATGAACATCAAATCTTCACTTAGGTCGTCCTTTGTCTCAGGCGCCATGTCGTTAGCATAATGATACTTTAACTCGTTTCTGAAAAATCGAACACGTATAATTTAAATAGCAACGGGGCGAGCATTGATTCATAGGGGAGACCGTTATTCAAGGTTCATTTTCTGCTAGTTCGTTCATTCATATGTACTCAAAAAGTGCGGTTACTTGCTTGCTTTCAATAAGTCTGGTTGTTATTTGAGACTTGGTGGTTTTTAGGAATGTGTATGTGAGGCCTTGTCCTCAGACTGTAATATATGCTGCTGTAAGGTCTATACACTAATGTTCTATTCGGTTTTTGGAAACCGGCTTTTATTAACGTTGTCAAAGGGAGAACTTGGTCGCAGCAGCTTCGATTCTTCCAGAAACTTGCTTGTTTCACTGTAATGTGCTCTATTTCTGTACAGATAATGCGATTGTAGAGATTGTTTTTCCAGCAGCTTGTAACATGAACTGAGAAAGGCTATTTGGCTTGTAGCTTTAGATTTATCTCTATACTTTAAGGAGTGCTAGTATCCTCGATTCTTTTAGTTCCATGGAAGGTTGCTGCTAAGAAGGATTTTTGAGTAGAACCTAGCTAGCCAGTTTTTGGGATTCCATCATCCAAGAACCTTTCTAGGTTTCATATATTTTATTGAGACAGATATCTCCTTTACTGAATAGGAATTTTAAAGGTTTGGTTTTTGGGCATTTTTCCTGTTTAGCTGTCAGTTCTTTTTTAATCAGTGTTGTATATTTTTATTCATTAGGTGCTCTAGATATCGAAACGATATGATTTGTTCCCCGATTTGGAATTACTGCTAATTTGACTCGTATCGGTGAGGTAGTCGACCTCCGTTTTCTTAGGAGACTTTAGGTCTTTCTACTGGAATGTTTAAAGTTTGACATATCCCTGTAATTTTTTTTTATCAATCTAAGTATATTTCACATATTTTTCAAAAATTATGAATAAAACAAATAAAGCGTTTTTCTACGAACTCATTAAAATAGTAGATTTATGGATATCTAAGAAACTAATGTTTTTTTTTTCAAATTTCGATAATTTGTAATACTCTATTTAATATTTTCCACTTGATCTTTGAAATGTGGATAGACATGGATGATTACATTCAGAAATGGATATGAAACACTGACGATGATGATGATGGGTAATTTTTGGGATTTTTTAGAAGACATTTCTAAACAAGATTATTTAAAAGTATAAAGTCTGCTCAATATTAATGCTCCTCCACACAGATTGAAACCCAAATAGCTTCCCTATTGTAATGAATGTATCAGGAGAACTTGTTCGTGTCTATTTACTCTGTTCAATATTAGCTAAAAAAAAGATGCTGTTTTTAAAATTATACTGTATCATATATCTTAATTTTTACGAATTACAGTAATATTAAAAATAACGGAAAATTTTAATAAAAAGTAAATAAATTTTTTGAGACATAATATTAATTCTTTAGACAATCTTAATATAGCCTAAAACGTAATCCAGGCAAAATTTATTTGTACAGACTTTAAATTACATTCTTAAGTAAGGAAACCAAAGTTTTGTTTCGGAATAAATTACAGCTTCCCGATGAATTCAATATCTTTAAGGTTAAGAGAAAATGCGATATAATTTTGAAGTGTTTTCTTGCCAATAAATTTCTCTAAATTAGTTCTGGAGCTCTAAATTTTGGGGCGTATGATGTTTAAGAATTGAAAATTTAATTTGGAACACAAACTCTAAAGAGTAGACTTTACAGCAAATTTTCAGTACACGCACCTTAGATTATGGAGTAGTAAAAAGCCCGAGCGTCGCTCGGTGAAAGCCAACGTTACATTAGATGACAGACTAAAATGTCCATTAAATTGAGTTTACAGAATATACTAAAGTTTACAGGGATGAAAGGAGGTGTATCCTTAAAATCACTAAGAAGATACTCGTCATAATAAAATAGCTTCAAAGGCTAGAGCTAGATAAGATGGTCAAATCTGCCTCCAAGCGCTTCACTACGGTCAGTATCGCGTTCGATAACCAATGTCAAAAGATGCCTTTACGCAAATTTTCAGTCTCCCATAGGCCTTATAATAGTCTAAAGAGATTATGTTCACTTTTTTCGACTTTCTTTTTTTACGGGCGCAATTTTGCATCAAAAAATCTGAAAAATTTTCTAGTGGAGTATTTTTTGGTTGCAAACAAAACCCAAGAAAAATTTTTTATGTTTTAAACCCTTTTTTAGGTTAGCTTCAAAATTTTTGGCCAACTTAAAAATAACGACTCAGCTCATAGAATAACGATTTTTTTAGTGGAACACCCTCAAAAATTCAAAAAACCTTTTTTTTGACATTTTTATCAATTATTTGGGACATAACCTCAAATATATATAGCCAAATATATGCCAATATGCATAGTAATTCTCTAGGGCTTATTTCCACGGGAAAACGCTCTTCCAGATTTCAGATTTACGTCACCAAGAGTTGCAACGCGCTTTAAAAAACTTCAAGTATAGGGAAAAAATGTAGAATTTTAACATTTTTTGGCCAACATAGGTAAAAAAAATCATCGACAAAAGTCCAAAAAATAGACTTGAGTTTAATCTAGAATAAGGCTTATTAAAATCATTTTATAATGATTGTAAGATTGCAATGCTGCTGTTTTTAGTAGTTTTTAAGAAGTAGTAGTAGTAGTAATAGTAGTAAAAGTAGTCAGTTTTGTTCACACTGTCTTGTTTGAAACTTACCAAATAACAAATCAACTTGAGGCATTATTGTGTTAAATAAGTTTAACCATGAAAGGAAACTCTTGCTATTGAGAATTTTGACATCCTGATGACTGGTTCGTGGTACCAACGTTTCTAATGTCATCTAAGATTTTTTTCATTGCCTCTAGAATGCTCTCTTTGTATTCGAATATGGTACAAACAACTCTAGAATTAATATATCATCTTGTTGGGGCCGAATGAGGTAAGTGTTTATTAACAATTTGATCTAGTACTGGAGTTCTTTGTGAACTATTTGAAAAAAAAAGAACAAATCTCTTGTAAATTGGAAAACAATATGAGGACATTTTTATTGACGAATGCATTGTTTAACATTACCAAATTTAATTGATGTGCATAAGAATGCACGTAAGTAGTATGTTCATAGGTTTTTTTTATAATTATTTGTACCTCATTCGACGAGCCGCTCATGACTGATGGACCATTATATGTTTGCGAAATGAGTTTCTTTTATTACCTTTCACGTGCTTTTCAAGTTCTTTAAGTACAACAGAAGACAAAGTTTTCACGCCAAAAGGCACTAAAAATCCCTAAATCGCTCAGTCGGCTTGCCCCGTACAATGTATCTAAAGACAATTGCCATTTGAAAGACATTTGATACTTCACTAATATAGACAAATAATCAGCTTCTTTTATTTCTTTAGAAATTTCCTCCTGACATACAATAAACATGGCTTGTAAAATTTTATCTTGAATGGTTTTTGACGTACCTTTAAATACCGATGCTGTTTCCAAATGTTGTTTCAGAGCACCGTCTAGGATTAGAGGAAGACGTAGACTCATCATGTCCTCTTAAAGCGAGTTCAAAAGCTCCACAAAAACGCACACATTTTCAGTTAAAGAACGAGATGTTTTTGGTTGAAACTTCGAGCCTATACCACTGGAAACTGTATTCAGAACTTTGCGCGAGTTACATGAAAAAGAGAATGCAAATAGCAGTACATGCTATCTCTCTCGCTCCGAACGTATGGTGATGAGCAAAGAATCGAAACTAAATTTTCGGAGTGAAAGAGATAGCATGTACTGCAATTTGCTTTCTCTTTCGTTCGTTCTACTAGTAATGAGCGCAGAATACTCAACATTGATTCCAGTAGTACATGCTTAAAAGCTTGAAATAAATCAATCGATCACTCGACCTTATTTTATGTTAATTATAACTCAAGACATTTGATAAAATTATGAGAAAAAATGATCTTCAACTTCCTTTTTATTTATATAGAATATAGGCAACCACATAAATATTAGAAGTGATGCGACGTATACTAAAATAGCCAAGCTGTTCACTAAATTACCGGTACTACTCTTACAGAATTTATTAAGGTTGACTCTCTACCTGTTAGATAGGCAACTCCATATACGTTCCAATGGATTAGCTTGTATTGCATTAAGATTGCAAATCAGCAAAGCGATAACGTTTCCACGCGTAATACTCTAAGACAGACAAATTATTCTTGATATTTAGGCGAAGTTAATTAAATTATTTTAATAATTGACTGCTGTTCGCGTATAATCTAGGTAATAAACTGATTTAAATTTAATCATTAAATTATCCGTAAAAAATAAAAAAAATATTTGTACTTATTATATTAGTATGTTTTATTTTAATTTACAGTTTTTTTTTGGGTTGTACAAACCTGCAAACCTAAGGAAAAGCCGTTGCTGTCATTAATTCTAAAATAAATCAGAAATTAGTAGAAAGAAAATGCATTACCGTTTATATTAAAGCTCATCTTTAAAAGGGTGTTCGTATTTCCAAAGTGAGAACTTTCAAAAGGGACATTCTGGTAGTTTCGATAGCACAAATTAAACATAAATCGAAAAATCTAGAATATGACATTTTTCCAACTCTCCTTTCATGAACTATGATGTGAAGGAAGTATATTCACAGTAAAGTAGCGTTTTCGCTTTTGCGACAGAACAGATTTAATTAACTGTGAGTCGGTATGCGGAAATATGAAAATACCATAGTTTTTTGAGATTTTATTTGAAGTTCATTATTTCTAAAGCAATAAAAATTTAGAATTTTATTAATACACCACCGTGTAGATAGCAAACACAAATTTACAACCTAAAGATCAAATAATACGATTGCCAAATGTTTTATCACTTGGCCGAGGCATACGGAAATGTTTTACTCAAAGTGCTATAAAACTGTCACGTAACGACATATATGTCTGGATAAATTTTAAGCACATGTTCACGTAAAATATTGCCTTATATGATGGTTTTGTCTGTAAGATTACTAAGGTGTAGCTTTGAAGGAATGAATGTGCCTTTCCTGGAATTTTAATATCTATATTAGAAAATAAGGTAAGGAATGTTAAATATAATATCATAAAATAAAAAAACACACCACATCACTTTTCTGTTGGTATTTCTTTGGTTTTCAACCCCTGATAATGAAACTTGAATTGACTTGTAGGATACCACTCTTTAGGTAACCGTCAATTTTTTGTTATTTTCAGTTTTACGTAAGATTTAAAATAAATAGAAAACACAATTTATTTTTATTGAATCATAAATTGCATAGGAGAGTTATGTATGGAACAGCACATAGGGCAAATGGCCTCCGTGGCTTTGCTGATACATAAGCACTCTTTTGTCCAAATTTTCCATGACCATTTGGTTGAATTTCGTTGATGCAGCATTTAATCTCCTCCTTCAATGTACGTGTGGTTGTGGGCTTGTTGGCGTAGACCTTTGAGTTCAAATGGCTCAATAGAAAGAAATTCATAGTTGTTAAATCACATCATCTAGGGGATCAGTTGTGATTACCTAAACCATTTTCGAATTATACTAAGACCGCTCATTCTTATGGAAGGATTGGAAGCGCAAAGTATTACAACTTGGTCATTGATAAAAGGTAGTTTTTACTATAAGTAGTAAAACGGCAACGAATGATGTATATGCAGTGTTGCCGTATTAGATAGTTGATCTAAACTACGGGTGCAAGTTTTTTTATCGCTTGGTTTATTATATTTGTTTAAGTTTACAAAGGGAACGTTGTAATGATCAAACCTTTCAGTAAAACTTCGCTAGGCTGCGGCAACCTTGCATTTAAATCTATAAAAAGGTGGAGCCTACCCAAGGGATATGCAGTATTGCCACGTTTTCAACATAAATCCGAAAATTTAAATCTTTTATACTTGTTCCTAACAAAAACATGTATATCACATTAAAATACTGATATCTAATCATTGACAATATTGTAAATTGCTTTTTATGAATGAGAAGACATACCAGTTTGGCGTACCATTTAGGACCGTCAAAATTATAGCACAGGATAGAAATTCTTGGTATATTTCTTCTATGCCTAAACCAAAGAGAATACATGGCCAGGAAATGTCTCATATAATAATTGAATTGTTTTATGGGCTGTATAGCATGTGGCACCGTCTTGTTGAAACCATATATCATCCACATCCGTATCATCCAGTTTAGGAACAAAGAGCTCGGTTAACATGTGGTGATATCGAGCACCAGTAAAAGTCACTGCTTGACTAGCCTCATTTTCAAAGAAGTATGAAGCCTCCAGCCTAATATTCGCACCAAATACGTACCATTCTGGTATGTATTTGTTTCTCGACAATAACATGTGGGTTCGCTAAACCCAAAACGTGGCAATTTTGACGATTAACGAAACCATCAAGGTGAAAATGATCTTCATCACTTAGAATGATTTTATTTGAAAAATCAGCATCCACTAGTTGATAGTAATAATTTATTCAACGAACTCTCTTCGCTATGCATGGTCATTGGGCTCAGTTCTTGTGTCAATTAAACTTTTGTAAGCATGGAGATGCAGATCTTTGGTGAGTATAGCCTGTAGAGAGCTTCTTCAAATATGCAATTCTTGTCCACGAGGGTGAATTGATGTTTCTGGACTTTCACCAACACTCTCACGCACTACTTCGATATTATCATTTAAACGGCTTGTTATTGAACGCCCAGTATACTTAGCATCACCAATTAATCCAGTCTCCTTGACTTTTTCAATTATTCTCTTCACAGTTGACGAAGTTAAACCAATATTTCAATCTTATTTTGTACGAAATTTGCGAACTGTTGCCGCCAAACTTTCATCATTTTGGAAATATTGTTCAACAATGGAAACGCCTGGTTCTCTCATCTAGTGCTCTATTTTTACTAACCCTACACTGTCAGCTGTAAAATGTCAATGTATTTTTCAGCAATTCTTAAGAAGTTGTAGAGTAATTTAAAGTTTTTGTTATTATATTTTCAGTAAATTACATCTTTATTAAAAAGTGAGTTGATATGAATATTTTTTATTTGGACTTTCTAAAAGTTTTAAATAAATCAAATTTGAAATATTTAATAAATGGCAATATTAAAATGAGGGAATCAAACTATCATTTTATACAGGGTGAGGATTTTAAAGTGTTACAAGGCGATACCGCGAAAACTGTTTGAATTATGTTAATAAAAGATAGATAAATTTCATTATGTACCATCAATTTAACTGCGGTTGTATTGAAAATGACCTCCATTTACTTCTAAACATTTGTGGATTATTTTTTGATGTGTTGTGCATGCGACGTAATATTGCGGAGGTTACTAATGTATATGACCCCTGCATTTGTTATTTTATATTTTCTGGCGAGTTTGGTGCAATAGTCATAACTTTATTTTTATAAGGATCAAATCACAGGACCTCTACGACCAATTAATTATCTCCAAACATGCCCTTAAGGTGTCTCTAACTTGTCGCCCAAAGTCCTCCGGGCACCATCTTGCTGAAAACATACCTCTTTTTGTTTATATTCATCATGACTTATAGAATTTGAAGTAACCGGTCCCTCAAAAAATTATCGTGTGTTTCCCCATTCAGGTGGCCATCTAAAAAATGTGGCCCAACACTTCCTCCACTATACCATATAACATATTGACTAATCAAGGATGGGAATTCTCTACAACTATTATCCAGTGTAGATTTTCCGGTGCCCAATAGTGCATATTATAACGATTGCCTTAAATTAAAAAGCACAGAATGGACTCCCAAAAAAATCATTATTTTTTTTTTAAATCTTAACGAGTTGTAAAAGTTACATTTTTGAGTACATTTTTTTTTAAATTTATACACATACACACTTCATGAAACATAGATTTAGCATTCTAAATTATTAACCAGTCCACGAACAAATAAATACTTAATTAAAATTCTGATTGTATTTTAAGTTTTTAAAATTACGACTTGTATGTCAATTCAGTTGAAATTCCTGCAAAAAAACAGGGTAACGAGTTCAATAAACATAGATAATGTTTTTTTTTACAGTAAATGATAGGTGGAACGTAGATATCATTCCAAAACTTTATTAGAAGGAAACAACAAATATTTAGTACTTTACTGATTTTTAAAAGTATAAACAATGCCTTTTTAAATAGAAAAAAGAAAACAAAATAATTTCATAATAGCAAAATTTCGAACAACTAAAAAGCCTCCAAACTAAAACATGACACGTGCATGTGCACCATAGCAAAGGTCACAATTAAAATATTTGATGGGCGGTTTGTGGCGCTATCTATTTGTCTGGAGAATTTCACAAATGTGATTTTTGGCGGAACGGCGGGCTGCGCGGGGCCTGGTCATAAATTGACACAGATATCATAACTAGACAACCAATGATGCAAATGCAAAAATTTTCGGGGTACATACATAAATATTTTTTGTCAGAGAATCAAAATTTCGAAAAAAAGAAATACCTCTCCATTTGATATATTACAGTTCCCACCCGCAATTTAATTTGTGAAGAGGGAATATATAGCATAAAAGTCTTAAAATCTGCCCCCCTATTGCCTTATTACACCACCAGCCTTTTACAAAAATATTCCAAATCGTTTTCCCGATATCGCCCAACATTAAAATCCATACCCTGTATAAACATGGAATTATTATGATACTCGAATATTTTTCTTATAAATCCAAAAAACAATTTTTAGTAATTTATTTAATATATATATATATATATATATATATATATATATATATATATATATATATATATACTTTTAAAATTAGCTGCAATTAATAGAAATTTTCCAATTAATATTAAAATCCTTCTATTATTTGGCATTATTCCAACAAAATGCCAAATTAATGAATTGACTACGTAATTATGATAGTGACTGCCACTAAAGTTGTAGAGTAGCCTTGTCACGCTCTATAGTCAAAACTGAAAAATTCCACACTCTTCTTTATTTTTTGATAGGTTATTCGACCCTTTCGGCGGAACGGAAATTGAAAAGTTTCCTTTGAAAATTAATAATTTGATATTAGCCTATCAAATTCTGAACAGGCTTTGAACCTAATTAATTATGGAAATTAATACAAAATTTTAAAAGCTTGACAAATTGACGTCTTATTTAAAAAACGAGAAATGAGCATTAAAAATTTATGTTAAATTTTATTTTCTGTGTGCGTGTATGACAATAAGTGTTATAACCTGTACACGAACGAATATTTTACAAGTATTTGTATAGAATAACAGTGTGATTAATTATTAGCATTTATAATGAAAATTGTAGGATATTAAAAATGTAATTTCTAATTTTCGGTTTATTAATGTAATTTTGTTATTGAAAACAATCATATATGTAAGTATAGGTGAAGATTATAGGTCCCCAATGGAGGCGATAATGCCTCGTAGGTGCTGAAGCCTTTAAAGATAGCAGCAGCAGATCTAAAGGCAACAGGGGGTCTTCCATCAAAACAGCAAAAAGAGCACTGGGCAAAACGTGGGGTTTATGCCAGTATGGAACTCTTCACACTCCAAAGACTGACCTGCCTATGCAGCACGGGTGCCATGAGAAGCACAACAACAGCAGCCATGGAAACCCTATTAAACCTCCCTTCTCGTGATATAATTATCAGGGCTGATTCGAAAAAGGGGGTTTATAGGCTGGAAAGGAACAACGTCTTGTGGACTGGACCTGCCGTCGGACACACCAGAATCAATGGCGTGGTAACGATCTCATTGCTAGAGTGTGAGTGAGTAGTGATACCATGCCAAGAACCTAAAATTTTGATAGACCCTACACCAATCAACTTTACTGGTAATTGCGGTCTAACCGAACAATGAGTCAACTAGGAAACTGGATACACCCAGACAATATAACTGTAGCACTGGGGCAGCATACCATAGTATTTTAGGCAAAAATTCACGATATTGATGTCTGTCTTCGGGAGAATTTGGGAAGAGGTTACAGGCGCAGGAACATTCTCATCTTCTGTGACGGCCAGGCAGCGCTGAAGGTTCTAGCATATTATCAAATAATATCAAAGCAGCTCTGGGACTGTCTTCAAAACATTATCGCCCTGGCAAAACACAACATAGTGACCCTCGCGTGGATATCAGGGCTCAAGGGTGTCTGGGGCAATGAAAAAACGGGCTAACTTGCAAAACAAGAATCTACTACTTCATTTAATGAACCAAAGCCAGCATTCGGAATTACTAAGGCCGCTATTCATGGGTGGTTGTTCTGGTGGACAAATTAACAACACCAGACCCACTGAAACCATCTTGCTGGCTACAGGCACAGTAAGCTATAGCTGAGCAGAGCATCCGGAAATGTAGGCCGTTACATTCTGCGTCTAATCAGATGACAAATTTGGCTGGCCACGACAACTCGAGAAAACATTTACATACAATAGGCATTTTCAACGAAGAGCCACTATGTAGACTATGTGATGAAGAGGACGAGACGCCCTCACACATCATCTTCGAGTACGAATTATTGGCCTACTGGAGACACCGTCAGGGATCAATCTATCCAGAAGGCATATACGCAGAGGATAAAATAGTGAGCAAGCTGTTAAACCTGATCAAGGCAACCAACCAGTTTGCCTAGGACGGATGTGGCAAGCAATACAATTAGTCTAAAGGCTGCAATACAAAGGTTTCTCAATCCTGGTCTGCTATATCATGCAATCAACTAATCAATTAATCAACAGGGGGTCGTTAAGAAATTAGTCATACCCAGCGAGTTCCAAAGTAAACAGGACTTGTTAAAAAAAGACTTATTAATTTAACACCTTTTAATTTTATTCGAAATACTCTCCTTAAGATCCCTTTTTGAGTTCTTGGTAATGTCTTTCCAATGAGCAATTTTTGGTCAGGACGCAATTTGTGCGGAACAAAGCGTGAACCTACAAGAATATAAGAACTTATAATGACTTATTTACTCAGCGAGTGTGCTGACATAGCAAAAAAAGCGAAGACTTACAAGTCGATACATGCACAATTCAAATCTATAAAAAATAAGGATTTAGAAATTAGTCTCATTACCTATTATGTACTTTGCCAATAATCCTTATGGGTGAGTGATACATTATATAAGTCATTTTTTTATAATACAAAATATAAAGGTGAACTGTTGATAAGAAAATGTAATGAAACTATTGAAAAATGTGTCTTTCATCAGGTCTGAATTTAAGAAGAAACGTCGACAGTATAGTAATGAGTATTTAAAATATAGGCTTACATATTCTCCTGCAAACGAGCCATACAACAATTTATTTTACATATTTCAAGACTTTATTGCTGGTTCTTATCCTTAATGTCCCTGTACGAGCGTTTATTTGTTGACATATGTAATATAAATTATAACATCATAAGCAAAAGAAACCGGGCAAACTAGAAGATTTAACTTCCATGACAACTAGACCGGGTGTAAGTTTTAAACCTTCTTGGTGAATCTGGCTGTTTTTTATAAGTTCGAACTATGTCCAAAATTGAAACTAGGGGATTTTCGAGAATGTAGATTAAGATTAGAGTGAAAGCTTATTTGTTTTTTTTTTAATTAAATAAGGCGGATCCAAAATGATGGGTTGAAAATTGTACATTATTCATATTTATTCAAAACTGGTATTAGGGGGTTTTCTGAATCATTGGTTACGAATCTGAACTTATTTTTTTATAATTTAATACGGCAGATACATTTTGAGAAGCTAACAATTTTCCATTTTTTGGATTTTGGCTAAATTGATCTTGAGGGATTCTTGGGACGCATATTGTGGATCTTAAATTAGTTTCTTTAAATTCTATAATTCCAGAATAAAATATGTCCAACTGAAAAATTTACATGTCTTAAGTTCTTTCGGTATCGGTATTGGGTAGGTTTTGGATGCCTATGAATGAAAATTAATTTCTTAAAATTCAAGATAACGGATTTACTATATCAGACTAGATATTTGACTGGTACAATTTCATTCAAAATTGGTATTTGGAAATCCTCAAAACCAAAGAATTTTTTGTTGTTCAATTTAGTCTGCTCTATACCTCTGGATAAAATGAGTACTTTTTGCGACCTTAGAAACTCAACTCAATTTAAAACTGAAAATTGAAAAATAAATATTTTTTTAAAAAAGTTGAACTAACTTCTAAAAAAGCGCTCAAAAGTAAAAAATGATACACATATAAATTGGTATATGAAATTCAATTTTTTGAAGTCGGCGTCCAATTATTACTGAATGAAGTAAATACTACTAACACGAGATGCATACAGTCTATGGTAAGAAAGAAATTACAAATAAAGTATTTGTCAATATTTTTATGAGAATATAATTCGGCGCCGACTTCAAAAATCTCAATTTCATAAAAAAATTGATATTATTTTTTATTTTTTCGCGCTTTTTTATAAGTCGGTTCAAATTGTTAACGAAAATTTTTATTGCTTATAACTTTTTTTTTAACAAAATAATTAGCTAAATAAAACTTAAGATGTTAGAGAGTCGTTTTGTGTCTCCTGAAAAAATAATTTCCACAAATAAAATGTCCATTTGCATTTTATGCAGAAATTCCCGGCCTATTATCTTTTCTTTGAAATGTACTGAAGATGATTTTTTAAAATTGTTGAGTATATTGGTAAAGTTTCGGTCTCCCCGAGACCTATTTCATGTTATTTTATTGATTCTGACTTGTTTTACAGATTAATTTTAATTTTTTCACGATTATAAACTACATAACTAAATGTTTTCTGCAATATTCGATATTTTGCGTGGCCTATTAACATCAAATGCTTTGTGCAATCGATTATAAGTAATCTTTTTACAAAAAGACCCGTTTTTTTTATGTTTTGTGAAGAAGCGTAGCGCAAAAGCTTTCCGTTAAATAAGACGTCAATATTATATAGGAGCTTCAAATATCTTGTGGGAGTAAAGGGCACTTGGCACGTAAAACCCGCTTCATACTTGAGTTCTTTTTTACCTATTTTATCTTTTTACGAAAAATTTCTTTAGAATAAATCCGTAATAAGATAAAACTAAAATTTAAGTGGCTATAGATAATAAATGACAATTAAAAATAACACGATAAAGTAAAAATTAACAATGAATTTTCTGGTTTGCGAATGTAAACGAAATTGATATTTACTGATTAAACAGGTCATATGTAAAATGCGAGTTGAATGCGTGAGGGTGAATACTAATTCTCTAGAAAAAGTAATTTAAAAAATTGTTTCAACAAAATTTAAAAAGAAGATATATAAGCTATATTAATACCAGTTTTAAATTTAATTTGACGACTACTTATACAGTGTGTTCACGACTACTTATACACCGTGCCCTCAAACTTCAAAATTTTTGGATTTCAAAAGCAGTGATCAAAGTCATGATAATGTACACATGGTATTCAAAATATTCAAAAATGTAGAGTTAATCTGAAAGAAAATACAGATACCTGTAAATTTTTTACATATTTTATTTAAGTAAGTTGTTTCGAAATAGAAAAATGGTTTAATAAAAAGAATACAAAAATTAATTTTAACTTCTATTTATATTCTTAAGCAATATTGCTAATCCAGATGTTAGCCTCCTACTAGTATACATTTTTCTAATCCTTTTCTAAATTATTCGTACACAGATGCAATCATATCTGCATTTATTGTTACAACAATTACCACAATTTTTTCTTTTAGTAGATCAATGTTGTCATTAAAATCATTGCTGTAAATCTTTTGCTTTAATTGACCCTATAGAAAATAATATAATGCAGTTAGATAAAACAACTGAGCAGGCCAGGCCATTGATGCAAAACTGTCAGTCCACTTATCTTGGAAGTGAATATTTAATCAGTTTGTCACTTGTAATGTAGAATGAGCGAGACATGCTTCTTTTTATAAAGTCTTTTTAACTCTAAAGGTCCATCCCTCAGTTCTGTTATAACAAAATTGGTTACCATTTCCATATACCAACTTTGATTTAAATTATCTACTTAAAAATAAGGCTCAATTATTCTAGAATACATTACGCCGTAATAACTTTTTAAATTTCTGCACGTTCTAAAATTCAGATTTTCCTGTGCCCAGTACCTATAATTTTGTGAAAACAATCTATTAACTAAAATTTTTTCACCCATTATCATACAAGCCTCCAAACGACGAGCATTATTTCTACCATGAAACTTGTTTGATTGATTGATTGATTGATATATCAGGTCCGAGTTGAGGAGCCCTTACACTGCAGTCTTGAGATTTATTGTATCGCGTATTATATATGTTTCAAGTGAACAAGTTGATGACCTTAATTAGGTTTAGCAGCCTATTCATTACTTTCTCTTCTGGGTATAAGCCTTCCGGATACCTGAAGGTGTCTCCAGTAGGTTAAAACTTCGCATTTCAAGATACTGTTAGAAGCCATCTCTTACTCTTCGTCACATAGTCTCCATGGTTCTTCATTAAATATACCCATTGTATGTAGATGTGTCCTTAAGCTGCAGTGGCCAGTTAAAGTCCTGTCACCAGCCTGATCTATTATTTGTTTAGATGCAGGATTTCGCGGCTTAGTTTGCTGGATGGGCTACAATTTTGAAGACAGTCCCAGACCTGTCAAAAAACATCAATTTTGATAACATGCGAGAGCTTTCAACGCTGTCTGACTGTCTGAGAAAATTTGTTGCTTACAAAAATATTATGAATATGAAACTTGCTAACGATTGTCACGGTTCAATTTTTCACTATAGTTCACTATGCCTAATTCACTTAATTTAATCTTATTTTTGAAAATATTCTCGTTATGGGCAACACAGTATTATTTTCCTTAAATATTTCCCAGGAGTTCCCTCAAGAAAATAATTTTATAAAATACAGTTTAAATTTATTTTATTTTTCAAGTTTGACCATTATTCGGTATTTAACTATACTGTGCTTAGGTACTTTCTTATCGATGTTGAACTTACTGACCTTTTTTTTTATTCAGATAGATCTCATTTTATTCCATGCCATTAATAATTGAATGGAACTGTATGTATATTAGGTTGCAGGAAGCTTATTCCTTTATTCGAAATGTACTTCTTTAATTTAAAAATAACGATCGGGATACTTTGTTTTTTTTTTGAACCGAAAATACTGATGATTGGCTTATGTAAGACATTTATGTCAGTCAACTGTTGTTGCTCCATGTCATTCTTTTTGAGCTATCACTTTTTTCACGCATGTCAATTGAATGTGCTTAACGGAAACAGATTAGTGTGCGAGCTGGGCCATGGTTATAATCGCTAAATCCAGCTTCCTTTTCATTTTGGCATTGAGTGTGTATATTGTTATAAATATAACTAAAAACTCTACCTTATCATCTAAAAGGATATAGGGAGTTCCATTCCAAATAACCAAATTAGGATGAATAACTTTTTTAACCACACCGTATTAAAGTTGCGATTACACTGTCAGATTACGCTCAAAATATTATAAAAATAAATCGTTTAAAACGTTGTAATATCTTTTCAAATTAGAAAAATTGTCTACTTTTGAAGTTTAACCTGTATCTGTAAGGTCTGTTTGCAGCATTTTTAATTTCGCTAAAAGACAGCTGGTGAATGCTATATTAGTTTTTTACTAACTTTAATAGTTAACGAGAGACCCCATAAAAGTATCGAATTTGGGATGCCCTGTACATTACAGATGAGTCGCATGTCACTGAACTATTAAAATTATCATTAGGAGAGATAAGCTATGTCTACAAAGTTAGAAATGTTTTTGAAAATAACTTTTGTTGATTTATAAAAATCTTACAATAGTATGATAGTCTAGAAATTCAGTAATAATGTTACTGCATGCTTGAAGCAAGTGAGGAAATGTATTCTCTCTTGAGTCCTCGGCGAATTGAATGGAATCAATTTTTTTCTACAGTTTTTGACCCCCTGATGAAACGTTCTTAATGATACAAGACTTGAAAATGTCTTTTTAAGGTGCTGAGAGCTAAGAGGGGTGCTAAAACAAATGGTAAATACAAAAGTTGTAGTAAATAAATAAAGGCATTTCGTGGTAGCCTTGCCAGTGATATTGAACTTCAATTCAAGGTCCAAGTGATTTTTTAAAATATAAATATCTATCTTTCATGACAGGGTACAGGTATATGATTAAAGTACATGGCCTGATTCCAGCCATTCCTTCACTGGCCGAGTTCCCACTCTGCCTTCATTGACCGGGTTCTAGACTTGCCTTCACTGAGCGCGTTGCAACCTCATCTTTACTGGTCGGATTTCAGTCTTGTTTTTATTGAAAAAATCACCTTGACCTTGACTTAAAGTTCTAAGTCGCTGTTAAGGTCAACGTCAAGGTGGCGTCAAGGCGAAATGATTTTTATTTACTATAACTTTTGAATTTATCATTCTTGAGTTTCAAGTTATCGGCTCATTCTGCTACTTTTTATACCATTGCATCTTAATTAAAAAGGCATTTTCTGCTCTTGTATCCATGAGAATTTTTTATCAATGTGTCAAAATCTATCGGAAAAAAGCTATTCCAGCCAATTAAACGGGAATCCAAAATCCCAAATACTGTGTGAGGGGTCCGGTGTGGTTCAGTTTAGTAAAAAAATTATATTCTGTTTTTACCATAGCACAAAATTCCGTTTAGTAAAAATTGGTATTGGTAAATAGAAATAAAAACAATAATGTTTTTCAGGATAGTGATGGAAATTTATTTTTGAGCCTTTAGTCAAATTTCACAAACTCTAATTTGGTAAATTCTCTTTTCAAACCTCCGCCGCAGTATCAATGACCCTTTTTCATTGTTACTTAAAGTTCCCAGAGTATTATCCAAAATAAATGGGTTTATTATCCAAACGTATTCAAAATAATCGTCTTTAAAATATTCGTCAAAAGTTTCGGTGAGCATTTGGCAATGGCGTTTTATTTTATGGATACGATCGTCTTTCATATTATTTTCGTGCTCTGCCATTGAAATGATTGCAAATGTCTGACAAATATAGATCGGAATTTAATAACATACTAGTTTTACCCACGACTCTGTCCGTATGGAACTTGGGAAATAAAAGTTTGTAGAGTTATGAGATTTCTTTATTTTTACCTGATAGGTAGAAACAGTTTTCCATTGTTTATAACAAATTAAATTGTTTTAAACAAAATTTAATCTTCAAAACTAATAAGAAAACCTTTTACGGCAACCAATTTGAATGAAATTTTTTCTATTGTATTCAAGAAGTTGCTGTGGTGGTCTCATATTATTTTGACTGAGATTGGTGCAGTAAAATGCAAGATGACGCTGACAATATGGCGGACAAAAAAATTAATTTTGTCCGGTTTTATCCAAAATTAATATGGGAGAGTTTTCGGGGTCGTACAGAAGAAATCTAAAATTATTTTTAAAAAATTCAATATGCCGGATTTAAAATTTTATATCTCTCGATTTTGTTTAAAATTGATTTAGTGGAGTTTTTGAGGGTATAAATTATTTTCAACAAATTTAACATCTCTCAATTTTATTCAAAATTGGTTCTGAGGCTTTTCTGAGGGTTTAAATAACGAATTTAAAATTTTTTTAAAAATATTTTAGTAGTAGTTTCGCACTACTCCGATATATTCGATGTATAGATGTCGTTCGACTGACAATATTTTCCAGTTTGCAGGTTTAATATCCTGCCGAAATGTCTTGAAATTTATATTTTATATAGACAGTTGTTTCCTGTAAATGTTGCTCTTGGTTCGATACAGATCCACTAGCGAGATCATTAGGTTGTCGAAACGCGTATGGAAGGAGATCCAGAGTTGTATTTTCAGGAAATAAACTATTTCTACATATTCTTCCCTTTAACTGTCTGGAAGCAGAATAAATATAGGTAACATGTTAAACTCGGCAATAAAAGCTTTTTTATTTCTTACTGAAATTTTAATTTTCGCTCTCCTCCAGTTACGTAAGTTAGGGCAATGGAGCGCTCGCTCTCCCTCTTTGATCCACATAGTATGACAGCTCGATCTGCTGGTGGGTTATGCGTAGGTTGCTTTTCCTGGATTATGTGTTTTTCAGAGCGTTGTTATCAGTTCTTAGCCAACCGAACTTTTGGCAACCCCTGTTTGAGGTCTGATTAGTGCTATGTTTCTCTTTTAATAAACCGTAACATACCTTCTAAATATCAAATAAGTTTTTCCATTATTCAGACAGCTATTATGAGCCATTTTATTTTTTAAGTTAGAATTTCAAGTGCAAAGAAGTCCATCAACTTTTCTAAGGGTGTAGTATTTAGACATTCCAGAACTGCGAGGTAGTTTTCGGTATCATCTTGAACGGTGATAACAAGGTGAGGCAAAAACTCATTTCAATACTTTAAAAGTTCAAAAGTTTATACTATTAAATACAAATTTACTCCAATTAGTGTCTAGTAGGTGTCTAGTAACATGCAATCTGATATTTTTATTTATTTCAGTGTAATTGAATTCTGTTTCGAATATTGCTTTATTCATTTCATCAAACATCGCTTCTAAAAGATATTTTAATTAAATTGAAGATAAGAAGTACAAAACACTTACCTTGCCCTCTTGTTGATTATTTTATATTTTATTGTTCCTTATTTTAATGAAGAAGAACAAAAATACAAATTTAAATTAATGTGTAATTAGACAAATAAAGCTCAAATGTAAATATGTAGCTATTCTGCTTTACATTTCCACAATCACCATTTATAGTAATATCTAAGAAACAAAACGCCAAGTTGTGCAGCGACTTCCGCACCATTAGTCTAATAAGCCACTTTCTAAAACTTTCCCCAACAATAATCCACCGAAGAATCTTCAAAATATGCCAAGAATATATCGGCCGCACACCGTTTAGATTTCGAAATGCACTAGAATCCAGGAAAGCAAGATATTTGCATGTCCAATAAATTATTGAAAAGCGTTTAACAATGTAAAACATAACATATGTCAGAGAGAGTTCTGAAATTATAAGCAACCTATACGAGAATTAAATATTATCCATACGCATTCAAGAAGAAGAGTCAGACGAAATTTTAATTAAGCTTGGATTTAGTCATGTATGCTTGTTATCACCACTGCTGTTCAATATATATTCAGAAGCGTTACGACATATTAATAATGGCATTAAAATCGATGCCGAGAGCATCAACAATATATGTAATGCCGACGACACAATTATATTTGTAGATAATCTATAAATTATTCAATATAAATTGAACAGAATAGAGCAAAACGGCAAGAGATATGGACTTACTTCCAAACACCAAGAAGACAAAATATATAGTAAGGTCAAAAGGTAACAATCACTTTGGGCAACTTATAATAAACAGCAAACCGATAGAAAGAGTGAAAAACATATATATCTTGGTATAAACAATTTATGAGGCATTGGACCTTTCTTTGGAAACTAAATCCAGATCCACTTTCAAGCTCTTTAAATGTCATGACTTGTCCATATCTGCTGTATGGTGTCGAGTCTTGGACTCTCACTTAAATTTCGTGCAAAAAAAATAAAAGCACACACAAACGCATCTTAAGAATTCTTTCATTACCAACCAAGCTGTTCTTGAAATAATCGGAAATGCAATCATTACAATAAAATCATGCCAATTAAAGTACTTAGGACATATCATGCGAAACAGGGAAAAGTAGATGAAACAAGACAAGCAGAAGAAGAATATTTTAGATCTTTAAAGCAATTTCGACAGTCCTCTCTGTGACCAAGCCCAGAGATAATATAAATGTATTTTCTTTGTTGCCCAAATGCCTTATCACTATGACAAAAATGACAGCACGGGCCAAAAGAAGATAAACCTTGCCATGATAATCTGTTAGAAGAGTTTTTCTGGAAGTTACTTATACAAGACACACTCATGCAGGAACAGTTATCTAGATAGTTTTTACAAGAAATTGACAAGGTGCTGCTCCCAGGGTAATTCTGCATCTAGATATACTCCCAAAAATTTGACTTCCATTGCACATTGAGCTAAACAAGAAATATTTAGTGATTTTGAATTATTTAAAAACAGACGATTAGCTAGAAACCATTAAAATAGATTTTTTCTGAAGTTTTGTAATCAATATTGTCAATTTCTGAAGAGTGATAGTTTATGTAAAAGGATATGCCATCAGCAAATAAAACAGTATTGACTCTCTCTCTTGCTGAAAGTATGCCAGGTTATTTATATAAATGGGGAATAAGGTGGGGCCTAATACGGATCTTTGAAGAACACCAGAGCTTAAGAATTGTTTTTTAGACTCGCACTAGTTAAATTGAACATATTGACCACGATCTGAGAGATTTGAATCAAGTAGATGAATGGCGTCACTTTGAAAGCTATAGAAGGCTGTTTTTTTCAAAAAGAATGCTATATGTGATACAATCGGAAGCCTTTGTGAGGTCTAAAAAGGATGCAAGAGTATCAAGATATTTTTCAAACCCTTCTAAGATATTATTAATATAATGTTCAGTGGCCAAGGTTGTATTCTTATTTTCTTGGTATCCAAATTGGTTCAAGGCAGAGAGATTGTCAGACACAAAATGTTCATTACCATGATTTTTTTAAATACGTTTGTAAACTTTTGACAAGACTGGCAACAAAGATATAGGGCGATTATTATTATAGTCATCAGTAAAGCCATTATGTTTCCAAATATATCGAAGAAAAATTTGCAAGCCTTATTTGATTAATTTAATCAAAAAAATATATATAATGCTATAAGTATTTTATGTTCTTTAATTTAAAAAAAAATCATTAGTGAAAAGTCACACAAACCAAAATATCCTGAGTTCTCCAGATAATGCACTCCAACTGTAGTGCGAATAAGTTATCCCTCTTGGTTGCCTAGATTAATGGCTAAGAAAGCAATGGAATGGGTACAGACGTTCCATAAATTTACACGTTACATCATGATATGATGGTGCTAATGCCTAAAAATTCCAGTTGCTTCATAACTGGAACGTAGTTCTAGTCCACTCGCTACCTACTCGGACCCGCAATTTTTTTTTTAAATTTCAAGAGAGTATAACCCCACAATTTAATTCAACTAAAATAATAATTTTAATTCTGTTTTGTCAATTGAATAAAACATTTAAAAAAATAACTGTTTGAGAGCTAAGCTGGAGTATTACAGTTCGTTTCAATATGAATTCCTTCGTTTCAATATGAATCCCACTGCCAAAAGATGTGGTCTTTATAGGGTTAAAAAAATACTTTCAATGTAATCGATATCGAATGAAATGACCATTTAAATCCAACTTTAGGACCTTTTTTATTTCTTTGTATTTTATTTCTTCTGGTTCGTTACCTCTTTAAATAAAACATGGCTTGTAAAATATATTTTAGTAAAATGAAAGGCAAAAAATACCAAAAGCACTTGAAGTAAGGCGGATAAGCTGTAAATAATTTATTTACTTTAGTAGTTTTATTTGTATTTTCTACCTACTAAATACTTTTTAGACTTAACTAAATTAATAGTATATTATCACTAATGAATAGAAAAAAAGTATTACGAGAGTCTATATACACTAAATATAGGTAACCCTGCAAAAAACAACCCGAAATATATTTTAAATATAGGATCGGAAAAACTGCACAATAGGAAATTAAATACCCTTTTCAAAAACTGATAAATGGATGAAGTCCTGGTGGAGATTGTATAACCGCAAAAATACTTAAGATGGTATATTCGAACAAGCATTAAAAATTCAGCATAACATATGTTTAATGGAGGGGTGAAAGATAACTGAATCATGGAAGAACTCAGAAACAATTCTACTTCATAAAAAGGGTGATATAGCAAATATAGAAATCGGCTCAACAACAAAACTAGACTCGTATCAATCAATAGAGAAAGGTGGCATTCGAAGAAGTTTTGACACCATAAATATTAACATATTGTTAAGACCTTTATAGCGTTGTACATTTCATAGTATTAGTTTGTGTTCGTAGTTTGTAGGGTTTTAGGTATATTTTCTAATGTAACGAACTTTGTAGCGTTTTATATTTCTTAGTATTAGTTTGTGTTCGTTGTTTGTAGGGTTTTATGTATATTTTCTAATGTAACGAACTTTGTAGCTTTTTATATTTCTTAGTATTAGTTTGTGTTCGTTGTTTGTAGGGTTTTAGGTATATTTTCTAATGTAACGAACTTTGTAGCATTTTATATTTTATAGTATTAGTTTGTGTTTGTAGTTCGTAGGGTTTTAGGTATATTTTCTACGAGTTCATAATTTATTTAAGTAATTTTACCTTTGTTAATTTCCTCAGGAGACGACTGTGAAAGAAGGTCTTAAACTTTTTAGAGACTTCAATTTCCTTATTTTTAACATGGAACGCCTATGATGGAAGGTCTAGAAATCGCCGGATTATCCCTTTTTCTTATTTTGATTACCCATGTAGTATGGAAATCCTTCTAGAGAATTAGGGAATCTTCCGGTACCGTCCAAAAAGGTATATAAAGGGTCCAGATCGGCTTTCTTGGTCAGTGTAGTTTGAAAGCTTGTCGACGCAACTTGAATTAATTTGACAAGTGTCAAAAGTAAGGTTGACAATAAAAAGTTGTTAAAATAATACAGTGTATATAATTTGTTTGAAGACCGACCGTCCGGAACAATATAATTAGAATAATCCTAGAAGAACAACAGTATATAATTTACCAATACGCCTAGCAGTTGTCGATTACCACAAAGCTTTTTTTAGCTGGAAACATAAGCTTCCCTAACATAATTAAATGATATCAGAATTCATTTGAAGTATTCAAATTTCTTCAATAAAATATACGAGTGAGCTACTTTTCATATACGCATAAAAAATATCTTAAGCCAGAAAAAATGCTATTAGGAAAAGGTGTTAAACAAAGCGATGTTATAACACCAGAACTATCTACACTGGCATTGAAAAACGTTCTTCAGAAGTCAAATTCGAATATGAGTCTAAACATCGACGGTGTCTGTCTTAGCCATCTACAAACGATATTGTTTCACTAAACAACGATTTGATCAACTAACTAACAAGTTTTATGATGTAAATGCAAAATCTAGACAAAGAGGGCTCATTATGAATCTTAATAAAACCAAAATAATGATTAATAGCCAATGTTCAATAACAACATAATCGAAAATGTATACAAAGTGTCCCATTTTAACTTTGACACTCGAAAATCTGTGAAACTAAGCATTTTCCCAAAAAAAAAAATAAGAGACAAAAGTTCCTCTATATTAACGATATCAAGCGTTTATGACCTTCAAATTGACTCTGGACTTACATATCAAGACTATTTTAAGGTTAACTTTTTTTTTATTTTTTATTGCAAAAATGGAAGGAAAACAGTGAAGTTTCTTCGTCTAATGATTTAAATATGTCATAAGATTTTTTTACGTCTAGAGGTCATTTGAAAATCAAACTCACTCGTCTGGCTGAAAAACGTAAAAAAGCTTAGACAGCAAATGATTTATTGTTAAGAGACATATGTTTATTTATATTGAGAGGACTTAAAGATTAATACCTTGACACTGACCTTGGAATTGTACTTCAAGATCAACTTTGTTTTTTCGAATAGGAACTTCTATTTTTTGTTACAAAAATGGAGATAAAAAGTAATATTCCCCGTACAAGTACATAAATATGTTAAATGCTTTTTTTTACATCTAGAGGTTGTTTGAAAGTCAGCCGGAGTCGTTTGACAGAAAAACGCATACAATTTTAGAAACCAAGCAGTTTAATGACAAGAGATATGTTTCTTCATGTTGAAAAGGCTTAACGTTTTTTACTTAGAAACTGACCTTGAACTTTAATTTCCAGAACAACTTTGTTTTTCCAAATAGAAACAAAGTGGGGAAAATTCCCTCATTCTAAAGCTTGACCAAAAAACTACAAAAAGCCGTAGGCGCTTTCACAAGAATCAAGATGGCGGCATCAATATGGCGGACATAAGTTCAAAAATTTCGAGAAGTGAACCGAATCGGTACTGCCGCCAAAATTTGAAGCGATGAAAAATTATTTATAAGGACTCATTTTAAAGCTTGAACAAAAAACTACAAAAATCCGTATGTGCTTTCACAAAAATCAAGATGGCGGCATCAATATGGCGGATATAAACTCAAAAATGGAGTTCGCGGGTAATAAACTCTCTTACCTTTTTCTTTGACGGTCTAAAGGAGAAATATGATAACTCAAAATGAGAAAAAGGTCTTTTCTAAGCAAATAAACGAAATTCGTTTTTATTGTACCTTAGCTACTAATAAACTAATGTTTGATCGTATTGATACGAAATTGATTAATGCTGCATAAAGAATGGCTTTTTAACCAAATTTCTGGAAAATTATTTCGAGACTATGATGTTATTTTGTCGAATATCATCTATCCTAGAACTTTGTCATACTATTTTTTATATCCTGTATAAACAAAATATGTATTTATTCTATAACTTAGTCTTAGATTTTGCTTGTAGGTATATTTCTCTGCCCAAAAGGAATTTAATTGTATATAATATTTGGTAACGATAATGTAAAAAGTTAAAAAGTTTTCTCATTATTCGGCCTAGAAAGGGACAATTGCTCCCCGTTGAATACGCCACTAGGATAGAATGGTAAAATTATGTCAATGAGATTTTAATTTTAAAAGGTTCTTTTGAAAATATAATTAGAGAAGGTTCAGGTTAGTATTATAAAATTTTGATTTCATGTTTATATAAGTCATAGTGTTATAACGTTCTAAATAGCACGAAATTAAACATAGTTACTTTAGGGCGTTTAATATAAATTTGTAAGTGTGGAGCATAGATCCTGTATCTGTTGATCCACAAAAATAAAAATATTTTATTACTGATGAAATAAATGCGACCAACACAAGGCAATAAAAATATCTGCAAAAGACATAATTTTAACGAATAAATTGCTCATTTTATGATCGTATTGGTGATTTAACTTTTTCGAACAATTTCATGAGAGTTATAGGCACTGTGGGGTCAAGATCGTAAAATTTTATTTTAGCTTTGGTACATGAGTTTATTGAGTACATATTGGTAATTCACTTTATTAAATATAAAGCTTGTTTAACGTGTAAATAAATAATTAAAAGGGTATCATACGCGTCTGATAAATTCGATTTATTAACGACAATCAAAAATAAAATTATTAATCATGCCTTGTAGGCAACAACTGTTTTAAAACTTGTTGCATTTCGGATTCTCCTGTATTCTATATATGATTTTGTTGTTCTGTTTCAAGTAAACCTTTCTCTTCCTCTGATACTGTTCCTCGATTTGTTTGCAAAACCATGGAGTTCTATTTGATTCACGTAGACTTATATTTCCAGTGCCAAAGGCTGCTGCTGTGCTCTTGATATTTTTTCTATTTTGTTCCAACTACCATTAATATTGTTAGCCACCAATATGCATTTTAACAACTAGTATACGTGACGATATATGTAGTTACTCTTCTAAATAGTTTCATCTTTCATATGTAATGTTAATGCTACACCTTCCTCAGCAATTTCATCCTTATTTACTCCACTATATAGTATTATTTAATCATAATAAAGTGTTTGTTCTTTTCCCTTCTTTTTTATTTCCTGCAAAGCGCAAATATATGTCTTGTTGTCTTTCAGTTCCTTCATTGTTTCTTGTTCCTTATTGTGTAGTGATCTTATGTTCTAAGAGGCGATGCGTCAAATGTTCATCTTTTTGCAATGTATTATCCTTTTTCGAGTGTGGATCATCATCTTTATATCAGTCCTGGTTCGAGGGAAGGTTTCGGTTCTATGAGCTAAATTTGTGTTTACCTGAGGTAGACAGCGACATCGCCCTAGAACCCTCCTGCTTTAATACAATCACTGAGCTACTCAATCTACTCAGCGATTATGCAGGTATATCATTCGTGCCTTCAAAATAACCTAATAATTCTATGTTGAAGCATGCAGTTTCTAGAAACTTATTTTAATCTTTATTCCAATGTAAAATTATCGATAAATTTGGATTAATTTAAAATGTTTCCTCCCATTTTTTTAGTGCCTCTAATACCAACAACACAAAAGGCATATAATTATTTTGACTATATGTGAAACTTTCAGTATAGTACAATAAAGAAACATTCTGTATGATATTACTACTTCTCAATCAATATGTTAGGAAATAAAATTTTATTTTATTGCCACTCTAGCTAGTTCAAAAGAGTTTTCAAATTTGTTTGGTTGCCCGTCAGTTTAGTGTTAGTTACTAAAAGCCATCGTCATGCTCTTGCCAAATAGTATGCTTCTGAATCCTTAGCTAACGATAAAAATATACAACAGTAAAAATAGTTTCAAAAAAACACGCAATTTTACGTTGAGCTTTATCGACTGTCAGCTTAAACGTTCAGTTTGTATTTAGTACATAAATAAAATACATATAGGGGATTCAGTAGTCATCTTTACATGCTTGGGGTAAATATTTCAGCAAGTTTGGTGCCGTTAAAAGATAAGATTTTATCGCCCGGAAATAGAACGCTACTTTGTCGCCAGTCAATTTAAAATCCTCAAAGGCAAATGAGAAAACGAGACCCTGCTCGGTACATATACAGAGTGGCGCATATATATATATATATATATATATATATATATATATATATATATATATATATATATATATATATATATATATATATATATATATATATATGTTTATGAGGATTTCACGGATTCCTCCGTGTGAGATGCAATAGCAGTGGATATATCCACATTATGCCGTTGTAGTGCTGAAATCACATTCAGCAAACGTACAACTATATGCAGCTCCGCGTATGAATGAAGTAAAATGCGAACAGTAAATGCAAACTTCTCTCCATCATATCCTTTCTGTGTTAGAGGTTGCACAGTTAGAACAAATTGTTATAAAACGCAATTTATCCTAGTCCACCACCATCGAGATGATGGCCTACCTGTACCACCATACCGAGAAAAAAGTAAGTAAAGAAATATAATTCTCTAAAAAGTTCCAGACCTTCTTTCATAGACGTCTCCTAAGGAAATTAAGAAAGGTAAAATTAATTAAATAAATTATGAACTCATCGAAAATAAACCTAAAATCCTACAGACTACAAACACAAACTAACGGTATGAAATGTAAAACCCTATAAAGTTCATTACATTGCCCCCTTCCGAACATTGATCGTCCGGATCAACCTTCTTGACCTTGATGATAGGTCAATATGCCAAGATGCACGACTTTCATCTTCGCATGAGGGCTTCTCTGAATTCGGCACACCAGATCGTTAAATCGGGTCACTACGTTGTACGGACGTTCCCATGACTTTTGAGCTTTGGTGAACGCCCTTTGGTTCTTTTCGGATTGTACAAGCACACCTTTTTACCAACCATGAATCCACCAGTATTGGCTTTGACGTCATAGAGGATCTTCATTCTGTCGCTTTCTATTTGTAATCGTCTCTGTACTTTTCCAAGAATGACCTGGAAGATTTTCTTCTTCCGGAGTCTCTTTCACGGTCGCGGTCCCTCTCGACGTGCCTTTTCGAGGATGACCTGTTGAACGTTCTTCTTCTGTAGCCCCTTTCGGGATCACGATTCCTCTCGTCACGTTCTCCATGGTCGCTGCGAGTATTCCTTCTGTCTTCCGGTATGGTCCTTTCTTCTATCGCCTCCATCAGCAGTAATTTCCTGGCAATCTCTATAAAAGTGACCATTGTATCCACACTGGAAACAACGCATGTTATTCGAATGGTACCATCGACTCTTCTCAGTCTGGCATAAGTCATTCTGTTATGACAACCGCATACTTCAACTCCATCGCAAGCCTTGACGGCAACTGCAGCATTTCTTTTATCTTTGTAAACATAAAATCCAAAATAGGAAATACTATTACTTAACCAGTCTTCTTTAAGTTCCCCATAAGGAGCAAAGACTTTCTCCAAGTCGCTTCTTCGAACATCATCACCTATATTAGCAATATGAAGCCGAAAGCCATCAGGGCCTCTGTCAGGAACAGTATTGCAAGTACAGTGGCTTTGTAGATGCCCCTCTTGGCCACATTTCCAACAACGAATTCTATTTCTGCTATGGAAGGTTGTATTTTTGTTGTCATGTCTTTTCCTTTCGTTCAAAAATTCGTGCAGTTCCCTAATTTGCCTCATGAAAATTTCTTCGATGGTCTTGCGATAATATCGGGAAACTTTGACTCTTCTTATGACTCTTTCTTGGTCCCTCGAAGTCTGTTTGGTTATCTCAAACTGAATAAGCAAGAGCCTTAGACATTTTTTTCAGTCGGGCCATTCTTAGAGTTTAACTTGTTTCTGGGTCACGTAAACCATTAATAAAACTATCACGGCTAACTCTTGCTTTATTTCTTTTGAGTATCTTGGGTAGGTCAAATTTATTAGTCTGATTATATCCGACTCATATTCTTGGAGACTTTTGTTGTATTTTTGTCTTTTTTCTTGTTGTTGAGCTTTATAAACTTCTTGCTTTCCCATAGCGCATCTCCAGAAAAGTAACAATAAACTCGTAATCATCCTGTTTTTCTTCAGGAACGTTAAATAGAACTTCCATAGTTTCACCTCGTAGTGCACGTGCCTTCTCCGGTGAACTCCAGTTATTGCCGGTGGCGGCGGCTTCGAATTGACAGATATAGATAAGCCAAGGTACTTTGGCGTCGAAAGTAGGTGGCCTCATTACACTAGTTGCAGAAACACCATCTACCTTTATTATACCTGTGCTGGCTACCTTCTCGATTTGCAAATGTAACTGTTGCATGTGTTTGTGGACTCCTGTCACCTCATACTGTATTTCACCATGTACGTCTTCTCTAATTTTGCTAATCTTCTGTTGCATTTCTTGTTCTATACGCTTCATATCTTCTTGATTTTTTGTAATGTCTTCTTTCAGTTCGTTTCATATCTTCTTGACTTGTCTTAAGTGTCTGTCTCATGTCCTTCAGACTTGTTTTAAGTTCTTGTTTTATAATTCCTTGATGTTTGTTAATGTCTTCTTAACATGTTCTTAGTGTCATCAATTCTTATTTCATATCGTCTTGATTTGTCATTAATTATTGTTTCATATAGTCTAGATTTTTCGTCATACCTGCTTGACTTTTCTTCATATCCTGTATCATTATCAACATCTGATTTAAACTATACTGAAGTTGTTCCTCCATTTTTCTTTTTGTTTCCTAGTTTCCACTGGCATGCAATTTCAGTTCACTTTCTTTTCTAATTTTCTAACCTGAACTAACCTTTTCTGGATTGAATCACAACTCTAACACCAATTTGTACCAGGCGGCCGATCTTTGAACACACACTGTATTACTGAACATACTCTATTGTTTCGAAATCTCTTTATTGTTACAACTTGGATAACTTGTCAAAATAATTCAAGTTTCATCGACGAGCTCTCAAACTATAGTGTCCCCGAAAGCCGATCTTTATATACCCTTTTGGTCGATACCGGAAGATTCCCTAATTTTCTAGAAGTATTTCCATATTTCATGGTATAATAAAAATAAGAAAAAGGAATAATCCGGCGATTTCTAGACCTTCTATCATAGGTGTTCCATGTTAAAAATAAGGAAAGAGAATTCTCTAAAAACTTCCAGACCTTCTTTCATAGACGTCTCCTGAGGAAATTAGAATCCATCCTCCTCAAAAGAAAGAAGTCGCATAATTCGACATCGAAAACCGAACTAACCGTGGGCTTTCGCATTTTATACAGGTATAGTTCTCCTTTTGAAAGCGCTGCGTATTTTACAAACTAAATACAAAAAAAAAGAGAAGTTATCGTTCGTATAATTTAAAATTTCTATTTTTATTTTACCGTATCGCCACTTTATCGCTGTTTTATACAATATTGGGTGGGTGTTGCTCTTGTGTTATTAAATAATCCGTTGAAAGGTCGCTATCGTGTTATCTTTTGTTTTGTGTGTTATTTTTTGTTTTGTGGTCTTTAAAAAAATAGTAGATGAGGCTACTGTGTACTACGAGAGTAATGTTTTCTGACCAGCCGTATCCGCATGGCCGAAAATTTTCTATTTTTATATATATATATATATATATATATATATATATATATATATATATATATATATATATATATATATATATATATATATATACAGGTGTCCGTAAATACGTGTAAAACGTTTGATGATAGACACCACAATAAGTCGATCGGCTATAAAGTATGGTTTTTCATAATGAGCCAATAATAGCAGCTCGCGCACGAAGTACTTCAAAGCAAATGATCCCGTGTTTTCTCGGAGAAATTAGCATTTCGCAACCATACCTTTAGAAAATCATTGAACGAACAATTCTGGACGGTACATAAACATTTGTTTGTCAGAAGCTTCGGCAAATTAAGGAAATGATTTCTTTTTCTTTCTGCAATAGTGTATTGATTCTCGTGTAGAATATTTAGAAAAATTTTTTGGTTATTCCCGGCTACTCGGTATAATATATGAATCTTTTTAAAATGACCTCAGGAAAAAGTCATTCAGACAATTAAAATGGACACTTTAACCAATAAATTATTAAGTTATTTTTAAGACATGGTAGTTTTTATAAAAGCCTCTGGAGAAAAATAACTTTGTCCATAAAAGCTATAATGTTCTATAAGTTCAAACTAATGGCATCAATTTAATATTAATGCCTATGTCGACAATAAAATAGAGTGTAAGTTATAACTTCGACCAACAACCTCTATTTTATGACATTTCCTATTTTACGGACATATGGGACTAACTTACATAAATTTATTTTCATATGTTTTTTATTTCTGTGATTTTAATGGTAAAAAACAGGTTAATAAAAATTAGATTTTCTGCTGTTATTTTTTTTTAAATTTTTATGATATATGCATAGATAAAATTTTAAACATACGACTTAAAACCAAATATATCGACAAGTTGTAGAACCAAGTATTACAAAAAATTGTTACTGGAATGTCAAATTTTTTATTAAGTGTTCGCAATCTTGGGCAAATTTTGATGTTAGTAAACAATAATACATATCTTTACTGACGTCCACAAAATTTTAATACGAGGGCAATGTAGGATATTTTGGGAAAAAAAATAATATGGATAGAACAAAAATTTATTTATAATTTTTTAAAATATTCTCCGTTATGCTCAATAGGCAGAACGTGAGAGAAAGCCTCACGATACACATTTTTCGAAATTGTCACCACTTCCTTGTGAAATTCTGTTACTGCTTCTTCTGTAGTAGAAAATGTGCGTCCTGGGAGTTTCTTTTTTACTTTTAAGAACAAGAAAAAGTCACAGGCTGCTAAATCTAGACTGTACGGTGGATGTCCTAGTAATTTACCTCGTGATCGATCCAAAAATTTACGGGTTCGTGCAGCAGAATGGGCTGTGACATTTTCGTAGTGTAAATATATTCCACGCAAACGGGCTTTCGGTCGAATTTCTTGAATTTTTTGAAACACTCTGGGTAAACATTAGGTAATGTACCACTCACTAGTAATGGTTCTAAAGTTATTTTGGCAACAAAGAAGTGACCTTTTTGTCCTACACTTCATTCTCTAATTCTGGATCGAATTAGTAAATCCAGGAGTCGTCACCAGCAATGATATTAAATTCGCTTGGATGATCCATTTTGACAATCTTCGATAATTTTTTGGCACCATTTCACACATATGTGTTTTTGTGCGGCCGAAAGTAGTTCGAGAACCCAACGCGAAACAAGTTTACGAACACCTAAGTGTTCGTGTAAGATTTTATTTACTGCTGCAGACTCAACATTTAAACCCGACTGAACCGAACAATAGCTAATTCGTCTGTCTTGATGCAAAAGATTTCTAACCATGGGTTCCTGGGTAACCGCAGTTGATGACCGACCGCCGCGCTATTCATCTTTCAACGATATTCTACCACGTTTAAATTTGGCATACCAACTAAATATTGCTGAGCGTGACGGAGAAGAATCGAGAAATGCTGCTAACAATCTTTCCAAGCACTGCTGTTGATTTAAACCACTTTTTAAGTCGTAAGAAATCATAGCACAAAAATGCTCGCGATGCAGTTCCATTGTTTGAAATTTGAACTGACGTTTACTCTTGTCATTGGTGAAAGTTTCAAACCCAAGCGAAAATACCGAGCTGCAAGTGAAGTGGTTTGCGATCTCGTAGCGATCTCCAAATTTTACTCGAGGATGTTCGAGGTATGTGAAAATGAACATTAGCAAGGTGCAGGATTCAATATGGCGAACTAAACTTTTTCAAAAACCCAAATTTGTAACTGAAACATTGTACTCACAGGTTGTTGAGGTTGTTGAATATGGAAAGTAATTCAAATTTTCCAAATTTTCATATTCAAGATGACTCTTAAAGTCATAAGATAGAAATTTACATTCACATATAGCATCAGATGAATACTTAATGCTTCGACGCACACATTTTTCAATTCCTTAATATAGGCCAAAGAACTCTGTACTCAAAAATCCAAAAACCAAACACGCTAGTCTGAAAATTATTATACCTACTGGTGAAAAAAATGCTCTTGCTAGATTTTCCTTTTTTTAAATGAAAAGATACAGCTTGAAGAACTGTATCTTTTGATTAAATTCAATATTTTCAAAAATTTCGATCCGCCATATTGAATTGATCATATTGGTGGTTCCACCATTGCTTTTCGAAAACAATTTCAGTCCTCTTATTAACAGAAATTGGAAGAAATATAATGTATTGGGGGCCATATGGGTCAGCCCTATACTCTATCTTTACCAAACATTCCCTTTCCTAATTTCCATATATACCCGAGAGATCCACATGAGTATGATTGTGCCGCCATTTTTTGTTAAGTTGTCAAGTACCTCCCTGCACTCAGACATCAGTCGTGTAGCTACAACATTGGACACCAGAGACAATATTACAGCCCTACTGTCCGAGTATATTTTAATAATCCTATTTTTGTTTATATCTCTCACATAGAGGTAGCCACATTGCAGAATAGCATAAATGTCCGCTTGAATAACTATTGCGTTCTGACTCCAGTGCGTCTACCGAACACACCAGCTACTGCTCTTTTGTCCTGTCGAGATTAGTCTGTAAACCTCATTTCTGGGAAGAGTTAGCTCTTCCTTCCAATCCTCTCTGCTTAGTGAAAGTGTCTCAAGAGAGTGACTCGGTTTTAAAACCGGCACCATGTAGTCGGCTTGCATAGGGAGCGATGGGCATCTCTCCACAATGCTGTTCCAGCTACCCGAGTGGCCGCTAGTTCCTGTTTCAAGACGCCCCAGGAAACTGAGACGTGTTCTATTGAACAATCCTATTATTTATTTGACAGAATAGCTATATTTTTAAAATGTTAAGGCTTATTAAATAATTATTAATTAGTTAAATTTTTGTTTCCCTAAAAAATGTAACTAAAGAGCGATGTAACATGTAAGTAAAGCCCATAAATAATAAATATAATTACACAGTTTTGTGTTCACAATTAGATCATAGTTATGAAGTTAAGGGGCGTTCTAAAACCTTTTTTGGACCACTGTATATTATTTAAACAGTTTGACATTCAGTTATGATTAGTTCGTATTACATGAAAGCATATTATGAGATTATAAACCTCAGCTTTCTATTTTTACGATAATGCCTTCATTAGAGAAACTCACCAATATTTAGACCAACCTACCAAAATATTTATTTTTGAAAATAAAGCAACACGCAAACGCGTATTATAACCACGCACGATAAGAGTTCATTTAATGACAGTTGATTTATAATGATTAATTTATATTAATAAAACTGGAATAAATAGCAATATCAAGAATTATATTTTTCTTGTAAAACTCATCAATTGGTTATATTTATTTTCTCTAAAATACACCTTTTAGGAGTTACTTAATTATGAAAAAAGTATTTCTAATTATTATTATAGTACAGCCGTTTTTTTATTACAATCAAACATTATGTGATTGTTCACTTTTTGAACCCTGACACCTTTATTTAGCACTAATTACAGAATGAAAGTAAACTGTCGCAAACGATTCATAAAAAGAATCTATGAAGAATCGAAACTCTTATGATCTTAACAGTTCCTGAGTGGCTAACCAATCCTTATTAATTCTAGAGATTCAACATATAGTTCTCGAACGATTTGAGTATAGAGGGGCCTTAAGAGGGATAGCCCAACTAATAAAAATTGAGAATTACTGGAATTCATTACCGCAATGAGACCTTATATCTTTATTTTTTGTCAATTTGATGTGTTGATATAAAAAAAATTTAACATTGAATGAATGAATAAATATATGAATGAATGAATAAAAGATACCTAAGGGTTGTTGGCCCCTTTATATCTCATCATGACTAAGTTATTCTAAGCCGATTGCCTTTGCGAATTCAAGCAGTCTCATAGATTAAACTTACCTAGCGGCTTTAGATGACAACATTGTATGTCTGAAATACTCTATCATAATCCGTTGAGTGCTGGATACTCTCTTAGGACATTGTCAGTAATTTGATCCTCCTCTGGACACCATCTGAACATCTAGTCGTCAATAACACCAATCCTACAAAGAAGGCTCCGCATGTAAAAACGTCCTGTTATCCGTCCCAACACGATTGACAGTTCTTTTCTTTCTAAGGAGAGAAGATTCCTAGTAAATCGTGCGTTAGGTCAAGTTATACGTTCCTTAGCCCACCTTATTCCAGAAGCCTCTTTCGACGATTCAATGAATTTACTTTCCAGCAATAATTTTAATTCTTTTTACCAATGGCAGTTGGAACAATTAGAATGGTTTAGGGTCATTGAATTGCTGACTAGCAGACAATTCTCATGTATACCCGAATAATCTGGGATCCCCACAAACGTGCGTCCAGTCGTTATTTGTCAAACTGTTCAACATTTCCTCGCACCAGTCGCGAAGTTACGACACAAGACTTCAATGTAAATACCGCAGCCCTATTCTCTGAACTTATGTATATTTTCTTGTGTCCCATTCACAGAGATGGAGAACACCCATAACTCAATAAATGTTTATTTTCAAGTTCCACCCGAACGAATTCGCGGATAAAAGAGAGTTAACAAATAACTCGATAACTTTTGGGCTTGTTACCGAGGAAATTTCGAAATATACACGCAACTCCTGCCCCTCCCCCCTTCCCGGGTGATCAGACAATAGATATTGTTGAAATAGTTTTAAAGCTACGGTTATAACATTAATATATCAAAAGCTTCAAACTGGTAACCATTAAACACTGTTTAAAGAAAAATACTGCGAAAGTTTTCATAGTGAATCTCAAATTTAGCTAATGTGATTTGTGAACACACGGTTTCAAAAGTATCTTTTTCAGTAAATGAATCGGTTCAGTAAAAAGAATTGACTTTTCCATTGCTACTGGAAAATGCAGCAACAAATCATAGGTAAGCTGGCACCAATTACAGAAAAGTGTGCCTTTTCGCCTAAAAATAGCAATTTTGCTATTTCGAATTATCCACCGTCTCACTTAGACTACTTCGTCTATCTTTCAACTACATCTTATTGGATATACTTAACTTATTTTCTTCGTTAGATACTAAACTTTACCAGAGAAATAAAGACGATAATGAAAAACTAAATTTAATGATAATCTGTTACCAAGTTGAATCAAAAGATATAGTTTGGAAATTTAATTGGATATCTATTCTCTATTGAGGACGGAATATATAATAGTATTACACTTTAATTTCCCAGTAGACCTAAAATAAAGAACTAATTACGTTAATTGAGTAACACGTGTCGTTACGCAATCGATTAAATCTGTCGTTAAAAGGGTTAGAAGTGGATAATTTGCTTCCTTGATGGAAAATTGATTTACTCAAACCAAAATTTATTGATTACTGAAAGTTATTCCACTTATAATTATTTTACCATTCTAACAAAGCAACATTACGTTTCTTGTATTTTCACGAAAGCAAAAAATACTAGAATTAGATCAAAGGTTTGAAATTGAACCTTACAGAATGTTAACTTTTTTTCGAGGTCCTACGTGTTTTTGAATGTTGAATCCAAATTTCGCCGGATACTATACATTCTCGAACTTTTTCAATAATATCTCTCATCTCCATCTTGGTTTTCAAAATGTAGCGATTTGAAAAGACTAATAATTCAAATGTGTGAAGGTGCAAATCGTTATCATCATCAGCACATTCCATCAATCGTCAGATATAAACTTCCGTTAAATTTGTCCATTCATTCAAGTCATCTGTTCTCTGCATCCAGTTATGTGCCGCTATTCATTTGATGTCGTCGGTCTTTCTGGTTTGAGGTCTACCTCTAGTTCTTTGATATTTCCTCGGTCTCCATTCGATAACACTGTTTTGTATGAAAATCCTCCCCACGAAACTAACGTGTGATTTCGATAATTTCTACCTATGTAATCCTTACTTGTCGTTATCAAGTAGCAAAATCTAGAGACTATCAACAACATGTTTAAATTGACTGCAAAGCAGATATAAAGATATACCTGTATAATATATAAGTTTTTATAGCATACCAGTTAGCAAAGTTTTCTCTAAATTTAGGGAAATTAAGCACAATCTAGTAACACCGCATAAGAGGCGTCTGAAATGACCTCCACATTAAACATACGAGTGAAATGAACAGAACTAGCGAATAGTCATAGCGTTGTAGTAGTGCTTATTTTCGCCGTGTATAAACGATGTCATCGCGATCCTGTGTGAACAAATGAAACAGTTTCTAATATGTATGTGGTGAAGTGACACTGAAAGCTCAACGAAAGACTTTGAATCTACTTGTAAGAAAAGCCTACAAGTTAAATTTTGAGTGCAAAGTTGGCGATCAAGATAAAACTTGGACTCCCAAGATTTGCTGCCACACTTGTTCAAGAACCTTAAAAAGATAGCTACTGGGTACTCAGAAGTCTATAAAGTTTGGAGTTCCAATGATTTAGCAGGAACCTGGTGTTTTCTAGTAAAAGCAAGCATAAAATTGAATATCTTAATATCCCCTCAACCACGAGACAAGTATCTAATGACACTTCTCGCATACCTGTCCCTAAGCCTCCAGAAAAATACGAAATAAACTCGGAATAGGATGAACTAAATGATTTTAAACCAAAAATTGATCCAAGTTTTCAAGAGGAAGACGATTATGAATGTAGTAGTATTAAACAGTCCCAACGATCTTATTCGTGATTTAGATCTTCCCAAAACAAAGTGACAGCTGCTTGAATCTCGTTTACAACAGTGGAATCTCTTACAAAGAGAAGTAGAAATTTCCACGTTTCGGAAGAGGCAGTCTTTGCTGGCAGTATTTTTCTCAATAGCAAATGATCTAGTTTTCTGTCATGGTATTTCGGGTTTAATCAAGAAACTTGGCCTTTCCTATAAACCTACCGAGTGGCAACTGTTTATTGACTCTTCGAAGACACGTCTAAAGGCAGTTTTATTATTCAGTGAAAATGAACAACCATCTGATACCGTGGGTCATGCTATAAATATGAAAGAAACGTACGAGAACATAGATATATATCTTCAAAACATAAAATAAAAAGTTCATAAGTGGAATATCTGCACCGATCTATTGCATTACCTATAGGATTATGTCGTTAAAGAATGACCGTTACATGAAAACATTATACCCGGTCTGAAAAACGTCTTTAATGAAAGTTTAGTAGAGGAGCAGAAAATTTATTTACCTCCTCTGTACATAAAACTTGAGCTAATAAATTTTTTTGGCCCAAATGGCCTAAGGACCATGCTTTTCTTTATTTGAAATGATAATTCGAACGTAGAAGTAAGACAAACTTAAAGCAGGAATATTCGTTAGGCTGCAAAGACGAAAATTTTCTAAAGATGAAAATTTTGAAACTACACTTTCGAGAAAAGAAAATAGAAATAGACTGCCCTCAAAAATGTATGTAGCAACTTACTAGGTAACAAGAAATCGGAGAACTACAAAAATCTAGTTGAAGAACTTTCACACACACAAAACTCAAAAAAATATCAGGAAGCGACAAAAATTTTTTATGTACATGAATTTAAAACCGCTTAAGTTAGTTTCAGTTATGTACATGAATTTAAAACCGCTTAAGTTAGTTTCAGAATCAAAGTTTTAAGTTTTAGTAGCATGCTTATATTTGTTTTTTTAATATTTCCGAATCAATATATCTGAGTAATATGACATTGCACGAAAACGAGATTTGGTATCATTGAGAAAACTCAAGAATGAATAATGTTGTCAAAGTTAAAACAAGTAATTTTTGATACTTGAACCCTCATTTATTTCGAAAACTTGACGTGATTGCCAGTTTCGAATTCAAGTCATAAATATATATATAGAGAAGAACCTATTTTTCTCACACCGCATGACCTTAAAGAATTGTGTAGATAGTAAATAAAGTAAGCGTGTTGTGTAAACTTGTTAGTCATTAGAGATCTATAATAATCGAAACATTGCAAAACAAAGTCGGATAAGTCTTCTAGTTAAAGTATGTTATGCCTTAAACTTTGGTTAATAACAGTTTGTAGAGCTGTTCATATCTTTTTTCATTTGATAATACTGGTGGTAATTTTCATAGATATTGTTGTTACAGTGCTGTTATTTTTTTTACATTTTATCACATAGTTATTACTATAAATCTAAAGTTCTGATTTATTTTTTAAAGAAATGATAATTTACCATTACCGACACATTAATTTTGAAATAATGTGTTGAAAGCAAATTTCATAAATCGTTTATTAAATGCATTTAATATTAATTCATTAAATTTCATATTGTTTACATCACATTTAATGTATTTATATATTAAATTTGGTATGTTTTCAGTTACTTTATTGAAATTTAAGGTGACATTCAATTAAATTTAATGGATAAAGCTTTAATTTCAAAGTACATGTAACTTATTCACGATTTAAGGTACAAAGTCATTAAATTTGATTAATGAATGTACATTAAATTTAAGATTATTTTTGGCAGCGTAGTTCTAGGAATCGTAACAAGAATCTGTGCTTCAAACTAGTTTTTTTCAATAATGTGTGGACTGTTAGAAATATCAGTATGATATTACAACCTATTTGATAGCGGGGCTTTGAGTGACCAGATTCTTTAATGAATTATTGGTCTACGAGGAAAATTGTCGAAATAGTTAGTAAAAATAATTATTTTGTATTGATGATTCAAAAGAAATAAAAACAGTTTTTGTCACCTCTGTAGGGCTTAAAGGTTAACAATTATATAACACTGTAAATTTCCGTTTAAATTAACATTATTTGTTTTGTTTCCTCACTTGCTTTATGTCCAATCTAAAGTAAATTATCACCTATGTTCAATATATAGTACTAAAGCTTATCACAAAAATGCAGGATTGTAAATTTTACAATTTATTTTACGGACATTAGTTCACGTTAGTTACCTATAAGTTATTTAATCTGAGTTCAAACCATAAAATTTCGATTTTATTACATTTTAATTTCTGATATATGTAAGCTATATATTTTCCTGTCTTCTGTACGCATTATTAATATTAGTTTTGAACAAAAGTTAATTTTGTATATGAACAATAAGTTGTTATTTATTTGTGTATTTTTTTTGTTTCAGTAAGTTGTGATTGATTTTTTTATTAGAATAAATAGAATAAAATAAATGGAAAAAAATCCTACTATACTCAGAGTATTTCATGCCTTTGACAAGAAAACTTTTTCGAGTATATTTACTAAAAGATGTCTGGTAGACCGCTATATAAGCATTGTTTGTACAATACAAGGGGACCCGTTATATTTCAGGAATAACAAAGAAAAGCAAATCTTATTATTGAAACTGGTTTTAATGTTTTTCAAAATATTCCCCACGATGATCAAAGCACTTTTATATGGATTTGAATCGATTTGAAAAGCATTTTTTCAACTGAGAAGATGGTATTCCCAAAACATGGTTTTTGAATGTATCAATTGCCTCTTCTAACATTGAAAACCGTTGACCACGCAGTTTGTTCTTCGTGTGCGAGAACAAAAATAAATCAGGGGATTCCCAGATTGAGGATGTTCTATCAAATCTATATTTTGGATGCTCACAAAATTGCTTACTTGAGAGTATGTGTCAGAGCTCCCATTCTCATTGTATGCGGTTTGTTTTCCTTAATTTACCAAAGATTTTCGACAAACAAATGGTTGTGTACTATTGTGAATTGACTGTTCTACGATTCCCTAAAGACACAGTTGCAACATTGCCAATATCTCGAAAAAACAGACCACCATTTGCTTATAAATGTTTTTTGAAGCACCACGATCATATTTTTTTGAGCATTTTATTGCATCAATCAACACGAGCTTTCTTATTTAAGCGATTATCAAATTATATGAGGTCCAACGCAAACATATCTTTATCACAGCCAAATATTCTAGCAATATACGAGGGTAGTTCAATAATTAAGGTAAATTAATCATAGATGGCCCAACTATCATTTTTAAATGCATACGATTATGTAGCTTTATTCTTCGGAGGAACTTCTACAAAGTTTCAGTATGATCCGATCCTCAGTTTATTTGTGGTACTCATTTGAAGCAGGTCATCACACCATTGTTTCGGGCAGTGATTAAACATATCTGTATGGAACAGTGGACACCTGCTCAGAGTTGGAGGCTGTTCACAGGAGTTCTGTACCGACTTTTTTTGGATAAACTGATTTAAACGTGGTAGATAATCAACTAAAGATGATATATCGTATTTTGACAACGATCGACGAAAAAAGGTTGGTCATATAGCTGAATATGTAGGCATATTAATTGGTACTGTAGAGAATATTTTGCACCAATATTTGTGTATGAAAAAACTGTATGCCGAATAGGTGCCGCGATTGTTGATAGCTAAAAACAGTCATCCGAAAGATTAATTCTGAACAGTGTTTATCGTTAATTAAACATAATCCAGAAGATTTTTGGCACATTAACGTGACTGTAAACGAAACCTGAATCCATAACTACACTCCTGAGTCAAAGCAGCTATCAAAACAGTGGAGAGTGTCCGATTGCACCAAAAAAAAGCGAACGTTGTTTTGTCGGCGGAAAGGTTATGGCCACTGTTTTTTGAAATTCTCAAGACATAATATTTATTGACTATTTAAAAAAGGTTAAACAATCGCAAAGGATTACTATGCAACACTTCTTGACCGTTTAGATGAAAAATTGAAAAAAAAACTCCCAAGACTACAACGCAAAACAGCTCTTTTTCATCAAGACAATGTTTGAGTTCAAACTTGTGCAGTTGCAATGTCAAAATTAAATGAATTACGGTTTGAATAAGTACCTCATACATCTTATTCACCAGATCTGGCACCTAGTGACATTTTCCTCTTTCTTAACCTAAAAAGTGGCTCAAAGGACGGAGCTTTTCATCAGATAAAACGGTTATTAGGGCTGTTCAAGACTATTTTGAGGATTTAGATACTTTCTACTTTTCAGAACACTTTCCACTACAACCGATTTTGGATGACCTTGACGCGACTCGTCTGTAAGCGAACGAATGCCACGATTGAATTCACCAAACCAGCCTTATACAGTAGACCGTGTAGGTATTCCATAGTCATATAAAGAATTAAGATGATCGATGCATTTTGGTTGAGACAAATCAAGACGAACTTTGAAAAAATTATCGCACGAAAATGTTCACGAGTTGATTCTATTTTTGGGTTGTGAAAAAAGTTTGAAGTTACTGTAAACAAACAAATAATGTCCGTGAGAAGAAAGTTAGCAATAAAGTATTACCAAAATAAATAGGGAACGGCATCAGCAAATATGCCAAGCTAACCCCTCTACCAGAGAGTAGAGGTAGATTATTCACGGCGCCACTGCATGAATAAACTTTTCACGATGTCGTTAGGAACTATCTTTCAACTTCACTTTTATTTGAATCTGAATGAGATTTGAATTCGAATATAGATAAACAAGTAAGCATGTGGGCCAAAGCCAAAAAAAACTTGCTAACAAATAATAAAAAATCTTTAATTAAATAATCAAAGGTCTAGCTATGTTCATAGTATACAGCTAGATATACTATAAATAAAATTTTGTTTTTAAATAATCACAAATTTTCAACTTCAAGTAACTATTATGAAATAGACCAAGGTAAAATGTTCGCAATAAAAATTAAAGAAGATAGATATAAAAGGATGAAATAAAAATTGATATGTTACAAACTCTAGTATGTACTGGCGCCAAACATAATGCAAACCCTGCATATTCCAAGATCATGAAATAGAACATCGGTAAATTACGCGATGGTTTCCAAAAAAAAAAAGAAAAAAAAAGAATAAATTTTTATTAATTGTTATCCGATTGATGATACATTTAAGGAGCAATAATTATTTACTTATATTTGTTCTAATTTATTTACACAAGAAGCAATCACTAAACTGGTATATACTACTAATATTTATGGACACACTATGCATTAATTACCAACTCATTTATCTTTTTGAAATCATTCGAGATTCTTAAGCTCATCGTACGATTTAGTTCAACTCTACTCAGGCAGACGTTATTCTCGTTCTTTCATGCGCATTTGTAAAAAGTCTTGGTTCGCCGAAGTAGAAATTGCCAGCTCGTTCGAGCGGCGTAGCGGCTTATTTAATTTAAAATTCCACCATTAAAATATTTTGTCGCTGCATGGGAAACGCGGATATAAAGTAAATTGTATCTGAGAACATCAATTTGAAAATAAAAAAAAACAACAGCTACATGTTTTACAATTGGTAACATGGATTAATGTGTTCAAACTTCATAAAGGTGAATACTGATATTTAATAATTCCAAGAGTACATCAGCCTCCAGCTTGCCCAGTTTGGATTTCTCTTAAATGCTAATTCTTATTTTGATAGAATACGGTATTGTTACCAGACACATATACATTACCAAGATAATTTATGCTTCTGGAAACGAAATAAACATATCTGACGGCTTAAATCTATTTATTAAGTGTTTTTTTTTGTCTAATGAACTTTACCCTTGAAAATTTTTCCTCATCTCATTTCGATGAAACTGTAGGAAAAATATGTAGGAACACACATGCTTTTCGACGTTCGTTTATCACAAACAGAACATTATCTTCCTACATTCTGTTTTCAGATCACAAACTCCGTTTATATTCTTGTTGTATGCTTTTATACCCATACGTGAAAATGCCAGTTAAAATTTAAAATATTTTACTTATATCGTTTTGTATGATAAATTTATTTTTACATCTCACGTATTCACAAAATGTTTCTCAAATTTTAAAGTATTTTTCTCTACTTTTGGCGTTTTAAACGACGTATTTTGGTCACTAAATAGAAAAATGATTAAAATCAAGCTATCAAACAACAGTAATAATTTAGCCCTAATATAAGTGACGGTAACGGACCAAAAGAAACGTTATACAGCGATCATCACATCTATCAAGCAATTAGCATTTCTAGCCACTACGGCATGTATGAAGAATAAAAAGAAGATGACACTATTCGTGCTACGGATCCATAGCAACGTCGACCCTGTAAAAAAGTATACAGGATAATTTATCCGTACACTACTTATAGCACGCACCCACAGCAGTATTCGAGCAGCAAAAATCGGCTGATATACGCGTATTACGGTTCCCGAGCAGATTAGGCGTGACTGAAAACAGGGTGACTCTACTCGTAATAAGGGTCCACAATAATATCTGTTTACATCAGACTATAAGAGGATGGCACTATTTGTAATACGAGTCCACAGCAGTACCACGAAAGGAAAATAGTAAACCCACAAGCCAGACCCGGAAGTCGCAGCTATAGTCTATTCACCTATTTTGACGATGGTCGGAATAGTCAGTAGGGTAAGAAAGTTAAATTATATCGAAATAAATGTCCATTAGGCGTTGCAAAGCGTAGACCTCCATTATGACAGACAGCCGCTTAAGAAACTCGTTTAACTGGTACCGCGACATATGGTCCGACATTACCATACTAGAATGCACTAGAAAACGTGAAAGGCCACTTTTTCCGAAAATGTGCGATAAAATTATTTCCAAAACTATGGTTTGTGAATCCTAAGCATTATTCTCCAAAGGAATTAAAATTATGTGAATAAAAAGCTACATCACGATAACCATATTTATTGTGTCAACATTTGATCATAGACTCCTGCAAACGAAATATCTTGGGTAGCGTAGGTATTTAATTTATTCCTTCTTATAATCAGGAAAAAAATGGCTATACGAATTTCTTTGTACATGTTGTCAAACGATATATTGTATTATAATGAGTTTATTTGATCATTCGTTTGTTTCCTTATAATGGGAAAATCGTTATCATATACCAGATGTTAAAACCTCCTTCGGTTCTTATCTCTTCGGTTTTAATTACATAACCAGGTAGGATTTCTTCGACAGATTTATTTATAACTCTTAGAGGGTATTTTTAAGAAAACATTTACACGACTCAAAGATAATAATGTTCAGATTATGCTTTAGTACGAAAATTGATTTATTTTTCCTTTAGACTTTCTTGGGTGGCAATAAAAAAATATATACTATCCCATTCCCACGGATAAAATCTTTTTACAGAGTGATTATTTAATTACTTATTTTAGCAAATCTACTTAAACAGTATAAAATAACTAGTGTTTGTTCCATTACATTATATTCTCAGAAAATAGTTATTTTGTTACAAGATAAACGTTAAAATATTAATAAAAACAATATTTCAAGAAACCATAATGATAGGATGAAATTACAGTTGAGTGTTATGAACTCCCTTGTTATGAGTCTGTCACGTGCGACATCATAAGTGTCTAAAAATATTAGTGACGTGATGTGACGTTACTCTATTTTGAAATACAAGCGTCTGTGAAAATTATGAAATAGTTAAAAATTCAATGATATTATTGAAAATATATTTATTAAATATTACTAATATATTCTGTAAGCACACAGTTCCCACAAGTCACTCGAAATCTATACAGAACAACAAAAGAATAACTACTTTGTAATACTAGAATGGAATTTGTTCTTTTTTCTCTTAATTTAACGAAATACGACCCTTTCGCAAAAAAGAAAACAGAGAAGTATTAACATCTAGGCTTTTACTTCCACTTTTTGACATGGGAAAAATATAGATTGCAGTATTTTCTTCCAATTTTAATAATTCCTATTAATCTAACTACACTATTCTTTTTATTTTTCAATTTCTCCCAATGTAATAGTGGGTAGCGTAGCATATATGGTCCTGATAATTGGACCCTTCAACTTCAAAAACGCATCCAAAGCTATCGCATCAATAAGATAAAATAATCTGTAACAAAACTGACAAGATGGATCGACGAAATGCATTGTAGCCGATGGAAAGAAATCACGGACATTAAAAAAAAAGCTGCTTGTAACTTTAGCATCCACACAAAATACATTTTATATTGAGTGTACTCAAATTCATGAATACGGTAACTGATAAACAGAATAATCATTAAGAAAAATGTATTATGTACGTACGTTTTCGTCAAATTAGTTTTTTTGTTACACAGCTCGATTTTGCGCAGATATAAAGCCTTCAACTTGACAAAATTCAAAGAACGGCTTATATGAAAATAGTGAGTACGATGAGGCAGTCCTCACCATGGCTCTAGAAGTGCTGGTGAATCTGCACTTATATGTAGAAAACGAGACCCTGAAAACTGTTTATCATCTCAGTTGCCTAGGATATCTGGGAATTGGAATAGGCGGCTACTGAGGTGTCTGAGATAGCATGTTTGAGAGGTGTCCATCACTCCCCATGCATATAGATTACATAGCGCCGCTTTTCAAACCCAACCACACACTGGATATATTTCTGCCAAGTAGAGAGGATTGCCAAGGAGAGTAAAATCTTCCAAGAAATGGATCTCGACAAGATGAAAGAGCTGGAGCTGGAGTGTTCGACAGGAGAACGGGAGTCAAAGAGTCTAATCTCTCGGACGACGTGCAACGATTTCTACAGCAGAAATTTATGCTATTCTGCAGTGTGCTCATCTCTGTGAGAGAGATATAAATAGAAATAGGGTAATAAACATATGCTCAGACAATAAGACTGCGCTAATGGCACTGAAGTCTAGTGTCGTAACTTTGCGACTGGTGTCTGAGGGCAAGAATGCACTGCACAGTCTGTCACGGCTGCACAATCAGACTCGTGAAGGTTTCGGGTCATATGACGAGAATGAGGCAGCGAACCATCGGTGAAGTTGAGGTCCACAAATAAACCAAATGAACCCCCAACCAATTCTACCTGTCCCAATTGCCGTTGGTGAAAGGGAATTAAAATTGTTGCTAGAAAGCAAATTTATTGAGTCGTAAAGAAGAGTTTCTGGAATGAAGTGTGCCAAGGAACATATAATTGGACCTAGCGCACGGCTTACATGAGAACTTGTCTCTCTTAGGAAGGGAAAAGCTGCGAATTGTGGTGGGATTGTCGACACGACATTGTCACCTGGGGGCCATCTTCATAAGATCGGTGTCGTAGACGACCCGACATACTGATGGTGTCTGAAGGAGGATTAAACTATTGACTATGACCTCAGAGAGTATCCAGTGCTCAACGGACTGAAACAGCGATATTTCGGAGATATAATTTTATTACCGGAAACAGTTAAGCAAGTTCAGTTAACGAGGCTCTTGATTTGCAAAGGCCATCGGCCTCGAATAACCTGCAGCTACGATAGGATATAAAGGGCCCAATGAGGCCTAGGCATCGATGATCGAGTATCAACACCTTTGTTCATTAAATTATTCATTCACTCAAGGATCAATACACACAAATTGCCCAACATCAACATCGGTGTGCTTAAAACGCTACTCGGCAGTATTTGTAATCAGAATATCTATTAGAAAATTAAATTTTTTTATAATGTAGTTAGCAATTAAATAACATATGATTCATATCTCCATATCTCGAGTGAACCAATTTTGTATAAATGACTAGGAAATTTCTCCTAATTAATCTTAATCCGACCTAACATCATAAAACCATCCAGTAAATAAAAAATTTATGAATAAAATGGTGGTGTTTTGACGTCAAAATAATTTAATAATTATGAAATAGGTCATATTTTTAACCCTCTTCAAACAAGATGAAATTTCGCAATGGCTCCACCAAAGTTTTTTGTATGTTTTTTGATCCCTTGATTACAAATATTGAAGAGTGTTAATAATTAAAAGATTATTTTCTTGTTCCTTAGTCGATTCTAAGCAAAAGTATCTCTTGCGAATTTTCCGTTCGACTCATAATTTTTGGAGATAAATATCGTTAAACATTTGAAAAACGTCTTTTTTTGTCACTTTTCAACATGAATAACTTTTGATTAAATAAATATTTTCAAATTCTGCTTCCAGCAATTGATAGTTCAAATCAAGAGTTGCAAGCTGGCATTAATCGCAATGGGAAAGTACATTATTTCTGTTGCTTTTCAACGCTATAAACAAATAGCGTTTCATCAATTATAACGTACGCGCCACCGAGAATGAAAGGAAGTGGAAGTCTACTTATAGGCGCTCACCTAGTGCACATAAACAATTATAGCTTTCGCTAATCGTTGAAATAATATTTTAAATACATTTAAATATATATCTATTTTTATTTATTAATTATAAGTATCTTATTACCAAATAAACAATATATTAGCACAAGGAACTTCAGGTATTATAACTACTTTTGCATGTGTTGCTGCGCTTTTGATATATTTTCTTTGGTAAAATATAAAGCTTTAAAGGTAATAATTAATTTTCAAATTAATAAAGTTTCTGGTGAAAAAATTGTTACAGTTTTGTTGTCATCGGAGCGACATTTACGATTGATCGATCTAAAGATATAGCTACAATCTAATACCGGAGTATTAAAGGAACATCCAGTACACTACTTTTATTTATTATTCGCATAGATGGGCACCCATCCCTTTCTAACTGCACCTAATTCACTAATTAAAACAAATCCCCATTAATCACAACTTAAGTATGAATTGCTAACATTCTATATTCAAGATGCAAGAAGCTCAATTGGTAAAGCGTTCGACTTTATCCCCCAAATTAACTAACATGGTCTAACTTTAAAACCGGTCTCAATTGGCAGTAGAAGATTTAAACTTACAAGACCAACAATAAGTCAAGCAAGTTTTGAACCTTAAAAATACAAACACATACCATAACTTTCAAAAAGCTTACTACCTAGAACGAAACGTCAGAAAAATTGTCGTCTTTTGATTTTCAAATGGAAAAACCTATACCCCAAAATATTAATTACCGACAATTATTAACAAAACGTTTAAAATACAAAAATTATATATATATATATATATATATATATATATATATATATATATATATATATATATATATATATATATGGTATCTTCTGTGCTTGTTGGTTGTAGATCAATTGAAAGAAATTCAAAGTGCAACGTGCTTTATACGAGGTTGCAGATAGTAACGGTTGGTTGGCCTTGGCTCCGCCTCTCTCTCGAGTGCCGCTGTTGGTGTCAGTTTAAGCGTGGCATGCGTGTCGGTACAATGGTTCCGCTTAAAGAGAGTTTCCAAGTAGATGGAAGATTAAGTGCATCGTCTCTCTTATTCAGAATGCCGTTCTTTTCAATTTCGATGGATTCCCGAATTAATCTTGCCTTGTAGTGTTCTATATTAGCGATTTACTGGCCGGTGTCAAAATCAATTTTGTGTCCTGTCTCGTGCTGGTGTTGAAAAAGCGCCGAAGTTGTCTGTTCTTATACTGAGTTTATGTTCTTCTAGTTTGGCTAATATTCTTCTGTTGGTCTGCCCTATATATGTTTTATTGCAGGTGCCACATGTGATTTTATACACGCCTTGATTTTCTAGATTGATTTTGTCTTTTAGATTTCTTAAAGAGCCTACAGTAGTATTTCCGGAGCAATCTGCCAATTCTGTCTGTTGAGCATTTTATGTAAGGAAGTATGGTGATTTCGGCAGGTGACCTTGTTTCTTGCGTTGGTTTTCGTTGCAATTTAATTGCCTTATTTATGGTTGGTGTCTTGTAGCTGTTTTGTTTGAGGGCCATTTTTATGTGCGACAGCTCCTTTTCTTCTCCTTGGTCATAAGTTAGGCGAAGGGATCTTGATATTAGGATATTGGCTACGCCCTATATTTGTGAGGGGTGATGGTGAGAATCAGCATTGTAGGGAAAACTATATACAGGTAAATTTTAAAAATTTAAAAGTATACTAAAGTCGATGGAGGCAACCCGACTAAAATATTTTCAAGATGGTAGCACTTCCGGTTATACCGGAAGTAGGGGTCAACTAGCTCATTTTAAATAGAACACACTATAATTATTGCATTTCCGAATTTTGCACAAGAGTCTAGGCACATTTTATGTATTATATCCTATACCTAAGTCTTTTGACATATTTAAATTTTAATATCAAAAATGACTTTTGCAGACCCTAAAATAATTATCAATTTTTCCTATGAGAAAGCCTGTTTTATTTAATTTGGGTTGGGCACCTTGTTGAAAAGGACCTACTTTATTAGATTTTTGTAATATTTGATAACCAATAATATAGGGTGTTCAAAAAATAAGATTAAAAATTAAATTGAAGATATCGTCAAAATTCAATTTTTTCAAATAGAAACCTACAAATTTCCGAATTTTATCTTATTTAGCAATAAAAATAAGGATAAGTTTGTATAAGGTTGCCACTTACTATCTGAAAATTGTTAATAATCATGCCGTGGCGCTTAAATTGCACAAACGAAAATTATTTATTATTTATTGAGAATGTGACAAATTTATATCAATAATATGCGATACATTTACCATTCGATATCTGTAAAAATAGCCGCCATCACTATGTGCTGTTTAACAAATTATCGAAAATTTAAAAACTTTGGATACGTGAAAGTAACAGGCTAAATTTAGAAAGAAAAAAACTTAAATTAGAGAACTCTAGATCTAAAAAAAAATTATGATGTCCTTGAACTTCAAGACTTTTTTCAGGTCTGAGCAACACTTGTTCATTGGTCGCGTTTTTTATTGATCCAGGAATAAAAACTTGTAAATTTATTTAGTCGCCCAATGCAAGCTTTCATGGTTGTTATAGCAGTTTTATAAATTCGATTTTTAATTGTACTCCAAATAAAAAACTTCGAGCACTGAAAAATCTGTGGACCGAGGTGGCCAAAGGAAAGGATGATTGTCAAAAATAGTTTACAAAAAAGTATCGATTAGGTAGACACCATGTGGAGATGTGCCATCATGCTGGTAAAATAGTCGTTTTCAAAATTATGTAAAGTGTTCAAATAGCCTTCACCAAAAAATTAATAACCACATTTTATATCTAGAATAATTCAAAAATGTCTAACTTACCATTTAAATTTTATTTATAAAAATTTAGTGCCATGATGCCATCATTTCTTATTTCACAATAAACATTAAACTACCATTACTATTGAAAATTTTACTCTCTAAACCCATGTAAATTTAAATTACTCCCAATAATGGGAATTTTGTCGATTAAAGAGAGCATTTTTTGGAAATATGTCACCAAATTATATTGTCTAGAAAACAATTGTTTTCCTGTTTCCAATTCAGATAATGCCCCTCGTCTTGGAAAACCAGTTTCTTTTAGATAGACGAAATTTGTGTTTGTGTAATATTCTATGAACTGTTGATTTGAATAATCCCGACTCTAAAGCTGCTTGTCTTACAGTCATTGTTGGATATGCAGCAGAATATCCTAAAATAACAATTTGAATATTCTCATTATTAACAAGAGGTTTATTTCTTTGCACTATTGTCTTGACGGATCCAATGTTCGGAAAATTTTCGATAATTCGTTTAACAACACAACAGCTTCTGTTTTTGCGGATATCCAATGGTAAATGTATCAGATCGTCTTGATACAACTTTATCACATTCTCCATAGAAAATAAATACGCTTAAATAATCTCCATTTGTATAATTTAAGCTATCCAGCATGATTATTAATAACTTTGAAATGGTGACAGCTTCATATATCTCTTTAGCATTTAATTGTTTTTCAATGTCGTCATAGCCAGCTAGGAGTAAAACGTCATACCCAACTAAGATTATAACTAAACTAAAATCAGCAGCAAAATCGCCCCATAAAAATATTAAATTGGCAATATTTCGAAAACTAAAAATTTTCAACATAGGCAACTCTATATAAACTTACCCTTATTTTCAATGCTAAATAAGATAGAATTAGAAAATTTGGGGGTTTCCATTTGAAAAAATTGGCTTTTAACAATTGCTTCAATTTAATTTTTAATTTTATTTTTTGAGCACACGGTATTATTGGTTGTCAAAATAATATAAAAATCTAATAAAGTAGGCCCTTTTCAACAAGGAGTCTAAGGTAAATTGATAATTATTTTAGAGCGTGTAAACATAATTTTTGACATAAAAACTTAAATATGTCAAAAACATTTAGACTTAGGTATTGATTATGATACACAAAATGATCCTAGAATCTTACGCAAAATCCAAAAATGCTATAATATGTAGGATATTCTATTTGAAATGAGCAAGTTGACACCTACTTCCGGTATAACTGGATCTTGAAAATATTTTAACCAGATTGTTCTCATCGACATTAGTATACTGTCAAATTTTCAAATTTTTTTTATATATAGTCTTCCACATGTAGATCGAATTGGTTCCCGGTGGAACTCCCTGTACATATATATTTCTAAAGGCAATTAATAAAAGCTATATGTACACCTCATATCATTTTCAGTTTAATGATTTATCATTGGCATGTGCTAATTAAATTTTATGTGTTTAAATATTCCTCTGTAATTGATTGTCAAACATATCAGATGTCAGCTTTCTCCTTTATTGACACTTGAATGTAGGTGTATCATAAATAGTTTTTAACTGACGTACGCAGAATTTGCAATCGTGGCAGGTTAAAACGAAGAGAGAGCAACCTGTTTTCTTCAAAATTTCCAGTTCAGTATCGTTTAATGAAAAATTAGCTCAGGAAAAATTATTAACTAATATCATGCTTAAAACAGTCTCCAACATAAAAAGGTTGTAGGCAATGTTGAAGATAAACTATTTAGTTTATACTTGATAACGATTAGAGATATAACCTAATCGAAACGTAATAAAAATAAACGAAAATAAAGACAATGTAATTCCGACAACCACATTTTAGTCAATATTTTTTTATTCCCATGTAAATGGAAAATTTTCTAAACTAAAGAGGGTTATCCAGATATTCTAAAATAATATTTGTCGCCTTAAAAAGATGGAATTTGCGGGTATATTTCCATCTTCCAGATTAACTTGGGTTTTTGTATTTTCAAAGATCGTAGGAACACATTCGAACTAATTCATCCTGTACCAGCCTTAGCGCAAATTCCTAAGACTGAAATATGAGAACCTACCCCTTGACCTACGTTGGTCCAAAAGTTGATAGTTTGATAGTTTCCGAAATACTGGGTGTCAGATTTTTTAAACTTTTTTGTATATATTTATCTCCATAATAGCTTGATTTGCACTAAATTTGGTACTGTGGAGTTCTTTAGAATGAAAAATCAAGAGCTGATTAGAGTTTCGATGTAAAATGCAGACAGCGCCACCACCATCACCTCGCCTAAATCTGAAGCTTTATAAATTTTTTGCGTCCATGTAGAATTAAACTTCAAATTAAAAAATCCTATTCCATGATATCTTTTATCCAAAAAATTTATAACTAGATGTCACTTTGAGCAGCCGTTTCTGAGATAGTAGAATTTAAATATTTTATTGCTTACTGATACTCGTCGTAACCCCCTTCCTACTTTATTCAGTCTTAGACTGATCGTGTTTAAGGGCTAACTGGCCAACAATAATCAAAACTTACATAGAAATGAGATAACAATGATAAGTATCGTCAGTAGCTACAAAAGAATATTGTAAAATGATTCGATCTGGCAAACCTTCATCATTTAATTTTAAAAGTCTCAAATGTAAACAATAGCATCAGAATCTACTGAATGAATTTATCCAAGTTTATTCAAGATTTACCATTATCCCATATTTTCCAAGGTCTATGCGACTTTTCTTGAGAGTTTATGCGATTTTTTTCGAGACTTTATACCGTTTTTCCTCAAGATTCGTTTTATCCTCAAAGTTCAGCCTTTTCTTCAAAGTAGTAGCTACATTTTTCTAAATGATCGTTGAATGATTCTACGAGGGGTTCATAAAAAGATTTAAACGTCCATGTATTGTGCTGGTTTCAAATTGATTCTTTTAGCCCAAGACCATCTTTTGGTGACTGACTCCAGAACGAGTAACTCAAGCAGATAAGTAACAAAATTGCTGGAATTTGTAAAATAATGCTTTAAAATAAATTCCTCACAAATCTATTTTAATTATGTTAATTAACAACATATATTATGTGAAGAAAATTGCAGTTTTCGCTGACGAATATTGTGATTTTTACTTTACTTTTTTTTCTGCTACAGATATCATATTTTTTATTAAATTAAACTTCATATTTGAATATACGTATCTCGAATTTTTATTTGGAGAACTTGAAGCCAAAGTCTATCTGTAGAGAGTAAGCCTTCCCGGAGTTACTATTTATCAATTCTAAACTACGAATGGCGCCTTCAATTTGATCTTTTGGTAGAAGTAATTTCATAAAGGGTTGTTTTGCACTTGGCAGCAGGCGTATCATTAAAACTCTACCCATTTATAATTGTCACGAAAATAAGAGCTAGCTGTCTCAGGCGCCATGGATTTCTCAAAGAATGGAAATTAACATCATAACCTAATCCACTTTATTAACTTAATACCATTCAAATAATTAAGTAATTAAGTTTATAGTTCATATCAATAACTGCGTGACAGAAATTAAATGTATTGCTGATGATTTATGGTGTAAAAATTTTGATTTACCAATATTTTTAAGATATTTCGTTAAAAAGGGAATTTTTATGTTAGCAAGTGTTTTTCATGTAAAATGCATAAAATGTAAGAATATAAATTTATTTCATACAAGTAGTTAACAGGTGGTTCGAAAAGTCCCTAGAGTGGCCCATAGAGAGCTTCTGATAAGGTGATTCCAATAACATACCATACGATTTTTAGCTAGTACCAAACTTCACGATACATGTCCAAATTTAATGAGATTTCGACCATTAGTCATCGAAATATTGTAGAGTCAAAAGAACATTTGTAATCATTTAACGAAATTACTCGTTTGTCTCGGTTGTCCCTTTTTCTTCTATATTATCTGTAATGTCAGATTTTTTGCAACGTATCACTTAAATAAATAGAATGATGTTTCGTTTTCTGTTCCTTTTTTTATTTATAGACAAATTAAGACGAAAATGTTGTGAAGCTGTGTTTACTGTTACTGGACCAACTTTACTAGGATGTTTAAAACCTACTTTTTTTATAATAATTCTCTATAAAATATACAATTTACACTGAGTGCTTTGCGTTTATTAAATTTAAATATTTAAATTCTGCAAATTTATTTATTTAAAGTACATTCAAGTATTGAGGTCATTAATAAATAAATTTGGTTTATTGTATTTTTATATCTATTTATCTCGTTTGGCTTGTCAGGAAGAAAAACAAATTTAAATTTTAAACTAGGATACAGTTTCATTACGTATTTTCCAGATCCATAAATCGTTAGTTGTTCACTTTGCTATAACAGTCAGCTTTATGTTAAACAGACACACACAGTATTTCACAGAGTCTACTAAAACGTATAAATATTTTCTTTGGATATTGGATATTTATATGTACGTATGTATGTGTCTTCCACCCTAGTTACTTTTAAAACGTCAAACCTCTTTCAAACTTTTCAGAATTGACTCATTTTTAGTTTACGAACTAGATCAGCGAAATACAAGTTGCTACCATTGTAATTAACTGAGCATAAAAAACATTAACTACTTCGCTTTTGGAATTTTGTCTCAATATGCTGAATGTATGCAAAATTTGTTCTGGTCCATACTTCTATATTTAGGATTCCATAGCATCCAAAAAAAATGTAATATTTAATTTACGATTATTGTAAGCACTTCATTCCAATTAACTCAACGATAGACATGAAATGAAATTGTATAAAAGCTAACAATGACACCAACTATCACAAAATAATTTTTGATTGTTAATTGAAAATAGCTTATACCAAGATTTGTGTAACTTAAGTCGTTTTTACATTTAAAATTAAAGTTTTCTTACTCTAAAAGTTACGAGTTGAGACATCATGAATTGCGTATTCGTAATTTAATATTTATTTATTTGTCAGCTGTTATTAAAAGTTACGAATTAAAAACTTTTGACGCACTGAAACACTAAGATATTGTGACGCCCATGTATACTGCCTAGAGTGTGATATGTACTTACAGACACCCTATATAACATATGTTTAACAGTTACCATCAATTAGTTACAAATATAAGGAAATGTAAATGGTAAAAATTTTTTAATTGTATTTCATAATTAAAACTTTTTCGAAAAATGATTTCCTCTATCCTCTATTTAAAGTGAATTTCTTATTCAATGGATCATGAACAAGAAAAATCATAAGCTGCAGTCACGTGTATATGAAAGGGATCTGTTTAAGCACGTTAAAAGAATGTCAATAAAAGATGTATGAATACTGTTATTTTTGTAGTAAGCACTATATCTAAAAAATATAAAATTTAAAATAAAAAAACAATTTTTACGAAATTTGAATGTATATTTTAACGAAGAACTAGGGGAATACGGCCGCGTTCTCAAAAAAATATTGTAACAAAGGACAAGGAGAAAATATCATTATACGAGCCAATGAAATGGTTAGTAAAATGTAAACAACCCGACAAAGCTACATCAAAATCATCTTACACCACACTAACTGACCAGCTTCAGACAAAGATATATCTTGCGCCACAAGAACTTGAAGAAGGCAAGAAGTTTATAAAGAAGCATAATAATGTTTTTGAAGCAAAATTTGATACCAGTAGAACGAACATCATCCGCCATAAAATAAATAATGGTAGTGCACAACGCTATCCATCTACAAGATAGATAAATGCCAGGAAGTGATGTTACTTGTAGACAAAATGCTGAATGACGAAGTTGTAAAAGAATCGTCTAGTCCTTGGTCATCTCCTGTTGTAATCATAGGCAAAAGGATGAAACAACTAGATTTTGTGTAGACTACAGAAAACTTAATGACGTCACTAAAAAAGACAGATATCCACTTCCTAGAAATTACGATACTTTGACAACGTGGGCTGGATCACAATCGTTTTCCACACTAGATCAAAAAAGTGTATATTGGCATTTAGGCATCTAAGATAATGATAAGGAAAAGACTGGCGCTGGTCTGTATCATTTTTATGTTATGCTATTCGGACTGTATAACGCACCTGCTACCTTTGATCTACTTGGAAATAGTACTGCTAGGTCTTACATGGACAACAATTATAATCTACCTTGGTGATGTCATGGTTAAGACAAAAACAAGTTTTTCGAACAATTTAAAACCCTAACCTTTGACTTAGCCCCAAGAAGTGCTTACTGTTTCTTCAAAAAGTTAAATATCTTGAAAATGTAATATCATCAGAGAGAATCCACACGGGTGAAAGAAAAATTCAAACTTATGGCCCGACCACGTAATAAACATGAATTGAGATGCTTTTTTGTATTATGCACATACTATAGGAGATTCGTAGAAGGTTTCGCCAATATTGCGCCACCCTTGCATAAGCTTGCTGAAGAAAAGATTCCTTTTTCATGGGATTATGATCAAGCTCTCCGGAAATTAAAAGCTGCCTTATCTTTCAGTCAAATTTAAGGCTACCCACAGAATCATGAAAAATTCATGTTGGAAACTGATGCCACCAATATAGGAGTAACAACTGTCTGTCTTTTATACAAGATGGCCAAAATCAAGTTACTGAATATTTCAGCCGCGCGCATTCAAAAGCCGGAAAGAGTTGTGGTCCCACGAAAAAAGAACCTCTCACTATGATCAAAAGTCTCCAACATTTTCATAAATATTTGTGTGGGCAAAAATTTTTAATAGGAATAGATCACTCAGCTTTTAAATGACTCTTAAATATGAAGCAGTCTGAAGGACAAATAAGAAGATTGCTTGAAAAACTACAAAAGTAAGCATAGACTGCATAACAATATACATGCCTTATCAACCATGTAAGGAAGAATACAAGCACTGTAGCGAATTAGAACAAAGAGAAGGGTGTCCTATTTGAAAAGTTATTTTTCATTTTGCTACAGAGTACAGTACTCAGACGAGAAAAGACTAATTTGAAGATACTAATCTGGAATCATTTCTCCCACATAAAGAAAAATGTCTCGGATAACGGACTTAGATAAAAGACAAGCTCGACAGAGTTACATAAAGATGATAGAATTTGGTTATAGAATCCACAAAACAAGAAGGGAAAATCATCTAAGTTGTTACCAGTAAGTGTAGGAATATATATACTATTCTGAAGAGAATAAATGATATTGTTTATAGAATCCAACTCAATGCAATTTTAGGGCAAATGAAAGTAGTACATACTACGGAAGTATGGAAGCTGATCGGGACGATCAGAAATAGGTGAAAGACGATATAACAAAGGACTAGGGAAATACGACCGCATCGTTATAAAAATATTGTAACAAAGGACTAACGGAATTTGGCTGCGTCCTTACAGAAATATTATATTTATTAATAATCACTGTAAGTCATGTTTCTAGTGAGATTCTCTATTTTTAATCGAGTATGTTTTATAGGTAAATATCAATATGTAAAATATGATTTAAATTTTTGCTTACATTTAAACAGTGAGAGAGTTAACAAGTAGTTATGAAAGAGTTGAAAGTAATTAGTGAAAAGTGATGTTATTATTCAAACCCAGTGAGTAAACAAGGAGAGAAATCGTTGCAATATTAATAGTTATTTTTCTCCTCTTTCCGATGAATATAAATATGTCGTTTGGCTGTTGGTATTTACAGACTGGCACTTAACCGGAAATATCCTATTAACACATCGGGGACCTGCAATTTTACCAAGTAGTTGCTTTCTACTTATACCATCAATTTTCCTCTCATCACTATCAATGCAAAGAAAAAGATAATACATTTAGGGTAGCATTATCCAATGACCTATTCTATGATTTGCATAATTATAGATCCGTTATTAAGAACATTCCTCGTAAATTCTACAAAGCAAGCTTGACATAGTTATCCAAGCAACTACAGTAATATATTCAATGTCACACGTTTATAAACTATATTAAATTGAACTAGAAATATCTATCCTGAAATTTGCAAGGGATAGCAGGCGTTACGAGAGATCTTATTAATTATGTGTCAAGCATCTGGAATTGAATTTTAGAGATATGAAGCAAGAAAAACACTTTATCATTAATTATGTCGTAAATATACAGATTAACCATTAATAGCCCTAAAACAATTTCATGTAATCGCGTGGAAAACAGGAAGAATTAAAAAAATTAGGCTTCTTTGAATGTAAACTATCTGCCAAAAATTTTTGTGTAATTACCTATTAAATTTTAATTTATATTTTGGAGCACATTTATAATAAAGTTTTGTTGTTGTTGTTGTTAATTAATTACGTTAGGTTTCATTTATAAGTATATAGTTTTTGCCTTACTGAAAACATTACGCACAATTTAAGTATTTACTCATACGCTTGATGATAGATTGACTAAACAGTTTCTGAATCACTAATCTGCATGAAAATTAGCCCTGACACAATTCCTGCTGATTATCATGTAAAATAACCTCCTGAATTCGAATATGACACCCATTGTCCATCATTTTCTGAGGAGCCTCGCCCATATTTTTATCACTTCTCGATTTCATTTGGTGGCACTCTTAATATCTCACGCGAACGAACTGGCACAGGAATTGTCTTGCTTTGACAAGTTAAAACTTGCACTGCTTTTATCACTATAGTGTTACACTTTTTCCTTTTCTTCCTAAATACATCTCTGGCGATTGTAGAGTCAACATCGGTGTCTAATAAAGAATTCTGTTTCCAGATGATACAAATCGTATAAAACCATCGATATTTTTCCAAGCGAATTACAGTGCGTAATTATTATTTGTGAATAATATCGAGCATTTATTTATCGTTTAATATTGTTATGCCACGCGACTGTAAAAATCATTCAGAAAGGTTGCGCTATGTTTGCGGAGAATTGACTTTAAAAATGCAATGAACACCCCTTTCTCTACTTCTTAAAAGTGCTTATAAATTTTACTTTCATTGCCAACTTGGCGATCAGGACAAGGATTCGGCTCTAAATGTTTGCTGCACTACATGTTACAGTAGCTTGGCTTAAAAGTACTAGTAAATCAATGTCATTTGCTGTGCCTATGGTTTGGCGCAAACTACGTTATCATCTCTCAGATTCAGTATCTTAATTTTCCTTCAAAAACCTATACGTTATAGCTAGAAACGGATTCGAAAAACTGAGCCACAGCCTGGACCATCAAATAATATATTTACCGATAATAAAGAACTTTCAGCTAATTTAGCTCATCGACAACGGCACCTCATTATTCAGGCACAATTGAATGATCTCGTCCAAGACTTGGGTCTAAATTTCTCCTATCTCGCCTTGAGCAGTGAAATCTCCTAACTCGGGGCATAAAAATCTCTTCTTATAGGACCAAGCAGTCAACCCTGAATTTACTCTTCTCAGAAGATGAAGATTTAGTGTTCTGACCTAATTTAAATGCATTGATGATAGACCTGAACATGCAATGGCATGATTCAGACAAATGAAGACTACTTATAGTCTCAGCAAGCTTGAAAGTTGTCGTGTTGAATGATAGGAATAAGTTGTTATCAGTCCGGATTGCATACTCTATGGATATGAAGGAAACGTACGAAAATATCAGCCGAATCCTTTATAAAATCAGTTATCGCGATAATAACTGGAAACTTTGCACTAACTTAAAAGTCGTTGTTCTACTCGCGAGTCTGCAATCAGGCTTTGCAAGAAGTAGTTTCTTTCTTCGTAAATGAGACGGCCGAGCCCGAGACATCGTACATCATATGGAACTAGCTTTTGCTGAACGAATTCTGATTATTTATTAATTAATAATCATACAATAAACAATTCATTATTATAAGGAACTTCAGTTATTATATAACTGTATTTGAGAGCCGGCGGTCTGATGTCTGTTCTGTTTAAAATGTCAGATAATGAATAAAATACAACTCTGTTTAAAATGTGAAATAATGAATAAAATACAATATCGAACTATAGCAAATATATTTTACACATTTTATTAATATCACAGAGTTAGAAAGTTGAGATTCAGCGATTAAAATAATTATGTTCGCATTAATGTCTTTGCGCGCTAATAACTAATCAGGTTGCAACTTGTTAATAACGTTACTGCCTGTACGTTCGTTCTTGTGCACTGCTGGGTTTTATATAGACAAGTTGTTTGAAAGTAGCAATATGAGTCAAAAAAAATTATTTTTAACATTGATTTATGTATTATTTTTCAGGCAAATAAAAAATGCATAAATTTAACGACTACTGACCAAACCAAGTGTCAAATACGCGACTGTGCTGATTTACATCAAAACATTGTGTTTCATCGCTTGAATGTAATAGCCAAAGAAAGTAAAGTTTATTTATAACTAATTTTATGTGTATAATTTTAGACTTCAAGAACTTTATTTAGTTTTAAGCTACTTTAAATAAACATTATCTCAATAAAAGATGTGATTATTAAATGCGATTGATGTAATTTTTGAATTGGTTCAAGTACCATATGACCAATGAGTGTTTTATAACATATACATATAAAAAACCTTAGATATTTTAACAGTAAAAAATGAAAATCTAAAAGGAGAAAATAGTGTTCTAAATAAAGATAGTCTTGAGGAATATAAAAAAATTAAGCTTAGTCTTTCTAATAGTTATTTGCGAGAACACATCGTACAAAAGAAATTTTCAGTTACACCAGATGGAATCATGTGTGCTAAAAGCTATATACAGCTTCCCAATTTTTTTAAAGAACACATTTGAAACAAATCTATGTCAATTTTTTCTCCAGAAAGTTTATTAACTTTGGAAATCAAGTATCACCCCTCAATTCTTTATTTCGTATAAAAGAAAATATATGGAAAGTATTAAAATTAAAAATCTCAAGCAGCGCACCAACACATGTAAAAATAGTTATAGTAACTGAAGTTCCTTCTACTATTGTATTCCTTGTTTTATGATTAAATGCTTATAATTAATAAATAAAAATATGTATAAATTAAAGTGTGTTTAAAGTATTAATGCGACGATCAGCGAAAACGGATTATGTGCACTAGGTGAGAGTCTGTAAGTAGACTTTCACAATCCTTCATACGCGGTGGAGCCATTTATCAAATCTTTAACGATTTTTATCTCAAAAACTATGCGTTGGAAAAATAAATCACAAGAGACACTTTGTGCTTAGAATAAACCAAAACTTGACTAATTAATTTAATCATTTTTATTCATATACTAATATTATAAGTACTTAATATGCAATTTATGATTCAGCGGTTCGCAATTAAGTTAAGGATTATCAGTGTTTAATAGTGAATACATTTGATAAATATATAGAGAAGTAAGATACAGTTTAATGCGTAGGAGAAAGGAATGTAAAATAACGAGACAGGTAAGTGGAGAAAATATTTTTTATTTTACATAACAACTTTTTTAATTATTCACAGTTCTTTTTTCATAACAAATTACCTCCAGTAATCGAAAGTCTCAGTCAGTATTTACAAGCAACAATCAAATGCCATACGAAAAAGTTACGTTTTATTTGTTTATCTTGGCTATAAACAAATGACTTTCGGTCGCTTACATGCATGAGCCGTCCCGTGTGGCGAGTAAAGGGTAGCCTACTCGTAGGCGCCTCGCGCGACTAAGCGCGGATACTTAATACATCATAACCAAAATAAGCCTGTAATATAAGTTCTCCGCACTGCATTAAATGGAACCAAAAAACATATTTTATTCAATAATTTGAATGTTATTAAACAGAAAATTTTTAAATAGTTTTACTAAAACTGTTATGATATTCTATATGCATTAATTGAATGAAGATCGTTTTGATAAACAATGGTGTAAGAGGCGTTACTTATTATTGCATGTTTGTTTTTTCATGCACGAACAAAATTTGCAGCAAGGTATGCTCCAGCGATTGCATTGAAATGATTTCGTACTACAAACTGAACAATTAGCACAAGCCGCTATTAAATCAGCTCCTGGGGGAATCAGAGTATTAATTTTTCCTGGAATTAAAAGATCGTCTTCTAGGACGAAGCCAAATAAAGTTGGGTCTAATATATCCATATATAATGTCAAACAACGTATCTGGATAAATACGACATAAAATGCCATCAGAATATGCAGTCGAATCAAATTGGACGTCGGAGGCAAATCTTCAATCAACGAATATTTAGCACGATGATAACACCAAATTTTCAATTCATCAAATGATTTGTAATTTGTGTTTTTATGTACAATATTCCTCCACTTTTTTCATATTTTCTTCTATTATAAATTCAGAAAAGTCTACGAAAATATCAAATGAAAAATAAATTCACATATACACACATTTAATTCCAATTTATAATATATTTAGTCAAGACGTAGACTTGCAGCTTATCTTATTTTATTTCGATCATTTTTTGTACTAGTAACCTTTATTTTCTCATTCTTTTCACAAATAATACAAAGCTTTAAATTAATTAAGTCACTCGTTATAAAAAACTTAATATATAAATAAAACATTATACATAAGAAACAAACGACTGTTCATAATGTTCTGAAACAAATTGATGCAGGTTGAAACAAGTAAAAAACCAAAGCAAGCTAAAGACAATCTGCTAAAAAGCGTGCGGAAATAATAGAAAAATATAACGCCATGCGGAAAACTTATATTGCAGACTTATTTCGGTTAGGATATATTAAACACCCGCACATGGTCGCGCGAGGCGCCTACAAGTAAGCTTTCCTCCACACGCCACACGGGACGGGGCATATATATGAGCAACCGAAATAAACAATTAAGACATATTTTTTCGTATTGCATTTGTATGCAGCTTGTAGATGCTGATTCAAACTTTCGATTGCTGTCAAGAAAATTGAGAAAAGTTCATTTAGTCAAAAGTTAATAGCATTCAAAAATCGCAAAAATCAAATTTTTTAATTGATTAACATCAATTATCTCGGAAACTGACCGTCGTACGTAAAAGTTAGTAAGGACCTTTTTTGCTTAAAATCACTCAGTAGTTGGTTTTGCGAAAATTACGTTTTTAAAGGTTTAAACAATTATTTGTCCCCACCCGGACAAAATTCCACCCTGAAATTATTATTCAGAGACTCAAAATACATAAAAAAAACTTGGGTGGGGTCATATAAATTAAAGGGGTCACTGCGGATCCCCTGGCCCCTACACCAGGCGATCGTCCCCCCCCCCCCCCAAGAGCTTTGAGTTCAGAAAAATAGACCCGATTTTACCTCTTATACTATAGTTTATTCAAGAACTAGAGAGAGTAATAAATCATTTTTTACCTTTTTTTTCTTCGCAAACTACCTGTGTTCTTTAGTCCGGTGTCTTCGGCAAAATCTGTTAAACACATATATTTTTCATAGAAAAATTATTATAATAATAAGTTTTAAAATATTATTTTATTTCTTATGATTTCTTAATAATTCACATACATGAGAAAATATAGATAATTTTCACATATTTAACATAAATCACAACTGCATTTTTATTATTTTTAATTTTGGCATAGAAATCGTTTTAGGCTAAAACGTAGCCTTTTTCTCTCAACAAATTCCAAGTTATAATTTAAATACTTACAAAATACCCATCGTCAAAAATACAAAAAGTTTAAACAGATATAAAAAAATAAATTCTTCCGTGTATTAAAATTTTTTTTGGGTCATTTTATTATTAATAAAAAATATTTTTGGGATATTTGACGTTTCAGTTTATTTATTTATTAAACCATCTGCAGAATTTCAATTACACTAAAAAGGGATTCAAATGTAATTAATTTTTATATGTTACAGAAAATTTAAATAATAAATTGTGTTTCCGCTGGTAAACATTACGTATCTAATTCTTAATCAAAGTCAGTGACGCTATCTTCGCTCAAATTAATTATAATTGGTTCCTCTATCTCACCGATCATGAGATCGAGTTTCCACATCTTCTTTTATTTTTTATTATTTGGATTTTTTCCAATTCTCTGCAGTAACCTTATTCAAAAAAATCTTTCAAAAGTTCAGTTAAATTACTAATTTTGTAAGTTGTATTATTTCTAGCAACTTTTCTTCTCCAACGGACACTTTCCGGACGATCTATAAAAACAGATTTCCTATCTGGTTTTTCTCAGCAAAAATTAAGTTCTCTGAGCAATTTCCAGACCTTAGTTCTTTTAATTTCAGGTAAATCCCAATTTTCATTGATTTTAGTTAGAATTTTGTCGACGGTTGGGATCTGCTTCTCATAATAAAATGTATGTACAACTCCTTTTATTACAGTTTACAGGTCTTCTTCCAACGAAGTTTTTCGCTTATCTGTGATCGAATGTGGCTTGAGAGTACTAACAATTCCAATCGTTTCTTTCTCTTTTAGTATTCGGTACATAGTAGATTTTTCCAACTTCTGTCATGTTGGGCCACATCTCAACAGAGCTTTTAACATTATCATCTAGATATTGATATCTTAAGGCATCATAAATATTGATCGTAATAAGTTTGGAGGAAAATGCCCTGGTTTAACGATTTTGGAATAAATATAGAGGTGGGAGCCATATTTTTTGAGTATCTCACTAATCTAAAATAATATATAAAAACAAGCGCAAACAAGATATATCACTAAGGACACACTGTAAAGTACACTTTGCTCGCTGACAAAAATATAATTAAATATAATTAGATTTACGGCAGTCCTCAGTTACCTGCGGGGTTGGAACAGGTACGTTGGAGGTTTCGATACCAGTTTTATCACTCTCTCTAGTTCTTGAATAGAGTATAGTAATGCTTGCGATTGCCCCCCCCCCCCATGAGCTTTAAGTTCAGAAAATTAAAACCTATTCTACCTTTTATATTAGGAATGTATAGGCTGATGGCACTGCCCCCCCCCCCGCCCCGTCGACAACTTGTTATCGCTTACCATGATGTACTTTTGTGATATCACCGCCCCCCTCCCCAAAGAGAGAGGCTGGATCCGCTCCTGCCTACACTATTACGAAACTGGGGCGGATCGCTAGTTGTTTAAATTCAGTGACCAAGTTCGTCTGCTACGACTGTAATATAGAAATGAGGAATGTTCAGTATGCCTATAAAACCAACATTTCTACGTTCTCTTGTTTGATACCACCTGTTCCAGTTGTAATAAACTGCTGATTACACAACTTACCTGTCTCGTTATCTTACATTCCTTTTTCCTACCCATTAAACTACGTCTTACTTCCCTATAGATTTATCAAATGTATTCACTATTAAACACTGATAATCCTCAATTTAATTGCGAACCGCCGAATCATAAATTGCATATTAAGTACTTATATTATTAGTATATGAATTAAAGTGATTAGATTAATTAACTGTCAGGCTTTTGGTGATCTATTTTAGCAAAGGTTTATACATGCTGGCATATTAAATATAATTTGTTTGACATGGTTTATTCACAAAGTTTATCCATTTAAAAAAACTGTTATCTCAGTATTGAATATTTATAATATTGTGGTAATGCTGATGCAATGTAAACATGATAGATTATGTTGCGAGTCATGGCGAGGCAACAAATGTCGTAGGATGTTGAAGTCATGTTGGATTACTGACCAAGTTTTAGTTATTAAAAGTTATTTTCCATATTGAACAACAGTTCACAGCGAAAAACTAAAACATAATCGTAAAGTATTTACAGACACACATCTTAAAACTAAAGTGATAGCTTAACTTTCGGAAAAATGGTTAAAACCATGCATAATTACCTAAAATAGCCGAAAATATTTTAAAAATTTTATAAGACAACTAGTATTTTAAAAATCATAAATTTTAAATTCCGTTTAAAATTTCCCACCAAAACGCAAATACTTGTCATTTGATCGATGTGACGTCATACTGGTCAACTGACATGGATATATAAATTTTTTTCGTGATTTTTGTGATATAAGATGAGTTATAAGCTATTTCAAGTATTGTCTGGTGCCTCAGTGTATAAGTACTACAATTAAAATACATGAAAAGTTATTTATTCACGTTCCAGGTTTGAAAAATAATAAAAAAAGATGTGCCTTCAGCTAGCCTGGAACTACTCGTTTTTATTTTAGTTTTAAATACCGATTATTACTGTTATGTATTAGTTACCGGATGCGGAAATAACAATTCTTGGTAATACCGATTATTGCTGTTATGTATTAATTACCGGATGCGGAAATAACAATTCTTGGTAAATTCGAACTGTTTGCCTTAGTAAATCCGCTTTCTTTCATGAGAACATTTCTTAGAATCATTTTAAAATGAAAAGTAAGCAAATTTCGAAGAAGTTGCATGAAAATGACTATAAAATATGAAGTAATTATCAAATGATTAAAGTTAAAAAAAAGTTACACTGGTAACCATGTTCTTTTGAATATGCATTTACTTTTCATTAGGTCGAAGTGATCATGATTACTCAGATAGATAGAACCAAAAGTAATCATTTCTCAAAAGAATAACCGTATCAGGACGGAGTGCCAGGGATGACGTTAGTATGGTAGTGACATCATTCACTTTATTGGGTTTGTTTGTCACGTGACTTGAAGGAAATTTAATTGCATTTTTATTATCTAATAAAAATAAAATTCCTTGAAAATAAAGAAAAATATTGCGTTTTTTAGGATTTCTATTGAGGCAACTACCGTTTCGCGGTAAAATTATATTTTTATTTGAATACAGTCAACGTCCCAATTCAATAATACAAAATTGAAAAACACCCTCAATGGGATATTTGTGCCTCATAGGTTTTATTTGGATGTTTGAAAGTTTGAGTTCAGGTTCTGCCTTTAACCTGTTTCTATACCATTTATCTTGTAAAAAAAGCAAATTGGATGATCTGTTTTAGATGTATCGTAAAATAAAAGATAATTCTATATATTTGAAATATCGCAATTTAAAAAATGTATCAAGAATAAATTAACAGAGGCAACAATTATATTTTAAGAACTAAATAATAAATTCTGATAACAAAATGACAACAATATGGACTTTTATTAATAATAAGCTTAATAAATATAACTACAAACAAAATCATATAAAACTCCGCTTAAATAATAAATTCATTGTAGACTCTAATGATGTAGTCAATGAATTTGCAATGTATTTTAGTAGTGTATCTACTGCACAACGAGACAATAAATATGATACATATTCTCGTAACAATACGTGTACGACCCCACTATTTATTTGCAATAGTATGGTGCTTGATGAGGATGACGCTCTTACGACTATTGATGGTTTAAAAAATAAAAACTCTGCAGGTCTTAATAATATAAATCTAAAAACGTTCAAGACTTAAAAAACATATTTTTAATTCTATGAAACAATTGACAGATTGTGGTAAATGTAGCTTTCTTCCAAGAATATTCATCGAATCTGCGTCATATAGTTCTTTGAATTATGTTTTTTAGGAGTGATGAAAGAAGCCATATAATGATAATCTTCTTTGATCTCTCTATAGCTCTTGATTCAGTAAATAAGGCATTTTTTGTTGACAAACTATATAACTGTCCTTTGACTAGCATATTTTTGTAATATACAAAAGAATATTGCGACTTATTTTTATCCTAAAAAAATGAACATTTCTCTGTACATACTATTGTTTGGTTTTCTAGAATCTAAAAACATCTACAATACATGAGGAAATCACCTTCTAATGACACATCATCACAAAAAACTCGCCTATTTGTAATTGCATTAATTTTTATAATAAACTGCCTAATGGGCTACGCACTTTGCACGGCGAGAGATTTGTTGAAAGCGTGAAATCTTTTTAATAATTAAGGATTTTAGAAATTGCTCTTATTAGGCATGTATAAAACGATATTTTATTTTGATTTTATATGATACGATTCTGCCCAGCTTGTTGTTTGACGTTTTTTAATATTTTAGAACTTTATTAATTAATTAAATTTTTAATATCAGATTTTGTTTATTTTAAACATATGTTTCGTTTAAATTTAATATATTACTGATTGATAACATATGTGCTGTATTTACATCTGTGTTTTTAATGTAGTTTTCTCTATTTCTTTCTGAATTTTCATATTTACACTTATATGTGTTGGTGTGTAAATATTTTAAGCATTTTAATTGTTAAATATCTAAATTTTATTTTCCTTTTATTAACATTTTTATTTTTTTAAACAGTAATATTATTTTGTATTATTGACGAACCAATGCACAATTTTGTTTACTATCATGATAATATATTATTCTATTAAATTCCATTCATGTATAACCAATTGGATATTTTTCTTTCGCTGCTTGTGTATTGTTTTCGAATGATTTGGAAAACTAAATTTTTTTAAATGTATTTTTAGGAACAGTTAATACATTACGCATTGAACGCAGATGAATGAACATCAGACCATTATAACAGCTTATTATCAAAATGTAAGAAGTGTAAATAATAAGACATTTGACTTGATATCTTCAGCAGTCACTGATAAATACAATATTCTCTTCTTTACTGAGACTTGGTTAAAGAATGATATTAACAATAGTGAATTAAAACTCTTTAACTATCACATATACCAATGTGACCGTTCAAATGATACCAGTGTAAGTCAACGTAGCGACGGAGTTATGATTGTAAGAAATCTATCCTCTTACCAGCTGAAATTACCAAATAATAGTGTTGAACAGGTTTATGTTATGATCACGATAAATCGGTTTAAATTAATTTTAGGTTGTATATATAATCCTCCACAATCACAAGTAGAACTGTACGAGGAGTACTGTTCATCTGGAACGTCTATTGGAGGAATACAAGTGTAAGAATTTTTTAATGTGTTGTGACTTTAACTTGTCAGGTTTGTTATGGAATAATAATGAATTCGGGGTGTTTCCTATAGGAAACTTAAATAAACAATCAGAACTTTTATCAGATTTGTCAGCATACTTAAATATGTACCAACTGAATTCATTTCCGAATATCTCAGGCAACATATTAGATTTGGTGTTTAGCAGTAATCCAGATGTTATCATTTCCACAGAACCCATTACGTGTGATATTTATCATCCAGTTCTATATTTAGAAATTCCACTACCCACAAAATTTGGTGAACTTAATTTTGAATATTACTATAATAATTTTAAATACTTCAATTACTTGGAAATGTACTTGTTCTTGGCAGATTTTGACTGGGCCTCATTAATAACGCAAAATAATGTTGATATAACATTAAATGCGTTTTATCAGTGTTTGAATTCTTGCTTTGATGATATCTATGTCCCTAAAACTGAAGCAAAAAATAAAAATTTTCCGCCATGTTTTAGTCCAGAATTGAAGTTTCTGATTTTTGAAAAAATGAAAGCCCATAAACAATATAAAATTTCCAGTTCCAATACTGATTATATTTTATTTTCAGAGTTATGTAAATTATGTAAATACGTATATAAATACAATTCTCGAAACTATATATATGGCATTGAAGACTCTATAAAGTCGGATACATTTTCTGGAGGTATGTTAATGCCAAGAATACGAAATTTTCTCCTCCTAGTAGTATGTCACGTAATAATGTTAGAGCAGACGACTCAACCGCTATAGCAGAACTCTTTAGAGCTTTTTTCTCCACAGTCTACACGCATAAATATTGTGAGACCCGTACTTTTAATTACATAAAAATCATAAACCTTAGTTTTCTTCAAATTGAGCCGATAGACGTATCTAATGCAATAGATCACTTGAACATTAAATTGGGTACCGATCCCGATGGGATACCAGTCATATTTGTTAAGAATCGTCAGGGTACTTTGTCCGCAGTGTAAGCTCAGATTTTTAATATCTCTTTATTAACGCGTGTTTTTCCAAAAATATGGAAAACTACTTACATTACGCAAATCCATAATAATGGAGAGAGAGCTAACGCGAAAATTATCGTGGAATTTCGAAATTTTCACTATTTAGTAAGATTTTTGAGGCTATTGTTTGCCAAAAGATGTGCCCTCTTTTCAAGCATATTTTAGCGACTTCTCAGCATGGCTTTATGGCAGATCGATCAAGTACTACTAATCTGCTGGTTTATGAGCAGTACTTGATTGAGGCTTTGGAAACGAGGTGTCAAGTGGATGCTATTTACACTGATTTTGCCAAGGCTTTCGACAAGGTTAACCATCAACTTCTTATCTACAAGCTGGAAGGCTTGGGCATCCATGGATTATTTCTACAATGGATAAATAGTTACCTATCTAACCGATTACAGTGAGTAAAAATTAACAATTGTGAATCATCTGATATACATGTTACCTTTGGTATTTTTCAAGGTGCTTACCTCGCCCCGCTCTTTTTTAACTGCTTTATTAACGATATTGAGGACAGCATAACTTTCAGTAGATGTATTCTTTATGCAGATAATTTCAAGATATTTCGGGTTGTCAGGAGTAGCAAAGACTGCGAGGACATGAATGGTGTAAATTAAATTTTATGGACCTCAATATTAATAAATGTTCCATTATAAGTTTTTATCGTAAAAGGAATTGAATAATTTTTGATTAATTTTTTAATAATACAATTAATCGTGTTGGATGTGTAAAGGATCTGGGGTTACATTTGATAGAGTCCTTCGCTTCGACACACATATTAATAATATTGTGAAGAGAAGTTTGATTTTGCCCGAGTTTGTGAAGAGAATGCTTACAGATTTTACTAGTGTGGATTGTTTTGAACTGATATACTGCTGTGTAGTTCGATCAATCTTGGAATATGCGTCCCAAGTTTATTCACCTCATTAGAGTACAAGAAAGTTTTTAAATTTCATGGTCTTTAAACAGGAAATGCAGCGGGAGCGGCCTGTATATAATGATGCTTTGAAGATGCTACCATTGTGTGTGAGGCTCATATATCTTGACCTCATTCTGCTTTATAAGATTGTTAACTCTTGTATTGATTCTCCTGAAGTACTCCATAATATTGGATTATCAGTTTCTCAAAAAGCTTTTAGGGCGCACGATTTGTTTGAGGTGATATATCACCGAATGAATTATGGCATTAACAGTCCTATTTCTCTAATGTGTAGGGACATGAATACAGTTCCTATCAAGATTGATATTTTCCATTTGCCAATTAATTTCTTTAAATTAAAAATATTGCAATTCTTGAAAAATTGAAAAATAGTTATATTGTCAACTGTCAACACTTGTGTTTTGAAGCATTTAATGCGTTGATTTGTAAGTTTCTTAATTTTGATTCTGTTTTTAACACTGATTGTATTTTTGAAAAGGATTGTATTTATTTGATCCGTTAATATACTATTATTATTATTGTTTACAAATACGCAAAACAAAATTTCCCTAGATAACTTCATATACTATATTTTTTTCAGTCATCTAGACAAATATTTTTCAAAATAAGATTAATCACTTGTTAAATTTTATTAATTTGTACTCATCTCTTCTTTTGTTCTTTTTTTTTCTGGTAATATTCAAATGCTTACCTTAAATTAAAAAAAAGCCAAATTTTTTCTAGTTTTCGACGTGCAGTCACGGCTAGTACAGAAAGTTCCTTCTACCATTTTTAAGCAATATGATAATTTCACAAACAACATAAAATGCGAATAAAAAACGACCCGATGAAAGGTAAACAATAAAGTTAAGTTCAATCCAATAGAAATCCTCGTAGAAATTTGGTTTTGATGGGAACGCCTTTTGTCGCATCTGTAAAATGAAATAATCTGTGCTTAGGACAGGAAAGAAATATATAAACATAGACCGAAAAAAGGATAATACAAAGGATAAACCAGATTTAGTAAGGATTTTCAATTTACAGGTTGATGAAATATTTGTCAAGAGTGACCGTAAAAATCGCCTGTTTTTCGGTAGTCGATTACGGATACAAGAAAGAGGCAGCCGAAATTCTATTTATATAATATTAATCTTAAGACGAGCATAAATTTCTGTTTTTCGGGTTAAAAATAATTTAAAAAGGCCAAAATTGAGAGATACTGTACTATTGTTAAGAATCATATTTGACATAAATTACTTGGAAAAATGATCGAATTAAAGACACTATAATACTGCTTTATATAGAATCTAAAAATTAAATAAACTATAGGATACATATATATATATATATATATATATATATATATATATATATATATATATATATATATATATATTCATTTAAAATCAGCAAAAATGCATCAAGTTCCGGTATAACAGGAAGTGCCATCATGTTAAAAATGTTTTAGCCGAAGTACCCCCCTCTACTTTGGTAGACCGCCAAAGTTAAAAAATTTTTCGAAGTCTATTTTGCGAGAAATCGATCTCGGTATTTCATATATATATATATATATATATATATATATATATATATATATATATATATATATATATATATATATATATATATATATATATATATATATGTAGTTCTCTCCTTAAGACCGTTAAGAAAAGGGACAAATAGTTTATTCTCTGTGAAGTTCACTCTGGTTCCTTCTCCACAACCAGTTAATGGTCTCATCACTGGAGCTATAATGAACCGAGAGCAAAATGCACAGAAAACATATTGCTTACTTAAAATCTCCATTTCGTAAAATATTGGGAAGGTATTACCCGCATGCCGGATTGCTATCAACAATAATAAAAACGAACATCACAATGTACCCCGGAGCGGTAGAAAATTATTAAAAATAAAAAATTTTACGGTCAATGTATTTGGATAAGTAGTTTTTTCTCTTTAAGACCGCTAAGAAAGAGGACAGACAGCTTATTCTATCATTGCCGAGTATATTTAGATGCTCATTTGTATCGTTGTTGATAACAGTCCGGCATCTACACTACCGCTCAAAAGTATAAGCTCACCTACAAAAAAAAATGAAAATTTTAAAAGCTTTATATTTCTGAAACTATACATCCTAGAAGATTTTTGCATCTCTCGTTTGAAAGTTGTTGTAATTCCCTTGCAAAGTCCTCTGAACAATTTTTTTTTGGAATAAGTGTTGTCTTTTCTGCGCATGTTTGAAATTGTAAATTTTTGAAAAATTTTAAATGCAAATTTGACCACATGCATAGCAGCCGTAAATAAACGTATCGTTAAAAACTCAACGCCGTTTGAAAGGTAATCGCAACGGCTTTAAAATGACACCCGGAGCGTTATTTTTAACCAATTTTTTATCAAGTTATTGCTGCTTTTGTCAAAAATACAATTAAATATATTCACTTTAAAAGAAATGATCAAGGAAAAAGATGTGCCATTTTGGATGGAGAATCAAGTTATAATGTTTTTAATACAAAAAAAAATGTTTATTCACATTTATTATAATTTTTGTAATTAATGATGTACATAATATAGAACTAAAAAAAGTGTACAGGTGTAAATAAATTTAAATCGTTCATATTTACTTCCAAATTACATATTTGATAACATACTTAAACATTATTTACATATTTACACCATCAAATCCATTCTAATGCAAGGATAGCAGATCGTGTCGCTTCAGACAATTCAGGGCCCCTATCCTCGTAAGTGTGATGTGGAAGGTGAGGTGAATGGCGATTGGAATGGCGATGTGAACTTTTTGACAGTAAAAGCCGTATTCTTAAAAAGCCAATGTTGCCAAATATGAACATGCTAAAACCCGAAAATTTCAAAAAATAAAGTTGATGACCGATTGAATTGAGCTGTCAGACCGAAAATGTTCGTAGTATATTTTGTTGCCATTTTAGGCAAAAAGTAGTTTTGGTACTTTAAATTAATCGTCAAAAGTAAAAAAAATACTGCTGTTGTTATTTTTGTGAAGTTATTGATTGTCATTACAATATTTGTACTTTGCCTGGATTAAATTTATCTTAAATTGACACTCTAGAACTGTTAAACAAAAATGCTTACAAAGAGCCAAGTACTTGAAGATTCTAATATATAAAGAAAAGGGGATATCAAAAAAAGCAGCAATCATATATACAAAGTAATACACTGACAGTAATTGCAGAAAGTCAGCACTGATAAACCTTAAAACGGTGGAAATTACAACTCTCTACGTAGTATGATTAAGAGCCATCATCCCTATGCACTATGGAAACTATCCAATCAGTTATTTATTGTATGATTTCACAAAGTGTCCAGCCTCTTACTGCAAGATGTTCTGTCCTGACAAGTAAATTTGAAAGAAAACCTGAAACTTCAACGAAGATGGTGAAACTGTTTATGACCAGGGACCGAAACCAAAGGCATGACAGAATACGTCCATTAAAGATACTGGCGGATCTCACATTCAACTTTAAATATATATTTCTTTATTTTATAAAGATTTGTAGAGGCTTGAAGATAAAATGTACCATAAATAAGGTTTTTATGCTGAAGGTCATTCGTTGGTCTGTAGGGTTCATATCTATATGTCTCGATAAATTATAATCATAATATTTATTTAATTGTAGTGTGGTATAGTGTTTAACACAGTCTAATTAAGTTAAGTGCTGTAGTTAACATAATTTAAATATAAAATTTGTTACTTATATAAATAAAAGTTTCAGATAGCTTACAAATTGTGATTTCTCAAATTTATTATAAGTCGCGTCGTGAAAAGAATTATGTTAGATTTAACTGTTTAAAACTAAGATACTCAGCTGTTATAGACACAAGTATTTATGTTAAATCCATGAGCAGAACTGGCCCTAGAAAAAAATTTTTTAAATTGCACACTCATACAATTCAGTTATGAACAGAATCTCCTGTAATAATTTTATATGTCTGTAATCTCAAATTTACTTAATATTTGCGAGACATATTCAACTTTCTAAGGATGTTTTATTAAAAAGTTTGAAAATATTAAAAATATCTGGGTACCACCTAATTAACGTTTCAACTGTTTAATCAAAAAATAAAACGTCTTAAAGAAACGGTTCGTCAACATATTATTTTTTTTAATAACAAGTTATTTTGAAGAACCAAAAATAAAATAAAAATTTTTAATACTATTTAATTTTTTGAAATTCGTGCGTTCAGTATGTCATTTAGCGGCTGACATTTCATTTGCGCATGTTTCACCGTTCGCTTGCCTTTCACCGGGCGAACGAGGATATGAGCGATGAACATTTCAAGAATACGCGTTCGCCAACTTTTCACCGTTCACTTCACGTTCCCCAGTACGAGGATAGTGCCCCAGCTTTTCGACCCATGCTTCACAACGAATACTCACCGGATACTAATGAAAATTCTATATTATTTTTCAAAATAAATCACAATCGAAAAATGTTTAGCAAAGCTTGGTGAGCATAATTAGAATAAAGTAAACATAATCGTTATTAAATAAAAACATACATAATTTTTAAATAAATATGAATGATTTACATTTATTTACACCTGTTTTTTTTTGTATTTATATATTATGTACATCATTAATTAAAAAAAATCATAAATAATTTGAAAAAAAAATTTTTTCTTTGTATTAAAAATTTTATAACTTGATTCTCCATCCAAAATGGCGTTTTTTTTTTAATCATTTTTTTGTAGAGTGCGTATATTTTTATATAATATATTTTCGAAAACTGGTGATTTTTCACAAAAACAGCAATAATTTTATAAAAAATTAGTCAAAAATAACGCGCTGGGTCTCATTTTAAAGTTTATGCTTTTAACGATACGTTTATTTACGGTTACTATGCTATAAGTCAAAGTTGCATTTAAAATTTTTCAAAATTTTACATTTTTAAGCATGCGCAGAAGATACAATACTTATTCTAAAAACAATTTGTTCAGGCGACTTTGTAAGGGTATCACAAGAACTTTCAAATAGGAGGTGCAAAAGTATTTTGTGATATATAGTTTCTGAAATATAAAACTTTGATATTTTCATTTTTTTTTTGTAGATGAGCTTATACTTTTGAGTGGTAGTGCAGTTCTGCGAATAATATGCTGCCAACATTTTACGAAATGGGGGTTTTAAGTGGACGGTTGTTGTCTATGCATTTTGCTATCGGTTCGTTACAGCTCCACTGATGAAACCATTAGGTGGTCGAATTTAGTATGAGGAGAGACCCAGACTGGAATTCGTAGGGAATAAGCAGTCTGTTCCTTTTTTTAACTATCTTAAGGAGGAAACACCACTTTTCCAAATACATACACTTATATACACATTTAATTTGCTAAAATTTTTCTTAAACCATCTTTCTATATAAATGTATGGCAACTTCTTTGGATTAGGTTTCAGATTAATACTACTATTCTGTGCTTGATATTTCGCCCAACGTAGTGGGCTTTTTCCAAACTATAATCTAAAATAAAAGCAAAATTCAATTACTATAGTCAGAAACGCACACTCACATGACTTAAAATTAACACTGAAACGATACAATATTAATTAAAAATATCAATTTATAAAATAATGTGAATTATTCCTGGGTTAGAATCTTTGTGTTTGAAAAGTCAAATTCATGTTCAAAGGTCTCATGTTTGTGTAAAGAAACTACCATAAGCTTCAAATAAAGGAAATGATACAATTAAAAAAAAGACATGCAATCAGTGACAAACAAGATATCAAAAACCTAAGCCAAATATATTTTAACCTAATAAACTAAACCATCTACTGTAGCCCTTATTATTTTGCAATACACTGTATAGTTGATATTGATAAAATTTATTTATAAATCAAAAAAAAAACAAGTTAAAAGGTTTCCAAATAAAAAAATGTTAAGTTGATAGTAAGTGATGCAATCTACAAATATTTCACTAAGAAACATGACAAAATTAAATTGAGGTGCGTATCTGTGAATAATTTTTATTTTTATTTTTGATTTTTAATTCACATTATTTTATATATTGGTATTTTTAATTAATATTGTATCATTTCAGTGTTAATTTTAAGTCATGTGAGAGTGCGTTTGTGACCATGGTAGTTGTATTTTGCTTTTATTTTAGATTATATTTTTGAAAAAGCCCACTACGTTGGGCGAAACGTCAAGCACAGAATAGTAGTAATAATCTGAAACCTAATCCAAAGAAGTTGTCATTATGTATGTATAAGGACAACAACAATGATTAAATAGAATACAAAGGATTTTTAGGGTCGTTTCATGAATTTTAACAAGTTAATGTTTTTCTCCATTGGACCGTCAAAACAAAGGCCTGGAGGAAAAAAAATTGAACTTCTTAAAACGACAATGATGTTGTCTTTTGTATAAATTTTGTTGGACAAACATACATTTGAAAAAATCAGACTTAACTCATTGTATTTCTGTTGCTCGTTTTGTAAAGCTTTAAAGGAATTTTTTTTATTGTCATACCTAGTCAAGGTAAACAACCGCAAACATTTTTTATATTATTTTACTTAATGTTTAATTGTAAAAGTTTTTAGAAAAAATAACATTAATAACAGAAGAAAAAAAACTAAAATCATAAAATTATATTACAAAATTCGAAAAAAAATACATTTTTACGGTTGGCCTCATAAATAATAGTATACTGAGCAACAGCAAACCCCTATAAATATCGCGGTTTAGTCAAATTCACCGTACTAAAAAATCTCGATACGGGGATGTCGAAATTTTGTATATACCCGTTTCGCATATCGGGTATTTTCTAGAAAATTCGGGTATCGAGAGTACCAGCGACGACGTAATTCCTGCATACAGAAACCCTTCGATAGCTGACCCTTCTACGACTACGGAATTTGATAAACTTTGGAATTACATGGGGTTTAATGGATATTTCTGTTATTTTAAGTCCTAGAGAGTTGAGCCTTCGTAGATGGGGATCATCCTCAGACGCCCCCCATGCGGTGTTGCTAGATTGTGCATCGCATAGATACTTCCTTATGCCTGCTTGGCAATCAATCAAAACATATGGTTGATGTTAACTAGATTTTGCTACGTGATACAACAATTTATAAGTTAGTGTAAGGGTAGCTAGAAATTATCGAAACAACAAATTAGAGAGCAGGATAGTGTAATTGATTTGAATGTAACGCGTTTTTTATTATCATGAAATTTTTTAGATTAGTATTGACACTTGCTAAGTAAAATCCTGAAGAATTAAAGTTGTACTAAACTTACCACATTTTTCAGAATCAATGTATATATATATATATATATATATATATATATATATATATATATATATATATATATATATATATATATATATATATAGGGTCCAAATATCATTTCTCGCATTCGCACATAGTAGTAGAAAAGAATTTAATATATTTTTTACATCCAGAGTGTTCAAGAGTAAACATTTCAAGTTGCTGCCTACCAGTGCAATCAAACGCAACCAAAATTGTCAGCTTTCTATCAATCAAATTTCAAAATATTTTTTAATAATACAAAAAATAATAACATATTACGGGATCCTTTGTCTCAGTACTACAAGATTCAAAACAAGTATTTTATTTTTGTGTGTGGACTTGAATCCAAGCAAACCAACATCCGATACAAACCAACAGGTATTATTTGCATCACTAGTATGTATGCATTTTGACTAATATTTTTTACTCTTTTAGCTGAGTAGTAATCATATTATGCTCAAAAAGGTTTGAAATTAATTTACATCATCCCTGAGAACACTTGGAAGGAAGGCATTTTAACTATAAATTGGGCCCCAAAATCAGGTCAAAAATATAAAGCTAAGTATGTTATGATATTAAGACATGTTTATTTCTTAATATATTAAAGCGTATTTTAACGAAGACTTTAATCGCCTATCTTCAGTTAAGTTAATTCCTCGTTTGAATCATAAAATAAATGATTTATATTATCTTCCTTTACAACTTTACGACATCTGAGTGAACAGAGTTTTTATGTAACCGATTCTTTGTTTTAGCCAAAATAATAAATACCGTTTGCGTATTAACTACTTAGTTTTACTATTATTTATTTATTTTTTCAAACAAAAAAGAATGGCATTTTACAAAACGGAGACAAAAGCAAAATTGTATCAGGCCGGAAATAAAATAATTTCGATTTTATTGTGTGAAATAAAAATTTTGTCAATTATACATTTCCTGTTTTATTTAATGGCCTTTTACCAGCTTTCTTTCAGCTTCATGATTCAGTTCTTGTAGAAATGTTGGTCCTTATCAGCAAAAACTGAACCAAGGTTCATCATTATTTATGAAAGTTTTTCCATTGAAAAAGTTTTGCACATCTGTTTACCAGGTTAGTGTAAAATGGGGTATCACTTGCCAACGAAGCTCCAGTAACTCTCCACGAGGTATTAAAGATGAGTGAAGCTTTGTGTTATCATGATGGAACACAATTCCTTTGTGATTTGTCAATTCTGACCGTTTTCTTTTTAAAGCTGCATCCAAATTCATTAGTTATTGACAGTAAACATCGGAATTGATCGTCCAGATCCTTGAAAGTAGCTTAAAATACACAACACCTTTGTAGTACCACCAAATTGACAGTATGCCTTTTTTTGGATTCGATTCAGCTTTAGATATGGTTTGTGCTCGTTCATCGCGTTTGAACAACACTCATGATAATTCACTTGTCATCACCAACGATGATTTTTATCAAAAAAGGGTCGATTTCATTGCGCGTAAGATGCATATGGCAAATATTAATTAGTTGTATTAAATGAATCTCATTCAATTCATACGGAACTCAAAAATCGAGCTTCTTAGAGAATTCCAGACATTTTAAGTGATTGTCAATTATATATTTAACCTCAATGCAATCTCTCGAACAATTATATCGACGGTGGCTACGAAAAACCTTACGGTTAACTTTGCGCGTATACAATTCCTCCAGAATAAAAGCGGAGAAAAATCTTTCAAGTCAAAAAGCGACGAAGAAAATCACACTGCTTACTCTGTGGGCGTAAAAAATCTCTCTTAAAAATTTTTCGACGAAGAAAATTTTCCTTAAATATATGTTGAGAAAAGAACCTCCCCTAAACAATAAACGGCCAAGAAAATCTTTTAGCTTGTTGTGAAAACAAAAAAACTCTTTTCCGGACAATTGACGTGGAATTAAATAACTTGCGTTCTAATATACTATTTGGATACTAATATGATGCTATATGCTAGAATAAATTTTAATCAAAAAGTTGATATTTTTTATTATAATTTTTTTATTCTTTGCAACTAAGGATGATTTTTAATCAATAAGTTAATTAATTTATAATAATTATCTTACTCGTTGCAAATTCCTTGCAGCAATTCTAATTAAAATATGGGTTGTTGAAAATATTTTTCCATATGCCACTTATAATATTGATAAATAAATAGTAACTAACCTGTCGGTTCAAATTGACGTAATAACACGACACCAGGATACAAATTTTAAAAATAGCATAAACTTGTTTTCAATATATCGCCCAGCTACGGCCCCTTACAACGAAATTTTCTTAAATACGAATATAACACCAAAAAATAAAATAATTTTTTTCATCTAAATTATTTTCACTTAGCTTTATACAGAGCCCGATTAGACTTCTTACGTAATAATATAATACAGTTATAATGTACTATAGTATAACCAATAAAGTTGAATAGTGTAACTACAAAAACAGTTAAAGCATATAATAAAATGGGATAATCTCGATCTGGATTATGGTGGGGAACTCTGTAAGCCTATAGGTTTTTGGGGCAATATAGGAGAGATTTTTCACGTCGCTTTTACTGTTATGTGATTATTTATAAGACACTGAAAAGAAGGGATTTTTTCGCCTCAGTTTTAAACCGAGGATTTTCTTCATCGCGCTTGTCGGTGAGTTATTTTCTTCCACCCGTTTTTGAAGAAGGTATTTTTTTCTCCACTCATAATTTTGTTGAGATTTTCTTCATAATCACCATCGATATGACGACTGATTCCCTTCAATTATGACTTTGATGTTGTCATCATCAGTTTCAGTAGGTTGACTAGAACGCTGGTCATCGTAGAGTGAAAAATCTCCTGAAGGGAATTTTTTTAACCAATTCTGACACATGCATTCTATTATACAATCAACATCATAAACTTTACAAATCTTTTAGTGAGCCTCAGCACCAGTCTTTCCTTTATGGAAATAAAAAAGTAAAATATGCCGAAAATACTCATTTTTGCACTACATGTTAAAATTGACCCTAAACTAACAGCTACAAACCAAATTACGCACAAGTTAATTGTAAAATGTGACTGATATTAAATGTCAAAAGAAAAATGCCACGACACTCACAGAAGTCCTTCAAACGAATTTCAACACTAACTTTGCGACAATCAAAAATAATTTCTTACCGACCCATTAATTGATCTTCACAAAATCTATGTTCTCAAAAGAATTTAAACCCCTGAGAAATCATTCTCTTTAGTCGACCATACCGTTAATATATTCAACTCCAAGTTTTGAAAATCACGTAAACAGCATCCTTGAAAACGATAAATTAATATAGGAAAATGCAAACAAAATCAATATTCTTAACAATTTTTTATTTTCAAACTCAAAAAGCTCCTAAAATGAAATAAATTTGAAAAGATAAATAAATAAATTGAATAAATAAGAGTCTTATATTATCGGTTTGTTAACGTGTGACATTGTCTAAGCTTTGATTTTATTAGGTTATTATCAATTTGTCGGAAACCGTTGTTGCACTCTTCTTGGGCTGCTGATGAAAGCTGCTCTAAATTGGCAGATGAGTTGTTTCTGTTGTGGATGGCCTTTGAAACATAAATCCATATATGCTCAAAAGAGTTCATGTCTGGAAATAGAGACCATTCAAGATGGGTTATTTGATAGATCGTTGACAATGTGGCCTAGTGTTATCATCCATAAAGATGAAATTATTTTTACTGTGTAAATCATTAATATTATGCGATTCTGAATGTAACATTACTAGTCATCGTTTTTAGTATGCAAACCAATGAAGTACGATAATAAAATAGTATGTCTTCCTTCAAAACATAACAAAACCACCTTTATAAGAAGCAGCTTAGCAGAATTCAGTCATTTCTGTCTACTTGATTATTTCCAGATCATATGACGAGCGTCATAGTACAGAAGTATGGGGGTTTTCGTAGCCGATAAGGGTCCATGGGGTTTTATTTTGTGTTATGTTGTTTAAAACGCTGTAGAAAATAATTAGAAATATATATCAATACTTTTTCACCGCAGATCGATAGTTATACTTAATAAAAATTTCTTACTCTAAGATGTACCGAAAAATATTGATTTGAGCCAAAGTTATTGCAAATTTCTTCTTCTTCTTCAGGTGCCATCTCCTATCGGAGGTTGGATATAATCATTGCCACTCTCACTCTATTTGCCGCTACTCGAAAAAGTTCTACTGAGCTACAATTGAACCACTCTTTCAAATTTCTCAACCATGAAATTCTTCTTCTTCCGATATTTCTTCTTCCTTTTATTTTACCCTGCATGATCAATCTAAGCAACTCGTATCGCTGGCCTCTCATTATATGTCCAAGATACTGCAGTTTCTTTATTTTTATGTTGTTAATTGTTTCATAGTTTTTGTCCATCGCTAGCAATACTTCTGTAACACCACATTTCAAACACTTGCAGTTTATTTATGTGTTCTTGTTTTAGTGTCCAGCCTTCCAACCCATATTGCAGCGCTGAAAATACATAACATCTTAAAATTCACATTCTTAGTTCTAGAGTGATGTCTCTGCTGCACAGAATGGTTTCCAGTTATACAAACGCACTTCTTGCCATTTCTATTCTCGTTCTTATTTCTGTTGTTTGTTCATTATTTGCTGTTATCCATGTGCCCAAGTATTTGTATTTTTGCACTTTTTCTAAATTCACGCCTCGCAACTTTATGCTTGTTTGCATGTTTTGTTTTTTAGTTATTACCATAAATTTAGTCTTTTTGGTGTTCATTTTTAATCCGTGTTGATCGCAAACGTTATTTGTTTCATTCACTTGTTCTTGGAGTTCTTCAGCGGAGCTAGCTATGCTAGCAGTGTCGTCTGCAAATCATATGTTGTTTACAGCTCTTTCGTTTATTATTAGTCCCTTACTTTTCGTTCACAGTGCTTTTTCGAAAATCGATTCACTGTACACATTGAATAGTATGGGTGACAAAATGTATCCTTGTCTCACTCCTCTTCCTATTTCAATTTCCGCACTTGTTTCGTTATTTACTATTATTTGTGCGCGTTGATTCCAATATAGGTTAGTTATTATTCCTAAATCTTTGTTGTCTGTGTTTTTTCTTCTTAAAATCTCGACTAGTTTTTCATGTTTAATTTTATCAAAAGCCTTCTCGAAGTCAACATAACAAATGTGTATATCGGTGTTCATATCCATACACCTCTGTGAATGCACATTAAGTGCAAACAACGCGTCTCTGGTGCCTATACCATTTCTGAATCCAAACTGACTATCATCTATCCTCTTTTCAAGTTCTTTTTAAATGCGTCTGTGTATTACTTTTAAAAACACCTTGAGTACATGGCTTATCAAATATATTGTTCTATATTCGCTGCAGTCTTTTGCATTTTTTTTATGGAATAGCGCAAAAGGTGGAGAGTAAATTTAGTGTTGCAAAATTAAAAAACTACGAGTTGTAACTTTGCTTCTAATTATCGAAATAAACTAGGACATCGCTCATTTTAAAGGTAAGGTTATTAGTCTTGATAAGTTATTTTTGCAATATTTATAAAAAAAAAAGTAACGTTATTCAGAAACCGGATTTTTTGTTTAATAAATGGCAAGTAGCTTGTGTCTTATTATTGAAATTATATAGTAAAATTAAGTCCTGTTTAAACTATATGATGTATTTAATATGTAAATAATTTATTATGATTAATATAAAAATGTTAGAAATCAGTCGTCATTATTCTTCAAAATAAAATATTTTTGCATATTTCTTTTTTCACACACACAAAAAGGAAAACACGACAGACCCAAATTTTACATAAATGTAAGTGGATTTTGGAATTTAATTTAAAAGAAAAATAGGTTCAGTCAAAAGTTTTCATTTTATATTTTTCTCTGCTCCATGAAAAATCATGTGATATAGTGTAATATACTTTGGTTTGATTTTATAATACAAAAATCTATAAAAAATGTTGTTATTCAAAGCGTGAGTTAACTATTTTTAAAACCTAAATTTGAAATTACTGCCCCAGCGCATTCAAAGCTAACTAATAAACAAGATTAAACTTGTTAAGCGATTGCAAGTCTACCCACGCATTACGAATGAACTGAATCTAACAGTGGCGTAACTAAGAATATGTACGCCCCTCCCCGCAGATTTTTGAAACTCCCTACTATTTTGCACCATTCTTGATCCTTGGTATTTATTCATTTTCTTCAATGGACTTGAGGACATCTCCCCGCACTATGGGGTCGTTATTTATGCCACTGGCAACTAATTGTTATTAAAAATATTATTCCCTTATTTCACATAAGCGTTCGAAGTCATCAAGTACACGAGTCTGGAAAGTAGTTTGCGGAAATTTAACTTGTGCATTACTTATCAAAAAGACAAACCTGATCATAAGACGACTGGCCCAGACGAGATACAGTTTGAAAAATTGAAACTTCTGGATGAAAGAGGCATCGCGACACTTCATAAAATATTTAACATCATTTACGAAACGAGTTGCTACTCCACACACCACAGTCATACACTAAAAATATTTCTAAAAATAATCCATCAAAGAATATATAATTAATGCGAAAGAGACATAAGCGACTCACAGTTTGGGTTTAGGCGAGGCCTAGGTACGAGAGAAGCGATAGCCGCTACACAGGTGCTTGTTTAGAACTGTTACGATCAGAGAAAAGATGTGTGCATATGCTTCATAGATTACGAAAAAGCATTAGATCGTGTACAATATCATAAACTAATCCTGCGTCTTAGAAAACTCGACATGGATCAGAAAGACATCCGATGCATTGAAAACTTATACTGGGGTCAGACCTCGCAGATAAAATCAGACAATAATGTATCCAACTCAATACAAATCCGAAGAGGAGTGCGACAAGGGTGTGTGCTGTCCCCTCTCCTGTTTAACCTTTATTCGGAAACAATTTTCCAGGAGGCTTTGGAAGATATTGAAATGGGAATTAAAGTTAACGGAATATGGATTAATAACATCCGTTATGCGGATGACGCAGTCCTAATCGCCGACTATATAAACGACCTCCAAAAACTCATCAACATAATAGGAGAGCGCAGCAAATCAATAGGCTTGAACATCAATATAAGGAAAACAAAATTCATGATTATCTCAAGGAATCCCAATTTATTCCAAAACGCCAACATAAGATTCGACGCAGTACCCTTAGAAAGAGTCACCAAATTTAAATCTCTGGACACATGGATTTTCGAAAAATGGACTTCTGACAATGAAGTAAGATGTCGCATTGAACAGGCGCGAGAGGCTTATGTAAAACTCAGGCGAGAGCTTATGTGTTCGGATTTTGACTTGAAATTAAGACTGAGGTTCATACAAGGTTACGTATGGTCAATACTTCTTTATAGTGTGGAGGGTTGGACATTCAAGACAAGCGCTATCAATATATTAGAAGCTTTCGAGATGTGGATGTACAGAAGAATCCTTAAGATATCATTGGACAGCGAGAATGACCAATGAAGAAGTTCTCTCACGTATTGGGAAAGAACGTGAACTATTCAGCATAATCAAGAAAAGAAAAAAGGCGTATCTTGGGCACATCATGCGAGATGAGAGATACCAATTCCTACAATTGATGATTGAAGGTAAGATCGAGGGCAAGAGAGGAATTGGAAGAAAGAAAATGTCCTGGCTCCGTAATATCAGACAGTGAACGGGGTTGCACGATATTCAGACACTGATATACACCGCGAGAAGTAGAGAAAAAGTTGAAAATGTAATCGCAAACATCCATTAGTGGATATGCATTTGAAGAAGAAGAAGAAGATAATACAGTACATAAAATGGTTTAAGCCATTTAAAATGCTCTGCGAATATTCGGCGAGACAGTGTGTATCACCGTTTAAAATTAGTATCTTCAAAAGGTAACAATTTCTGTCCAAACTATTGAGGTTTTCTTAAATTTTTAGAAAGGTTTTACAAAGCTCAAAATTTTCGTCTTGAGCTGTAGAATAGTCTTATGAAACATGCTTATGCATGATATTTACCGGTCATGGTTAGAAACGTCTGTAAACAAATTACTTGCCATTTTTTAACAAAAAAATCTGATTTCAACTTTTTTATAAACATTGCAAAAAGAATTTATCACTATTTTTTTAAAATTGATAACTTTATCTTTAAAATCAAAGGTTTCCAAGTTCATTTCGATTGGTAGAGGCAGAGTTATGAGTTTTTGACTCATACAACTAGCAATTTTTCAATTTTACAACACTAAATTTGCAGTAACTTCGGCCCAAATCAATATTTTTCGATAAACCTTGGACTGGAAAATTTCTAATAAGAATAGCTATCGATCTGAAACGAAAAAGTATTGATATATATTGTTAATTATTTTCTACAGCGTTTTAAACAATTAAATTGTTAATCAGAAGTTACGGCCTATTTTGGCCGCTGAGCATGTACGAAACTCGGATTCAGCTTATCAAAATACATAAGAATTAACTATAAAACCTCATGGACCGTTATTGTCCACGCAAACCTCCGGACTTCTGTACTGTAAATCCAAATTCTATTCCATCCGAAAAGAGCACATTACAGTATTGAAGTAAAACAAGCTAACGTTGTAAGAGGGAACTCTTAAATTAACTGAATAGAATCTCCTTCAAATCGTGAAAATTGAAATTGTGTGAAGATCTACTGACACTGTAGCACTACGGTTCAGGCGAGCGAAATTAATTACCTTCTTTATGCCTCTAAATATTCTAAGTCAAGTTTTCCAATATTTCGTGATTAATTGATACGCCAGCAACAAACAATGTTACTGTCCTTGCTCTGTTAAAAGTGTTTTTTAAACACTGTCACACAAGATAAGATTTATTATTTACTCTATTTAGAAAATGCATTTCTTTTTAAATATCAATAACGATTCAGTATTTTTGTATTTACATATTTGTTTATCGTTGAATAAAACTGATTTTGGATCCTATAAAGTTAGCAAGTTAAATACCGGTACCGCAACCGAAAAGGGATCAAAGACGAGTTTAGTGAAATATATATGACGGTTGCCTGATCATAGGCAAAGGATTTATTTAACTATACCTTGTTTAATCTTTAACCCAGAGGTATCATAATTAACTGATAAATAGAAGTTTCAGCATTTTGGGATACATCTACCACACATTTTAAATTTAATTGTATGTATCAAAACATTAAAAGCTGTGGAAATTTTGGATTTATGTTTAATTCTTAGTTACTTACAAATTGTTACTATATGAATTATAGGTCTGTCTCCCAAAATTACTATTTGGCATTATACGAAGTATGATCTAATATTCGTACTTTATTGCTATAGATAATTAATTAGGTTAAAACTTAAACTATTATCAGATTTAGAAATATTAAGTCCGTGGAGTAATATCTTTAGAAAAATATAAAGTAGGTCCTAAATAAAGAGATGATTTTATAAAAAAAGGGCTTTTATGTTACCTTCATTGATAAAAAATGCTTTCAAACTGAGAGATTCTCCTTTGTACTTGGAGGAAAATTGACTTTTTATCTTTATTTAGGCACTATTTATCTTTGTCGCAGAACCGGTTTCAAAATAAAAGTATATACATGATAAGCTTATTTTACTTCTTTGTTAAAATTATTTGAATATTTTTCAAAAATCTAGATAAATAAAATTATATTTTACATTTCAATACTCTTTAAAAAAACCCAACTAATTTATTTTATACAAGAAAACTATTTACAGCACAGAAAAGAGTTTTTCCGGATGATAAATATTGACAATCATTTATTATTATAAATACGTATAGCCCAATCAGTCGATACAAAAATGCTTTCTTATGATATTAATGAAGGAATATATAAAACCTAATATCACATAAGTTTGCCGGGGCAATTTCAGTACTGCGGCTGAGCCACGAGTGTCCAAAATCACCAAGACGCAAGTTTTTAAGCCTAGAAGCCAATTTCAGATAAAAATGTTTAGGTTCAAAACTAAAGATATTTTAAAGGCCTTTAATTTGAAATCGCATGATTAAATTGCATTAGTAGCAGTTACTCGTTGCGGTTTCGCCCGCTCTTAAGGCCTCCGGGTATTTTAAGAAACAAGACCAATGAAATTTTATTAAACTCCACTCTTACTTGCCTTTTCGTGTATATGTTCTAGTGAAATATCCTTATTTTAATTGCCTTAGCGCAAATAGATCAGATGTGGTTAATTACCTCCTACAATTTATCAATAAAGCAATAAAATCAAAGTAATTCATTGCTGTTTGATTATTTCATACAACATTAATTGACGAAAATAATGCATTTTGAATCATGAACAATAGATAATTCTGGAGCGATTGCAAATTGATTAAAAATATACACGCCTTGATGAATTATTTTAGTTTTTTATCATTATTGATTAATCACATAGTGACACGAAATTGACATATGAAACCGAACTGGTCATGTATAATATCTCTCTTATACTAAAAATGTCCCCACGGTGCACTGCGCCATTACGTACAGATATTGGTTTGGCAACAAAAAATTCCCTGAATTTTTACTATATTGGCTAAAGCGTATTCTCGACTCTCACTGAAAACTTTTCATTTCGACGCGAATTTATTTTTGCTTTTGCTTGTTTTATATTTATATGTTGAATTTCATACAAGAATGTACATTTTAAGTTTTTTTTTATTTATAAAAAATGTAGTTCTTCATCGTAGGATGTGCAAATACTTCATATAATAAATTGTAATTTATTACATTACCATTGGTAAGTTTCGGAGCATTCATTTATATTTGCTTCAAATTTTACCTTAGATTCATATTGTAAATCTAAGGGGAACAAGTTTAATTTTATGGATATGATATATGAAAATTCTAAAATGTAACCATTAGTTTAGTTTTCCAAAAGACAAGAAACTTCAGATTCAGCGGCTGAAGCAAATTCGTCATGATCATGAGAATTATTTTATACCGGATGAGCAAATATATTCAGAACATTTTTCTGTAAATAGTTTTATAAAAGAAGATGAGCAAAAGGTGGTTTATGATGTACTTTCTATAAATAAACTGCCTGAAAAAATCTATGAAAAGATGTAAACATCTTTGAGCAACTAAACAAACTGTATCTTCCAAAACGTCTGATTTAGATGTACATTAACTTACATTAATAATATTGTTTCATTATGGAGTTAATATTCCATTGACATCTAAAGCTGACCATCGAAGCAGGTATGCTGTTATAATTTAAAATGGGTATACAATTAAAAGCCAATATGCCATTTTAAAAGAGAAATAATTGCATATAACGTGAAATATTTCACTATTATTAGGCACGTCTAGAAATTACATAAATTTTATTGTAAAGAATTTGGTTTGGGTAAAAATAAAACAGTAACCTTTTATTTAAATACGATATTAATTGAAAAGTGCTAGGTCATGCCGATGACTCGACTTTACTTGACACCTCCGAATTACAACATAGTGTAAGAGGCTTCTTAGCCTATCTAAAGAGTTCTAGAAGAATGAAAGGCTGAACACTGCCTTGGTTAACACTCAGACGCATTGAGTGCGAACACCCCGTGGCTTCCCGCCAATACGCAGAACTAAATGCTGACGACGAGGTTAAGTCGCGCACGGTCTGGGGCCGTATCCTCGAACTGGGGAACGTTAAGTGACGGGTGAAAAGGTGGCGAACGCGTATTCTTGAAATATTCACCATTCATATCCTCGTTCACCCGGTGGAAGACAGGCGAATGGTGAAACATTCGCAAATGAAATGTCAGCCACTAAATGACATATTTAACGTACGTATTTCAAAAACTAAAATAGTATTAAAAATTTTTATTTTATTTTTAGTTTTTCAAAATAACTCGTCATTAAAAAAAAATAATATGTTGACGAACCGTTTCTTTAAGACGTTTTATTTTTTGAATAAACAGTTGATACGTTAATTAGGTGTTACCCCTATATTTTTAATATTTTCAAATTTTTTAATAAAATATCCTTAGAAAGCTGAATATGTCTCGCAAATATTAAGTAAATTTGCGATTAGAGACATATAAAATTATTACAGGCGATTCTGTTCATAACTCAATTGTACGAGCGTGCTATTTAAAAATGTTTTTTTAGGACCAGTTCTGCTTATGGATTTAACATAAATACTTGTGTCCATAACAGCCGAGTATCTTAGTTTTAAACAGTTAAATCTAACATAATTCTTTTCACGACGCAACTTATAATAAATTTGAGAAATCACAATTTGTAAGCTATCTGAAACTTTTATTTAAATAAGTAATAAATTTTCTATTTAAATTTTGTTAACTACAGCACTTAACGTAATTAGATCGTGTTAAATACTATACGACACTACAATTAAATAAATATTATGATTATAATTTATCGGGACATATAAATATGAACCCTACAGACCAACGAATGAGGTCCTTCAGCATAAAAACCTTATTTATGGTACATATGATCTTCAAGCCTCTACAAATCTTTATAAAATAAAAAAATATTTATATTAAAAGTTGAATGTGAGATCCGCCAGTATCTTTAATGGACGTCTTCTGTCTGGCCTTTGGTTTCGGTCCCTGGTCATAAACAATTTCTCTATCATTGTTCAAGTTTCAGGTTTTCTTTCAAATTTAGTTGTCAAGACAGAACATCTTGCAGTAAGAGGCTGGATATTTTGTGAATTCATAAAATAAATAACTGATTGGATAGTTTCCGTAGTAGATTGGGATGATGGCTTTTAGTCATACTACGTAAAGTTGTAATTTCCACCGTTTCAAGGTTTATTAGTGCTGGCTTTCTACAATTACTGTCAATATACTACTTTGTATATATGACAGCTATTTTTCTTGATATCCCTTTTTCTTTATATATTAGAATCTTAAAGTACTTGGCTCTTTGTATGCATTTTAGTTTAATAATTTTAGAGTGTCAATTTAAGATAAATTTAATCCAGGCAAAGTACAAATATTGTAATGGCAATCAATAACTTCACAAAAATAACAACAACAGCACTATTTTTTTTTTACTTTTATCGATTAATTTAATGTACCAAAACTACTTTTTACCTAACATAGCAACAAAACATACTACGGACATTTTTGGTCTGACAGCTCAATTCGATCTGTCATCCATTTTATTTTTTGAAATTCTTGGGTTTTAGTACATTCATATCTGGCAAGATTGCCTTTTCGAGAATATGGCTTTTACTGTCAAAAGTTCACATCGCCATTCACATCACCATTCACATCACCTTTCACATCACACTCTCGAAGATACGGGCCCTGGAAACACGTCTACCCAAACTTGCTTAACCGCGCAAGTTGTTAGTGTGACCTAAAAGTATTAGGGTCTCGGGTTTATCCCTTCAGCGGTATACCATTGTGCTGGTCGCCTTATAACACGGCTGCTGCCATGTACCTGACACCTATTGGTGTGGACACGCGAGAATTGAACGGAGCTCACCTTCCCTAGGCTTGTTTCGTCCTCATCTGGACTCATCAGATGTGGAGAAGTCATATGACCATCAGTCATTTTGAAAATCGAAAAATGATTTTCGGATCTTGAGTCTAGCTGACTACAGGTCTAGCTATCAGCAAGTGCACACAGTGCTAGTCATGCCGATGACTCGACTCGATAAAAATTTTTGATTTTGTGTCATGAAAATCCCCTGTCAAAGTAGTGAGAAGCTGTGACTGTTTGATTGCAATTTCAAAAATTTAACTCTAGAAAAATGTTATTCCAGATTCTCAAATAGTTACATAAATTAAAAATTTGAGCTAGTGTAAATATTAAAAATTGAAAGTAAATATGTATATATTGATAATATTAATAAAAGAATCCCATTCTTAAATTTACAACTTTTCTTATATTTAAAATGTCTTAATAAATATTGTTTTGTTTAGATGGGTTAGCTTTTAAATGCATTAACGCATATTACCACTGTCATATCGAATATGTAAAAAATCGCATAATGTAGCCTTAGGTTTACAAAAAAAAAAACTGTATTTAAAGTTATTTAAAACTTTGTTTTCCGAATATGCTACATTAATGATATCGCCTTATAAGAGGGAAACAAAGATAGCCCAAGGGTATAACCAACTTTTTTCTAACAAGAATGTTTTAAAATCGGAAGTACCGGAAGGCAATAAAACAATTTACATTAAAGGAAATTACGAATACTTTTCATATTAAATGAAAATATTTTTATTCGGTCATCTCTAGGGAAGGTTCTTTATATTTGTTTTCAGTCAATCAAAAATTGAAACTAAATTACAAACCACCCTTATGTTGGAATTTTAGAAGGCCAATTTTTAATATAATGTAATAATATATTTAACTGGAAAAGCTTTTCCACAAAAATTATCTATTTTCAACAAAAAATTCAAAAGTAAGATTATATCTCAAAATCTCGATAAAAGTTATAAGAAAAAGTTTTTCTAAATGCAATTTTTAGCCCATAAGCAGCTGTTTTAGATAATTTATTTTTTTTGCCCATTTTTTGTAAACTGCACCACTGTTGCAAAATAAAACTCAACGCAACCTACATAAAACTTATTAGTTTTAACAATGCTTCATCCTAGATATATTTTGTTTAAAGTAGCGCCATATTAAATGGATTCCTCCGTGTGAGATGCAATAGCAGTGGATATATCCACATTATGTCATTGTAGTGCTGAAATCATATTCAGCAAACGAACAATTATATGCATATATATATATATATATATATATATATATATATATATATATATATATATATATATATATATATATATATATTGTGAAGATTTTACAAAAAATGGACTTTATAACAGACACAATTCCCATTTTTAGAATGATTCAAATACTAATGCAGTAAGATTGCGGAATTTTTAAGAAACCAGGCAATTTAAGGTGTTTTGTGCTGTAAGGAATGATGAAATAGTAAAACTACATTTTTACGAAGAAAACTTAAACAGTAACTTAGGAGAAAGATATTTTTACTATCACAATGGCGCCCCACCACACAGAACCGTTACAGTTACCAACTTCTTACGAGCAATATTTTATGACAAGTGGATTGCCAACAATGGACCTTTTCCATAGCCTCTCGTCCTCTTGATTTGACTCTAATAGATAATTTTATATGCGAAAGGATAAAAAATATCGTTTATTGTAATCCAGTGATAACAACTCTATAGCAAGGGTAAGGGAGGCGTTCGAAAGTTTATCTCTAGATTCAATTACAACGGAGATTCATAACGAACTAACTGGGAGATGCGAAAAATGTTTGAAAATTCGGGATGGAAACTTTGAATATGTATTAAAATAAGCATTTCCCTGTGTAGATAAATCTATTTATATATTTATTCAATACAGAAATGTTAAATTGCCAATATTTCAAAAACTGCAAATATTTGGAAGAGACAACCTTATTTAAAGTCGCCCTTATTTTTAATGCTAAATAAGATAACTCTGGAATAAGCATGAAAAAGAAGTAATCAACAAGGAGGAAAACGCCTTGATGGTCTGTAGAAACATTTCGGGAAAAAGATGGAGTACAAATCCAAAAATCTTGCAGTGGATGTACACTGCAATAGTGACACCAATCATCACACATGGGGCAGTGATCTGAAGCAAAAGAACCATTCTGGCTAATACGAAAGCTAACCTCTGGAAAATTCAAAGACTGGCCTGTGCATGTATAACCGGGGCAATGAAAACCTGCTCAACGGCCGCCATGGAAGTAATCCTAAACCTCACACCTCTACATATATTTCTAGAGAACATGGCGAAGAGGGCGATTTGTAGGATAATGAGAGATGAGGTCATAAAACGAAGGCCCAATCTTTCATCAAGGAATCAACAAATCTGGGACATACCCCAGTAAAAAAGAAATTCAACTTTGTGAAAAACTTCAGCACACAGTTGAGTTTCAAGAGCGAATGGGACAGAAACACCATTGAACAACTCAGCCAGAAATCCACTATACGGTATACAGATGGCTCCAAAACAACGGAGGAAACTGGAGTAGGAGTGTATAGACCCGGTACCAGACACTATGAAAGCTTGAGTAAGTCACTAAGCATTTTCCAGGCAGAAATATATGCCATTACGATGTGTATTCAAGGTAACAAGGCGAAAAACTATCACGGCCAAGAGATTATCATGATGACTGATAGTCAAGCAGCCATCAGTGCCCTGAGCTCTCAAAATGATCTAGGAATGTCTAGAGGAACTGAATGATTTGAATAAGAACAATAAAGTTTCCCTCATATGGTCACCGGGACACACCGGGATAGAGGAGAATGAAATATTACGCAGGCTCGCTGAGATACCATTTCTGGGGTCAGAGCTTTTCTGCGGAATCAATTGCTGCGTTATGCTGGAAGAACTAGAGAAAGAAGAATAAAGCAGGACATCCAATTATTGGACGGAACTGCAAGGATTGAGACAAGCTAAGATACTTCTGGAGAACTACGACCAGAAGAGATTCAAAGAATGCATATGCTTGAGTAAAAACTAACTCAGAGTTTTGACAGGGGTCCTGACGAGGCATTGCTACCTGAAGGGACACCTCAAGAAACTCGGACTGGTAGAAAGAGAAGAGTATAGAGTCTAAGCGGAGGAGGACGAATTCATATCCTTGCACCGTGCAGCGCTCTAGAAAACCCTAGGATGCGGTTCTTGGGAGCCCACCAAATAGAAGAAGGGGAGCTACCCACCTTGTAGCCATTCAACATCCTGAGATTCCTGAGGGAAATAGGACTGGAGGACCTGCTCTAGCCGATAAGGTATCTCTTACGACTAGGCAGCAGTAGGGGGCACAATAGATCTACCAGATTGCAGTGTACAGACCTCCAACTCTACGCACCTACATACTAGATAATATTATAAAAATAAAAGGGTTACATTTTAAAAAAATGACTTTTAACGATTTTTACAAGTTAACATTTAATGTTAATATTTAATAACCCTGTATTTATTTATTATCAAAATATCAACACAGTCAACTGAAGTAGATCCCCTTCTAGAAGGAAACCATCCCCAATTAAATAATAAGGACTTTCATATAGGAGAAATATTTAGGCCTGCAAACGCCATTTTTGATATAAAATTTATAATATGTCAAGAACAGTTAGATTTAGGTATAGGACATTATACATGAAATATATCTATTTTGCGTAGAACCTAAAAATGAAATAACATATAGGGTATTGCATTTAAAATAAACAAGAAGACATCTACTTCCGGTATAACTGGAAGTGCCACCATCTTGGAAATATTTTAGCCGAATTGCCCCCATTGACTTCAGTAAAGTGCCAAATTTTAAAAATTTTCCTAAGTATATTTTCCGAGAAATCGATCGCGGCAGTTCGTCTGTATTATATATATATATATATATATATATATATATATATATATATATATATATATATATATATATATATATATATATATATACATTGCCTCAGTGCCTCTTATTCTTCGATTTGTTTTGTTACTTCTTACTGTTTAGTAATTTCAAGAACATTAATTTGTCTCGTCGTATACCTAGGGTTTGGAAAGATGAAATGGTAATTTAAAGGCATCTGATGGATGTCTTTCATCGATTCGTCATTATAGGAATTATAATAATAATTATAAAATCAGAAAAAAAAACAGCAATAAATTTACTGTGTGAAAGTAGAAGTAATTAAAGTCAACAAGGAATCACTAAACGTTTTAGAAATTCGAAAACTCAATCAAATTTTTCCTGCAAATTAATACTTCTTACAAGCAAGAAAAAAATTTAAAATGCCGGTTTATTTTAAAAGTAAATATAAGACGTGTTTAAATTCTTTATTTTTCACCTGTACGTTTAAGGGTGAAACACAATTCAAGATAGGAATTCAAATTTCCTCCTATATTTTCTTAGAAATTTATCTGATGCGATTAAAGAACTACGCAATTCCTGTAACACACCGACTGAAGGAAATCGTGAAACTTTAGTATTTCTGTCACGAATTACGTTTTGTTTCTTCCCAATCAGGAAAGATCTTAGCTTTTAAATTAAATCATTATATAATACAATACGATTAGAAATAAGAAGTGTTGACAGTTTTTATTTATTGTAAATATTATGGCAAAATTTAAAAAATGATGAACTAAAATTAAAAAAAAAACAACGCAACCTTATATTAGTGAAAAGTTTTAAGCATCTAAAGAAAATGATTTATTCCAATTGCCTATTTTAAGTATGCATATATACCGGTTTACATCTCAGAGGAAAAAATTCATTAAAAAAATATTCTGTGCCTGGTAAATAAGTCTATTTATCAAGTAGTTTGGCATTTCAATTTCGACTCAGTTTTTAGATACGAGGCATGTCTAGAAAGTAAGTGTACTGAATTTTTGTGGGCTAAAAAAAATTTATTTAAAGAATAATCACATGGTTATATTAGTGCATACGTAAGTTATTTTTCGACATAGTCGCCATTCCTCTCAGTGCAGGTAATGAGGCGGGATATCAACTTTTTGATGCCTTCCTCGAAGTAGTTCAACGCCAACCCCTTCGTCCAATTCTCCACCTCCCCCTTTACCTCCTCATCGGTTAAAAACGTTTTTCCACCCATGTGCAGCTTCAAGGAGGTGAAGAGATAGTAATCTGAAGGTCCAAGCCAGGGGAATGAGCGGGATGGTTCAGAACATTCCATTTAAACGAGGCGAGCAGTTAATTTGTGGCGTTCCTTTGTTAGCATGCCTCTCCTCTTGTTCTGAATCGCCCTCCGCAATTTTTTAGGGTCTCACAGTATCTTGCAGTTGATGGTCTCCCCTTGAGGCAAATATTCAATCAAAATTATGCCTTGACAGTCCCAAAACACGGATGCCATGATTTTCTTGGCTGAAATTGTAGTTTTGAACTTTTTGGCGGAGAGTGAAAAGGTATGACGCCACTGTTGAGACTGCCTTTTGGTTTCCGGCGTGTAATGTGCAACCCAAGTTTCATATCCAGTAACAATGGAGCAGAGAAATTCATCTCCATGGAGTTTGTAAAGCCTCTAAAACTCTTGCCCGGCCTCCACTTCAACTTGTGTTGGTCTGTCAGCTGTTTTGGGACCCACCACGCAGACAGTTTCTAATATCCGAGGATTTCTGTTACGGTTTCGTGTAAAAGAGATTTGTGGAAACATCGCAGAAAGTTCGTCCACAGTCAATCTGCGATCGTCACGGAGCGCATTTTCGATTTTTTCCACATCTACTTTTTTGTAAAATGATACTGATTCTCGATGTATTGATTCATAATTGAAATATCAAATAAAAACTAATTTAAAAAGTTACCCACTCGCAATACAAACCTGTATTCAAGTTTGCCCAACGTAACGATAATAGTATTTGCTTTCGGTAGGTAAATCTAAAAAATTTCAATAATCAATGATGAATTAATATAGCAGTTGGTATATATATATATATATATATATATATATATATATATATATATATATATATATATATATATATATAATAAAATATTGGTGAAGCGGACGTGAAAATTTGTCAATCTACATGATTCTCGTGTTAAAAAGTGCGGAGCACTCCAAAATATGGAAAAACTCCGGGTCCGACAGATGGCAACAACGCTGTTTCGTCCTAATATGGGACTCGTCAGGCCACCGCAGTCGGTACAAACCATCATCTCGCCTTTGCATCGTATCAAGCTGAATTTATAATCAAAACACAGCAAATAAGACGACAAAGGCGACATCTCGATGGTTCACTTGATAATACAAGAACCACACAGATTAACAAAGTTTGTAAAAGAACCGTCATATGGTGGCGCGACGGTGAATTAAAACAGAAATATGTAAAATCGAGTACACGAAATGCGCTGCCCCAAAGATATGGGTCGCATTTTTCGGTACTGGCAAGCAAGCCTACCGCTTATTTTAGCAGCCAAAGCCACGTGCCGCACCAAACGATCCCACCATGAGAGCATCGTTTAGCGTGTTTCAAAGCCAAACAAGTAAATATATAAGTAGATAAGTTTTTGTCCGTGTAATTTAAAATAAAATAGAATAAAATATTGGTGAAGCGGACGTGAAAATTTGTCAATCTACATGATTCTCGTGTTAAAAAGTGCGGAGCACTCCAAAATATGGAAAAACTCCGGGTCCGATAGATGGCGACAGCGCTGTTTCGTCCTAATATGGGACTCGTCAGGTTACCGCAGTCGGTACAAACCATCATCTCGCCTTTGCATCGTATAAAGCTGAATTTATAATCAAAACACAGCAAATAAGACGACAAAGGCGACATCTCGATGGTCCACTTGATAATACAAGAATTACACAGATTAACAAAGTTTGTAAAAGAACCGTCATATGGTGGCGCGACGGTGAATTAAAACAGAAATATGTAAAATCGAATACACGAAACGCGCTGCCCCAAGGATAAGGGTCGCATTTTTCGGTACTGGCAAGCAAGCCTACCGCTTATTTTAGCAGCCAAAGCCACGTGCCGCACCAAACGATCCCACCATGAGAGCATCGTTTAGCGTGTTTCAAAGCCAAACAAGTAAATAAATAAGTAGATAAGTTTTTGTCCGTGTAATTTAAAATAAAATTGGATAAAATATTGGCGAAGCGGACGTGAAAATTTGTCAATCTACATGATTCTCGTGTTAAAAAGTGCGGAGCACTCCAAAATATGGAAAAACTCCGGGTACGACAGATGGCGACAGCGCTGTTTCGTCCTAATATGGGACTCGTCAGGCCACCGCAGTCGGTACAAACCATCATCTCGCCTTTGCATCGTGTAAAGCTGAATTTATAATCAAAACACAGCAAATAAGACGACAAAGGCTGCTAAAATAAGCGGTAGGCTTGCTTGCCAGTACCGAAAAATGCGACCCCTATCCTTTGGGCAGCGCGTTTCGTGTACTCGATTTTACATATTTCTGTTTTAATTCACCGTCGCGCCACCATATGACGGTTCCTTTACAAACTTTGTTAATCTGTGTGGTTCTTGTATTATCAAGTGGACCATCGAGATGTCGCCTTTGTCGTCTTATTTGCTGTGTTTTGATTATAAATTCAGCTTTATACGATGCAAAGGCGAGATGATGGTTTGTACCGACTGCGAGTCCCATATTAGGACGAAACAGCGCTGTCGCCATCTGTCGGACCCGGAGTTTTTCCATATTTTGGAGTGCTCCACACTTTTTAACACGAGAATCATGTAGATTGAGAAATTTTCACGTCCGCTTCGCCAATATTTTATTCTATTTTATTTTAAATTACATGGACAAAAACTTATCTACTTATATATATATATATATATATATATATATATATATATATATATATATATATATATATATATATATAAAGAAATAAATGTGTTTTATTTCAATGTTAAAAATCTCCTAAGTACATCCGTGTGAAACCCTCCAGTTGATTCCTGACGTAAACTTATTAAATAACGAACTTGCATGGTAATTATTCGTAATAGTAGAAACACCGTATTTTCAGAATTTTTGATGTATTTTTACATACCTCCTATTTTCGGGTCACGGAACACGAATATGAAATTTTTTTTTCGTTATCTCGCGTGGTTTTTCCAAAAAATAAAAGTTTTTACTTTCACTCATGTAACTTGTATTTTCCGATCACCACTACTTTTCAATTTTAGCCACTTCTAGTAAAATTCACAAACACAAATGATATTTAATTATTTTTTTACCAAAATTTACATAAAAAGACGGAAAAATACGAATTTCCGTAAAAAGTAAGAAGACCGTTGGCTTGTCTTTTTATGTTTTTTTTTTTGGAGCATGTTCACGATCAAAACATGTGATTTCCGAGACCGGAAATTTGTTGTACTATGCGATATTATTATGGATTTTAAATTTCATTAGGATGGAAAAATGGAAAGGTGCAAAATCGGAATGTCAAACATAAACATATCGTTCGGCAAGCAACGATGGTCTTAAAACCTAGATCAAGCCTTAACTAATCTCACTGTAAAAAGTAAATACATTAAATTTAATGTAAATGCGCCTGAAGCAAATTTCACAAACGTTTATTAAAATGCATTTGATGTAATGCATTAAATTTAATAATCTACATTAATCTAAATTAACTTATTCCATTAAATTTAATGTAATCATACATTATATTTAAAGTTTGATCATTACTTTTGAAGGTAACTATATACATTAAATATACAGCGAGTGTTCATTGATTTTGAGATATTTAATCAATATTTAACGCACCAACATTAATACGAGTTCAAAAAATTCTGTAACTACCAGGAAAAGATAGACCGGTTTCGAACTCATTGGTTTCCGTCAGTACGAGCAGACATGCACACCTCACCATAAGAAAATCGAATCCTTTAAGCAACTTCTAGTTCAATATAAGTTTGAAATTTGAGATACTATTCAATCAAATTTAATATACAACGAACTGATATTTCAATGAATTGCTTTAAAATCAAAGTAAATGTAAATTATTCACGATTTTGGTACAAGATCATTAAATTTAATGTAGAATTTGCATTAAATTTGCATTAAATTGACGGTTATTTTTAACAGTGCTGAACTGCATGTCACCATAAGGACACATTAGATGTTTCACAGATTTGTTTTGTATAAAAATACAATATTCACTTATGATAAAATTGTAAAAAACACGAAATTCGTGTGACCGTTTAGTGATATAAAACCCTAGATTTCACAAAACAGGTTAGTTCAAGTCAGTACAGGTTTGCTCTTGGTTTTTAGGCCAACCTAACTTGCCGAACGTATTGTTTATGATTAACATTCAGATTCTGTACCTTTACTCACATTTTAAGCAACAAAACTGCAAATGAGCGCAATTAATTGCATTTGAACTGCCAAGTTTTCCATCCTAATGAAATTTAACGTGGCAATATCGCCTAGTACACAATACAACAAATTCCCGGCCTATCAAATCAAATGTTTCCATTTAAATCATGGACACGCCTCAAAAAAAAGATTAAACGTCAAGCCAACGGTCTTCTTACTTTCGATGGAACACATTTTTCCGATTCCGATTTTACTAGAATTTTACTAGAAGTTCTCAGCATTGTACAGGAGGGGTCAAAATAACTCTAATATTACATATAATCGCGCCCAATAATCGAGATATAGGGCCCAAAACTGGTACTCAGTGAGTTACCTTTTGGGCTGTAGCACTCGAACTTTTGTATTTAAATACAACTTTAATATGTTATGTAAGCGATAAAGACTCACGAAGAGAGGCTATAAATAACCACTGACACTACCAAAAGAGGTCTAGAACGAACTCGTCACTAAATTCCTAGGCCCAAAATTTCGACTGATGTAAGTTTCAGAGCTAATTCTCGATTTTTTAGTTACTTAAACAATTATAAAAAAGTTATTTTGAAAAATCAATCATCTTTGAGATAATATAAATCACGCATATCCTAATTATAGCAGTAATTACACATTATATGAAATTAACTAAGCTGTTTTTTTTTTCAACTGCTAAATTACTGCAGCGGAACAAAATATAATAATAAATAAGCAACATAATTACTAAATTGATACTAGTTACCATTAAAAACCAATGAAATTAAAATTTTGAATTATGCTAACATGGAACATGTATTTAATTTACGGACAAGCATACTGCAATTCTCTACAGACAAGAAGAATTTAAATTCAGAAATTTCCATATCAAAATTTATCGGATCGAAAAATATTTGAAATGGTGGTCGAAACTTAAGAGAAACAAAAAGAGATGAAGCGTACTAACCAGTCTCATTACTTATGACAGCATATTTAAAAATTGTTTTGAAACACAATACACAAAATGTCAATTAAATTTGCTGCACGATTAAGTTATGTGTTCAGAATGTATAGAACTTTATCTCTACACATTTCTTCTATCATAATTCGAAATATTTTTGCCGTCATAAACTAAAATATTGCTGCAGAGAGATTATTTCGACTTTATGAGGCAGTGTCTGGAAATTAGTGCCTCCAAAAAGAACAGATAAACTTAGCTATGCTTTTAAGCGCGTAAAGTTCACTGCCATAAATTTACCGAGTTTTAAAGAAGTAAGGATGCTACTTTGAAAGTACAAAATTATTGTCATAAGTTTTTAAATTATGAATATATTTCATAGATGAAATATACAAATTCTCTACGGAGTTTTCAGAAAATTCTCGGCTAAACCAATTATTTATTATAATTATCGTGTACTTTAACAAATAGCTTATATAATAAACATTACATAATCCTACCGGTATGAGTTTTATGCAAATTTTAAGTATACATTTTATTTCAGGGTAAATATTTTTCCGTAAAATTTGCTAGTATTTGAATATAAGCGAGGTTGTTTGTTTGCCAGATATAGCACTAGTGAAATATTTTTACTTTTCATATTGAATAGAAAAAAACAGGTGATTGTTTAGAACCAACGAATTATTTTTTTGCAATAAGAAGGAATTTAAAAAACTAAAACTCAATGACCCTGAAGAACAACTTAAATAAACGAAAAATATTAATCAACATTGTTATTTTATAAGTCAAACATTCTGTTACACACCTAAAATGCTGACAAGTAAGACAAATGTAAAGCGTGGGCCATCTGTTGGTTTCTTTTTTAACTATTAATTTCGATATCATGTAATAACCTTTCTGGTGTTATGTTTTGACATATATCAAGGGAAAAGTACGGCAAATTTAGTCACGGATTTGTGAAATTGTTTATTTTTAATAAATTTCCTACCGCTCCGGGGTATATTCAGATGTTCGTTTGTACAATTTAAAATAACAGTCCGGCATCAAGTTCTGTGGGTAATATCCTACCGATATTTTGCGATATGGGGATTTTTAAGTCGACAGTTATTTTGTACATTTTGCTCTCTGCAGTTCGTTACAGCTTCACTGATGAAACCATTAGGTGGTCGAAACTAGTATGGAGAGAGAACCAGAGTGGAATTCGCAGAGAATATAATGTCTGTCCCCTTTCGTTAACGATCGTAAGGAGAAAAAAATAACTTTTCCAAATACATAGACCGTGAAATTGTTTATTTTAAAGACATATATATATATATATATATATATATATATATATATATATATATATATATATATATATGGAAATATGAGAAATTTTACAATTTGAAATGAAAATAGTTGTTAAGACTTACTAATATTCCAGTGTTTGAACAGTGTCATAAATTAATTCTCCTATTCTGGTCCCATTCTCATCTACTTGAAAATAAAACTGAGTAGGACTCAGACATTTTTCTTATTTTAGGCATAAGTCCTGTTGATATTCTGGAATATGTTATGTGTTTTATTTAACTTTACCAGTCTAGTATTTTTCGCTGCGAGGCGACAAGCATATAAATAAATCTTAATGTTTCAGCCGAGATGCGAACTCTGGTCGTCTAGGTGCAAGGCTGACATGATATCCACTATACCACGGTCTCCACTTTTTTACATTAATGCAGCAAAAATCTAAATTTCACTTTTCAATAATTGAATTTTTCGTGGAGTAAAAAAGCCCTTCAGAGATAACAATACATCTGCTTCCATTCCTTCCTTTATTTAATTTGCCCATCCAGTCAAAAACTAATTGCACTTTTTTACATTAGCTTTAAAAGTAGAATATTTCTACAAAATAAAGTAATTTATAGCACCACATATAAAAAAGGCCATATTTCAAATTCCAAAGGCAATTGACTTTCTAAAACTGTCAATACGTGCATGCAATTTCCTACAACAATCTATGTCATCTATTTTATTCTATTTCTAAGCCTAAACTTTGGATACATGCTTACAACGTGAGTGTTCAAATCGATTTTCTGTCAGATATAATGAAAACTAGGTCACAGTGAAATTGAAAAATTTGAAGGAACTACTTTTATGTAATATATCACATCAGTATTTTTATTAAAATGAAAATGATTAAAGTCTTTTCAATTTCCATATACCACAGTACTAACGGTTATGGTTTAATTACTATAATAATTAATACCGTTACTTTTCGCTTACATAATAACACAAATCAATTAAATGACTTGAAAATCCTATTCTAGATATTTAATGTTAAACAAATTATTTTCTCAAAATTTTAAAATAATATAGAGTGGTTCAGTGAAAACTTTAGGTCTAGTTACAAAAAGTGAATGAATAAACAGAGAGTTGTTTCTGCGGACTATACAGCATTTAATAACCCACATAAATAGCAGCAAAAATAATCCCATCCGCCTGATATAAATAATGCCAAGTTCCATAAATTTGGCAAAAATGACTGTGTGATAGTCCATGACGTTTTTGGTTCATTCCACAAAATAAGGCAGTTAATAGTTGGATGATGCGCAATCCAAAAAAACTTCATTCTTTATTTATGAGATTAATGAGTGTGTGAAGCAATGACACTAAGCAATATTTGCTTGCAACAGAAGGTTGTTCAAAAACCTGATGGTGCATCCTCAACATTCAGAAACAAGTTGTACAAGCAAAATATTCGAATTTCGTGGATTACCAATAGCTGAACCAAGACAAAGCATATGGGTAAAAGTAAGATTACAAATTATAAACATGAAACCGAACAAAGAGCGGAAGAAAAAAAACAAACTCAAAACTAGGAAGAAGTCTGCAAATACAACAAGTAACAGTCATAGTGAAGAGGGAGACTGTCATCCACTGCAAAGTTTGCCAGAAAAAAAAGAAATTTTATTTTAGTTGGTTTTGCTTGAATTAGCAAGCAACATTGCTTCAGCCAGTTTACTTTTTGCATTTAAAGTAATATACTATTTAGTTATTGGCAAAATATCAATTAGAACTTGAAGCATATTAAGAGACCTTTTTTAGAGGATGAAATTTCCATTTAAGGGTGTTTACAAACTACTATCTTGAAATGGCCAACTTCATTTTTGTATTAATTCAGAAATACTTGTTCAAGCCATTTTGAATTGTTTTTTTTTATACAAATGAACACAGATGAGTTCTAATTTTTGTAATAAAAATTACAGATTGTAACCGTTATAGTTTAAATTGCATCAGATAGTTCAGTTGTGCGTTAAAAGTAACATGCAATTTGATTATTTGCAAAATATCAGTCCGAAGTTGAAGCCTACTGACAATCCTTTTTTGGGGAGTAGTTTTTCATCTAAGGGCGGTTTCAGAAAATAATCTAGAAGTGATCAACTTTATTTTTGTATTCAGTTAACGAATATAATTTTTCTAATTTTCTTTAGCTCATTTTGAATTTTTTTTATCCGGAAAGACACAAAGAGACAGATTTTTCAATATAAAAATAGGGGTTGCAATCCTTATAGTCGAAACTGTATCAGATAGTTGCATATTAACATCAGAAATAATATGCAATTGGTTTCATTGCAAAATTTTAATTATAACCTGATATATATTGGAAAATCCATTTTCGAAGGTAAAATTTATGGGCAAATTTCACTCCCTTGAAGTGTTTTTCCTCAGATATATAAAAAATTATTAAAATCGGAGGAATCGAGTTGAAATTCTTTCTCTGTAAGTATTAACACGATTTTAATTTCGTAAACTTTATACCGAATATTTTGGGTTAAAGATTAGAAAACTATTTAACGCAAAGATAGCGTTTGTGTTATTTATTTGTAAAAACAGATAATACGATAATATCTATTAACATTGTGATTTTGAGACTACGTTGCTAACTCGTAAAACTGTTGTGAAATACAATTAATAATTATAAATTAATAACAGCGTTTAATTCATGTCAACATGTTTTATATGCTTGTTAATAATAGTGATCCATTGTACCCCACAAACTCCACTATAATCCAAATTCTAATTCACTGTTACCCTTATATGGGTGAGGTTGGATAATCTCTTATTTTTTAAAAAGCTATGTCATTTCATAACTAACCTACTTAATCCTTAACTTTGTTATTTTTTTTTTCAAAATTAGGATTGCTTTCTTCGGTTTTATTAAAAGATTAGCCATTTTAAAGAAAAAACTGGATAGTTACAGCGCATTGGAAAAAAATTGATCAACTATACTTAATATACCCTGTATAATGATATTATTTAAATACAAATAGTATCTTGTAATTATTTATTTTCCTTGGGAACGAAAATGTACCTATCTACAGTCGGAAACTGACATTTTGTGCAAATTATACATAATTATTTTTATACTATTACTCGCGTATAATAAAACATCTCCTTTTTGTTGTGTGAAAATAATAATTTAACATCTAATTTACACGGTTACAACACTGAAAGACGAACAGCAGGGATTTAGATCAGGAAGGTCTTGCGTGGACGCAATATTTATTCTACGACAGATAGTCGAAAAATCTATAGAATACAATAAACCAACATTTTTATGCTTTATAGATCTAACAAAAGCATTCGATCGCATAAAGCTAGATGACGTAATCCACCTGTTATATAAGAGAAATATTCCTATCAATATAATTCAGACCATCGAAAACATATACGCAAATAATAAAGTTCAGATTCGCACTAACGGTAAATTATCAACACCCATACCAGTCAACAGCGGTATTAGACAGGGAGACTCGCTTAGTCCTTTGTTGTTTAACATGATAATGGACGAAATAATAAAGGAGGTGCGACTTGGTAGAGGATATAAAATGGGTGATACAGAAATAAAAATTCTCTGTTACGCTGATGACGCTGTGATATGTGCCGAAAATGAAGACAACCTCCAGAGATTGTTAAATACATTTAATCTTACGGGAAGAAAATATAATATGATTATCTCATCCGAAAAAACTAAATGTATGATAACCTCAAAAGAACCCCTCCGATGCAAACTAAAACTAGACGGTCGAATAATACAACAAGAAATGAGTTTCAAATATCTAGGAATCGACATAACTAGTTATGGCAACATCGAAGATGAAGTAAGAGGGCAGGTGGCCAAAGCAAACAAACTGGTGGGTTGCCTCAACGACGTAATCTGGCGAAACAAACACTTACAACAAGAAACAAAGGTTCGGATCTACAAAACCACAATTAGACCTATTATGACATACACCTCAGAAACACGGCCAGAGACGACAAAAACGAAACAACTATTGGAGACTACAGAAATGAGAATACTTCCACGAATAACAGGAAAAACGCTACTAGACAGAGAAAGAAGCGAAAACATCAGGCAATTATGCAACACAGACTGCATTAATGAGTAGGTCCTACAACGTAAGACACAATGGAACAAACACATAAGCCGAATGACAGAGGATAGACTGGTAAGGATCGCACGAGATAAATCGCCTAGTGGTATACGCAGTAGAGGTCGACCACGGAAAAGGTGGAGCGATAATTTAAATCCAGAATGAGGAAAATCGAAGAAGGGACAGGTCAGGGACCTATTATAGGTAGAAGAAGAAGAAGAGCTAATTTACATTTGTTAAACACGGACACCACAAAATTAAAGTGGATTAGTTGCCATAATAACTGATGAAAAATTTAAAATTTTATATTACTACTTTGATAAGGAAACTAATAAATAATTCACAGAAAAAATTCATCTTAACTATAAATGAGAATTTTTATAAAAACTACATTAAAAAAGGCATTTCAGACTAAATATAGGAAGTAATAAAATGCTGAAAAGAGCTAACTTTGGTTTTGGTTACCTGACATTGTAAACAGAAGTATTTTCTAGGATTAGCTTATATTTACGAAAGTACTTCATTTTACCCTCGAGATAAATTTTCAACTCTGCGTTGTTCTAGATTTTATAATTTACTTTCTGTTACGTTGCACGTACATAAGCTGGAATTTTCTAATTTACTGATACAGCAGAATATTACAACTTGCTTTCTACGAAATAAAATCAGCTAGATTACTTCAAAGTTTTTAAGTTATTCTGTTTGATTATATAATTAGAAAATTAATATAAATATGTCAACGTTATAACCTTAGACTAGTAAATGTGCGCCTTTTAGTAATAAATGATAATAACTGACCATCAACCAAGCTTAATTAGAGCACATGTACTATTATTCGATGATCGAACCGAATAATAAAATTTTTATAAAAAGAATTGAACCGCCTTTTAAAAGTGCGCTAAAAAGTGAAAAATAACTATAAATTTTTATATGATATTGAAATTTTTTGTCCGCTATATTGGATCCGTCATATCGAATTTTTTAAAAATAATTTCAGATTCTTTGTCTATGACACCGAAAATTCCCCCATATCAATTTTGGATAAAATAGAACAAAATTAATTTTTTTGAGCGCCGTAATGTCAGCGCCATCTTGGATTTTAGTGCAACAATTTCGTCCAAAAAAATATGGGACCAGCGCAGCAACTTCCTGAACATAACGTAAAAAATTTCATTCAAATCGGTACTGCCTTTCCGGAGTAATCGGTGTACATGCATAAAAAAATACATAGTCGACGAATTGAGAACCTTCTTCTTTTAAAAGTCGGTTAAAAATGTGGGTGTTCTTACAGGATAAAAATATTTGTACCATAGTGAAAATAATAAAATATCTCACACTCTGACTTCAACAAAAAAATTTTAGGGGACAAAAAAGTTAAAGAAATGTTTAATTTTCTATAAAAAAAAAATAGGTGCCCAATCGTTAGGCGTACGTCAGAAAAGGAATGTGGGTTTATAGGATACCAGACTCCCCTATTTTCAATTGTTTCCTCTATTTATTCAGCAATTTACTTCCACCTGTAGACATATTCCTCCTCCATATTTCTCTGCTTCGTGCTTTAATTTAATGTTGAGAATCTTACTTGGAGTTTGGGTATCGTTCTTGCAGTAAATGTCCATGTTTCTGTGACATATATTAGGATTTCGATTACAAGTTCTAGAACTTTTGTTTTCATTTTTAATGTGAATCGTTTATTTGTGTTTTTTTCCAAAATATTGTTAAGTATCCTGAAAGCGGTCTATGCACTTCCTATTCAACAATTAAGATCAGCTTTTAGTATGCTTCCATCAATTCCTATTTCCTAACCAAAGTAAATATTCCTACTCACTGTTTTCAATGTCGCATTATCCAACTAGATATTGATTTGCTGGTTGGATCTGCATATTATTTTGATTTGGCTTCTATTTATTTTTAATCCCCCTTCTTCAGATTTTTGTTATAGTTCCATAAGCATACCCTGTAGTTCTTCTGCATTGCAAATTCGCAGTATTACATAATCTGCATATTTTAAGTTGCATTGTTAGAATAAATAACTACGGCCATATTATGTTACCTTATCTTATGCCTCTCTACTGTTTTACTTTCTTAGTGTTTTCATGTAATCTGATATATTTTCCAACAACTCAATGTATCTTGAGTATGTTATGGAGTTCTCAAGGAAATTCATAATAGCCCATATTTCTAGACAATGTATTTCTTTGTAATTTTGTTTTATTAACTTTTCTCTTTTTTTGTGTGTTTAATAAAAAATTCTATCTAATTAGTATGTGATTTCTTGCCGTTGAAAATTGATTTATTACACTTACATCAGGAATTATGTTTATGAGATGCTATGAAAAAATCTATTTCGTGTTTTGACTGATTCCAGTCCTCTGTGTACTTTCCTTTCCCTCTCCAACCTCTGATACTCTCATCAATCTTTCTGTATCATCTTTTGTTTTTATTATTATATCGTGGTGAGTTTTGTTCTTTTCAATTGCTTTAGAGATCTGTTCGTAAAAGCTTACTACTTCTTCGTCTTGGTTGTCAATTGTGGGAGCGTATACTTGTATTATTTTTAATTTGTGTCTTTTCAATAACTACAATGTCGCATATTAGTGTGTTAGTTTTTTATGTATTATGAATCCTACTCACTCCATCTTACTGTAGTTTTGTATTAAACTTGGTGAGTAATAGAAATAATGTCCTTGAAACCTTTGTCTGCATCTCTCTTCGTCTCTCCGGTCATATCTTATTTATTGCCTTTTAACTCTTCTATAAGATCCATCCGTTTTTCTTCTGTTCTGAAGGCCTTTGCATTGTATGTTACAATGTTCGATCTTACTTGGCAGCTTGATCTAACCCGGTGATTCCCAGCACCTTCAAATTTTCTATCGTCATCATTGCTGGCTTGCTGATAGAATTACAATTTAACGACGACTAAGGACTCTTTATTTCTTCATCTGTTTATATAAAGGGCGGTTTTTCGTCATATTGATCAGACGAATTGGCATGTTTTAATTCAGCCGCCCATTCTGGGTCAGTCACCACTCATTAATGCTCACTGTGAGTCAAAAGTCCCAGTGCCTGTTTTGTCCGGGGAAAGTATTTTATTTTCTTCTTACTACCCATATCTACGAGGCATTCCCTTATTTCATCACCTAAGTATGCTCACTTTAGATTTGCATGCTCCCTCGTTAGTCTCAATTTAACTGTTTTTTGGTTTTTAACGAAATAAAAAAAATCCCTTTCCTTATTTCATACCAATATCTTAAGAAATGCCCGAATCATAAGCTAAAACATTTTTTTTTTTAACTCTAACCTATACCCTTATAATTCATGTAAAACAATTTAATAAAAATGTGTTAGTTACAGAAGCATGTCTTTAAAATTGAAATAGTCTTTCAATAGTAATTCAAAATACCTTTTTTCCTTAAATATTTATTTTTATTAAATTCAGTAGGAGGAAAATTATAGGTGTAACAAAATTTTGAAATATCCGCAATTTAAAAAATAAATAACCAATATTTAATGTTCCTTCTAAACCTAAAAACAGGAAACTGAGCAAATTAATTTTAAGATTAAGTTTTTTTGTTTAATTTTTATCAGTATTTCTCCGACCTGAAACTGCATATTTTGTTTTTTTAGGTAGTTTCTGCTTATTTTTAATCAAAATTCGTAACGTCAACTTGAACAATCAACAAATAATTTTATAATTTACATTCAGCTGCAAAATTTTACAAATCAAAGGAACATGCTTTAGATCTCGATCCTTACAACCCTTTTAGAGATTACTTAAAGGATTGTTTATAACAAAAGACTCAATTTTATTTATCAATACTATATTTTAACTTCTGCTCAGCATGGCTTTCTTCGAGGAAAGTCTATAGAATCTGAGCATGTAGTTCCTTGAATTACGTTTTTCAGAATATTGATGAGGGAAAGCATGTAATGATAGTCTTCTTTGATCTCTCTGTAGCTTTTGATATAGTAAATAAGGCCTTTTTGGTTGCTAAATTATATAGCATGGATGTAAGAAAAACCGATTTGGAATAGATTGAATCGTACCTGAGCGATAGGAGAATAGTGGTAAAATGCGATGTTGCACTCGCTAGAGTAGGGAAAGTAGAGCTTGGCGTACCCCAGGAATCGGTACTGGGTCCACTCTTGTTCGTATTATATGTTAGAGATCTAGTTTATAATATTAGACAGGAGCATGTTACTATGTACGTGGATGACACAACGATTGTTGCTGTGACTGAGACTTCTGACAAGCTCCTAATTATTAGGTTAAATATTATTATTTATATGAAAGTGCGGTGTGAAAGAAATAGCTTAATATTGAATATTGACAAAACTGTGTATATGAATATGTTTAATCATAAGTAATGTTAAGTTTTTGGGTATCTTCAACTGTCCTTTGACCAGCATATAAATCCTTTCTGCTCTAAATTGAACTCTGCTTACTGATAATACTGATGTACATCAGTCTACTATTCATTGGCTGAACTGTCAAATGATATTGTTTTCTGGGGTAGTGCTGGTATGAGGGTAATCGTAGTGTTATAATACATAAAATAATATTGCGACTAATTTTTAATCTGAGTTTTCGTGAGAGTTGCAAAAACATCTTTATTCTAAAGAAAATATTAATATTTCCCAATGTATACATACTGAAATGCTAAATGTGCGTGAACAGTAACAGAATATTGTTGGATAGATTAGAATCCACAAATCTCCATGATACAAGCGAACATGATCTTCTGGTGTACTCCGACACAAAACTCATCTATATATAACCGTATTAGCTTATGTTTATTTTAGACGTCTGTTTCATGTAACTTCAATATATTTTTAATTGATTATACATATATGTTTCATTCGTACCACAATAAAATATTATTCGGAAAGTGTCATTGCGGCTATTCCATCATCGTTAAGAATCGGTTGCGGAAGGTCTTTAAAAGCCATCAACCAAGAATTTATTGGACAAAAAGATTTATTTTCTCGATTACTCGCATAAGAATTGATGGAAAAAATTAGGAAAAACAATACCATTGCAATTGCATAATTAGAATACACAAAATGATAATTATTATTTAAAGCCAAACTTGATTATCACCGAGTTTTTAAAAATGCATAATTTCAAAGATAATCTTAAAAAGTCCTTAGATCTTCCTAATCCCTATCTATATATATATATATATATATATATATATATATATATATATATATATATATATATATATATATATATATATATATATATGTTATGTCGGATATTCTCACGGGTGTGAAAACCTGTCCACAAGAGTTATAAGGGAAACCATTGAAATTGCAAAGAGGCCCAACGACTTAAATAGCAGAGATGATAGCCAACGTGTGCCTAATACTTGGAAAAATCTGCTTACAAAACATCCACCAGTACCACTTAGTAACGAAACAGATTACAACTCGGCAACGCAACCAGAAACACTGGCAACAGGGCCGATGACGCGCAGCAGGTCTCGCAACCTGATGGGCCGGAACCATTCGGAAAACGAACGTGTTCGACGCGCACACGGTACCGACAGCACCGGAGTCGCAGGCGTCAGTTCGCTCGTAGACGCCATTCAGTGAGCTTTGACAATGGTGAATGAAATTGCACCGAAACGTCAGCTGCCTTACAATCCTGAGAGGGACTCAGCACATACACGGGATGCCCGAAAACCTTCGATTACATATATATATATATATATATATATATATATATATATATATATATATATATATATATATATATATATATAACAAATTTAAGTCTTATTTGAAATTTTTGGTACACTTATGTTCATCTTAAACATTATTTACGCTTCTTTACCTATAAAAAAGTAAATTCCCTACATGATTCTAATCTTTTTATATATCTAATCTTTATGTTTTCCTCGTTTCAGCGTGACCAACTATTTCCTCGTTAATCTCTCCGTGGCTGACCTGCTCGTAGCCGTCATTTGTATGCCGAACGCCGCCTGGAGAGCCTACACTGACGCTTATAACTTCGGATCATTTACATGTAAAATATCTGTGTATCTGCAGTGTAAGTATAGAGTTTTTCGATTATTTTCAGCAAACATACTTCTAGAGAAATTGATAGATATGTTACCAAGCCAATGGTTTTTGCAATTAATAAGATTGTATATGTTTTTTTATTAGTATTATTTCAAGACTTTGTTAAGATATTATTTTATGCCAAAAGGTCTAGCCGATTAAAAGGGTCGAAACTGCCCCTCGGTTAATAAAAAAAACACCCGGTTGTTTTACATCAAAAAGTACCCACACAAAATAATTTTTAGCCACTTTTATCGTCACATAACTTCAAAAAAAAATAAAACGTCTTTTTTCGTTTTCTGACACTATCTTCGGTTTTAATTATCGTAAAAAATTCTTTTTTTTTCATTTTGTAGGTTTTTTATTGTCTACAACAAGGTATTTTTTACAAATATTTTTGGCGCGAATTTCAAATTTTTATGGGTATTCGAAAATTTTTAAATTCAATAAAATAAAAACTAGTACAAAGCAGGGCCGAAAAAAATATGTTGTTTTTTAGACGCCAAACTATGTTCATGAATTTTTTCAGATTTATTAGCATTTTTTCTCATTTTTATCGAGTTTTCAAGCATGGAATTATATATATATATATATATATATATATATATATATATATATATATATATATATATATATATATATATATATGTATATATATATATATATATATATATATATATATATATATTTATATATATGTATATATATATATATATATATATATATATATATATATATATATATATATTTATATATTATAAAAAGATTTTTAATACGTTAATTATTGGCTTGCTGCTAAAAATAGTAATAATACTTCTTAATACTGCTTTTCTCCTTGCTTTTATTTTATTGAATTTACAAATTTTCGAACACACACAAGAATTTGAATTCCGCGTTAAACATTTTTGTAGAAAATAGCTTGTTTTAGACAATAAAAAAACCTACAAAATGAAAAAAAAAGAAATTTCTCTCATCGGCGCAAAGTAGTTTACTTTTATATTTGCAGGGGATATCTAGTATCTTCAGGATTGATATGAACCCAAAATAAAAGCGTTAAATGGGAAAGAGAGGAACGTTAAGAAACGCTATTTTAGGGCAGCATATTTAGCCTTAAAATCAACAAATTTTCCCTCCAAATCTAATCTCAAAAATAAACTTTTCAGTAGATTTAATTATATTTTTTTATCAAAAATGAATCTAATTTATGTGTAGGGGATTTCACATCGTATTAGTTAAGTATATTTCTAATATGTTGCCCTTAAAGTTACATTTTCCTAAAAATAAATTGGGCAATATTAATCAAAATTTGCCGTATAAGCGATGGACTCAATCATTTAACCAACTGTGACATATTCTCATAGATCTGATAATGTTTACATTAAGTTGGTTAATATACGTAAGACATGAGACCAATATACAATGGCTCAATGGCCGCATAATTAATGCAGAACACTATTATCTAATTAACTATTAAATTTGAAAATTGAAAGATATTTTCCTACTCCAAAATTTTAAAGAGAGAAAATCCAAGAAAAAAATTGAAGGGCAGAGAAATAGGTGTTTTTTTTTTAATTCGAGTTTGTTTACAAGATAAACCTTCAAACGAGCACTTTACCCTTGCCATACAGTCCTCTATCGTCATTGGATTGCAATAAACTAAATAATCTATGGGGGTCAAATCTGGAGGACACAGAAAAGCTCCATTGTTGGCAATCCACCTGTCATAAAATGTTGCTTCTAAGAAGTTGATAACTGGAATGGTTCTGTGTGGTGGAGTGACATTGTGTCGGCAAAAACTTTCCCCTATATTCCGCCTGAGGTAAATTGCTTAATTATTCATTGTCTAACTCTAAACTATTTAGATATCTTTCTCCTACAAAAATTAATACATAATTTAAAATGGGGACATAATTTGCTTTATATTATTAATGAATTACTGTTTAAGCTTGCTGCATAAAAATGTAGTTTCATTATTCCATCATTTCTTATAGCAGAAAATACGTTATATTGCCAGGTTTCTTGAAAATTCGGCAATCTTACTACATGAAGAATTGAATCACTCCAAAAATGGAAATTACAAAGGCCATTTTTCATAAATTTTGCTTTATCAGTCCAAAGTATGTTCTCCAAAAATCGAGGGTCGTCTTGTATCATCGTTAATATAAATTCGCAAAATTGCACACCTTTCGGCAAATTAATTTTTTTAAGTATTGAACCAAAGATATTAAATAAGGATGGAAGTTGTGTTTCAACAGGATTCTAAGTATTGAGCCCTTCGAAGTTCCTGTATGTAGAGCCACTTGTCTTCATGATGTCACATACTGTTAAACATAACCTTAAATTTAATGTACGTTCCTTAATCAAATTTAATGATTTTGTACTTTAAATCGTGAATAAGTTACATATAATTTAAAATTAAAACTATGGACATTAATATTAATTGATTGTTACTTAAAATTTCAATAAAGTAATTGGAAACATACCAAATTTAATGTATAATTACATTAGATTTAATGTAAAAATTATTAAATTTAATGCATTAACATTAAATGCATTTAATAAACGGTTTATGAATTTTACTTCCAGCACATTACCTTCAAATTAATGTGGTTTTTTTACAGTATAGGAAATGTCGCATTTTCCACATTTTCATCATTGAGAATAAATTTCCTCTTATGCAGTTTTGCCTTACTGGTGCCAAAACTTTTGAAATTTTCCAATATTGATTTTGGTATGCGACAGTACGAGTATAACCAAATAATTTAGGCCAGCTTCCTTTGTTAGCTGGAATAGGTAGTCACAATAATTAATACTTTTAAAAAATTTGATCGGCAATTGGTCACCTCTCATTTATGAATTCCGTGAAGTCGATTGTTTTTTCATCTAATAAATTTTGTCATCATTATTCTTGTATTTAAACCATATTTTTGCAAAATTACCTTCCGATCGCACTAGACATTTCAGTCTACTAATTTCAATCTAAATTTAAGAATAATTATATCCAATATTTCCGGATTTATAAAGAATTTTCCATATAGGATTCAATTTATTTGATATTCAAAAAATTCCGTTCAGTTTATAGCAAAATGTCTCTTTGATAAAAGGGTTAACCATGTGTGTAAAATCTGATTTGTAAAAATCGAAATATAATGAATAAAAAGATACAGTACAAAAAAATAACTGCCAAAAGGAACGATTTTTTGAAATGTTTACATGGTAATACGAAGTATGAATAATAAATTGTAATGGCATAAGGACATGTTTTTCTTTTTTTTTAAGTTGTGGCTTTTTGCAGGGATAGTGTTACTAGGTGGAGGAAAATATAGGTTCATTATAAAACGTGTAAAACGACAATTCACTTACCTATAGTCCCGGTAAGAAGAATTTAGCCGTGTTTTATGTTTATCTTATCAGGCATAGAAAAGCTAAAACATTTATCATGTAAATTCTTCATATTTCATGAGTAAATTTTTCAGGAATAAAACATTAATATTAATAATGATTAACCAGAGACGCAATGCGTTGCAAGAAACAACTTATTATCCACTCGGTCATCTGCAGTCTAGCCTATACCAACCAAAGGAACCTTTTTGCCACCTACGTTGTCTACCAAAAAATCTTTGACTGGATAGAATATATAATCAAATAAATATTTAACCCTTTCTAATCCTATTCAATTTTTAAATTTTTATTTTCTTTTTATTATTTGCACGTATAAAACAAAAACCAAACAAAAAACTTCAAAATGACGACCAAAAGAGCTTAACATAATTATTTTGTTCAATAATATTTACCCTTTATGTTTATATTATCTATCATTGTCAGCCCTGTTCTGAAAATATTGGATTTTAATGAATTAATTAGACTCAGACATACCAGAAAATACATTTCTTTTTCCCGATAAATTTATTAACAGCTAAAATATGAAACCACAAACGTGATTCAGATCAATTTTCTGAGATTTTCTGCACCGAACAATATTGGGGTAAAACAAAATAAATTTTGAAGATAAAGAGTATTAGCAAGTTTCTACGTGGGAAAAAGAATGAGTTGAATGGAATAAAGTAATTTTTTTTGTTAGCATTTTTAACAACTTAAACTACATACACTCGTGAACTGTCTCGTTTCTCACAACCCAAATAATCATTTTTCAAATCCTAACTTTTAATATAATGAAAAAGGATATAAACAATCTTTGATTAAATTGTTGAACTATTTACCAAACATACTCTATGGAGTGACCACAGACAATGGATTGCTTGAATAATGGTAACCAATTATTAGCGCCGACATGGCTGGACTCGCAACTAAATAATGGAAGTGGACTATTTAAGCCTTGGGTAATTAGTAAATTTAAAAAGACATTTTTAATTTGCAAGTTTAAAAATCTATTAAATATACATTAAAATACCTCTTTTATATAGAAACATAAAATAGGACATTTTTAATTTGCAAGTTTAAAAATCTATTAAATATACATTAAAATACCTTTTTTATATAGAAACATAAAATAGGAGAAGAAAAATGATAATATACGGGTGTCTCAAAAGAAAGTTCACATTTAAAAAATCGATTTAAAAAAAAGTCAGGACTTTATTGAAAAAATGTTTATTACATATTAAAATTCATTGTTTGGGAATTTATTTTTTAAAAATGATATCGTCCAAATGTAATCCGTTGCGCTCACGGCATTCATTTAATCGAGCACTAAAATTGCCCATGACGGCTCGGCAGGTATTCTCCGTGATGTCTGCCATTTCGTTGCGGATATTTTCTTTTAATTGTGCCAGGGAAGTCGGTTTGTTGGCGTAAAACTTTTGATTTGACATAACCCCATAGGAAAAAGTCCATAGGTGATAAATCAGGACTGCGTGGAGGCCAACTTATGTCACCTTTCTTTGAGATCAATTTGCCAGGAAACTTTCACGCACTCGTGGCAGAGACATGTTGGACGTGTGTGAAGTTGCTCCGTCTTGCTGGAACCATGTTCTTTGGTTATAGCCAGGAAAATTTTGCAGTTCAGGCACGAAGAAGTCGTCTAACATCTCCACATACCGCTCTGAAGTCACTGTTACTGTGCGTTCCCTTTCATCTTCAAAAAAGTACGGGCCAATAATTCCTCGCACCGACATCGCAGCCCATACAGTCACTTTCGGCGAATGTAGAGGTTTCTGATGTTTGTGTTTTGGATTGTTTGCACTCCAATAGCGGCAATCTTGCTTGTTTACATGACCATTAAGATGAAAATGGGCTTTATCCGAAAAGAAGATGTTGGTAAACGTTGAAAAGCGTTCAGTCATCTGGTTTACGAAGTCAAGCCTCTGATCAGCATCCTGAGGCTTCAATTCTTGCACCAACTGAATTTTATAGGGGTTCAGCTTTAAATATTTGTGTAAAATGCGGAATAATGATGACCTATGCACATTTAAAGCAACAGCACGCTTACGAATCGAAACGTTTGGGTCGTCACGAACAGACTGAGTAACACTCTCTACATTTTCGACCGTTCTCGAAGACCTCGGACGCCCGGATTTTGGTTTATCTAGTGTTGAACCGGTCTCTTCAAACTTCTGGACCCATTTTCCAATAAGCCGAGCGCTTGGCGCATCATTTAAGTGACGAATATGTCGAAAATTGCAGAATTTTCTACGCGCTACAGTCGCCGAATTACCGTTTTTGTAAAACTCACGTACGCACAAAGCACGGTCCGCTCCCGAGAAACGCTCCATAGCGAGTAAATTCCCAAGAGCCAGGCTACCGATTGACATACCCCCCGCGCCGCTCGGAATAGTTGCATTCACGCAATAAGCAAAACAAATGTGTACTTTCTTTTGAGACACCCTGTATAATGCTTGCATAAGTTTTCGTATTTTTTAAAAGAAATTTTAAAATTTTGTATTTATATATAATTATACTTTACAGCATTTTCACATTCACAAATAGTCTTTGGTCTAAAAACTACTTTAATTTTATCCGCTTTGCCTTAATTTTGAATTTATTCTGACTGTACCTAAAAAAGTCAGAAATATTTCTTCACATTTGCACATATTCTATTTTTTAAACTATGTCTAATCTAAGATGATACGTATTTTTTAATCTTGCATAAAATACAAAAATATAACGACCGACATGTCGCTAAATCGGCACGTTGAGAAACTAAGTCAATAATTGCTAAAATAATCATTTTAATTGTTTTACTTATTCGATAATGTTATTGTAAATATTATTATGTTAGGAAAATAGGTTAGAGATTTAATTAGCATGTATAGGTACACCATAAGTTTCGATAATAAATCAGTATTATGCCAAAAGGATTTTACTCACCACATTATCTATTGCAACGTATCTAGTAATAACCATAAGGCTGGCTACCACTATTAGCAACTACCACAAGAACAATTGGTTAGTACAACCACTCTACTACATAAATATAGACGGTTGCTGTCGATATTAGTTAGTAAAACTAACATTGATCTGACTCGAAAAATAAGAACAAGAGAAGCACACACTAACTTAACTTCGTAAATCTAAAAACACAGTTAAAATCAAATATGACCACCGAAGTTATGCTGTGAGCTGTATAGACAAAAGCATAGATTATATTCTGACCAGAAATATGGGTACAGTTGCTTGTCAAGTAATATCAATCGGTCGACACCAACGCGTACTTGGCTGGACTCGTCCATAACATATTGTATTTAAGCTCGTGCACATTTAGAAAATCGCTCTGTAGTTTATACTTTGTGGAATTGTTCACAGCTTCCTTTGCTCAAGGGAAATCCGTGAACAAAAATTAATTGCTGTTGACAGTTTACTACAATACAAACTTTGATTTTCAAACTTTTAGAACAGAAACGCTTTTTGTGTATAATAAAGTGTCGGCTCCCTCTAGGAAAACTGAAAACAAAGAGGAACTTGGCAAAAAATAATATCATTAGCAAGAAATAAAAACAATGGAGTTTATTTTTGGGATCTATGGAAATTCTCTAGCTGTTTTACACGATAATACTAAAGTAATATTTTAACTTGCTGATTTGTTTGTGCTTTTTTCTTCTTGATAATCTCCTTAAGATTGGTTTCTCGCAAATCTAAACACAACGTTCGCTAGAATTTTACTTAACTTTTAGCACAATTTTATTTACCCTTGATTTTAGCTAAGAAAAAACTTTTTCAATAAAGTACAGAACAACCAATAATGATTTCACTTTAGGCCACAGCTCTAAATTGGTTTTCCTATAATTGTTTTGATAACTGTTGGAACAATCAAGTTAACTTTTTAAATCCTATATATATATATATATATATATATATATATATATATATATATATATATATATATATATATATATATATATATATATATATATATATATATATATATATATATATATATTATATATATATATATATATATATATATATATATATATATATACTTGTTTCATATTCAAACAACATTTGTGACTTTCTTCATAATTATAGGTTAGGTTTAATATTCTAACTTTGTAATTAATATTGAGGAGATGTCCTGAAGAAGAAAAAAATAAATTCTCGAAAGCTTGACAAAATCGAAAAAGGGTTTTTTCCTTATCAAGGCCTACAAATTTAAATAGACTGCCTCTCCAATAACCCTAGTTCGGAATCTTGTTGCCTGACTAGTATAGTTGAAAAGTAATATTAAATTAAATGTTAAAACAATCATGATGTGTTGCCACATCTCTTATTTCACTGCTTGATTGATAGAGATGATTATTTCAGTCATAGTAATATAATTAAATCAACTTAATAAAATGTAATAAAGAATAAATGATGAAAATATCATGATACCAACATAACGAAATAATATAGTGACACATGAGATTTATGTGCTAATTTACTCAAGTTTTCCTCCCTTGTCCTTATATTCCAGAAAATTTCACAAAAATCTTTTTTATAAAATTTCGAGAAAAATCTAGCGATCTGGCAACCTCGGGTTGCCATTATACCTTTGGAGCTTAGCGCCTGACCGTCTAGAGTTTCATTAAAAAAGATCATTTTTATATAGCTTATGATACCTCAGAATACATAATAAAGCTACAGTTAAAATTTGGTGATGTTTGGATTAGTAGTTCTTGAAATTTTTGCAAACATACAAACATACGTTTCCTCTTTATATGCCAGTGGTATATTAATTACTTATGACAGAATTTTTCGCAAAAGAACGTTTCACAAAGAGAATAAAATTTGTTTACTACACACTCCACCTAAACTACCCCTGTCGGCTTTTTACATGTTCCCGAAGGAGATAGATATAAAAGAGTCATTTTGATCTACGATCACTAGTGTAGCCCGCCACAACGTATCGGTGACCTAGCGGAAGCAAAAAAACTACGCTTTAAAGCATTATCTATTTAATATCATTTTTAATAGAAGTTTTTTGAGATAAAATGTAACTTTAAACCTTCCTAATTATGTCAATGGGTTAAAGTTTGGTCCCATTAGTTCAGTATGTCTTCCGGTTATCTATATCAACCAAAAACCATTCTTATATATATATATATATATATATATATATATATATATATATATATATATATATATATATGTGGCGGCTCTAGGCCCCTCATACTCTTTTGTCAGAAGAAGAGAATATTTTTTATACCTTTTTCAATTGTACTATTTGTTATATTTTATTATCCTGTTGTATGTATTTAAGATTCAATATTTTTTATAGTTCATTTTACAATCCTGCACTGAAAACGTGATATTTCTTACTTTACTAAAATAAGCTATACCTTTTCGTACAATTTAAGGATTGTACCAATAAACCAATCGGGCCCTTTTACGGTCATTGATGACTCGGGATTTCCAACGGCTTGGAAGAACATGTGTTACGGTGTTGCCATTTAGGCGGAATTATTTCCAAATTTCTGAATCACTATTAATAGACCGCTGAAAAGTTGGAGAACGTGACAACATCGTACGATACTAGTAAATTATAGGCAGATCCGTTTAAAAACCCTCAACTTCCAAGTTAGAAATCTATTCTATTTCTGTTTCTATTCTATTCTTACTCTATTCCGATTCTTTACTAGTCATACTCCGTTTACAGTGAAATATTCTATTCGTTTTCTCTATCGGTTATAGTTCAGTTTTTATATTGCTTTAAGTCTTCCCGCTTCGAATCCTCTTTCAAAATAAATCCGCTTTCAGTACAAGCAAGACTAGATAATAAACATTGATAAACTATTAAATCGCGTTGTTAATTTTACACTTACACGCATACTAAAAACTATAAGTTTAGCGCACTATGAAACGCTAAATATATATATATATATATATATATATATATATATATATATATATATATATATATATATATATATATAGAAAGAAAAGAGAGAGAGAGTTTCTTCTTATTGTCTCACTTCTTAAAATGTAACATATATATTTATATTCATCCTAACTGAAAAAAGGAAATGCATTAAATTTAATGTGCTGGAAGCAAATTTCACAAACATTTATTAAATACATTCAATGTAGTGCATTAAATTTAATAGTTTACATTAATCTAAATTAATTTATTCTATTAAATTAAATGTAATAATACATTAAAATTAAAGTTTGATTATTATTTTTAAGGTGGCTATGTATATTAAATATACAGCAAATGTTCATTGATTTTGAGATTTATTATCACATATTTAATGCACCAACATTAATATAAGTTCAAAAAATTCTGAAACTACCAGGAAAAGGTGGACATTTTTCCCAGAGATAGTGTACCTCCATCCAGACCGGTTTCCAACTCATTCGTTCCCGTCACCATAAGAAAATTGAATCGTTTAAGCAACTTATATCATACTAAACAAAAAGTTCAATACAAGTTGCGCCATCTCCCGGAATCTCATGCAATGTATGTTATCGAATATTGAATAATAATGTAAATTTCTTTAGTATTAGGGTATATGTGAACACCGTTTAATAAAATTTAATGTACAACGAACTATTTGGATGAATTGTTTTAAATTCAAAGTAAATGTAAATAATTCACGATTTTTGGTACAAAATCATTAAATTTAATGCAGATTGGACATTAAATTTGCATTAAATTTAAGGTTATTTTTAACAGTATATACCTCAGTAATGCTAAAAGTAAAGCTCTTTTACTAAATGGAACAAATATCACATCCGGTTTGAAAAAAAAATTGTTTCGATAATTTCCACCAGGATATTTTTAAATTATAGAAACTTCGAAAGGCCTTGTTACTTTTTTTTTATATTTTATCCTTGAGCGTTGAAATTAAAAATATAATATGAAATGGTGAGCACAAATACGAGTTTTAATCAATTATATTCCAGGCGTATTTTTCATAACTTTTGTATTTAATTAATAAATACCTGTTGTAATTTTTCCTGTTTTGGTTGATTTTTTGCATAAAGATACTGTTAGAAATACTGAACATATTAATCAAAAAAAAATTGAAGTTAAACCTAAATAATCTCGAATATTTTTAGTTATTATTGATGTTTCAAGTTTAATTAAGGTCTTTAAAAAATTAATCTAGTTTAACATATTAAAAACATTGACAAATTTTGTTCTATTATTTTTACTCTACAGATATAAAAATTGTACTAAATCGACCTAAAAAGAAGTTTGGTTAATATATAAGCCCACCACATTTCAGAAAATAGGAAATATCTATTTACATATTTACGCACACCATTTAGAGAATTTTTTTTGCAATCGCAAAAAAACTACCCGGCAAAATCTACAGTGTGTTTAGGGTTTCATAGCAACACTTGTAGTTTTGTCATGTCCATAACCATGATATCAGTGTATGTTTAAACTTCAAATTATATGTGTATTTGTTCTGAACGTGGTACTGCCGTCTATCATGTGTGTGCCTGACTCGAATGTGGTCCATTTGTTTAAAAGTGATTCCTCTAAGAGTTCCGGTAGTCAATTTAGGTAAATTTTGTAAAACTCTAAAAGCTTTTCGGTGTATTTAAGTGAGTACAAAGTTTTTCACCTACCTTTATCCTAGATTATTTCTTCATTCTCTCTTTTTGGCTTTTCATCATTTTCGGCGTTCCTGCTAGAGGTGGCCTATTTCCTGTGGTAGTAATGCCAAAAGGCTGCTATTTCTTGACAATTTGGTTAAGTACGGTACACACAGGAGATAATGCTCTTAAAAAACTAAGTGCTTACTTAAGTAACCTTTAAATTAAGAAATTATATACTACACTTTTAAATTTAAAAAATTTAAAAAAAAAATAGACTGACTGACAGTGTATAATAAAAGAGTGGATATTTTTTTCATAAAATTATTCCCAGTTTGGAAAAAATACCATAAATAAAACTAACCTTAAATTAGTGGGAACGAATATAAAATTAAGATCAGTAATTAAGGATTAAGAGAAAGTACTTTCTTTTCACCGTCTAATAAAACTTATTTCCTCTCAAGGGAAATTTGCCAGTACGATTAATAAAAAAATACCCTTATGTTACTTATGACAAAATTTATACCACGATTCCATTTCATATTTCAAATTTTAGTCTGTACAAAAGGCACGTTAAACACATCTCATGATTTATAGAATTTAACTAGAGAGGCACATAAAGTAAAATTCCTAATTTTACCTTTTGAAATTTGTACATAAAGGGATGTGATTTTATTTAATATGAACAAATTAGCGCGAAGAAACTTGAGAAGTTTTAATGTAACATTGTAAAACTGATATTCCAGTAAAGGGAGAAAAATTAGTCAAGTTTTTGTCTTTAAGAAATTAGACGAGCAACCCTGTGGGTGTGGGTTTTCGTATCCGATGAAGAGATATGACGCCAACCATAAATAATCTATACCAAGACGTTGTGAGGGGACAACAAAATTCCAAGGTATTAAATTGAAGTCATTCTCAAAAGATAGTTGTAGTAAGAAGTAGTAAAATGGCAAGACATGATGTCATACATTGTTGCCGGGTTGGATAGTTAATCTGAACTACAGGTACAAGTTTTTTTATCTCTTCATTTATATTCATTTAAGTTTACAAAGAGAATATCGCGATGAATTAGACTATAAATTTAAATTTATATTTGAGTTTTTATGGATGTAGAACAGTATATTATCCATGTTTTTATATTCAACAGATGATATTCTTGAGTTTTTGGAAATGTAAAATATGATTTTAATACTCATATTTTTACCGACTTCTAAAAAGAAAGAGTTAATAAATTCAGTATGGCGGAATTAATATATTACATCTCTTAATTTTGCCCGAAAGTGGTACTGGGTAGTGTTTGATGGTATAAAATACGAATTTAAAATTATTTTTCAAAAATTCAATATGGGAGATTAAAAATTTAACATCCTTCGATTTTGCCCAAAACTGGAGCTGGGGATTTTTGAGGGGTAGATTAATAGTTTCAAATAATTCTCTAGTAATTCAATATGGGGGACTAAAAATTTTACATTTTTCTGATTTTGTCCAAAATTTATACCGGGTTTTTGAGAGCATAAATTAAAGCTTGAAAATTACAGGCTTCCAAAATTAAGGTGAGTATATTACGGTTTTAAAATAATTTTTTCAAGCGCAATATGCTAAATCAAATATGCTAGACTTAAAAATGTACATGTCTCAAGTTCTTTCAAAATCGGAATTGGGGAATTCTGAAGGTGTAAATTACTAATCTAAAATTAATTTCTTAAAATTGCAGATAGATGATTTGCTATAAGATACTAAATTTTTATTTGGTCATATTTCATTTAAGAATGGTATTTGAAGAAGTCAAAAAATTTTATCTAGTTCAATTTATATTGATTTACAATAATTTTAGTTAAAATGGTAAACATTTGTGCGAGATTGGAAGCATTGCAAGATACACTCAACTTTTTGCTTAATATTTAGTTCAAATAATTTATGTATATTGTAGCCAGTTGAGAACTAAAAATCGAAAAATAAAATTTTTATAAAAAAAATCAAAGATTTTTTTTTGTTCAATTTATTTTGACTTACAATACCTTTCGCTAAAATGGAAAATATTTGTGCGGCATTAGAAGCATTGGGGGGTACACTAAACATTTCACTTAGTATTTAATTCAAATAATTTATGGCTATCATGACAAGTTCGAAACTAAAAATTGAAAAATAAACTTTTTATAAAAACAAATTAAACGCCTTATGAAATTTCGATAAAAAGTGAAAAAATAATGTATATTTACACTTATACGATAAACAAACAAGCTAAAGTATCATGCAGTTTTGTAATCATTGTGTGAAGTATTATCAAAGTCAGTAATCTAAAATTGTTCATGGTGTTCTAGTAGAAAACATGCCAGTGCCAAGAATACTGACAGACATTTACGAAAAGACAAAAATATCTCAGCTTTTCAAATTTGTGCTTCTCTAGATGTATTACATAAGGGTACATAAAAACAGTTGAAATATATCGGAATGAGTTTTATTAACAAGAAAAAAAAATTGTAAAATATATATGCCATATTGTAGCAAAAGGTTTCTATTTTTTCCTTACTTGGAAATGTTAACTAAGCCTTCTCAACTCAAATCGTTCACTCTGAAAACCTCTTTTTCTTTTGAAAATATTTTATGGAACCGAGAGCGAACCGCGATTATATCGAGAGCGGTACTATAGTGAGAATCCAGCCTAATATTTTTTCGCGGATTAGTAAAAAGATATAGAGATTTAACAACTATTATTCTTTGAGTAGTTTCTTTTTAAACACTAACACTGCTATATTTTCGATGTTTAAAAGGCCAGCAATTTTTTTTAAATGGAGCCTAGCCTCAAATTGGCAATTAAGAAACACCAAGCTAAAATATCTAAATAAGTAATTAATAGTCACAAAATAATATAGGGTACGAATAAAAAAATTTCTATTTAAAAGGGTGTTAACAAATTACAGAAATTATGAACTTATGTACTTAAAGCAAGTGATTAAAGCAGTATTTTCTTTTCGATTTCTTAAGCAAGAATTTCGATATCTAACTTCAAATAATACTACCAAATAACGTGTTCTAATATAAAATTTCACTAAGTTAACAAAGGCTATGGACATTCGAAGATTAAGAATACCTTTTTTATTAATATATAAAGGAATATTTTCATATTAAACTGTCAAAGCTATAATTGTTATTTAGTGTAAGTTCAGTTTGCATTATTTTATTTAATGTTACTTTTGTAGACTTTTATGTTTTTCATTTTTAATGGGAATGTCTAAACTTCTTTTATTTAAAAGTTTTTAATAAAGATCAAGTTTTTTTCAACATAATTAACCTGAATATTGTCTTTAAAAAGAAAGAACAAAAGCTCCAATATTACTTAAAATATAAGTTTTTTAATAAACTTTAGAACTGTTTTTTTCTATTGACACTTGCTAAAACGGTAAAAATGAAAAATTTCACCAACTATTCTTCATATCAATTCGAAGATCTTTACGTTTTTATCTTAATCCAACTATTTAAAAGTTTGCATTACACAAAAACTAGACTGTGAAGAGGGAGAATTTTATAAACCAAAATATAAACTGTTATTTGTAATAAAATTACAAAATTATTTTTTCTCATGACATCGTTCTCACATCTCTATTAGCTCCACGAACTTAACATTATAAGTTCATGCTTAGCACTAACAAAAGTAACTAGAAATCTCCAAATAACGGCGGCAATTTCAAAATTTATTAATAACCAGGAATTTAAATTAACAAATGGGGAAGTTAATAAATTAAAACTTTCCTTGTAATTTGATCTTATACTCAGCACCAGTATACTGGAAAAAAAATGACACACATTTTTAATTCATACTTAAACCAAAACTAACACGGCGGACAAAAACCACCATCTAAGACCGAATTTTATAAAATATATGAACATCTGCGAAAGATCAAGGTCAGAAAATGAGGCATATAGAGACTTTCCTTTAGTTTGTTCGAATAAAGTGCAATATTGTCACATTTTAAAGAAACATTCAAAAATTAGGATTTTATCAGATCACAAATGTACGATTTTGAACATTATTTTAACAGTAAGCCTATAAACTCAGCAGTGCGCGTGAACAATAGTACATGCACTAGCGTCATTAACAAGTTGCAACCTGAGTTATTAGCTCACGAAGATATTAATGCGTTCATAAGTGTTCTGAATTTCAACTTAAAAATACTGTCAAACTGATGTACTTATTAATAAAATGTTTACAGTATAGTTACTACATTACGACATTATATTGAAAATGATTATGCCCAGCAGAGATCAATCCGCCCGCTATCAAACATAGTTATAATAACTGAAGTTCCTTATGCTACTGGTTGTCTATTTTATGAATAGATGCTTATAATTTATACACATAAATATAATTGAAGGATTTATGTGTCTGTCTGCCTGTTTGTCCTGGATAATCTTCGCAATATCTGAACCTATTTCGATGAAATTTTACAGATATGATGAGGAGGTTATCAGGAGTGATATAAGTTACTATTTTCCGTCTGTCTGTCCATCTGTATAAGCTTATCTTCGAATGGGCTGAACCGATTTCTATAAAACTTTACATACATGAAAAAGAGATTGTTAGGAGTGATATAGGCTGCTTTTTTCTGTTTGTCTGTATGTCTATCTCTCTGGAGGCACTAATCCTCGAAACAGCTGAACCGATATCGATAAAACTTCTCAAACATAAAGCGGACATTTTTCAGGAATGATAGAGGCTACTTTTTATCTAATCTCCGAAACAACTGAACCTATTTCGATAAAATTTTAAAGCCATGACGAGGAGATTGTCAAGAGTGATAAAGGCTGTTTAAAAAAAATTAGAAAACTCTCTTTAATCGACAAATTTTTATTTCCCACGAATTCGCGAATAAAAGCTAGTTAAATAAAAATAGATATATATTAAAATGTGTCTATAGTTTGAGTGCAACGATCAGCGAAAGCTATGATGGATTATATGCACTAGATGAGCACTTCTAAGTAGATTTCCACTTCCCTTCATACACGACAGCGCACATGTTATAATTCATGAAATGGTATTTCTTTATAGCGTTAAAAAAACAATAAAAATCAATACGTTTCCGCATTACAATTAATCCCAGTTTAAAGTACTTGACTTAAACTATCAATTTCTGGGGGCAGAATTTGAAAATATTTATTTAGTCACAAGTTATTTATATTGAAAATTTGCCAAAATACCATTTTTCGAATGCATAAAGATTTTTAACTCGAAAACTATACGTCACACGGAACAAATCAAAACAAATACTTTTTGGTTAGAATCGGACGAAGAACACGAAAATATTTTTAATTTTACAAAAAACAATTTTTCTACTTCTTTGCAATTTGTTTGTTTATAACAAATTACCAGACCATTTTGCAGAAATCCACCCTCGATATACGTTATCAGGGGGTCAAAATACACATAAAAAGACTTTAACGGAGCCATATCTCCTCATCGGCGACGGAAACTGACTAAGCTCCAGGTCTAAATGAGGTGAGACAAGTTGTTTCCTCGATATAATTTACAAAAACATTGACCTGTTATGTCAGTCTGGCGTCCTAGAAGCTGATGGGGTCTATAAAATGTAGACCCCAAAATAATGATTGTTATACATATGAATAGACAATGGATGATTGTAATATTTCTTGCACCACCTGTTTACAACTGATCTAATGATGTTTCATTCATTTTTTTTCCAGGTATATCAGTTGCAAGCAGCATATTCACCATAACAACGATGGCTATCGACAGATACTTAGCAATCATCCGTCCATTTGGTTTAAGATACAGATGTTTCAATAGAACATCGACCATTATCATGATCTTCGCCTTGTGGTCATTTTCCTTGATACTATTTTCGCCGAATTTATGGATAGCTGATCTACAGCTCGTAATGCCAAATAGCACTATCTATTTGACCATGTGCCGAATGAATTATGCTAATTTTCCGGTTCCACAAAATATTATTGGGATTGTTTGGTTTATATTTATGTTCGCCATTCCAGGTAAGCAAATATAATAATTGACCGGATACAAAAAATCTATTCTATACATCACCAAGTTCTCTTCAATAAAAAAAGAATATATAGCCTGCTAGAAATTAAATTTTTTCATAAGTTGATACAACTTGTTATGGTCTCTTGACGACTTACTAAATTATCCAAATAAAGGAAACTATGAGAAAATTAAATTTTGGATAAGTAATAATTATTGAGATTGTAGAATTGTAGCAGCAGTAACTAACCTGAACAAAATAAATAGTGTGTAGTGTATCAAAAGGACGAAATAATCAGATGCCACAAAAGGCATTCCCGTCAAAATCAATTTTTAACCGACTTCTAAAAGAAGGAGGTTCTCAATTCGTCGAGTACATATGTTTTTTTTATGTATGTACACCGATTACTCCGGTACGGCGGCACCGATTTGAATCAAATTTTATACGTTATGTTCAGGAAGTTGCTGCGGTGGTCCCATATTTTTTTGGACGAAATTGGTGCAGTAATATCCAAGATGACGCTGACAATATGGCGGCCAAAAAAATTTATTTTGTTTGATTTTCTCCAAAATTGGTATGGGAGAATTTTTAGATTTGTACACAACGAATCTGAAATTATTTTTCAAAAATTCAATATGGCGATTCCAACATGGCGGACAAAAAATTTAATTTTGTCTGATTTTCTCCAAAACTGGTGTGGGGGAGTTTTCGGGGTCGCACATATTGGATCCAAAACATTTTTTTATAATTTCAATATGGCGGATAAAAAATCAGTTTTGTCCGATTTTCTTCAAAATTTGTACGAGCAAGTTTTCAGCATCGTACATAACTAATCTAAAATTATTTTTAAAAAATTCAATATGGCGGATCCAATATGGCGGACGAAAACATCAATTTCGTCCGAGTTTCTTCAAAATTGGTACGAGGGAGTTTTCGGGGTCGCACATAAAGAATCTGAAATTATCTTTAAAAAATTCAATATGGCGAATTCAAGATGGCGGATTAAAGATTCTACATCTCCCGATTTTGTCTAAAATCAGTACTGAGGTATTTTTGTTAGTATTAATTATAAATTTAAAATATTTTTTGAAAAACTCAATCTAGCAGATTCAAGATGGTGACCTAAAAATTTTACATTTACATTTACATATTCAATATGGCGGATAAAAAATCCAAGATGGCGGATTAACGATTCTACATCTTTCGATTTTATCTACAATCAGTATTGGGGGATTTTTATTAGTGTTAATTACCAATTTAAGATGTCGTCCTAAAAATTTTATATTTTTCGATTTTCTCCCAAACTGATATAGGCGGTTCTTGAGGGTGTAAATTATGAATTTAAAAGTATTTTTTCAGGATTCAATATGGCAAATCCAAGCTAGCGGACTAAAAATTTTACATTTTTCGATTTTGTTTAAAGGTGGGACTGAATCGTTTTTGAGGATGTAAATAGCGAATATAAGTTTATAAATTTTAAATTTCCAGATTTCATCCAAAATTGGTACTAAAGGGCCTTGAAGGATTTAGAATTTGATTAGATTAAGACTTAAGATTTTTTTTTTGAAATTTAATATAGCGGATGCAATATAGTGGGTTAAAAATTTTACCTTATACGAATATAATTTTCTATAACAATTAAGTTGATAAGATACAATATGAGGACCAGAACATTTTACGTATTCAGATTTTATCTAAAATTGATATTATGGGGTTCTTGAGGCGTATACAAACTCAATATGCAGTATAAAATATATCGAGCTAAGAAATTTAAATCTCAGGGTCTTTAAATATTGAAAATTGATATTGTGGGGTTCTTAAGGTGTATAGAAACTCAATATGCAGTATAAAATATGCCGAGCTAAGAAATTTACATCTCAGGTTCTTTAAACAACGATATTGGAGGGTTTTTAGGCCTATATTACCAATCTAAAATTAATTTGAAATTTAAGATAGTGGATTTACTATGACAACTAAAAATTTGTTCAACACAATTTTACTGGTATTTGGAAAACTCTAAGAGTCAAAGAATCTTTGGTGGTTTATTTTAAGGTGATTTACAGCTTTGGATAAAAGGGGTACTTTTTGCCACCTTAGAATCATTGCGAGGTACACTAATCTCGATTAGTACTTAGTTCAAATAATTTATGGATATCATAATGAATTCTAAAACTAAAAATGGAAAAATGAAATCTTTATAAAAAAATTCAACCGACTTCTAAAAGTGCGCTAAAAAGTGAAACATAACTATAAATTTTTATATGAACTTCAACTTTTTGGAGTCGGCGCGAAATTATTTGTAAATGAAATAAATAACTAGTAACATATACAAATTATGGTAAGAAAGGAATCACAAATAAACTGTTTTTAATCTGTTTATGCAAATCACATTTTGTCAGGTATTAGTTTGGCGCCGACTTCAAAAAGTTCAATTTCATATAAAAATGTATAGTTATTTTTCACTATTTAGCGCATTTTTAGAAGTCAATTTTTTTAAATTTTTATAAAAATTTTATTTTTTGCATACTGCGTGAATAAAGAGTTTTCCCATCAGTTTTCAGTCGGACAGTATGTCAGGTTTGACGTTACAAAATAAGGCAAATAAAGCATATATATTGGCTCAAGAACTACAATAGTAATATGTTAAAAACATGTACCAATAAAGTATAGAATAAAGGTGTAGTGTTGATATTAAAAATTAATCTATGTTATTTGATAGCTGTGTGTTTACATGTTTACATTATACCCTTGTTTAAGGCTGCAAGAGGATTAAATTAAAGGCCTTGAATCATACAAATACACAATTCACGAACCACATAACACCATCAAACTTCTCTGGTATTCAGAAAAAGGTGCTGCGCCTCGTGCAAACAATACTTATTAGATATACTACGCTTTCAAAACTGTATAAATTCTAAAAAATATCATTAGTTATCTGTAACTAGTAGTTGAAGGATAAGGTAAGCACCAAACATTCAAATTATAAATTTATCAACAAGTATAATTTGGTTGTATGATTAAAACCAACGGGTGGCTCGTTTTGGATGTTTTTATAGACTATCTGGGAAGCCGTAAAAGATTTTAAAAATCTGATAAAGTAATCCCGAACTCATTTTTTGAGAAAATTATCATGGCAAAAACAAATTACCGCTATCGCGGTCGGTTTTGGATATACAAGATATTTTCAAATTTTTCCATTTTCCCAAATGTCCTATATTTTATTCATCAAAGCAACTACGATAAAAGTAATAAGGCTTTTTAAGATACTTTTTTCTGTAAAATCTAGTGGCGTAGTGATATTTTTAATTTTAGTGTTAATTACGGAAATATAATATCAAGTTTTAATTTTTTAAATTGAAAACCCGGTATTTTATACATAATTGTTTTGCATTTTGCATTTTTTTAAGAATATATTATATTGTTTATATAAATTGACAACAAATAGGCTAAAGGTATTTTTTATTTTTTTATTAAGCTCATGAAAGCTGGCGGCTCAGAGGAGCCAAGTTATTCATGTCCGTATTAACACATTTTAAAAGACCAACAAGTTGTTAAAATGCACAAATAAAAAACACACTTAAACAAAACTAAAAAAGGCAAAAATATCAATAAAAAATTAAATTAACTACATTAAATGTTCAAACTATTGTCCATCATTAGTCAGACAGGGTTGACAACATATTTGTACTCTTCTGCTCACAGCGTTATGAATATGAATATTAGAAATACTTCGCATAAACACCACAAGATCTAAGAAATCTAAAGGGGTACGATCAGGTGACCTAGGTGGCCACCTGACTGGTCCATTGTTCGCTATTCATTTCTGTGCAAAATTAGCCTTAAAGCATTCGACAACAATTGCCGCGTTATGAGCCGGGGCTCCATCGTATTGAAAATACAGTCTGTGACTTTCCGCTAAAGGCAAATTATCCATAAATAGGACACATCGTCCCATTTATGGGACTATGTGTCTTACTAAAATATATAAGTAGGCTTAAGCATTTAAATTCCCTTCATATATCTCGTAGGCCATTATTTTATTATCCAACAAAGCAACCCACACATTAAACCCAAATTGTCCTTGTATTGCCCTATTTATTTATTGGTGAGGATTCTGATCTGTCCATAAATTATTATGGCGATTAAATACACCATCACTAGTTATTCTTAACTCATCCGCCTATATAATATTATAAAAGAAAAAATCATTATTTCGTAACATATGCATATACCAATTACAGAGTTTTTTGCCCTGTAACATTTGAACTTATTTGTCTTTAAAATTTTCAATGATTTTTAATCAGGAACCCCAACATACATTTCAATAGTTCTGCTCGACGCTGTAGGAGCTCCCGTAACACGTGCACTTACCTTTATAATTTCATTCTCTTATCTTCTTTTTCATACGTCTTTGGCGACAGCTTTTTAAAGGATCCAAAATTCATTAAGTCTTCCTGTTAAAAATTTCCGGGTTGGGTTGTTCGCGCTCCGAATACCGTTCAAAATATAAATCAGAAGGTCTCTGGTTGTATTCACTACACTCAATATAACATTCTACCATATTATACTTCCCGAAATTTTAAAATTTTTCCATTTGGCGTTTTTCAACAGACAAGTTGCAATTTGACAAGCTAATCAATCTCAAACTGACACGTTTTAGTCGAATAAGTAATTCTTTTATTTATCCATAGTCACAGCCTACTATTTTAAAAACTCGTAATATACAATATGTTATATTCATCGAACTTAGCGGTGAACTATGAAAATGACTTAACTATTTAGATATTCTTTTTAATCGAGATCAGTTAGAATATTTATTATATTATATACTATAGGTTAAGAAAAAATGAATTTTGCACTATACTGGATTCTCCATTTTGACACTTCAATGATTTTAGAATAATTAGAATATTAATCAGCAGCCTAAAAAACCCGGTAGTAAGTTATGTTGAGCTAAATGTATTTCTATTGCTATAAATAATATGGAATTCCTGCAAATTTTAGCGATTTGTGACTCTTACAAGCGTCATTTTGAATTACGAATAAACTGCATTAAATAATTTACTCAGTGTACTCGCAAATATAGAAGTTAAGGAGAAATTTTATATTTTATGTTGTCATAAGTGTCAGTTTACAAATTTTTATTGTCGATAAAAATTTGAAATTGATCCATTAAATTATAAGGGAGTTATAAAGGTAGTGGCAAGTGTAATTGGTTGCACCCACGCACTTATAAAGTATATGTACTGATCGTCAAATAAACAGAAAATGTCCGGAACATGCTATGGGCCATTTTGGGTAAGGTGAAGTTATAATAACAGTGAATACGCTGTCGCCACTGAAAAATTATAACGACTAAACGTAATCGTTTACCTCCCACTTACAAGTTTGGAGCAATTTGTATACTTTTCCGAAATTTCATCGACATAAATAGTTGAACGAAACGAATGGTAGAAAGAGATAAAATGACAGTATTACGTTATAACCTTACCCAACTTATCCAATTTGTGTCAATTGATTGTTATGTGTGGACGTCTGTCATACTATTGGTCGGTCTTAAAAATAAATTAAAAATTTTTATTATATTTTTGGTTGTTAAAAATAACTAGTCCTTAAAAAAAGCAATATGTTGACGAATCGTTTCTTCAAAACGATTTATTTTTTGAAAAATCAGTTGAAATGTTAATTAGGTAGTACCCCGTTATTTTCAGTATTTTCTCATTAAAATTTCCTTAGAAAGTTGAATGTTTCGCAAATTTCAAGTAAATTTGAGATTATAGACATACAAAATTATTACGTTAAATTCTGTTCATATCTCAATAGTATAAGCGTGCTGTTTAAAAATTGTTTTTCTACGACTAGTTCTAATTATGGATTTAACATTAAACACTTGTGTCCCTATATCCCCAAACGGTCGAGTATCTTACTTTGAAACAGTTAAGTGTAACATAATTGTTTTCATCAACACAACTTATAAAAAATTTGAGAAGTAACAATTTGTAATATATTTAAAACTTTTATTTAAATAATTAACATTCAATTTTATATTCAAATAATATTAAATGCAACATTTTACTTCCTTAGACTGTGTTAAACACTATACTACACTACAACTAAATAAATATTATTGATTATAATTTATTAGGACATATAAATTTGAACCCTACAAGCCAACAAACGAGGTCCTTCAGAATAAAAAAGCTTATTTATAGCACGTTTGGTCTTCAAGCCCCTTCAAATCTTCACAAACTAATAAAAAAAGTATATTAAAGGTTGAATAGTATCATTAATGGGGGGTCTTCGGGCTGTCCTATGGTTCCGGCCCCTGGTCGTACACAGTTCCTCTATCAGTGGTCAAGTTTCAGGTTTTCTTTCAAACTTACTCGTCAGGACAGGAAGTCTTGCAATAATCGGCTAGATGTTTAGTGAATTCATACAACAATTGATTGGTGGATAGCTAGGACGATGGATTTTAGTAATACTACATAGAGCAGTGGTTTCTACCATTTCAAGTTTTATGAGTGCTGGCTTCCTGCAATTACTGTATATAGGATGTATGTATTCCTATTAAAGTCAGCACCTTGCTTTGTATATATGAGTTGTTTTTCTTGATATGTCTTTTTCTTTGTATATTAGACTCCCAAGGTATTTGGCCCTTTGTATACATTTTTTGTTTAACAGTTCCAAAGTGCCAATTGAAGATAATTTTGTGGTCTATATTTACACCTAAATATTTGACTGATGGCTTGGTGCATATTACTTGGTTATTAAGTTATTTAAAATAAATTTAATCCAAGGAAAAACAAATATTTCACAATAATAACAACAATGACACTATTTTTTGACTTTTGACGGTTAATTTGACGTGCCAAAACGTCACTTTTACCCAAAATGGCGCAGAGCATACTCCGGACATTTTTCGTTTGACAGCTCCATTACCACCTGTCATCCATTTATTTTCAGAAATCCGTGGTTGCACCCTAGCAACATCGCTCGAGATATATATTCCGTAGTTCGAAAGACCCCGATGCCCTCATTTTATCATATACCTGTTTCAACCTATATTTTCCTTATTTTCACGTAGACGTCGGTGTCAGGTGCGTTAAATTTGAAATTTAATCCTGACTGCGGTGACGTATATAAAGTACGTCGGGGAATACATACTGCTTACCCAAAAACGTGATATAATTAATATTAATTAATATGCAAACAAAAGAGGATCTATTGAAAATTAAGCTTTTACTAGTAAAAAATAAAAATTTACAACAAGCAATAATTTATTTACTTGTATAACTGAATGTAAATAACTTTTAAAAATAATAAGATTTGTTGGGGAATACCGCTACTATTCTACATAAGTGTGTTTTATTTTCTTATACAGGGTGTAATATAAACGTTGGGAATAAATTAAACAGTGTATTCCTTAGTAAAACATAAAAATTTTTTATATATAGTTTTACTCTACGAATAATCGTTTCTAAGTTAGAGGGTGTTGGAAAATTGCAAAAAAAAATCATTTTAGTGTAATAACTTTCGAACGCTAGAAAATAATGGAACGAAATTTTAGCCAGAGCTCAATTTGATACTGCCCTAGTAATAGTAAAATTATTTACTTCGTATTTTGCTCAGTGGCGCGTGTGTAATAGAAAAAAATCGTTGAAGAAGAGGTGTCAAATTTGTAATATGAAAAAAAAAATACTAACGTTGAGCTAAATTCTTATATGAAAAGCCGAACTGTTATTAACGGAATTTGCCTGAATTTTACAAGAAGAAAGAAAGCTGCTTATCTACACTTGTCAGGTGGCTCTTAGAGTGAGTCCACACGATACCAAAAATTTCGGCGTAGGCGTATTACGCCCATTTATGTTAAAAATGTCTCGTCCACACGGGGAACTTTTATCGTGCAGTCGTGCAGTCGTAATGTTTTTTTTTTGTGGTAACCTAACTTTTTTCTGATTTTTTGATAATATTTATTTATGTATAAATTAAAATGAAAGAAAATAAAAAAAATAATTGCAGCAATGTTGTTATGTAGAAAAAGAAAATATTACAAAAGATATGGACATTATTAATATATTCTTTTTTAAAAAAACGGAAAAGTCGTCACTACTAGGTCCGATCTGTTTTTGAGAAAAACATTGGAGAAAGGCTTGGACATAATAATGATTTAATTCAAGAAATGCGAGAAAGTGATCCTGATTTTTTAAAAATATTTTCCTGTTACTCTTGGTGAGTTTGAAAAGCTGTTGTTGGGCCAATAAATAGGAAACACGCCATGGAAATGTGTACAGCTATACCCATATTACTAGGTTTGAAAAAACATTGTGATATTTAGCTGATGAAATCAGCATGTGAAAGCAACAGTGCAAATTCCGAGTCGGTAAACAGTGTTTTTGAAATTAGTCATGTTACTTATGCGATAATATGAGACTCTTTAAAGCAAGTTTTATTTCCGAAGTTTGCCACTTCTACCTGGTAAAGAATTGCCAAAGAGTTCAAAGACGAGAGTTTTAATATAAAGTGTCATTTTAACAATCGTTTTAATAATTACAATTGTTTGTAGTTTTTAGAAGAATATATTACGTATAACACTAACTGGATTTCTGTTATTAAATTTCCATTAATGTTAATTTTTACTTTTTAATTATTTATAATAGGTTTATATAAAATTTGCTAAGGGTAGGGTTACCAGACGACAGGAATTTTCCTGACATGTCTGAAATTTTAGCCCCTCGTTAGGAAGAAAGAGGAAAAAACTGCAATTGTCAGTATTTTTTTGAAATTAAAAGAGGAAAATATAAGTAATGAAAAAATATTTATTAATCATTCTAGTGAGAAAAAATAAATTGATTATACGTTACCAAAATGAGTGAATTGTTAATTTAGTATATTAATAAATTTAGTTTCATACTTTTTATTGTTTGATGTTTCTTTTGGCAATTGCTGGACTTTTATAACTATTTCATGACATTGTTCACATGATATGTTCTTTAAGTTAAATTGTGTCTAGAGTAGAACCTTAACAGAAGACATTGTTGTAAACCAACTATTACTACAAATTATTAATTATTAAATTAGTATATATATTTTTAAGTTACTCTTATGGATTAATAGATAATTATAGTCTAATATTTAATACTCCCTTAAGAAATAGTTATATCTTAAGTAAATTTATGTTCTAATAGGTTCAAACAAAAGCATGCCTTAATCTCCGAAACTCTAAAACTTTACTTTTTACAGAGACCATTAGTTTTGTTTATATTGTCATCGTCCCATAAATACACACTTTTTCATTTCAGTAATCATGTAAATAAATAGTTATAAGTTATATTTGTTAGTACGCCTATCGCTGTCAAATATATAATTTAGATTCAGAATAGAATGTAACTAGGACATGAACATCGAAACGAGAGGAACTAAAATCAAAAAACTACAATAGTAACATTAAATTAGTAAGTAAGAACAAAAACTGTTGTTACCTCATGATTTAGTGAACATTATAATAAAATATTAAAAAAGTAATATTAGAAGATTTATTTGAATTCATTGAACTAGCAAAGTTATAACATTGATGGCAGCGAAAGGCAAAGCTTATAACAATATAGACAGTCTGTCTCTCCTTAGTCCACTACGCTCCCATTAATGAGAAGACTCACTCGATATTGGCATTTGATGCTTTGATTGCAAAAATTTTGAAAATCTCACTGCCTTAACATACAACATTCAGATAAAATGTCCGGATATTTACAGAAACATTAGGGATATTGTCAGGAAAACTCATTATTTGATCTGGTAACCATAGCTAAGGGCATGTCTGTGGATTAGCGTCTCGATATCACAGATTGTCGTTGAATAGAAATTGTATTATATAATGGCCTTTATTTCATAAGCTTTAATTTATATAATGAACACCTGTATTATTGCAATTGTTAGAAAATTAATAAAAAAAATGAACAAAAATCTTTTTTTTTTTTTTTTTTGAGGACCAAGCAGTAATGATCTTCGGTAACAAGCATTTTTAATAAATTAAAACAATTTAACATAATTCATAAATATCTATTATTTCAAAACTCGCTAAATAAAATATATAAATAAAACAACAAAATTTAAAAAAAAAACATAGGTTATGTTTTCATACAAAATATTGAAAATAAACAGTTTCCACCATTTTGAAAGCAGTCCGCTGAAAAGTTAAACATGATTTGGCGTAATGACCTTGGAAAAGGCGGATTTGGGCGGGAAATCTTCGGTCTTTGTCTTTTTTTAAATCTAACAAATCACAATGCTTGAAATTTGACATATGTCTTATTACGCTACGCTGCCGCCGAAATTTTTGGTATCGTGTGGACTCACTCTTAGTCTCTACCTTTTAGGGCTCGTCCGGCTAGCTCCCAAAGGAACGGAGAGTGGTCGAGGTGCCCTAAAGGTTAAGGCAGAGACCGATCTAAAAACAAAACAGGAAATCTTATTCAACTCCCAGAAAACACCAAAAAAATTTATAAAAACAAGTATCTATATTTTTACGTGTTACGGTGTAAATGTAACCGCCTAGAGTGCCTGAGCGCTTCTCTGTTCGAAGGAATAAACCTGGGACAGTCAGCTGGTTTTTGACAATTCAAAACTAAACAATTAAACTAACAAAACGAGTAATTTTAGTTTAATCAGTGTGTTTTGACTATGGTACTAAATATATAAAAGCGATTTAATATAAATGACAACTATATATATATATATATATATATATATATATATATATATATATATATATATATATATATATATATATATATATATATATATATATATATAAAAAATCATAGTATTAAGTGCACTCTACCCGCGTAAATTTGCCTGTTTACCTGAGTTAACAAATGTGCCCTTTTACATATGTGAAAGATATCAACTGCATACGGTTGCACGATTCAATAAGTTGTACCATATGAGGAAACACAATAGTTTTTAAAGAGGTAGGTACACTGATCATTTAATAATTATATATACAAAAGAAAATAAAACGCTATGATGCCTTTAAATTTATAGGTTGTACCGAAGGCAAAATATAAGCAGGTTAAAAGTGTATAATTCCATGAAACGACGCAGACAGATAAAACCTGATTAACGGCTGCTTCTTGATGTCCTGATGTTGAGGCTCTGGATCACTTGGATCACTTGGTGTGGTGGAAAGTGTCCTTATCACTCTAAGATTTTTTTTCTTTTCTCCAGAAAAACGCCCAAGGCGGGAAAAGATACAGGAATCTGTATATCGACGTTAATGACAACTGACAAGCCCATAAAAAAATGAAAAATAAAAATAAGAAATTTTAAAATTATTACAAATAATTTTATTAGCAATTAACTAAGACAATTGTGGTATGCTCAAAAATTTATACCAGTAAAAAGGCTTTGTTGAAGTAAAACCGTCTCGCAAGAAAAGTCTAGTAGATTCTAACCTTAAAGTATATTTTTATTTGACACTAAGGTAGTTTTTCTGTTTTTAGTTTAATAGAATTTCTCATAGTCGCACGATAACTAACACAATGGGAAAATTAAACTGCCTAGGAGACATAGAAGATCCAACAGGATCCAGAGAGCTTCCACTCAGAAATCTGTCGATCCTGCAGCCAAATGATTATCTGCTCACTCGAGATCTCTCGATGAAGATAACAATAACCACAAAATAAAATTTAAATTAAGAATTTCTAACTAAATAGTCCATACCGAACCACTTTGTACAAGACTAATGCCTTTCTATGTTTTAGGTACAAAGGAGGAGGAACTAAAGAAAACAACGACAAGGACTATCAAACAGTTACTATTGATTATGATACCATAATTGTGAATCCAATTCTAATAAAAAAGATATACTGCCAACGTTTTCTTTCATTTGTAAATATGTTCCCAAACCAAAAAAAAAAACATAAATGATCGAGGGGGTAAGCGTAAAAATTATTATATTTATCGGGATTTTAAATAGGGAAAAATAAAAACGTAACACGTGTATGGATATTACCTTAGGGTTTTTAAAAAAAATGTAGTACACCACTTGTAAAAATGTTTTCAGATCATTTCCTCAAATTAAATTTTTTGTTTTAAATCAAATTTTCCTCTTAGGTTTTCTTTGTATCTCTCGTCATTTTTCCGTAATTAAGCCTTTTGTAAATACCTTTTTTTCTATTATGTACACAGAAAAATGTAGAAAATACAAACATTATCCAGTATGCTATGACCATGATGTTTATTTTTGTTTTCAGATAAAATGTAATTGTCAGTGAAGATAGCTTTTATTACGCATTTTTAATTTGGTTAATTGATAGAAATAGGCTACTCATTTGAAGAATTAGCAGACAAGCATTTTATTTATGGCCTTGCAAACGGGAATATAGTTGTACTTGCGCGTCTATATGCTGAACGTTTTCCAGTTCAACGCATTCCGAATACGAAGACTTTATCAGGAATTTACGTGAAACAGGCTCCTTAAAGCATTGTACCTCCAGCGAAAGACCTCAAATGTAAGGACAGTACAGCTCGAGGAACGAATACTTCAGACGGTCAAGGCAAATCCTGATTCTAGTACAAGAACAATTGGAAGAATGGAGAGAATAAGCCATATGACGAATACTCCATGATAATTTGTTATACCCATACTATCTGCAAAGGGTGCAGGCACTTTCTGTAAGGATTATGCTTCACGTCTCAGATTTTGTAACTGGTTTTTAAATAAGATTTTTTGTTTCACTCATCCATCTTATTTACTGACGAAGCTGTATTTGCAAGGAATGGTATAATTAATTTCCATAATAGTCATCTATGGCCCGACGAAAATCCACATGGAATGATGCAATTCCGGCACCAGCAACGATTTTCTATAAACGTTTGGGTAGGAATAATTGGCGATTTTTTTATTGGTCCCGTCGTACTACCGAATCGGCTCGAGCTCCCACTACGCTGACGTGTGACGGTGTGCGGTGATCGCGCATACGATACTGCTGTATGCGGCGCGCGATTACTATGGTCGGACGCTCTGAAAATCTCGGAAAATTATATTTCCCGGCATAGCGCGGTCAATCTAATTATATTCCGGTAATATTTAAACTTTAAGCAATCTTTTCCCGCAAGAATCAAATTTTTCGGATGTAAAATAAATGAATTAAATCCCGGCGAACATACACTGGCCCGAAAATTTAGTAACTTCGTTACAGGTGTTTGTTAAAGCCCAATGTCCTTAAATTAAGCAAAAGACTCTTCGGCACTACGCCGGTTGTCGGTAGAATTGTGCAGATGGTCAGGATGCTACTCATTTCCCACTATGTACATATTTGTACCTCCAAATCTCTGTATTGGACGATCTTCTCATTATGTTTATCCCTTAGATTATTGTTGTTAGAGATGGCTACTTCAAGTAGTATTGCTCGCTTGGATGTTTTATGTATTAAAATGGGGTGTTTTGACTTTCTTCTACAGACTTTCTAAGTCCGTCCTGCTCCATTTCACAATTCCAAAAGAGTGACTGAGTGCAAAGCACGCATAAGTGTCTTAAACAGATTTTTACTGCTTAGGTTGGTTTACAGTACTTGCCTCATATATCTTATGAACTCATTTGTTAATTCGGTCTTCATAGTTCGTATATCAATTCTTTATTCCTGGTTCATGGCCAAGCATTTATTGGTCTGTCTTGTCTCCATTGCCACTGTGCATCTCAAATGCTCTCGGTTATATCTTTACTCTGGTTGTGTTTAAAATTCGGCATTTATCAAGGCTAAACAGCATTACTTTTTTCCCGGGGAACTTCACAATTTTTAGAATTTTTTCCGGCTGAATTCTGGTAGCAGCCATCAATTTAAGATCATCCATATACAGAGAATGATTTAATCTTACCAGACGCATCTAGTGAAATTTACACGACATGATAATGAGTTCATGGCAAGACAGAACCATAATGAGTTTAATGAATCTGCTTGACATATTCCCCTTAATTTTGGAATTATATCTGTCTTGATGTTGTTACTGGAAGGTATTTGCATCCTAGTTCTCCAGGTGATATGAGATGTTCTAAAAATTACACAATATGTAAGTCGACTCTATACATTCTCAGTATAGCATGTGGTACTGGATCAAAGGCTTTTTGGTAGTCTACGTAAGCTTCGAAAAGATTTCTTTGGTTAGTATAGGCCTAATTGCAAATAACTAAATCGATAATCTTTTTTAACGTGTTACTGGTTTTTATACATTACATTTAGGCTATACGTACGTCTTGTGAGACTACAACCTACGGTAGCAGATTAATAAAATTGTTAAAGGTAAGGCATACGATATTAGATCACACATATAAAAGTTGTTTAAATTTTTTGTTGTTTAACAAATTTAATAATTATTATTAAAATGGTAATAATAAAAAAAAAGAAATAAAAAATTTCAATTACCCTTTTTTTTTCATACATACGAGTATATAATACGCATTTTCTGACGATTACTTCATTTTTTAATTAAAAATCATCACACCTTACCTACTAAACGTTTACGCCAACATGCTTCAATTTTGCAAAGTTATATTAGGATCGTAATATCCAAATTGCCTTTATTTTACATTGGTTACTTTTATAGCATCAAATAAACCAAATTATCCTCTGATTAATTAAATGAGCTGCCATCAGTTAATTAAATCCCCTTAGAACACTTTAATACTCTATTAGGGGAAACATAAATGCAAGATTATAGACAACGATGTTTGCTAAAGTAAGTAATAGACGAGCTTTGGAATCCCAATATTTTTACTATTTATGACGTATCGACTGGAAGGTGTTCTCTTTTACCAAGTTTTTGGCTATAGAACTAGATTATTCCCTATATATATATATATATATATATATATATATATATATATATATATATATATATATATGCTAATTCAATACCAGTTAAAATATTGCAAGAAGGACACCTTAAATTATTTAAAATATTTCCTCCAGTCTGTGAGCTAAGAAATTGTTACCAAATGATGCTTAATTTCATCATTCTAAGTGATATTTTGTAGTTGTAGCTCACAATCTCCTAAAATATATCGGAAAGCTGATACATAACACATATCTTAATACGTAGTTAGACAAAACAACTTTGAAACCGAAACATTTCTTTAGCAATTTCTTCCTCTGTAACTACTTTCAGATGCTTTTTTGCGATATGGTGATGATGACGCAGTGCAATTTTCTTCACTTTAAATTTTAAACTGAACTCTTCTCTGCCACTTATAAACCCACTTTACCAAAATTAAGAAAGTAGAAGGATTTCAGAAAAACTATGCAAGTGTATTTTATTACTTCCTCTATTAAGATAGTTCATCGGTTCATCGAGTTTATTTATATTTTCTTGAAACCTCGGGTATTTATTGTTAATATTATTTTCCGAAATTTTAGATACGTTACGCATCTCATAGTCTAGATTAGGAGTCGGCAATCTTTTTTATCTGCAGTTTAAAATCATATTGGGCGTTTCTGGTCAGTGGTAAAACTATATCATCGATGCCTAGGCCTCTATTGGGCCATTTACATAACACCCTAGCTGCAGATCATTCGAGGCCGATCGCCTTTGTGAATCCAAACAGCCTCCTTAGTTGCACTTGCCTAACTGTAACAAAATTGTATCTCCGGAATATCTCTGTCACAGCATCTGTACATCAGGTCGTCTACGACACCGATCTTATGAAGATGGCCCCTCAAGTGACAATGTCATGTCAACAATTCCACCACAATTCCCAGCTCTTTCCTTTCTAAGGAGAGAAACTCCTTAGTATCCCGTGCATTAGGTCCAGTTATATGTTCCTTCGCACACATTCCAGGAGCTTTCCTCCACAATTCAATGAATTTGCTTTCCAGCAACGATTTTAATTCCTTTTTGCCAACAGCAATTGGAACAGTTAGAATTGGTTAGGATCCATATGGTTCAGTTGCGGAATCTAACTTTGCAAGACGGTCTACTTCCTCACTCCCGTGTATGTCCGAGTGGCCCGGGACCCACACAAATCTGATTATGCACCCGTTCCTTGCCATATTATTCAATACGTCCTTGAACTCAGACATCAGTAGCGAAGTTACGATACTGGACTTCAGTGCCATTATCGCAGTCTTACTGTTTGAGCATATATTTATTACCCTATTACTGTTTATATCCTTCGCACAGAGATGGGCACACTACAGAATAGCATCGCTGTTGTCCGAAAAGATAGTACTCTCTGACTCCTGTGCTCCTGCCGAATACTCCGGCTCCAGCTCCTTCATCTTGTCGACCTCTATATACTGCAAGAATCCATTTCTCGGAAGATTTTACTCTTCCTCCCAGTCCCCTCTACTGGGCAGAAATATCTCCAGAAAGAGGTTGAAGAGGATCCGTGGTATTTTTATGATAAAACAGTATTTATTGGTGAATAGCAAGATAAATTTTATTAAAAAAATATAATTTTTATAAAAAAAATTCTGAAAAACCCTTAAAAGAGAAAAAATAACCATATAAATTTTTATATCAAATCAAAAATTTTGAAGGATGCATAGAAATTAATTCCTGACAAATTGTGATTTACATAAAGACTAAGAAATACTTTATTTGTAAAGCTTTCTTACCGTAGCTTGTAACATATCTCGTGTTAGTACTAGTACGTGTTGTTTTTCACTTTCTAGCGTTTTTTAGAAGTTGGTTCAATTTTTTTATAAAAATTTCATTTTTTGATTCTTAATTTTGAATTAAGTTTCTAAGGTCGCAAAAAAGTGCTCATTTTATCCATAGGTATAGACCACACTAAATTAAACAATAAAAAATTGTTTGATTCTGAAATTTCCCCAAATACCAGTTTTGAATGAAACTATACCAAACAAATATTTAGTCTGTTATAGTAAATAAGAAAGAAATTAATTTTAGATTCCAAACCGAGGCCCAAAAACCTCCCAATATCGATAGTGAAAGAACTTAAAACATGTCAATTTTTTAGTCCGACATATTTTATCTCGCATATTGAGTTTGAAGAAATTAATTTAAAATCTGTAATATGCGCCTAAAGAACCATAAATATCAATCTGAACAAAATCGAAAAATGAAAAATTTTTATTCCCCCATATTGTACCTGCCATATTAAATTGTAAAAAATGAATCCCTTAATACTAATTTTGAGAAAAATACAAATAACTTAAAATTTTTAACCCATCATATTGGATCCGCCCCATAGAATTTCAAAAAAATAATTTTAAACTCTTAATATAAATCTGCCAATTTTGGACCTATACGAAAATACAAAATTTTTAGACCGTCGAATTGTATCCCTCATATTTAATTTTCTAAAACAATTTTAAATTCGTTATTTGCACTCTTAGAAGCGTAACAAAACAAAATCGAGAGATGTTAAATTTTTAGTCCGCCAAATAAAAATTTTTGGAATAATTTTAAATTCGTAATTTACACCTTCAGAAAGCCCCTCTAGCTAATTTTGACAAAATCAAAATATGTAAAATGTTCAATCCACCATGTTGAATCCGCCATATTGAATTTTTTTTAAATAATTTTAGATTTGTAATGTACGACCCAGAAAACTCCCCCATATCAATTTTGAAGAAAATAGGACAAAATTAAATTTGTTCAAAATAATATGGGACCACCACAGGAAGCTGCTGTTGTGGTTATGTTCAAATAGTTCCAGAGAGTAGTAATACCGGCGGTATAGACCGGGCTGCGCCCCCGTGGGCCCCACGACGAGGGCCCCATTTTAGGACTACGCCCCATTTTTTGTGGTGCCCATTTTTAGAACCCCTTCCGTGGGCCGCAGTTTCTAGTGCTCCACCCGAGTACCCCATAGGGCTCCGTTAAAGTTCCGTCCGGGATCCCCATTTTTAGAGCTCCTTCCGGGGGCCCCATTTTCTAGTGCTCTACCCCGAGTACCCCATAGGGCTCCGCTAATGTTCCGTCCGGGATCCTCATTTTTCAGGTTAGTTCAGATGTCCCCATTTTCTAGTAGTTCACCCGGGTACCCCATTTGGGCGTTGGCTTTCGCATATACATCAACTGTCACCTGTCACTACTTGTCATTGTCTTCTGGTTGCCTGTCAATTCAAATTATCAATCTTCTTGTTGGCTGCACTTTAATTTTGTTGGGATGACGTCACACTTTTTTTCATTCTAGCGAGGATCGAACCAGCTACCTTCGGGTTGGAAGACAAACTCTATAGGCACAGGGCTATCGAAGCCATGTCGCAAAGTTTAGCAGTTAAATCCTATCTTCAGTCAAAGAATAATTTTTAACCATTTAATAAATGAAAAAAAAGTCATATACGTTGTTGGGATTCGAACCCCCAATCTTCCGCTCAGTACACAGATACCTTATCCGTCAGGCTACGACCACTACGTGAAGAGTTTAGCAGTTAAATCCTATTTGTCTTGAGTCAACGTAGCGGCCTAAATGACTGTTATGTGTGTATATAAGGATTAATAAAAAAAGAGTCTTAATCCATTAGTTGTTGTTGTAGGGTATCATAAATTTGATTAAAATTAATTTTTTGGTTTGTAATAGTACTGATGTAGGTAAAATGACTTGTAGAGAGTCTGACAAGGAAATTCTGTACATAACTTACGGCGGCTCGTGGTGATGCAAACACGCCATTTTACAATTTCATTTTAACAAGTTTCTAGCTAATTGTATAGATGATAATAGGAGTACTGTATTGTCATTATTTTATATGTCCTATTTTTTAGGATTACGCCCCCGGAGTCTCATTTCCTAGTTGTTATCTGTCAAATGGTGAATATGCGTTAAAGTTTAGAGAGAACACCATTTGATATATATTTTTTTAATTTGAAAAGGTAAAATTTGGAAAAAAATTGATACGAAGCTACGAGACATTTGGATTTTATATAATAACGTAGAGGAAAAATAAAACAAATATATACTTTATTTTTATTTCATCAAACATTATTTTTTACGACTATATAGTCAGCTAATAAATATATTTATTAACTAAGAGAAAAATATTACTGTAATATAAAGAGTGAATAATAAACAAACATTTAGCTGATAAATCAACAATCTTAATTTATATTTAGTGCAATGTATGGCAAAAAATTTCGAGTTATAACCTTGTTTTGACACAAATAATAGATAAATCTAACTTACTTTAATAATAATTGGAAACATAAAATTTTAATTTATTTTTTCATTTTATACAAACTTATCCTTAATCTGACATATATTGTAACATATTAAGATTTTATCCCCGGGTATAGAATGTTTAGGACTGGAAAAGGAGGACTATCCACAAACCAAATAGTTTCTTGAATCGATTTCCACATCATCCTGAAGGTTTTTGTCAGCATAAGGTATGGTATATCTAAAAAAAAATAAACAATTTTAGCAAAAATAATTAAGTTCGATTTCCTTTAACCATAGGTGCCTCGTTTTATTTAATGTGATAAAAAGTTAATAAAATATCGAGTAAAAAGTGCTTAAGAGGAAACTGATTATTTAAAATACTAACATAATGGTTAGAGTTATTAAAGAGATAAAAAGTAATCAAGGCATGACTTTTTGTTTATGTCTCTTTTAATTCAATATAATAAAAAATTTCAACATATGTATAAGCAAGGTATATATAAAATATGAAATAAACTATTTAACAGTGTACAGCAAAACCACAAGTTTCATTTATCATGATGAGCTAACGGTTCAGCGAATCGATAATAGCCTAACTAACTCACTGATATGCTTTTCTCTAATTTTTCGCGAAATATGAAAGTGTTTTTTTTATTTTGCTATTTTTAAATACATAATTTCTTATTTTTTTTACAAATTTTAAACGCTTTTAAATTGTCATAATTATGTTTTCGATATGACATCTTATATCAAAATTAAAAACACTGTAGTGTAAGAAATTAAATATTTGACTTTGTTGCTACTCAAAATTCACCAAAAGTTGTATAAATAATATGAAAATATTAGAAAGATTTCTTACTGCATTGGAAAAGACATAAAATTATAAAGAATGCTATAATAATGGGTTAGACCAGGGGTTAAAAATGTGTAATTTTATAAATTAAAGGCTCAAGTGATGTCTTATGTGGACTTTTATACAAAAATAGAGTGTTTTCAGGAGAAATTACACACAGACTAAGTAATATGGACAATAAATTAAAGGTCCAAGTATATCTTGTATAGATTTTTTATATAAAAATTGGGTATGTGCTGTAAAAAACTTAAATGGTGGATCAAAATTTCGTTTAGATATGAGATTTGATATTAAAATTAAAAGCACTGTGATGTAAAAAATTAAATATTTTGCCTTTGTTGATTACTCAAAAATTCTATAAAAGCTGTATAAATAATATGAAAAATAATGTTAGAGAGGCTTCTTACTGCATTGGAAAAAGACATAAAATTATAAAAATGCTATAATAATGAGCTAGGTCAAGTGTTAAAAATGTGTAATTTGAAAAATTGAAAGTTCAAGTGTTGCCTTGTGTAGATTTTTATCCAAAAATAGGGTGTTTTCAGGAGAGAAATTACTCACAGACTAAGTAATATGGACAATAAATTAAAGATTCAAGTATATCTGGTATAGATTTTTTGTATAAAAATAGGACATGTTCTGTAGAATACTTTAAATCGTGGATCATAATTTCGTTTAGATATGAATTTATATATTAAAATTAAAAGCACTGTGATGTAAGAAATTAAATATTTTGCCTTTTGTTGACTTCTCAAAAAGTCACCAAAAGTTGTACAAAATAATATGAAAAATAATGTCAAGGAGGTTTCCTACTGCATTGGAAAAGATATAAAATTATAAAAAATGCTATGACAAGGTTAGATTTAGTGTTATAAATGTCTAATTTGGAAAATTACAGGCCGAAGTGGCGTCTTGTGGAGATTTTTATACAAAATAGAGTGTTTTTAGGAGAGAAATTACACATTGACTAAGTGATATGGGCAATAAATTAAAGGTCCAAGTGTATTTTCTGATTTTTTATATAAAAATAGGGTATGTTCTGTAAGATATCTACAAGAATGGTTATTTTGATATGTCAAAATGTATAATTTGAAAATAAAAAGACTCTTGAAGTGTCTCTTACGAATTTTTTATACAAAATATGGTGTTTTCTGGAGAGAAATTGACCCTAAGTGATGTTGACAATAAACTAAAAGTCCAAATGTATCCTATATAGATTTTTTATATAAAAACAGGGTATGTTCTGTAGTATACTTACAAAAAAAAAAGAATTATTTCGTTCTGTTAAGAATGTATAATTTGAAAATTAAAGACCCATGAGATGTCTTTTATGGATTTTTTATACAAAATATGGTATGTCTCGAAAGAAATTATACACTAAGTAATATGGGCAATAAATTAATAGTCCAAGTGTATCTTGTGTAGATTTTATATATAAAAATAGGGTTCTTTTCTGTAGAATACTTACATAAAAGTATATATGTTCTCCAATAAATCCTCATAAAGTTCCAGAAGGCCCACATAGTCCCAAGGAGCATATATTTCATTATACTTTTCAGTTCTATTATGAATCTCTTCTGGGCGTATTATGTTTACCGAAAAAAATTTTAACACAAAATTTCAGTTAACTATTAAATATATAGTTATCAAAATGAGTTGATGGTTTAAGAAATCGATAATAGTCATAACTTACTCCTGTGAGTAAGTAACAAATCTGTATATGTTTTCTCTTTTTTCTACAATAGAGAGGTGTAAGCCATGTTTCAACGTTAATACATTAGTTACTGCTGTTGCCGAAACTGTTGCAACAATAGAAGTATTCACGTATTTAGATTTTACCTAAAATTGGAAAACTTACAATATTTTTCTCCAAATTAACAAAAAAAAAATACCACTAAAATTGTTACTTAAAAAAAGGTTTATTTCGTTCTGTTAAAAATGTATAATTTGAAAATTAAAGACACATGAGATGTCTTTTATGGATTTTTTATACAAAATATGGCATGTCTTGAAAGAAATTATACACTAAGTAATACGGGTAATAAATTAAAGGTCCAAGTGTATCTTGTGTAGATTTTTTATATAAAAATAGGGTATATTCTATAGAATACTTACATAAAAAGGATATATGTTCAACAACAAATCCTCATAAAGTTCCAGAAGGGCCACATAGTCTCAAGTAGCATATATTTCATTATACTTTTCAGTTCTATTATGTATCCCTTCTGGGCGTATTACGTTTGCCTACAAAAAAATTTTAACACAAAATTTCAGTTAACTATTAAATATATAGTTATCACAATGAGTTGATGATTTAATAAATCTATAATAGTCATAACTCACTCACAGATATGTTCTTCTCTTTTTTCCATAAGAGAGAAGTCTAAGCCATGTTTTCACGTTAATACATTAATTACTGTTGTTGCCGAAACTGCTGCCACAATAGAAGTATTCAGGTATTTAGATTTTACCTAAAATTGGAAAAGTTGCAATATTTTTCTTCAAATTAACAAAAAAAAAAAATACCACTAAAATTGTTACTTTTTATTAAATTAAAAATAAAACTTCTTGTTTTAAAATTGTTACTTTTTATTAAATTAAAAATTAAACTTCTTGTTTTAAAATTGATACTTGCATCAAAGAAAAATTTATATCATATTAATAAGTTTTCCACTATACAGTACCTATAAGCAACTTAAAAACTGACCTTCATTGGTCTGCTGTGGGCATTGTTGTGATAAATGCAAATATGTTTGACTAAATTCAAGCTTATTCTAAAAAGTTCGAGTTAGTAAAAAATTAAATAACAATAAGGTGTATAATTTTTAAATAACAAATAAAAAGCTAATTTATATACATTAAGGTAAAATTTACGCAGTTGATAATTAGTTGTCCTATTGCTTTTTATGGTTTATTGGTAAATAGGCTGTCATTCTTGACATCCTCGTTGCACCACCACCACAAATAAACGAAACAAACGTCTGCATATTTGAATTTTCTCTCTCAAAATTGAGATATTCAGATATTTTTATTCTTGTCTATCTGCTTCTATATGCTGTTTGTTTCACATCAGGAGTATTCGTTATATGCCAAATTCTTTCTTGAATGTATTTCTGGCCCATTTCCGATATAAAGTACGGCATATCTAAAAAATTAACTTTTTCAAAATTTTTTATTAAGAGGAGAAAGTAAAGATAGAAGAAGAACACCCATTTGAAAAATTAAGAAAATTAATATTTCTGTTTTAAATATTTCGCAGCCCCCTTTTTTACAAAGTAGTTCTGCTTTTTTATACCTTTACATAGATTAAAAGATGTACTTATATGTCTCAAATACTATTCACTCATCGAAAAATTTTCTAAGCTGACCTTTTTAAGATAAAAATGTAACCAAAGATACCTATTAAATTTTTCTTAAGTATTTTATCAGAAAAACACTAAAATGTACCTAACATAAAAAAATCAATGACATAATTTGAAAAAATATTTAATTTTCGACAAAAAAAATAATCCCAAAAAACTTATCTGTCTCAATTTTAAGCATTATTTCGAATGAAAACTAGTTAAAATGCTCTCTAAACATGAATAAATCATCCACCATTCGATGAAACTATAAAAAAGAAAAAATAAATCCACCATTTTTAGATACCGTTGTCGTGCAAGCTATACTTTGTACCAATCAGATATTTACTACAAAAATTACTATTTAACTACGTAAATTGAAAAAATACTGCTTTTTTCTAACAGAAAATAATTAAAAATGCACGCTAAACATATAGTAATCAATTAATATTCGATCAAATTGTAAAATAAAAAAAAATAAATCTCAGAGCTCTGTTATTTACCGGCATCCATTGAGCGTGCCGGCCATGTAAGCCATTGCAAATTTTCTGGGTTCCTCAGTGTCAAATTTGATTAATTTACAAAAACGATATCTTAATACCTTACTAACGCAGCAATCAAGCTATATTAAAAATGCAATAACGCTAACGGTTTTATTTCCTATTACCGATCTTTAAGATATCATCCTGTTAGATTTTATGAATAAAAATAAAACGGTTTTTTATAAGACCATTCACCCTGGAATTATATCAAAATTTATCTTAAAACTTACCTTTTTCAATTTTCTTAAGGGTTTAGTCGAACAAAAACTAATTAAAAATGCACTTAACATATAAAATTCAATTAAAAATTCACTTTATACGCTTAAAATTTGTAATAAAAAGAATATTATCGGGTATTATGGTAGTGGTACGAATATTGACATAAAACTGACATACTTGTTAGAAGCAGCTTTAGCGGTGGATCGAGAAAAAGATTGGGTCTGTTACCAGCCTTCACATTGAAAGTTTCATCACCCTTTTCAGTACCATACTTTCAAACCTTTTTTAAATTCGAATTATGTCTGCTTCTATTTTTATCAACAAAATAACATTGTGGAAATCGTAAGTAGATTATAATTTATTTTATATTACTAAGTTAAAGGTGAAACACAATAAACAAACATGTAAAATGTGTGTCTTTGGGTAAAATAGATATAAATTACAGTTTTAGAGAGTGCGACTAGTAATAATATTTATTTAAATTATAAAATCAGATGTTGCTGTCATGAAATATAACGAAAATTTTCGTTGCTCGAGCTGTATTACTTTTTAATAAAAATAATGTAATTAATACCGATTTGTTTTTATATAACAGTTCCAAAAATCGGATTGTCGATTGGGTAGTAATTCATCCCTTCCACGCTTTAAACTTGGTCACGGCCTTGAAAAATATACGAGAATATGCTAATGTCTTTGAAAGCTGGCGTGATAATTCACCCCCACTCTTTAAACTTAATCCAGGCCTTGAAAATATGCACGCTTCCTCGATGCCTTGAAAACTTACGCTCGACCTAACATATGTGATGAATATATATGACGTCATTTTACCCTGAAGTATACCATTATAAACGCCCATGCGCCGAGGAATGATTTTTATATTCACGTTGATATCAGTGGCATTAATTTTAAAATATTTTTTGTAGCGCATATTTTAAAAGTGTTTGTTGTTACAGGTAATTTTAATTTAATACATTTTTCTACAGTCAATATTTCAAAATTTTTTTAATAATTTGACTTTTTGTTTCTTACCAGATGAGTTATTTTAATAAAATTCTATGTACTTTTCAAAAATAATCTTTTATGAAGGAATTATTTCCGAAAAACACTCCCGGAATTTCCTTCGCTGTATTTAAAGGAGAAAAATACCTTTTTTAATATTTCGGTTTTCAAATATCATGGATTTCTTTTACTACAGTATTTTGTTCTTAGAGATCCTTTTTAAACTCTAATTCTTTAACTTTCTGCGTATAAGCTAAGTTCAGAATCTTGTACTTCTCCTGCAGAAACCAAGAAATAAGTTATATAATGTCAAAATAAATGCGGAGTATCTAAATTCAATGATTATTTCGCCTTTAGTGCTCTAATTTCCTTGTTTTCCTGGAGAAGTAATAACAAAGGTATCGAAAATGCAAGATATTATTTAAAATAAACCCAATAATCTTTGAGATATTTTCGTATTTCCCTAAAAAATGGATTTCGGGAAGTAAATTAATGCAAACATTTGTGACTTTCTGTCTATAAGCTAAGTTCAGAATCTTGTACTTCTCCTAAAAAAAACAAGGAATATAGGTTCAATAAAATCGAAATAAGAACGAAAGATCTAAATTCAATGACTATTTCGCATTTGGTGCTGTAATTTTTTTTGTTGTTTCTAGTTAAGCTATAAAAGTATCTAAAAATGCCGGATTTTTAAAATATTTTAAAAAACTAATATTCTTAGAGATATTTACGTATTTCCCTAAAAAGTGGACATCGGGAAGTAAATTAAGAAAACCGCCCCAGTTTCGATTTTCTGTCTATAAGCTAAGTTCAAAATCTTGTACTTCTCTTGTAAAAAAAAAACAAAAATTATATGTTAAATAATGTTGAAATATGAACGAAATGTCTAAATTCTATGATTTTTCGCCTCTTGGTGCTATAATTTTTAATATATCTCGGCAGCACAACTACGAAAATCTCTGAAGGATTTAATTTTCAATCATATTTAGAATATAGAATTTTACTTTAGAGTGAATAAAATCTAAATATGAACGGAATATCTAAATTTAGTTACTATTTCGTCTTTGGGGTTATAATTTCTTTGCTTTCCTAGAGAAGTTACAACAAAAGTATTGAAAAAAGGCGGAATTTTTTAATATTATACAAAATAAAACTAATAATCAAAGAAATATTTTTGTATTTCCCTAAAAAACGGCATTCGGAAAGTAAATTAATATAAACGCCCCATTTTTGACTTTCTGTCGATAACCTAAGTTCAGAATCTTATACTTTTATAAAAAAATAAAAAATATAGGTTAAATAAAGTTGAAATATGACGAAACATCTAAATTCTATGATTTTTCACCCTTGGTGCTATAATTTCTAATATATTTCGGCAGCAGAACAACGAAAATCTCTGAAGGTTTTAATTTTCAATTATATTACGAATATAGAATAGCATTTTAGAGTGGAAAAATAAAAATATTAACGAAATATCTAAATTTAGTAATTATTTCGTCTTTTGATGTTCGTCTTTCGTATCAAATATGCAGAATTTTGAAAATATTATGCAAAATAAGACTAATAAAAGAGATATTTTCGTAATTCCAAAAAAAAAAAAAATGAAATTCAGGAAGTAAATTGATACAAACGACTCATTTTTGACTATCTATAAGTTAAGGTCAGAATCTTATACTTCTCCTGCGAAAAGATAGAAATATAGGTTAAATAAGGTCAAAATGAGATAGAAATATCTAAATGCCATAATTACTATGCCTTTAGTGCTATAATTTCCTTGTTTTCCTAGAGAAGTTATAAAAAAGGTATCGAAAATGCAGGATATTATTTAAAATAAATCCAATAATATTTGAGATATTTTCGTATTTCCCTAAAAATGAAATTCGGGAAGTAAATTAATACAAACATCCCAATTTTGAGTTTATGCCCATAACCTAAGTTCAGAATCTTGTACTTCTACAAAATCCAAGAAATATAAGGTTAAATAAGGTCAAAATAAGAACGTAATGTGTTCAATCAATGATTGACGACCTTATTTAACCCATATTTCTTGGATTTTGTAGAAGTACAAGATTCTGAACTTAGGTTATGGGCATAAACTCAAAATTGGGATGTTTGTATTAATTTACTTCCCGAATTTCATTTTTAGGGAAATACGAAAATATCTCAAATATTATTGGATTTATTTTAAATAATATCCTGCATTTTCGATACCTTTTTATAACTTCTCTAGGAAAACAAGGAAATTATAGCACTAAAGGCATAGTAATTATGGCATTTAGATATTTCTATCTCATTTTGACCTTATTTAACCTATATTTCTATCTTTTCGCAGGAGAAGTATAAGATTCTGACCTTAACTTATAGATAGTCAAAAATGAGTCGTTTGTATCAATTTACTTCCTGAATTTCATTTTTTTTTTTTTTGGAATTACGGAAATATCTCTTTTATTAGTCTTATTTTGCATAATATTTTCAAAATTCTGCATATTTGATACGAAAGACGAACATCAAAAGACGAAATAATTACTAAATTTAGATATTTCGTTAATATTTTTATTTTTCCACTCTAAAATGCTATTCTATATTCGTAATATAATTGAAAATTAAAACCTTCAGAGATTTTCGTTGTTCTGCTGCCGAAATATATTAGAAATTATAGCACCAAGGGTGAAAAATCATAGAATTTAGATGTTTCGTCATATTTCAACTTTATTTAACCTATATTTTTTATTTTTTTATAAAAGTATAAGATTCTGAACTTAGGTTATCGACAGAAAGTCAAAAATGGGGCGTTTATATTAATTTACTTTCCGAATGCCGTTTTTTAGGGAAATACAAAAATATTTCTTTGATTATTAGTTTTATTTTGTATAATATTAAAAAATTCCGCCTTTTTTCAATACTTTTGTTGTAACTTCTCTAGGAAAGCAAAGAAATTATAACCCCAAAGACGAAATAGTAACTAAATTTAGATATTCCGTTCATATTTAGATTTTATTCACTCTAAAGTAAAATTCTATATTCTAAATATGATTGAAAATTAAATCCTTCAGAGATTTTCGTAGTTGTGCTGCCGAGATATATTAAAAATTATAGCACCAAGAGGCGAAAAATCATAGAATTTAGACATTTCGTTCATATTTCAACATTATTTAACATATAATTTTTGTTTTTTTTTTACAAGAGAAGTACAAGATTTTGAACTTAGCTTATAGACAGAAAATCGAAACTGGGGCGGTTTTCTTAATTTACTTCCCGATGTCCACTTTTTAGGGAAATACGTAAATATCTCTAAGAATATTAGTTTTTTAAAATATTTTAAAAATCCGGCATTTTTAGATACTTTTATAGCTTAACTAGAAACAACAAAAAAAATTACAGCACCAAATGCGAAATAGTCATTGAATTTAGATCTTTCGTTCTTATTTCGATTTTATTGAACCTATATTCCTTGTTTTTTTTAGGAGAAGTACAAGATTCTGAACTTAGCTTATAGACAGAAAGTCACAAATGTTTGCATTAATTTACTTCCCGAAATCCATTTTTTAGGGAAATACGAAAATATCTCAAAGATTATTGGGTTTATTTTAAATAATATCTTGCATTTTCGATACCTTTGTTATTACTTCTCCAGGAAAACAAGGAAATTAGAGCACTAAAGGCGAAATAATCATTGAATTTAGATACTCCGCATTTATTTTGACATTATATAACTTATTTCTTGGTTTCTGCAGGAGAAGTACAAGATTCTGAACTTAGCTTATACGCAGAAAGTTAAAGAATTAGAGTTTAAAAAGGATCTCTAAGAACAAAATACTGTAGTAAAAGAAATCCATGATATTTGAAAACCGAAATATTAAAAAAGGTATTTTTCTCCTTTAAATACAGCGAAGGAAATTCCGGGAGTGTTTTTCGGAAATAATTCCTTCATAAAAGATTATTTTTGAAAAGTACATAGAATTTTATTAAAATAACTCATCTGGTAAGAAACAAAAAGTCAAATTATTAAAAAAATTTTGAAATATTGACTGTAGAAAAATGTATTAAATTAAAATTACCTGTAACAACAAACACTTTTAAAATATGCGCTACAAAAAATATTTTAAAATTAATGCCACTGATATCAACGTGAATATAAAAATCATTCCTCGGCGCATGGGCGTTTATAATGGTATACTTCAGGGTAAAATGACGTCATATATATTCATCACATATGTTAGGTCGAGCGTAAGTTTTCAAGGCATCGAGGAAGCGTGCATATTTTCAAGGCCTGGATTAAGTTTAAAGAGTGGGGGTGAATTATCACGCCAGCTTTCAAAGACATTAGCATATTCTCGTATATTTTTCAAGGCCGTGACCAAGTTTAAAGCGTGGAAGGGATGAATTACTACCCAATCGACAATCCGATTTTTGGAACTGTTATATAAAAACAAATCGGTATTAATTACATTATTTTTATTAAAAAGTAATACAGCTCGAGCAACGAAAATTTTCGTTATATTTCATGACAGCAACATCTGATTTTATAATTTAAATAAATATTATTACTAGTCGCACTCTCTAAAACTGTAATTTATATCTATTTTACCCAAAGACACACATTTTACATGTTTGTTTATTGTGTTTCACCTTTAACTTAGTAATATAAAATAAATTATAATCTACTTACGATTTCCACAATGTTATTTTGTTGATAAAAATAGAAGCAGACATAATTCGAATTTAAAAAAGGTTTGAAAGTATGGTACTGAAAAGGGTGATGAAACTTTCAATGTGAAGGCTGGTAACAGACCCAATCTTTTTCTCGATCCACCGCTAAAGCTGCTTCTAACAAGTATGTCAGTTTTATGTCAATATTCGTACCACTACCATAATACCCGATAATATTCTTTTTATTACAAATTTTAAGCGTATAAAGTGAATTTTTAATTGAATTTTATATGTTAAGTGCATTTTTAATTAGTTTTTGTTCGACTAAACCCTTAAGAAAATTGAAAAAGGTAAGTTTTAAGATAAATTTTGATATAATTCCAGGGTGAATGGTCTTATAAAAAACCGTTTTATTTTTATTCATAAAATCTAACAGGATGATATCTTAAAGATCGGTAATAGGAAATAAAACCGTTAGCGTTATTGCATTTTTAATATAGCTTGATTGCTGCGTTAGTAAGGTATTAAGATATCGTTTTTGTAAATTAATCAAATTTGACACTGAGGAACCCAGAAAATTTGCAATGGCTTACATGGCCGGCACGCTCAATGGATGCCGGTAAATAACAGAGCTCTGAGATTTATTTTTTTTTATTTTACAATTTGATCGAATATTAATTGATTACTATATGTTTAGCGTGCATTTTTAATTATTTTCTGTTAGAAAAAAGCAGTATTTTTTCAATTTACGTAGTTAAATAGTAATTTTTGTAGTAAATATCTGATTGGTACAAAGTATAGCTTGCACGACAACGGTATCTAAAAATGGTGGATTTATTTTTTCTTTTTTATAGTTTCATCGAATGGTGGATGATTTATTCATGTTTAGAGAGCATTTTAACTAGTTTTCATTCGAAATAATGCTTAAAATTGAGACAGATAAGTTTTTTGGGATTATTTTTTTGTCGAAAATTAAATATTTTTTCAAATTATGTCATTGATTTTTTTATGTTAGGTACATTTTAGTGTTTTTCTGATAAAATACTTAAGAAAAATTTAATAGGTATCTTTGGTTACATTTTTATCTTAAAAAGGTCAGCTTAGAAAATTTTTCGATGAGTGAATAGTATTTGAGACATATAAGTACATCTTTTAATCTATGTAAAGGTATAAAAAAGCAGAACTACTTTGTAAAAAAGGGGGCTGCGAAATATTTAAAACAGAAATATTAATTTTCTTAATTTTTCAAATGGGTGTTCTTCTTCTATCTTTACTTTCTCCTCTTAATAAAAAATTTTGAAAAAGTTAATTTTTTAGATATGCCGTACTTTATATCGGAAATGGGCCAGAAATACATTCAAGAAAGAATTTGACATATAACGAATACTCCTGATGTGAAACAAACAGCATATAGAAGCAGATAGACAAGAATAAAAATATCTGAATATCTCAATTTTGAGAGAGAAAATTCAAATATGCAGACGTTTGTTTCGTTTATTTGTGGTGGTGGTGCAACGAGGATGTCAAGAATGACAGCCTATTTACCAATAAACCATAAAAAGCAATAGGACAACTAATTATCAACTGCGTAAATTTTACCTTAATGTATATAAATTAGCTTTTTATTTGTTATTTAAAAATTATACACCTTATTGTTATTTAATTTTTTACTAACTCGAACTTTTTAGAATAAGCTTGAATTTAGTCAAACATATTTGCATTTATCACAACAATGCCCACAGCAGACCAATGAAGGTCAGTTTTTAAGTTGCTTATAGGTACTGTATAGTGGAAAACTTATTAATATGATATAAATTTTTCTTTGATGCAAGTATCAATTTTAAAACAAGAAGTTTAATTTTTAATTTAATAAAAAGTAACAATTTTAAAACAAGAAGTTTTATTTTTAATTTAATAAAAAGTAACAATTTTAGTGGTATTTTTTTTTTTGTTAATTTGAAGAAAAATATTGCAACTTTTCCAATTTTAGGTAAAATCTAAATACCTGAATACTTCTATTGTGGCAGCAGTTTCGGCAACAACAGTAATTAATGTATTAACGTGAAAACATGGCTTAGACTTCTCTCTTATGGAAAAAAGAGAAGAACATATCTGTGAGTGAGTTATGACTATTATAGATTTATTAAATCATCAACTCATTGTGATAACTATATATTTAATAGTTAACTGAAATTTTGTGTTAAAATTTTTTTGTAGGCAAACGTAATACGCCCAGAAGGGATACATAATAGAACTGAAAAGTATAATGAAATATATGCTACTTGAGACTATGTGGCCCTTCTGGAACTTTATGAGGATTTGTTGTTGAACATATATCCTTTTTATGTAAGTATTCTATAGAATATACCCTATTTTTATATAAAAAATCTACACAAGATACACTTGGACCTTTAATTTATTACCCGTATTACTTAGTGTATAATTTCTTTCAAGACATGCCATATTTTGTATAAAAAATCCATAAAAGACATCTCATGTGTCTTTAATTTTCAAATTATACATTTTTAACAGAACGAAATAAACCTTTTTTTAAGTAACAATTTTAGTGGTATTTTTTTTTTGTTAATTTGGAGAAAAATATTGTAAGTTTTCCAATTTTAGGTAAAATCTAAATACGTGAATACTTCTATTGTTGCAACAGTTTCGGCAACAGCAGTAACTAATGTATTAACGTTGAAACATGGCTTACACCTCTCTATTGTAGAAAAAAGAGAAAACATATACAGATTTGTTACTTACTCACAGGAGTAAGTTATGACTATTATCGATTTCTTAAACCATCAACTCATTTTGATAACTATATATTTAATAGTTAACTGAAATTTTGTGTTAAAATTTTTTTCGGTAAACATAATACGCCCAGAAGAGATTCATAATAGAACTGAAAAGTATAATGAAATATATGCTCCTTGGGACTATGTGGGCCTTCTGGAACTTTATGAGGATTTATTGGAGAACATATATACTTTTATGTAAGTATTCTACAGAAAAGAACCCTATTTTTATATATAAAATCTACACAAGATACACTTGGACTATTAATTTATTGCCCATATTACTTAGTGTATAATTTCTTTCGAGACATACCATATTTTGTATAAAAAATCCATAAAAGACATCTCATGGGTCTTTAATTTTCAAATTATACATTCTTAACAGAACGAAATAATTCTTTTTTTTTTGTAAGTATACTACAGAACATACCCTGTTTTTATATAAAAAATCTATATAGGATACATTTGGACTTTTAGTTTATTGTCAACATCACTTAGGGTCAATTTCTCTCCAGAAAACACCATATTTTGTATAAAAAATTCGTAAGAGACACTTCAAGAGTCTTTTTATTTTCAAATTATACATTTTGACATATCAAAATAACCATTCTTGTAGATATCTTACAGAACATACCCTATTTTTATATAAAAAATCAGAAAATACACTTGGACCTTTAATTTATTGCCCATATCACTTAGTCAATGTGTAATTTCTCTCCTAAAAACACTCTATTTTGTATAAAAATCTCCACAAGACGCCACTTCGGCCTGTAATTTTCCAAATTAGACATTTATAACACTAAATCTAACCTTGTCATAGCATTTTTTATAATTTTATATCTTTTCCAATGCAGTAGGAAACCTCCTTGACATTATTTTTCATATTATTTTGTACAACTTTTGGTGACTTTTTGAGAAGTCAACAAAAGGCAAAATATTTAATTTCTTACATCACAGTGCTTTTAATTTTAATATATAAATTCATATCTAAACGAAATTATGATCCACGATTTAAAGTATTCTACAGAACATGTCCTATTTTTATACAAAAAATCTATACCAGATATACTTGAATCTTTAATTTATTGTCCATATTACTTAGTCTGTGAGTAATTTCTCTCCTGAAAACACCCTATTTTTGGATAAAAATCTACACAAGGCAACACTTGAACTTTCAATTTTTCAAATTACACATTTTTAACACTTGACCTAGCTCATTATTATAGCATTTTTATAATTTTATGTCTTTTTCCAATGCAGTAAGAAGCCTCTCTAACATTATTTTTCATATTATTTATACAGCTTTTATAGAATTTTTGAGTAATCAACAAAGGCAAAATATTTAATTTTTTACATCACAGTGCTTTTAATTTTAATATCAAATCTCATATCTAAACGAAATTTTGATCCACCATTTAAGTTTTTTACAGCACATACCCAATTTTTATATAAAAAATCTATACAAGATATACTTGGACCTTTAATTTATTGTCCATATTACTTAGTCTGTGTGTAATTTCTCCTGAAAACACTCTATTTTTGTATAAAAGTCCACATAAGACATCACTTGAGCCTTTAATTTATAAAATTACACATTTTTAACCCCTGGTCTAACCCATTATTATAGCATTCTTTATAATTTTATGTCTTTTCCAATGCAGTAAGAAATCTTTCTAATATTTTCATATTATTTATACAACTTTTGGTGAATTTTGAGTAGCAACAAAGTCAAATATTTAATTTCTTACACTACAGTGTTTTTAATTTTGATATAAGATGTCATATCGAAAACATAATTATGACAATTTAAAAGCGTTTAAAATTTGTAAAAAAAATAAGAAATTATGTATTTAAAAATAGCAAAATAAAAAAAACACTTTCATATTTCGCGAAAAATTAGAGAAAAGCATATCAGTGAGTTAGTTAGGCTATTATCGATTCGCTGAACCGTTAGCTCATCATGATAAATGAAACTTGTGGTTTTGCTGTACACTGTTAAATAGTTTATTTCATATTTTATATATACCTTGCTTATACATATGTTGAAATTTTTTATTATATTGAATTAAAAGAGACATAAACAAAAAGTCATGCCTTGATTACTTTTTATCTCTTTAATAACTCTAACCATTATGTTAGTATTTTAAATAATCAGTTTCCTCTTAAGCACTTTTTACTCGATATTTTATTAACTTTTTATCACATTAAATAAAACGAGGCACCTATGGTTAAAGGAAATCGAACTTAATTATTTTTGCTAAAATTGTTTATTTTTTTTTAGATATACCATACCTTATGCTGACAAAAACCTTCAGGATGATGTGGAAATCGATTCAAGAAACTATTTGGTTTGTGGATAGTCCTCCTTTTCCAGTCCTAAACATTCTATACCCGGGGATAAAATCTTAATATGTTACAATATATGTCAGATTAAGGATAAGTTTGTATAAAATGAAAAAATAAATTAAAATTTTATGTTTCCAATTATTATTAAAGTAAGTTAGATTTATCTATTATTTGTGTCAAAACAAGGTTATAACTCGAAATTTTTTGCCATACATTGCACTAAATATAAATTAAGATTGTTGATTTATCAGCTAAATGTTTGTTTATTATTCACTCTTTATATTACAGTAATATTTTTCTCTTAGTTAATAAATATATTTATTAGCTGACTATATAGTCGTAAAAAATAATGTTTGATGAAATAAAAATAAAGTATATATTTGTTTTATTTTTCCTCTACGTTATTATATAAAATCCAAATGTCTCGTAGCTTCGTATCAATTTTTTTCCAAATTTTACCTTTTCAAATTAAAAAAATATATATCAAATGGTGTTCTCTCTAAACTTTAACGCATATTCACCATTTGACAGATAACAACTAGGAAATGAGACTCCGGGGGCGTAATCCTAAAAAATAGGACATATAAAATAATGACAATACAGTACTCCTATTATCATCTATACAATTAGCTAGAAACTTGTTAAAATGAAATTGTAAAATGGCGTGTTTGCATCACCACGAGCCGCCGTAAGTTATGTACAGAATTTCCTTGTCAGACTCTCTACAAGTCATTTTACCTACATCAGTACTATTACAAACCAAAAAATTAATTTTAATCAAATTTATGATACCCTACAACAACAACTAATGGATTAAGACTCTTTTTTTATTAATCCTTATATACACACATAACAGTCATTTAGGCCGCTACGTTGACTCAAGACAAATAGGATTTAACTGCTAAACTCTTCACGTAGTGGTCGTAGCCTGACGGATAAGGTATCTGTGTACTGAGCGGAAGATTGGGGGTTCGAATCCCAACAACGTATATGACTTTTTTTTCATTTATTAAATGGTTAAAAATTATTCTTTGACTGAAGATAGGATTTAACTGCTAAACTTTGCGACATGGCTTCGATAGCCCTGTGCCTATAGAGTTTGTCTTCCAACCCGAAGGTAGCTGGTTCGATCCTCGCTAGAATGAAAAAAAGTGTGACGTCATCCCAACAAAATTAAAGTGCAGCCAACAAGAAGATTGATAATTTGAATTGACAGGCAACCAGAAGACAATGACAAGTAGTGACAGGTGACAGTTGATGTATATGCGAAAGCCAACGCCCAAATGGGGTACCCGGGTGAACTACTAGAAAATGGGGACATCTGAACTAACCTGAAAAATGAGGATCCCGGACGGAACATTAGCGGAGCCCTATGGGGTACTCGGGGTAGAGCACTAGAAAATGGGGCCCCCGGAAGGAGCTCTAAAAATGGGGATCCCGGACGGAACTTTAACGGAGCCCTATGGGGTACTCGGGTGGAGCACTAGAAACTGCGGCCCACGGAAGGGGTTCTAAAAAGGGGCACCACAAAAAATGGGGCGTAGTCCTAAAATGGGGCCCTCGTCGTGGGGCCCACGGGGGCGCAGCCCGGTCTATACCGCCGGTATTACTACTCCAGAGTAATCGACGCATATCACACATAGCAATCGAATGTGGAACTTTCTTCTTTTAGAAATCGGTTAACTATGAAAATACGGTTTAAACTGTAAACATAGAAATAAAATCCTAATATAATATGTTAAAATTTTTATTTTTTTTAAATAAAAATGCATCTTCTTGCAACTTGTTATTTTTATTATTTAATTTCAGTTTATTTTTTATGTATTATTCAAACGTTCGTTTCATATTTATGTTTTATATTTAAATTTGATATATTGTACTTTATTTTCGAAAATCAAGTGGTTCACTTGAAATTTTGAAATGGGCCACTTGGTAATCGGCCAATTATAGGTTGCTGTGGCCTGGTCTAGATAATCAACTTAAAAATGCAACCTTTAAACATTGGGTATATAGAATGTGATAGAATTATACATAATTAGAAAGCTTTTCAATAACATTTCGAGCATATCATCCGTGAAAGTGATTCTAAAATTCAGAAACGACATCGCTGTAATACGAGGTAAGCGACATCTACTCACTCCGGAATAAGACCAGAATGATAATTGACCTATGCACCAGTCTACAAAGGTGAGCTCGAATCGTGAAAAAATGTTAATAAGAATCTCAAAAATCGACGATTTTTTTATCATTTTTTCCATTATATCTACATAAATATTAACCATACATTAAAATATTTTAAGTCGTAATAGGTTCGTGGGAATATTTTATTTCGATCTGTGTTATCCGAACTTTCGAACAACATTGAAAAATCAAATTTTTTGAAAGTCACCATTTTTTGCTTATAAACAAATTGAATAACTTCGCTATATTGAAAGATAGGCTATAAAATAAATACGAGATGAAAGTACTCTAAAAAATGCTTCGCGTTAGGTGCTGTAAATACTACCACAGATTTAATTGTTGATAAAACCATGTAGATGTCCTGCATCTCATCTATATGTTGAAAATATTATATTAAAAATTCGAATTATTTAACATTATTCTCTTAACCTACATAAAAAGAGAAACTATCTTTATTATCTTGTATCTTTCGGCTACACAATCAGAATAAATCTCAATGACAACTTTTGTATGCCTAGTTTCAAACCTCTTCTGCCCCAGATTCATTATGCTCCCAAAATATTTAATATGCTACCAGCGTTTCTTAAATAACTACCTATATCGAGGAAATAAGGATTTTTTTCAAAGCGATATTTCTTTGATTGTCTTGATCAGTATATGTTTAGCCCTCGGGATACCGGCGTTTTGTTTTCACTTCTTTATATTATTTTTATCGCGCGCTACAGGATGTCCAGATGTGGATTTATCGCCAAATACAGTTTTTTAATAAAAATATTTATAGGTGAAGTTGGTAAATTAATGTATAACAATCATTTGTTAACAAAGTTAAACAAATGAATAATCTTAAATATCAAGTCTAAAACACAAAAGGGCTCCATATCTTACCTTTTAATATAAGATAATGTCGTAAAGTAAAGTTTCATAGTGTAGTTAGATACTTGTGTTCCATAGTGAGCTGAAGGTCTCGAGATGAAAGTTTCAAATCTTAGAGGATCTTCTCTTATTGCAGGTACTTTTCCCATTTTTAAAATTAAATGGTAAATTAATAACTGTCTAGTAACCATTGCTTTTCAGCAATAATAAAACAACCGAATAAATTGTATACATATATACATACTTTTTAGGGATTTCATTTTCCGATTCGCTATTCTATGTATCTGTGAAAACCAACAGCTCAATATTATTAATTTTTGATGCAATATTTTCAACCTCTAAGTCTCTATTCCAGTCCTCATTATCTTGATACTGATACTAGCCTTAAAAATACGTAATAAAAATAGTTAAATCACTTAAATCTAAATTTTTCTTTGTTTTTCTTTTACTAACTGGTCCAATCATTTCCAAAAAATTATTGGTTTCCTGTAAAGTAGGTTATGATTTTTGAATAATTAACTGTTCTGGAAGCGTGGCGAGGGGAAAGTCATCTTCATCAACATAGTTTTCATGAAAAATGTTAGTCCAGCATTTTTAATCATTAATGGCTTCATGCTCTTTTTAAGTAAACAATAGCATTTTTCAAAGTAAGGCTTTTTAGGGTTTCTGCCATATTTTCTCCCATATCTACCACATAACTTAACAAATGATTTCTATAATACAACTTAGTTAATCTTAAAGCATTTAATCCATCGGCTGAATAATCAGTGTTACATTTGGCGGCATAAACATAACCGTATTGCGTTTTTAATTCTGTCGAGTGAGAAGCATTGCTTTCTCAGGAAATTTTTGACGTTTTAAAAATGCTTTTACCTAAAAAAAACTACAAATATACTTAAATGTAGAAAACTTAAATTTAATACACTTTCTATCGTTGGATATTCTGCATTTTTAAGAGTGAGTTTTTTAGTCTTACTTGGTTTAACACTTTGGTTTACAACTTTCATTATCTTGTCCTTTTTTAAGGATTAGGCAAACGGTGGATTCCTATTCCTATATAAATCGTGTCAAACTGCAGGTTATTAAAATCATAATGGCAATTAAATTTATCAAGAGTTAAGTGCATTGTATGGTAAAAATTGTATAAGTGTACAAATGTGCGAATATTGCGCACAGATTTTGTTGAGGGACGCTAAGAAGTTCACGACAAACAACGAGCGGGAATACCGAAAACGGCCATTACTGGCACGACTATCGCAGCAGTTGAAAAAATTGTTCCGGAGTATAGATGAGTGGCTGTAAATGAGATTCTGCAGTTGATGCCTTCTGAAATTGATATTCAGTGAACTTCAATCATAATAATTTTAAAAGATATGTTCAATTACAGTAAAGTTTCTACGAGATGGATACTCTCCAGATCTTGCACCGTGTAACTACCACCTGTTTCCGCTTTTGAAAGAAAGCCTGGGTGGCAAGCATTTCCGTAGCAATGAGCATCTCAAGATGGAAGTAAATTCATGATTTCGGAAACAGAAAACGCTTTTTAATCGACTTCTAAAAAGAGGAGGTTCTCAATTTGTCGACTATGTATTTTTTTATGTATGTACCCTGATTACTTAGGAACGGCGGCACTGATTTGAATAAAATTTTCTACGTTACAATCAGGAAGTTGCTACGGCAGTCCCATATTTTTTTAATGAAATTGGTGCTATAAAATCCAAGATAGCGTTGACAACATGGTGGCCAAAAAAATTAATTTTGTCCAATTTTCCCCAAAATTAGTATGGGGGAATTTTCGTGATCGTAAACAACGAACCTGAAGTTATTTTTTAAAAATTCAGTATGACGGATCCAATATGGCGGCCAAAAACTTAATTTTGGCCGATTTTCTCCAAAAGTTGCGTGGGAGACATTTCGAGGTCGCATATGACGAAAATATTTTTAAAAAACTTAATTTTCGCAGTCGCACATAACAAATCTAAAATTATTTTTAAAAAATTCAATATGGCGGACCTAATATGGCGGACGAAAAAATTAATTTTGTCCGATTTTCTCCAAAATTGGTATGGGAGTTTTGGGGTGGCACATAACGAATATGAAATTATTTTTAAAAAATTCAATATGGCGTATCCAATATAGTGGATAAAAATTAATTTTGTTCGATTTTCGAGTTTTTGAGATCGTACATTATGAATCTGAAAATAATTTAGATATGGCGGATCAAAGATGGCGGATTAAAGATTCTACATCTTTCGATTTTGTCTAAAATCAGTATTGGGGGAATTTTATTAGTGTAAATTTCGAATTTAAAATATTTGTTAAAAAATTCAATCTGGCGGATTCAATATGAGGCCCCAAAAATTTTAAATTTTTCGATTTTCTTCAAAACTTATATAGGAAGTTCTTGAGGGTGTAAATTATGAATTTAAAAGTATTTGTTCAGGATTCAATATGACGAAGTCAATACTGCGGACTAAAAATTTTACATTTTTCGATTTTGTTCAAAGGTGGGACTAAATCGTTTTTGAGGATGTAAATAGCGAATATAAAGTTATTTTTAAAAAAATCTAAAATGTCAGATGCAATATGACGGTCTAGAAATTTTAAATTTCCGAATTTCATCCAAAATTGGTACTAGGGTGCTTTGAGAGGTTTAGATTTAGATTAGTTTAAGATGTTAAAATTATTTTTTACCTTATTCGTATTTTTTCAGATTTGATATTAGGCGCTTTTCGGGGTCGTGTATTACGAATATGAAGTTAATTTTTTAAAAATATTAGGTTGATAAGATACAATATGAAGGACTGAAAATTTTACATTTTCTAATTTTATCTAAAATTAATATTGCGGGATTCTTGGGGCGTATACAAACTCAGTATAAAATGTACGTCTCAAGTTCTTTAAATATCAATATTGGAATGTTTTTGGGTCTATATTACCAATCTAAAATTAATTTGAAATTTAAGATAGTGGATTTATTATAACAGACAGTGGTATTTGGAGAACTCTTAGAATCAAAGAATTTTTAGTAGTTCGTTTTAGCGTAATTTACAACTTTGTATAAAATGGGTACTTTTTTTCCACCTTGGAGTCATTGCGAGGTAATCTCGACTAGTACTTAGTTCAAATAATTTATGGATATAATGATGAATTTAAAACTAAAAATCGAAAAATAATATTTTTATAATAAAATTGAACCGACTTCTAAAAGTGGGCTAAAAAGTGATATAACTATAAATTTTTATATGAAATTGAAATTTTTGAAGTCGGCGCCAATTTATTTGTAAATAAAATAAATAACTACTAATATATACAAATTATGGTAAGAAGACAATTACAAATAAAGTATTTTAATCTGTTTATGCATATCACATTTTGTCAGGTATTAGTTTCACGCCGACTTCAAAAATTTCAATTCCATATAAAAATTTATAGGTATTTTTCACTTTTTAGCACACTTTTAGAAGTCGGTTCAATTGTTTTATAAAAATATTATTTTAAACAAAGTTCAGGATATAAAAAATGTATTGAAGTTGAAGACGACTACTTAGAAAAATAGTTTACATGTCAAAGAATCGAATAAACATAATTTTATAACTTAAAAATTTGTTTTTCATTTTTTCCTAGTTCGAGAAACTTATTTTTTGACCCCCCTCGAATATATATATATATATATATATATATATATATATATATATATATATATATATATATATATATATATATATATATATATATATATATATATATATATATATATATATATATATATATTTCTTTATTTTGTCTTTTCTTGGGTTTAGGTTCTATATTTAATAAAAACACAAAACAATTGACGTTTCGCCCTTTATTCGAGGCATTTTCAAAAATTTTTCCTCCCAAAAATATTTTTATATAATTAAAATACACCACATAAAAAACATATCTACAATTTCAAAAAACAAACAAGACACTTAAAAACAGTATTTAAATTTTTAAAATTTTTTAAAAATATTTAATTTTACCGGTACACACCTTGACATTTTGCTGCTCTGTTACTAAATAAAATTCAAATTTTACATCGTCTACTGAGGATACATGGAATGCGAATGTGTTTTATTTTTTTTTATATTTTTTATATTTTACAGTGCATAAAAAAACAAATAAGGTATATGTTTAGTTTTATGGTTAAGAGGATATTCAGTTTTTGATTCTTATTTGACCGGATCGAATACTTAATATTTTTGTTTAAATTAGGCTTGTGTAAATGTGGCTCAAATTTCCCATATCTGTTGTGTCGTTAACAGTGTTTTTATCTTTTTTAATTTCAATCATTTCCTTTATCTGTAATTTTTGGTAATTCATATTTTTGTTTTTTATAATGGTACTGTTATAATCAAAAGTATGTTTTTCGTCCTGTGTGTGTTTGTTTAACGCTGTTGAGGCGTTTTTCGTATATTTATGGCCATTTAATCTGTTCTTCAGCAATTGGCTCGTCATGCCTATATTTTTTTGGGAAAATTTGTGCAAGGGGTCGAATATATTATATTTGATTTATTCATGAGAGGAGTTTTACTTTTTAAATTTGTGAACATTGTATTTAATTTATTATGTGACCTGTGGCATACGATAATATCATGCTTTTTTAAAATGTATTTTATTTTTTCTGACAGCTCACTGGTGTAAGGTAATGCTACATATTTTTGCTGTTTAGGTTCTATGTTTTTGTTTTTACATTATTATAAAACTTATATGTTCGTTTATCAATTATTTTGGTGATAGTCTTTTCGTTGAAATTATTATTTATTAGTGTCTCTTTTACTTTTTGCAGTATTTTTGGTCGGAATTCTGGAGACGTTAGGGAGATAGCACGATCAGATAGACCGATTATAACGCTATTTTTTTGAGTTTTTGAATTATTAGAGAAATAGTTTAGATATCTACCTGACCAAGTTGGTTTGGTGTACCATTCAGTTAAAATTTTGTTTTTTCTGCGTATAAGTGTCATATCCAGAAAATTTATTTTATTATTATTCTCTGTTTCGGACGTGAACTGTAATTTTTCGTTGAAACTGTTAAACTCTTGGAAAATTTCATTTATTTTATTTTGTGGTATGGCTGCTATGCAATCATCGACAAAACGTTTGAAAAATATTATATTAAAATTAATTTTTCTAAAACTTTTTCCTCTAAATATTCCATTACTAACTGAGCAATGGTAGATGAAATTGGTGATCCCATAGCACATCCATCGAGTTGTTTGTAAAAGGTATTTTCGTACTGAAAGTAATTTGTATTTAGAACGAGGTCAACAGCATCCATAAAATTATTTTCTGATAGCGATGTATGTTTTTTTAAAATTTCCCATTTTTCTGCTAAAATAGTGTGGACAAGTTGATTTGGTATGTTTGTATACAAAGATATAACATTTAGCAAAGTGACTCTGTAATTATCAGGCAGGTATATATATATATATATATATATATATATATATATATATATATATATATATATATATATATATATATACCATTTTTATTTTACAATAAATTTTAATGGTTTTACTAAAAAGCATAACAAGTTAAAACATCTAGCTTGAATAGGCAAGGCAGGTACGCCTCTTAAAGTTCGGTCTACAATTTCAAGAGTAACTAAAAATCTCAAGAACAGTTTGTCTTAGGTATGTAAAACAAATAGTAACGTAGTCCGCACTATTAAAATACTCAAGAAGATACAGGGCATTTTATTTAAATTTTGACAACTTTGGTGTGAAAGTGTTTTTTTAATCACTGTGTATACTTCACAATAATTTTTAAATGTGGTTCCAATAGAATGTTAAATTTCCTAAATCACTAAAAACGCCCTAGAATTTTCTGATTAGTGAGTGAGTTAGTGAAATTAAAAATAGTTGTTATTTGGACATATTTAATTAAGGAAACTCTCAAACTACCAAAGAAAATTAGGTCTAATGATCAAAACTTTGCGAGGAAATTACACTTTTCCAAACCCAATGACACATATGGTTAAATGAATCAAAGCTTACTTTAATAGGTAGTAATCATTGTCATAATTCTGTGTACATGACATTTTTAACGTCAAATTTTCATCCATTTAAACTAAATTGACGTCAAATTATCAGATAAGAATATATTTGTTTAAGCAAAACTGAAGAAGTGTTTATATTAGATAATTCTTATGGTTACATGAAAGGAATTACGTTGTGGAAAGTGTTTTACTAAGTCGATACGGAATTACAGAATACATTTTTAAGAAATATAGCCATATCCTCAATTTGCAAAAATCAAATCGAACTGACCCTATTCCATTGTATAAATGATTTATTTCCTGTTCCCTTATTGTTTTTGTTTTATTTTCCATTCATCACATATTCAATCTGACATGCAATATAATAATGTAGATGTGTCAATATGTGTTTATGAAATGGGAGGATATTTGATTATCCAGAATTCAGTTACTATAAAAGTGTATTCGGTGGGTGTGAAAAAAAGAAATCAATTACTGAAACAAAAGGTATATAAAAAGTTCTTTTTTAGGTTATCGATCTTCCTGTTTCTAATAACGTGATACGGTACATAAATATGTAGTATCAATAGGCAATTTGCCCCTGTTAAAAATATGTTACAAATTGAAGTAATAGGTTTCAGTGTAAAAAAGCGTATTTTTTCAAATAAAATATGTTTAATGAAAGATTTTTAATATCCTACCGACATGCCTCGGAACTGTTTCTCTCGGTTCGATACAGCTCCACGCGTATAGATGGAGGACCAGGAGTTATATTTGCAGGAAATAAACTGTTTATCAATATTATTTCCTTTTCCTCTGCTTGAAAAGAGAATAACATATAGGCAACTATTTGAACACGGCAGATAGAGTTCATTTATTTCTTACTGAAATTTTGTTTTTCAAAATTTCGCTCTACTTCGGTGAATGCATAGATGTCGTTTCGACTAGCGATATTTTTCAGTCTGGCATCTAAGTCCACAGATATTTAATATCCTACCGACATTCCTCGAAATTTATATTTTATATAGCAATTGTTTCCTGCGAATGTTGCTCTCGGTTTGATAGAGCTTCACTGACGTGACCATGAGGTCATCGAAACGCGTATGGGGAGAGGACCAAAACTTTTATTTACAGGGAAGAAACTGTTTCTAAATATTCTTTCCTGTCTCTCTGCTTGAAAGGAGAATAACATATAGACAACTATTTAAAAACGATAGATAGATTTCATGTATTTCTTACTGATATTTTGATTTTTAAAATTTCGCACTCCTCCGGTGAATACATAGATGTCGTTTCGACTAACGATATTTTTCAATCTCACATCGAAATCGGCAGATCTTTAATATCCTACCGACATGCTTCGGAATTTATATTTTATATAGCAGTTGAGTTCTGCGAATGTTGTTGTCGGTTCGATACAGACGAGACCATGAGGTGGTCGAAACGCGTAGGGAAAGAAAATCAGAGTTGTATTTGCAGGAAATAAACTGTTTCTATATATTTTTTTATATTCTTTATGTTTGATAACGTAATAAAAAACACTTTACGATTGGTTGCAATGCTGGTGACGTAACATTTAAATAAACAAACAGCATCTCAATTTATTGATACGTGATTTAAATACTTCCTGGCATTATCGAGCAATTCTCGAGTTAACCTCTGGCATATTTCTAACGAATCTTTTATAGTTTAATTATTTTTCGAGATACTTTGTTATAAATATCAAAATGGAGATAAATTTGTGCAAGCTGACAACAGTAACCTTCCCATAGTTATGACTGGATTTTTCTCTAAAAATAATCCTGAATTTTATGCTGCCGAACTAAAATACATAAAAGCGACAAGGTAAGTATTACTTGCAACTTACTTGTTCAAAGAAATCATTCAAAAGGCATACATACTGGAGAATAAAATCACGACATAGGTTATGTCAACAATAAATTTGCACGTTATTATAACAAATTTCTTCGGTTTTATGGATTATCCAGGGATTTACCTTTTATTCTAATCCATAAGAGAATAATAATGCCTTTGTCCTAGACAAATAATTTGGGGTCTGTATAGGTTATGTATACGTAATGAAACTTTAAACAAAAAAATTGATTAATATGAGTAACAACTCAGCTGTAAGATATTGCAGTGCATAAAAACTCGAATATACTCACATTGAGGTCATCTTCACATATAAAATCCCTATAATTTGCTCCTATATATCTATAGCCGCTACAAGCAAGTTCTAACCGTAGATATAAAAGTGAAATGTATAGACTGCGTATCCTATAGAAGCAAGTTGGTTCATGCTTGAAAAGAGACAGAGCGTTTTCGATGAGTAGTAGCACTCTTTCTAATTGCGGAGCTAAGCTCGCTACTTCAAACTTCATTAGCTACCCCTGTCACCTGACCGAAATTATAAAAGAGGTACTACTCAGCGAAAACGCTCTGTGTTTTTCTAAGCTTGAGCCAACTTGCTTTTATATCCACAGTTCTATCCATTGATTGTGTTTTTAACTGACTCCTAAAGAAGGAGGTTCTTAATTCGTCAGCTTTGTATTTTTTTTATGTATGTACACCGATTACTCCGGAACATCGGCACCGATTTGAATGAAATTTCTTGCATTATGTTCAGGAAGGTACTGCGGTGGTCCTAAATTATTTTAAACGAAATTGTTGAGGTAAAATCCAAGATGGCGCTTATAATATTGCGCTGATAATTTTGTCCAATTTTCGCCAAAATTGGTATGGGGAAATTTTCGGGATCGCAGACAACGAATGTGAAATTATTTTTAAAAAATTCAGTATGACGGATCCAATCTGGCGGACAAAAGAATTAATTTTGTCCGATTTTTTCCAAAATTGATATGGGGAAGTTCTTGGGATTACATATTAGGAATTTGAAATTATTCTAAAAAATTAAATATGGCGGATCTAAGATGGTAAATGAAAGATTTTACATCTCTCAATTTTGTCCAGAATCAGTATTGGAGGATTTTTTTTAGTGTTAATTACGAATTTAAAATTATTTTTTAAAAACTGGATCTGACAGATTCAGTATAATGTCCTTAAAATTTGACATATTTCGATTTTCTCCAAAACTGACGATGTAAATTATGAATTTAAAATTATTTTTTCAGGATTCAATATAGCGAATCCGGTATAGCAGACTAAAAATTTTAAATTTTTCGATTTTGTTCAACGGTGGGATTAGATCATTTTTGAGGATGGAAATAGGGAATGTAGAACTATTTTAAGAAAATCTAATGTTAGATGCAATAAAGCGGACTAAAAATTTAAAATTTCTAGATTTCATCGAAAATTGGTATTCGAGAGCTTTCAAGGGTTTAGATTAGATTAAGACGTTAAAACAATTATTTTGAATTTTTATATAGTGGTTTGAAAATTTTACCTTATTCGTTTTTTTTTCAAATTTTGTGTTTGGATTCGTATATTACGAATGTAAAGTTAATTTTTTACCATTTAATATGGCAGATACCTTATGAGGGACTGAAAATTTTACTTTTTTCCGATTTCGTCTAAAACTGAAATTGAAACGACTTCTAGATGTGAAAAATAAGTATAAATTTTTATATGACATTGAAATTTTTCAAGTCGGCTCCAAATTATTTCTAAATGAAACAAATAACTACTAATACAAAATATATACAAACTATGGTAAGAAAGCAATTACAAATGAAGTATGTTTAATCTATTTATGCCAATCATATTCTAATAGTCATTAGTTTGGCGCCAATTTAAAAATTTCAATTTTTAGCACATTTTAAGGAGTCGGTTAATATTATCTATAAAAATTTTATTATTTTTACATACATTCTGTTTCACGGAAGCACAAAAAAAAGGACATGGAATTTTCATGCAATTGCACATACATGATCTTATAGAGCATGTTTTAAAATTTCAAGGTGCTGCTTATCACGTTGAGAAAATGGAGTTACTGTTCTTTTTGGCATCAATCTGCCTGCTTGGTCCACCAATCCAAACGATAGCGGGTTTAATGAAAGAGCATTCGAGTTCAAACAGATTATTTATTTATTTTATTTATTTATTTATTTATTTAAACCCATTTCATAGTTCAAAAAACCAATTAACAAATGGATAGAACAGAAAAAAAAACTTAAATATTTACAATGACAAAGCAAGCATACACAAATTACTAGAAACAAAAGTACAAAATATTACATACATAATTTTTTTTTATTTGTGCCATTCTACATCTAAATATGTCCAATTTATTTTGATTCTGGTTGTAGTTTCTACACATCCTATATAAAGGAGAGTTGTTAGACACATTTGTACGAGGTGTAGGACAATAGATTGGCGAGCTGAAGTCCTAGGTACAAGAAAACTTATTTTTTCCAGTATATCACTACATTCCACTCTGTTGTGCAAAACTTTATAAAGAAATTTAAGGTCTGTGATGATACGTCTATGTTCTAGAGAACAAAAAGAATGCCGCTGAAGTAAGATTTCATGCGGAAATCCTGTTTCAGGATAATGCCCATCAATCCGCAAGCTTAGGTATTTCAAGAAACGCCGCTGAACTCTCTCAAGGTCATTAATATGGTTTTGATAACAAGGAAACCATATTATGGAAGCATATTCCAATTTAGATCTTACAAAAGCGTAATAAAGTAAAATGAGCGTACTTTGATTCGAAAATGTTTTTGAGTTTCTAATAATGAAGCCTAATGATTTAAAACACACCTGTATAAGATCATTTATATGAGTAACAAATGAGATTCTGCTATCAAATGTCACACCCAGATCTCTAAAGCATTCCACTCGTGGAACACATGTTCCATCAATTTTATAATCATACACCAGCACATTTTTCTTTAATGTGAAAGTCATGACTTTGCATTTACCAACGTTTTCGCTACACCAATCGGTGACGGTATTTATTGCTATTTGTAGTCTTTGACAATCAGCATCGTTTTTTACAGAAGTAAAAATTTTAGGATCATCCGCATACAGTAGCATTGTACAGTCGCCCACAATTCCATTAATAAATATATTAAACAATAAAGGACCGAGTATTGACCCTTGAGGAACTCCCGAAGTCACACACAGGGGTTCCGAGGACTGACCACAGCACTCTACTATTTGCTGCCTATCGCAGAGATATGATTTAAAAAATAGAATTAATTTTTGCGAAAGTCCAAAACAATGCAGTTTATCAAGCAGAATGCCGTGATCAAGCCTATCAAACGCCTTTGAAAAGTCTGTGTATATTGTGTCTACTTGACCTCCCCTGTCCAAGACATCAGCCACAAACTGAGTAAAGCAGAAAAGATTGGACGCTGTCGACCTACCCTTTATAAAGCCATGTTGGGAACCACTAAATAGGAGTTTTAGCTTGAAAAATAGATGTTCATGCAGAAACATTTCAAAACATTTAGAGAAATTATTTATTATACAGACTGGTCTGTAGTTTTCTATATTTTGTTTGTCTCCTTTTTTAAACACTGGAGAAACTTTTCCATTTATCAGGAAACTGTGAATTATTTAGGCAGAGATTAAAGATAATGGAAAGAGGTTTTGCTAATACGCATGCACAGTCACGCAGGAAAAAGGATGGAATTTTATCCGGACCTACTATTCCCTTTGGTTTCATTTCTTTTAAGCAAGATAGTACTTCATTTTCACTAACCTTACAAATTTGAATGGTTTGAGTGACAGAACTTAGAATATCTTTATTAAAAGCATTGTTCGATGCAATGTATGAAGACTTAAAAAAGTCAGCAAATGCATTTGCAATATCTGCATGGTTTCTATAAGTATTTTCCCCACAAATCATATTTTCAGGTTATTCTTTATTATTTCTTTTACTATTTATAAATTGCCAGAAGTTTGATGGATTAAAAGCAATGCGGTTTTCCACACTTTCACAATATTTTTTATATGCATCATTTATGTCATACTTAATCTGTCTTCTCTGCTGTTGAAATTTTAACAGATCTTCATTTTTTTGTGAACGTTTGTATTTTTTCCAAGATTTAAATTTTTTCTTAATATTATTTATTATTTTAGATGTAAACCAAGGTGGATAATTTCTTCTGCGTTTTTTAGATTTAGGTACGAATTTATTTAGGGCAATGTATATTTGAGTATAAAACAAATTACAAGCCTCATTAGCATCATTAATCTGATACAAAAAAATCCCACCTAATATCACACATATACTCATATAGGTGCATAAAATCTGCCTTTTTAAAATTATAGTATACATTATTAATTCTTTGTTTAGTAATTTTTTTTTCATGAGCCACTGTGCATGTGAGCAATAAAGCAGGATGGTGCAACACTTCAGGTAAGATTAGGTCTTTCGCCCTTTCAATTCTACATGAAAATGAATCATTATTGCTCAAAATTAAATCTAGTAAACGATTATTGTCGTTGTATATGAAATTGTGCTGTTTAAGGTTTAAAAATTGCATAAAGCCTACCAAAGACAAAGTTTTGTTCGATATATTGTATTCGTCAGATGACATGTTTCTGTAATCAGGTAGATTGAAATCTCCTAAAAGTAAAAATCTTGCGTCATATAGGTATTCATACGTGCTAATTTCATCAAATAAAGTATTGTAATCACTAAAAGATGTGTTGGGTGGTATATAAGTCACTAACAAATAAAAAACATTATTATTTAAAGATATTTTCGCAGCAATAAGATCAATATTTTCCGATATATTATTAATATTTTCAATAGAAACATTAAATATGTTCCTAGTTGCCAGCAATACCCCCCCCCTAGATACGCCCAATTGAGCAAAATTTCTATCTGTACGAAATACAGAATATCGTGAATCAATAAGTTCAGTATTTAAAAAACTCGTATTCAGCCAGGTTTCTGTAATTACAATAATGTCGAAATTTGTTGATAAAAATGAATTAAAAAGATCGCTTGTTTTGCTTCTCAGGCCTCCCACATTTTGATAATAAATTGAAATTTTAAATTTATTTTGTTGACATAAGGAATGTGCGCTATCAGAATGTATCGAGTCCGATTTTATCCCATCAGATTATAAGCAATCGTAAAAAGATATAGTCTTTGCGTCGATTCACTGCAACGATAATTCGATCACCACCCTCTTGTGTCCTTATAAATTTGATGCATTTTTGAGAGAATCTTCCCTTTTGACAAATTATATATAACATTATTTGTTATATTTTTTTTTTCATTTCCATAAATATTCAATTTTTAAAACTATAAATCGCGACACACGTAAGGCGAAATAAAATAAAAAATACGTTTTAAAAAAAGTGATACATTTTAATTAAAAATTTTTCGAACTTAAACCAAGTGTTGAACATCCTGCAACTTTTATTGCAGATGTTTAGTAGAAATAGTCTTTAGTTTGCTTTGATTTTTCTTGATAATAATTTTTAAAATATTTCTCGCAAAATTAAGAAAAGTATTTACAAGATACAACAAGATATATGAAATTGACTTATTTTTCTTAAACACACTTATTCATACACAGCGTGTTTTATTAAAAAATGCAAACTTATTTTTTCCTCGTTTTTTGGCATACCCTGTAGAGTCCAAAGAATTTTTACAATATGCGTATAAGTTATAGTTAAGTATATAGTTTCTGGGTAAATTTTACCAAAAACGCATAAACTTACTTCATCCAATGGTTGACTCACCCTATATATTTCTTTTAGAATTTTGTTGGATACATTATCAAAGCCACTCAAGGATGACATAGTTCTAAACAATGACTGTTCGATGATTAGATGAAAAACTATTTCCATAGGTCTTGTCAATTATGGAAAAGAATGAATTAAATTTATCAGCATTGTTTGCTCCCAAAAATAACATTTTGTTCTGTCATTAATTCTGACATAATTTCGTTTTTGTTTGTCGCAAAACAAATTAAATGAATGAGATACATATTGTCTTAATGACCATGTGTGAAATTCGGTTATGAATGTTGGCAACAGGGTTATCATTATATTATTATTTTCCTCTTCCCTTCAGCTTGCGTTCGTAAGATTCATTAATTGGGCTAAGAGACGGATTTGGCCACCGGCCAAACGAAAAAATGGCAGGTGTACCCAGCACGAATATTTTCCTCCACCTAGCACGAATATTTTCCTCCATATGGGAAAAAATTTTCCCCAAATGCATAAGACTCCATAGTACTTTAGACTCTTTCAAAGGAAAACATTCTCATAAAATTGTTTGCAAATTTAAAAATAAGATTCTCGTCATGACCGAGGCAGAGATTCTGGGATTTTTAAATATTGAGCTGTTAGGGTCCCAAGATATATGGTGCCCCCACAGGAATCTCAAACTATTTAAACGAAAACTCGTGAAAGGTTTTGCAAATACAAAATTTTGACCGCAACCTAAATACATACGTTCTAGAATTTTTAAATATTGAGCTTCTGAGGCCCCCCCAGGAACCTTAGATCAGGGTTCAATAATATATAAGGCTTCCATACTATTCTGAGATGATTTAAGGCAAAATCCCCGCAAAATTTTTGCGAACTTTGTTGGTCTTTCGCCTGCATATTCATGGATTGTTGTGCATTTAGCTGTGGGGGCACTAAATATATTAGAGACCATAGATACCCGCAGTGCATTCAATTATTTTAAGGAAGAGTGTTAAGTGATCGCGACGACAATTTTTTTATCGCCTACTATAAATGTAGTAATTCAAAACTCGTGCATTATTAATAATGATAAAATAAATGTACATATAATTGGTTTTCTTTCATTAAAACGTTAAGAAATTGACTGTCAAGAAGTTCCTACATTACTTCTTACCATTTAATCAAAAAATAAATAATTTTAATTTAGGATTTTTTCTTCAAAGGCCCGGGAAGCCCTTCTATCCCCAGTCTACCTCTGATAGGGTATTACATATAATTTCCTTCTTTCCTCCTAAAACAGTATGTTATTCTAACTAAACAGTCTCTTTATAAATATAATAATTTCTTAATTTTCATATTACTTTCTTTTTCCTAAGCGTTTTCTTTATAAATAAAATTCCATCTCTGATAATCGGTATTTTCAGACATTTTTCCATTTAACATTTATCTAAGGCGATGATATAAGTATTCTGTTAATGACATATAAAATATAATCAAAGAAAGAATATTTTTTTGTACAAAAATACGATTCTATAAGAAAATTCCAATCAAATCGGATAAAGAAATAATGATTTTTTGGAGAGCTCATTTTCGGCACTCGGTCCCTCTTCGTATTTATTTTTAGCACAATCAGACTCTAGAGATTTTAAAATAATTTTGAAAATAAAAGCACAAGAAAAGTTTGTTTTATTCGCAATAGAGAAGGAAAGGACAGTTAATTTATCTTAAATGAGAGGAAGCGAAATATTTCATAGACACAAGGAATAATGTAACTGAAGAAGCTAAAAACAACTGGTTTGCCCGGACGCGATTTTCGTAAAATCATTTTCTCAAGCGAATTAAAAAGTCTACTAAAAGGAAACAAACAAAGGAGGGTTTCAACCTTTATTTACCATTTAAGAATGTGGATTAACAGATTTTGCTTCTATCTCATCCACTAATATCTTTTTTATTTTCTAAATGAATATCAAATCTTTCGGAAAAAATAGTATTGAAAAAAATATTTTTATCGCTTCTAAATAGTTTTACCGCGATATTTCTTTTCAGCTTAGGCTGATTAGACATATAGTCAGTTACTTTGTGTAATATCCATTAGTTCTTAAAACCTATTTAAGAAAAAACCGATAAAACCAAAAGTTGGCGGAAACTCAAGGGAATCGGAAAGAGTCACACTCGTCTCATTTTGGGTCAATTACAGCAGTTAAAGTAAATTAGACCAATGGGAACTGAAAAGAACTGAAGGTAAATAAGAAAATCTCAAATTAACTAAAAAAATTACAGACAAATAAGAGGTCTACCTACTGCAACGACAAGCAAAACTACTAAAGTTAAAATAATTCTGTTTAAGAAGATTTTACGATGTATACGTAATTAGTAACTCCAGGGGCTTTAGAAAAGTTTTCTCCCTAATAACGAAACAAAAAGGATTTTTTAAAATATTTTATTTTTCAACATAATCTTTTTTATCTACAATACATTTGCCTGTAATGACTTTATACCATCAAAAAAAAATATTCCCTTTGACTTAAAGTGGTAACAATATCCCCTTTCAACTGGTTATTGTCTGCAAAGTTGCATTCACTAAGTGATATTTGAAATATTTGTATAAAAAGGTCAAACGGAACCAAATCTGAATTATAGGGCAGGTAGTTCAATTCAAAAAAGTTATACTCACAGAGGAGCGGTTCAACTTTTGCGACGTTATGAACTCATTGAAGAAGAAGGGGATTGATTTTATCCAACTGAGTCAACAACACACTTTAATAATTTTTTTCACGCTCATTAAAAAATGTTGCTGTCCAGCAGAGACCACGGAGAGGAAGAATCTCTGCAGGGATGGGAGATGAGAAAGATTCAACAAGTTATTCTAAGGGCTTGTCGCCGTTAGTTCTGGTTAATTCAGGATAGTTTAGTGTTCACGATAGATCAGGTTAGTTCAGGTTTGATCTCGGGGTTTAGACCAACGTGGCTTGCCGAACGATCTGTTTATGTTGGGCATTCTGATTTAACACGTTTACCCACATTTTATGCTACATTTTAGGAATGACCAAAATTAATTGCATTTGAACTACCAAATTTTTCATTCTAATGAAATTTAAAATTCACGTCAGCGGTTTTCTTACTTTTTATAGAAAATTCGCATTTTTTCGTGGTTATTTATTTAGATTAAAAAAGAAAAAGAGTCGGCCAAAATTTAAAAGTAGTGATCGGAAAAAATATGTTAAATAAGTGAAAGTAAAATTTTTTTTTTGGAAAAATTTTGCGATATAGTCATAAAAACTTCATTTTCGTATTGTACTACCCAAAAATGTGGTATGTGGAAAATCATCGAAAAATTCGGAAAATTAGGTATTACCACAATTCCGAATAATTACCAAAACAAAACCTAAATACATAGTGTAATAAAAAAAAATAGACAAAAATTGATATTTTTGAGGAAATGCAATGTCATAAATATTCCTATTTTTGATTGAACAAGTAAATTAACTCAACAATGAATATATTTTTGTCAATGTTAACGTAACTGATATTATTTGTGTTTTGGTAAAAAAACAATTACTAAATAACAAATTGACCATTCTAACCCCAACACAACAAATTTACTTAGTAAAATGTAAGGAAATTGGAAATAAAGGTACGTATATCGATATGCCATTGAAGTATTCATGACAAGTACTCAAATGTTTACGTAACTCGAAATGCCATAAGTAAATTAATTCAAAAGTTGATGCTACTGGGGATGTAAAAAATATCACTAAAGTAAAAAACCAGTACAACCATTACGACGCTGTCACATTGGTAGTTCTTAACTCAATACAAAATATTTAGTTATCCTTAAGGAAAAAAGCAGACATCTTAGGTACTGTCTCATATTCATAATATTTTAGTAAGCAACAAATTTCTGTCATTCAAACCATACTTTATTAACAAACGGTAAGATGAGTGAAAAAATTTTAATTAACATTTTATTTTTCGACGAGACAACATTGACGACCAACGTTTAGTCCCTTCACAAAATTGTAGGTAGGGGAAAGTGGGGTAAGAAAAATATTAAATAAAAAAATATATATAAATCAACTTTATCATCGTTGAGTTTACTTATTTAGCCACATATTTGTCCAACGAAATCACGGTTTTCATTATAGTAAGTAACAAAAAATAATCAATTCTCAAAACTTAAGTTTTTACCACCCATGCTTGGGTACAAAACCGGGTATACCCGCATCTTATATCCGACTTTGCCCCTTAACACCGGAAGCATCGGGACCCATCAAGTTCTTCTGGTTCCTAAGCAGTACAGCCTTCAAGAACTCATCTATTACACTACAGACATTGCACCTAATCATCACTTGTTCGCTTATTCCCATATATTTCAGTGCAATAAATATATAAATCGCCTGAATCTCTTTTTTTTTCTTTCTCGGATTAACAATACTTCGTATTGGAACTTTTTTTTATTATTATTTTTTCTTCATAATTTCCTTCGAGTTTTGATTTATGAGATGATGAAGTAATAACAGCACTGTTGCATCGATGATCATTTAAAGTTATTTAGTTAGGTTTAAGTAAAATATCAGTCGAAGAAAAAGCTAGAGACGACAATGCTAATTGCGGTGAAGTATTTGGATGTTGACTGACTGCTCGCATTAAAGTGATTGGTTGTAAATTTATTGGTGATATTTCTGCTGTAAGCTCCAATTGTAGTTTGACCGAAATAATTCGTCGTGGGCTCAGTAAATGTAATGTCATTATCCGTTGTATTTTAGCCGATACAAAATCATGATCAGAGAAGATATTGGGATTCGGTGGATAAATTCGTTGCTTCTTTAGAGTAGGTAATTCTAAAAAGTTTTCCAAGTTTAAACTGGGTAATAATACGACCTGGATTATTACGGAGCTATGTCATTAGTTCCTGACTGTGGGGCCATGATGCTAAAGTCAAGGGCTTATAAACGATGCGTGCAGTGGGGAGGAAAGCTAACTACGATGACTCCGTTCTTTAATGCTTTTTTCTATCAAGTGAAGATTTTTAGTGTGCGTTGCGTGTCCATCTAGCAAAAGTAGTACAGGGGCATTCTTAGTAAGTTTGACGTTTGCGATGAAGTGATTTAGCCAGTGAATAAATCTGTCACTTTATATCCATCCAGTTTCAGGAGGTGCATCATCTGACAATTCAGCTTTCATGCGGACTCTTGGAAAAATTAAGAGTGGTGGAACATAAGCACCTGCAGCTGATACATACAAAACAGCGATAGTCAATTGGCCCAGCGGAAGAAATGTTTCTTGCCTTTTAAAGAAAAAACTTTAGATTTCTTTTTGGGACCAGTTTCCGGTTTCATCTAAATTAAATATCTTGGTTAGCTGAAATTTGTATTTGTCTTGAATTTTGGAACATTTACTCTGTTGAATCCCATTGCACGTGCAACAGAATTAGGTTCTGGAAGTCGTAACGATAATTCCGGATGGTAACGTAAAAACTCATAAAGCCAATCCAGTCCAGCTAATTTGGTGTCTTTGTTAAACATGTGATCCTTGGCATTCTTTTTCACCATTTGAAAAGCAAGATATCAAGAAACCCTATTTGTTAATACGAATAATTGAGCTTCAAGATCTTTTATGTACTGACACATTTAAATTTCTTGCTCAGATATAAACACTGTTTTAAATCGACCTAGGCCTTTTTTGGAGCATCTTCGATATTCTAATTTTTCTATACTTCTTAACTCTATCTTCTAGAGTCGATTGTGGGACAGAAAATTTTCGAGCTGCGACGCGATAGCCACTACTACCCTGTATTACTTCTAAAATCGCATTTTGAATACCATTCAACTTTTATTGACAAACTAAACAAGATGGCTGACTAGAGTAGACGAAACGCGCGTAAATTTCAAATGCACTAGAAACAATAATGCCATGTCCCTATCTTACTCCCATAACCGGTTTTGGACTAATCTCCCCTACTGGACACAGGGAAATCCGAATTATAGAATTGCCCATCATAGTTAAAAACTTAAAAAAGTTAATGTTTGGTACGTCATAATGTACCATAAAATAATTAGATCTTATTTTCTAGTAGACAATTTAAATCAATGTCTTTCTCACTCTACATTACGAGTGTTACAGAATTTTTGTCATTCCATCACCCTATTTTCCCTAATACCCTCGTAAAGACGTAAAAATTCTTTCAGCATTGTTTCGAACAATAGAAAATTATCATGGAGCGTTATAAGGATAGAGGAGGGTGTATGAAAAAGTGGTAATAACTAAATATGTTTAAATTAAAATGTTTACAGCAATAATCTTTACGTTTTTAAACAGTTATTTTTGTTTTAAAAATCAGAATCGAAAACAGGCGAAATATATATATATATATATATATATATATATATATATATATATATATATATATATATATATATATATATATATATATATATATCATAAGGTATAAGTGAGGCTTTGTGTATTGCATAAGTACAAATTTTTAAAAGAAAAATAAATATATCAAAATTACCCGAAAGTGTAGGCGGAGAAATACGGATATATCATTTTTTATGCTGGAAAAAAAAGTGCCTATAACTCACTAAAAGTGTCTCCACTAACTACCAATTACCACTCTAATTTATGTGACAGTTCAAACGATCGTATCATAGGAATTGCCGACTATTTTTACACTTGTTGATATTACATTTGCAAATCAACTGTTTCCTAGCGTTAAGTTGATTAAAATTATCAGAGTGAATTAAACAGTTTTGTTTGTATCAAATTAATGGCTTAGTTGCACGAGAAGCAACGTATTTTATATTTTATTGTGGAGAACTAGCATAGAAACCTGTTTCCGACAGGCATGAATTTAAAATATTTGGTTTAACAATTTGGTTGTTATTTATGACAAAGTGAAACTCATCGTAGTTGATTAATTGTTAATTATAACACTAAATAACTTTTCCCCCGGTTACCTAGTAAAACACAGAAATGCCTCTATTAAGAACCTAGTATTGTTATAAATGTATTATTAATTTCTTTTCATATCAAGTATTTATTTGCAACCAGTGGCGACACATAAGGTAATGCTACAGTGCAATGGCGCTATTTAAATTTTTCTAAAAACGTTTTTTATCTACTATTTTCATTTTAAATTTTTCCAAATACTTTTTCCTTTTCCTAATTGATTATTTGGACGGTTAGCAACAGAACAATGGCTTAACACGTGCTGATTCTCTATAATCGACAACATAGCATAGTGCCATTTATTGGTACGGCATAGTGAAAGGTCAAAGATCAAACGGGGCTTATATGGGAGCGAAAAAGATAGAACTATAGTTTAATATTTACTGTATGCCGCTATGTTTCAAGTTAAACGAAACTTCTACCATTAAATAAATTGAACACATATGTTATCGGCCTACAGATGATATTAATTTCTTATTTCCAAATTCGACCACATTTTTATGTACGTACGTTAATTACTCCGGAACGGCGCCATTTCAATGAATTTTTTTGCATTATATTGAAGAAGTTGCTGCGTTGGTCCCATATTACATTGGTCGAAATTAGTTCAGTAAAATCCAAGATAACGCTGATAAATTGCAGACAAAAAAATTAATTTTGTTCCATTTTCTTCAAAATTAGGATGACGGATCCAATATTGTTGAAAAATTTTACTTCTCTCGATTTTGTCCAAAATTATTATAAGTAGGTTTTTGAAAGTGTAGATTACGAATTTTAAATGATTTAAAAGAAAATAATATGGCGGACTAAAAATTTAACGTCTCCCGATCTTCCCCAAAATTGGATAAGGGGGATTTTTCGTGCTGTAAAATACGAATTTAAAATTATTTTTTGGAAATTCAGTATGGCGAATCCAATATGACAGACGAAAGATTTAACATTTCTCGATTTTCAATATGGCGGTCTAAAAATTTCGTTTTTCCCCGATTTTGTTCAAAATAGGTACTGGGGAATTTTTGAAAGTGTACATTAAGAGTCTAAAATTATTTTTCTGAAATTCAGTATGGAGAATTCAATATGGTGGGTTGAAAATTTTACGTCATTCACATTTTTCAATACTGACATTAGGTAGTTTTCGGACTCGTAGGTTACGAATTTGAAGTTAATTATTTAATATAGCAGATACGATTTGGGAGACTCAGTTTTACATTTTTCTGATTATGTGAAAAATGTTATTAGAGGGTTCTTGAGGCGTATATTACAGATTTTAAGTTAATTGCGTCAATCTCAATTTGCAAAATAAAATAGGTTGGACTAAACAATTTATATATGTGAAGTTCTTTCAGTACCAGTGTTGTGAGCGGGGAGAGGGCTTTTCGGACTTTTGGTAACGAGTCTAAAATTAAATTCTTAAAATTCGAGATAGTAGATTTACTACACCAGACTAAATATTTATTTGGTACATTTCATTCAAAACGTATGTAGAGAAATCTGAGAATTAAAAAATTCTTTGTTGTTCAGTTTAGTGTGCTCTACAACTTTGAATAAAATGTTTTTTTTTCTGCGACCTCAGAAACTCAATTCAAAACTAAAAATCTCAATATAACATTTTTAAAATAAAATTGAACGAACTAAAAAACAAAGTGTAAGAATTATTATTTTTTTTTAATGGGTTGTGGTCAAAATCTTTAAAGAAAAATAAGTGAAACTAACCATTTTGGTCTTTTCACTAAGGTTTTGATTTATTCTCATTAAAACATCTTCAGAGAAAACAATGATATTGTAGAAATTTTCAAGAAAGTTTGAATTAACAGAGTTATTAGGTCTAGTTTTTATATTTTGAATAGATTGATTAAGTTTATTTAATTTTAAAAAGGAATCAGAAATATGGAAATTTAGAATTTGTAGATAGAAATATTTAAAATCCTTTTAATTTGTTCATTATATTTATTATTACTGAAAAAAAATCAGTTTTGGCTAATTTGATGAATTTGGACGTCAATTAGAGATATTTATATTTAACAAGGAAGTTTTTTCTATTATTTTCTTTAGCTAATCTACTTGTTGTTTATGTAATCCTCAAGCAATATATATATATATATATATATATATATATATATATATATATATATATATATATATATATTACTTTTGTTGACCTTGTTAGTTAAAAAGTTTATTATTTATTTTAATGGATTGAGGTCTAAATTAAGTGAAACCAAGCATTTTTATCTTTTCACTAACGTTTCGGTTTATTTTCATTAAACCACCTTCAAGGTAATTTTTTATAAGTTAAAAGACGAATACAATAATATTTTTAATGGAAAATTTTTTAAAAGTTAAATATAATTTTCTTATGTCGATGTCGAAACTTGGTCGAAAATAGGATTAGATCCCATGTCCACTTATGGATTTTTTGGTTTCAACAATTATTTTCCCACTACTAGATATAGGCCTTTTCCAAATTTCTCGCTCTGCTACGACGGCTTAAAAAGAGCTAGAGGTTTTTGGTTGCCCTAATTAGGCAATCAAGAATTCGATTCAAAAAAGAAGATTACGGCACTAGAAAGGCCAGGAAACCTCGTCTGTTAGGCGAAAATTCGTAAGAGGCGAACTCTAGTAGCTGATAACAGTTCAGTGCTAAGGGAGGAACCTCAAAGGAAAGTCTTTAGTTAAAAAAAAGTGAAACGCAAATTTCAATAAGATTCCAGCACCGTCGAAAAAATAAGCTTCTCTCTCGAGTGGTTTTGGTGGGATCTCCGCGGTCCCTCGCGGGGTCGCGCCAGACCTAACAGGATTCTACACTTATAATAAATATGAAATGAATCAAAATCCCAACACTCTAATTTCTCCAATGGGATAATTCTTAAATAACATCCAAGTTTCACTTCAAGATGGGGACCACGTAATGCAGGGACAAACGCATACTATAAAGGACCAAATTCCTGATACGCAAGTTATTCGCAGCTCGTATACGTCGTTCGAAACTTACCTCGTGGCGTTTTCGTGGAAACTCCGATCTCCGTGAATAATTTTCCTGAAACGACCGACCTGCATATACGACAGAGTATACATATATATATATATATATATATATATATATATATATATATATATATATATATATATATATATACTCATTTACTGGTTCGATACGAATAAAACAAAAGTTATGAACACAGTAGAAATGGCTATCACCATTGAAATCTATATTCAATGATGATAGCCATTTCTACTGTGTTCATAACTTTTGTTTTATTCATGTTCATTTTCAATTCGATGCTTGTTGTAATTATGGCAACATACTTTCCAGAACTACATCATACGCAAAGTATAATATATAAACCATTTTTGTTAAAGTTTAATGCTCAAAATACGTCCGGTAATGCTAAAGTTAACTGCTTTGGGGAAATTGTAGCTCCTTATCGGACTCATTTTCCAACATGTTTTCTATTTATGGTTGTATTTTCGTCTGTAAAGTTACATTACGGTATATATAACATACTTCCGCAGGTTTGCATTTGTAGAGTCAATTCATGAATTTCCTAAACTGTCCAAAATTGACCAAGTTTCGACTGAGTCAAAGGCCTTATATTTGTCAACAAGGACTAATTCACTGAGATATTTATATTAGGTGTTTTTTTCAATAAAGAAGATAGAGGTTGAAAATGATCCAAATGCCTGCCCTACTGGTTTGATAGAGCTCCAATTTATTTGACAATCGATTTATTAGAATTTTCGTCAACAATTTGTACATATCAGATAGTAGACTAATGGGTATATAGTTTCTAGGTTTTGTTATCTCTTTTCTTAAAAAGTAAATTACTTCGGCATTTTATCAGGAATTTGTGAATCTACCTTCCATCTACATTTATCTAGCAGTATTAATAATACGTCATTAAAGCATTTGCGCCCATTTTCAGCATTTCACTAGTAATCTATCTTCTCCGAGTGGCCTCCTAATTTTTATCTGCTTTAAGGCATTTAAGAGTTCATCTTTACTAATTTAACTGATGTATGTAATATATTTGAATGTCTCATAGAGTTTAGGTTAGAAATTTTCAACGCATTTGGTATTTTGTGCCCATCACAATTACTCCTTCAGTGTCTTGAATTCTGTGATATTTCTTCGACCTCTTGATAAATATCCTTCCATTTTCGAGTTATCTTCGATTGTTTCTTAAATTATTTTTGTATTGTATCCTTATGATATAAAATTAAGAAATATTTAAGGTTTACAAAAATATTGTTTTTAGCTTTTCTATGCTTGATATTATGAACATAAAGCACAGTTGAATTATTCTTACCGTGACTATTGCTAAGGAAATTATAATTTTATATGTTTTGTAATGATCTTATATTTTGTTCCCCTTATTAACACCATCTGTTTAAACAGTCACGAGCTGCTGTCGACTACCACAACAATAGCAAGCTCAGTTTTCTCATTTACCCCTAAGACGAATTATTTATTTAAATCTCATCTTAAATCTACCATTCTGAATTTTAGAAATGTATTTTTAGATTTATAGTCTGCGATTCCAAAAATTGCAAATTGCTAATTGAGGTAAGAATTAAGCTTTTTACATTTTTTTCCACTATATTGGATCTTGTTAAATTATATTCCGTTCCTTTACCGCAGGAAAACATATTTTTAATATAACTTTGTTACCTAATGGGAAAGTTCTGCGCTAAACACATGATTTATAAGTTTATAATTTACGTTACCGAAAACTCATAAATCACCAATTTCGGCCGAAATCTAACATAATGAAATATTCAAGACACCACATTATGTATTTAGTTTTAAATTTCATATTGTTATATAAATAAGAAGAGTGTTTTTGTTTGTTACAGATAACCAAAAAATCTACTTAATCAATTGAAATCAAATTTCATTCCATATTTCTTAACATAACTAGGACGGTGTAAAGCTCTATTTTATCTCGATAGAACATTAAATTCCACTAAAAATAACTTTTGAAAGATAATACCTCAAAGCATAGTATGTTGACTCTCCGATGCGTGGCCGATACCCGCTACAACAGTGATCGTAAATCGGAATTGCCTTTTTGTATCCATCTATATTTCTCTCACGCACATTTTAAAAACCCATAGAGATAGTGCAGATAGAGCAAATAGTCAGCAAATTTTTATTCTTTATGTGGAACGCCTTTTCGCAAAAAAACTTTGTCATAGGTTTGAAGAAATATTCTGATATCCCACTATTATATAAGAGAAAACTTACATACGTTTATATGTTCGGAAAAAGGTGAAAAACTGCTAAACCAATCATCAACAAATTTTAAATGTAACTTTATTATTTATTCCGATGTGTCATAAACTATGTAAAGATAAAAATTTCCTCTTTAGCCACATGTTTTAAAAATATTGGTAAATCGTAATTTTTAAATGACAAATCATCAGTATTTTGTATCTATAACTCAGTTATTGAAATGACCATACACACCTTATATATATTCAATATATTCTTACGCCATTGTTTACGTTTGGGACTTAAAATTTCCGTGTAAGACATACAAATTTACCAGTATCTTTCCCATGAAACCTTCGAATATTATGAGTAAACATTTACTATTTTGTGAACTTATTTATTATGAAAGAATAAGATTAGACAGTCTCAGATATAACATGAACAGTAAAAATACAGCGTTGCCAAATCACACTCTAGTTATGAATAGGTGATTTAAATGAGTCGATTGAAGTTCCGTCTTTTTTTAAATATTTTCTCTTCATTTGACTTCTTGATGTATTATTTTTCGGCAAGAATTATCTTTTTCTGGTTAAAGTTAAATCTCGATAAACATACTTCTACCAAATATGTTTGTAAAATTTTTTGGAGAAAACGAAATTAAGGGGCAATTGTCGAGGAAAAAATATAATTATTGAAAAATCTTGGAGAGGAAAGTCAATAGTCCCATCCATTGAGAAAATGAGAAATGAGTCCAGTCTGCCTCCATTTCACTTTGTTATGGTGGTATAATTGTAACATTTTAACCACTTGTTATTTATAACATTAATTGAGTAGAATAAATGTGTTTTTAAGATATATTGTGTAATTAAATTGAAATATTGGGGTTAAAGCTTCAAACAAAATTAAACGGTGGACCGTCTTTATCATAGTCAAGTTTCGAACTTACACAATATTATTTTTAAATTATGGTACCTTTACGAGAATTGTATCATTGAGGGAAAAACTAAAATTAAATTTATGAAACTTTCAAATTTTCTCTCTGGCAACCTTATGGCAAGCCGCCCTTGCAGTTGAGTCGACACTTGTAGACCTTAAAAGTTCTTTAAAAATATTGTTGGGCATAAGCAAAAATAGTGCGAGTGAAGCCTCGAGAGGGGATGCCTAATATCTTTATTATATCGTCATTTACGGCTATGAACACCTAAATACTAATAAAGTCGAGCATAATAATATTTTTAATACACTGTATTAATTTCGTTGTTTAAAATATTTAAATTCCATAAATTCCCGCTAAAGTCGAATATAATAATATTTATAAATCAGTTTATTGATTCCGACATTTTTATATTTTGCAGCAAAAAAACTATAAATTGGAATTAAACATATGAACAATGTGAAAATTTTTTTGTAAGAAAATGAAAAGGCAAGCCTTTTAAAAGGGGCAAATGGAAGTATTATATTTAGTTTAATGTGGAAACTATTTTTACTTTCCACCTATTTTAGATAATCCATATTAAGTTATTGGTCGCCTCTTTGGGGTGTGGATATATTTTGAACGAAAGATATATCGACAAATAAGTTATTAAAGCCTATGACGCTATTCTATTCTATCTTTATTACATTATATATTAATTATTATGTAAAGAAGGAGTAGCAAAAGAAAGGTTTTTACTAAATGCTTAAGTCTTTTGTAAAATATATATTATAAATTTTAAGTTACACTCTGAGATAGTAAGATGAAAGTGTTTATTTATTTTCATGTCTTTTACCACTTTTTTCAATAAAGTCCCATTTAGGAAATAATAATTGTCCCTTTTTGTTACTTGTACAAATAAAAGTTCTTAATACCCTAAAGGAAATAAATTAAAAGAGAATTCCAATTTTACAAAACTAAGAGCCTGTAGAATGTCCTTTTAAACTTACAATTTCTTGTAACTTATTAGCCTTGGATTCTACAGTTTTCGATTAAAATTAATTTCAATTTTAGACCGTTTCTTCCGATATATTGCATCTCGAAGAAATTTAAATAAATGCATTTTTAACCGACTTCTAAAAGAAGGAGGTTGTCAATTCGTCGACTATGTATTTTTTATGCATGTCCACCGAATACTCCGAAACGGCGGCACCGATTTGAATGAAATTTTTTACGTTATATTCAGGAAATTGCTGCGGTGGTCCCATATTTTTTTAGATGAAATTGGTGCAGTAAAATCCAAGATGGCGTTTACAATATGACGGCCAAAAAAATTAATTTCGTCCGATTTTCTCCAAAATTGGTATGGAGGAATTTTCGGGGTTGTAACCAACGAATCTGAAATTATTTTTAAAAAATTCAAAATAGCGGACAAAACAATTTAATTTTGTCCGATTTTCTCCAAAATTGATATGGGATAGTTTTCGAGGTTGCACATAACGAATTCAAAACATTTTAAAAAAATTCAATATGGCGGATTCAATATAGCGAACAAAAATTCGATTTTGTCCGATTTCTTCACAATTGGTACGAGGGAGTTTTCGGGTTTGCATATGACAAATCTAAAATAATTTTTTAAAAATTCAATATGGCGGATCCAATATGGAGGACAAAAAAATCAATTTTGTCCGATTTTCTCCAAAATTAGTATGGGGAGCTTTCGGGGACTCACATAACGAATCTTAAATTATTTTTTTTTAATTTGATATGGTGGATCCAATATGGCGGATAAAAAAATCAATTTTGTTCTATTTTCAACGAAATTGATATGATAGCAGCATTATTTAAAAAAAAATAGTTATGGTGGATCTAAGATAGAGGATTAAAGATTCTACATCTCTCGATTTTGTCTAAAGGGATTTTTGATAGTGTTAATTACGTTTGAAGAACTCAATCTGGCTGATACAATATGGTGTCCTAAAAATTTTACATTTTTCGACTTTCTCCAAAACTGATATAGAGCGTTCTTGAGGGTGTAAATTATGAATTTAATAGTATTTTTTTCTGGATTCAATATAGCGAACGCAATATAGCTGACTGTTCAAATGTGGAACTGAATCATTTTTGAAGATGTAAATAGCAAATATAAAATTATTTTAAGAAAATCTAATATGTCAGATGCAATATGAACGTTTAGAAATTTTAAAATTCTGTATTTCATCTAAAATTGGTACTAGGGGGCTTTGAAGGGTTTAAATTTAGGTTAGATTAAGACGTTAAAACTATTTTTTGAAATTCAAATGGCGGATCCAATACGGTGGGTTGAAAATGTTACCTTATTCGCATTTTATCAGATTTGGTATTAGGGGGTTAGGGGGTGGAGTATAACGAATATGAAGTTAATTTTTTACAACTATTAGGTTGATAAGATACAAAATGAGTAACTAAAAATTTTACATTTCCCGGTTTTATCTAAAATTGATATTGCGGGGTTCTTGGAGCGTATACAAACTCAATATGCAATATAAAATATATCGAGCTAAGAAATTTACGTCTCAAATTCTTTAAATATCGATTATTGGAAGGTTTTAGGAACTATATTACCAATCTAAAGTTAATTTGAAATTTAAGATAGTGGATTTACTATGACAGACTAAATATGTGTTTGACACAATTTCATTGGTATTTGGAGAACTCTAAGAATCAAAGAATTTTTAGTGGTTCATTTTAGGGTGATTTACAATTATGGATAAAATGGGTACTTTTTTGCCACCTTGGAGTCATTGCGAGGTACTCTAATCTCGATTAGCACTTTATGAATATCATAATGAATTCAAAACTAAAAATCGGAAAATAAAATATTTATAAAAAAATTGAACCGATTTCTAAAAGTGCGCTAAAAAGTGAAAAATAACTAGAAATTTATTCTAAATGAAATAAATAACTACTAATATATACAAATTAGGTAAGAAAGCGATTACAAATAAAGTATTTTTAATCTGTTTATGCGAATCACATTTTGTCAGGTATTAGTTTGGCGCCGACTTCAAAAATTTCAATTTCATATAAAAATCTCTAGTTATTTTTCACTTTTTAGCACACTTTTAGAAGTCGGTTCAATTTTTTTATAAAAATTTTATCTACTAAAAAAATGTGTATCTACAGTCTTAACATTTTACAAAATTTAGTATGGAATTATTGTCTCTATTTGTTAAAAAATTCAAAGTGAACGAATAATTAATTTCACAACTATATCTAATATAGCACTTGTTCTGTCTTAACCGATCTTAATTTAAAAAATTTCTTTTTATCCAGTTTATCCATGCTACAAAACTTTACTAAAAATTTTGACTTACAAAACTTTTCTGTCATTGATATCGCTGGTACGTACTAAATATTTTATTAACTTCAATTAATTTTTTAAGTCTTAAAGAAAAATTAATGAAAAAAAACATTTCCAAAACCCGTCGCTACGAAAAACTCTACAGTTTTTTATAGCGACAAAAATTATTATTTTTTATTTCGCGTATGACATTATCTGCTTAACGTTATTGTGAAAAAGTACTGATATCTATGTTATTGTATTTGATTTGAAATAAAGCTTAAGCAAACTATTTTTCCGAGCTTTAAAAATGCATTAAAATGAAGCGAATCGTCGGCAACGCGAAAAATTTGTTTTTTCCGATTAATGATCTAAATCACAACCAATCGCTGAATAATAATCAGGTTACAAACTTCTTGGAAGAATTGAAAATTAAATGTTGATTTAAAATAAATCAGGGCCACAAATGAATCTTACACGGTTTTACTCAAGATGGAAGTATTGAGAGCTTTATTCTCATTCGTAAATAAAATTGTCTCTTGAGTCGATCAACATTCTTTTACTGGAACTCTTCATATTGATTTGAGGAAAGCTTTTGATTATATAAACTACAAAATTCTGCTTTAGAAGTTGTCGCGATACGGTATAGGTGATGTTGGATTAGAATGGTTTTAGTGCTTAGCTCAAAAGGTGTTCACAACAGGAACGCTGAATTTCGGGTAGACCGCTGAGTTTGATCTGACGTTATTATTTGTCATTTTTCCAATGATCTATACAGAGTAATTTCCAATCTTCCATTTCCTTTGTGTCTTATGCGGATGATACAAACATTCTTCTTAAAATATCGAATCATTGCTAGATGAAAGTACTTGCTAATAGGGTATACTCTCGCTTACTGGAATTTAAGAATAAATTAATCATTAATGAAGAGAAAACAATTGTAATAACTTTTACGCTGGCTAGAAGTGCCCGTGACGTTGAGAGTATCAACTATTGATTGCGTAAGTTTTTACTTTATATTGGTAGTCACATGGGCCGGTCTGTATATACAATGATAAATTTGGACATAAAGTTGTCTTCTGCTCATTACGGCCTATTATCTTTTTTTAAACTAAGGGTGATCTTAACATATATCATCGGCGAACATTGATAGAATGTTTTTAAATTGAACAAACCTCCCATTATTAGCAAACAAAAGTATATTCAATCAGAATCGCTATAATGCAATATATTCGTTTGATTATATGTACTAAAAATCCGTATAAAGACTGTTTTTCCTGTTCGCCAGAAAGAATGATATAGGTGTTTCAGAATGGATAAAAGGGTGATTAGGTTTTTTTCATTTATTATCGTTTTCTTTTAGTTATACAAAGACGTAGAATAGTTTTATAAAACTCTCTTGTATTAATAATATTTAATTATTAATCGGCCAAATCGAAAATTAAATATCCAACATGAGATAGCTAATGTCCTCTACGAAGGAGGGAATAAAACATTCAGGAAAGTTTGGTGGTGATTTTTAAAAAGATATAACGGCAGTTACGATATGATATTCGTTAGAGACGGTACGTTTTGAAATCTGTTAGAAAAATTTACGTGACGCATATAACAGGTTTGTGTGAGGTTTTTATTATTGATTTTACATTTATTTTCTATTTTATACTACCTGGAAAGGAGCGACTTTAGAACTGTTTTGTTTAAACAATTGGAATGGCTGTTTTTCATGTTTTTATTCTTTTCCTGATAAATATTTTAGAACCCTGATTAAACCTATTATTTTCAAAATTTCAAAAATGTACTTTGGTATTAAAATAATGGACTAAAAAGGCATTTATTTTAATTACTTCAGAATGGTTTTATTCAGTTAATTTTAATTTCTCATTGTAAATAATTTTGTTTTTATTTATTTTTGTTATATATGTTTAAATATTTTGAAAAATTTGTTTTGTTTAATTTAATAAAATCTTCACATGCTTAAGTTCGCACTCTAAACAAGAGACCTGATCTGACCAGCTAGATAGCAGCTTTCCCTGAATCTTAAATTTGTGCTTGTTGTAATGGTAAGCTCTAATAATCTGTAGTATTAAAATCGCAAATGCCTAAGAAGTTGACCAGTCTTACAAATTGCATGTGCCAAAGTAGGTTTTGCTTATAGCTGCTAACTAATATGGAATAGAAGATAGGTAGAACGACCATACGCTACCAAAATATTCCATTGCAGGAGCCCACGATCAAATGCTGTCACGGTAGCAAATATGTACTAAGATCTTTTTATTCACTGCACCTGCAGTCCACATAAATGAGACTGTCTATTTTGTAAGGCAAAATATTGATATATTCCAACAAAACATTATCGACCCCATCTATGAAACGCGATGTTTAGTTATTTTCTAGGCTATTTTATGAATATCAAAATACCATATTTTAGTATTCCTTGACTTATATTTCTCAAAACATAAACAAAGCACCCAACCCTGGCAGTATAATGGGAGAAGCAATAAAATGCTACTAGGAAGGAAACATTGATTTAATTGCTAAACTTTTCAATATCTTACTTTATAATGATGATAAAGATCTTCCAAGGCATTCAACACACGTGAATATTCAAACTATTAGAAGAATTTGTCGATGAAATGAACCACAACAAGGCAAAATGGAGGGCAAAAGACATGGGCTGTCAATAACTTTCTTGGCTACGGAACATCAAGCAATGGAACTATGTTAAGCAGCCAAGGAAATATCACTAACAGTGAGATAATCGCCGACGCTTTCTGAGTATACAGCACTCTAGAAGACCAAAATGTGTACATAAGTCCACTAACATAAACTGACTACGAAACTGATCTAAATTGACAATAAGGGGCTTTAATTGACAAGTCTAATAATAAGTCAAAAAATTGAAACCTTAAAATTACAAGAATAAAAATATCGTTTTATTTTGTTACCTGTAAAAGAAAAAAATGGTGTATATTTGCGAAACAACTATTTTTTGTAAGGTTTTATACATTGGCCCTGAAGCCTTAATTTTTCTATATAATAATTTGTTTGTTGACGTAAATAATATGAGTCCAAGGCTTTTTCTTTAGGTTTTTATCTTTAATTATCCTTCAAGGTTTGTTTGTTAATATATACAAGGTTAAGCAAGCGTTCAGAAAACGCTTAGTTAATGGCGAATGAAAATTGATAGAGATCCGGGTTTTCTTCAACCTTCAAAACTACATTTTTTATATTTGATTGTGCATTCGTTATACCAGTGATGTCAACAACTGTCAAATAATAATGACATTTATAATTTTTTAAAATCAAAAACATCCAGTATGTTCCCAACTCTTTTAAATCTCTAATAAATTTAATACATTTTTTATATAGCATACCCCATGGATAAATTCAACTTTTTAGAAAATATTGACAATCCTTTTATCTATTTAAGTTTTGATAAGCTATCTGGTGCTTTTTCTTGACATTAGTTTCTGTTCTGTTCTGTTTTTTAATATCAAGTAAATTAGTAGTTATCGAAACAAAATACTATGCTTCAGCTAATAGAACAAGAACGCCTTATTACTCTGCTTATCTATATAAAGGAAGTTTCCCTAAATGGAAGCCAATTTCTAAATTAAGTGCAAATACAGATAGATAAATAGACAGATAGATAGATAGACAGATAGAAACGTCTTTATTTTAGACTCGGCGAAGGTGAGCATTGCTGTTTGCTTAACCGAGTTTAATAAATGTACAAATATTTAAATCACAATAAACAAATAAATATACAGTTACACTATTCTTAATATATGCTGGCTTAAATCAACTTAAAATTTAAATAATTTTAATGGGCACTAATTGCAGTATGGTTTCTAAATCTAACTTTAGTATCAAATATAACACCTAAGTTTCTATGACGTTTCAAAATATGTATAACAGTTCTAACCACCTTCATATTTTCAGCTGCTCAGTCACTATAAGGTCCAAAATGGATCACTGTCGATTTGTTAAGGTTTAATTTTAAACCATTATTATTGAAATAATCGAAAACTCAGTTCAAACTTTGCGTACGTTTACCGTTTGTTTCTGGAGTTATTGATTTATTAAAGCTGATTCGTAATTATATGTCATCAGCATATCGTTACATATCACAGTCGGTAACACACCGATTCAGATCAATTATGTAGATTACAAAAAACAGAGGTACCAAAATTGAGCCCTGCGGTACCCCTCTACAATTTTAGCACCAGAACCTTCCAGGAACACAAACTGAGATCTGCATGCTAGATAATTCTTAATAAACTCGACAGATGATTCATCGAAGACAAAGGAGTACAGTTTGACACATAGAAGACGATAATCAAGCATGTCAAACGCCTTACTGTAATCAAGCAGAACAAGGGCAGAAGTCTCAGCCATATCTGAGGCATCGACAATATTATCCAAAACCGTTAGCAAGACAGTTACCGAGAGAAATCATTGGCCTCAACCGGAAGCGACTGCTTGAAGGAACAAAATCTTTACCGCCAGGGGGTGCTATACTCTTGATTGAGTCTTAAAAAATCATCAATATAATTTGGCTTATTCAAATGACTAGGTAAGCTTTTGTTATTTTTATTCTTCTAGTAAATCTTTAAGTCTCTTAGAACGTGCCATAAATATTTTTTGCTATTATTTTTTGCAACAAAATTCACTTAGGCTCTCTTTTCCTCGCGAACAGTTCTAGTACATAAATTTCTTATTCCCTTATAAGTCTCCTAGTCTGGAATAGCCCTAGTTCTTTTATATTGGAACATCAATTGATTGCGCTCCTTTTTCATAATCTTTAGAAAGTCTACAGATTATTGTGCCCTTGGCTTAGTAACGCAGACTTCTGTAAGCAAATCTACCTTTTCATCAAATGATTGAGTAGCGTAAATTTCACACCAATTGAAATTGGTCAAATCTGAATGGAAAAGATCGACGTCTAAATACTTGAAGCTTCTAAACTCCAGCAACTTTGATGCTCTGGGGGGCTTTGCAGTTAATCACACAACAGGTAAGTCAATGAGATAAGACGTTCCCCTTATTCTATATATTTCCATAATCGTTAATATACGGGTAATGTAAAAAAACTACCAATTGGAGTTTGAAAGCGACTACCAATGACAATAAATCCTTGGATACCATAGTTGCCCTGGAAGAGAAACCATGGACTTTCATACCAAAACTGGCTCTTGTATTCAATAAGATGGAAAGATCTATTAGAAGAATCGTCGAAGAAAATAAAATGCACCCTTATGAAGTATCGTTGCTTCAGAAACGGTCCTAATAGATTTATGAAATTTTGTTAAAAAAATAACGGATATAATAAACCAACAACTTGATTTTGTAAACCATATCTTATTTATTGATGAGACCAAATTCTGTCTTACTGCCTTTGTCAACAGGTCGAACTGCCGATATTTGTTCCACCTTAAACAAGATTGAATGATTGAACACCATACACAACATTCTCAAAATTTGACTGCTAATTCTTACCTAAATTTGCTAGAATTATACCCGATTTAATTAATGTATTTCATTATCAACACTGTAAAAAGGAAATGCATTAAATGTAATGTAACTATACTGAAAGCAAATTTCATAAACGTTTATTAAATACATTTAATATCATGCATTAAATTTAATAATTTACATTAATTTAAATTAATTTATTATTCCATTAAATTTAAACTTTGATAATTATTTTTTAAGATAACTATGTACATTAAATATACAGCAAGTGTTCATTAAATTTGAGATATGTTATCACATATTTAATGCACCAACATTAATATGAGTTCAAAAAATTCTAAAACTACCAGGACATGTTTCCTTAGTAATGTCCGCCATCTAGGTCAGTTTTGAACTCATTGGTTTCCGTCAGTACGGGGCAGACATGCACACCTCACTATAAGAAATATGAGTCCTAAGCAAAAGTTCAATACAAGTGGCGCCATCTCCCGGAATCTCATGTAATGTCTATTGTACAATAACGTAAATTTCTCTAGTATTAGAGTTTATGTGAATTAATTTTAATGTACAAAAAGTTAAAATATCTTTTCAGTTACTTTATTGAAATTTAAGCTACCATTTAATCAAATTTAATGCACAACGAGCTGATATTTCAATTAATGGCTTTAAATTTAAAGTAGGTGTAAATTATTCACGATTTTTGGCACAAAATCATTAAATTTGATATAAAATGGACATTAAATCTGCATTAAATTTAAGGTTATTTTTAACAATGAACACAACTATCTAATATTAGGAAACGATATATGGTTTCAAGAAAATAAAGTGTCAGCACATTTTAGTAGATTATCTAGATTAAAATTTTCCTGGATGGTGAATAGGTAGGAGAAAGTTCATTGGATGAATTCCTAGGTCACCCGATCTGACCTCTTTAGATTCCTGCCTTTAGGATCATTTAGAGACTGTAATTTATAGTACAAAGCCTAACACTTTGGACGATTTTCAAAATAGAATTTGAAATTCCCCTGCACCAACATTGGCGGAACATAATTTTGTAGTTTTCAGAAAGCCTTAGACACTGTCACGTGGCTTAATTAATTTATTTATTTTTCTATTAAAAGAGTTTGTATTCTTATAACTTAATTGTCAATATTTTTGAAACAGTTGAATATACTTATACGTATTCAAAAAATATTCTATTTTTGTTGGAGATACGGAATACTTCATTATAAGTAAAATTGTGATTTGACCGTTTTTGACGTCGCTGGCATATGGAATCACAATCAAATAGAGGAATTATAGTTGTGAAAATAGAAGAAAACCCGGGACACTTTCCGTTCGCTCTTAGTTAAGCTCTTCCGGAAGTTTGCTCAACCCTGTATAATAAAAATAATAATATCATCGATCAGATTGGGTTTAAAAGTTAAACTGCTTAGTGTTTTTGTTTATTTAAAATTATATTTATATTTCAAGCGCTTCTGATTCCTTGATTGATTTGTTTATAATTAAAGCAAGTTCAAAATAACGAATGGTAACGTCATCCAGGCGCGGATCCAAGGAGGCGCGGAGGGGGCGATCGCCCCCCTCTCCCCAAGAGCTATGAGTTCAGGAAAATAGACCCGATTCTGCCTCTTATACTCCCTTGTTTATTCAAGAATTAGAGAGAGTAATAAATCATTTTTTATCTTTTTTTTTGTTCACAAACTACCTGTGTTCTTTAGTCCGGTATCTTTGGCAAAATCTGTTGGACACATGTATTTTTCATAGGAATGGGTTAGAAATTTTATAATCAAAAATACCGGTCTATAATAATGGACTATTTGGGTTGGATAACAATAGATATTTGGATGTGTGAAGTGTTAAAAAGGACTTTAATCTTTCTCATAGGCTTCGGAAGGAGGTTTATTATCACCAAGTATTTATGGCATAGAATATTATTTCGGTAATAAACTTAAAATAAAAGGTTTTTATAATATTATTTTGATTCTTATAATTTTTTAATAATTCACATACATTAGAAAATATAGATAATTTTGACATATTTAACACAAATGTATTTTTATTATTTTTAATTTTGACATAGAAACCGTTTTTGGCACATTCAGACTAAAACGTAGTCTTTTTGTCTCAAAAAATTCTAAGTTATAATTTAAATACTTACAAAATACCCATTGTCAAAAATACAAGAAGTTAAATATATATAAAAAAAAATTCGTCCATATAATATTAAAATTTTTTTGGGGCTATCGGTCATATTATTATTAATTAAAAACATTTTTAGGACTTTTGCGTTTCAGTTTGTTTACTTCTTAAACCATTTGCAAAATTACAACTAAATGCTAAAAATGGCTTCAAATGTAATTAATTGTTATATGTTACAGAAAATTTAAATAATCAATTGTGTTTACGCTGGTAAACATTACATATCTAATTCATAATCAATTTCAGTGAAGCTATCTTCGCTCAAAATAGTTATAATTGGTTCCTCTATCTCATCGATCATGAGAGCGAGTTTCCACATTTTCTTTTATACTTTTATCATATGCATTTTTCCCAATTTCCTGCAGTAATTTTATTCAAAGAAATCTTTCAAAAGTTCAGTTAAATTATTAATTTTGTAAGTTGTGTTATTTCTAGCAACTCTACCTTTTACTTGAGAGAGATATTTCCTTCTCCAACGGACATTTTCCGGACGATTTCCTATCTAGTTTTTTCCAGTAAAAAGTAAGTTCTCTGAGCAATTTCCAGAGCTCAGTTCTTTTAATTTCGGGTAAATCCCGATCTTCGTTGATTTTAGTTAGAATTTTGTCGACGTTGGGATCTGTTTCTCATAATAAAATGTATGTACAACTCCTTTTATTGCAGTTTACATCTCTTCTTCCAACGAAGTTTTTCGTCTGCCTGTTATCGAATGTGGCTTGGGAGTACTAACAATTCCAGTCATTTTTTTCTCCTTCAGTATTCGGTAGATAGTAGATTTTCCAACTCCTGTCATGTTGGAATACATCTCATCAGAGCTTTTAACATTATTATTATAGATATTGATATCTTAAGGCATCATAAATATTCATCGTAATAAGTTTTTCGTTGAGGAAAAAATGCCTTGGTTTAACGATTTTGGAATAAATATAGATGTGGAAGCCATATCTTTTGGGTATCTCAGTAATCTCAAATAATATATAAAAACAAGCACAAACAAGATAAATCACTAAGAACACACTGTAAGGTATACTATGCTCACTGTCAGAAATTAAATTGAACTCAGAAATTTTATTGTTGCAGTAAATTTATAAAAGCTTATAATACTTAAATATAATTAGATTTACGGCAGTCCTCAGTTACCTGCGGCACTGGAGCAGGTACGTTGGAGGTTTCGGTAACAGTTTTAATACTCACTTTAGTTCTTGAATAGAGTATAGAAATGTGTATGCTTGCGATCCCCCTCCCCTTCCCAAGAGCTTTGAGTTCCGGAAAATAGAACCGATTCTGCCTTTTATATTAGGAATGTGTATGCTGCTGGCATTCCCCCCGTTGAGAATTTATTTTTCTTGCAATAGCCCCCCCCCCCCCCAAGAGTTTTGAGTTCAGGAAAATAGACCCGATTCTGCCTCTTATACTAGGAATATGTATGTTGCTCGCATTCTTCCCCCCATCGGCAACTTGTTTTTTCTTGTGATCGCCCCCACCTCTCCAAGAGCTTCAAATTCAGAAAAATAGACCCGACCCTGCATTTTACACTAGAAATGGGAATGTTGCTGGTGTCTCCCCCCTCCCCGTCGACAACTTGCTTTCGTTTGTCATACTGTACTTTTATGATATCACCGCCACCTCCCCCAAAGAGAGAGGCTGGATCCGCCCCTGACGTCATCGTACCCTCTCCCCCTCCAGCCTTCAGGCCTAAATTTTGAGTTCGCTTGTAAACGAATGCTAGACGGTTTATAAAAACATTTCCCTTTATTTATAGATATGGAAAGACAAACAGACACAATAAGAAATCATTATATAGATATATGCCAGTCTCAAATAAACAGACAAGAATTTTAAAAAAAAATAAGCTTTAGAGAAACACAAAAGAAAACAATCCCGCAAAGACTCATCCTTCCAAGACAAGCACTTTTGTATACATATCTCCATTTGTCATAGAAAAAAGCTTCTAAGGCTGTCATATCGATTTCACTGTATTTCTAAATTAGGCACACGGAATATCTGCCGCCTATTTCAAGTTTCTAGAAGATCGGGAAGTACCAAAAAAATTCTAATGTTATTCGCTAAAAAGCAAGTAGACGACAGAAAGATTAACAAGAATCTGATAAGTAGAATTATTTATTTAACTCTTTGCAGTATCAGATCAAAAGTTAACATTCTTAAAACGACAAATTACGAATAAATTCTAAAGTTAATTTTAACGATTTCGCAGTATAACCGGCGAAAAGAAAGTAATTATAATTTAATTTGAGTGTACTACATTAGCTGAATTTAATTTTAATTCATTTCATGCTTAGCAACCTTTTAGCTGACTAACTTTAGAACGGCATCTTTTACCAGAGACACCCTTGATTTAATTAAATTTGAGTAATAAAATCTACCAGTAGGCATAGGGGCACCGTAAACCGACCAGACGTCACCAGACGGTTTTCCCGGAAGCGGCTTGATTGACACGTGCCGGGAGTCCTTTAGCACGTGTCATCGAGGTCGTTATGTATGAATGAATGATTTTCTACGAATAATGGTACTTTGAACCAGACATCACCGATTACGTTTCCCAGTACCGCCTTTATTGACCCGTGCCGGCGGTCTTTAGACACTTGTCGGGAGTGTCACTTATGAAATAATGTATGTTATCTCAAATAATTGTACGTTGAACCGCCATACATCGATAATTGGTTTCTTCGGAAGCTGCTTTTTTGACCGGCACCGACAATCCTTTATTACTTGTCATCGAGGTCGGTACGTACGAAATAAAGTATTTTTCCAGGAATAGTGGCACTTTGAACTGCCAGACATCGCTCACTGCGTTCTTCGGAAGAAGCTTTATTGCCCGGCGCCGACAATCCTTTGGCACGTGTCGTCGGGGTCATTACGTATGAAATAAGGTATTTTTCCACGAATAATTCTGTAAATTTAGTCCTATTATTTTTAATTATTACTTACAGGGTGATTTATGTAGGTTTTTATTCACACTTGCATTGTGGTTAGATTCATTTCTATTTTTTGACCGTGCAGTTATTAATTAGATTTTACTTTTTTGAGTTTCGGTTATAGTATTACTTTATAAGAAATTAATACATGAGTAGTATACTGGCAAAAGCTACATATATAACAGATGTGTAAAAAATGTATTAAAAAAAAACAATATCAATTTTCTATATTTATATTTGTATTAAAATAACAAAAAAGTTAAATGTAAGTTAATTAAGTGAACCGCCTGTTAACATTAGTATTTCTCTGAAGATGGTTTAATCAATAAAATAAACCGAAACGTCAGAAAAACATGTGTTAATTTCTTATAAAGTAATATTATGACCGAAATCAAAAAGTAAAATCTAATTGTGGTTATACTCATCCGTCTACCCGAGCATCATAAATTATCCTTTAATCCCTGGTGCTCGAGTTTTTTTGTCGGGTGCCATCGGCTGGCCCCGCCAGATATCGCCACTTGTCGTCAGGGGTTACATATGAAATAAAGTATTTTCCCACTAATAATTTTGTAGATTTATCCCCATTATTTTTAAATATTATTTAAAGTGTAATTTATGTGAGTTTTTATTCGCGTATGCATTGTGATTAGGCTCATCCGTCTATTCGACGACAATGTCAATATACTCTAAACCTAACAACAGGCTACAGCTTAAGCTGTATTACCACCGATCTGGAGGTTACTGTCGCAGTCGATTGCAATATAAATACAATATATTTGATATGTGAAATGTGACCGTTACAAATAAAGATATTTTAAAATGAATAAATGTCTATTCAGGCATCGTAAATTATCTTTTGTCTTCTGATGGTCGGGGTATCTTTTTGTCGCGTGCCACTAGCAGGATAGGTCTACTTTTTCCAGGAGGTAATAAATGTTATATTCTAGGTTTATTTTCTATGAAAAGATTTAAGCTTGTTATTCTTATACGGTAATTACTTGTAATTTCGGCTGGATTACTTTTAGGCCTAGATTGCTGTTTTAATATACGATATTTCGAAAATGATGTTTAGATTATAATTGTTCAGATTTTTAACGAAGTGGTTGTAGAGCCGCTGAATGATATAAGTTTAGAAAGAAAAACATGCGTGTTCGTACGTATGTATGTATGTATATTTGTGTAAAGTACATGTTTCTCTGTCGTTATGGCGGATTAAGTGATGGATTCGTCTGTTACCTTGTGACAATATGGCATTTTTTTTCAAATGTAATATAAACAAGACATATAGGTATACTTACTTAGTTATTTGTCACATATATTGAAATATTTTGTCATTACTGTTGTTTTATAGTAACAACTAAATCTTCAGACGCTTTGATTTACTAAGTTAGTGGATATACATATAAGCACATGATAACACATGGTGCATAATTATTTCAATTTTTACATAACCCGCTATATTCTCGGTGTTTTTTTCTAGTCTTGGACCTAAGAAAGGTAATCTAATTTATTGGTTTACAATATCCTTAATAACGAGGAATTTCCCAGCTCCAGCCGCGTGTAGAGAGCTTTTTAGATAATGTCTATAGGTCAAGTTATAGGAAGGAAGAAATATAATTTTCTAGAAAAAAATAAAATAACTTTCAGGCCCTACCACTCATTTTAATAAATATACAAAAAACATATATCGGTGGTAGCTTGAAAGAAAAATTTTAAAATTGATAAGGGAATAGGCGACTTAAATTATTGATTATTTTTTAGATATTCCCTATATGAAAAGTCTGCAGAACCCGAGCATCATAAATTATCCTTTAACCCCTGGTGCTCGAGTTTTTTTTGTCGGATGCCATCGGCTGGCCCCGCCAGATATCGCCACGAAGGTATAAAAGTTGATTTTAGTATAATTTTTTCGATTAAATACATAAATTTAGAGGTTCACACTGTTCGTACTAATCATTTTTATTAAATAAATATAAGAAAATACATGCATTGACGTTAAATTGAGAGAAAAAAATTAAAAATTGCAAAGGGATAAGTAAATTAAAATATTGATTGCCCTTTTTAAGGTATTATTTATACAATAGGTTTTTAAACATGTTTTCTTTGGATGACCACAAAGGTAGATGTGAAGGCGATTTGAATAAGTTTTTCTAAAAAACATGTTATATTAAACGTAAGAAATAAAATCGAGGCACTATTTTCTTGGAGCTAACCTCAGGCTTAGTTTTCTGTGAAACAATGGTCCTAATATTCAAGGTACGGATAGCCGTTTTTTTTGTAAAGGGTAAATTTTATTGTTTTAAACAAGGCCTATGTTTTCTTTTTCTAAAGAATGGAACTAACCTGAGCCCTGCTTCCTTTGGTATGTGTCTGTGTGGGTCATGGTGTTTGTGTGTGCATGTGTGTGTGTGTCTTAATGTTCACGGTATAGGTAGGTATTGATTTATGAAGGTTAGGTTCTACTGTCGGAATTTGTATTATTTGAATGGGTATAAAGCATGCATATCGATATTAGTTTTCCTATTATGCATTTAGGTTTTATCGGGATTTTTATTACCGGAACAGGCATAAATTATTGTACTAATATTAAAATCAGGATTGTTTAACTTCTTTCTTCCTACTTTGTCCATCATTTCGAATGCTCTTTATGTTGTCCTTTTATTGTCCTGATGTGTTTTATGCGATTTATTGTTTGACTTGTTTAAAGCGTCACGGTGACGGTCGCATTAAATCAACACTTTGTTACTTGTATGGAAGGATGCTAAAGTCAGAGAAGACTCTGTAGAGTTATACAATGAGAGATAATTATTGAATAAGTAACTAAGACTTGTTCATATTTTCTGAAAATGGTGCCGTCGCGGTTTAAGTAGTAAATAATATAATTTTAATTAATTATATAACCTACTTTATTTAAAATTTTGTTAAAAACAGTGATACATGACATATTTTACAAACTTAGTACTAAAATTAGGACAGTATCCCTTAGAGCTTAATAAAATACGCCTTGTCCTATTATAGATTACCCATTTTTAAAAGTATACATCTAGTAATGTTTACGAATAGGAAGTTGCCGTGTAGGTACAAATTCAGGTGGTTCATTTGGAAAAATCCCTGGCGAGTTCTATGAAGACTTTCTTCTAATAATTGATGTTGAAAAGTCTATTCTAGCAGAAGAATAGTTAAACTATGAATGAGAATATAGGTAGTGAATTTAATGTCACTCTTCTTAAAGATCTTCAATAAAAGTCAGTTAGTTTAAAAATGACAGCTTAATTTCTTACTCTGTTTTTGTTTCTTTAGTAGATTTGTTTTGTTATTGCAGGGGTGTCGATGTGTTATTTCTGTATTATCAATGTGTTGTGCTTTGTTATTACCGTGTTTTGTTGCCTTTCATTATATTATGTTGTACTGCATTAACAAACAGATTATAAACGCTAAAAATCGACTAGAATAAGGGGCGGAAAACCTCAGAAGCACAAACGTGCAGGTTAACATTATTTTTTCACAAGAATAAAGAAAATACATTTAAAGAAAACCTCTGATTTTTATTCTGAAAGTGAAATTTTGGCTTTAGAAAAACAATCGAAATCGCCTATTCAATGATTATTTCGCTTTTAGCACCATAATCTCCTTCCTTTTCTGGAGAAGTTCTAACAAAAGTACCGGAAATATAGGTTTTCCAAAATATTGTTCCAAATAAAATTAATAATTTTAGAGAAATTTCCATATTTAAATATTTTGAATATAGAGGGTTAAATAAAGTCTAAATATGCGAGAAATTCTTATTTCTATGGTTATTTTGCCTTTAGCACTATAATATCCTTGTTTTCCTAGAAAAATTCGAAGAGACAGGTTATTCGAAATAAATAAAATACAAAACAAAAGTAATAGTTTTAGAGAAATTTCCTTATTTTCCTATAACATGAATTTCGAGAGGCAAATTTGATACCAGTCACTTGTTCTTGGCTTTTTATCTAAAATCATGATCAAAATCTTGTACTTTTTTACAAAAAGGAAGAAATACGGGAAATTTCTTTCCTTATGGGCGAATATGATGGTACGACTACGAAAATCTCCAAAAGTTGTGATTATTTATTATATTTTGAATATAGAACAGGATTATAGAGTAAATAAATTTGGAACATGGTCAAAATTTCTTACTTCTATGATTTTTCGCCTTTTGCATTATATTCTTCTTGTTTGCCTAGAGAAGTGTTGACAAAGGTATGGAAGGTATAAGTTATCTGAAATAAGTATTATACAAAATAAAACTAATGGTCTTAAGGGAATTCCCTTATTGTCCTTTAACATGGATTTTGAGAGAGGAATTGATACCAATCGTCGTTCTTGGCTTTCTTTCTTAAATCATGTCAAGATCTTGTATTTTTTTACAAAAAGGAAAAAGTAGGGGAAATTTGTTTCCTTATGGGAGAATATTTGTATCAAATCATAAAAATTGTCCGAACATATTCAATGTTCATTTGCTATAAAATTGGTTCTGGAACGGCGATCATATTAAGTTTTTAAAATTAAATATTAATTTCCAAAAGTGTGATTTTTCATTACATTTTGAATATAGGACAGCATTATAGAGTAAATAAATTTGAAAAATAATCGAAATTTCTTATTTCTATGATTATTTCGCCTTTTGGGTTATTGTCTCCTTGCTTGCCTAGAGTAGTACTGAAGAAGGTATCGAAGGTGTAAGTTATCTGAAATAAATATTATACAAAATAAAAGTAACAGTCTTAGAGGAATTCCCTTATTTTCCTATAACACATATTTCGTGAAAGGAATTGATACCAATCACCCATTCTTGGCTTTCTTTCTAAAATCATGTTCAAGATCTTATACCTTTTACAAAAAACAAGAAATAGGGGAAATTTGTTTTCTTATGAGAGAATCTTTGTATCCAATCATAAAAATTGTCCGAAGATATTCAAAAAATGTTCATTTGCTATAAAATGGCTTTTGGAACGGCGATCATATTAAGTTTTTAAAATTAAATATTAATTTCTAAGATATGTCGGCAGTATGACTACGAAAATCTCTAAAAGTTGTGATTTTCTATTACATTTTGAATATAGAACAGCATTGTAAAGTAAATAAATTTGAAAAATGATCGAAATTTTTTATTTCTAAGATTATTTCGCCTTTTGCATTATAATCTTCTTGTTAGTCTAGAGAAGTACTTGCAAAGGTATCGAAGGTGTATGTTATCTAAAATAAATATTATACAAAATAAAATTAATATCCTTAGAGGAATTTCCTTATTTTCCTACAACATGGATATCGAGAAAGGAATTGATTGCAATCGCCCATTCTTGGCTTTCTTTCTAAAATCATGTTCTAGATCTTGTACTTTTTTACAAAAAGGAAAAATAGGGGAATTTGGGAGAATATTTGAATCCAATCATAAAAATTGTCCGAAGATATTCAAACGTGTTCATTTGCTATGGAATTGATTTTGTAACGGCGATCATATTAAGTTTTTAAAATTGAATATTAATTTCTAAGATATCTCGGCAGTATGACTACGAAAATCTCCAAAAGTTAGGATTTTCCATTATATTTTGGGTATAGAATAGCATTATAGAGCAAATAAATTTGAAAAATTATCGAAATTTCTTATTTCTATGATTATTTCGCCTTTTGCATTATAATTTCCTTGTTAGCCTAGAGAAGTACTGACAAAGGTATCGAAGGTATATGTTATCTGAAATAAATATTATACAAAATAAAACCGATAACCTTAGGGGAATTTCCTGATTTTCCTTTAACATGGATATAGAGAAAGGGATTGATACCAATAGTCCATTGTTGGCTTTCGTTCTAAAATTATGTTCAAGATCTTGTACTTTTTTACAAGAAGGAAAAAATAGGGAAGATTTGTTTTCTTATGGGAGAATATTTGAATCCAATCATAAAAATTGTCCGAAGATATTCAAAAATGTTTATTTGCTTTAAAATTGGTTTTGGAACGGCAATCATATTAAGTTTTTAAAATTAAATTTTAATTTCTAAGATATTTAGGCAGTATGACTAATAAAATCTCCTCTAAAATTATGTTCAAGATCTTGTACTTTTTTACAAGAAGGAAAAAATAGGGAAGATTTGTTTTCTTATGGGAGAATATTTGAATCCAATCATAAAAATTGTCCGAAGATATTCAAAAATGTTTATTTGCTTTAAAATTGGTTTTGGAACGGCAATCATATTAAGTTTTTAAAATTAAATTTTAATTTCTAAGATATTTAGGCAGTATGACTAATAAAATCTCCAATAGTTGTGATTTTCTATTATATTTTGAATATAGAACAGCATTATAGAGTAAATAAATTTGAAAAATGATCGAAATTTCTTATTTCTATGATTATTTCGCCTTTTGTATTATAATCTCCTTGTTTGCCTAGAGAAGTACCGGCGAAGGTATCGAAGGAATTGATACCAATGGTCCATTCTTTGCTTTCTTTCGAAAATCATATTCAAGATCTTGTACTTTCTACAAAAAAGAAGAAATAGGGAAAATTTGTTTTCTTGTAAAAGAATATTTGAATCCAGTCATAAAAATTGTCCGAAGGTATTCAAATTTTTAAATTTGCTATAAAATTAGTTTTGGAGCAACGATCATGTTAAAGTTTCTTTTAAATAAAATATTAATTTCTATGATATTTAAGCAGTATGACTATATTTTGAATATAAAACAGCATTTAAATAAATTTGAAAAATGATCGAAAATTCTTATTACTATGATTATTTCGCCTTTTGCAGTATAATCTCCTTGTTTGCCTAGAGAAGTCCTGATAGAGATAGCAAAGGTGTATGTTATCTAAAAAATATTATACAAAATAAATCTTGGAGAAATTTCCTTATTTTCCTATGAAATGAATTCGAGAAATGAATTTGATAGAAATCGCTCCTAGGCTTTTTATCTAAAATCATGTTCAAAATCTTGCTCTGTTCTTACAGAAATGAAGAAATAGAGGAAATTGGTTTTCTTGTGAGAGAATATTTGAATCTAAGCATAAAAAGTATCAGAAAATACTGAAAAGTTTTTAATTTGCTATAAAATTAGTTTTACTACGTCGGTCATATAAGAATTTTTCGAATTAAATGTTAATATCTAAGATATTTCAGTAATATAATCACGAAAAGTTCCAAAAGTTGTGATTTTCTATTATATTTTGAATATAGACCAGCATTATAGTGTAAATAAAGTTGAAAAATGATTATTTCGCCTTTAGCACTATAATTTCCTCGTTTTCCTAGAGAACTTCTAACAAAAATCTTTAAAATGCAGGTTATTTCAAGTTAATTTCGGGGAGCTAATTTAATACAAACAGCTCCGTTTTCCGCTTTCTATTTGGAGCTATGTCCAAAATCTCCTGCTTTTCTTACAGAAATAAAGAAATAGGGGAAATTCGATTTTTTGTGGGAGAAATTTGTCCAAAAATATTCAAAAATTGTTCACTTGCTATAAAATCGGTTTTGGAATAGCGACCGTATTAAAGTTTTTAAAATTATAAATAAATAAATTTCTAAGATATTTTAACAGTATGATAACGAAAACCTTCAAAAGTTGTAATTTTGAATACAGAAAGGTACTATAGGGTAAAAGAGTCGAAATATGAACGAAATGTCTAATTTCAATAATTATTTCTTGTTTAACACTATAATCTCCTTGCTCTAGCAGATGTATCGAAAACGCAGGGTTTTTGATATATTATACCAGATAGAATTAATAATCAAAAAAAAATTCCTTATTTCCTTCTTAAGCGGAAAGCGAATTTAACACCAACCGACTATTTTTGTTCTTCCATACATAACAATGTCGAGAATTTTATAGTTTTCTTACAAAAATGAAGGAATAAGGAAAATTTTAAATCTAATCATAATTAATCATCCGAAAATACTAAAAAATTGTTTATTTACCATAAAACTCTTTCGGAGCGATGATCAAGCTTTTCAAATACGGATATTTATATCCATTTCCAAGCTGTTTTTGCAGAATAGCCAGGAAAATACCCAAAAGTTGTGATATTTAATTATATTTTGAATATAGAACAACATTATGGGGCAAAGAAAGTCAAAATATGATCGAAATGTCAAATTTCAATTGGAGAGTTTACCCATTTTTACCAACTTGCAAGTTGTGGATCTTAACGCCTCAGAACGCTTTTGTGTTGTGTAATTAAATACAAAGTCTTACCGAACAAACAAGTGAGTCTGTTTAGGGTCACGAAAGGTTTTGATTGTAGTTGCAGTTCTTCATTGCGCTGACTCTATGTCTAACAGGTATCATAGAGAAAGCTATTTAAGTTTTTATTACATACAGAAAACAGTACACGTAACACACTATAGTATAGATCCACCAAGTTTTCGGTGGCGGAGCTTGCCCGAAAATAAAACAATAATTCTCTACGTTTAATTATATTTATCTCGAACTTTCAAGAGATATATATTATGAAAAAAGCAAGATATGATGTTACGTCATGCCAATATTGGAAGAAACTCCATCACCCCAATGGAAGGCAAGAACTTGAGTATATAAGTTTATGGTATGTACGAGTCATGGTCTAAAATCTCAGATATTAATAACCAACATTCAAAGAACTAGTTCATCTCCGTGGTGCACAATTTCAGATAGCAATTATGCATTTTGTTTGAAATGTGCCAAAATTAGCTAATCGGCAAAACACACTGAATTTCAATAAATATCTGAACAAAAATTCCCTAAATTTGACAAAAGAATACGTATGCCTAACTGATCAGCGACATAAATACTTTCTTTATTGATATTGTTACAAAAAATCATTCTTGGTTCTCCAAAGAAAAAACATTTTTAGTAGAAATAACTTTCATGCTAGCGAGATCAACAAATATTTGTTTGTCATAGGACTCTCTATATTTTTTGTTGTTAATATTTTATAACATTCCGTACATCGTTGTAAATTACTTATCTGAATCTAAAAATTGGCTGCTGTCTTTGAATGTTGGTTATTAATATCTGAGATTTTAGACCATGATTCGTACATACCATAAACTTATATACTCAAGTTCTTGCCTTCCATTGGGGTGATGGAGTTTCTTCCAATATTGGCATGACGTAACATCATATCTTGCTTTTTTCATAATATATATCTCTTGAAAGTTCGAGATAAATATAATTAAACGTAGAGAATTATTGTTTTATTTTCGGGCAAGCTCCGCCACCGAAAACTTGGTGGATCTATACTATAGTGTGTTACGTGTACTGTTTTCTGTATGTAATAAAAACTTAAATAGCTTTCTCTATGATACCTGTTAGACATAGAGTCAGCGCAATGAAGAACTGCAACTACAATCAAAACCTTTCGTGACCCTAAACAGACTCACTTGTTTGTTCGGTAAGACTTTGTATTTAATTACACAACACAAAAGCGTTCTGAGGCGTTAAGATCCACAACTTGCAAGTTGGTAAAAATGGGTAAACTCTCCAATTGAAATTTGACATTTCGATCATATTTTGACTTTCTTTGCCCCATAATGTTGTTCTATATTCAAAATATAATTAAATATCACAACTTTTGGGTATTTTCCTGGCTATTCTGCAAAAACAGCTTGGAAATGGATATAAATATCCGTATTTGAAAAGCTTGATCATCGCTCCGAAAGAGTTTTATGGTAAATAAACAATTTTTTAGTATTTTCGGATGATTAATTATGATTAGATTTAAAATTTTCCTTATTCCTTCATTTTTGTAAGAAAACTATAAAATTCTCGACATTGTTATGTATGGAAGAACAAAAATAGTCGGTTGGTGTTAAATTCGCTTTCCGCTTAAGAAGGAAATAAGGAATTTTTTTTTGATTATTAATTCTATCTGGTATAATATATCAAAAACCCTGCGTTTTCGATACATCTGCTAGAGCAAGGAGATTATAGTGTTAAACAAGAAATAATTATTGAAATTAGACATTTCGTTCATATTTCGACTCTTTTACCCTATAGTACCTTTCTGTATTCAAAATTACAACTTTTGAAGGTTTTCGTTATCATACTGTTAAAATATCTTAGAAATTTATTTATTTATAATTTTAAAAACTTTAATACGGTCGCTATTCCAAAACCGATTTTATAGCAAGTGAACAATTTTTGAATATTTTTGGACAAATTTCTCCCACAAAAAATCGAATTTCCCCTATTTCTTTATTTCTGTAAGAAAAGCAGGAGATTTTGGACATAGCTCCAAATAGAAAGCGGAAAACGGAGCTGTTTGTATTAAATTAGCTCCCCGAAATTAACTTGAAATAACCTGCATTTTAAAGATTTTTGTTAGAAGTTCTCTAAGAAAACGAGGAAATTATAGTGCTAAAGGCGAAATAATCATTTTTCAACTTTATTTACACTATAATGCTGGTCTATATTCAAAATATAATAGAAAATCACAACTTTTGGAACTTTTCGTGATTATATTACTGAAATATCTTAGATATTAACATTTAATTCGAAAAATTCTTATATGACCGACGTAGTAAAACTAATTTTATAGCAAATTAAAAACTTTTCAGTATTTTCTGATACTTTTTATGGTTAGATTCAAATATTCTCTCACAAGAAAACCAATTTCCTCTATTTCTTCATTTCTGTAAGAACAGAGCAAGATTTTGAACATGATTTTAGATAAAAAGCCTAGGAGCGATTTCTATCAAATTCATTTCTCGAATTCATTTCATAGGAAAATAAGGAAATTTCTCCAAGATTTATTTTGTATAATATTTTTTAGATAACATACACCTTTGCTATCTCTATCAGGACTTCTCTAGGCAAACAAGGAGATTATACTGCAAAAGGCGAAATAATCATAGTAATAAGAATTTTCGATCATTTTTCAAATTTATTTAAATGCTGTTTTATATTCAAAATATAGTCATACTGCTTAAATATCATAGAAATTAATATTTTATTTAAAAGAAACTTTAACATGATCGTTGCTCCAAAACTAATTTTATAGCAAATTTAAAAATTTGAATACCTTCGGACAATTTTTATGACTGGATTCAAATATTCTTTTACAAGAAAACAAATTTTCCCTATTTCTTCTTTTTTGTAGAAAGTACAAGATCTTGAATATGATTTTCGAAAGAAAGCAAAGAATGGACCATTGGTATCAATTCCTTCGATACCTTCGCCGGTACTTCTCTAGGCAAACAAGGAGATTATAATACAAAAGGCGAAATAATCATAGAAATAAGAAATTTCGATCATTTTTCAAATTTATTTACTCTATAATGCTGTTCTATATTCAAAATATAATAGAAAATCACAACTATTGGAGATTTTATTAGTCATACTGCCTAAATATCTTAGAAATTAAAATTTAATTTTAAAAACTTAATATGATTGCCGTTCCAAAACCAATTTTAAAGCAAATAAACATTTTTGAATATCTTCGGACAATTTTTATGATTGGATTCAAATATTCTCCCATAAGAAAACAAATCTTCCCTATTTTTTCCTTCTTGTAAAAAAGTACAAGATCTTGAACATAATTTTAGAACGAAAGCCAACAATGGACTATTGGTATCAATCCCTTTCTCTATATCCATGTTAAAGGAAAATCAGGAAATTCCCCTAAGGTTATCGGTTTTATTTTGTATAATATTTATTTCAGATAACATATACCTTCGATACCTTTGTCAGTACTTCTCTAGGCTAACAAGGAAATTATAATGCAAAAGGCGAAATAATCATAGAAATAAGAAATTTCGATAATTTTTCAAATTTATTTGCTCTATAATGCTATTCTATACCCAAAATATAATGGAAAATCCTAACTTTTGGAGATTTTCGTAGTCATACTGCCGAGATATCTTAGAAATTAATATTCAATTTTAAAAACTTAATATGATCGCCGTTACAAAATCAATTCCATAGCAAATGAACACGTTTGAATATCTTCGGACAATTTTTATGATTGGATTCAAATATTCTCCCAAATTCCCCTATTTTTTCCTTTTTGTAAAAAAGTACAAGATCTAGAACATGATTTTAGAAAGAAAGCCAAGAATGGGCGATTGCAATCAATTCCTTTCTCGATATCCATGTTGTAGGAAAATAAGGAAATTCCTCTAAGGATATTAATTTTATTTTGTATAATATTTATTTTAGATAACATACACCTTCGATACCTTTGCAAGTACTTCTCTAGACTAACAAGAAGATTATAATGCAAAAGGCGAAATAATCTTAGAAATAAAAAATTTCGATCATTTTTCAAATTTATTTACTTTACAATGCTGTTCTATATTCAAAATGTAATAGAAAATCACAACTTTTAGAGATTTTCGTAGTCATACTGCCGACATATCTTAGAAATTAATATTTAATTTTAAAAACTTAATATGATCGCCGTTCCAAAAGCCATTTTATAGCAAATGAACATTTTTTGAATATCTTCGGACAATTTTTATGATTGGATACAAAGATTCTCTCATAAGAAAACAAATTTCCCCTATTTCTTGTTTTTTGTAAAAGGTATAAGATCTTGAACATGATTTTAGAAAGAAAGCCAAGAATGGGTGATTGGTATCAATTCCTTTCACGAAATATGTGTTATAGGAAAATAAGGGAATTCCTCTAAGACTGTTACTTTTATTTTGTATAATATTTATTTCAGATAACTTACACCTTCGATACCTTCTTCAGTACTACTCTAGGCAAGCAAGGAGACAATAACCCAAAAGGCGAAATAATCATAGAAATAAGAAATTTCGATTATTTTTCAAATTTATTTACTCTATAATGCTGTCCTATATTCAAAATGTAATGAAAAATCACACTTTTGGAAATTAATATTTAATTTTAAAAACTTAATATGATCGCCGTTCCAGAACCAATTTTATAGCAAATGAACATTGAATATGTTCGGACAATTTTTATGATTTGATACAAATATTCTCCCATAAGGAAACAAATTTCCCCTACTTTTTCCTTTTTGTAAAAAAATACAAGATCTTGACATGATTTAAGAAAGAAAGCCAAGAACGACGATTGGTATCAATTCCTCTCTCAAAATCCATGTTAAAGGACAATAAGGGAATTCCCTTAAGACCATTAGTTTTATTTTGTATAATACTTATTTCAGATAACTTATACCTTCCATACCTTTGTCAACACTTCTCTAGGCAAACAAGAAGAATATAATGCAAAAGGCGAAAAATCATAGAAGTAAGAAATTTTGACCATGTTCCAAATTTATTTACTCTATAATCCTGTTCTATATTCAAAATATAATAAATAATCACAACTTTTGGAGATTTTCGTAGTCGTACCATCATATTCGCCCATAAGGAAAGAAATTTCCCGTATTTCTTCCTTTTTGTAAAAAAGTACAAGATTTTGATCATGATTTTAGATAAAAAGCCAAGAACAAGTGACTGGTATCAAATTTGCCTCTCGAAATTCATGTTATAGGAAAATAAGGAAATTTCTCTAAAACTATTACTTTTGTTTTGTATTTTATTTATTTCGAATAACCTGTCTCTTCGAATTTTTCTAGGAAAACAAGGATATTATAGTGCTAAAGGCAAAATAACCATAGAAATAAGAATTTCTCGCATATTTAGACTTTATTTAACCCTCTATATTCAAAATATTTAAATATGGAAATTTCTCTAAAATTATTAATTTTATTTGGAACAATATTTTGGAAAACCTATATTTCCGGTACTTTTGTTAGAACTTCTCCAGAAAAGGAAGGAGATTATGGTGCTAAAAGCGAAATAATCATTGAATAGGCGATTTCGATTGTTTTTCTAAAGCCAAAATTTCACTTTCAGAATAAAAATCAGAGGTTTTCTTTAAATGTATTTTCTTTATTCTTGTGAAAAAATAATGTTAACCTGCACGTTTGTGCTTCTGAGGTTTTCCGCCCCTTATTCTAGTCGATTTTTAGCGTTTATAATCTGTTTGTTAATGCAGTACAACATAATATAATGAAAGGCAACAAAACACGGTAATAACAAAGCACAACACATTCATAATACAGAAATAACACATCGACACCTCTGCAATAACAAAACAAATCTACTAAAGAAACAAAAACAGAGTAAGAAATTAAGCTGTCATTTTTAAACTAACTGACTTTTATTGAAGATCTTTAAGAAGAGTGACATTAAATTCACTACCTATATTCTCATTCATAGTTTAACTATTCTTCTGCTAGAATAGACTTTTCAACATCAATTATTAGAAGAAAGTCTTCATAGAACTCGCCAGGGATTTTTCCAAATGAACCACCTGAATTTGTACCTACACGGCAACTTCCTATTCGTAAACATTACTAGATGTATACTTTTAAAAATGGGTAATCTATAATAGGACAAGGCGTATTTTATTAAGCTCTAAGGGATACTGTCCTAATTTTAGTACTAAGTTTGTAAAATATGTCATGTATCACTGTTTTTAACAAAATTTTAAATAAAGTAGGTTATATAATTAATTAAAATTATATTATTTACTACTTAAACCGCGACGGCACCATTTTCAGAAAATATGAACAAGTCTTAGTTACTTATTCAATAATTATCTCTCATTGTATAACTCTACAGAGTCTTCTCTGACTTTAGCATCCTTCCATACAAGTAACAAAGTGTTGATTTAATGCGACCGTCACCGTGACGCTTTAAACAAGTCAAACAATAAATCGCATAAAACACATCAGGACAATAAAAGGACAACATAAAGAGCATTCGAAATGATGGACAAAGTAGGAAGAAAGAAGTTAAACAATCCTGATTTTAATATTAGTACAATAATTTATGCCTGTTCCGGTAATAAAAATCCCGATAAAACCTAAATGCATAATAGGAAAACTAATATCGATATGCATGCTTTATACCCATTCAAATAATACAAATTCCGACAGTAGAACCTAACCTTCATAAATCAATACCTACCTATACCGTGAACATTAAGACACACACACACATGCACACACAAACACCATGACCCACACAGACACATACCAAAGGAAGCAGGGCTCAGGTTAGTTCCATTCTTTAGAAAAAGAAAACATAGGCCTTGTTTAAAACAATAAAATTTACCCTTTACAAAAAAAACGGCTATCCGTACCTTGAATATTAGGACCATTGTTTCACAGAAAACTAAGCCTGAGGTTAGCTCCAAGAAAATAGTGCCTCGATTTTATTTCTTACGTTTAATATAACATGTTTTTTAGAAAAACTTATTCAAATCGCCTTCACATCTACCTTTGTGGTCATCCAAAGAAAACATGTTTAAAAACCTATTGTATAAATAATACCTTAAAAAGGGCAATCAATATTTTAATTTACTTATCCCTTTGCAATTTTTAATTTTTTTCTCTCAATTTAACGTCAATGCATGTATTTTCTTATATTTATTTAATAAAAATGATTAGTACGAACAGTGTGAACCTCTAAATTTATGTATTTAATCGAAAAAATTATACTAAAATCAACTTTTATACCTTCGTGGCGATATCTGGCGGGGCCAACCGATGGCATCCGACAAAAAAAACTCGAGCACCAGGGGTTAAAGGATAATTTATGATGCTCGGGTTCTGCAGACTTTTCATATAGGGAATATCTAAAAAATAATCAATAATTTAAGTCGCCTATTCCCTTATCAATTTTAAAATTTTTCTTTCAAGCTACCACCGATATATGTTTTTTGTATATTTATTAAAATGAGCGGTAGGGCCTGAAAGTTATTTTATTTTTTTCTAGAAAATTATATTTCTTCCTTCCTATAACTTGACCTATAGACATTATCTAAAAAGCTCTCTACACGCGGCTGGAGCTGGGAAATTCCTCGTTATTAAGGATATTGTAAACCAATAAATTAGATTACCTTTCTTAGGTCCAAGACTAGAAAAAAACACCGAGAATATAGCGGGTTATGTAAAAATTGAAATAATTATGCACCATGTGTTATCATGTGCTTATATGTATATCCACTAACTTAGTAAATCAAAGCGTCTGAAGATTTAGTTGTTACTATAAAACAACAGTAATGACAAAATATTTCAATATATGTGACAAATAACTAAGTAAGTATACCTATATGTCTTGTTTATATTACATTTGAAAAAAAATGCCATATTGTCACAAGGTAACAGACGAATCCATCACTTAATCCGCCATAACGACAGAGAAACATGTACTTTACACAAATATACATACATACATACGTACGAACACGCATGTTTTTCTTTCTAAACTTATATCATTCAGCGGCTCTACAACCACTTCGTTAAAAATCTGAACAATTATAATCTAAACATCATTTTCGAAATATCGTATATTAAAACAGCAATCTAGGCCTAAAAGTAATCCAGCCGAAATTACAAGTAATTACCGTATAAGAATAACAAGCTTAAATCTTTTCATAGAAAATAAACCTAGAATATAACATTTATTACCTCCTGGAAAAAGTAGACCTATCCTGCTAGTGGCACGCGACAAAAAGATACCCCGACCATCAGAAGACAAAAGATAATTTACGATGCCTGAATAGACATTTATTCATTTTAAAATATCTTTATTTGTAACGGTCACATTTCACATATCAAATATATTGTATTTATATTGCAATCGACTGCGACAGTAACCTCCAGATCGGTGGTAATACAGCTTAAGCTGTAGCCTGTTGTTAGGTTTAGAGTATATTGACATTGTCGTCGAATAGACGGATGAGCCTAATCACAATGCATACGCGAATAAAAACTCACATAAATTACACTTTAAATAATATTTAAAAATAATGGGGATAAATCTACAAAATTATTAGTGGGAAAATACTTTATTTCATATGTAACCCCTGACGACAAGTGGCGATATCTGGCGGGGCCAGCCGATGGCACCCGACAAAAAAACTCGAGCACCAGGGATTAAAGGATAATTTATGATGCTCGGGTAGACGGATGAGTATAACCACAATTAGATTTTACTTTTTGATTTCGGTCATAATATTACTTTATAAGAAATTAACACATGTTTTTCTGACGTTTCGGTTTATTTTATTGATTAAACCATCTTCAGAGAAATACTAATGTTAACAGGCGGTTCACTTAATTAACTTACATTTAACTTTTTTGTTATTTTAATACAAATATAAATATAGAAAATTGATATTGTTTTTTTTTAATACATTTTTTACACATCTGTTATATATGTAGCTTTTGCCAGTATACTACTCATGTATTAATTTCTTATAAAGTAATACTATAACCGAAACTCAAAAAAGTAAAATCTAATTAATAACTGCACGGTCAAAAAATAGAAATGAATCTAACCACAATGCAAGTGTGAATAAAAACCTACATAAATCACCCTGTAAGTAATAATTAAAAATAATAGGACTAAATTTACAGAATTATTCGTGGAAAAATACCTTATTTCATACGTAATGACCCCGACGACACGTGCCAAAGGATTGTCGGCGCCGGGCAATAAAGCTTCTTCCGAAGAACGCAGTGAGCGATGTCTGGCAGTTCAAAGTGCCACTATTCCTGGAAAAATACTTTATTTCGTACGTACCGACCTCGATGACAAGTAATAAAGGATTGTCGGTGCCGGTCAAAAAAGCAGCTTCCGAAGAAACCAATTATCGATGTATGGCGGTTCAACGTACAATTATTTGAGATAACATACATTATTTCATAAGTGACACTCCCGACAAGTGTCTAAAGACCGCCGGCACGGGTCAATAAAGGCGGTACTGGGAAACGTAATCGGTGATGTCTGGTTCAAAGTACCATTATTCGTAGAAAATCATTCATTCATACATAACGACCTCGATGACACGTGCTAAAGGACTCCCGGCACGTGTCAATCAAGCCGCTTCCGGGAAAACCGTCTGGTGACGTCTGGTCGGTTTACGGTGCCCCTATGCCTACTTCTACCATCATCAATTTTAACCGGGTGACACTCTATTTTTCAAAAAAACAATTTATTTTTCACAAAAACACCACATTATTAACTCTAATAAAATACATGCTTCGGCTTAAGTCGCAAAAAATGTCTTTAATACCCGCTTCGGTATATTTTTCAAGTTAGATATTTTGTCAACACAATTTTACAACGAGGTTCCCTGAAGAGTTTTAAGTTTTAAACTGCATCTAGTTGCCATGAGAGTTAGATATTCTAGTTTCTTGTTTTTTTTGGCTTGTGCTTATATTATAATTTATATTCCGTATGTCAACTCATAAACCTTTATATAGGAAAATCAAATACAAAAATTTTAAAATAAAGCCGGTAAGTCGACAAAAGAAGCCCTCTTATTTTGGGCTTTGCGAATTCGTCCGGTGTAAGCACATTTGCACTATTGCCATGCTTCAAAATAACCAGTCTCGTCAAGGCTCTTATACTGGAAGTCCGTAGGCGTAGACGGCTGAGAGTCATTCGAACTCATTGCTGAATGCATGTACGATGGATAATCTGCATGGTTTTTCCGTCCTGTAAGCGCATCGTATTGGACATCGCGGTCCATAGGTCGTGAACCAGGGATAATCGCTGAGGGAAGGATGTGCAAGGAAGAAGAGAGCATGGTTTGAATCGTGGGCGAAACGTCGGAACGGATCGCGGTTTCGATTGCGAGGTTGTCTTCGATTTGTCTGCAGAGACGAACGTCATGCGTAACAGAGTTATCGAAGTGAAGAAGATTTGGTTCAAAGTGATGCATCAAATCTTGTGCGTTTTGTTCTGAAGAGAGAAAAAATGGGGCACCAGCAGGTGGTGCCGGAGAGGACCCACCATAACCTCCCGACTCGGCTGAAGGCCAAGCCGCCTCACCTTTCTTGATGTTTAAAAAGGGCACTGTGTTTTGAGCCATGCTCTTAAATTTGGAAAAAATTGAAAATGTTTGTTTGCCAAAAATTAAAAAGGGATAAATTGAAACAAAAGACGCGTTAGGAAGTGAGCTGAAATGCTCAACGTGTCTTTGTATAAAAATGAATCAGGGTTAGCTAATTGTATTTGGAAAAAATTAGCTCTTTGTGTTGCAACTTTGAGAATTTTTTGTGATTTTTGTTTGTCTAAGTTTCCGTAAAAAGTCGATCAAAAATCGTCAATTTGTCAGTCAAATGTGTATCGGAAAAGATACGCAAATTTAGTAAACGTATTCGAAACGTTTCCGAATTTTTTCGTCTTTTCCGCTTCACGGTTTTTTTGTTTTGTGAGACAAAGAACAGGAAATGTTTTTGGGGGGAATTGTCTATTTTATCTCACGTTTTGAAAAGCCAAAAACTGTTGTTTTCTGGGTTTGAATTTAGAAGAAAAACGGGCGTGACCCGTCCTAGAAAAAGGATCTTTTTAAAGGACTTTGGTCGGGTTTTTCTTTGTTTTTCAAGGCTTAGCCAAGCCTCTAGTTTAATACTTGGGAGTATAGGGAAATTCCAATAATTTATAGAAACGAAAACGCGGAGTTTATGTCGGTGATCCGCTACTACAACGCCAGTTCGCGTATGTAGTCTCGAATAACACCCGACTTTCGAACTTTAGTGTCTGAGGGCCTGGTAGTTCAGAAACTTACCTCAGGTGTTCGTAAGCAGATACTACCTGTCCTGATTTCACTTTAGTTTATACCTAGGGAAACCTCAGACACCGCATTTAATCCGGAAATTTGCTTTCGCTTTAAATCTTCTCGAATTTTTGGTTTTTCGCTACCGGGGTGCAAATGGTAGTTACTAAACGCCCAAAAATTCCATATATGAGTTTTTTATGTTTATTGGCTCTTCTACGAGGATCTGGAAGGTCTAATGCTGACTTCTACAAGATCATCGCGGTTGAGGGGAAGGTCTAGTCTTCAAAATTCAGTGAAATTTGCGAGTAAATCGTCCTAAAATCCACCTGAATTTTCGTAAATCTTGATAGAAATCCACAACAAAAGTTTCCTGCCGTAAAAACAGCAGCTTTTGATGCGAGATTCCACGCTTCTCTCTTCTTTTTTCAAAATTGATGTCTTCAGTCTTCAAAACTGCTGGTGTTCTTGTTCTTCTTCCTTGTTTGCTTCTTTAAAACCAAGTCGATACTGAATCTGACTCTAGTAGTCAAGCTTTTTATAGTTTTGGACAACTACACTAAGTTGGACCAAACTATGCTCGAAATAACCAATCAGCGTGCTTCTAACATTTTGTAGAATTAGGCCACGCCTCCCAAAGCTTTTCTTATGGGAAAATTTCTTTCTTGAATTTCAGAGGTTTACTTTCGATGTCGAGATTTTTTCTGAAATCGTTAGGGACAAGTTTTCTGCATCATCCCACAGCATTGGGAATATAAAATTGTTTTTTATATTCACAATAGTAATAAACATAAAAGATTTTTTAGTCTTGTATATTCGACGTTCAAAACTTGGGTGCCTTATTCTCGCACTTGTTAATTTAAGCCCTTGATTGTCATGTTAGACCAGTTTTAAAACAGGATGTATTAGGAAATTAGGGGATTAATAAAGTGGAGGTTCAAGGATTTTCGTAGTCGGGTAAAAGTGGGAGAGACGCCATACCTTTTATAGAAATTAAGTAAAAAATAAAAAATGCAATATAAATCCACCCTTTATATTTATTTTAAAGGTACACTAATATTAAGTATTAAAATTACAATTAACGAGTTTTAGACTTAAATCAAAAAGAAATAAAAATAAAAATTATAAGTTGACAGCAGGCCATCTCTCCCATAACGTGTGGGAGAGACGCCATTTAGTGTGGGAGAGACGTCATATAGTGTGGGAGAGATGTCATATATGTTCTTAGTCTTTTTTTTGGTTCTTTTTGCGGATCATTTCCCTACCACAATTATTGCAAAGCGGAGCGTATATTGTGCATGACTCATGCAGCCATTTTTTCCATAAGAAATATTTAATCAAGTCAGTCTTTTTTTTGTTAAATAATTTTCCCAACATTCCGCGTACACATTGTTATCATCTTCGATTGGGGTGGATACTAAGACAGAAGATGAAGACTTTAATTCTGCACTAGCTAATTTGCGTTTTTTACCTGCTTCTTTAATTAAATTGACATTGGAAGTCTTCTTACAAACGTTCTCAGGGGAAGTCAAAACACAAGCAACTTGTTTTTGCTTCACTGTCGAGCTAGGTAATTTTGGGATTGGATTAGACTCCTCAAGAATTTTTGTAGGGGTTTCTTTACTAGTGGATGTTTGTCTGGAACTTGATGGTTTTTGTGGAGACAGAACTGCAATGGCAGCACTTTCAAGAGGAATGGCAAAAGTAGCTACTCCTGGAATATCATTAGGATTGAGTGGGAATATTTCACAAACTTTAAAACCTGATGTGGCATTTTCCACGGTTGCAGTTTTTCCCCATGCTTGCCCTATTAATGACCCAAACTGTAGTCGTGTTATACTTCTATTCTTATTTCTCAACATCCATGCATTTGATTCTTGATTACAATAGGTTTTTAGAGGTTCGAAAAAACTGCGATCAAGAGGTTGAAGTGCTTGTATAGTGTACCTCGGCAAGCATATAATTATGACTTCATTTTCATTTGCTAGGTCTAACAGATTTATTGAATTGGAATGTGAGATGTGGCCATCTAAAATCAAAACTATTTTACCTGTCTTTGGTTTGTTGGGTAGAAAATATTTCTTAAACTAACACAAAAATAATTCAGAATTAATATAAGATGACTTTTTATTCATATAGACATCAGAACCATTTGGCAAGCCATCAGAATACTCTGATTTTTTATTGACTGCTTTCATTATTAACACTGGAGGTAGAATACGGCCTTCAGCACTGCAACATGCAACCAGAGAAATTGTTTCTCCTTTTTCACGAGGTGTGATCGCATGAACGTCCTTTGCTCCTTTGGCTGTTAATACTTTTCTAGGTTTATTTATTAGTTGAATTCCACTCTCGTCGCCATTAAAAATATTTTCAGGTCTATTAGTTAAATCGCGCTTTGCCATTTCTTCTTCAAGCAGTTTAAAAATGCACCTACTTCTTCTCGGTTCATTCCCTGGGCTCTTGCAATAGATAAACCTTGACGTACTGAAACATTTTAGTTTCTTTCTAAAAAAGAAGAGAGACAATGTTGACCTGCCTTCTCTTTTTCTTTAGAAAATTTATGCTTAATTCCGAGCTTTTCGGCAAATTGATAGGCAAGAGACCGAATAGTAGACCTATCAGGTGCAAAACCAGCGTTAGCTAGGCGCTTAATATAAGAAGTCAATCGTTTTTCGTTCTCTATCTCAAGTGATGCTGGAACAGTAGTTAATATAATTACTTACTATATCATAACATATAAAAACAATCGGTTTTTACATTAATAACAAGAGTTTGATAAATACCTGAAGTCCTAGTCCAGACTATTTAGTATCACCAGTCATGAAACGCCTACTCAAGGTACGAATGGGTATTTCATAAAGTTTGTGAGCTTCATTTTTCGATATTTCTCCTTTTTTTACTTTTTCAATAGCCAGAATTAAGTTTTCTTGACTCCACTGCCCCCTGATTACCGTATGCTTCCTCACGTATTTTCTCGGCATTTGAAAAACAATAAAAATAATAACGAAAACACTCCTTCATTTACACTTTTGCAAAGCTTGACATCTCTCCTCATTTTTACTTGGTTTTGTTCCCAGAACCAAAATTCTTCCATAATGCTTCTTTTTAGTAGTCCACAATAAGATTTTCGACTAAGATAGATTTTTTTTCCTTTTCCTTCAATTTCTTGGTGTTCTGACTCACACATCAAGACTATCTGGTTGTTTTTACCGGTTGCTTCCAAAATTGCTACAATCATAAGCCAGCTTAGACTTATACCATTGTCACAATGCTTAAACCCTCGATCAAGAACCAGGGGTGGATTCAAAGGGGGCTTGTCATACTGTATTGTCTTATATACGTGTAGGATGAGACTAATTTCGACCTTTTCTTTGCTGGATTCACCCCTATTAAGAACAAATAAGTTTCTCACTTCACCTCGTCTCATGAAAACATAGTAATCTGATGAAAAATCCCTTTCACATTTTTTATCCTGCCATTTAAATGAAAGTCAAAAATCCTAAAGTTACAGTAACAATCGGACAATGAGACCATTGTATATCTATATAAGTAAAGAGATTAATTTGCAAATTCTGGAAGTATCGAGCTAATCTATGTATCGGTACGTTACGTTTACGTTTTTTATGCTATTATAAACGCATCACTAGGAAACTCAGCACAGTCATACTATACTAGTTCTAACAGAAATTAATATTGATTTTAAGACATAACCCAAGGAATAATTTAAATAAAAGTTACCGATATCCGCCAGTAGTGGCTGTCCGTGGGTATTAGAACTGGGAAGGCTAAATATAACGTGAATTGGAATTAACTCTACTCGGTCACAATCTATACTTATTGCAAGCGGTGCATGAAAATGACGATTATGAGTATGATAAGTTTAGGTAAGTATATTTTGATAACAAAAAAAAAGTCTAAAAAGGCATAATTTTTTGTCTAGCGAGAACAACGGGAAGGTGAGAGTTTAATCTTGCCAAGAAGAGAAAAGAAAGGAAATACTGGTATTAGGAACTAATAAATGTTCAACAATTAATAAAAGACGAATATTTGTCAAATTTCCACTATATTTAACTAAAAAACTTGACGCGTTTCGCTAACACTGAAGCTTCATCAGAAGTTCTATTTTAAATGACAAAATATTTGGTTACTTGAAAAACTTATACCTAGATTTACAATAATGAATAAGTGCAATACCCTAATTTACATTTTATTACCTATTATTTAAATTATTGGGAAATCCACACTGGTTTTTGTTAAAAGATATTTAGCAGGGGTGAGGTGTTGATATCTGTTTGGTCATTTAATAGATTACCTGTGTTCTTTAATCGATTTATTTCTATGGCTTCTAAGAAATTCAGTTTATAACCTTTCCTTTCTTCTTCATACGCAAATCATTTAATAGAACAAAATCATCAATTAGAGGATAATTTTGAAATTCTCCATGTAGAAAGGAAATATTATAAACTGAATTTGTTAGAAGCCACAGAAATAAATCGATTAAAGAACACAGGTAATCTATTAAATGACCAAACAGATATCAACTCCTCGCCCCTGTTAAATATCTTTTAAGAAAAACCAATGTGGATTTCCCAATAATTTAAATAATAGGTAATAAAATGTAAATTAGGATATTGCACTTATTCATTATTGTAAATCTAGTATAAGTTTTTCAAGTAACCAAATATTTTGTCATTTAAAATAGAACTTGTGATGAAGCTACAGTGTTAGCGAAACGCGTCAAGTTTTTTAGTTAAATATAGTGGAAATTTGACAAATATTTGTCTTTTATTCATCGTTGAATATGGATTTTCATCAAATAAAAGCCAGCACCCTACTTAACTAATAAATATTTTACTTACAACCATAATTGTCAATAATACTTGCCAAAAAGTCTTATGCATGCTATAACAACACAGATACAATACATTCTTTGGAAAAATCTTTGGTTGAAATATCATGTTAAGAAATATTTATTTACAAAATATATTTATCAAAAAGTATAACAAAAACTTGGATATAGCAGCATTAGTAACAAAGTTACTACTACCCAGCTTGTATTTCTTGACTTGAACTATCAGTTACTTGGCACAGAAATTGAAACTATTTATTTAATCAAAAGTTATTCATGTTGAAAAATGGCAAAAAATATCATTTTTCAAATGTTTAACGACTTTTAACTGAATGTGTCGGACAGAAAAATAACAAGAGATATTTTTTTCATTGAATCGGTCAGGGAACGCAAAAATATTTTTTAATTTGCAAAAAAAAACCATTTTTTTCTTTACTAACAATTTTTTGGTTTATAATAAATTACCTGAAAGTTTTTTGGGAGTCTACCTTCAATATTCGTAATCGGGATATCAAAATATATATAAAAATTCTTGGTGAGGCCCAGGGGCGGATCCAGCTCCTCTCTTTGGGGGGGGGGGCGTGATATCACAAAAGTTCACTATGTCAAGAAAGGCAAGTTGTCAACGGGGGGGGGGGGGGATGCAAGCAGCATACTCATTCCTAATATAAAAGGCAGAACGGGAAGGGGGGGGGGGGGGGGCGATCGCAAGTTCACACATTCCTATACTCTATTCAAGAACTAGAGAGATTAATTAAACTGTTACCGAAACCTCCGACGTCCTGCTCCAGTGCCGCTGGTAACTGAGAACTGCCGTAAATCTAATTATATTTCATTATATTATTGCAACATAAAAATTCTGACAGTTTAATTTAATTCCTGTCAGTGAGCAAAGTACACCTTACAGTTTGTTCTTAGTGATTTATCTTGTTTGAGTTTGTTTTTATATATTATATATCTAGATAATAATGTTAAAAGCTCTTTTGAGATGTGTTCCAACATGACAGGAGTTGAAAAATCTACTATGTACCGAATACTGAAGGAGAAAAAACGACTGGAATTGTTAGTACTCCCAAGCCACATTCGATCACAAGCAGATGAAAAACCTCGTTGGAAGAAGAAATGAAAACTGCAATTAAAGGAGTTGTATATACATTTTATAATGTGAAGCAGATCCCAACCGTCTAAAAAATTCTAACTAAAATCAATAAAAATCGCGATTTACCTGAAATTAAAAGAACTGATCTCTGGAAATTACTCAGAGAACTTAATTTTTGCTGGGAAAAACCAGACAGAAAATCTGTGCCTATAGATAGTCCGGAAACTGTCCGTTGGAGAAGTAAATATCGTTCTCAATTAAAAGGTAGAGTTCCTAGAAATAATACAATTAATAAATTTAGTAATTTAACTAAACTTTTGAAAGATTTTTTTGAATAAAGTTATTGCGGAAAATTGGAAAAAATCCATATAATAAAAGAATAAAATGAAATGTGAGAACTCGATCTCATGATCGGTGAGATAGAGGAATCAATTATAATTAATTTGAGCGAAGATAGTTTCACTGACTTTGATTAGGAATTATATACGTAGTGTTATTAAGTGTAAACTCAATTTATTATTTAAATTTTTGTTTTTGTTGTATTTTATTGTTTAATGTTGTTTATATGTTTTTTTTATATATTTTTATTTAAGTATGTCCAACTCTTTAATTTTATATATATTTAATTCCAATTAGCGGTAAGTTTATTATTATTCTATTATTGTATTTGTGTCTTTTTCTTAAGCGTGTAGAATTAACATGTTTATCTTATTTTTTTGGGGCTATCGTATTTCCATATAATAAAGTAAATTAAATTAAGATATCAGTACAATAGAAATAAAAATAAGTAGGTCTAATTTTAATTACAACATAAAAAAGTAATTACATTTGAATCCCTTTTTAGTGTTTAATTGTAATACTGCAGATGGTTTAACAAATAAATAATCTGAAACGTCAAATACCCTAAAAATGTTTTTAATTAATAATAAAATGACCGATAGCCCCAAAAATATTTTAATATTATATGGACAAATTTATTTTTTTATATATGTTTACCTTTTTGTATTTTTGACAATGGATATTTTGTAAGTATTTAAATTATAAGTTCGAATTTTTTGACAGAATAAGGTTACGTTTTAGTCCATTATTATAGATCGGTATTTTTGTTTATAAAATTTCTAACCCATTCCTATGAAAAATATATGTGTCTAACTGATTTTGCTAAAGACACTGGACTAAAGAACACAGGTAGTTTGCGAAGAGAAAAAGGATAAAAAATGATTTATTACTCTCTCTAGTTCTTAAATAAACTGTAGTATAAAAGGAAACATCGGGTCTATTTTCCTAAACTCAAAGCTCTTGGGGGGGGCGATCGACCCCACCGTCCCCCCCCTTGGATCCGCGCCTGGTGAGGCCATGTTCCATCATCGGCTACGAAAAGCCATTGGACTCCCTAATCAATAACTATACACGTTAACGCATCGCAAAAATGCAACTAACTTTCAATTTTCGTTTACAACGATAAAATAAGTGTTCATAATTATTTAAATTTCAGTTTAATCTCAAAACTTACTCATATTACTTAATATTTGTTTAATGAAATAAATACAACATTTTTATATTTTACCAAATTAGCAAATTTGGACCACTGTATATGTAGATACATGATTTAATTTAATTCCTAAAAGTAATGAAATAACTTTAGAAACCTGGTTGAATTAAGCTCTTTTAGAAATTCTTTTAACAGTAAAGAATTAATTAATTTAGTAAAAAAATTTCACATTTCTACCGCCCACCATATTTTATAAACGGAATGCTGACTATAAGTTTAGTTTTTGTTTTCAAACTTCCTCAAAGGACTTTGTAGAAAGATTACTTGGAATATTTTTCCTGCTCTACTTTTTCATTGTCAAGGGTGTTTAAATAATGCGTCATTTATAAATATATATATTGGATAACAATTTCTGAATTATATTCTATCGTATGTATGGATGTATGTTGAGTTGGGGATGAGTGCACTGCGACTTAAAAGCTCTATTGTACCCCCTTTTACTTCTAAGTGGTTGGAGATTCTTTGCCGACTAAAGCAAATTCTCCAATTCTATTTTTCTCAGGAAAGGCAAGATATGGAACGGCTTTAAATTGCGTAGATCACCCTCTTTAATTCGATGGGCTCCTAGGTATCGCATCTTAGGGTTTGGCAAGGCAATGCTTTCTCAAAGAATATCGATAGAGGTTTCGTCCTCTTCATCACAAAATTTTCTTCTCTATTTGTCGGTCCAAATTTCTTAAAGTGGATTGGTCAGAAGTCTAAATTAGTTTTTGCTTAGGCCAATACGTTCCTTGCAATCCTTATAGTCATAATTTATTTGTGTCATTCGTTGAATAATAATTGAATATCCATTCTTCAAGTGTTGCGCTGTTGCTAATTCCGCAAAAAAGTTCAGGTCACAAAACTGTATTTCAATCCACTATTCTATCCTAATAATGTATTTATACTTCGTCTGTACTCGGCTGGCGACCTGAACTGACCACACCTTTAATACAACGATACGATCTCTTTCAAAATTGTTTTAGTTTCATTAAAGTAATGTGGCTGCAATGTTCTCCGAAATAAGTGGACACAGACATTTCTTGTTTTAAAAGCAGTCTTTAAGTCTTTTGATGAGTTTTCAGAATTTTTGAACCCCCACCCCTCACCTAATGGAACAGGATTTTTACTCTTTTCACCCCCACCCCCCACCCCCGCGGAATACCCCATGATATTTCAATTTTAAATAACATTAATAAATTACACTTGTTTAACTTTCTAATTATATTTATTTATTTTATAAAAATATTTTTTAAATAATTTTTAATAATTTTTAAACGTAATTTTTTATTAGTAATAAATTTTAGCTTTATAATCACTTTTAATCTTCAATCCAAGAATATTGTATATTTTCTTATAAAGTAATAAAAGGTGCCGAGCACTCATTACAACAGTCTTCAATCTTATCCTGTTTTTCACATTCAGGTTATTCGTAGAATTTTTCAATACTTAAATCTCCAAATTTACGAGATAATTGAATGCGTAGCTATTATATATATATATATATATATATATATATATATATATATATATATATATATATATATATATATATATATACTGAGACTTTCAATAAATACAAGAAACAATAATATCAAATCGCGGTCAAAGAAGCCATGGATGTTTATGCATGGATCGGTATATAAAAATAAACAGCTGTGCAGATATCATGCTACATTGCCAAATTGAATTTATCATTTCACCTATATCCAAGAAAAATTTATCGTTATTTTACTCCAAAATGTAATAAAGCATAAAATATGATTTATCCGCGCAAACGGTTTCATTAATATTTAGAATCTCATGTTACGAAACATATTATGTGTAGACCTGAAACAGTGTAGACCTGCAACAGTTTAATTTCCCTTGATATTATATATAGTTTAATATCTTTATTATCTTTCAGGATATTAGTTTTTAACGATTCATCACAAGAATCAGTGTGAAGCATTAAGACAAAGAAAATACAGATATAGAATTATTTTAGGAAAGTTTAAGTAACTAAGTTAACTTACTTTAATACACGTTACAAAAAGAATGATTATTTTCCATTATTCCAATTTAAGAATTTGGAATAATTTGACAATATCTATTCGACTAAAGGGCCGAACCAAACATAAGCGAACTGCCGGAGACTTCGGACAGTGATGACGTCCACAAGTTTTATTTCAGCGCTTTGTCCTGGTATTATACGTGTTATTGCTTGAACACACAAATTGGTTTTATATATATATCAAACTTAGCAGGTAGTTTTCTTTAAGAATTTTTTGGTTTCTTTTAAAAATTAAAATAAATTCTAAAATAGGTTTTCTACTCATTTAATGAAACTAATCATACGAGATTTAAATTTCTAACCTTCAGAAATACAAAAAACTGGATATTTCTGAACAAATAAATAAAAAAAAATTTTTTGACAGGAAAAAAACTTTGATCGATATATGTACAATCTAACTTCGATATTATTACTGAATATTGAATGGACCCTTGTCCAGCTAGTGTGACCGAAATGTTGCCGAATGAATACAGATTATTTTATACTTTAACAGAATAAAAAACCCTCTTAAGAATTTTATTACAAAAATTTAATTTTGGAGAAACAAAGTAAAATCTTAGTTGATTAAAAGGAAATAGATAGTGATAATGGAAGGATCATGGTTAAGAATGAATTTGGACCCCAGTTTTGACAGCATAAATTAGTTTTTAAATTAAATTTATATATATATATATATATATATATATATATATATATATATATATATATATATATATATATATATATATATATGTTATGTCGGATATTCTCACGGGTGTGATGTGTAATCGAAGGTGTTCGGGCATCCCGTGTATGTGCTGAGTCCCTCTCAGGACTGTAAGGCAGCTGACGTTTCGGTGAAATCTCATTCACCATTTTCAAAGCTCACTGTATGGCGTCTACGAGCGAACTGACGACTGCGACTTCGGTGCTGTCGGTACCGTGTGCGCGTCGGACGCGTTCGTTTTCTGAATGGTTCCGGCCCATCAGGTTGCGAGACCTGCTGCGCGTCATCGGCCCTGTTGCCAGTGTTTGTGGTGCGTTGCCGAGTTGTAATCTGTTTCGTTATTAAGTGGTACTGGTTGATGTTTTGTCAGCAGATTTTTCCAAGTATTAGACACACGTTGGCTATCATCTCTGCTATTTAAGTTGTTGGGCCTCTTTGCAATTTCAATGGCTTCCCTTATAACTCTTGTGTGTTTTGATGTAACATCACTTTTCACACAAATACCAATTAAAGAGGCTCTTTCCGTAATAGAAAACAAATACAATCTCTCAAAATACATCATCGAATTAGCTAGCCACTGTCTTGATAACACCTATTTTACTTATGAAAGCCGACGATATAAACAAGTCGAGGAAGCCCCGATGGGATCGCCGCTATCTCCTGCACTCGCTAACTTATTTATGGAAGACTTTGAATCAAAAGCTTTGGAGATCTCTTCACATAAACCAAGACTGTGGCTACGTTACGTAGATGACACATTCGTTATCTGACAATATGGGGAAGAAAATCTCAATATATATATATATATATATATATATATATATATATATATATATATATATATATATATATATATATATATGATAACTTGAGACGTTTTTTAAATCTCTGGTACTTCCTGGATCTTCCTAGCTTTATACGGTTTGGCAGTTCGGTGATATCCACTTCATAGAAACTTAATATCTTCCATCCTTTGAACAAGTCCGTAGCATACTAACTGTTTTCTTTCAATGTTCAGTTTCGTCACCCTTTGTATCCTCCTGTTGCTATCTAACTCTCCACATTTACCCCATACATCACGCCACTTTTCCCATATATGTTATATTTGCATGTTTTCCCAATTTATTGGTTTCATTCAAACAGTCTGTGCTTAATCTAGCTTGGGTTATTTTTTTTAATTCTTTGTTGTATTCTCCTTTATTCGAGGCCTAAGTATGTATATTCGCAGCAAGTCCGTATCTGTTCTGTATCTAACTGAATATTTGACACATTTGTAGGTGTTACGTTGTAGGCCCCTTTTCCTTGTAGCTCTCGCTCTATATGCTATAATAACCTAGTCATCAACGAGTTGCAAAGTAATTTGCTTATGTTAGTTTCCTGTAGGACATTCCATTATTTCTTGTTAATGACTTTTTGGAGGTTTATGAACGTAAGGTGAGTTTCTTGGTTGGTATATAATCTATTTTTTATTATTTAGTTTAAACAAAAAGAATTGCCGATGCACATCCGTTCTGCTTAAAATAAGGATTCTTTCATTCTTCCTCATTGTTTCTATATTTATATTTGATTAAAGCGTCGAAAAATCGTTCCTCAAAATGCTAATAACTGAGATTCCACTAGATCTATCCCCATAAATAGATAAGATATATTCATTATTCTGGCACCAAAACACAATTTGTATATTAATCCATGTACCAGGTCTGTTGTTGAAAAAAAATTGATCCACATTTAATAAGTTCTGCAGGAATGGCACTTGGACTTAATTAAAATTTTAGTTCATACAACTAACAGCTTCAGGCATTATTCATATCAGAAATTGGCTGATCGAATGTTAAGATTGAATAGCCGCCACTTCACTTACTTTTTATTCAGTTTAAACTTCAGTTGTTCCGATAACTAAAAAGTGTATGTTTTGTTTACGTATGTCATGAATCAGTCTAACCTTTCTAAATAAAATTTTTGTTTTGTGAACCAAAATTTCGATTGGGTCCGTTTTCACTAAAAAAAAAAGATTGTCCGAAAGAAATTTTAGTAAACATTGCAAAGTTATTTTAAGAGTGTGACCCTTCCTAGAAAACTGTTATTTTATTCTAAATTAAAGTAACTTTAACTAATTTGCCATCGATATACATTAATTGCCAACCTAATTTGGTTAACGTTATATACAGGTTACCTAAAAATGAATTAGCTTTGATGAAGAGAAACCGACGAAATTTCTAACCTTCATTTTCTATTTTTATACATTTTGTTATTACTTATATCTATATTCACAAATATTGTTGTGTGTTTTATACATAATTAATTTTTACTATTTTATTATTACTTTTAATATTATTTTTATTAAACGGAAATATCTATAAAGGGCTGCCAAATCCTACCATATGGAACTCCGACTTTATTAATTAATATGTACATACATACAAGAGAAAAACAATTATATCTAATAAAGTGAGCTAATGAGGCCAATTGTTGCGGAGTCCTTGAAATGCACAGTTGCGTTTATTTATAAACAATAAATAATAAACTTATTAAGATACTTTATTAGAGTTACGGGATTTTGGAGACCCTAACGCAAAAACACGAGCGGGCTCGGAGAGCAATAAAATTTTTGCAAAGAGGAATAATAAAGTAATATCTTACCTTATAGTTTTTTTTTGAAGCGGTTAAAAAAGGTGCAAGAGAGTTATTCCATGTTGTGATTCACTAAATTCTGTTCTACATAAAAGTATGGGAATAATAAATATGTATGTAAGGAAACTTCATGAAAACGGAAAATAGCAAATCTACTTCTTGGTGGCATTACAGTTTTTCATTGTAAAAGAGTTTAAAATTCGCAAAATATCCAAAGTTTCACAAAAATTCTCAAACGTACAACAGAACTGCGGGAAAAAATGCTTCTTATCGCATGCATACACATTCGTAAACCTTGTCCACGTAACCCAATTGGCAAGTTGTAGGTACCTGTAGCATAGCTTAAATTTTAACCATTATTCCGGTGGACAACAAAGACAGTTTATAAAACCTGTTAATAAAAAAAATCAGATGAACAAATAGTTTATTGCATGATGCACCACAAAATAAACATGTAAACTTCTGAACAAATGGCTTGATAACTTTTTATAATCATTAAACTTGGCAAAAAGCGACATTTCAATAGTACTTTAGATTATACTCCAACAGCAGGGCGTAAAATAGGGGTCCAAAATGCCTTAAATTCCGATGGCGATTTTTTGATTGAACTTATTTAATAGGTTATTTTTGGATATACAGCTAAATTATCACGAAAGAGCATATGCCTCAACCGTCATTTTAATAAATAGTAATTAAGGAATAATTCGTAGACGGTAAAAATAACAGAGAAAAGATTGTTGCTGTGCAGTAGCGCGTAAAATATTGATTTTACAGTAAAATATAACAATACTTTCTCTTCCAAAAAGCTTTCTATTATTTTTGTCATCAGGCGTTTTCTAGATATTCACAAATTACTATTTATTATGATATATGCTGACACACACACTGCAACATAATCCTGCGCTAGGGCTGAGCTTTTTTTCAGGTCTCCTCAGAAATTTAGGGTTTTCTTATGTTTTTAGGGTTGCTAATTTTGAACTTTTCAGTTACCGAGACTCTAGATTAGTTATTTATTTGATATAAAGAATTTTAAGACAAAAATTACTCTGTTTCCATTTTTTATTACTTATGATTTCGTTAGGAAAGATCTAACTCCACTATTCGATTTTATGGAACAATATAACAAAACACCACCATTTAAAATTTTATTCTTAATATTATAAATACACACACACACACAAATATATATATATATATATATATATATATATATATATATATATATATATATATCGAAGGTTTTCGGGTATCCCGTGTATGTGCAACTTCTTAGTTGATAATTGATAGTTGTTAGTTTTTAGTTGGGACTGTAAATAAATGAAAGTAAAGTGTATCATTTGACATACAAGTGAAAATTTGATGGTAAAAATTCTTAGTGGTAATGGTATTTGGTAATTTTTATAAGTATGAACCAATCATTAGTCGTTTCCTAAAATATGTATTTATCTATTTAATTAGTCTATTTAATTTATAAAATAAATAAATTTTGACAAATAAGTTAATATTGCTTATATATTATTATATTTGTACAATTGTCTTTGTCTATCGCATGTTAAATTGACCGACCGCACTCTTTTTCATTGAACAGCTGCCTCACGTACAGTTGGTATTCTCTATTGCATTAAGTTACACAGGTAGCGCTTCTCTGCCGTAATTTAAAAAGGACAATATTTTCTCCAGTTGTTGACGTGCATTTACGGAAAACGCAGGATGTTCCGTACTATTTTTAAGCAAAAATATTCACTATAGTATGATAATTTCACACACAAAACATAAAATTGACATAAAATACGAATGTAGAGCTACACAACAAAGTTAGGTTTAATCTAGGGTTGGCCGAACTGTCGATCACTGCAATTCAGTCGCCGGAGAACTGATAATAATTAAATAAACAATCACAATCACATTCAGTCAAGACTAGCCTTAATTAAAAATCATTTCATTAATTTTTTAGGTCCTTCTTCTCATTTGTATTCCTAAAGAAATAGTAGATATAAGTGAAAAGGAAAATAAAGTGGCCAATCTTTTTTTATTTTTAATACCAGTTGCCAAGTAAAAACAGGTCAGTTTGTATTAGCTATTTGTCCTCATCAGTATCCCTTTAAAAATGGATATGAAAATAAAAATAAATTGTAAATACGATAATATTGGGTTGCCTAAGAAAAAATGGTCAAAACTGAGGGTTACCGTCTGTCAAAGTATAAACATTCGGGGAGTAAAATGAGGCGCGAGAGAGTAGCGCTACCTGTAAAACTTAATGCAATAGAGAATAAAAACTGTACATGAGGCAGCTGCTCAATGAAAAAAGTGCGCCCACTCAACTTAACATGCGATAGACAAAGACAACTATATCGCAATGCATAAATATAATAATAATAGATAAGCAATATTAACCTATTGGTCAAAATTTATTTATTTCATAAAATAAAATAGACTAATTAAATAAATAAATATTTTAGAAAACGACAAATGGTCGGTTCATACTTGTAAAAATTATTAAATACCACTACCACTAAGAATTTTACCATCAAATTTTCACTTGAAAGTTAAATGATACACTTTACTTTCATCTATTCATAGTCCCAAGTAAAAATTAACAACTATCAATAATCAACTAAGAAGTTGTAGAACTTTTAATTTTTTAAAAGTCGGCGTAATTCATGTCCCCTTTCGGATGTTATCGGCTAGGAAAAATTGACTACTACATAAAAATATAAAAAACAACATTTTAAACAAACAAAACTTTAAAAAATGTATCATAAAATAGTCGAAGCATTCTAGTATAAATTTAATTAAGCAGACACAATTGAAAAATAAAAAAATTACGTTTTACTTTTAGGTTAGAATATTTAAGCACAATTTTGACTGGGCATCCTTTACATAATTTAGATAAGAGCCTTATTTTTTACTAATTGTTAAATTTTGAACTATGAACTACGCATTTTTATTTCATTCAGAGTGTAGTTTAGTAGAAATTCTTACTGGTAGTTGATAATTTTTGGAAATAAAACCAACCTTAAATATTAATAAAATATTTAGTCAAATATATTTTGTTAAACGAGTAAAAAATTTTTATACATCTAAAAACAATTAATCAGATTCATCCAACGGTGTAAAATTAAACTCAAAATTCTAAGGAATTATCGTTATTATCGTCTACATGTAAGGATGTTAAGTCGCCAACAAATATTTTGATTTTAAATAATCATTCATGTACCAGCCGCAATTTTTAGGACATAGCAAAGATCATTTACATGCATCCACATCGAACTTATGTATATTATACCTAGAATTTTTTGTTTGAGGAATTTCCAGCATTGGTAAGATCATGTTTGAGTCACAGCTTTGAGTCAAAGCTTTTAATCTTCCTTATTAATAAATTCTTATGAGCCTTCGTAGTAGTATAAGTTTTTAGGAAAATGCAATATTTAGCTTTATTTATATTAGCACAATGCCTGATACTATTCATAAGAGCAATGAATCCCTGAATCAAATCAATCTTTTCGTCGATGATAATATCGCCTTCATTAGGTAATAAAGCAAAAACGTTTTAGTATTTATCGTTTTTGGAATTTAAAAGGTGTGACTTTTCCTCTATTATAAAAAGGCGCCATGTAGACAGTCTGTAAATGCATGAAAATCTGGTGAACTTAGACTGAATGTGAATCCCAACTTCAACGCTAATACCGTACATTTAATGCAATTAAGATCTCTATTATTTCCTTTCTTAATCGTTGAACTTACTAACCGGATGGTAATTTGGATACCTAAAACATAATTCACTTATCAGCTTTTTCATGTTGACATAAATAATCAACTTTTACAACATGGTTCTCTTTTGTGTGATAAAAATAACACCAATCTATTACATACAGTCATAATTTTTTTTTGTTTGAATTATTGCTACTAGATTATCATTCTCCCCGTAATTAGCTATAAATTGTACGAAAGTCTCCTCGAAACGATCATTTTTAAGATTTCCTAAAAAATTGTTGGGTCTGAGTTGTAGAGATCCTGTTATTTATATGCAATATTAAATTCGTGTCGACTTTGACGTTCGGAGCCTTTGATTGAAGGCGATAATTAGCGGTCAAATATAATATGAAATACTGAAATATGGGTTGAACACAGTTTTATAATGATAGCTTCTGCTATCTTATCAAGCGTTTGTGGCATAACGGATTCAACAAGGTGCATGAAATAAAAACCTTCAATTTTTTTAACGTTAATTTGTACCAGCTGAGACAATTTGACTTGAGACATTAATATATTAGCCAATTTCGACTTTTGTGTTTTCGCCAAACACGAGCAAAGAGCAGGCGGTATTGATGCTAGAGAGAACGACAAACAGTTTTCTAAATCAATTTGTTCTTCAGTACTATTTGCGAGTAGTCGGCCAAAGATATCTCGTTTCCTGCGAGTTGTTTGCGTAATCTTTCATTCATGACAAAAAACTATACCTAACATTTTTTCTGGACAGGCAATAAAAAAAATAATAGGGATTTTTTATAGTTATGTATGAGATTATTTTTCCCCGATACAAAAAACAGGAAAAATTTTTCCTAAATTAATATTAATTTACCTGTCCGTTATAAAACTAAACTATATTTTAATTTTCAATATTTTGCATGGTATGTATATATATATATATATATATATATATATATATATATATATATATATATATATATATATATATATATATACAAAATAGAGAATGTGGTTTAATCTTACTTATCTTCTACTTAATTAATAATCACACACTTGATATGTGACCTATGTTAATAAAAGATGAGCGAGTGCCTTTGTAACACAATATATAGTGGAGTAAAGTAAATTTACATAGTACGATACTTTGTTAGTTTGACCAAGTTGAAGATGATATATAATACAAAACCGACGTCATGATGACACACAGAGGTGATTCTAAAGCCTTGGCCGCCTACATGCAAAATAAAATAGGACACACTTTAGATCCGCCCAAATATATACAGGGTGTCCAAGATAAGGATCCTAAGCATGGGGATCTCAGTACCTGTTGGAGTTACAGCTTAGGTTAAATTAGAAAAAAGTTGCGTACTTTGAAGCGTATTTACATGCCGTTGAGAAACTTTAAAAATTTTCATGGCCAGCTGAGATATTGGGGAAAAACGAAAATTTGACGAAATAGATTTTATTTTTTTGTGACTTTATTTTAAAAGATATTAAAAAACTAATAAAACTTTTTCATTGGCACTTTTTAGATAATACGTGATGGCGTTTTTAAATTTTATATCCGACGTTTTGTTTTCGAGAAACCATCATCAACTTTATTTTTTTATATTGCCCAAAAAAAAAGTATACCCTGTATCTGATTCCATTTTTTATTACAAATTCAACGATGTATCACATGTCATATTTTTTTGTTAGACAAAAAAAAATGCGATTTTTCAATTTTTTTAAACATATTTTTAAGTAGGCTTTGCAGACAAATAATGCTTTGACACTTTGACGTAAATACCTGTTATTCTGTCACATATGACTTAATTTAATGTTTATGGTAAGATAAAATAATAATTGTTAAGTTGATTTAGAGTTATTAAGTTGTTGGTAGAGTTCTTGTCGTTGTTGTTACTGTTGTTATTGTTTATTATTGAATAATTATTATTGTGTTATTATCGTCGAATATGCCGGGTGGCCATTATAGTCATGAAGAAAAGTTTGACATGCTGACCTGCTACATTTTGTGCCAGAAGAATACTATAAATACTGCAGCAATGTATCTAAATAAATTTCCAGATAGAAAGCAACCATGTAAGTCCATTTTCTTACAGTTGGCGCGAAATTTAAAACAATATGGATCATTTAAAAAGCCAGTTTCATCCCGAAAAAAGGATTCTTCCGAAGAAACCCAAAATAACGTATTACAAGCAGTTGTTGAGAACCCTGACATCTCTTGCAGGCAAATTGAAAAAAATATAGGAGTAGCCAAATCCACTGCTCAATTTATTTTGCGTAAAAATAGATATCACCCCTATAAATTTAGGATTTGCCAAGCACTTAAACCAAGGGATCTTGAACGACGCCGGCATTTCTGTGAGTGGTATACACGCGCATGTGAAGATGATATCAATTTCCCTGCAAAAATAATATGGTCTGACGAAAGTCTAGTCACTAATAATGGTGTCTTTAACCGCCGGAATACTCATTACTGGGCGCAACAGAATCCGCGTGTTCAAAAAATTTCAAGATATCAGGAGCGTTTTGGGTTTAATATGTGGTGTGGAATTTTCGGTACCAAAATACTAGGTCCATTTATCTACCATAGTTCGTTAACTGGAGAACGATACCTTCAATTATTACAAAATAATTTAGAAGACTGCTTGGAGGATTTACCTCTGGCACAGGTTAATACCTGTTGGTTTCAACAAGACGGTGCTCCTGCACATAATTCTAGGCAGGTTCGCGAGTATCTTACGCAGCGATTTCCTGGAAAGTGGATTGGAACCTCCAGTGAAGTGCCTTGGCCAGCGCGATCTCCGGACTTAACCCCTATGGACTTCTTTCTTTGGGGGTTTCTTAAAAGCCAAATATACCATCATTCTTTTGAGACTGAGCAGCAGTTACGAGAATGTGTAACTAATGCATTCAACAGTATTACACCTGACATGTTGCGTGATGTTTTAAATTCTACCATAAGAAGATCATATTTATGTCTGGAAAATAACGGAAATCTGTTTGAACACCTGCTTTAAATTGAATAAAAAAAATTGTTAATTTATTTGTTGTTTTAGTTATTTTTAAATAATTTATCATTCTTTGTATATCATTAAAATAATGATTATCTTATGGTTAAATTTATGGTAGATTAAATTTTCTTGTTTCTAAGTAGTACTATGCTCCATTCAGCTTCATTGCTCTGTAAATAGATATTAACTAATATGTGAGATCAATAACTCATAACAGGTATTTACGTCAAAGTGTCAAAGCATTATTTGTTTGCAAAGGCTACTTAAAAATATGTTTAAAAAAATAGAAAAATCGCATTTATTCTTTTATCTAACAAAAAAAATGTGACATGTGATACATCGTTGAATTTGTAATAAAAAAGGGAATCAGATACAGGGTATACTTTTTTTTGGCCCTTATAAAAAAATAAAGTTGATGATGGTTTCTCGAAAACGAAACGTCGGATATAAAATTTTAAAACTCCATCACGTAGTACCTAAAAACTGCTAATGAAAAAATTTTATTAGTTTTTTAATATCTTTTAAAATAAAGTCACAAAAAAATAAAATCTATTTCATCAAATTTTCGTTTTTCCCCAATATCTCAAGCTGGCCATGAAATTTTTTAAAGTTTCTCAACGGCATGTAAATACGCTTCAAAGTACGCAACTTTTTTCTAATTTAACCTAAGCTGTAACTCCAACAGGTACTGAGATCCCCATGCTTAGGATCCTTATCTTGGACACCCTGTATATATATATATATATATATATATATATATATATATATATATATATATATATATATTTATATATATATATATATATATATATTTGAGGATGTTCTGAATAACGAACGATAGGTCAGGGCGGTGAGGAACATATTTTAGACATGAGGCTAATCCCAAGAAAATAGTAAAAAATAGGACTGAGTATATATATATATATATATATATATATACATATATATATATATATATATATATATATATATATATATATATATATATATATATATATATATATATATATAGTATCGGAAGGCAAGAAAAATCAAAATCTGATTACAGTTTAGATGTACATTACCCACACCTCAAGTTTCATAACTTTTTTATGCCTCGATATATTAAGTTGTTAATTATAATTTCCTTCATATATTTTATACAAAGAAGTTATATCTCCGAGCAACCTTTTCTGAGATATTCGAATTTAAATGTCTTATTGCTTACTGATGCGTTACACTTTATCTAGCCTGATAAAATTGAGTAATTCTTGATGTAATTGAGTTTCAGTTGAAAAGTACTCAAATTTAAAAAAAAATACAAGTATTAAAACTTGAGAACAAGTCAAAATTTGCTTTGTTAATAATTGTATCTAAAGGAAAATACTGCTATTAGGACACATAAATTCAATTACCTTCGTTACAAATTGTCTAAAATAACACCGAGGATTTCATTACCTACACTGTAAAAAGAAAATGCATTAAATTTAATGTAAATGTGCTGAAGGCATATTTCACAAACGTTTATTAAATGCATTTGCATATAATGCATTAAATTTAATAATTTACATTAATCTAAATTAAAATATTCCCTTAAATACAACGTAATTATATATTAAATTTAAAAATTGATCATTACTTTTTAAAGTGACTATATACATTAAATATACAGCCAGTGTTCATTGAATTTGAGATATGTTACCACATATTTAATGCAAGAATAAATATAAGTTCAAAAAAAACTACCAGGAAAAGGTGTAAATTTTTCCCATAGGTAGTGTACGGCCATCTGTAGACCTGTGAAATGTGCACCTCACCATAAGAAAATTGAGTCCTTTAAGCAACTTGCGCCATCTCCCGGAATCTCATGCAATGTAGGTTATCGAATGCTAAATAATAATGTAAATTCCTTTACTTATGTCCAGAAATCAAAATATCTTTCCAGTTACTTTATTGAAATTTATGACACCATTTAATCAAGTTTGATGTGATGTTTGAATAAATTGCTTGAAATTCAAAGTAAATGTAAATTATTCACATTTTTTGGTACAAAATCATGAAATTTAATGTAGACTGGACATTAAATTTGCATTTTAAATTTATTTAAGATTATTTTTAACAGTGTAGAAATAGAGCAAATAATAATTTTTAAGATACGGAATCGCGAGATTTTGGCAGAAACCAACATCACGCTACTTTTTCTTGCAAAAACAAGTAAATTCGAAAAATTCAGACATTGCCAAGACGTCCGGCAAATATTATTTAAACACGAGCCATTTCGCTATGAAAAGTTACTGATAAACAGAACTTAAGAACGGATAGTTGAAATAGAGAGATGAAAATAGTTAAGAACCAAAGTTATGAACAATTAGTCGAAATGAAGTGTTAAGAACGAGAGTTAAAAACGTGATAGTTAAGAGCCGTTCAATAAGTTTTTAGAAAAAGAAAAACAAATTATTTTGGGTATATTTTTTTTCAATATAATCTCCTTTTAGATAAATACATTTCTTCCAGAGTTTCTTCATCTTTTTAAACTGTCCAAAAAGGAGAGTTTCTTCATCTTTTTAAACTGTCTAATAAGGAGAATTTCGGATGGCCCTTAAAATAGGAATTTGTTTCATTTAAAATCACTGAGAACCAAATCTGGAGAATACGGTAGATGTTACAATAATTGGAACTTTAATTCCAAAATTTTCGTCATCGAAAATTTTCAATGCCCTTGTACATTGTCTTGATGGAAGAGAACTTTTTTCTTTGCCAAATGAGAATGCTTTTTTCTTGATTTCTTCGCTTAGTCGGTGCAATAAGGACACACTTTCCATTTATCGTTTGTCCTTTTTACGAGTAATCGATGTAAATGATTCCGAGCAAACGCGGTAAACCGAGATTTTTTCCACACCCAATTTTCCAAGCAAAATTGAAACACGGTATTCTGTGATATACCTATGGCCTCAACAATTGTGTCGATCACTCAAAACCATATCACCTCCATTGGACTTTCCTAATGATGTTCATCATTAGTGGATGTACGACCAACTTTAAACTCATTTACCTGATTATAAACCGTCGCAAATATAGACTAGATGTGACATAAACTTTATTCAACTCAGCTTTGATTTCTTTCGGTGGTAAGCCTTGTAAATAGAAATATTTATTCACCGCGAGAAGCTTTTTCTCCCATTTTTCTACATAAACAAAAGTTTGTTGCTTCAATCGATTTTGAAAATGAAACTACGTGTTCGATATACCTGGAACTTTAACAGCAGTCTATTGAGAGATTACGCTTACTAACGTGATACTCCCGAACTAATTTTATTTTTCAAAGAAGTTAATAAATTAAAAATATTTCAAAAGAAAAATTTTGAAAAAGGAAATGGCGTATTAAAAATCAATTTTATTTTAAAGCAATTAAATAAATAAATTGGTAATCTTCAAAAATAGTACCAGTATTTACTTTAAAATTTAACAATAGAAAAAAAAATCTTCCTTAAATTTAAAATATTAAAATCAAATTATTTTTATTTCCCTAAAACTAAATTTTTCCAAGTCATAGGTGTGCAAAATTTACCACAGACGCACCCCTGTTGCTTCAACTCTTTACTAAAATCGAGTAAAATATAACATATAGAATCCGAATCTAATTCACACGATATATGATGTATTTTATTCTGGAACGCTAAAAAATAAGTAGGTCAAGAAAGGAATGTCGGTCTACTGACGTCGGGAATCACTAAATTTTACCAAAAAATCAACATCACGCGACTTGTTCTTGCAAAAGTAGATCAAGAAAAATATCAGTTTGCTGACGTCGGCAATCACGAGATTTAGGTAAAAAACCAACATCACGCGACTTTTTCTTGCAAAAGTAGGTCAAGAAAGGAATGTTGGTCTGCTGACGTCGGATACACGAGAATTTGGCAAAGAACCAACATCACGCTACTTTTTCTTACAAAAACAAGTAAATTGTAAAAATTCAGACTGCCAAGACGTCGCGATAAATGTTATTATTACACGAGCCATTTCACTATGAAAAGTTAGTGATAAACAAAAGTTAAGAACGGTTAGTTGAAATAGAGAGATGAAAATAGTTAAGAACCAAAGTTATGAACAATTAGTTGAAATCAATTGTTAAGAACGAGAGTTAACAACATGATAGTTAAGAAATGGTTCAAAGAGTATATTCAGAGTGTTTCGTGATACGATGGAAGATGTTTTAAGTACCGTTTTTAATGCAATTCTCACTTTTAGCTCTCTCTGCGTAGCCGCAGACTGTAGAATATAGTAACCAGTAGTAAAGTGAGCGTCTTGTTAATTTTAACTTTATTAAAGATAAAATAGAAGAAAATTTAAAGTTGCTCCCTAATTAAGTTTAATTATCGTTGATTTCTTTTTGTAAACTAGTGTCGCTCGTATATAATTTTAATAAATCTTAATCTAAAAGGTCATCAGTGTAAGTACTCTAGGATCTCATCCCGCTCTAGTTTTATTATCTACAAATACTCTAGTCCCTAGGAAAGTTGGAAAAACTATATTTAACTAAGAGGGTACAGGCGTCACACTAAAAATAAACCTTATTTTATACAACGGGCGCCATCTCTTGGGTTTTCTAAAGTTTTTTTTTACATTCCGACAAGCTGCAGAATAGAAACGGTATATCTTAAACCAAAATAGAACATGTTTTCCTCTTTTGATCTTACGTCTAACTTCCAATTACTTCCAGCTTAATAAACTTTGAACTTATAGAAACTAAATCAGCAAAATACAAACGCAGCAAAATGCAACATGTTGCTGTCATTTGATTCGCAATCTACTTCTAATTATTTCCGGCTTAATTAAATAAGCTAGGAACTCATAGAAAATACGTCTTATACTCCATAACAACAGACTGGAAATATTTTCCTGCGTTTTATGTTGTACATTGTATCGTTTTCTTAAAGGCTAGGTTTACTTTATTCGAGAATTTAAACTTATTTGATGCTTAAATTAATCCCAAGATCAGTGGAAAGTTCGATAAAGAATTATGCTTTAAATTTCTTCAAAGATTTATATATTAAATAAAAACTAGTTTCACTTGAAATTTCTAATTTATTTAAGTTAAACAATCAAAATTTAAAACATACAGACTTTCCAGACGTTGTACTCTAAATATATCTGCCTTATTAAAACTGATATTATGATACAGGAATAGATGTTGGCTGTCCATAGCAGTGGTTCTCAACAAGTGAGTTGCCATGGTTTTTTTGAAGATTCGTCCTTGATAACTTTAATAACCAAAATTAAAATGTTAATAATTTATTTATGCTTGGTAACACACGAGATATGTGATGTATTCAGTAAACGGCCAGCTCACGCACCTTTTCTTATGCCTAACGAAATCCGACTAGGGCTTACTAGCCGGGTAGTATTCAACGATCGGTACGAATTTTAACTTTCGAATATAAATATAAATGTTATTAAAATTTAGTGTGCAAGTGATAAAATATTAACAACACGCGAGATATGCAACGTATTCAGTGAACTGCCAGTGGACGCATCTTTCTTTATGTCTGACGTTCCGTTACCTCTCGAATAAACGTAGCCAAGAGAGAAGTTACGAGAGGAACAGCCTGATGTTCTGCTGAGCTGAGAGAATAATCAGGAAAGTAATCTCAACTAATATAGAAGCAACAGCTCTAGATAAGCAGCCACGAGTCTAAACTTTAAAATATAAATAAAAATGTAGAAGTAAATTGACGCGCTCGGAAAACTTAGGGTGTTCATTTTTCGTTTGTAAATGAATAGTTCATTGTAGTAGTCTTGTTTGATCTGAAAAATGTTATAATACTATTGATAACCCGTCACAATTCGTCTTGGATATGCAGGTCTACACATATAGGCTGTTCTATTATTTACCATTTTGGTTAGTATTTTATTGTCCACATATTAATGTTATGGAGAATAAAAGAAAATATCCAGAGAACTATATAAAATTTGGATTTCCGACTGTTATTAATAATGGCATAGGAAAGCCACAGTGTATTTTATGCAATGTTGTTCTTTGTGCTGAATCTATAAAATCCTCGAAGCTCAGACGTCACTTAGAAACCCAGCATTCTGAACAAATTACAAAAGACTCAGACTTTTGTAAACGACTTCCAACTGCTTTAGAACGACAAAAGTTGGATTTTATTAGGACGTTATAACATCAAAGCCAAGCTGTAGTTTAAACACCATATGAAATTGTTCTGGTAGTTAAAAAGATCAAAAAACCTATTACAATTACAGAAACCCTCATCAAACTTTTATTATTAAAATCTGTTATGCTGTTTCTTGAAGAATATAAAGGGTGTTTTTTATAGAGGTATAGAACTTTAAGTTGGCAACACTTTTTTAACTGGCGGCCATTTTGTTAGCTGTCAAGTGATTTATGTTTAGTTTGGTTTGGCATTTCAACATAAATAGACTGACGCCTGAACAACGTTTCCAAATTGTGCAAATTTATTTTGAAAATCATGGTTCTGTTCGAAATACGTATCGCGCAATACGTCCATTTTACGGTCAACATAATCGTCCATCAGAGCAATTAATTCGATTAACTTGGAACGTTTTCGCACCACGTTTACTCTAAATGATAATACGCATCCACAGAGAAGTCGTACAGTGCGTACAGAAGAAGGTATTGCTGCTGTTGAGCGTAGCGTAGAGAAAGACCCGAATCAGTCTATCCGCCATCGTGCACAAGAATTGGATATGTGTCCATTCACTTTATGGAAGATTTTGCGGAAAGATCTTGGTTTGCGTGCTTACAAAATCCAACTCGTGCAAGAATTGAAGCCACACGATCACCTAGCAAGGCGTAGATTCGGTGAATGGGCCCAAAACAAGATTGCCGTTGATCCCAATTTTCATAAGCGAATTTTATTTAGCGATGAAGCTCACTTTTGTTTGAATGGATACGTCAATAAACAAAACTGCCGTATTTGGAGTGATGATAATCCTCAAGTGTATGTTGAGACACCGTTACATCCAGAAAAACTGACTGTTTGGTGTGCTGGTAGAATCATTGGTCCGTACTTCTTTAAAAACGATGCTGGTCAGAACGTTACAGTCAATGATGACCACTATAGAGCCATGATTACTGACTTTTTCGTTCATCAATTGAACAACCATGATGTGTAGGAGCTGTGGTTTCAACAAGACGGCGCAACATGTCACACAGCTCGTGCCACAATTGATTTATTGAAGGAAACGTTTGGTAACCGCATAGTTCCACGTTTCGGACCCGTGAATTGGCCTCCAAGATCGTGCGACTTAACGCCGCTAGACTATTTTCTGTGGGGATATGTGAAGTCGCTAGTCTACGCCGATAAGCCTGAAACGATTGATCACTTGGAGGACAATATTCGCCGCGTTATTGCCGATACACGGCCACAAATGTTGGAAAAAGTCATCGAAAATTGGACCTCCATATTAAACTACGTCCGAGCCAGCCGTGGCGGTCATATCCCAGAAGTCATATTTAAATTATAATGCCAGAAGGTTATCTTTCGAATAAAGTAAATTTCATGTCAATTTAAAATATTCGTCTTTGTTTTATTCCATTTAAAAGTTCTATACCTCTATAAAAAAAAACACCCTTTATATGTTCACATTTACTACTTTTTCACTAGGGTTTTAATTTCTAGTAATTTTTTGTTTTTTACTTTTGGTATTTTGAACAATAGGACGCGCCGACAGATTATTTGTTGTCTGTCTATATTTTTTATTTGTTTTAATAAATGACTAAGTAATGTTAACATTAAAAAATAAATGGAGCCAGAAGAATCAATTATTTGTGAACTAGCAGTCATTTTCTTAAATAAGCAATGTTTGTAGCGATTCGTCTTTTAATGCTGTAGAAGAACAAAGGAAATTTATCTCTAATAAATGACGAATTAGATGATAGTTCTGACATATGCTTTTAGCATATGAATAAAACCACATCTAAAGATTCGCTTAGGAGAATTGAACATTCTACCTGAATTGCCACATTTGCAGAACTAACCTGAATTGCCACATTTGCAGCACCCATAAAAAGTAATTAAAAAAAACTAAAATATTCAATAACACCTCTTTTAGACAATCAATCTCAGCTTGAGAGAGGCCTTGGATATCTTTCAAGGCCTGTATTAATTTTTAGTTAGTCATTTTACCATATCGGATATAATACCTGACCGTCGAGATTTAAAATCTGATGAAAAAGGGTTTTATTCTAACAGAACATTTAAAGAATTAAAATTGTTTTTCCACATTACGATGTGTATACTATAAACCTGTATATACCAGTGGCTTTGCTACTTAACGTATATACAGAATTATTTTTCAAGCATTTGTGTATTGTGACATTGTAAATTTAAGCAAATTTATAAATACATTAATGTATGTTTGAATCTCTTTTACTCCTGAAAACAAAAACAAAAGCTTTTCTTCTTCATCTTCCTCTTCTTGTACTTAAAAATGGGATTCATTATTAGTCGTTTCAATTTTCTTACCCCAGTTTGATTTTTAATTTTTGAAAGTTCCGCTGCAATCAAAATTGTTTTAAATTAATTACCAAGCTACTTGTGCATATGAAAAATACTCATATTTTATAAGGGCATCTTTATTTGATAACCGTAGACGAAAGTCTAATATAACTAACTGTTGAACAGATTGGTAATAATATTCATCTCTAAGTTTTACAATGATCAGAGTTTATGTGACCACAGAAATTTGAACTAAAAATTGTTATATTGTATATTGAAAATGCATGGTTAGAAGTGATATAGCAGTCATAGGAAGAAGCATAACAATTAGTTAATTTAAGGAAATAAAAACTATAAATGTTGGTAATCATTCAGTATAGAAATAAAAACAAATAACAGTAGCTTGAAAATCTATAGAGGTCATCTCTTCTACGATTTTCTTATAACATTTCAGTTGCATGGCTTATTACTGTTGCTGTTATTAGGGTTGTCATATCTATACTCAATTCTTGCATTGAGGCATCAAAAAGTATTTCCGAGTCAAAGTTTTGGCCTGACTCTTTAATTGCCTGGGTTATATCGATACCTTCTCTCAAAATTACATATGATTATTATATTTTTCATTAAAACAGTATGTAATTTAAATATTTTTTATATTTCCTTAATTTAACAATACTATATCAGATGGTTTGAACAGTAATAGTACTCAGAAATTATTTAGTTATTAGCTTACCAAATTACACAAACTTATATATTTATCGTACGTACGTAGCATCAAGTTTCCAAAACACCACAGTGTAGGTTTATATACTTCTGCTTTGTCCGTACCTGTTTTTGAAGAACCCACATTTTTTTTTCAATCCCTTATTAAATTGAGAATTTTTATTCTTACATCTTCTATATTAAGAAATTGCTTATAGCATATAGGCAACTTTAATAATTCCGTTTTTATATCATTTAAAGCTGCCTCCCTTTTCACTTTATTTTTATAGTTACCATCTTTTAAATTATAATAGACTGGACAGTGTTGATAATAAAGAAATAAACGGATTTTGTATTTCAGTGTATGTTTTATTACTATCGGCCAAGCGCTTTCGGTCTAACTTAGACCATCCTCACGGCTAAGACCTCGTCAAAGGGCACACTTTAACCCTGCCAGTCTGAGAACAGTCCCCAACAACGCTAGCGTGTCCTCCACACAGAAGTCTGTCTGAGCCCTGAGGATGGTCTAAGTTAGACCGAAAACGCTTGGCCGATAGTAATAAAATATACACTGAAATACAAAATCCGTTTATTTCTTGATTTCTTCGGTGTACAACCTGCTAATAACTTATTCAAGTGTTGATAATGTTCTATAAGCCTCCTTGCCCTTAATAGACTGCCTTTTTTTTGTCATTATATTAATAAATTTTAAAACGAAACGTCTACAGCTAGTTTCCTTCTCCAGGAACGACAAAAATACACACACAAAACGATAAACAACATTGAAAAAGTTAGTTTATCAGGTACAGACATAAGACAAATTATTATTACCTAACCTAGACCGGGGATCTCATAGAAAAAAGTTGGCTCATTCTTAAAAAAATAGAGCATCTTCGATGAGTAGTCCCTCTCTTTTTAATTTCGGTTAGGTAACAGGGGGTATCTAATGATTTTTGGACTTAGCTTCACCATTGAAAAGAGAGGTAATTCTTCTTCTTCTTCCTGTGCCGTGTCAGGTACCCCTAACATTGGCAATTACAATGACGAGTTGATCGCGGTTCTTTGCTATTCTAAATAGCTGTTCAGCACTGCCCACTCTCAGATGTTCTTAAGCCAAGAGATCTGCTTCCTTTTAACACCTCTACGTTTCTCGTTCTTACCCTTCATTATCAGTTACAGAATTCTGTACCGATCCCCTCTGAGAACATGGCCAAGATATGCTAGTTTTCTGTATTTTACGGCTGTCAACGATTCACGCATAGCTACCCAGGGTACTCGAAGCATTCGCCTATGCAACCGCATCTCAAATGCCTCCTGCAAACGATCGTGGCAGCCTTCAATGGCCACACCTCCGCTCCATACAACAACACTGACCAGATGTAACATTTAACCATCCTTTGACGAAGTTTTAAATTTAGATTGTCATAGCAGACAAGCAATTTTATTTTTAGAAAAGTTATGCGGGCTGATTCAATTCTTAATTTAACTTCTTTATCTGAGTCAAGCTCTTCAGTAATATAACATCCAAGGTACTTGAAGTAGGAGACTCTTTCAACTATTTGTCCATTTAACAGTCTGGATATAGTAGACGACCAAAACCCGTAAATTTAGTTTTAGCAACATTTATGTCCAGTTCTATTTCTTTCTGAACTATATTTACAGAATCTAAGAGATGTTGTAAACTTATGACGGCCGTATCATCAGCATAACGAATCATGTTTATTAACTCGCTGTTGATGTGAATCCCAAATCCTTTGTTATGTAGGCCTTCCTTAAAAACTTTGTCCGAATATAAATTAAACGGCAGTGAAGAGAGAATACATCCCTGTCTAACGCCTCGTTGAATTTGACATTCTTTGGTAAGCTTGCCATTAACTAGAGGTGCTACTCATCTAAAACGCTCTGTGTCTTTCTAAGCGTAAGCTAGCTTTATTCTATTGGATCTCCGATCTAGTATCATTATGTCTATGACATCAAGCCAGCAATTATATTTTTGGGGATTTTTCCCTAAAACTCATCACCCAAAGCTCGGCACCCCAACTTTTTACCCACAGCCCTAACCCACACGTGTGAACGCAGAAAGTCGCGTGTATTTCACCAATCGTAAAAAGCCGTGGTGAGCACCCCCAAGTGAAAACAGGCCAAGAGAAGAGATTCTGTTTTGTAAAGCATTAAAAACTACCACGTAAAACGAAGAAGTCAGGGAGATGATAAATTCATGTATAACACACTTGAAAAACTTATTTTGAGTGTGCATGGGTCAGATATAGCTGATGGGAAAGAGAGGTCGATAATATTTTGTAAAAAATCGAAACAGGGTCTCAATCAAAATAAATAGGTAACACGATATAAGTCTGTTTTGTAAAATATTACTATCATTATTTTCACGTTTATTAACAGTTAATTATCGGTCTAATATTTCTAGATATACTGAACTAGGCTGTAAATGCATTTAATTCTGTTAATGAAAATGGGAAATAAACTTTTACGTCCTGCATTAAAATGAAATGCAGTATTTTACGATTATATTTAGCTTTTCATTACCGGACCTCCATACATTTAAAAATACTTTATTGGCACCATTAGTTTGAAAATAAAATCTTTATGTTTCTTATCAATATGACTATTTTTAAAGTTGTTCTTATAATTAATGAAATAATAAATATACTTTATTTATTTCAGGTTGTATCATGACTATTGCTTACGCTATGATGGGCAAGACGTTATGTTCGGCATTGCCCCCATTTGATAACAATGAATCGGCCTGTGCTCAACAAGTAAGTATTCTATATTTTAACTCAAAAATACATAAATTAAATGCATGTTCTTGTTCTACTTGACTTAAGGTGAGATATAATACCTGGACTTGACCAGATACAAACTAAAATTGTCAAATAAAAAGAACAAAATAGTCCTTAACGATAAGAAAGATATAAATAAAGTCAAATTTACCAAAACTTAACCAGAACTATAATTTTAAAAATAAATAAATAAGTAGATAAACAAATAAATACTTAAAACTATTTTAAACCCTGTATAAATCCTATTTTGTAAAATAATCTAGGCACTGTACATAGTAAAATTTTTTTAAAAATAACTACACAAAAAAATAAATCTTAAATAAAATATAATCTCCACCACAAAATCAAGACAAGTTTAATAATATAGCACGACGTGAAATTTACACACTTTCATCTCGATTTTACCATTTTTATAGCCATAATAAACATTCCAGTGATCAAAGGTCGCCACATTAGATATGCCATTTTAAATGTCATAAACCTCCGTAACCGAACTTTCAAGTAGTTTGGGCCTTTTTTTATAACCATAATAAATATTTCGGTGATCCACGGCCGCCATATTGGATACACCATCTTAAATTTCGATATTCTGATGCAAAATTTCTAAACACCCGTAACCAAACTGTCAAGTAGGTTGTACCGTTCTTTATAGTCAAAATATGCATTTCGGAGGTTATTGGCCTCCATTTTGGATATGGCATTTTAAATTTCGATATTTTGATGCAAGATTCGGATTTAGCGATGTCACAAACCCCCGTAACAGAACTTTCAAGTAGATTGCGTCCTTGTTTATAACCATAATTTGCATTTCGGGGGTTATTGGACACCATATTAGATACGCCATTTTGAATTTCAATATTCTGATTCAACATTCGCAACCAGCGATGTCATTAACCTCCGTAACCAAACTTTCAAGTGTGTTGTACCCTTCTTCATGGCCATAATATGCATTTCGTGGGTTATTGGCCGCCATATTGGATCAGTCATTTTAAATTTCGTTATTTTGATACCAGATTCGTGATCAACACACCCAAATACTACGAATTGACCTTTAAAACAGATTATTTTCTAGTCACAAAAAATTCTTTGAATTATTTTTCTCTGTGTTTTCCAAAGTTTGTTCTTTGAAAGCGCCGTATTGGATCCGCCCTCTTGATTTTTCCAAAAAGGCCATAGTTTCAAAAAAACTTCAAAATGAGCTCACATAGCACTCTTGACGTTACGTCAAATTTTGGACACACAATAGATTTCGCAGGAGCACTTCCTCTTCTTCAACTCGAAACACTCAAGTTAAGCACAAGCTGTTGTGCTTGCCTCTTAAGAGTTCCATTGCCTAAAACGACAAATCGGATCTCATTACTTTATTCTAATTTCTATATCCTGATTATTACCATTGATTAAAATAGTTTGATAGACATTTTCAAATTACATACGGATTTTCGGCATTTAGACACCAGCGGCAGATTTGAAGGTTAGAAATATTTATATGTTTAGATATAGATTTTTAATAAAACAAAACATTACCGGTAATAAATTATAAAACAATAATTAATAGCCTTTATATTAACTTTATGTTTTAAATTCCCTTAAATGACTCAAATTTTTCAAATACACAATATCAATAAAACTGGAATGATAACTGTCAGTAAAATAATGCCAAAATATCATACAATGAAGTGACTGGTTAATTGCGGTGGTCTCTTTCTAATTTGCTGTACCCTTAGTGCCAGCTTTTTGCAACTTATGGCTTAAATTTGAAAAATTATGTTTTATTCTTTCTCCTGTTTTTAACTGACTTCTAAAAGAAGGAGGTTCTCAATTCGTCGCGTATTTTTTTTTTATGTATGTACACCGATTACTCCGGAACGGCTGCACCGATTTGAATGAAATTTTTTACATTATGTTCAGGAAGTTGCTGCGGTAGTTCCATATTTTTTTAGATGAAATTAGTGCAGTAAAATCCAAGATGGCGCTTACAATATGGCGGTCAAAAAAATTAATTTTGTGCGATTTTCTCCAAAATTGGTATGGAGGAATTTTCGGGGTTGTACCCAACGAATCTGAAATTATTTTTAAAAAATTCAAAATGGCGGATCCAATATGGCGGACAAAAAAATTTAATTTTGTCCATTTTCTCCAAAATTGGTACGGGAGAGTTTTCGGGGTCGCAGATGACAAATCCAAAATTATATTCTCTCCAAAATTGGTAGGGAGGAGTTTTCGAGGTCTCACATAACAAATCTTAAATTATTTTTAAAAAATTCTATATGGCAGATCCAATATGGCGGACAAAAAAAATTAATTTTGTTCGATTTTCTCCAAAATTGGTATGGGGAAGTTTTCGAGGTCGCACATAACGAATTCAAAATATTTTTTATAAAATTCATTATGGTGGATCCAATATGGCGGACAAAAAAATCAATTTTGTGCGATTTTGTCCAAAATTGGTACGGGGGAGTTTTCGGAGTCGCACGTGACGAATCTAAAATTATTTTTTATAAAATTCAATATGGCGTATCCAGTATGAACAAAAAAATAATTTTGTCCTATTTTTTCAAAATTGATGGGGGGGGGGAGTTTTTGGGATAGCACATTACGAATCTAATATTATTTTTAAAAAATTTAATTTGGCGGATTTAAGATGGCGGATTAAATATTCTACATCTCTCAATTTTGTCTAAAGTCAGTATTGGGGGATTTTTGTTAGTGTTAATTACGAAATTAAAATAATTTTTGAAAAACTTAATCTGGCGGAATCAACATGGTGTCATAAAAATATACATTTTTCGATTTTCTCCAAAACCGATATAGAGGGTTTTTGAGGATGTAAATTATGAATTTAATAGTATTTTTCATGATTCAATATGGCGAACGCAACATAGCTGACTAAAGATTTTACATTTTTCGATTTTGTTGTTTGAGGATGTAAATAGCGAATATTAAATTATTTTAAGAAAATCTAATACTTCAGATGCAATATGACCGTTTAAAAATTTTAAATTTCTGGGTTTCATCTAAAATTGGTACTAGCGGGCTTTGAAGGGCTTAGATTTAGATTAGATTAGGATGTTAAAAATATTTTTTTGAAATTCAATATGGTGGATCCAATATGGTAGGAAGAAAATTTTATCGTATTCGCATTTTTTCAAATTTGGTATTAAGGGATTGTGGGGTGGTGTATTACGAATATGAAGTTAATTTTCTACAACTATTAGGTTAATAAGATACAATATGAGGAACTAAAAATTTTACATTTTCCGGTTTTATATAAAATTGATATTGCGGGGTTCTTGGGGCATATACAAACTCAATATACAATATAAAATATATCGGGCTAAAAAATTTACGTCTCAAATTCTTTAAATATCGATATTGGAAGGTTTTGGGGCCTATATTACCAAAATTAATTTGAAATTTAAGATAGTCGATTTACTATGACAGACTAAATATTTATTTGACACAATTTCATTGGTATTTGGAGAACTCTAAGAATCAAAGAATTTGTAGTGGTTGATTTTAGGGTGATTTACAATTCTGGATAAAATTGGTACTTTTTTGCCACCTTGGAGGCATTGTGAGGTACACTAATCTCGATTAGCACTTAGTTCAAATAATTTATGAATATCATAATAAATTCAAAACTAAAAATCGAAAAATAAAATTTTTATAAAAAAATTGAACCGACTTCTAAAAATGCGCTAAAAAGTGGAAAATTTTTATATGATATTGAAATTTTTGAAGTCGGCGCCAAATTATTTCTAAATGAAATAAATAACTACTTATATATACAAATTATGTTAAGAAAGCAATTACAAATAAAGTATTTTTAATCTGTTTATGGGAATCACTTTTTAGCGCACTTTTAGAAGTCGGTTCAATTTTTTATAAAAATTGTATTTTTATTTATATACAAATTAAGATGAACATATCTTAAAACTGTCTGATGTGTGTGTAGACTGTAGACTGGTGACGCATGAATATTCTTTCACTGGATCAACTTTATTGCTGCAGTGATTTTTAAATATTCTTTGGTTTCCTTATTACGGAAAACTTTGTCCGTGTTAAACATACCGTAGGTAATCTGTCAAGTACATCTGACAATAAACCGTTTTGATTATTAACGAGGGTAGAGTTTCTTAGACACACTACATTTTTAAATATTTATCTCACCGCTCGTTAGTATGAACCCTTCATAAATGATTTATGTAAAGTTTACGCTTCAAGAAAAACATATAAGAGACCCTAAAATAATAAAACTAATTATATATGTTTCCTCCGGCATTGAGTGAAATAGGCTTTAAGTGAAACAAAACTGAACAAAAAAAGTCGTAAACTTAATAAAAGAATCGTACAGGACCTTATCCTGCTCAGCTTATATCGAAATTGCAGGAAGTAATAAAAAACACAGAGGAGAGTTAACAAAAGATTAGTTCTTTCACCAGGATAATGCGCCTAGTGAAATATCTTGTATTCTCATGGCTGCCATTACGGAAGCATAATATAAATTACTTCAACACCTGATCTAAGCCCCATTAATTACCCTCTGTTTCCAAAAGTAAAAGAACATGTCCATGAGAAAAAATTTTCTTGCGATAAAGAAGTCATTATCGCCGTAAATCAATGTTTTAAGGAAATTGGACAACCTTTTCTCCAGGAAGACTTAGAAATGTTAGAGTAGCTTTGTAATGGAACAAATGTTTATTATTTTCCATTGTTCAATGTCAACTATATTCTGTTAAAATAAATAATTAAATAATCACTCTTTAAACAGATATTCCGTGGGAATAGGGTAGTTATATTTTTTTTATCACTATCCACGAAAGTCTAAAGGAAAAATAAATCGGTTATCGAGCTTAACTTTTATTATCTTTCTCATTTAAATGTTTTCTTAAAAATATATAAACTCAGTAAAGTTATGAAGACATAAAACTAAGAGACCCTTTCTAAGATTTGGCTATAAATCTGTCGAAATAATCCCATTCTGATTATGTAAGTAAAACCAGACGTATGAAGGGTAGTTTTTAACATATGGTATATGAAATACCGTTAAAATGTATTAAAATATTGAACGATTTTCCCATTATTAGGAAATAAAAGAATAATCAAATAAACTCATTATACTGGAATATAACGTTTGATCTGTGAACGGAGGTATGTAGCGTCTGTTTTTCCTGATTGCAAGAAAGAATGCTTTAAATACCAGCAATAGGAATAAAAGGGCACTCAGTTTTTTTCACAGACGTTATATTATCTTATTCCTTTAGTTATAGAAAGAAATAGAATAGTTTTAATTAATTGTGTTTATATAAAAATTATTATTAAGATGCTCAGAGGCTAATTCGGGAATCAAGCATCCGGTATAGAATAGCTAACGCCCTCAGCACGTAACGATCGAAACCTTCGAACTTTAAGGGAAAGAAATTGACGTTTACCGGATTCCATCCGGTAATATGGGTACAAACGGGAAACAGAGGGAGAGGGGGGTGTAAGATTCGAAGACACTCTTTTAAGGAATAGTAAATTTCAGTACCAATCTGAAAGTCGAATTAGGGTGATCGGTACCGTTCTTTAAGTCCAATGTCGTAGTGTATATTCGGCGGGAATGAAGGTTTTCTTTGTTTGATTTGTTTTTGATTTAATTCGGGAAGTTAAGGGAGTATCATGTGTTATTTTAGTCAGGCGTTTCGCGATTTTCCTGCGGTGTGATTAAGTAATATCAAAAGCTGTTTTTTTCGGGTTTTATTTTATTTTTTTTATTTAATATTTTATTAAGCTATTTATACGTGTTTTTTCAAAATTGGGTTTTAAGTTTTTGGTTAAATAGCAGCCGAGAAGAGCAATTATGTTACTTTTTCGTAATTGTTATTAGTCTTAAGTTTCTCATTGTAAATAGTTCGTTTTCATTCTATTTATTTTGTTAATAGACCAAGTGTTTTTAGAAACTTGTTTTATTCAATTTAATTAAAATCTTCAAGCGAATTAACTCGCGGGCGTGCTGTTGCGCGACCTATAAAACAAGGGATGTCTACTGACCAACTAATTAGCAGCCTTTCCTGAATCCTGAAGATCTGAGTCATGGTTGTGGTAAGCTTTAATAACCGTAGTGTTTGGTACTAAAGCTGCAAGAGAGAAGTTGAACGGCCAAACTTCCAGAGTGTCTTTATTACTGTGATATTTAATTGTAGGTTATTAAAATAGTTACTAATTAATATGGGGCAAAACATGATTATAGATAAAATGATTAACGCTACCTCAATATGTCATTAGCAGGAGTCTATAGTCAAATTCCGTCACAGCTTTAGGAGAGGCATACGGCGACTATGTTGAAAAGTAAGATAGAAATATTTTCCAGTGCTTACTCTAATTAGGTCAGGGGTAAAGCATATGGATCAACCCCCATAAAATCAGATATAATTTTTTTTACAATAACAACCGAAGAGAATAATTTGAGAATATTGAAAATACCTAGTTCGCAGGCTAATCGAACGTCTACGTATCTATGAATGATAGTGCCTTGGTTATTAGATAGCATAAAATTGACAAATATTCTAGATATTAACAGAGTTTCCTAAACTAATGCTAAGAAACTATGTTTACAGTAACGTAAATTAGCCTTGGTTATGTGTTTAAGTCTTCGAAGAAACTTCGCGAGAACTTTAGCTAACGTACAACCATCCTCATAATTATTTTAAAGTCGAAGATAAAAGTTATCAGACGTAAGAAGGATAAAAAATTTAAAATACTAGGTGTTTTTATTTTTCGTAAAACGCGATAACGAAAGTCATTTTATCCAGATATTAAATGCATCGTCATTTCGGGAAGATGAACGCGAAATTCAAACCTAAACAGGGGCGGATCCAGCCTCTCTCTTTGGGGGGGGGGGGGGGCGGTGATATCACAAATGTACAGTATGGCAAGAAAACAAGTTGTCAACGCGGGGGGGGGGGGGGGGGGAGGTGCAAGCAGCATACTCATTCCTAATATAAAAGGCAAAATGGGTTCTATTTTACTGAACTAAAAGCTTTTGTGAGGGGGGCGGGATTCCAACATGACAGGAGTTGGAAAATCTACTATGTACCGAATACTGAAGAAGAAAAAACGACTGGAATTGTAAGTACTCCCAAGCCACATTCGATCACAGGCAAACGAAAAACCTCGTTGGAAGAAGAGATGAAAACTGCAATTAAAGGGGTTGTATATACATTTTATTATGAGAAGCAGATCCCAACCATCTACAAAATTCTAACTAAAATCATTGAAGGTCGCGATTTACCTGAAATTAAAAGAACTAATCTCTGGAAATTGCTCAGAGAACTTAATTTTTGCTGGGAAAAACCAGATAGAAAATCTGTTCTTATAAATTGTCCGGAAACTGTCCGTTGGAGACGTAAATATCTCTCTCAAGTAAAAGGTAGAGTTGCTAGAAATAACACAATTAATAAAATTAGTAATTTAACTAAACTTTTGACAGATTTTTTTGAATAAAGTTACTGCGGAAAATTGGGAAAAATCCATATAATAAAAGAATAAAACAAAATGTGAGAACTCGATCTCATAATCGGTGAGATAGAGGAACCAATTATAATTAATTTTAGCGAAGATAGTTTCACTGACTTTGATTAGGAATTAGATACGTAATGTTTACTAGTGTAAACACAATTTATTATTTAAACTTTTGTTTTTGTTGTATTTTATTGTTTAATGTTGTTTATATGTTTTTTTTATTTTTTTATATATTTTTATTTTAGTGTGTCCCACTCTTTAATTTTATATATATTTAATTTAATTTATCTAATTAGCCGTCAGTTTTTTATTATTTTATTATTGTGTTTGTGTCTTTTTCTTTAACGTGTAGAATTAACATGTTTATCTTATTTTTTTGGGGCTATCGTATTTCCATATATAAAAGTAAATTAAATTAAGATATCAGTACAATAGAAATAAAAATAAGTAGGTCTAATTTTAATTACAACATAAAAAAAAGTAATTACATTTGAATCCCTTTTTAGTGTTTAATTATAATTCTGCAGATGGTTTAAGAAATAAATAAACTGAAACGTCAAATACCCTAAAAATGTTTTTAATTAATAATAAAATGACCGATAGCCCCAAAAATATTTTATTATTATATGGACGAATTTATTTTTTTATATATGTTTAAATTTTTGTATTTTTGACCATGGATATTTTGTAATAACTATTTAAATTATAACTTAGAATTTTTTGAGAGAATAATCCTATGTTTTAGTCTATTATTATGGACCGGTATTTTTGATTATAAAATTTTTAACCCATTCCTATGAAAAATATATGTGTCTAACAAATTTTGATAAAAACACCGGACTGAAGAACACAGGTAGTTTGCGAAGAGAAAAAGGGTAAAAAATTATTTATTACTATCTCTAGTTCTTGAATAAACTATAGTATGAGAGGAAAAATCGGGTCCATTTTCCTAAACTCAAAGCTCTTGGGGGAGGGGGGGATCGCCCCCACCGCCCCCCCCCTTGGATCCGCGCCTGAACCTAAATACAGAAAATTAATAATGAGTGTAAATAGTATTTTAGATTAAGGTACCTAAATAGTTAAAAAGAATATGTTAATTAAAGATAGAGGTTAATTCTAATGTTTGATTAGCATAAGTTGAATTGTACATACTTATGCTTAAATTAGGTTAAATAATAATAATTGCTTTAATTATTGAAGATAAGTCGGAGCCTGGTAAAAAAAACATAAAAGTGCCACTAATCATCAAATATAGTAAGCATATATCAATGACATTTCCTTATTGGATAATAACTGTTCATTTCCAGACCCGTAGAAAAAATTATTTATTCATGTTATAATTTTAAATTCAAACAATATTCCAAATTTTAAGAGCTTAACCATTTAATCAACGGTAATGCGGTCAAGATTCTAGTCTGGTCGGGAGATTTTTGAGGGACCTCACCTCAAACCCTTGCAGTTGCGTTTAAAATAAGTAATAAAGAATAACCCGGGTGGACGAGTCCCAATTGCGACTTTTGCATGGCGATCAATAGTAAAAATAAAATTCAAATAAGATCGGTTCATCTGTGGAAAAAGTATAGATTTAATATTCATTTTCGAAGAATCAAGAAATAGGCAGTCCTTAGTACGATATTAGCCACAGCCACACAGAAGTTCGTTGGTTCTCTAAAGGTATCTGTTTGAGTAGTTTATTTGACTCAGTACTAGATTTTCTTGAAAACACTCATTCCTTGATTACATACAAAAATAGCATCACTTATTTGAAAGATTTGTACGAAATATTTAACGTAGCAAATTTACAATTGCAAGGTAAGTAAAGTTGAATCTAATTAAAATAAAAAACGTCATATCTGCTTTGGTAGAGAAACTTCTTCTGTTCAAGCGGAATCTAGGTAGAGACGATTATAGCTACATTCCAACATCATCAGCAGTGTTTGCAAAACGGGAAGATTTACTTACTACCATTACTTGGACGTCCTTTATGAACTTTTCCAGTTGGGCTTAAGATCCTTTCTCAGAAGCGAACCAAGAGAAAGAGTCCAGTATTAGTATTCTACCGACAGACAAATTAAATGCCACAGTCGTAATAAATGTTGACAAATACAATCAAAAAATTGATGTAGTTCTAAAGAAAGGAAACTATATACCTTTCGCTAAAGATCCTACATCTAGAATGACAGAAGGATCTGTCACGTTCTTAAGAACAATATATTCCTAAGAAGACTTACTTAACGCCACACCACAGCGAAACTCCACATTTTTATGAACTGCTGAAGATACATAAACAAGACATGCCTTTACGACTATCATGAATTCCCAAAACTCTCCAACTTCTGAGCTTGCCAAGTTCCGTCTTCCAACCCTGAAACCATTACAAGAAACTGCATCATCCGAGTTCAGAACCTGCAACATTTCGTAGAAATTATACGTGAAATAAAAGTACAACCAGAAAACATTTTTATTAGCTTTGGCGTGGAAATCTTGTACACTAATGCTCCCGTTAAGGAGTCACTAAAGATCATAAGAAAAATAACTTGAAAAAGACCAGATCTTGGCAGTACAGACATCTCTACTACCACACGCCATCAAGAACATGTCGGATTATTGTTTGACCATTTCCTATTTCCAAGAAATGAAAAAAATCTTCATTCAGGATAATGCACCAACAATGAGATCTTCGTTGTCACCGGTGGTCGCAAATATTTTCATGGAATCGTTCAGGACCCTTTTAATTGAATCTACAAATAGGAAATTAACATTATGACTTAAAAAATTCATTGACGACACCTTCATTGTCTGCCAAAGAGGAAGAACTTCTTTTCTCATCTTAACAATATTAGCCCAACCATTAAACTCACTATAGAAAAAAGGGAAACAAAATAAATTAATATTCTTAGATGTTTCGGTTTACAGAAATGACAAACAAATTCGAACCCTAGTTTACAGAACATTCACACAGAGGACAATACATAAACCGCTCATTCAACCGTTCAAACAGCACCAAACATGGACCTGTAAGAAACCTCGTAGACAGAGCATTAGCTCTTTGCAACTGCAACGAGAACTTGATAAAAAGTGACCTTACAGGCAACGGACACCCACTAAATATAATGGATAAGATTCTGTAACAACGCAGAAATAGGACTAGGTCGACCACGGACAAGGAACGAAAACTAGTGTTGAACATTCCCTATCTTAGAAAAATTTCAAAAAAAGTTATAATAATAGAAAAACTCTCTGAGATGCCAGCTTACTAGGGTTAAACCAACAACTCAAAAGGACATGAACTGTGTGTATCAAATACCATGTGAATGTGGCAACTCCTACATTGACGAAATGAAGATGCCCCTTGAAGTAAGGATCAAAGAACACCAAAAATGCACATCTCGTGAAGAAACAAAAAAATTTTGTGTCGCCAACCACGTCTAGATTCATGAACATCATATAGAATGGTCTGAAGCTAGAATCATACACCAAGAACAACACTAAAGAAAACGGAAATTCTGAAATGCCGCAGTTATACATCAGAATCCGAATTGTTTCAGTAAATCGTCTTTGGATATAAGTGAGATGTGGAAACCACTTCTTAGTTATTATAAACTAAAATTAAATGCAATATAAATGGGACCGTATCATAGCACGCACAATTTACATATCTCAATGACACCTTACTAAATAATTTGTTTAGTTTTACTTGGAAACGGCTAGAGATAACTACTAGCCGAAACGTCGTGATATTCAACAAAATATAAACAATAGAAATTTATCTACTACCTCTAAAAATGGTATTGATGTTTATAAATACTAACAAAACAAAATTATCATTATGTCAAACTTTGAATTTTCATGATATATAAAAATAATTGCCATTCGAGACGAGTAAATTATTATTAATATCTACAGTTAATAAAAAGTCAGGTGGTACCGTAATTAACACGTGTTTCCAAATTCAGTTTACTAAAGCTTCAAAAGTTAAATTAGTTGATGACGTTAATATCTACCTCATGATGTTCAATAGTTTACCCATAACTGTCTATTAGGTCAACCAAATAAGCCGGTCCACAAAAACAACCCATGTCCAGTGTGTTTTAGTTAAAAATGACCTTTATTAATGATATAGGTCATCCCTACGACAAATTTAACCCTAAGTTAATCAGAACCGTGTCAGATTCCAAAGTTATTTGCGGTAAAACCCCAATACCCAAGTCCTATTAAAATAAACCTTATCTTTAAAAGTCTTCTGGTTCTATATCCGACCTTTCGCAAAATAGAAAAAAAAAGTTTTTCTGAATACGAAGCCGAAAACAAGGGCAGTTTGTATAAAAGCAAACTTTTGTAGAATTTACGCTTGTCTTAAATAAATGTGCCCATTTATTAGATGTGTTATAGTATTTTTCTTTAAAAAACTACCCCTGTCAACCTGTCCGCGTTTTTATTTTAAAACCTAAAATGTATTCGTTCATATTCGTATATGGCCGAACTTGAGATAGTACTTACTGGTGTATTTTACAAACTAAAAAATGTACGAAAAGTATATACCGAACATTTCCCCAATGTTAGTTTAAATCTTCAACAGCCCATGTTTTAGTTTTTTTTCTACTGTTAGCATTATACCACAGTAGAATTAAAATAACCGGTAGATTCACTCAGCGACAACCGAAATTTTAGGTGATCGAAAGTTCTAACCTTAATTCTAACCCGAAAAAGTTCAATATTGTAGCATGAGCCGCATGAATAATTTCGAGCTTTACATAATGCATTTCAAATTAAGAAATAAGGTTGAAATTGAAAGGGAGTTAACACCAATAGGAAATTAAAGTCAGTTAGGTATCGATCAGCTAGTTGACAGAATAACTATCTTTCTTCATGTTAAATCTAACTATATATATATATATATATATATATATATATATATATTCAATGGCAGTTAAAAGAACAACTATATCTAGACTAAGTTCAACCATCCTTGTGAACCAAAGACGGAAGATTAAAGCGAAACCTTATAAATACAAAAATCTTTAAAAAAAAGTCATAAAAAAAGAAACTATAAAAGATACAAAGCACGCAGAACAAACTATAAAAAGTAATTCGAATCGAGAGTCTTAAGATCAAGATTATCAGAGGGAAAAACGCAGCTCATCAAGATGAAAAATATCTAGGAAGTAATAATTACAGACATAAATGAAATTACTCAAATAGTGCATACCATCTACAGTCAACTCCGCTCTTCACATGCGTCAAAATAAAATCACTACACAAGAATAACTACCTGAAATAAACAAATTCGAAATAAAAAAAAATGCTAAAACAAATGAAGGCAGATGTCTTAGGAAAGACTTAATAACGTCAGAGATGCTTAAATTTGGTGAGAATACCATCATAACCCCTATAAAACTATGTATAGAAGAAGGTAGAATATTCATGGCTTGGAATAATGCTCAGGTAGTGTTGATGTTTAAGAAAGGAGACATAATAAGCATTTAGAATTATAGACTCATCTTTATAATGTATTTACAAGAATATTAACTAACTGGGTAACAAGAAAGCTCGATTTCTACCAACTCCTAGAAAAGATCGGATTCTAAAAAGAATACAACACCAACGACCATTGTCATACTATCAGGAAATAATTGGGAAAGCAAATATATACAATATCCCTATGCATTTTGCATTTGTTGGTTTTTAAAAAGCAATTCACAGTATTGAAAAGAGAGCAATATTTAAGTTACTTCAAAACGCCAGGATAAACTCCAGATATTTCAGTTCACAGAACGAGAGAACGAATTTGAAAGGTATCGGAATTAGGGAAATTACATGTTCGTTTATTTCTTGACCTGTCATACCGTTTAAAAAACTACAATTATGTGGAATTACTAATATGGCATTATGACTTATTTATCCAAAAGGTGTCCACTTAGAGGATGAAATAATTATAACAGCAGATCGATTGGTCTGTTTCAATGAAACGCGTCTCCAATTAAAATACGCAACACAACAAATCAGACTGAATATTTTAGTCATTAGATTAGGTCAGGACATGAGAATCAAACCTAACGAACAGTTTGGCATGGGCTACATATAACAGAATGAGACAAAGCTTAAGACTTTTAATCACTGTATACTTTCAGTTACTACGTATGGCGCAGAAACCCTCACATTGAGAAAAGTATAAATATAAATAAACTTCAAATAGAGCAAGGAGCTATCAAACGCTCAATGTTGGGAATAACTTTGGGCGACAAGATTCCAAATGTTGGAATTCAACGAAGATGTTGTAATTAAATGAAGATATAGTAGAACAAACTATCTACGCTTTAATGGAATTAGGAGGGCTCTATGGCCAAGTTAACCGATGAGAAATGGACAAAAAAGATATATGAATGAAGACTCTGCCAAGATAAATACCACAACAGAGGACGTCAAGCTTCCCGGTGGACTAATTATGTTAGACGTTTGTCTAGAAACTGAATGTCATGTGTGCAAAATCGGTCCAGATGGAAAATGTTGAGGAATGCGTATATTCAATAGCGGAAAAGAGAGGTTGTGTGATGATGATGGTGTATTAGTGTACAACATAAGCATTCCTACTCCTGCACTTATTACCACGTGTTATTTTCAAAATATCTCCATCAGAAATTTATGTGGCATATTTTAAAATATAGATTGTGTCTTTTAAAACACTTTTTTTCATGTCTAGAAAAGTTAAATTTCAACAAGAGCCTTTTAAAAAAAAATCCATTTTCGTTAACATTTGAAGAGTACAAACTAAAAAATGGATTAACAATTTTTACTCTATTGATATTAAAGTTCAATCATGCATACTGACTTTTAATTAAGTTAAATAAAAAATTTTAATTCATGTCAATCGATATGCCATTTTAATTAGAGATCAGATAGAAAAATCCATTGTAGTTATTATAGAGAGTGGAAACGCGAAAAAAAATAGTGTTACTGGAAAAATTGAAAAGATCCTTTTAGTACCAAATTAAAGCTAAAATTATTATTTATAGTAGTTTATATTAAAAAGGCAATTTTTTTTAGGAGAAAGGCAGTTTGGCTTAACACTTCAACCAAGATACAAACTTTTATGGTTGTTATTTTCTCTACAACAATCATTAAAACTGCGTAACAAGGGCTCAAGAATAATAAAAGGCCAAAAGTTCAAAATTAGTTTAGAAAAAAAAATAGAACCAAATATTGCATGCTTTATGATTGAAGACATATTAAAAACAAGAAAATTGTAATAGCTCAAAAAATGGTGATACTTTTTGGTTTCATAATAAATAATTCTCAAAAAGATGAACCAGTATTGCAAACTACAGCATTTTCGATTAAAAAAAAACAATCAAAGCCAAAAAAATTACGTTTTTTTTGTAATAAAAACTAATGAAGCGAGCAATCTCGATGAGCCTTGATCGCCTCGATTGAGTTATTAGTAGTGGAGAAAAACAGGAAAACCCAAAAAATTTAGCGTTTTTTTCAAAAATTCATATCCCTGTCATTTTTTTAAGTTATAGTGGCGGCCTCTCGCGAAATAATGGAAATTTACAAGTATTTCATGCGTACCAAAACCAGGCGCTGTCGGTTTATTTATTAGTATTTGCAGAATTGCCATTTGAAATTTGAGTTCACTATATTTCCACGAGCCTAGATGCTTCAGAGATGGTTCAATTTTAATTTTTTAAAAATATTTTGAAAGTAGAAGTATCATTCTACAAGTCATTTTTCTTTTACATCAAAAAGTCTGTGAAATACATGAAAAATAACTCAATACGGCTTAGTGCGTGACGAAGCTACTTTTGAGGGTTGGCGGCTTGGTACTTTCCCGCTCTCGGCATTTTTCGGTAGTGCTTGCTGGCCTTTTTTTACATATTTCACAGACTTTTTGATGTTAAATGAAAATATAGACTTGAAAATGATACATCTAATTTCAAAATCTTTTTTCAAAATTAAAATCGGACTATCCATAATGCACCTAGGCGCCCTGATAGTGCATGAAAACTTTAAATGGCTATTGTACAAAAACTAACGAACCGACAGCGCTTGGTTTTGGCTATTTTTCTCCATTATTAATGATCCGATTGAGTCGATCCAGAACTTGTTTTGTTGGCATTATTATTCTCTATAATTGATTTCTTTACATCAGCATTCCCCATGTGGTGGTTCGCGAACAGGTAACAATCTGTAACGCGACGAGTGGCTACACCACTAGCGACGCGCGTACATTACCGAACTAGCTGGTAACCTCCACTTCGGCGAACGAGAACTTTTCCCGAATGCACACGAAAGAACGAGAATAACGTTTACCGATATAAAAACGCCGCAGTCTCATATATGGAAGAGTGAAGTCGAAAAGTTACATGGGTTAGTACTTAATGCGTAGTGTATACATAAATATTAGTAGTGTAATCCAGTTTAGCGATTTCTTTCTGTGTAAATAAATTACAACAAATACCCAAGTTTTACAAATCGCACGTGCGCACGTCGAACGTGAAAGTAAATAATTATTGATCCGTAAATGTATGATGAATCATTGGTTAAAAACGAGAAGTTTTGTCAAGTCTGACGAAAAGCTGGACGAGGAATCAATTGCTTCTTCTACTTCAGTCCCTGTTTAGGACCCAACACTGGGTGGCAGTTATAGTGATCTACCATCTCGCCAGATTGGAAGCAAAGAAAAAATAGGAGAGCAGAGTGAGAAAAAAGGAATGAAACGAAACTATGACAATGACCATTTATAAATGGGTTTTTATTTTACCGGGGAGAAGTCAGAACCTAAACCGTTTTGTGGAATCTCTAATGAAATTCTGGCAGTTTAAAACCATCTTTTCTTCGAAGACACCTTAAAACAAGACATCTGGATCACAAGCATAAACTTATTGAGTATTTTAGAAGAAAATTGGCAGGTAATAAAAACTCTAGCGTTTCTTCTTTTCAAACAGATTTAAACGAAGATAGGAAAATGGCTCTTGGGGCATCATTTCGAGTTAGTTACAGAATTGCAAGACAAGCACGTGCAGAAGATTTGATTAGACCGTATGCTAAAGACATCACAAATGTATACATGGAGAAAAAAAGGCAAATGAAATTGATCTTGTTCCCTTACCAAACACGGAGAATTAATGATTTGGCAAATGATATAGGAAGTGAACTTTTAAAAAGAATAAAATTGAATTATCTCGCTATTCAGCTTGACATGTCGACAGATGTAGCAAACGTTGCAGTATTGCTTGTCTATGTTGGATATATTTTAAAGAATTCCATTCAAGAAGACATTATTTGTAAAAACACTGTGTTCACTGAAGGTACAAAATCAATAACCGAAACATTTTCTGGTCTTGTGGTACGGGAAAAAAGGCCAACGAGAATATTTAATGGACTTATTGCTGAATTCATATACAAGCACTGGCATGTAAGCGCATTCCTGCTGAGTTATCCAGTACTTTACGCGACGCTGAAAATTTGTAAATTTTATAAAATCGTGTAATATAAACTCTCGTCTATTCCTTCCGGTATAGAATCATCCACGTTTCTTTACTACTTCATATAGAAGTTAGATTGTTTTCTCGTGACAATGTTTTGGCCCGCTTGTTTGAATTAAAGTCTGAAGTTCAAGCACTTTTTCTTGACCATCCATTTCATTTGTCCTCTTGTGTATCTGATATTCTTTGGTTGCAGAAATTTACATACTTGGTCAATATTTTTTCTAAATTAAATGATTTAAATTTGTCTTTACAAAGCCCAGATATCACCATTTTCAATGTGTATGATAGAATAGCAGCCATGTCTCTCACGACATAGTTCCAAAACCTACTTATTACAAGGTGTATTTTTAACTATACTTACCAAGACTAGGTCCTATTTGTCTTCTATTTACACTTAAAATGTTTTTAGAACACTCTTATTTTTAATATAAATCGCTACAATTTATAAATCTCGCCATATAAATTTATACATAAATCATTTTACATAAACTTTGTTTGTTGACACGTGTTACAATAAAGATTCAAAAATCCATTCTTCGTAGATGCTTTGTTTTACATTAAACTTTTAACGGATTATGAAGGGGATCTTTAACGAAATTATTCATGTAAAAATGTTGATTTAGGCAAATATGTTAGGGGAAGTCTGCTTCAAAAGTCTTTGTTACATTGCAAAATTTTTTTATTTATTAATTCCTAATTAACATCCTAATCCTGTTGTTAAAGTCAAGAAAACATATTATTCTATATCAAGAGTAAAATCTTATCTAAGTTTAGCAATTCTGATAGTTTCCCTTCCCCAAAAACTATTTGTCCGTATCGCGGCTTATCAGTGGGCAAAGGACTATCAAGCTCGTTAAAAAGAACCATATCAAATTGCAGAACTTGTTTTTCTGTTTTAGTTTTAAATATGCATTCATTCATTTTTACAAGTTAAAAAATTCCCTAAAAAGCGAAAAAGAACATTATAAAGCGAAGTTCGCTCGTAGACGCCGTACAGTGAGGTTTGAAAATGGTGAATGAGATTTCACCAAAACGTCAGCTGCCTTACAGTCCTGAGAGAGACACATACAGGGGATGCCCGAAAACCTTCGATTACATATACATATATATATATATATATATATATATATATATATATATATATATATATATATATATATATATATATATATATATATATTGTCGTATCAACGGATGATAAGTGTTATTTTTAATTTTATTTTTAATTAAGAATTTACCGAATTTTTGTTAATTTTTTCCAAGGGTCTCTTTCAACTACCTTTCGCAATTTTTATTATTTTTCAATTCTAACGAGACGTCACTGCACCTCACCATTATTCGGTATTTTTGTACCCATCTCCGAGAATATGGACCTATATACCGGGTTTATTGGATTAATTTTATCCTTCAGGAAACGTGGAAGGTCGTTTCCATCGGGATTAATTTATTTTAAGAATTTTCGCATTATCAATTATTTGTGTAAAACCTAAGTTTTAACACAAATCAGGAGTTGTTGGTGAAGTCCCGCCAAACCTCCCGACTAGAATGAAAACTCTAGCCGCCTCACCTTTTTTCTTGCTCACCGGGAGAGAAGGGGAATGAGTGAAGCTCAGAGTTAACGAAGATTAAATAAATTTTATTTTATCAAAGGAACACTTCTAAGGAATGAGCCATTAAGGAAGATGTTATCAAGTAACACTAATCCTTGACTCTTAGTTAACTTTTTATCACTATTTTTGTTTAATTCAGTACTGTTTTTCGCAAGTTAAGTTCGGGATTATTTTCCTCTCCACTGTCACGTTCGGGATTTATTTGACAAGATAGGTATTCATAACTTTATAGCCAACACGAAGTTGACTATTAGTCGCAATGTCAAATCGGGTTATCTATATATATATATATATATATATATATATATATATATATATATATATATATATATATAGAACTCTCTCGTAGACGCCATACAGTGAGCTTTGAAAATGGTGAATGAGATTTCACCGAAACGTCAGCTGCCTTACAGTCCTGAGAGGGACTCAGCACGTACACGGAATGTCGGAAAACCTTCGATTACATATATATATATATATATATATATATATATATATATATATATATATATATATATATATATATATATATACCCTTGGTAAATACGCTCACGGCCATAGGCCTCATATTTCCCAAGCTAAGAAAAACTTAATAAAAAATTTCATCTCAAGAGAAATAATTTCAATGGAAATAATTGTGTACCAAAGCCACCTGAGCCATCTTTAATAGAACAATTTTCACAATTTATTTATAGAATGTACGAGAGAGTACGCAAAAACAATCCCATATTATTACTTATTTATTTATATTTTTTTTGAATGGACTTTAAAAATGGATCTTCCAATTTCTCGGGAACATACAGGGGAAGTTAAAATAACCTTACCTTGTCATGGAAAAAAAATCCTAATATGCCCCTTAACGGAGATACAGACTTGTAAAATTTAATGAAATTTTAATATTTTATAGAGGCCATAAAGTGTGACTTTTGAGTTTTTTGCATAAAAATTTATCTCGAAAACCGAAAATCTCGAAATAAATTAAGAGAACCTTTTTTAAAGAGGAATGACTAAAGTAGTTAAAAAATAAGTTTTCAGCTCTGTAAAATGACACCTGTCAAAACTTAGGCCAAACGAGTATGGCTGCAAGTTCATTCCTGAATTCTCTGATGATCTGATGACATCTCGTATATTACTAGATTTTAGTAGGGCCTTCGACACTTTGGATCATACTATTTTTTGCAAAACTGGGATACTTTGGCTTGGGGAAGAATGCAATAAAGTGGTTTAGGAGTTATCTTGGAGATAGAAAGCCAAGAGTGTGCATTGGCAATGAGAGGTCTGAATTTGTGACTTTCAATAGGGGTGTACCACAGGGCGGCATTCTTGGGCCGCTGTTATTTTCGCTGTATACAGCTGATTTCTGTAAATTTATAAAAACTTGTCATTCTCATCAATACGCTGATGACTTGCAAGTTTACTGCTCGTTTAATTTTGTCGGTCCTAGGTGGCGTGGTCTTCTGCACTTCCTACAAACTTTCGGACGGTTCGCGCGGTTGCAAGGAGAACCGCTTTCTGAATCGGTTTATACAGATATTCACTAAGGCCCAGTCCCTTGATGTTCTGCAGGAGGTTCTTTGGTATTACTCCAGTTGTTGACAGTATTATAGGAATCGTGTGGACGCTGTTCATTGCCCACTGTCTGCGGATTTGCACCTCCAGATCTCTGTATTTGGCGATCTTCTCGTTGTATTTTGACCTTAGGTTGTTGTTGTACGGTACAGCGATGTCGATTAGTGTAGTTCGCCTGGAAATTTTATCTGTTAGTATAATGTTTGGCCTGTTATGAGCAACTGTTTGATCTGTTAGGACCGTTCGATCCCAGTATAACTTGAACTCGTTGCTTTCAAGAATAGGCTCTGATAATAATAATAAAAAGACATTATTATTATTATTATTATTATTATTATTATTATCTCAAACATCTACCGTAATAAGGTTAATGAGTCTTTGTAGCTTCTATAAAATATCAAAATTTTATTAATTTATATAAGTGGGTTTAAAAAATAGAGCCGATAAGGTAAATAGCTGGGTATCCCTTTAGGGCTCTGCATCTCTGTTAATTTTTTTAAAATATGTATCTGAATTATGCCGTTATAGCTGTCCAATATGAATGTCTTTTGCTTTGTGTTCGAAATAATGTCGGTCTAGTTCCGTAGTAATTTCTAATTTAAAATGGTTAGTTCAAAATGACAGACTAAAGATTATAATATGCTTGATTTTGACTACGATGATTATTTGAAAAGTTGCAAAGAACAATGCAAATTAGTAGATTAAAAATTTTAATCTACTCTATTTCTACCAACACTAGTGTTAGGGAGCTGTTCTAGCCATAAATTACGAATCTAATAATTCAAAATGACAATTTTATTACACTTGATTTCATCCAAAATTAGTTTTGAAGGTTTTCCGGGTTGCAAATCACGAAATTAGATTTTGAAAACAGAGTGACGGATTAAAAATTTTATTAAGCTCCACGTTTGCTAAGATTTGTGGATTTTTTCAGAAATTGAGAATATCAGAACCAATAAAACGTTTAAGCAGAAATAAAAAACAATACAAATTGTAAAGTTAATAATCTCATCAATTGAATATATTATTTGCTATAAGAAACCGTTATTTCCAAATTAACATTCCTTGAATTTTAACTTTATAATTTGAGTCTGTATACGTTTCAAGAAATTTCACAATCGTGTCCTGGAAATCAGGCTAAACTTCTTAATGTTCATACTCTTTAGAAAGTCAGAATCATGCCAAAGCTTACGAATATCTAGCCTATCAAATTCTAATACGACCGAAATTTATCACAAAGATACTGAAAGCGCGAGTCATTTTTATTCAAATCTTTCACATATTTCTCTTCAAAACCACGCTTTTGATATAAAATGAAGGGAGTTTGGCACCTGGTACAAATTTTGTTCTGGCATAGTGGAAAACGGGGATATTGTTTCAGTTAATCTCTAGAGCATTCAGTTTTCATATACAGCTAATTGGATTTCGAATCGATCCCTTTATCCTAATTTTTAAGAAAAAATGATGATATTTTCGGTACCGCTTTAACTTACTGATTCTATAAAAACTGAAAAAAAGTCCCTTCGACTATTTTTCAAATATTCGAATATGTATGAAAAGAATTTTTCACCAATTATTTTTTAAATATATCCATTTTTATCGCTTTAAATGTTTTTTTTTTTTAAATGTAACTAATTGGATTTCAAATCGATCGTTTCGACCTAATTTCTGAATAAAAATGTATGTAAAAGAAAGAAAAATTGTTTATTGGTATTTTTGCTTTATAAAAATTTTTCATAGGAAGTAAAAAGTGTAAAAAGAAAACAAATTTTTAATATTTGTTATAAACGGAATTCGTATTTTTATATTTAATATTTTCTTACATACTTCCGTTTATGTACTTAAAGGGCATTATTTTTCATATTTTTTTGCCTGTACTGGAATTTAATAACTTAAAAATGTAAAAACACAATAAATTTTTTAACGCTTAGCTCAAAATTATTCTGTGAATTAATTCCATTACCATAATATATTTTATTTTTTAGAAATTGGTTGCACTGGTAATTTTAAAAGCAAATATCTCAAAAATTGTTATTTGTAGCGACATTGTAGGACAGGTTGTCTTATTAAAAACAAGGATGTACTAAGAAAAAAGGTATTAGGTTTTAAAGAACGCACAGCACCGTAAATGACGCCCTCTACAACTAACAACAAATCATTCTCTCACTAAGTTCTGTTCCAAAATTTAAATTTAATTTTGACACTATACATCTTGGTTATTATTAACTATTAGGCTAAGATAAGTTTGGCTAAATCGTGTAGGTTCATCTAGTGAAAGTGCAGTTTCGAAATATTTCCTGCAGATTTATGGATCTTTGGCTCTTTTTCGGTAGAATAATTAGTGCTTTTGGATATTTTCATATTTGTCTCAAATATCTGGCCGGGGCGATCAATCTGAAATTCGATACAATATATTTTAAAAGAAAATTCATCTAGATAAGCACTGACGAAAAATTGATTTTTTCTTTTATCGAATATATGAGCTTTGAGTTCAAAATTGATTAATTTAAATGAGAAATGTATTTTTTTCTCTATGGAATTAATAAGTTTATGTAGTACAATTTAACGGAAAATGTCCTGTTTACTTATGAATCTGTGACACGTTTTTGACTCGATACATATAATTTTTTTGCTCTACTTTTAGCATCACTCAAAAGAAATAACATTTTTCTCAAAAACCAGACTAGAGGAATTGATTAGAAATTCGAATAAGAGTAAGAAAGTCATCCAAAGCGATGAAAAAATAAATGATCTAGTGTGGAACTGACTTAACCACGTCTCCATATTCCAGTTTCGGACGGTCGATTTCTTACAGGTCCAGTATTCCTCTCGACTCGATTATTTGTACAGAAACTACTCTGTGTAAAACAAGCGCATTTTCTCCAAAAATATCTAGTGAAGATAGTACGAAAAATTCTGATCCATGAAACGCAGGTTAAACTTTTACATCCATTTATAGGAAAAACGGAATCCTTTGTTAAAAACTCTTTGTTTAGAGATTAAAAACCATCCAATTAGAGCCTGGAGACATATTGGTCAGTTTTGATGTAGAATCCCTGTATATAAATGATTCAGTTTTTATAATATCGGATATATTACGAAATAACAACATGGACTCCAGCCTACTAGAATTAATTAAAACATCTCTGATTTCCATTATTTTATTTTTCAAGAATCTTTCTACTGGCAGACTTCGGGAGCGCCCATGTGATCTCGGCTGTCACCCATGGTAGCGAACATTTGCATGGAAGCTTTCGAAGAAAACATCTTTGTGTTCGGCTCCTCTCAAACCTAAATTTTGGTGCAGATATGTAGATGATACGTTCGTAGTTTGGCCCCATTGCTCAGATAACCTCCATAGTTTCCTAGATCACCTAAACCACCTACACCCTAGCATAAAATTCACTATGGAAACACTGAATCAAGGGGTGCTCTTACCTTTCTCGATGTTCTAGTACAAAGGAAAGATAATGGCAAATTAGTACATTCTATGTATAGAAAACCAACACATACAAATCTATATCTCAATGCAACGTCACACCACCATTGTTCACAAAAACAATCCGTCATTAACTCTTTGGTACATAGAACTCCTTCAATATGTTCCGAACAATCACTGAAATCAGAAATAGAAAAACTTACTAATGCTCTAAGAGGGAACGGAAAGTGTGCCGAAAATATTAGATGTTCTATTAATAACCATAAAAACCCGATTACTCAATAAAATGTCATAAATGTTCCACCTATAGACTATGTTGTCTTGCCTTTACATAAACGGAATCACCGACAAGATTGCCAAATTGCTCCAAAAATCAAACATTCGGACAATTTTCTATACATGTAATAAAATTGGACAATGCTTGAAGTCACCAAAGGACGCAATACCTTTAAAACAGAAGGCATTGCTCCACGATGGTCATTCAGTGTTGTAATCTTGTGAAGTAAAGATCCCTGAAGATGCCTTGTGCAATCGTAGGCGAAACTTAGGATAATAATTCTAACTTGATACGATCTAAATCCCAGAATAATGATTTTCAACTTGACCAAAATTGTGTAAGCTTTCGTTCATTACTATAAAAAGAATGTTTATTATGAGCGCTGATGTGAGTGAAATAATAGAAAAAAATAATATCAAATATTGGGCAGATAAATTTAACAAAAAATTTTGTTTATATTTCTATTATATATGTTGCATATGTTACATATTTAGGTTCAAATACTTGTTTTTCTTTTCTATATTTCTGTTTTACTTTGAAATAATTTGTGATGACGTCTTTTGGAATATTATAGTTTGCATTATTGAAAAATCTGACGTTCAATTTTTAGCATTATATTATAGATATCCTATAAAAATATTTTTCTTTCATTAACCATATTTTACAGCTGTCTTATATTCGAGGCAATGATTTAGTTTTTTTTATATATTTTTTCTAGAACAATAATCTCAAGGATTGAAATTTATTGATTTTTTTTCGATTATTCAGCATTTTTATTAGTTTCTCTTCGATGAAAGAAATATATATTTAGCTGCGCCTTCCATAAAAGGGTAATATTTTTCTCTAATCTGTCTGAACACTTTTTTAGTCATAAAGGGGAGCCAAGAGGGTGCCGAAATACGAAACTCTTTTTACAATGGCCCGATATATTGACACGAGAGGGTCGAAATTGCGACTGCTGTAATAACTCCACTGAATATTGAGGGCATAAATAAAAGAAAAAAAAATTGAGTTTTTTAGGGTTAAAGAATACCAAAAATTTATAAACAGAAATAGTTTAATTTTATTTATTACTGTTAATGCTTTTATATTGGATACGGCACTTTGCATTTCATCCTGTTTATATTTTAATATGAAGTTCACAGAGAATAACTATGGTAAATCTACATATGTAAGCTCAGAAGCATTCCCGAAGAAATATTAGCAAGCATAATGGAAAGAAAAATAAGTAGAATAACTGATGATAGTATAGAAGACATTCAGTATGGATTCAGGAAGGGAAAAAGTACACACCTAATATTTGCTGTAAGACAAGAAAACGAAGAACTTATATACAAAGAAAAAGATACATGTTTTTATAGACTCAGCAGAGATTTTTGATCGTGTGAGAAGGAAAGATATAAGGAAAACTTTGGAAAAAAAATAGATAAAAACAATAGAATAATGAAAGAATTGCATAAAAAGAACACAAATATAATAAGAACCAATAACAAAGAGTTCGAAACAAAAATAGAAGCGAAAAAGGGGTATGTGCTAAGCTCATTACTGTTCTCGATAATATTGAACGAAGCTATATAGGAAGCTAAGAAGTCAATAAAACTACTAAAAATGAGATACTGGTAAATGCAACAGACATATTTGAGTGAAAGGAAGTTTGCGAATGATACGACAATAATAGCCGAATCAGCTAGAGATCTACAAATAATCTCGAAATTTTAGACAAGGAAATCACCAAGATATTTAAAATGATCATCAAAAAGACCAAAAAAAGAATAATTGCAGAAAAAATGAAATGACATGACAAAATACACAGAAAAACGTTAAAATAAGTGGAAAATTATAAATATCTAGGAACAATAATACAAAGCAATGGAAAAATAAGTCAAGAAATAAACGAGAGAATTAAGAAAGCAGGAATAATATTCTGTATAATGAGAACAAAGTATCTAGCAAAAAAGGAAATCACAAGACAGATCAAGATAGACATACTGGAAAAACTGATAAGATCAAAAGTAATGTACAATAATGAGACATTGGCAATAAGAGAAAAGACTAAATGCAATGGCTGATAAGGTGAGAAGTTATAATTTTTTATGGTGTGGAAAAATTTTTTAGCGAGATTATTAATCTCTAAATAGAGATCACAAAATTTACCTTATTTTCGCTTATAAACAATATAAATATTGCGGCTATTTCGAATATTAATTATATTTAATTAGTAATATGCGAAAGCTGAAGAAAAAACGCAAATTGAAAAAAAGCATAACTTTCTCCGACCAATAGAAGCCGAAAGAGAGTTTTTTTTTTCAAAAATCCCCGCAACATAGTTTATTAACATTGAGAGCACAAATTTGGCCTGTTCTCAGTGAAAACCTTAAACCATAGAATACAATATATTTTTGCTCATCCGCCTATTCACTTCAAATCGCAACGCGGTACCTCGGTGGACGAACACTGCTGTTTTGATAGGCTTTTACAATAATGTTTTTGAGTAGAAACAATTAAACAAAAATAAAACCGATTTTTCACTTTTAATTGTTAATAAAAAAAAAGATTTTGAAATCATTTTGAATTTCCTGGTAAAATGATCACCAAAAAGAAAAATATTTATTTTCCTTTTTGTAAGTGTAAATAGTTGCAACTCGCAGTTCATCAAATCAGTTCCATAGCGACAGTGTGAACACTACTCACTCGATAGATAAGTGAATGAAAAAATGCAAATAAAGTGGCAAATGTTGAGAGAGAAAGAGAATTGTAAAAATCTCATGTTCTAGATTTATCGATTTCTGTTTAGCTTGCGCTTTCGAAGCTACAAAAAGGACCCTTTTGAGATTTCTCGTTTTGGAGAAACCTACACTCTTTTAGAGGTGAGTTTTTATTTTAAAGATAACGCATTTCCTTATACCCTCTTCTGATTTATTTTGAAATTTCTCATGTTTGATTTTCGGTTTTTACTCTTTCCCATATTCGGTTCGGTTTAGCAGGTAAATTTGGAATACATTTTGATGATATTTCATTAGGGTGACCTCCCAGTTTTAATTCCTATTTTTTTGAGGCCATCAATACCGGAATGTGCAAAATTTTTATCGTGGATCTCTAGTAAGGCACCGATAATAACAGGCTTGAAAAAAACGACGACACAGAATCAAGGCCTATCGGTGAACAGGTCTGTTTAACTTTTCTTACTATTAATAGTAACAAAAATATACACCTTTTACCTGTTTATAGGTTTAATCATAACATCGAGCTTATCTCGGCATGATACTCTTATTTAATCATTAGGTCTAGAAAAGCTTTAATACTGCTCTAATGTAAATTTTTCATGCCATAATATCAGACTAAATTCATTTAACTTCACAACACAATTTCAAGAATTCAGAGAGTTTTTGTTACATAGCAACAATTCTTATGCTTTATTGTATTCAATATTCGGTAAGTTTTCCTTAGTTTTTAACCCTGCAAATAAATAGTTAAAATTATTTTTACTACGCTCACGACTTTTTAGTCTACTCAAAAATGAGCGTATGCACTGTGACATTTGATGGTCAACAGCCGTTGAAGGAGTTACAAGTCCAATATTTCTGAGCTAACATACAAAATACCACCAACAAACGATAGAATGCTAATTTAAAATGAGCACTTATTTTTTGGTTAATTTTCAACAACGACCATGAGTTGATGGAAATGCTTATGGACCAAAAACCAGAGTAGAATTTATAATGCGTAATTCTCCTTTGCCTTAACGGTGTTAACGAGTCAAGGATCCCCTTCCTAAATGGAGTTACGTAGGCAGGCACCAAAATCGTCCAGAATTCGCACACTTACCCTGAATCATTGATATTCCAAAACTTGCACAAACCAAATTTACATAGATTGTCAATCTAACGGTCTTTAAAGTATTTTTCTTCAACTGCCTATCCACTTTATTGGATATTGGCGACCATCTCTCGCTGCTCCTATTAATAATTCCCCCCATTGTCTTATATTTCTCGTTCAAGACATCTATTTTCTGCCTACTCCTGTTCTTCCTTCAATTTTGTCCTCCAGTATTAATTGCAATAGTTCGTATTTTCCACCTCTCATGAAATGATCAAGATAAGCAGTTTTTCGTTTTTTGATTGTTGTGAAGAATTATCTGTCTTTATTAATTCTTCTAAGTATTTCTTCATTGATAACTCTGTCCGTACCTTTAACGAGTGTCTGTATTTCAAAAGCATCCATCTTACTAATCAAATCCATTTTCATAGTCTATGACCCATGAACATATAACAGTACGGACCATACATAACATTTTGCATAACGCATGCGGAGTAACTACGGTATATCTCTATTTCATAATAAATTTCTCATATTTTATAAACGCTGCGCTCGCCATCTCAATTCTGCATCTAATTTCTTTCTGAGTCCCAGTCTGCATGCAGCCAACAACCTAAGTACTTATTCTGGTTTATTCTTTCTATTTGTTGGTTATCTATTTCGAGATTAGCGTTAGTATATAGTTTTTCTTCCTACTGACAATTATGAACTTTATTTTTTTGACGTTTATTTTATTGTATATGTTGTGTAGTTCTTCGATGTTGTTTGCAATCAAAACAGTATCATCTGCGTACCTGAGATTTGATATTGGTACTCCATTTACTTTTATTCCCATCTCTTAATCTTCCAGAGCTTCATTGAATATGGCTTCGGAATATAGGTTAAATAACAGTGGCGACAGCACGCATCCTGGTCGCATGCCTCTGCGTATGCCAATATCATCCTTTTCATCTACATCTGTTGTTCTCAGGATTTTCATGAGTTTTTTGTGTTGTAAGCGATGGAAAGTCTTTTCGTAATCAACAAAGGAAAGGTATATATTCCGAAAACCGCTTCTCGAGTATTCATTTCGCAGCTAAAGCCAAACTGATTAGGGCTTATGCTTTGCTCATATTTTCGATAAATTCTTTTATGGATAACTTTTAAAAATAACTTAAGAGTATGATTTTCTCTTAGCCTTACTACTTTCTCTCCGTACTAATCTGTTCAGTCTTTTGTATTCGTTGATGTTACTGTTTTTGTTCATACGGCGTTATTCCATTATTTCCAAGATATTTTCTGTCATCCATTTTTTCTTAAAGTTCCTTTTACAGTATCCAATTTCTCGGTCGCAGCACTTCTCATTATATCTTCAGCATTATTCCACATTTCTACACGTGCTAGTTCTGAGTTATTTGTTATCTCTCTTACCTTCTTAGAAGACTTAACTAAAATATATTCGAGGGACATTAATAATTGTAATTAATTTTGCTAACATAAATCAAATGAAATTTTAATGCCGCTGTACAATTATCCCAAATTGCCCATTTCCTTACTTTGTCATGTATATTCATACAAAATTGTATATAAAAAATTTAAAAGCAGTTTAAACTGAATGTATGAAATGTTAAAATTATCTTCTTAAGCGCAAAACATACTTTCATGTATGTTTTTGTTAACAATTCTAATATTATTCGGGAAATACGAGCTCAGTTTTACGAAATGGGATCAACAGCGGAACATGGCAAAAATATTCACTTTGAGAATAAAATAAATGAACTGGCAAATCTAATAGCATCTTGTCTTACAGCAGGCAGAGAAATGCATTACGCTCTCATTTCTAAAGCAGCGCGCCCACTGGTTCCGCTCGGTTCAGACCGCTCAGCTCCGCGCAAACGGCCCGTTTTGGTTTACATGTAAATAAATGAGAGACGCCAATGCTGAAAGCGCGGAAGCCTTCTGGCCGGTCGGAACCAGTGAGCGGGCTCTCATTTATTTACGTGTAACCCAAAACGGGCCGATTGCGCGGAGCTGAGTGGTCTGAACCGAACTGAACCAGTGGACGCGCTGCTTAACACGACCGTAGAAACTTGCCGTCGGCTGTCTGATAAGATATTTTGCTGACATAGGCATTTTGACGCTTGCATCCAAAATTTAAAGGCTAATTGAATTTCAAGTTCAGCCATTCAGAGAGTAAAAATTGAAATAAATTATACTACTCCAAACTGATTCTTTTTTTCAGAATAAGGGTGATTTTTGTACTGCTGTTGATAGCAGTCTTGTCTTGCATTTTTACCTTAAAAGTAGTATACAAGGTATAATAAATATAACAACGCTGCCATCCCCAGTCGCGGCTTCGCCCGCTCTATTTTTGTGCTTGCATGATTGACCGATATTTAAGATCAGCAGGAGCCAACTTAACTGCGAGAGGGGCTTGCATAAAAGCTTAGCGGCTTCCCACTAGAGATCCTTTGAATATTCTGATAATTCATATCATTTATTTTAACGAAAAGGTAATTTAAAATAAGATTTGTTTGCTGGTTCATTTTTAATAACAAGACCATGGGATGATGGAAATGCGTATGGAGAGAAAATCAGAATGAAATTTATAAAGGATCTTAAAGAAAAAAAATCGAACTTTCCTAACTGGATTCACATAGGCTGTCAAAAAAAAAACGGCCCAGAAGTTGCGTACTTGGCCTGCATAATATTTTGACGTTCCAAGACTTGGACAAGCCGAGTTTACATAGATTGCCGAAATAAATTCATACGATTAGGACCGCTTTATTAAATAGCGGGGGACAACAAAAATTTGTCTCTTTGAAGGTTGTAAATAATGTTGAAGATTGATTAAAATGTGGTTGTCGGACTTGCATTATCTTTATTTTTGTTTATTTTTACGACGTGTCGATTAGGCTTTATCTCTCATCATTCTTCTTCTTCTTCTTCTTTCTCAGCCCATTGACGTCCACTCTTGGACATAAGCCTCTCCGATGGTCCTCCACTGGGATCTGTCTCTCGCCTTCTAGAGCCAGTCTTTTCCAGCAAACTATCTTATATCATCCACCCATCTGCGTTGTGGCCTGCCAAGATATCGGTTCATTTCTCGCGGTCGCCATTGCAGTAATTTACTCGTCCACCTATCGGGCTGTTGTCTAGCTATGTGCCTCGCCCATTGCCACTTTAGTCGTGATATACGTTCAATGACGTCAACTACTTTGATTCTTGATCTCATTACTTAATTTTGTATTTTATCCCGTAACGAGATTCCTAACATTTGTCTCTCTATGGAGCGTTGAGTGACTCGGAGCCTATTTGCGTTTTGTTTGGTTAGTGTTATCGTTTCCATGCTGTAAGTAGCAACAAGCAAGACACACGTGTTATACACTTTCCGTTTAAGGTTGATTGGTGTGTTTCTATCTCTTAATACGTACTGCAACTTTCCAAAGGCAGCCCATGTCAGCCCTATTCTCCTTGTTATTTCCGCCGTTTGATTTTCTTTGCCCAGTTTCATAACGTGGCTTAAATAGATGTACTCTTGGACATTTTCTATGATTTCATTTTGAATCTCTATTTGTACCTTTGCGTCAGGGCTCATTAATTTAGTTTTCCCCAAGTTCATCTTAAGTCCCACTTTTCTCGCCTCTTCATTGAAATCTTGAAGCATTTGTTTTAGCTCTTCTGGGTTGCTAGACATGACAACAACATCGTCGGCGAAACGAAGATGACTAAGATAAGAACCGTCGACTCTCAAACCTTTCTCATCCCAATTTAGTTTTTTAAAGACATCTTCTAAAGCTAGCGTAAATAGTTTCGGAGAGATGACGTCTCCCCGACTTACTCTCATAACCTTGATTTTTTCGGTTTTTGTGTCTTCGTCGATTTTAACCTATATAGTTGCGTTTATATATATATATATATATATATATATATATATATATATATATATATATATATATATATATATATATATTCTGTATGATAGTGGTATACCTGGAGTCAATTCTAGCATTGTTAAGTGATTTCAAGATCGCCCATGTTTCGATAGAGTCAAAGGCCTTGTGAAAATCTACAAACGCCAGGTGTATAGGAATGTTATATTCCTCGGTTTTTTCTAGGACTGTCATCATTATCAAGTATAAACTGACTGTTTGGTCTTAAGGCTACGAACTTATATCGGGACTGTCTATTAAAGCGCAAAGTTTCGTTTCACTGTACACACCTCGATGATTTGATGTTACAAAGTAGTGGTTGCCAAAGACTAGGTGTCTGAACACTGAGTTTCCTGAATATTCCGTTATTGATTTTAATGTAAGCTACCTCTATAAATTTTCTTTTTTTCATGTTGAGTTCCATATATATTGCCGCAAGTTCAGACCATTTTATATCGTGTTGTTTGTTCCAGGCGTGTTCTGCAATACCTGATATCGTCGTTTCCCCTTTTTGTGTATGAGTTTTATATTCCTTAGTTCTAACTTCTAGTGGTCGTTTCGTGAACATTATTAGTAGCATTAATCTCTAGAGTCAGACGACAAACTAATAAATTTTGATGTGGAAAGTCTATACATAAGGGGAATCACTAGACATAAGTAAAACTAGACTTTTAAATGATACCACATTATCAGATCGAACCACGTCGCCACTGGACGGGGTGATGGACCTTTTGGAATGTTGCCTGCGTAGTGCTTACTTTCAAGTAAAGGACAAGTCTGCAGTTATACACTCAGGATGACAGGCTTCCTATGGGTTCTTCACTCACTCCAGTCATCGCCATAGAAACAGCACGGTGAAACCGAAAGTCTGGTTGAGATATGTCGATGATACTTTCATCGTATGAAAGAGTAAACACCATATGACCTACAATTAAGTTTACAATGGAAAAAGAGATAGATGATCAGTTGTCCTTCCTAGATGTCATAAGCTTACATTAAAAATAATAATAGAATGTTCAGTAAACCCAGTGTTCAGATACCTAATTTTTGGCAACCACTACTTTGTAACGTCAGATCATTGAGGTCTGTATAGTGAAGCGAAACTTTGCGCTTCAATTGACACAGTCCCTATATAAGTTCGTAGCCTTACGACAAAATATTCAGTTTACTTGATTACGATCAGACATACAACCTATTCGAAACATTGTAAAAATAAACAAAAATAAAGACAATGCAAGTCCGATAACTACATGTTAGTCAAAAATATGTCTGACAGGCATTTATAAGTGTAATTACTCTTGTTACCATAAAGCAACTGAAATTTATCGCTGCTGAACAATTATTCCAAATTGCATATATCATTTCTTTGTCATGCATATTCATACAAAACTGTATTAACAAAAACTTAAGAACAGTTTAAATCGAATTTATGAAATGTTAAAATTATCTTGTTCAACATAAAGGCACGCTTTTATGCCTGTAATTGCAACAATTTCAGTATTATTTAGGAAAGACAAGCTCAGTTTAACAAAATGAAGCAAATATCATAAGATATGCACTTTGAGGATAAAATAAATGGACGTCGTCTTGTCTTACGGTAGGCGGAGAAATACATTACGCTCTCGTTTCTAACACGACCTTAGAAACTTTCAGTCAGTTATCTTTGAAACTAATAAGTCGTTTCACAGACATAAATATTCTAACGCTTGCATCCGAAGCATATTTTTAAGTTTAAAAACAAATTTAATTTCAAGTTTAATCATTCAGATCGCATAAATTAGACTACGCTACAGCAAACTGGATTTTTGTTCAGAAAATGGGAGTTCTGTACAGATTAACATTGAGATGTAATTAGCAATCTTGTCTCGCATTTTTATCCTAAACATAGTTAAGAGGGTATTATAAATATTACAACAGTAGTTTCTCCAGGAGCGGCTTCGCCCTTTCTTTTCCTGTACCTACATAATTGACCGATATCTAAGGGCAACAGGAGCCAAATTAACTCCGAGAGCAGCTTACCATAAGGAAGAACTATAAAAATTTAGAGATTCTCCATTTGAGATGGGAAAAATGGACAGTTTGGTAATTAGGACGGTCCGGATCACCAATTTTAAAAATCCAATTGAATCGTCCATTTCTCGTCACTAATTCTAAGGAAGATCAAACAATTTTCAGATTTTACCTTCTTCTTAAAGTATAATTTTAAGAAGTACTTTCCTACTGATGATTTACATTTCGATCATATTTTAAATGCAACTTTGCTTATGTTAAAGGTAAAATGACAAATATAACATTTAATTACGATTTTAAATGACTAGTAATACTCGTTAGACAATTTATAGATCGCGTCGTTTGCTGTAGTAACCGCATATATCCTAAATATATACTAAAAAATAAAAATCTAAACTAAATAATCCTAAATTCTTATTTTATAGAGTCCTTATCTTTATCGTTACTTTTACTGTTCTTCCTATTACCAATCTAACGAAGTTTGGTCCATCAACAGCCTCCAAGTATCACTGATCAATCGTACTATGCCGAACCGTATCTTCGAAAGAGACACAGAAACTCGATAAAGGCACAACAGACATCTGGTTCAAAGGATCACGGTTCATTGTTGGTTTGTTACCAGACGGAGCCCGTGTCCAGTATCATAAATTAAATCTGAATAAAAAACAGATCCTTCAAGTCCGACAGACTTCTACTCTCCACCTAGCGATCAGAATGAGAAGTAATTTTTCATCTGTATACAGCCTAAGACACTTTGGAATTTATAGTAAAACTATAGGTTGAATTTGGTGATGATTAGTTTAGAACTAGATAGTATATTGAAATTCAAATAGTTGCAGATTCGCTATTATTTTATGTTTAATTAATTTTATTAAGAAGGAATCCTTCCGTTCTCACATAAGAAGACAAGAGAATACCACAATAAAAACCAAAGATCGAGATCAAACAAGGAATAAAGCCATAATCCCATACATAAAAGGAATTACGAACAGAATCGGAAGAATCTTAAGAAAACACAACATACAGCCCATATTCAAACCACAAAAAACAATAGCTAACATCCTGGGAGATACCAAAGATAACACTAATCTTGAAAATTATGGTGTTTGTAGCATTCAATGTTCAGATTGCCATGAAACACACATAGAATAAACAAACAGACCCATATCAGCAAGAATTCAAGAACATAAAAATAATCTCAAAAATATACAAACAACCTCAGGTCTATTTCAACATCACCAAACAACCGGATCGATTCGAAAAAGCAAAAGAAATAGCACCAGTACAAAACTACAAGGTAAGCGTCATAAGAAAGGCCATAGAAATCAAAAAAGCGAGACAGCTGAATAAACGGAGCGATGCTTTAAATATGCTAACTATATGGAAAACAGTAATAAAAAATCAAGAAACAAAGCAACAAAAATCAACCTATACCCGAGAGAACAGCATACAAGAATGAAATATATCGCAGGAGGAGCCTGCGAAGCCGCTCGTCCAATCAGAAAGCAAGCCAGCTAAACAAAACTTGAAAGACACCAAAAAACACCATCTCAGTGAGTAACGAGACGAATCACACTTGAAAATGCCAAGTGAGATTTTAGTCAATATATATATATATATAACTCTTTTGAATGCAATATTTTGAAAAATATTTTTTTAATACTGAAGAACAACAACACTAATAATTATATAAAATTTAAATGCGTGAGAATAAAATAACTATTTACTCGTTTATTATCCAAAAATATAACAGACGAATGAATAAAAATTACATTTGCTAATCCAGAAGAGTATCAAGTGACAATAAACAAGTAGACGTGACAAGAATTTAAAAGTCTTATGCTATTCAAGTCATAAAAAAATCAGAAATAAAGCAATAATCTACGAGATCAAAAATAAATAATAAAAAATACAAATTTTACAGGTTTTTTAACCGCATTAATATTAAAATCTGAAAAGATTGTCTGATACTTTTTGAAGTAAACAATTTAACATAGCTTTGTATGCCACAGGTCTGTAATTTTAATTAAAGTCTAGAAAAATAAGTTTGTTATGAAAAGTCATGAATCTGTTCATTTTGTCACTTCGTCCCAAATCAGTCCGGCTATAACTAAGTGAAAATTATTCGTCTTGTCTTATCATACTAAGCAATTCAGGGTATGTTTGACTCTATACTTTTGAAGAGAATTCCAACTCAAAACAATTACACCCTCGGAATGTGCGAGTGACGATTTATCAGTATTGAGTTTAAAGCGCCAAAAAATTGGTAAACTTTATTTGTACTCTCTCAATCTTATTTACGTGTATTCTGTAAGTAGGAGCCCAAACAGTGCAGTAGTATTCGAGATAACTCCTAATTAAAGAAAAGTATAATGTCTTAGTTACCACAATATCTCTAAACTTTGAACAATGTCTCATTAGAAACGTCAACATCCTAACCTGAAAGCCTTAGAAGCTATCCAATCGACGTAGGAGACAAAACTTAATTCACTGTCAAATAGAAGGCTGTGCGGTTATGCTACGGACTATCTCCGACTTTTCAACATAATAGTTGTGTATTACTGCCACCCTTCTTCGATTAAAAGAGGTGACCTTATATTTTAATATATTCAAATCCATACAATTTATATGGCACCATGCTTTCAAACGAATAATATCAGACAGTATGTACAAGATGGCTAGTGTGAAGAATAAGAACACTTGCAGGAGCAATGCATATTCTTTCAATTAGTGCTCTTCTCTTCTCATCCTTTTTGTATTTGAATCCCAGTTTCTTGAGCAGAATACTTAATGATTTACCCATAGACATAATCTCTTTATTGGTGAGATTAGTGTTTGAGCTTTTAGAGTGACGTGCTTTTCTGAAAATAAAAAGACATCAAGATTGTTAAATATAGTCCAATGATACTACCTTCACGGTTAGCTTATATTATAATAGAGATGATACTCTTACCTTCTTGGTGCATATTATACAGTGTATTTTGAATTTCCATTTTAGTTCCCTAGAGAAGATGTGTGATTTTTTTTGTCGACGAGTTTTATTGTTTCCAGGATAAGAAATAATTGGATTGTTTTCTTTCCTTTTTATAATAGAATTTTCCTTGAAATTTTAAGAGTAGCAGTTACTCTCTAGACATAATTGTTCTTAGTTGAAAATACTTATTTCCATAAATAAAATTATTTTTTCTATCTCTTGAACAGATGACACAGATTCCACAGAACTACCGTTTCTTTTCTCCAACTCGAAATACACAAATTAAGCACAAGGTCTTGTGCTTGCCTCTTAAGAGTTTCATCACGTCTTATCTAAAAGGGGAAATTGAATCTCCTTCCTTTATTCTAATTTTTAATGACTGTTTATTACAATTGATTAAAGTAGTAGGGAAAACATTTTTAAATTACGTACGTGTGTCGAGCATTTATACACCGTGATAGATTTGAAGGTTAGGCATGTTTATGCGTTAAGATATAGGTTTTTAATAGAAACAATACATACCGGTAATAAATTATGAAACAATAAATAATAGCTTTTATATAAAATAATTTTTTGTTTTAAATCCACATGAATGCCCATAACTTCTCAAAAACACAATATAAACGAAACTTAATCGATAGCTGTCAATCAAATAACACCGGCGACAGATTTAAAGGTTGGAAATATTTATGCGTCTAGAAATAGATTTTCAATAAAACATTACATACTAACAGGTAATAAATTATAACTCAATAATTAATACGCTACGTGTGAAATTTCAGACATTTAACTCGATAACTGTAAGTAACTGAAGTAAAAGTTTTTAGTTTATGAAGATGTATTTCAGGTGCGGGATTGAGCGATAATAAACAATCCTTTGAACCACCCCTTTAGGGTTTTGTGATGTTTTAACATCAATTTTTCTCAAATTTTGAGAAATTGTTTTATCGTTGCTTTTAAAGATTTCGATTTTCCTTACGTTCTGCTTTTTTTACCTTAACCGTATATGATTATATAACAATCTATTTTGCAAATACTCCTGATATATAAAATTTCATTTATCATGTATAAACATTAGAGTTAAAAAGCAAAAAAAAAGGAGAAGAAAGGTTGTGTGTAATAACCTTTGATGAATGAAGTGGGATATAAGTGGAAAGGGCTAATATTCTTTTCGGGTTAAAGGGGGCTCATTTTTATTTGATTTATGGATGAATGTGCGGAGTTTGCAAGTCAAAATTAGTTTTTTCGTTATTGAAGGAGGTTCTATAGTAAGTAAAAAAGATAATGTAAACGTTCCTTTTCATTGGCATAAGCATTTTTCAAGTTGCTAGTGGTCATAAGATTTTTTTGTAGGAAAGGTCATTTTTTGCCGCAGATTATAAATAAGCATGTTCCACGAAAAAAGGAAGTAATTTTCTGCTATTTTCTGTTGTTAAATTTGTTAAAAGAAAACATTTCTGTTAAACTTTCCTTAGTTAAGCTCCTATTGTAATCTAAAGAAAATTCTACACAACTTTGTTTAATTATTTATCTCACCAAATAAGAAATCGATTAGAGGAAGGATATCTCAGAAAAGGCACTAATAATCTGAAATATTTCTAGTTCTTGTGGCAGCTGTTGGAGGTAATTGTTTCAAGCTTCAGCGGATTCAATGGTCTTTTTTATCAGCCAATATATTTGTTCCAGTATATCCAAAAGTAGGATTATATAATGGAAACGTTAATATGAATCGCATTTCAACGCCTATATTTTCTCTAAATATAATTATGGGTAAATAACTACAAGTACAAAATATATGTCAAATGTTCATTTTCATCTTTCATCAAGATATGTCAAGAAAAATTCGGCCACAGAAAATAAAATTTACCAATCTTCAGATTCACTAGCATGGTCTAACTTTAAACCGGCCTAAGTTGACAGTAGAGGGTTTAAATTGACAAATGCAACAAGAAGCCAAACAGGTTTTGAATGTCAAAAAAACAAAAATCGTTTGTAAATATTAATGAACAGTCGCAAATTCACATTTTGTTTATTTTTAGAAGACAACTATTTTTGAACTGAATCTGAACTAACCTGAACTATTTTTTACTGATTCCACGGCTTGTCTATCAAATATGTCTTGACATATTTGATACTTATTATACCAATTCATAAGCAAAGCCAAACTGGTCAACTAGAAAATATAACTTCCATGGCAACTAGATCGAGTCTAAGTATTAAACATTCTTAGTAAATCCGGCTGAAAATATGCCAAAATCCAAATTTAAAATTACATTAAATTTCCTCATAAACAATTACAAAACAAAAATCAAAGTGTACAAGGTGTCCCATAAGTGGTGGTAGAATATTGGATCCCTTAGATAAAAATATTGCAATATGATAAACCGAAAATATGTTTTTATTTTTTATAAATAACGGAAACATTCAAATAAGTTGTCAAGTCGCTTTCAGCTGAGAGGTGTACGGATATCTTACTGTTAAAACAGATCCGTACACCTCTCAGCTGAAAGCGACTTGACAACTTATTTGAATGTTTCCGTTATTTATAAAAAATAAAAACATATTTTCGGTTTATCATACTGTTAAAACAGCGGAGCATCGATAGATAGATATCGATCCCGCAGACAGCCATCGGTCAAACTTTCAGCGATCAAGCGATCCCTATCATAAAAATATCCCACGATTATACCAAATACCCAATGTAAAAATATCCTTTGGTGCCCCTAATTATACGCTAAACTACCCGTGGTTCAAGATATCTATCTGTTATCGTTTTCGAGTGCCACCCTCTGGAATAACGTGGTAGAGGGCCCACTTGCACCGGACCGCTTGTTACAATGGAGAAACAACAAACCAAGGGTCATTTCTGCGTGTTCGCTATCAGCTGCTAATTATATTTCCTAAAATGTAAAAAAATAGGAACTAGGTAATGAAACAAACGCTTTTCCTTTTTCCTATATTCTATATTCCATACTGCACAATATGGTCTAAACCTAATGTAATAGCCTAAGATAGAAAGCAATAATCAAAACCAAATAGACTTTGTAAAGGGTAAGAGTATACTTAATCGGATACATTCAGATGTTCACGGTGCCTCGTACTACTTGACCGGCGGCGGTACTTTGTAGAAGGTAAGAGTATACTTAAACGGAGATATCCATATGCTGTTCACGGTGCCTCGTACTACTCGACCGGCGACGGTACGTTATATGTGGGCGATGCTATTCACGACACTATTCACGGCGTCTTTTACTACTCGCCCGATGGCAGTACGTTCTTCGTTGACGGTAACCTGGCATCGATCGGCGGTAGGCGACAGCTTTGTACGGGTTAGTTCGCTACATGCCGGCGGTAACATCGGGCATAATAGGCGGCAACATACATTAGGCACCCTTAGTGATGACACTGTAGTAGTCATTACGGGACAAAATGACAATGACGACATTTAATGCGTATATGTATAGGTAGCGGTAAAATATAAGAAAATGAACGCTTACGCCTGTTCTTATCGGGTCCTTGGCGGTAGGATCGAACAACAGTCCTTATTGGGTCCTCGATCGTGTTAGCCACTAGCGGTACGATGGCACAATATCGTAAGTGGCGCCCTCTATAAATGAAATTCACCCAAATTTTGTTGTCATCAAAAATTCAAAAGAACATTTTAATTTTGGCACCATGTATCTTGGTTATTGTTAACTTTTAGACTATAACGAGATTGGGTGAATCGCATTGTTTTTAGACCAAAATTCCACGTTTATTCTTTATACTTATGGAACACTCTATAAGTCAGTAAAGAATCATCAGTAGGTTATGTCTAACATTCATTCAATCATATTTTAAAATATTCAAGTTGTTTAAAAATGTATAAAATTGTAAATTAAGGTATATGAAGTTCTTATATTTTTCTTGTTTAAAATTTTAAACATATTTATTAACGTTGGCATGTATCAAATACTCATGGAAAGAACGGTTAAGCTTGCTTTCAAGTGATATTTATCCAGCCATAGAGAGTATAGCTGGATATTGGAGAAGTAAGTTTCATATTTCACCCATATAATAGGAAGAAGCAAGGATATATTTTGTATACAAGAAAAAAAACTAAAACACTGGGAATCGAGGTTGCTAATTTGAATAAGGGATCCAGATAGAATAATATAAATTACACCTTTTTTTTGAAAGCTTATACGAGAAAGTGTGAAACAAAAAAATATTTATTAATGTATTGAAAATCAAAATTAAATTACTTTCACTATGTCGCAAAAAATTTCATATATATTTTTTAAACATCCTAAAAATAATTCTATATGCAATAGCAAAAAAAAACTATTAAATTAAGGATTGTTTGAGATTATTGCTGCATCAGGATTTAACGTAAAGTCAATCCAATATTTTTTGAAAAATATCTCCCGAATATTTTGAGGATATAAAAAACTATTCAAAAATAATTTTATCTGCAATAGCAAAAAAAAACTATTAAATTGAAGATTGTTTGAAATTGTTGCTGCATCGGAATATAACGTAAAGTCAATCAAATATTTTTTTAAAAATATTTCCCGAATATTTTGGGTTCCTTGAATTTGAGATATGTTATTTATTACATATTTAATGCACCAACATTAATATGAGTTCGAGAAATCATGAAACTACCAAGAAAAGGTGGACATTTTTCCAATGGTAGGTAGTGTCCAACATCTAGACCAGTTTCGAACTCAGACTTGTACACCTCACCATAAGAAAATTGAGTCCTTTAAACAACTTATATCATACTAAATAAAAAGTTCAATATAATTTGCGCCATCTCCCGGAATCTCCTACAATGTATATTGAATGATAATGTAAATTCCTTTAACATTGGAGTATATGTGAATTGATTTTAATGTACAGAAAGTTGAAATATTTTCTCAGTTGCAAATTTAATGTGCAACGAATTAATATTTCAATCAATTTGTTCTAAATTTAAAGTAAATGTAAATTATTCACGATTTAAAGTACAAAATCATTAAATTTCACGTAGAATGGACATTAAATTTGCATTAAATTTAAGGTTATTTTTAACAGTGTACTTACTAGTTAAAATTTTTTTATGTAATATGTAATTACTTATTTTGATCCTATCTTACAAAAATTTCTTATAGCATATTATTAAGGAATTCTGAACAATATAGTTGGTTATCTTTCGTTTATTTTATTCTTCTTTTTAAACATTTTAAAAAACCACAATAAATAGAAGCTCTTAAATCTAAATACCTTAAGTTCCTTCTTTGTAATCAGCTGATTAAAGTTGGCAACGCTTTTGTTATCTAAGCACGATTCTGTAAACATATCTTATCACATTCATTTTCTTTCTATCCTTTAAGACAGAAATATGCTTATGTATTACTACGAAGTAAACAATTCTTATTCTACCATGACAAAGGAGTTCCCAAGTATATTGAAAATTTATTTTATTTAACATAAATTTTATATTACCAAAAAATATAAAAGCTATTATATATTGCTCAAGAAAATAAACATAAATTGACGTATTCTACAAATGTATTTTTGTTTCAGAGAAACCGTGTTATGAGATCAAGAAAAAGAGTAGCATGCATCCTTCTCTTACTCGCCTTTGTCTTCGCTGGCTGTTGGCTACCATACCACACCATGAATCTGATCATGGACACCACCGAACTACCAAAAGATCAATCCGATCAAATTCAAAAAATCAACGTTTATCTGCTTCTTTTGGGTCATGCGAATTCTGCGCTGAATCCGATCATCTACTGCGCATTGTCCAGAAATTTTAGAAATTCTATCAAAAGTTTACTAAAATTTAAGATTACATGCAGAAAAAAGAAGAATAATCTTAATAATGTAAGTTATGCGCAATATACAGGGTGTCCCACGAAGAATTACCGGGATGGATTTCTCAGAAAATAAACTTTCGAAAACTTTTAAAATTTGGTAGTTTACTATATTTGATAGGGACAATTAAGCTAAAATATTATCAAGATGGTGACACTTCCATTTATACCAAAAATTTTCGACTTCTTGTTTATTTTAAATGGGACACCCCATTTTCAAATTCTACGCAAAATTATAGACATATGTTATTTCATAAGTAATATCCTATACCTTTAACTTAAGTCTAACTTATTTCAAATTTTATGTTAAAAATGGCATTTGCGGACCTAAACATACGTATAAATTTCTCCTATATGAAAGCCTTTATTATTTAGTTTAGGTTGGTTCCCTTCTAGAAGGGGATCTACTTTAATGTACTGTGTTGATATTTTGACGATAAATAAATACAGGATGATCTAAAATTAAATAATAACTTGAAAAAATCGTTAAAAGTCAATTTTTTATAAAGTTATCTTAAAAATAAGGGTGACTTTGAGTTAGAATGCTATTCCAAAAATTCGTGGTTTTTAAAATATTGGCAATTTAATATTTTTGTATTGTAAAAACGCTATAGTGCTTTTAAGTCTTATTTCTAATTGTCCATGACAGTGAAACGTGATAGAAGAAAACAATAGAGCACTACAGAAATGTCACTATTTCTTACTATTTGACAATTATTAACAAAAATCATGCCGGGGCGAATAAATTATACGCACGAAAATTATTTAAATTTGTTTATTATCTATGGGGAATGTAACAAAGTTTTATCAAGAACATGCCAGACATTTGCTGAGAGATATCCAAATAAACAGAAATCGTCACGGAACAGTGTTAAACGAATATTGAAAGATTTTGGCACCGTTAAGAAAAAAAAGGAACCTGATGATAAAAATGTCGAAATTGCTATTCTGGGATCTTTATGGCAAAGTGGCTATATAAACAGAAATCTCGAAGAACTCAATACATGTTCAGTTAAAACACAACTTTCACCCTTATTTAATATCTTTGGTTCAGTACCTAAGAGTTACTGGTTTGCCGAAAAGAGTGGAATTTTGCTAATTTATATTAACGATGATACAAGACGGCCCTCGATTTTTGGACAACATAATTTGGATTGATGAAGCAAAATTTACCCAAAATGGCCTTTTTAATATACACAGTTCCTTTTTTTGGAGTGATTCAAATCCGCATGCAATAAGATTGCAGGATTTTTTGTGCTGTAAAAAATGATGGAATAGTAAAACTAAATTTTTCTAAAGAAAATTTAAATAGTAATTCATTAATAATATAAAGCAAATTATATCCCCATTTTAAATTATGTATTAACTCTTTTAAAGAAAAAAGATATTTAAATATTCTAGAAGAGTTAGACAATCAATACTTAAGCAATTTGCCTCTGACGAAGCAGAAGCAAATTTTTTATCAACACACAGAACTCTTCCGGTTACTAACTTCTTACGAACGACATTTTATGACAAGTGCATAGCCAACAATGGACCTTTAGTGTTACCTCCTCGTTCTCCTGATTTGACTGTCTTAGATTATTTTATATGAAGAACGATAAAGTTTATTGTAATCCAGTGGCAACGATGGTGGACTGTATGGCAAGGGTAAGGGACGCGTTCGAAAGTTTATCTCCAGATTCAATTAGAGCGACCACTCATGACGAACTAACTCGGAGATGCGAAAAATGTTTGAAGTTCAGGGTGAAAATTTTGAACATTTATTAAAATTAGTTGTTTCTCTGTGTACGTAAGCCAGGTAGCATTTTTACAGTACAAAAATGTTAAATGGCCAATATTTCAAAAACTGAGAATTTAGATAAAATTGTAAAAACAGGGGGTTTCAAAAATAATATTTTTTTAAGTTAATATTTAATGTTTTTGATCATCCTATATTTGTTTATTATCAAAATATCAACACAGTAACACTAAAGTAGATCTCCTTCTACAAGGAAATTAACCCCAATTAAATAATAAAGGCTTTCATATAAGACAAATTGATAGTCATGTTTAAGCCTGCAAATGCCATTTTTGACATAAAATTTAAAATATGTCAGAAACAGTTAAACTTAGGCATAGAACATTATATATGAAATATGTCTATAATTTTACGTAGAATCTTAAAATGAAATAACATGTAAGATGTTCTATTTAAAATAAGCAACTTCTAGTATAACCAGAAGTGCTACCATCTTGAAAATATTTTAGACAAATTGCCCCCATCGACTTTAATAAAGTGCCGAATTTTAAAAATTTCTATAAGTAATAGGGGTACTACAGGGTTTCTGGGACCTCACTTAGTGAAGAACCAGGAGAGTCAGCTACGTGGCTTCTGCTATTATTTTAACTAATTAACCAGAATCGACCTAACCTGACTTCGTTTTTCCCTTAAAACAATAATTTTAAGGATTATTCCTATTGTTTTGAATTAATTTACTTAATTAGTTATTCAATATTAATTAAATAATTACAATAAATTAAATTATGATTTGTGAGGACTTTTTGGGTTACGTAACACACGCTATCGTTCGTCAGATACGTCACCACCTGCCTTCCTTTATCGAGGCGAAGGGTTCTATTTTATTGCCGGACATTGTTGTACCTGTTTTTGACCGCCCGGCAGATGCCTGTCTTTTTAATTAGGTGTAAAGTGTTAGAATTAGAAAAGAAGTATATTATTTGTATGTGACGTTGGATTTTATTTACATTTTTATTAAAACTTTTTGGTTGGATCTATTTTTATTTTATCCCATTTAAAGTAATATTTTGAATATTGCGGGTTCAAAGAGAATTTAACACCTACACATAATGTTAAAATAGATTTATTCACATTATCCATACTTTTCATTTAAAATAGTCTTTCGTAATTTTTAATTCGAATTTCCGGATGGCCCAAGACTCGTCCTTGTGTTGGCTACCGCTGCTCGTTAAAGGAATTTTTAGAATTTTAAAAGGGATAAAGTATATTTTTATCTAATTTATATTAATATTTCGAATATTGTGGGTTCAAAGAGATTAAGTTTAGAGTTTAACAACTATGACTTTGGATTCTACATATCCTTTTATTGATACGTTTTTGCTGTATCGATTTTTTTATCTGATTTAAAGTGATGTTTCGAATATTGTGGGTTCAAAGAGATTAAGTTTAGACTTTAACAAATACACTTAATGTTAAAATAGCTTTACTCACATTAACCATACCTTGCATTCATTTGGTCTCTATTAGTTAAATAATCCTAAGAAGGGGAGAACACGAGGATCTGCCATCATAATCCTCGAAAAAATCTTTTAGGCCTAACATACATATATACTATCGATCACCAGATGCATGCTTTTTATCCGGTTTAAAGAAAGGCTAAAATTCAAATAAACATAAAGCACATATATACCTAAAGAGCTTTGGTTCTATTATCAAAAATATTATGTGAATTCAAATAAATTATATTATTGATATCTAAATTATTATTCTTGCTGACGTTTCAACTCTAGGTGTTGATATTGTCATCGATCTATATACCCTCTCTAATCACACCCTTTCGTTGTATATATTTCTTCTAACTAATTTAAAGTAATATTTATATTATTAAGGGTTCAGTGAAATTTAGAGTTTAATGAATTCTATAAAATCTTTGTATATACATCTATTATATTGGTATTAATGTCGACTGTTTTCTCATATCAATAACGTCTGTTTAGGGGGTATGTATATATGTATGCATACTTGAGTATATGTGTGTATGCATGATTGTATACTTATGTATACATGTGTGAGTATATGCGCGCACACATGTGTATATGTATATATGTATATGAGCGAATATACGTACCTATATGTATACACGTATGCTGTGTGAGTATATGGGTGTGTACATGTGTGTATATAGTGTGTATATATATATATATATATATATATATATATATATATATATATATATATATATATATATATATATATGAGTGGATATATGAACGTATATACATGTATGAATGTGTGAGTGTATGGGTGTATGTATGTTAACGAACTTCAATTTTTTAAATTGCTATAACTCAATTGTGTAATAATTGATCGTATTTCATATCAGAGAGTCATTTTTGGAATGTTTGTGTGTGTAATGGAAGATGAACCAAATCTTCCCAACCATAATAAAGTATGTATGAATGCAAATGCAACTACATCTTGTTTATTATTATATCCATTTATGTTTATTACTAGATATCGCTGTTTACTGAATGCATTTTTTAATACCATTTTTCTTTTTCAATGTACAAAACCAAGTTGAACATGCTGGCTATGAATCTGGTTCAAATTATACACCCGATTTAGATCGAAGAGTCTCCATGATTTTTTGACTATTGTAGTTCCATTCACGACTCTGGTGGAGATGATTCATCCATCGAAATCAAAGCCAAAGTCATAAATAAAGCATAAAGTATCTCAGTTGGAAAGGTAGAGCTAATGAAGTTATTGGGGCATACTTATAATTGGAAATATCATGAATGTTATTAATTTTTAATTAAATTTATTATTATTAGCTATATCTTAGGAAAATAAAAATTGTGACACCATTACATACAAAACTATTACAGTGCATGTAAACGAAATATCTAATCCATAATCTATATTAGTTTTCTGGATATTAAGAAATAGAAAATATTCATAAATTTAACTTCCAAGTTTTAAGACTTTTTTGGATTATTTTTATTAATATTTATTCCCAAAAAATAAAACCTGACTAAGGACTAAGGACTGCTCACTATGTTTTCCATAAAACAACTAGATTTCACTAATAAAATGTCCATAAACTCGTTAAAAACTATGTGAAGATCTGTGTCTGGAGGTAATTATAACATTTTCTGAATTAAATTGGAAACACAAAAGTACCATTATTAGACTAAAATTCAATTATAACAAATGTTTCCAATTATTTAAGTATTAAATATAATTTTTTGGGAAGTGTTTGCACCATTTCTATTGCTTAACACAAATTTTCTTAATACTCACCCGTAAGCTCCTATCATTTCCCAGCTTATCCTACGAGAATTCACCAGAAATACAATATTCAACCAGTGTCGTCAAATGCTGCATCAGGCAGCTTGACACCAAAACAAAACTTAAAGACAAAAACCGAAAAAAAATTACCTGTCGTTAAAAAATGACAGAACCAAACAAAGAAATAATTCACATTTCCGATAAAGAAAGAATATATATTGCTTCAAGAATTACAATAGACCAATAATATATTAAAAACGGATACCAAGAGAGTATGGGAAAAAATGATATGGTCATGAGGTTAGAAATCCAACCTATCTTCATAATAGATGTTTGTTTACATGTTTTTACATTTTATATTCTACATTTTTAAGATTTCAAAGGAAATCAAACGATAAGGACTCTGTTTTGAATCATAGAAATATACAACACAGTTAATCCATGCTACGATCACAGTACCCAGGAAAAAGGTTTAGTGCTATAAAATTCCCCGAGAATATTCCAGGAATGGAGAGGTGGTGACGACGACGAGGCCACTGAAGCCTATGTTTTAATAGAGGAAAATGATGTAAATTTTCATTAAGTTTATTATATGATTTCAATTATATAACGGCTACATTACCAACTATGAATTTACATAAAGATATTTAAATGAAAATATGACCCCCGATGAATCCAATACTGCTAGAAAACATAAAAATACACTACAAAAACCTAATATACAGTAAACTTATCTAGATAAGTTTCTTAATTCTGGATACACCCAAGAGTAATACCAATAACTTTTATACACATATATCAAGTCTCCATATGATCATCATACTCCGTCAGTTGCTTGATATTATTGAAGTCTATCGGAAAAATTAATTTTACATATTCAAATTAGAAATTTCTATTAGGATATGTGTGTGAGAATTTACACAAATTTGATGTATCTAATTACTCTAAGAACGACCATCACGGCTTACTTGTAAACCAATCTAGCGAGAATTCATCCTGAAATGTTAACACTCCAATTACATTTACACGATATACATGTCGAAGTTAAAAAAATGAGGTAGCTTTATCTCACGCGGGAGATAAAACCTATTTTATACCTTTGCTCGAACACACACCTGTCATAATTTGGCTGTGTAAGAAGAATTTTATAGCAGACAGGTAACTAGCCTGCTCGTATAAAACAAGATTTAATAAACAACACAACCTTCAAATTGCAGACTTCTCTAACCCAATCTACTCTACTACTCTACGCTCAATCAATCGGTCAACTACTATCCTTATAAAATAGGTTTTATTTAGTTATGGGATTGCATTATATATGATTTTTCCATATTATGTAGACTAAGAAATTAACCCCCTAATTTACTAACATGGTTTAACTTTAAAACCGGTCTAGATTGACAGCAGAGGATTTAAATTGACTAGGGTAACAGTAAGTCAAGCAAGTTTTGAACCTTTAAAATATAATTAAAACATAAGAAAAACAGAACTGATCATCTAGAAAATCTAATTTCCAAGGCAACTAGATCGGGTTTAAATCTTAATCTGGCTATAAATATTAGTAAAAGATTTGTTGCAGCAAGTTGAATTCTATTTATCTGTTTTATATGATTATAAATTACATTTATTCACATATGAGAGTTTATTTGCTGAATTTACTAATATAAATTAGATTAGTATCATAAGCGAAACAACATAACTAAAAGATCTAACTTCCATCGCAACTAGGCTTAAATATTCTTAGTGAATCTAAGTGTAAAAGTTTGAAGTTCCTCACATTCAAATATAACGCGTGATAATTTAAAAGAAATAAATTTGTTCAGATCATCAACTTGATAACACTAAATGTATAAAGATATAATATCACTTATTTATTAGAATACTCATTAATTTTGTTATATCAGTTTTTATCTTATTGAAAGTATTATTTCGAATATTGTTAACTCAAAGAGATTAACAACTACACGTAATATAAAAATAGCTTTCTTTAAATTATCCACGCCTAGCATTTATTTAAAATAGTCTTTTGTATTCTTAACCCAGATTCCCGGATGAGTGTAGACCCGTTTTTGTCTTTATATTATCACCACTCGTTAAAAGAATTGTTAGAATTTTAAAAGGGGTACAGCATACCCATTGTAAATATTAACTTTCTGTAAACCCCTTTGAATAACATTTTTTTTTGTAACCCAGTAACTCATTTTAAGTGATATTTTTAAGAATACATGTTTTGTTCAAGATAGGATTTTGAGAAGTTTTTAATGGATTTCCGCAATTTCTACACTTATTGATATACATTCGTTTGAAGTGGTTCTTTGTTATCCCCGAATACGTTTTTTTTTTCTAGAAACATACCAATTTTTTCTAGAAACACGCCAATCATTTTTAAAAGGGAGGGGGCGGAGAGTCACGCATAAAACCGAGAGCAACCAAATCGAGATTATCTACTCTAACAAGTCCAGTCGTTCGAGCAACAGAAGAAAATTTGTATTTTTTTTTTGCTATTTTCAGAAAAAATTGTTTTAATTTTTACTACGAAAAAAATAGACTCAAAATGTAAGTATACTTTTATCCAAGTATTTTAACTCATCCAAACGTCTGTATAGTTGTATGTATAGACATATATGTGTGCATGTATGTATGTTACCGATCTTCATTTTAAATCCTGGAAGTTATTTTAACACAATTGTTGGTATATCGTTTCAGGTACCCTTTCCTAGAATGTTTCTTATGTATGGCTGCACTCTATCATCTCATCCTAAGCTGCAAATGCTATAATTTAATTTGTGCTAGGTGTTATGCACAAGCACCACACCGTGGGGTACAGCTCAGATGCCCCAACTGTAACCAGACGTTTGAACGCAACCACCCGCTTGAGGAGATAAACAGAATAATACAAATATTATTACAACGTCATATATATATATATATATATATATATATATATATATATATATATATATATATATAATTAATTTATTTTGCATATTTTAATATGCCAATCCACAATGGGGCATATAAATATAAACACATTATATTTCTTATTTCTATTAATTATTATAAACTACCGTTGCTTATTAAATATTTAACAATACATTTTATTTTTTAGCTCCAAGAAATACATCACCAGGGTGTAAGGGATGATGGGCCATATTTTAATATGCGAATCCACAATGAGGTGTGTACATATAAACACATTATGTTTATAATTTCTATTAATTATTATAAACCACTGTTGCATATTAAATATTTAACATTGCATTTTTTAGCTACAAGAAATACATGCTGTTTTTCTGCCCAACTTTAATAACGAAGAGGGAATGGAGGCTGAACCAAATCTTCCCAACCATAATGAGGTACATATGCATGCATGCAAATACAACCACGTTTTGTTTATACATTTATGTTTTTTTTCTTTCTCAATCCACAGAATCAAGCGGAGCAGGGGAGCGATGAGGCAGATTCCGACTATGCATCGGACTCGGATCGAACTGTCTCTTTATTTTTTGACTATGAAAGCTCCAATTATGGTTCTGGGGAAGATGACTCATCTTTCGAACCTGAAGTTATAAATATGGAGACGGAAGAACTTTAGGAAGAGGAAAGGCGACGACATTGCAGCAAGGATACTAATCGAGGCAGATAATGACATAATTATAATAAACGACATTAATTTTAACTAAATTTATTATAATTAGCCAAACTATAAGAATATAAAACTTTTTTTTTAAATTGTAATGCCTTTTATTTCACATATAAAATTATTACACTACATATAAATGAAATATTTAATCTGAAAGAAAGATGCTATACTACAGTATTCATAAATTGACGTTTAGATCCCAATCCTAACAAAGTGTGCTTCAATCTACCTTGCTTGCAATATTTTGAAACTCTAGATAAATTGAAAGATCATCAAACTTATGATTGTAATCGTGAGACCGCTAAGTCACCAACTATATATTTAGGCAAAAATATTTAAATGAGGATATGAAAAGATGCTTGTCCACATTGTCATATATATATATATATATATATATATATATATATATATATATATATATATATATATATATATATATATCCGGCGGGAGGTCGGCGAGACCGCATTCAGTAATTGCATGCTTCCTTTCGATCTGTCCTTTGCACAGTCAGGTGCATGTCGGTACCCTGATGAGTCTAGCAGAGACGAAACATGTGCCTCTGCCGTATCACTGTGGCGGGGAGGGTAAGTTTTAACTTTCCTCTCGGTATGGTAGTACAGGTAGGCCATCATCTCGATGGTGGTGGAAATGGATGGATTGTGTTCTGTAGCAATCTATTCAAACTGTGCAACCTCTAACACGGAAAGGATATGATGGAACGAAGTTTGCATTTGCTGTTCGCATTTTACTTCACTTATACGCGGAGTTGCAAATAGTTGTACGTTTGCTGAATGTGATTTCAGCACTACAACGGCATAATGTGGATGTATCCACTGCTATTGCAACTCACACAGAGGAATCTATGAAAAGTCGCATAAACATATATACGCCATCCGGCGGGAGGTCGGCGACACCGCATTCAGTAATTGCATGCTTCCTTTCGATCTGTCCTTTGCACAGCCAGGTGCATGTCGGTACCCTGATGAGTCTAGTAGAGACGAAACATGTGCCTCTGCCGTATCACTGTGGCGGGGAGGGTAAGTTTTAACTTTCCTCTCGGTATGGTAGTACAGGTAGGCCATCATTTCGATGGTGGTGCAAATGGATGGATTGTGTTCTGTAGCAATCTATTCAAACTGTGCAACCTCTAACACGGAAAGGATATGATGGAACGAAGTTTGCATTTGCTGTTCGCATTTTACTTCATATATATATATATATATATATATATATATATATATATATATATATATATATATATATATAAATAAAGGCCGAATATAACCTGTTTTATTGGCCATTTTTAATCCAACATTAAAACCATGACCAAGTTCATATAGACATCACTAGTTCTTTACTATAATCAACGATAAAACTAGTTATTTTATATAACTCCCCTATACCATTTGTGCTTTATAGACATCCTCAATCATTTTCTATATTTTAATACCACTAAACTAGAAAACACAATTTGATGGCACACTTAAGTTCGACTAAACTACAAATAAAAATTAATAATATATTTTCGGCATTAAAATGCACTCAAACTTGGTGATAAATAAAATTTAATTATCATCAACCGTCAGTAAACAAACAAAAACGAAACATTATCCAATATTTCTTCTTTTAACACGCACTATTTTCAAATGAAAATAAGACTCAATACTAGATACTTTAACAAACTAAATATTTCGAAGAATATCGAGGGTAGCGATATGGTCCGAACGCCTTGGGGTTACAGACAGGTAGAATTCATGTATATATATGTTATTGAAGTTTAGCAGAAGAACATCAAGTATTTCTTGGAGCTAAAAAATTGCATTGTTCAATATTTAATATGCAACGGTGATTTATAATAATTAATAAAAATTATAAACATAATGTGTGTGTTTATATTTACACACCTCATTTTGTATAGGCATATTAAAATATGGCCCATCATCGATCACACCCTGGTTTGCGATGAATTCAACCCACGCTTGATGTATTTCTTAGAGCTAAAAAATAAAATGCATTGTTAAATATTTAATAAGCAACGGTGGTTTATAACAATGAATAGAAATTAGAAACATAATGTGTTTATATTTACATACCCCATAGTGGATTGGGATATTAAAATATGCCCATCATCCCTTACACCCTGGTTTGCGTTGAGTTCAACTCCCGCTTGATGTATTTGTTAAGCCTGCACAAATATAAATTTATTATATATATATATATATATATATATATATATATATATATATATACATATATATATATATATATATATATATATATATATACATATATATATATATATATATATATATATATATATATATATCTGAAATGTACTTGGTGAAATTCTCGAATATATTAGATTTAGCTTATTTAATATTATAAAAACAATATTCTTGAATTATACTTACATAAAACGCTATCTCTTCCTGACGTAATAATATTTGTCTTAATCTGTTTGTTATCTCCTCAAACGGGTGGTTGCGTTCAAACGTCTTGTTACAATTAGAGTGTAACCCACGGTGTGGTGATTGTGCATAAGACCTAGCACAAATTGAATTATAGCAATTGCAACTTAGGATGAAATAATAGAGAGCGGCCATACATAAGAAACATTTTAGGATAGGGTACCTGAAACGATGTACAAACAATTGTGTTAAAAATAAGTCACAGGTTTTAAAATGAAGACCTTTAACACACATTTATAGACACATATAGTCTATACATATATACATACACCTATACAGACGTTTTGATGACTTAAAATACTTGGATAAAAGTATACTTACATTTTGAATATATTTTTTTCTGTGGTAAAAATTAAAACAAGTTTTTCTGACAATAGCAAAAAAAATTCAATCTTTCGTCTGTTGCTTGAACGACTGGGCTTGTTTGAGTAGAAAATCTCGATTTGGTTGCTCTCATTTTTATGCGTCACTATTCGCCCCCTCCCTTTTAAAAATAATTGGTGTGTTTCTAGAAAAAAGAACGTATCCGGGGGTAACAAAGAACCATTTCAAACGGATGTATATCAATAGGTGTAGATATTGTTATCAAAACCCTATATTGACAAAACGTGTATTATTCAAAATATCACTTAAAATGATATAGAAATCTGGGTCATAAAAAAAGATGTTATTCAAAGGGGTTTATATAAAGTTAATATTTACAATGGGTATGCTTTACTTCTTTTAAAATTCTAACAATTCTTTTAACGAGTGGTGGTAACATAAAGACAAGAACGGGCCTACACCCATCCGGGAATCTGGGTTAAGAATACAAAAGACTAATTTAAAGAAATGCTAGGCATGGATAATTTAAAGAAAGCTGTTTTAACATTACGCGTACTTGTTAATCTCTTTGAGTTAACAATATTCGAATTAATACTTTAAATGAGATAAAAACTGATACAACAAAATTAATAACTAGACTAATAAATAAGTGATATTGTATCTTTATACATTTACTGTTATGAAGTTGATGATCTAAACAAATTTGTTTCTTTTAAATTATCACGCGTGTTGTGTATATAAACATTTGAATGTGAGGAGCTTAAAACTTTTACACCTAGATTCACTAAGATAAGCTTAGTTGCGATGGATCTTTTAGTTCTCTTATATGTGAATAAATGTAATATATAATCATATAAAGCAGATAAATAGAATTCAACTTGCTGCAACAAATCTTTTAGAGAACTAAACATTAATTTGTTAATCTGCATATTATGGAAGAATCATATATAATGCAGATATCTTAGGTGATTCATTGTTAGTTTTTTTCTGATATTTATGAGGAAACTTGTAAATAAGGGAAATCTCTTAGAAAATATTAGAAATATAATTAGGGTACATTCAGTATTTAAAGACTGTAGAATCATGTAGGTTCATATATTGGATGATGTAGTATATAATAAAATGTAACTTAGCTTAATACCGCAATCCTCTAACTAAATAAAACATATTTTATAAGGATAGCAGTTGATCGATTGATTGAGCGTAGAGTAGTAGAGTAGATTGGGTTAGAGAAGTGGGCAACGTGAAGGTTGTGTTGTCTATTATATTTTGCTTTACACGAGCAGGCTAGTTACCTGTCTTAATTGCCATAAAATTATTCTTACACAGCCAAATTATGGCAGCTTCAGGTGTGCATATAAAGCAGATAAATAGAACTCAACTTGCTGCAACAAATATTTTACTAAAATTTATAGCCAGATTCACTAAGAAAGTTTAAAACTTAAACCCGATCTAGTTTCCTTGGAAATTAGATTTTCTAGATGACCAGTTCTGTTTTTCTTATGATATTGTTTTAATTATATTCTTAAGGTTCAAAACTTGCTTGACTTACTGTCACCCTTGTCAATTTAAATTCTCTACTGTCAATCTAGACCGGTTTTAAAGTTAAACCATGTTTGGTGAATTAGGGGGTTAATTTCTTAGTCTACATATTATGGAAAATCATATATAAGCAGAGATCTTAGATGATTCATTGTTAATTTTTTCTGATATTTATGAGGAGACTTCTTAATTAGGGAAACCATTTAGAAAATATAAGAAATTTAATTAGGGTATATTGAGTTTGTAAAGATTAGCAGAATCATGTAGGTTCATATATTGGATGATGTAGTATATAATAAAATGTAACTTAGCTTAATAGCGCAATCCCATAACTAAATAAAACCTATTTTATAAGGATAGTAGTTGACCGATTGATTGAGCGTGGAGTCGTAGAGTAGATTGGGTTAGAGAAGTCTGCAATTTGAAGGTTGTGTTGTTTATTATATCTTGCTTTATGCGAGCAGGTTAGTTACCTGTCTTAACTGCCATAAAATTCTTTTTACACAGCCAAGTTATGACAGCTTCAGGTGTGTGTTCGAGCAAAGGTATAAAATAGATTTTATCTTCAGCGTGAGATAAAGCTACTTTATTTTTTTAACTTCGACATGTATATCGTGTAAATGTAATTGGAATGTTAACACTTCAGGATAAATTCTCGCTAGATTTGTTTACAAGTGTGCCGTGATGGTCATTTTTAGAGTAATTAGACATATCTAATATGTAAAATTAATTTGTCTGATAAACTTCAAGAATATCAAGCATAGCGCGGAGTATGATGATCATATGGAGACTTGATATATGTGTATAAAAGTTAGTCGTATTAGTCTTGGGTTTATCCAGAATTAAAGAACCTATCTAAATAAGTTTACTGTATATTAAGTTTTTGTGGTGTATTTTTATGTTTTTTAGCAGTATAGGATTCATCGGGGTCATATTTTCATTTAAATATCTTTGTGTAAATTCATAGTTGGTAATGAAGCAGTTATATAATTGAAATCGTATAATAAACTTAATGAAAATCTACATCATTTCCCTCTATTAAAACATAGGCTTCAATTGCCTCGTGGTCGTCACCACCTCTCTATTCCCGGGGAATTTTATAGCAATAAAGCTTTCTCCTGGGTACTGTGATCGTAGCGTGGATGACTGCGTTGTATATTTATATGATTTAAAACAGTATCCTTATCGTTTGATTCCCTTTAAACCTTAAAAAGGATAGAATATAAAATGTAAAAACATGTAAACAAACATCTATCATGAAGATAGATTGGATTTCTAACCTTAACACTATATCATTTTTTCCCATACTCTCTTGGTATCTGTTTTTAATATATTATTGGTATATTGTAATTCTTGAACCAATATTTATTCTTTCTTTAACGGAAATGTGAATTATTTCTCTGTTTGGTTCCGTCATTTTTTAACGTCAAGTCTGACAGGTAATTTTTTTTCGGTTTCGGTCTTTAAGTGTTGTTTTGGTGTCATGCTGCCTGATGCGGCATTTGACGACACCGGTTGAATATGGCATTTCTGGGAAATTCTTGTAGGATAGCTGAGAAATGGTAGGAGCTTACAGGTGGGTATATTAAGAAAATGTGTGTAAACCAATGGAAATGGTGCTTATTCTCCCCAAAAAATTATATTTGATACTTAAAGAATTGGAAACATTTGGTGTAATGGAATTTTAGTCTAATAATGGTACTTTTCTATTTTCAATTTAATTCAGAATATGTTATAATTACCTCCAGACACAAACCTTCATAAAGTCTTTAACGAGTTTATGGATATTTTAATAGTGAAATCTAGCTGTTTTATGGAAAAAATAGTCCTTAGTCAGGTTTTATTTTTGGGGAATAAATATCAATAAAAATAATCCAATAAAGTCTTAAAACTTAGAAGTTTAATTTATGAATATTTTCTATTTTCTAATATCCATAAAATATAGATTTTGGACATTTCGTTTACATGCACTGTAATGGTTTTGTATATAATAGTGTCATAATTTTTAATTTCCTAATATATAGTTAATAATAATAAGTTTAATTAAAAATTAATATCATTCATGATATTTCCAATTATAAGTATGCCCCAATAATTTCATTAGCACCACCTTTCCAGCTTTATTTATGACTTTGGTCTTGGCTTCGATCGACGAGTCATCTCCCCCAAAGTCGTGAAAGGAACTGTCATAGTCGAAAAATCAGGGAGACTGTTCGATCCAAAAAGGGTTTATAATTTGAACCAAATTCATTGCCAGCATGTTCAACTTGGTTTCGTACATTAAAAACGAAAAATGGCATTAAAAAAATGCATTCAGTAAATAGTAATATCTAATAATAAATATAAATGGATATAATAATAAACAAGATGTAGTTGCATTTGCATTCATACATACTTTATTGTGGTTGGGAAGATTTGGTTCATCTTCCATTACACCCTAATTATTGAGGTATATAAAATTCAATATAAAATTAAATAGTCCTGCGGTACATAAAAATCATTCTAAATATGGTTCTCTGATACGAATTGCAATCAATTATTACAAGATTGAGTTATAGCAATAAAAAAAATTGAAGTTCGTTAACATATATACACCCATATACTCACATATACATACATGTATATACGTTCATATATCTACTCATCTCCATATATATATATATATATATATATATATATATATATATATATATATATATACATACATGTATACACCCATATACTCACACAGCATACACATAAACATATATCGGCTCATATACATATTTACACACACACACATGTGTACACGCATATACTCACACATGCATACATACACATACATAAGAATACATAGAGGTATACACACATATACTCACGTATGCATACATAAATACATATACATATATACAAACATACACATATATATTCATATGTATACATACATATACGCATACGTACACGCATACATACCCCCTATACAGACGTTATTGATATGAGAAAACAGTGGACATTAATACCAACCAAGCAGATGTATATACAAAGATTTTATAGAATCCATTAAACTCCAAACTTAATCTTTTTTGTTGATTGAACCCCTAATAATATAAATATTACTTTAGTTAGTTAGAAGAAATATATACAACGAAAGGGTGTCATTAGAGAGGGTATATAGATCGGTAACAATATCAGCACCTAGAGCTGAAACTTTAGCAACAATTATAATTTAGATATCAATAATATAATTTATTTGCATTCACATAATATTTTTGATAATGGAACCAAAGCTCATTAGGTATATATATGCTTTATGTCTATTCAAATTCTAGCCTTTCTTTACACCTGATAAAAAGCATGCATCTGGTGATCGATAACATATATGTACGGTTAGACTCAAAAGATCTTCTTAAGAATTATGATGTCAGATCCTCGTGTTCTCCCCTTCTTAGGATTATTTAACAAACAGGGATCAAATAAATGCAAGGTATGATTAATGTCAGTAAAGCTATTTTAACATTAAGTGTAGTTGTTACACTCTAAACTTAATCTCTTTGAACCCACAATATTCGAAATATCACTTTAAATCAGATAAAAAATCGATAAATGAAAAATGTATCATTAAAAGGATATATAGAATCCAAAGTCATAGTTGTTAAACTCTAAACTTAATCTCTTTGAACCCACAATATTCGAAATATTAATATAAACTAGATAAAAAAAAAACTTGATACAGCAAAAATGTATGATTAAAAGGGTCATTAATCCTACACATACCTTACCTCTTTTTAAATTCTAACCACTCTTTTTACCTAACGATGATCGATAATATATAGGCACGGTCAAGTCTAGGTAAAGATTCATCTGGGAGTCTGATACAGAAATGGTTTCAAAGATTACAAAGAATTGTTTAAAACGAATATGTATATATATATATATATATATATATATATATATATATATATATATATATATATATATATATATATACTCTTTAAAGCGTTATTTTGGCCAAAATGTTTATTATTCAAAATATCACTTAAAATGGTAATAGAAGCCAAAATTAAAAGCGGACATAATACTCTAACTCTTTTAAAATTCTAGAAATTCTTTTGACGAGCAGCGTTAGCCAAGAAGGGGGAGTCTTGGTCCATCCGGCAATTCGAATTAAAGATTACCAAGGCTATTTTAAATGCAAAGTATGGGCAACGTGAATAAATCTATTTTAACATTAACTGTAGTTGTTAAATTCTCTTTGAACTCACAATATTCATAATGTTACTTTAAATGGGATAAAATAAAAATAGATCCAACCAGAAGGTTTTAATTTAAATTTACGCCTCGTTAAAAAGACGGGTCGATTCTTGTTAATTAATTAAAAAAATAGCATAAGCCACGTGGCTAACTCTTCTGGTTCCTCACTATGTGAGGTCCCAGAAACCCTGTAATACCCCTACTTTTATAATCCGAGAAATCGACCGAGGTATTTCGTCGTGGGACACCCTGTATTTATAACTTTTCGTTTTTATTGAACCTACATTACATACAATACGGTTTAGAAAAGCTTATTTACTTAAAACCCATAAAATTTGCATACATAGTGCGAAAATATCTTATTTTTCTATTTTTAATCATACTACGCGACTACTTATACATTTTTTTCAATGAAACAATCTGAAAGTACACCTTTTTATGCTTCTGTTCGGAATTAAAATGAGCATAATACATATCAGTTTAAAACTGCCATGTCAGTGTGCTCTCCATCAAAAGTCAACAAAATTTTCATTTGGAGATAATAATCACAAATGTTTCGATCATTGTGTTTCGATCGAAACATATGATTGAATTTATCCCCTAATCACGGGTGTGATGTGTAATCGAAGATTTTCGGGTATCCCGTGCATGTGCTGAATCCTGTAAGGCAGCTGATGTTTCGGTGAAATCTCATTCACCCTTTTCAAAGTTCACTTGTAAGACATTTGAGGGTGAAATGACGCTTGCTATTCGGGTGCTGACGGTCCCGTGTGTACGTGGGGCGTATTCGTTGTTCGGATAATGCTGGCCAATCAGGTTGCGTGTCATCGGCCTTGTTGCCATTGTTTGGGGTCGCGTTGCCGAATTGTAATCTGTTTCTTTACTATCTACTACTGATTGATGTTTCATAAGCAGATTTTTCCAAATATTAAGTAGTCGCTGGCTATCATCTCTGCTATTTAAGTTGTTGGGTCTCTTTGCAATTTCAATGGCTTCCTTTATAACTCTTGTGGATAGGTTTTCACATCTCGACAGCATTTTTGTTCCTGAGAAATTTATCTTATGTCCTGTGTTCAACCACTGTTGGGCCAGTGCAGAAAAAGTTGTTTTTTACTTGACAGCGTTTATATGTTCATCTCTTCTGGCGCTCATTTCCGGTTGGTTTGGCCTATGTGAAATAAGCTGCATTCTCCGCATGGAGTGTCGTACACTTCCTGTTTTCTAGAGGAATTTTTTCTTTAGGTGTTGGGAAGTGATCTTTTACTTTACGGTCGGTGGTAAAAATGATTTCTATGTTGTGTCTCTTAAGAATATATATATATATATATATATATATATATATATATATATATATATATATATATATATATATATATATATATATGTATATATGAAGTAAAATGCAAACAGTAAATGCAAACTTCGTTCCATCATATCCTTTCCGTGTTAGAGGTTGCACAGTTTGAATAGATTGCTACAGAAACACAATCCATCCAATTCTACCACCATCGAGATGATGGCCTACCTGTACCACCATACTGAGAAGAAAGTCAAAACTTACCCTCCCCGCCATAGTGATACGGCAGAGGCACATGTTTCGTCTCTACTAGACTCATCAGGGTACCGACATGCACCTGGCTGTGCAAAGGACAGATCGGAAAGAAAGCATGCAAATACTGAACGCGGTTTCGCCGCGATAATGTGGATGTATCCACTGCTATTGCAACTCGCACGGAGGAATCCATGAAAGCCGTATAAACATATATACGCCATCCGACGGGAGGTCGGCGAAACCGCGTTCAGTATTTGCATGCTTCTTTCCGATCTGTCCTTTGCACAGCCAGGTGCATGTCGGTACCCTGATGAGTCTAGTAGAGACGAAACATGTGCCTCTGCCGTATCACTATGGCGGGGAGGGTAAGTTTCGACTTTCTTCTCGGTATGGTGGTACAGGTAGGCCATCATCTCGATGGTGGTGGAATTGGATGGATTGTGTTTCTGTAGCAATCTATTCAAACTGTGCACCCTCTAACACGGAAAGGATATGATGGAACGAAGTTTGCATTTACTGTTTGCATTTTACTTCACTTATACACGAAGTTGCATATAGTTGTACGTTTGCTGAATGTGATTTCAGCACTACAACGGCATAATGTGGATGTATCCACTGCTATTGCAACTCGCACGGAGGAATCCATGAAAGCCGTATAAACATATATATATATATATATATATATATATATATATATATATATATATATATATATATATATATATATTCGTCATTCCGAAGATCAGCTGTCAAGTGATTTATGTTTAGTTTGGTTTGGCATTTCAACATGAATAGACTGACGCCTGAACAACGCTTCCAAATTGTGCAAATTTATTTTGAAAATCATGGTTCTGTTCGAAATACGTATCGCGCACTACGTCCATTTTACGGTCAACATAATCGTCCATCAGAGCAATTAATTCGATTAACTATGGAACGTTTTCGCACCATCCTTACTCTAAATGATAATACGCATCCACATAGACGTCGTACAGTGCGTACAGAAGAAGTTATTGCTGTTGTAGAGCGTAACGTAGAGGAAGACCCGAATCAGTCTATCCGCCATCGTGCACGGAAATTGGATATGTGTCCATTCACTTTATGGAAGATTTTGCGGAAAGATCTTGGTTTGCGTGCTTACAAAATCCAACTCGTATAAGAATTGAAGCCACACGATCACCTAGCAAGGCGTAGATTCGGTGAATGGGCCCAAAACAAGATTGCCGTTGATCCCGATTTTCATAAGCGAATTTTGTTTAGCAATGAAGCTCACTTTTGTTTGAATGGATACGTCAATAAACAAAACTGCCCTATTTGGAGTGATGATAATCCTCAAGTGTATGTTGAGACACCGTTAAATCCAGAAAAACTGACTGTTTGGTGTGCTTTATGGGCTGGTGGAAACAATGGTCCGTACTTCTTTAAAAACGATGGTGGTCAGAACGTTACAGTCAATGGTGACCGCTATAGAGCCATGATTACTGACTTTTTCGTTCATCAATTGAACAACCATGATGTGCAGGAGCTGTGGTTTCAACAAGACGGCGCATCATGTCACACAGCTCGTGCCACAATTGATTTATTGAAGGAAACGTTTGGTAACCGCATAGTTTCACGTTTCGGACCCGTGAATTGGCCTCTAAGATCGTGCGACTTAACGCCGCTAGACTATTTTCTGTGGGGATCTGTGAAGTCGCTAGTCTACGCCGATAAGCCCGAAACGATTGATCACTTGGAGGACAACATTCGCCGCGTTATTGCCGATATACGGCTACAAATGTTGGAAAAAGTCATCGAAAATTGGACCTCCAGATTAGACTACGTCCGAGCCAGCCGTGGTGGTCATATGCCAGAAGTCATGTTTAAATTATAATTCCAGAAGGTTATCTTTCGGATAAAGTAAATTTCATGTCAATTTAAAAAAGTCATCTTTGTTTTATTCCATTTAAAAGTTCTATACCTCTCTAAAAAAAACCCTTTATAAGCAGTAAAACAAAAATCCTTTACCTTACTAATAAGAATTGTGTATTTTATTTTGGAACATGTGTTTTAAAATTTGTTATGATTCGCAGTTTTAGGATCAATTGTAAAAAATAAGTAGATTCGTAGGTCTTATATATATTTTATAGACGTACTTTTTACTTTTATAACAATTCATTTGAAAACCAGAATTACATATTCTCAGTCCGATCTGTTTTCCTCTACTCATAAAAGCTTTTTAGTGACACAGCAAATCAATTTAAATTCCTCATAATATGCTTCCTCTTTTTCTCTATATAACCAAATTCTCAAAAGCGGCGTTTCGCCAAAGCAGCGATTTAATTTTATCTAAAAGTAATCGGAAATCCGTTAAACTTTATTTTATTTTCTATAAGAGGTTAAGAAAGTTTTATTACAAATTAAATTCGGAAACTTTCTAAACTTTTAAAATCCCATAGTGATCTATGAACGATGAAAACTAACTCGACCATAGATATTTATAGAACATGCATTTGACGATAGTCCATTAAATACGTCATGACCTTATTCCAGAAATAATGGGAGAATGATGAAAATTTTGATTAGCGTCAAAACTAAATTTTTAAAGCAAAGTTCATTTTTCCTTGGCTCAGTTTTAACGAATATCAGAATCAATGATTTTTTTAGGTCCAAAATTACTGAATTTGAAGTAAAGAGGCTCCATCACCCCTATGTTTAAAATAACACTGTTTTGCATTTTGAAATTTCTTGTCGCTCCCTGATGTTTTTTTGTACCTACTATAATGTGCTGAATTCAAATATGTGCTCGGTTTTTACCCGTTACCTTTAAATTTTTAAGGAAGGAAAGAAGAATATAAAATATGGAAACACAAACCAAAACGAATCTAGTGAATTTTTAAATTAGAATAAAAAACGAAATCACTTTTTTTACATAATGAACTTCATTTTGTATTGAAAAAGTATAGTTCAATCGATTAAATTATTTTGTTGTCTTTTTTCGCTTGTATTCGCCGGGATCGGTTTCACGTTTGTGGCTCCAACAATAGTCCGCTAGCTTATTTAGCATCCATTTTCCACTATACGACTTCTCCATTTAAACAATTTGCTAGAAAAACCTTTCGTTATGTTTGCCTAAAACGGCACCTAAAGTGTCAAGGAAGAATTTCAAATGGAAGTGAAGAAAATGCAGCTTAAGTTATATGTGGCAACTTAACGTCTTGTAAGATTGCATAGGTTCTTCAACTAGATCTTTGTAGTTCTCCGATTTCTTGTTACCTAGGAAGTTGCTACATAGATTTTTGAAAGCAGCTTATGCCCTATTTTAATTTTTCGAAAATGTAGTTTCAAAATTTTCGTCTTTAAAAAGTTCTCATATTTGCGGCCCAACGAACATAACTTCTTGAAGCTTTGCATTACTTATACGCTGGAATTTCCATCTCACGTCAAGCAAAACATATCCTTCTCAATTTAAGGCTTTAACAACATTTTTTATAAGCCTTAGTTTTATGTGCAGAGGAGGTAAATAAATTTTCTGCTGCTCTACTAAGGGTTCATTAAGGACGTTTTTCAGACCGAGCACAATGTTTTTTTTCGTAACGGCCATTCTTTAACGACAGAATGTTTAGCCTTGCCTTCGAAGAGTCAATAAACAGCCGCCTCTTCATAGGTTTATAGGAAAGACCAAGGTAGTTGATTAAACCCGAACTATAATGACAGTAAACCCGAACTATAATGACAGTAAAAGAAAAAATACTGCCAGCATAGACTGCCTTTTCCAAAACGTGGAAATTTTTAGTCCTTTTTGTAAGAGATTCCGCTACTGTAAACAGCCTTAACTTTGTTTTGGGAATATTTAAGTCACGATTAAGATCGTTGAGCTCTTCCTGAGATATAAAATGAAGCTGTTTACTGCTGCCACATTCGTAATCGTCTTTCTCTTCAAAACTTGGACCGACTTTTGGTTCAAAATCATCTAGTTATCCGATTCCGAGTTGATTTCATAATTTTCTGGAGGCTTAGGGACAGGTATGCTAAAACCCTTCGACGACTAAGTGGTATGGTGAAATTTGAAATTACATGGGGGTTTAATGGGTATCTCTGTTATTTTTAACCCTAGGGGGTTGAACTTAGTAAATGGAGGTCATCCCCAGGCATACGATGTTGCTAGATTGTGCATAATTTCCCTAAACTTAAAGAAAACGTATGCTGTAACAACTAATATATAGCACAGGTACATCCTTAGACCTGCTTTGCAATCAATCAAAACATGTTGCTGATATGCTCTAGATTTCGCTACGTGATACGACAATTTACAGGTCACTGGAAGGGTTACATAGGTAGAAATTATCAAAATAACACATTTGTTTGTCGGGGAGAATTTTCATGCAGAACAGTGTATCCTTTTTGATAAATATATTCTGTTAACTTTAAACATGCTTTGTTCATTCAATGTGTTGTGTGCCTGTTCTACGTATTTCTGAATATTTTCTTCTATCGAAAAGTCTCGTTATCTAACATAGATTTATCCGTCTTTCGTTAAGTTTCCGATTCGCATATGTTATATATTTTTCGTTTGAGATTGATGGGAATATTACGTCCAGTTTGCCGTAAGCAGCTCAACGGAAATCAATTCTTCGTCGTATTTCATATACTGATTGTCTTTGAACTTATTCTATGTGTGTGTTCCCTGATCTTACCTAGGCAAAGGACCAAATTTGTCATACTCTTTATTATAAGCATTTGATGTATTTTAAGCCAACTGTTTGGGTTGTCTGCATCAGTTTGTTTAACATTTTTTCTGCATCGCATATATTATCAGCTATAAAAAGAAGTTTGTTGAGCTGCTTGCTGTCGATATCGATGCCTTTATATTCCCAGTCCAGTTTTTTGAAGCCCTACTCTAGGACAGCTGTAAAAAGTTTAGGAAACATTATATCTTCTTGCTTTTTGAAGGGAAATATATTGGTTTCTTAGGATACTGCAAACTTGATGTTAAGTTTAGATAGATATTATATTTCAAGAAAGTATATCTGTGATCTTTTCAATAGTATCGAAAGTATACAAATATGAGCACTAATGATCAGTTGTATTCAATAGTTTTCTTGATCAATATTTTCTATGTCAAAAGGTCATCGATTAATCAGAACCCAGAACCAGAACCGGCAAGTTAAATGTGTTCCAGTTTTTGATCCAGCCTGTTAATAATATTTTGATAAACAACTTTAAAAAATGGGTGTACAGCTTTATGCCTGCTGTGTCTCCATTAATACATTATTTCACTCTTCTGTAATTATGCTGTGGAGAAGACTTAGATTGAAAAGACCAAACATTTTGCCAAGAAGAACTTCACCATCTCATCATTTCTCGGCGTGTTGTTATTTTTCATATTTTTTATGCATAAAGATGAAACACTTTTGTAATTTCCGATATTTTTTCGGGTTTTTGATTGATTATTCTACTTCGTTTGATTTTTAGTAAAAATATTAAATCCTTTTTTATATTATTTCTGATTTGCAACATTCAGTTTTTGCCGTTGTTTAGTTTTTTCTAAGTACCCTTAAACCGCAATTTTGTTCTTATATTTTTCTTATGTTTTTTTTTATGATTTCTGTAATTACATATGTTTAACTCATGAATATCCAGAGTTTTATTTCATATCTCTGTTCGTTATTTTATTAGTATTTAATGTGTGCACTGGTTTCACTTTTCTTTTTTGTTTCGGACAATATTTTTTAACTGACTTTGTCATCGTTTTCGTGATTTTTTCCGTGTTTCTGTTATTTTTCAGCCTCTATAATGTTGTCTGGGCTATGCCACTTGTTTGTTCTTTCTTTTTATTACACTTTTTGATATTTTACGCTTGGTATTTATATTTATCGAAGCTTATGATCACTACCTCCTCACTTTGAGAGATCGGCTATTATGAAATCTATTTCATTGTTGAGTCTACCGTTTGAGCTCATCTATTAAGTCATCTACGGTTATTTTTTGTACAAAAATCTATTCTTAGAAAATAGATTCTTCTTAATTAGCAAATTTAGTAGTTTCTCCTCGCTCGTTTCTAGATCCGAACTCAAACTTTTCTAAAAGTGTATCTGCTGTCTCTAATTTTATGCCGATTTAAAATCACCAGAGATTATGTTGAATTCGCTGTATATTTCATCAACTGAGTGATCCGTACATATGTATTATAATTTTCTGGTATATAACTTCTTTAAATTCAGTATTACATATGGAAGACGGTGTCAAATGCTCATTGCAACTTCATCATCATCTTTGTGTATTTTACTGATGACAAACTCACATAGTGTAGTACATGTCCCGATTTCAGTTTTTTCATCCTTCTCCTTTCTGCCTTACCTCGCACATTCATGCGATGTACCATTTTATATTTTTTATTTCTTTCTCCAGTTATTTTACTTTTTAATGACAGTACTTGGACGGATGCGATTTTTTCTACCTTATTTAGTATCTTGAATTCATTAGACAGAAACATAGACGGCTAACTCTATACAAATTCGGTTCATAGATCCAGATTTCAAAAAAGCAGCCAAAAATAATTTTGTCCAGCTATACTAGTAAAAGATCCACAGTCTGGCAGCTGCTACCGCCCTGCCACTCTCTCCTTGCCCCACCCTGAAAAATAATTAATATAAAAGTTTCAAAACTTTTCTTTGAATACGGTTTCCTTTATATAACCAATCCCCTAAACGCAGCGTCGACTCTTCCCCCAACATAAGTCTAAACAAAGTCCTCCTTTTAATCACAGAAGATTAATACCCCACGCACATACACGGCCTCGTAGATTGGAGTGGTAGGGATATAGAGATTCCGATAATTTGTTTCCTCTACAGCCTCGTCACATTCATAGCGAGAAATGACTACAGCTAATATTTCTGTCAGTAAACAAATATCAGAAATATGACTTTTGAACCAATTTTATTTTTTACCCAATTATATAAAAGGTAGTAATATTTTTAGATAAAATAAGTCTGTTAGTTTGTGCTTATCTGTGTTCGCCAGTAACTTCACTTATATGAAGTTTGATGAATGATATCTCAGAACATTCATCTTGAATTTAAGTAAAAAAATTATGATAAATATCTGACTCAGCCTATTAAATTTAGTAATAAAGAAGCTTGTAAAGGCTAATGACTTAGCATATTTTCAGGTAAAATTAATTTCAAACGAGCTAATTAAAAACCTTTAATTCTCTGGACGTTTTAATGTTACCGGAAATGTATAATAAATTAATTTTTTGATATTAAAAAGGTAAGCTTTTATTCTCGATTTTCTTTTGTTGTCAGTTATACATCACCCAAAGGTTATCATTAACAGTTGTCGTAGTAATTTGTTAAAAGTCAAGTTAAAATTGGAACATTCGCAGCATTTTCTGGAAAATACAAAGAGAATGATAAATATAAAGAAGTAATTAATTAAAGAAAAATGTGCCGTTACCAGCTAAATTGTGATGGATATAATAGAGACATTATCGTAATATATTATATTATGCAGTACTTTTGTTATGTGAAGAATATAAATTATCATTTAAAATTTCTCCTATTACTTTTTATTTTTGATTATCATCAAAGATGACTAGTAGAAATAATTCAGTGGCTTATCTAGGAATAGGTTCTCTAGACTCCAACATAAAAACAGTTTTTTCAAATTTAGTCGAAATAGCGTATTTCAGTGGATGTCTGGATTGTTATCACCTCTTATCTCTTATAATGTCTATACCTGGAGCCAACACCGACTGGCGTACACCATCAGTACGGCCAGCCATAGTTTAATTTGAATACTTGGTCAAATTTACAATATAAATAAATCATACAAAATAATAATCAGATGTTTTTACTTTACGACCTATTAAGAAACACAATAACTGATGTACATATTGAACCTAAATATTTTAAATGTAATTAAAGATATGAAATATGTAATAGATAGCATGTACAAAAGGTCAAAGAAATAGCAGGTCTATATAATAGGAATACCAGTAATACCCTTGTTGGCCCTGATGGTAAAATTATCTTGGATGAAAAAAAAATTTTTGAAACATGGGTTAGATATGAAAAAGAACTATTTGATGATGATAGACCGAATGAACACAACTCCGATGATCTCGCTAATATAGACGCTAATATAGACATGGGACCGGAAATTCTAAACAGTGAAGTTCTATCTGCCATAAGATCTGCAAAAACCAGGAAAGCCATCGGGCCTGATAATGTCCCAACCGACCTGTTACAAATGATCCATGAGGAAAATATAGGAATCTTGGTCAAACTATTTAATAGCGTTTACGCGACTGGAGATATACCGGAAGTTTGGCTGAGGTCTATATTCGTCCCAATCCCAAAAAAACAGCGAGCAAAGCGATGCAGTTAGTACAGACTAATAAGTCTAATGAGCCACACTTTGAAGGTCTTTCTCAGAATCATCCACAGCAGAATAAGATCTAAATGTGAAGCAGATTTAGATGATACCCAATTCGGATTTAGAAATGCCCTAGGTACTAGAGAGGCTTTATTCGCTCTAAATATACTTCTGCAAAAATGCCGGGACCAACACAAGGATGTATTCATATGTTTTGTCGATTACGAGAAGGCCTTCGACAGAGTACAGCACAGAAAACTCATAGACATTTTAAATAACTTAGGGGTAGACAGCAGAGACGTAAGAATTATTAAAAATCTATATTGGCGGCAGAACGCAACAGTAAGGCTAAATGGAAAACTCACAGAAGAAAGTAAAATTCTGCGAGGCGTCAGACAGGGCTGCATACTATCTCCACTGCTTTTTAATATATATTCAGATAAAATCTTTAAACGGGCTACTCAAGGACAACGAATGGAAGTACAAATCAATGGAGAATATATAAATACAATACGATATGCTGACGACACTGTTATCCTAAGCGACAAACTACAAGACCTGCAATATCTATTAAACTGTGTTAACACTGGATCAAGAAATGGGGCTCAACATAAATATCAAAAAGACAAAATTTATGGTCTTTAGTAGACAACCTCATCTTAAGGCTTCAATACAAATAGAAGAAAAAGTGTAGACAGGGTGATTCATTTTATATATCTTGGATGTTATATCACCGAAAATCTAATCCCAGATAAAGAGATAAGGTGTAGAATAGAGACTGCTAGAGCAACTTTCCAAAAAATGAAACCACTTTTCTGCAATCATAACCTCAACCTAAAACTACGACAGAGAATGGTAAGATCATGCGTCTGGCCAGTGTTACTATGTGGGGCGGAGATCTGGACAATTAAGGCTACCATGATTAATCGGTTGGAGGCTCTCAAAATGTGGTTACACCGGCGAATGCTGAGAATACCTTGGACAGCTAGGCAGACCAACGAAATGGTACTCAATATGGCCTACACAACTCGTCTACTATTAAACACTGTGAAGTGTAGAAAAATCGCACATCTTGGACATATATTCAGAGGGGAGCGATATAGAATTCTTCAGCTAACCATCATGGGTAAAGTAGAGGGACGTAGAGGGGTAGGAAGGAGACAGGCTTTCTGGTTGAGGAATATTCGTGAATGGACAGGTATACGTAGCGCGGGGGAACTATTCCAGCTGGCACAGGACCGTGAAAGACTTGCCAATGTAATTGCCAACGTCGGGGGGACCTGATATGGCACTTGAAGAAGAAGAATAGATAGCAAATTCACATAATGAAATTAAACATTCTAATAATCATTAGTGAGATTTATGTAGCTGCAACTTTTCGCTGACAAATGATTCCCGTTGTGCATCAAGTTTACTACTAGAAATTATCAACAGCGACTTCAAACACTCATTAGTTAATTTGGATTTGTAAATATTTTTTGAATATTTTATTTTGAAAAATATGTTTTCACACATATAAGTAGTTCCGAAAGCAGAAAAAACCACAAGATTAATGCAATTGATCAAAACTGTATAAGTGGAAAACCCATTAAATTCCCGCAATAATAACTAAATACTTTCCTTTAGAAATATCGCTACACTGCATATCAATCATTTCCATTTGAAGTTCTGAAACAAGGGTTTCTATATTGTCATTAAAAGGATCCTGAAAAGCTTGATATAATATGCAGTTGCATCAAAATCTGGAAAACGAGACTGATTGAATGTTTGAGATTGAAATGCATGAAATATTTTTTGTTCAATTCAGATTGCAACAAAACCATTTTTTGTCAAAAAGATTTAATGAGTATATAAATCAGGCCAAAGTAATTTTAAGGTGAGGTCATTCATATGTTTAGTTAAATTTATATAATGATAAATTCCATAACCACCAATTGTTTTGTAACTGAACCAGAGGACGATCACTTTCATTCGAGAAAATTTCAATTATTGCTTGGAGCTCAAGAAAATTCGTTCTCGTAGCCAAGCCTGCGTACTGCAGTACAATATGGTATGTTATTTTCTCCAATCTCCATATGCTCTGATATAATTAACAGCTGACATGACTGGCTTTAAAACTTCTAACATATCCAAAATTTTCCTCACAAAATCTGTTGATGACTGTTGCAATGAATGACTAATGATTTTGAAACAACGTTATTTTCTACGACCTATGATATGAGAGCAGCGACACCTTCATTTTTTCCACCATTAGTAGTGTTACACTTCAAGTTATTTCATTGCAGAATATTTTTCTGAATAGCATTTTATTATTATGATCGTCAAGAAGCTCTTCATACACTTCATATTTTTATCTAAAACATCGCAACAATATTTAAAACATCTGTTGACTCAGTCAGAGGCAAAGAGAACCCCTAAAAAAGTCGATTTTATCAGACAATTGCCAATTATTGCTACTAAAATAAGGGTTCTGAATATACAAAATAAACCGAATTTATCTTTAAAATGTTTTTAGCTAAATTAAACACTCACAACACAGTATTTTAACCAAGAAACTATAGTCACAAAACACACTAGTCGCCTAATTGTCGCTTTTCAGAGAGCACTTGTTGCCTCGAATTCAAATTTTGGAGCTATTGAACCCCTGGTTGTCTTCCGTATTTGTACTATGCGTCATTGGTGTGTAAAACATATTCAAAGACTTTAAGTCTTCTACTCGCTGCGCAATTTCGCCGCTCCCCATAAGATGGAACTCTCCTACTATCCACAGCATGCACTTCCGCCGCCTCGACCACAAAGAAATATTCGTAACAGTTGCCCGTAAATACCAATTGAAATTACGAACAGAGCGTAGTCAACCCTCGCGTAATCAACCAGTCCCAATAGGCGTAATTCAGAGCTATGGTATATCAGAATGTTTTCGCCAACTATATATATATATATATATATATATATATATATATATATATATATATATATATATATATATATATATATATATATATATATATATATATATATTATCGAAATCGAATAAAACATCCATAAAGTTTTCCGTGTAAGGTATGGGTGTTTTTTTCGAAAAATGAGAATATCTCGGAAACTACTTGTTTCTCAGATCTCAGTAAAATCAAACATATTCAGTGCAAAAAAAGGTATACTTTCAAAAAATTTCATGTCAGTTGAGTAATTTTTACGCGAGATAAAAAAAAATCCAAAAATCAGTTTTCCGTCATTTTCTTAAAAACTTTGAGATTGTGTTGAGAAATGATTTTTACAAAAGTTCTAGATTGTAAAATTATCTACAACTTTTGTATAGAATATTTTGCATCTGGACCCGGCCTGTACATAATTTTTTTTCTAAACATATATTTATACCAGCTTATAAGTAATTTTATAAAAATAACAACTAAGAACTTCAAAATGGCGACACAAACTGAGAAAAGAATCGTCTTTTTGAAAACAAAGTATCACCTTGTACCGATGATTGTTGGTAATTTGACAAAAAAAACGTAAACTGGCCTCCACATTCGATATTAAAAAATGTGTCCTTGCCAAAAATTTTATTATTATTTTTGTTATGAACAAAATTAGAGATAATAAAATGATTTTATTAACACTCAGCATACAAATAAATGAACAACAATATTTTTAAATATCTCGTGAATTAAATATTGTTACCATGTAAACAACAAACTTTCGGAGATTTCGATTGACCTATTTCACATGTATAAAAAAATCACTTTAACAATCTGACTGACACTGACATGGTATTTTTTTCTTTTTAGTGGGCAGCGGATAGCTCAGGATCAGGTTTCCAAGTTCCGCCTAATAAAAAAGCTGTGCCATTACTACATCAGAATCACAATGACTTCGGACTCAGCAGGAGGCAGTCATCTCAGAAAACTACGAAAACATGTGCGGTCTAAAAATATTATAAATTTTTTATATTCAGAGTAGATCATAATTTTGAAGATCATTCGAATTTAACGAATTTATTCCTTCATTGACGAAATATTGGAAGTGATGAAATAATTTTTAGATAAATTTAATGAAAATTAATTTATACATAATTTATTATTGAATTAGCCACTTTAAAAAGCAAAATATTGGCACCACAAGAGAAATATTATGATGAAAATTAAAGTCAATCAAATATCCAAAAATCTATTTAAAAAAAAAATAGAATTTAATGTTAAGTCATTGTACAAAAATTTGAAGCATAAATTCTAAACAATTGGAACTAGACTTTTTTAAAACTAAGCATGAAAATTAATTAATTTATAACTTATTCTAATCTCCGACTACTTTCAAAACAAAATTTGAAAAATTTCAAAAAAGTTTAAAGCACATCGTTGAAGAACTGTCTAAATCATTAAAAAAAAACTTGAACCGTTGAAAGGGCTGTGAAGTAATCAGAGTTTTTATAAACTTTTAAGAAGTACTTGAGTTCCACAAAGAAATAAATCGTTGGAAAAGAACTTATACGTATATAATAACGGAAATGTTTAGATTTGTCAACGTTTATAACAAAGGCGATGGAGAAATTTGCTTTTTTCACACTGGTCCTACTAACAAGCAAAACTTATGTTCAGTCAATAAGCATCCAATTATTTTTACAGTACGTCATACACGATGTGCCATCTCACAAAATTAATAATATGATTCTGCATTTTAGTGTTCTTACACCTAAAACCTTATATATATATATATATATATATATATATATATATATATATATATATATATATATATATATATATATATATATATATAGAAATATTTTCTACTTAATATTTTATGATTTTGTTTTTAAAGTTACCCATAAAAATTATCAATTTTTGCATAACTTTTGCCCAAGTTTACAATTTCTAATAAATCCAATATTGCTTAAGGTAAACTTTCTGCATACATTTCTAACGCTAATCGGTCATTTAGTAACTTTACTAAAGGGACATAACTTTAATTGAAACCTCTGGATACAGGCACTTAATTAGTTCTGTAGAATTAATCTTTTTAATGAAGTTCAAAGAGGTCGGCGAAATAGCCGTAAATTAATGAAGTGTTACAAGCAGGAACAAACTAGTCAAAGTACCTTTTGAAACAAAAGGTCATGTTGTTTTACTCCAACGACCGATTAAAGCTTGGTTAAGGACTTAACAAATTCCTAAACATTCATTAACAACTAAAATTTATTTTAAAGAATCGTATTAATTATTTCATTTCGATCATACAAAAATTTCAATATATTCAAAAAATTATTGATCTCACGATAATAATTCGTAGTACCTTTTTTTCGTTATGTTTAATGCAAAACATTAATTGTTTTTTTCTAAATTACGTGACTGGTAACTTGGAGTTTCACGATCAATAAAATATTCTTAGAGCGATTGTAAAGAGTAATTTCATATCCGTACCCATAGCCAAGAAACTCCTGGACTATAAGCATGCTGTTCTTGCACCAACGATATTTGGTTTGCCCCTGGAAAAGGTGAATTTTAATTCATTCCACTTGAATGTAAAGTAGGGTCATGTCTGAACTTTAACGAATCAGCAAAATATATATAGACCCTTTAAGGTCACAACCTAAATGTTAAGTGTTAGACCTCTTTCAGATTATCAGGTTCCGCCTGTCAGGTTTCGGATCGGAGAGAAATCTGATAAATAGTAAAGTATTTGTTTAAAATATAGCGTTTTAAACTTTGGGGTTTAAAACCGGCACGTGACTGTCACCAGACGAGTAGACTGGGATATCAGGCTCTCTAACGTGTTCGTGGAACAAATGCGAAATTACAATAATAAAAACATTACGATACATAACAGAACAGCAACTGTAATCACAAAACGACTGATTGCTGCGAACCCAAAATCAGATCTTTAATTTTATTTCAGATTTTCATTCGGTCCAAACCCGACTGGCTAATCTAATGTGTGGAAGAAGTTTATGATCCTGCATATTAATGCGAGTATTTGTTATTTTAATATTTAACATTCTTATACGGATGAAAGAGTTTGGTCACATTTTACATGTTGTATGGATCTAACAAATTTATTTTTCAGTATTGGAAAAATAAAGGCATTTTAAAAGTCCTGACATATTTATCGAATGTCCGTAATTATATAAATAATGTATTTTTTATTTTTACCCATTAAGTATTTAAGATGTCTGTCAAAGTCAATTTAAGCTATTAAATAAATACCAAGAAAACGCCAATCAAAAAATTTACCCTACACAAACGGAAAATTTATATAACTCTAGAATTTTTAAAATAAAAATTAAAAATGCGTATTTTTTTTAAATTCTTCTATGTATTCAAGAATATCTGTTTGTAAGATACTGAAGGGAGCTTTCGTATTTTTAACCGACTTTTAATAGAAGGAGGTTCTCAATTCTTCGACTATGTATTTTTTTTATGTATGTACACCGATTACTCCGGAACGGCCGCACCGATTTGAATGAAATTTTTTACAATATGTAAAGGTAGTTGCTACGGTGGTCCTCCCCGATTTTCTCCAAAATTGGTATGGTGGAATTTTCGGGGTTGTACCCAACGAATCCGAAATTATTTTAAAAAAATTCAATATGGCGGATCCAATATGGCGGACAAAAAATTAAATTTTGTCCGATGTTCTCCAAAATTGGTATAGACGAGTTTTTGGGATCGCACATAAAAATCCAAAATATTTTTTAAAAATTCAATATGGCGGATCCAATATGGCGGATAAAAAAATCAATTTTGTCTGATTTTCTCCAAAATTGGTATGGGGGAGTTTTCGGGGTCGCACATAACGAATCTAAAATTATATTTTAAAAATTCAATATTGCTGATAAAAAAATCAATTTTGTCTGATTTTCTCCATAATTGGTATAGGGGAGTTTTCGGGGTCGCACATAACGAATCTAAAATTATATTTTAAAAATTCAATATGACGGATCCAATATGGCGGCCGAAAAAATCAATTTTGTCCGATTTTTTTCAAAATTGATATGGGGGAGTTTTTGGGATCGCACATTACGAATCGGAAATGTTTTAAAAAAATTAAATATTTTGCTGATCCAAGATGGCGGATACATCTCTCGATTTTGTCTAAAATCAATATTGGGGGATTTTTGTTAGCGGTAATTGGGAATTAAAAAAATTTTTTGAAAAACTCAATCTGATTTCCTAAAAATTTTACATTTTTCGTTTTTCTTCAAAACTGATATAGGGGGTCGTGAGGGTGTAAACTATGAATTTAAAAGTATTTTTTCAAAATTCAATATGGCGAATCCAATATAGGGGAATAAAAATTTCACATTTTTCGATTTTGTTCAAAGGTGGGACTGAATCGTTTTTAAGGATGTAAATAGAGAATATAAAATTATTTTAAGAAAATCTAATATGTCAGATGGAATATGATGGTCTAGAAATTTTAAATTTCCGGATTTCATCCAAAATTGGTACTAGGGAGCTTTGAAGGGTTTAGATTTAGATTAGATTAAGATGTTAAAATTACTTTTTTGAAATTCAATATGGCGGATCCAATATGGTGGGTTGAAAATTTTACCTTATTCGCATTTTTTCAGATCTGATATTATGGGGTTTACGTCTCAAGTTCTTTAAATATCGATATTGGAAGGTTTTGGGGCCTATATTACCAATCTAAAGTTAACTTGATATTTAAAATAACGGACTTACTATGACAGACTTATTATTTGTTTGACACAATTTCACTGGTATTTGGAGAACTAACTAAGAGAAATTAAAGAATTTTTAATGGTTCATTTTAAGGTGATTTACAACTCTGGATAAAATGGGTACTTTTTTGCCACCTCATTGCGGGGTACATTAATTTCGATTATTACTTAGTTCAAATAATTTATAGATATCATAATGAATTCAAAACTAAAAATCGAAATATAAAATTTTTATAAAAAAAAAATGAACCGACTTCTAAAAGTGCACTAAAAGTAAAAAATAACTGTAAATTTTTATATGAAATTGAAATTTTTGAAGTCGGCGCCAAACTGTTTTTAAATGAAATAAATAACTACTAATATATACAAATTAGGGTAAGAAAGCAGTTACAAATAAAGTATTTTTAATCTGTTTATGTGAATCACATTTTGTCAGGTATTAGTTTGACGCCGACTTCAAAAATTTCAATCTCATATAAAAATGTATAGTTATTTTTTACTTTTTAGAGCACTTTTAGAAGTACGCTCAATTTTTTTATAAAAATTTTATTAAGAATGATTAAGAAAATTAAATTTGTGTTTAACAAAGGTGACAAAGTAACTTAAACAAAGGATTTTAAAGAAACTAAAACTTATAGTCATAAATAAACCATCTTGTCATTTTAAAAAATACAATAATGAAATCAAAATAACCAAATCAGTAATAAACATACCTTTGTTATTATAGAAGAATCATTAATATACTTTTGTAACTTCTTGTGTGGCTTAATTATGAGTGAACCGACAACTTTTTCCTCCACGAAAACTCTTGTAATCGGTTTATTGGCTTTCCAATTTTTTCCGTAACACATCGATTTCCCGTCGTAAGAAAATTTATAAATATATATTTTTTTTAATTTTAGGCATTAGATTATTGAACAAAAAGTATGAAACAAAAATTGTCGGACAAAAATTGGGGTTTATAAAGGGTTTTCCACCACTCTCAATATGACGATTTGATGAATTTTGGAGATTTACTACCAACAAACTAATTTTTTCAGAATTATGTGATAAAAATGTGCAAAAGTCACCAATGATTAATTTTAGGCATTAGATTATTGAACAAAAAGTATGAAACAAAAATTGTCGGACAAAAATTGGGGTTTATAAAGGGTTGTCCACCACTCTCAATATGACGATTTGGTGGATTTTGGAGATTTACTAACAACAAACTAATTTTTTCAGAATTATGTGATAAAAATGTGCAAAAGTGACCAATGACATTGTCCGACAAAATACATTTTCCTATATTCCAGTCCAACGCATTAGAGTCGTCGCTGCCACGACAGCACGGTATTTATTAATATTTGTCGGACAAAAAAAAATTAAGTTTGTGAGCTTATTATCTATCTGTGATCGAAGTGACTAACAAAAATATCGATTTAAACACCTCTGTCCAACGAAAAAAAATTTTTCTGGTGTGTACGATAGCGTACATTAGTCATGTAAATGATTCTTTTATTTGTACTGTACATATATACAAATATATATATATATATATATATATATATATATATATATATATATATATATATATATATATATATATATATAGATGCGTGTGTCCACTGCGAAGAAACTTGAACGAGTAACTGTGCGAATACTTTAGACCACTCTTAGTTACAACACAATAAATGATTCTTCATTTTTTAATACTATTTAATATCTGATAGGCATTTTTTTCTTTCTCAATTGTTGACGTATTTATAACAATTTATCAATTACAATTAGTGTTCTAAAAAAATTGAAATTAAAATTAAATGTCCAATGTTAATCTTTTCCCATTTCTCTTGAAACTCCGGTTTATCGGCTAAGGATTTATACAACAAACACTCCATCATGTGGTTTTACCATGGGTACAACAAGCAAAAAATGGCTGATACGATGATTGTCCGCACGTAACTACTACATGTGCGCAAGCACGATGTCGCATGTACATTAAATTTATAACATCGGTTTTTCATTTTAAGGAATAAAGGAAATGTTTTTTGTCGGACAACTCATTTATCATATTCTTTTGTCTTTTCCAAAACCAAAAAACCACGATCCGTCAGATTGGAAAACCTGAAAATGTATTTGGTCGGACAATATCATTGGTGGCTTTAACATATTTTTATCAAACAATTCCGACAAAATTAGATTGTTATCAGTAAATCTCCAAAATTCCTCAAATTGTCATGTTGAGAGTGGAAACCAAAAAAACCGATTACGAGAATTTTCGCAGAGGAAAAATTGTCGGTCTACTCATAATTAAGCCACACAAGACGTTACAAAAGTCTTTTAATGGGCGGGTTACCAAACTATTAGCATTATATTTCGTTAAAATTCATAAAAGAAATTTTCTAGAATGATTGTTAATGTTACTTTATTGATAATGAGATTAACGGGGGTATAAAGATTTTATTATATTAGCAGCCAATGACCTTTTTAAACCGATTAGTATAAAAATATTGATATAAAATTTCTTGTATAAAATATAATAGTTATTATAATAATTAAACACGGCGACACAAAGACAACATATTGCGTCCTCACGTACTGTAAGAAGAAAATTTCATTTCTTTTTTTTATTTAGAGAATAGCCATTGGTTAGTAATTAATATGCAATATTTTTAATTTTTAAAGAAAATAATTAATAAAGGACCGAAAATAAACATTTTTATGAAAACCTTCTACTTAGATTCTCTTGAAAAACTTGAATTAAAACGTCGTTTAAATTTAAATATCAGTTTTACAAACAGTTAATCCTTGAAGGTTAAGTTAATATTGAAATAAAAATAAAATAGTTCAGTAAGAAATCAAAAAAGGTTATAATTATTTAATTTAGCATTGTAAAGTGATTTTTTGAAAGGTGTTTTTTTGGTTACATATAAAGTTTAATTTTAGTCTAGGTGTAGATTTTATAAAATATGTTAGTATAGGCATGGGGATAAAAAGCGTTTATTGTAAATAGTCCTAAATTATGCTAACTTATTCGTAAAACCCCCCTAAGACATTTTTTATGCTTACCTATTGCACTCTTCGTGCATTTTAATATAATCTAGTATATTTTTTAATGTAAATAAAAATGTTTCATGGTAATTTAACGTTAGAAAATAACTTATAGTATATAACTTTTAAAATTGATCATATCAGTGTTATTTTTATAAATCAATAGCTGCTTTGACAACACTGTCGATTTTGTTGACGGTGTTAATTCAAATGAATTGCTGGTTTCAGAGTAAAATACGTACTAAATCAAACATACCCAAATAGCAGCAGAGTGATTAACTGATATCTCTGCATATAATATAGCAGAATTTGATGATCTACCTGTACATACAGAGTGGTTCAATACCCAAAATTTAAATTTTATTTTTTTTACTTTACACGAGTCAACAAGTCATTTTTTTTACAAATAGAACACCCTATAAGTGCTATCCTCGAATCGACAACAGATGCAAAATTAGGTAAATTACAAAACAGCTGTAAAGTATATATAAAATTCGTAAACAAAGTTGCCAGTTTTTGTCATATTTCCTTAAAGATTAAAAACTTTAAAGTCTCCAAAAGTCCTTATGCTAAAAAAATAATATAATTTAGAGAATATAATTTGGCCTTTACAGCTCTTGGTTCGATACAGCTTCATTGATGAAGCTAATTGGTAGTCGAAACGCAAATAGAGAGAGAATTAGAGTGAAATAACAACCTGACGGAGAAAAGGCAACTTATTAAACGCAAACTACCGTAAAAATATATTTATATTTTATTTACTTTCAAGCTTCTCACTTCTTCGGTCTATGGATAGATGTCATTTGACTGTTGATATTTTACAATCTGGCCTCAAAAATGTCGACCGGTGTAATATATTGCGGAATAAGAATTTTAAACAGGATGTTAATAGGTATTACGAACGCGTATGGAGAGAAAACTAGAGTGGAATTTGTAAGAAATAAATTATCTACTTTCCTTTTAACGATCCGAAAGAGAAAAGGCAACTTGTTAAATGCAACTTTAATCACAGTCCAGAAGAAATGAGGAAATCGCTTAGTGAAACACTTGCAACATTTAGGAATGAGTTCATGCGGGTAGACTAACGGCCGCCAAAAAACAAATTATGAATTTACCAAGCATAATAATTCAAACAAATTTAATTCAATCCATCGAATAATAAAGAAAGAAGGTCGGAGAGGCCGAGGAAACATGGATGACTGGAGACTGTGCGAAAACGCTAAGGATAATATAGTCAAAAAACACCAGATATGGCTAGGAAAGGAAAATCAGGGAACATATTGGACGAACTTGGCAGGTTCGTGATGGAGATAAATAAGAGAATAAAAATATGGCAAACTGCATCGAAAATCTTTTTAAAGGTGGTGAACATTCGGTAAAAAAAACGACTTAGTGAAGGTCCTAAAATTTCAGTGTCAGAAGTAAAATACGCGTAGAAAAAAACTGAAAAACAAATTGACCAAACGAAATTTCCACAATACTTGTCAGTCTAGAATCCTTCTATAAGGCGTGGAATTCGCCGCGAACTCTATGAGCAGCGTCTGAGAAAGAGAACTTTTAAAATGACACTATATAGTGTATTACTTAAAATATCATTGTCGGATTATGTCAGATACGAAGAAGTTGTTAAAAGAATTGTTTCCCAATCCGAACTACTAGCGATCATCGAACAGACGAAACTTGAAAACTTTGGCCATGCTTAGAGACAACCTAAGAAATATTCTCTACTACAGCTGGTAGTTCAAGAAAACGCAGAAGGTAAAAGAGAATCGATCAGAAGAAGAATATCCGGGTTAGCCAACATCTGGTGGTTTGAAATCACATCTACAGATGATGATAGTTAACATCCGGAATGAATAAACCTGCGAATGAAGAGGAAGTTAAATGGACCAACGCCCGTAAAAATTTTTTTTATTTATATCTACACTGAGATTGTGTTGGTTAACTTTTAGAAGCCTTTTAGGGTTTAAATAGAACAATGGATGACATCACTTTAATAGCTAAGTCAGCCAGGGAGCTTGGATTGGTTTTTGGAGGAATTAAAAACTGAACATGATACAGGAAATTTTTTCAAATATTATCTCGACTAACCCATATGGTTGATTAGGGAAATAAATTTCAAAAAGTCGGCAGCGAGTAAAGTTAAATTTTCATATAAAATGGTTTATACATTCGTAATTTAGTTTAAGCATGATTTCAAAACAAGTAGTGATTACATCCACTTTGGTTTCTTGTAAATATTTTGTCATATATTTATCTTTAATCGGGCATAGTTTTTATAACCTATTCGTTTTGATAAGAATTGATTGAACTTTAACTGTTAAATCACCCTGTATGTCTATAATTGCGGCAATGTTGGCAACTCGTATAACTCTCAAAAAAAATTTTTTTCACCGTTTTTGAAATGGAAACTTTCTATGAAGTTTAGCAATCATTTTTTAATAATGAAAACACAGCCACACAAAATTTTGTTTTCATGTACCAGGGACTAGACCCTGAAGGGGGTAGTTATTAGGATTGAAAAAAAGGCAGGAAGGTACACTCGTAATAAAACCTGACAATTATCAGTTTTTTTTTTATTTTTTAGCCTCTTTTTGTAAGTGAGTCACTCACATTTCAAAGTATCTGAATTTGAGGAAATTTCACATACTTTCTTAAGCGTAGAAAAAAATTGTGACCTGATGGAGCAATTCTAAGCGATCCCGAAAATGTAAAAATGCGTTAGTCTAGTCTCTAAAACATAATTTTTTTTTGGGTGGCAGTGTAATTTAATACGGAATTACCTACTATGATAAACTTTAATGACTTTTCCCTATTATAAAGGCTCGTTTTGCATCTGTATACTCCGTAACTTTTGACTATAATAATTAGTGATAACATGATCAAAGCTCTTTACACCCTCAAAATATACATTATAAATCCCACATGACATTTGACATTTTACTGAAGGTAAAAGGAAAAAGGTCCTGCTAGCAAATTGCTGCTGACGCTGAAAGAATAGAGTGAATATCCTTAGAACTAGGCAATCTTCCTACTCATTGTTAAATTTACTTACATCGAAATTGTCAGTAAGTAGAATAAAATTAGAATTAAAATCATTAAGAAATTGTAGTTGATTTATACATGCATAAAAAAAATGCATAGCTATCTTTAATTAGAAATATTTTTATTAAATATCATAGGATGTGTTTTTAAGTTTTCGAATTAAAATAACTCATTCCTATATCATTTCGAACAACTTTAACATCATACCAATACATTTTTTTTACTGTAATTTACTTTAATTTATGGATTTTATTATATCTACCGGGTGTCAACGAATCTATTAGACAAGTCATAATTTCTAGAGTATTGTGTGCATCAAAATGAGAATTGGTACAGGCAAATGGTATGTGAAGGGGAGAGTTTTCGCATATTTTCCACTTTCCGGCCACTTCCGGTTTCACCGGAAATGGCCCCGGTTTTGAATTTTTAAATGGAACACCCTATATATTTTGACATTTTTGGATTTCTGCGACAATTCTAGATCAGAATGTGACATTTTAAAAACTTTTTACGTCTACTTCATTTTTTTAGAGCCACTTTTAAAATTGCATCTAAGTGGCCATGATCGGACGCAAACTAATCTAAGGGCCTTAGGTGATGTCAAAAAAATACAATCGCAAAGTTTTAATTACTAGTATGAAAGACAGGAATAAGACAAGTTGACAAAAGAACTCTAAACTTAACGAAAATTAAGAAACTTTTACATCTGTTCTTAGAGCGTATGTCACTGTCATTATCTACTTAAGTGAGTGCTTTGTTTTCCAAAGAAGACTTGATAAAAACAGTTGCAAATTATTATGCATCATGGCTGTCCACAATCGCAAATAAATTAGTATCGTTAGATTCGTCAAAGAATGCTTTTTTCGAAAAGTAGTTGTCAAAAAGGGGTCGCCATTTGAAAATTAATAGTTAGAAATGAAAACGTAATTTTGTCAACTTGTCTTATTCCTATCTTTCATACTAGTAACTAAAACTTTGCGATTGTATTTTTTTGACATCACCTAAGGCCCTTAGATTAATTTGCGTCCGATCATGGCCACCTAGATGCAATTTTAAAAGGGGCTCTAAAAAAATGAAGTAGACGTAAAAAGTTTTTAAAATGTCACATTCTGATCTAGAATTGTCTCAGAAATCCAAAAATGTTAAAATATATAGGGTGTTCCATTTAAAAATTCAAAACCGGGGCCATTTCCGGTGAAACCGGAAGTGGCCGGAAAGTGGAAAATATGCAAAAACTCTTCCCTTCACATACCATTTACCTGTACTAATTCTCATTTTGATACACATAATACTCTAGAAATTATGACTTGTCTAATAGATTCGTTGACACCCGGTATATCTAGAAAAAAATCAACGCAGCAGTAATTCAAAAATTCAAATAAGAAATGGAAAGAAAGATATTTTTCTTTCGCAAATAAGTAATGGCTTAATTTCGAAGCCTTTTCCCAAATTATTTTCAACCATTCACAGAGAACGGATATTTCAGGCTCCCCTGAAAATATCTATTTTTGAGATAGGTTTTGACAGTTTAATCAATTCTTAAAACGATCTCTTTGCTATCTCCGCTTATCGGTAAAGTTAGGTAGAAAACTGATGTTCTGATTGTTTTAGGAAAGTTAGATGGACCTGTTGAATTTTCTATTAACAAAAGTTCAAAACCTTCCATATCAATCCATTATTTCTTATATCAACTAACGGATCTTTCACTCTTTTTTATCAATTTTTGGACAAGAAGAAGTTATCCTTAAAAAATGGGCATATGTTATTATGAACTTATTTATAAAATTTTTTAAAATCAACAATCTCCACATATATTATTTTGATATATCTCAAAAGATTTATCCAGCATTAATGATGGGCTATTCGACGCCATATTTTAGAGTATCGATACTTTTGATTTGGATAGCCGATATATTATATCGATATAACGTTGCTAGTTTCGATACATTTGGTTGAGTATCTAAACATACGATATAGAATCGAAAAAGTGGTGACATCTAATTATTACATGGGTAAACTGTGTCTACAAAAATTTTCAGGTTCTCGTATTATAGCTGATAGGTTAGGTCGCTGCATTTTAACAGATTGGATTCGGTTTTGCTATCCTAAGGTCACGCACTTATAAAGTGTATGTACTGATCGTCAAATAAACAGAAAATGTCCGGACCATGCTATGTGCCATTTAGGGTAAGGTGAAGTTATAATAACAGTGAATACGCTGTCGCCACTGAAAAATTATAACGACTAAACGTAATCGTTTACCTCCCACTGACAAGGTTTGAAGCAATTTGCATACCTTTCCGAAATTTCCTCGACATAAGTAGTTGAACGAAACGAATAGTAGAAAGAGATAAAATGACAGTATTATGTTATAACCTTACCCAACTTATCCAATTTGTGTCAATTAATTGTTATTGTGGACGTCTGTCATACTATTGGTAGGTCGTAAAAATAAATTAAAAATTTTTATTATATTTTTGGTTGTTAAAAATAACTAGTCCTTAAAAAAAGCAATATGTTGACGAACCGTTTCTTCAAAACGATTTATTTTTTGAAAAAACAGTTGAAATGTTAATTAGGTAGTACCCGTTATTTTCAGTATTTTCTAATTAGAATTTCCTTAGAAAGTTGAATGTTTCGCAAATTTCAAGTAAATTTGAGATTATAGACATACAAAATTATTACATTAAATTATGTTCATATCTCAATAGTATGAGCTGTTTAAAAATTGTTTTCTTACAGTTAGTTCTAATTATGGATTTAACATAAACACTTGTCCATATGTCCATAACAGCCGAGTATCTTTTAAACACTTAAGTGTAACTTGTTTTCATCAACACAACTTATAAAAAATTTGAGATATAAACAATTTGTAAGAAGTTTGAAACTTTTATTTAAATAAGTAACATTAAATTTTATATTCAAATAATGTTAAAGGCAACATTTTACTTCCTTACGCTGTGTTAAACACTATACTACACTATAATTTAATAAATATTATTATGAATATAATTTATTAGGACATATTAATTTGAACCCTACAGGCCAACAAACAAGGTCCTTCAGAATAAAAAGCTTATTTATAGTACGTTTGGTCTTCAAGCCCCTACAAATGTTCACAAAATAATAAAAAAAAGTATATTAAAGGTTGAATAGTATTATTAATAGAGGTTTTTTGGCTGGCCTATGGTTCCGGCCTCTGGTCGTACACAGTTCCTCTATCACCGGTCAAGTTTCAGGTTTTTTTTTTAAACATAGTTGTCAGGACAGGAAGTCTTGTAATAATCGACTGGATGTTTAGTGAATTCATACAATAATTGATTGGTAGATAGCTAGGACGATGGATTTTGGTCATACTACATAGAGCAGTGGTTTCTACCGTTTCAAGTGTTATGAGTGCTGACTTTCTGCAATTACTGTATGTTGGGGGGTATGTATTCCTATTAAAGGCAGTATATTGCTTTGTATATAGGAGTTGTTTTTCTGGATATGCCTTTTTCTTTGTATATTAGACTCCTAAGGTATTTGGCCCTTTAAATACATTTTTGTTCAACAGTTCCAAAGTGTCAATTTAAGATAATTTTGTGGTCTATATTTACACCTAAATATTTGACTGATGGCTTGGTCCATATTACTTGGTTGTCAAGTCATATAAAATAAATTTAATCCAGGGAAAAACAAAGATTACTTCATAATAATAACAACGACACTATTTTTTGACTTTTCACGGTTAATTTGACGTGCCAAAACGTCACTTTTACCCAAAATGGCGCAGAGCATACTCCGGACATTTTTCGTTTGACAGCTCCATTACCACCTGTCATCCATTTATTGTCAGAAATCCGTGCCTAAGGAACACATTTTATAAAATAAATCTCATAAGAAATTCGTGTACTGACATGTTTGATCGGTGCAGCTAGAAATCCCGATTCACCAGGAATCGGGAAATTGTGAGGATGTGTTTTAATTTTAAACGTGATTTAAAAACTTTTAACTACATAATATCTATTCCTATATTATTTATCTATACCTATACAGTAACCAAAGAGTTTTAATTTTATAATATATCGCATACTGATATATATTATGCTAGTGTTTTAGTATATACCTACAATGTTGCTATATTTTAAAAAATTACTGTATTTCTCAATATTTATATTTGTGTTCTGTATATATTTGATTGAAGAACTTGAAATTTATTCATTGTATTAATAGCCATTTAAATTCAAACACGATTTCTAGGATTTTTGTGTAAATAATAAGAATATCCATATCGTCAAAGTATTGATCCTCTAGATATCGATTTTATGACAACGCTATTTTCCCGTGTAGATACCATTTCTTACAATACGTATCGAGACCCAATATCGACACTTCTAGGAATATCGGACATCCCTAATGAGCATAAGCCAAGAAAACACCCGGACTTCAATTTTATCTCGTTAATATGAAACTAATGTCACTGATCGGATTCTTTATACTATATTACAAAAATCTTCCTCGGGAAACGGAGTAACTGAGTAAAAATGGCACAGAGATTCAGCAAAAACTTTTTATGAAATGTTTACAATTCGTCCGCTTTAAAAAAAGAAAGATGGTTGAAAAAATTAAATTTTTCATTTAGATGTCCAAACAATATTGAAACATTCATAATATCTACTGTTCATCATATAAAAAGCATCCATTGGCTACGTTCCCTATTACAAAATGCTTACTCGTATTTCAAATGTGAATATTTCTCGACAAACTTTTGCAATGGCTGATCAGTCCATCATTTCGTTACGTTTTGAGATATCAAATTAAAATTTTGTGTGCGACTATAACGGGCTGATTATGTCCCATCATGACCGTAAATCACTCGAGGTCGATCCTCTTTGCGATTTCAAACAGCCTCGTTACCCGACCTTATCTTACTGCTTCGGATGTTATTATTATTTCCCCCAAAATGTCTCTGCCTCAATTCAATAAGGGTCAGGCACTCCCTAAGAACATGGCCAAGAGTTTCATCCTCCTCTAGGCACCAATTGCATACCGGGTCATCCATTATGATAATTCTATGAAAATGGCCTCGCAGGTGACAATGGCCGGTCAGCAATCCCATCATGATCCGCAGTTCTTTCCTCTTCAGGATAAGAAGCCCCCAATAAATCACCTGTTAGATCCAATTATATGTTCCTGAATACATATCATTCCAGTGGTTTCCCTCCAGCATACAACAAATTTGCTTTTTAGCCGCAGTTTCAGTTCTCTGCGACAGCAATTGGAACAGATATAACGGGTTGGGAGCTGTATGGTTCAATGATGAACCTCATCTTTATCAAGTGATCCACTTCCTTATTATCATGTATATTTTGACATATAGAACAACTGAATATTCTATATAAAAAAAATTCAGTAAGAAATAAAGAAATCTCTCTGTCGTATTTAAATGGTTGTTTATATGTATTATCCTTTCAAGCAGAGAAAAGGAAAGAATATGTACAAACACTTTATTTCCTGCAAATACCACTCTGGTCCTCGCTCTCTCTTCAGTGGAGCTGTATCGAACCGAGAGCAACATACGAAGGAAACAGATACCATATGAAATATAAATTCCAAGATATGTCGGTAGGATATTAAATACCTGCCAGCTGCCGATTGGTCAGACTGAAAAATATTGCTAGTCGAACGACATCTATGATGAATCACCAAAATAGTGAGAATTTTTTTAAAAAATCAAAATTTCAGAGAAGACAGAGAAAACGAAAAAATATATAAAAAACAGTTTTTTCCCGCAAATACCACTCTGGTCCTCTCTCTATACGCATTTCGACCATCTTAGGGTCTCGTCAGTGGAGCTGTATCGAACCAAGAGCAACATTCGCAGCAAACAAATGCTATATGAAATATAAATTCCAAGATATCATTCGATTGGAGATGTTTTTCAGTCTGACATCGAAGTCAGCAGGTGGCAGGTTTTTAATATCCTACTGACACACCTTGAAATTTACATTTCATATAGCATTTGTTCCTGCGAATGTTGCTCTCGGTTCAATACAGCTCCACTGACGAGACCATAAGTTGGTCGAAACCCATATGGAAAGGACCAGAGTGGTTTTTGCGGGAAATAAACTGTTTGTATATATTCTTTCTCTTTCTCTGCCTGAAAAAATAATATATATATATATATATATATATATATATATATATATATATATATATATATATATATATATATATATAAACAACCATTTAAATACGACAGATAGATTTATTTATTTCTTACTGAAATTTTTTTTTTTTTTATAAAATATTCACAGCATTAGTATAATTACTAATTATAAAACAGGTGCGTTACGGAATTTAAACGACTTCATGCTTAAAGGCCGAAAAATTCTCTTTAATTCAATAGGTGGCGCTATACGGCACATGTAAGTCCGTTGTTGTTCTATCTTTGTTTACCAGTGCTACAATAAAAAGAACTGAATCTGACTCTTCACATATAGAATAGATTTTGTAAATAGAAAGGTTGATAGAAATTTCGCAACTAATATTTTCAGTTCTCCTTTTTCGTTCAAAAACAAAAAAAAAAAGTGAAAGTCGGCAAGTTAATAAATGAATAAAGTCGATTTGTATTCATATTTCTTAAGTTTAAGGTAGTCTAATGTCTAATTTACAACAAATATTTTAACATTTTACTAATTTTCTTACATACATGTTGCAATTATTTAAATGTAAAATATAACTTTATTATACATATAAAATTATATTTAATGTGATAGCAGATGAACAGTTTTTTCCAAAATATACCGTTTTTCCCGAAATATGCCGTTTTTTAAAAACGGATCTAATGTTTTTCGTACGAGGTAAGGTAAATATTATTTCCTTTTATCTGCCTGAAAGGATAATACATATAAACAACCAACTGAATATTACTTCCGATTTCACCTAGAAATATTTCTTCTTTACTATCAAGATTCATAAGTGGATTTAATATACCTATTAAATTTCATTATAGAAAAAAGAGAACTTCAAGGCCAAAGTCAAATATAATCATATTAAAACAATGTGTAGATGGGGTTCGTTCCAAAGAATTTTTCATGTTTCTAAAATATATTAGTGACCAAAAATTCTTATATGGAGTTAATTTAAAATATCTGTTTTTTCAGAACCAACTATTCCAACACATATATAAAAATCTCTAAACGCATTTTGACTATCTCATAGTTCTGTCAATGATGCTGTATCGAACCAAGAACTGAATTTACAGAAAATATATAGATATATGTTCTCTATTTACAAATACATAACCTGTGAGAGGCATATTAGCCTAGTGGTATTGTAAAATAATTAATTTCATAATATGAAAGGCAATTTATACTGAAACCGATAATTTAAAAAATAAACAGGGTCGCATTTAAAACTTTAGAATTAATCAGTTAGATCGTATTTTCGGCCATGAGTTACATCTTATATAAAATATATATTATTTCTTTTATATTGATTTATTAAAACTTGACGGAATAGTGGTCTAGCTAATGATCCGTGGGTCACCCTTAATTGGTATTACTAAATACTTTTCCTCTTTGAGCTACTTTATTATCAGGTCGCCTGTATCTTGGATGTTCCTACACCCCGGAAACTAACGAAAATGAAACTACTCCACTGACTCCAAATCATTAACACAAAAGAAAAAAACTTAACATTGTCAACATTTATTAAAATGTCACAATTTCTTTTTAAATTTTAATGAATAGAAACATTATATATTGGGAATACCAAAAGCATTAGCGTAGCGTAGGGCAAAGCAAGCATGGCAGAAATGCGTACCAATCAATAATAAAACCACCTTCTGCAATACGCTATGCACACAGCTCCACAACCCAGTCTTCTATGTGGACCTATATTTACCATTTTTAAAATTTTAATAGTTAAGATAAATTGTAAAAAATTTATTGTTGTTTTTAGATGGTACATTCTAACAATAATTGTATTATAAGTAATAAAAAGGCATATGATGTTGGTTTGAAAGATGTAATTCTTTTCTAGACGGACTCTGCTTAAATAAAACTATTTGTTGTTTTATAAAACCTTCTAAGTGTTTTCTAATAAATGTTATAAAAAATATGCTTTAGTGGTTTCCTTTTATTGTCCTTAAAAACCATTTAGATATTTCATCAGTCATGTAAGTGAGCAGTGGCGGATCCAGCCTCTCTCTTTATAGGAAGGGGGGGGGCGATATCACAGAGTACAGTATGGCAAGCGAAAGCGATATATCGACCGGGGTGGGGGAGGGGAGTGATACCAGCCTCATTCACGTTCCTACTGTAACGGGCAAAGGCGAATCTATTTTTCTGAATGAAAAGGTTTTGCGGAGGGGGAGGCGAACGCGCAGTGCAGTACAGGGTGAGTCAACGATTGGATGAAGTAGGTTTGTGCCTTTTCGGTGAAATTAACAAAGAAACTATATTTATTGTTTGATACAGTTTATTTTTACGCAGATTTTAAAAATATTTAGGACTCTACAGGGTGAGCCAAAAAACTAGGACAGCATAAAGTTGTATTTTTTTAAATAGAACACCCTATATACGAATCGTATTTTCGATTTAGCTTATAATTTTAAATCTTTTTTATTAAGGGTTTACTATAACAAAACTTTATAGTTTCTGAGATAATTAAGTTTAAAGAAAAAAAGTCACATTTTCAAGCATCAATTCAATCCTAAATAACGTTTTCAATTTTGTGACAAATATATTCAAATTTGGAATTTAGCAAGGCCAAGGACAAGTTAACATAATTTTTACCTAATATTTGCAATAAAAGCTACAGGGTGTTGAACACATCGGCTCAAATTTGAACAAGTTTAAATGAATAAATATCTTTTTTTTTAAATGTTATTTAATAGAGTAATAAAAACCCTAAAAGTTTTGTTCAATATATCCTATACCTATTTATAATAGTTTTTGAGATATTTCAGTTTTTCTTATTTTCCATACTTTTTTACAGAAATAGTCTTCATTATCATAGTAGCCATGGCAAAAACAATGTAAAAGAACATTTTTCTGTGTGTCAAATTTATAACCGCAATCGCTTCTTTTGGTTTTTATGTAGTGTAGTTTGTTTTTTTTGCATTCATGTTATATTGTAAAATGAATTTTCCAAAGAATGAGTTAATAGATATGATTTATACAATAGGAGAGGCTCAAAAAAATTGCCTTCTTGCTCAAAGAATTTACAAAATGAAGTATCCTGATCGACGCCAGCCTAATACCCATACTTTTCAAAACTTAATGCAAAGATTTGATTCTTCTGGTACTGTTGATTATCCAAAACGTAAAGTGGTCAACAAACCAGTAACTAATGAAGAAAAAGAACTACCAGTATTGTTAAATGTTCAGGAAAATCCTTATATTGGTAGCCGTCAGTTAGCAACATTATGTGAAACATCACAATCCACCGCTAATCGTACTACCAAGAAATATAGGTATCATCCATATCACATGGAATTACACCAAGAATTGCATGGACAGGATTTTGAAAGTCATGTAAACTTTTGTCGTGCAATAAATGCGGATATTCAATTAAATCCAAATTTATTATGCAAGGTAATGTTTAGTGATGAAGCTACTTTTAGAAGTAACGGTGCCGTAAATAGACGCAACATGCATTATTATGCCATAGAAAACCCATTTTGGATTAGAGAGGTGCAACATCAAAACCACTGGTCATTAAATGTTTGGTGTGGTATTCATCATAATCGAATTATTGGACCCCACTTGTTTAATGAACCACTAAATGGCCATAGTTACCTGAACTTTCTACAAGAAGAACTACCCCAACTGCTTCAAAGTCTCGATAGGGATGAGCTCGTGAAGTTCGTGCGTTTTTGGACCAACGATATCCGCAAAAATGGATTGGACGTGGGGGTTTCATTGAGTGGCCACCAAGGTCTTGCGACATCACCCCATTAGATTTCTTCCTATGGGGTTATATTAAAAATAAGGTGTATGTTAATCCACCAACAACAGTGGAAGATATGCGAAACAGGATTAGGGATACCTGTAGAACAATAACGCCACTAATTTTGTCCAGGGTCCGAGAAAATCTGCAAAAAAGACTAAATTTGTGCATTGCACAAGAGGGTCGTTTATTCGAACACTTATTAAAAAGAAATAATTAATCTCAGTATTTAATAGGTAATTTTTTTGTTTCAATTTAGTATAAAAGTAAATATGTATTTGCCTTGTCGTTATTATTGTGTTAATTTTTTCACATTATGTTTAATTAAACTATACGATTCGTATATAGGGTGTTCTATTTAAAAAAATACAACTTTATGCTGTCCTAGTTTTTTGGTTCACCCTGTAGAGTCCTAAATATTTTTAAAATCTGCGTAAAAATAAACTGTATCAAACAATAAATATAGTTTCTTTGTTAATTTCACCGAAAAGGCACAAACCTACTTCATCCAATCGTTGACTCACCCTGTACATGGGAACTGTCAATGGATGGGATGCGTATATTTTCCTGAATTCCCTCTTGGGGAAGAAAAGGGCGAACATGTATAAAAATAAAGTCTACACGTGTTTTTGCTGCTGGGCATTTCATGTTCGGCAAGGAAAAATTGCTACGATTCTTAAAATCTAAGCGTCGAAAGACATTGAATTTGACGAAAAACTGCGTTAAGTGCAGTTGCTAGATTTAGTGAGGATAAATTAACAAAAGTATATCAAATATGCTATTGATGAAATGACTTGGGAAAAAAATATAACAATATTGAGACTGCCGCCATAGTATTGTGAAATTAACCCAATCGAATTAGTATGGGCGCAAATCAAGAATGAAGTGGCACGATATTAAAATATTATTGGACGACACAATTACTAATGTGACGGCCAGTGATTGAAAAAAGTGCGTCGATCATGTTAAAAAAGAAGAACAAATAATGTGGGACTTGGACATTCACGTTGAGGCAGTGGTTGAACCATTAATTATCACCTCTAACGCAGATAGTTCTTCAGATTCAGATATGTCTCTTGACAGCAATTCTGTCGATAAATCAACGTGAGGTAAGTGACCAACATTACCTTTGTCACACTCCTGAGGATGATCAGAAGAGAAATGCACTAGATGCTACTTAGAGGAGCAGGTAAGCAACAAACTTTGGATTAATATGCATCAAATACCTTAAGGGCACCTAAAGGAGGGGTTCTGTCGGTAAGAATCCGACACTACTTTTCACATTTTGTGAAGGTTTATGTATGGTTTCTCCTCCAAGAAAAAAAAAATTGTAAGGGTTGATAAAGATGTAAGGAAATAAATTTAACTTAAAAAAAATATTTTGATATTCCCACGAAATTTCATCATTTATTATTTTCTGAAACGCACACGCCACTGAAATTGATTCCCTTGATGGCGCACAACCCGGGGCACTGTATATGCGAGCGATGAGTCACTGACAGAAATTATGGACTTTAAATATAGGCGGATTTTCTCCTAAACTATTAGCGTAGCGGTTTTTTATGTAAATAGTTTTAAAGAATGATAATTTTAGGTAGAATTTTAAGGAAGTGTCATGTAAAAGAAATAGGGATAAATAAACCAGACCGCCCCCTATCGGAACGTCCCTGACTAAATTTGCCGCTCACTATTATGTTAACAAACATAAAAAAAAATAGCATTATTGCAAATACTAGAAAACACATCAGTGCTTCAAGCAGTTTCAAGGATATTAAATAAAACGCTAGTTATTTTGCTGTTATTTGTGACAATTGGTACTTCTTTTTCTTTCACTGGTAATTTCATTTTGATTTTTATCAATTTTTAGGTAATATTTCAATGATATTGGTCTTTGTGAAACAAAATTAATTAGATTGTTAACAATAGACTGTATAATTTGCATGAAAACATACATAAATAAATGAGTAGAGTACACGCATCACTTAAAAAAAAAAAAGAAAGCATGTGGTAAAGTTCCAGACGTTGTAGTGACGCCTAAAATGGTCTAGTTTTTTCTTCACGTATTCATAGCAATTTTGGTTGTAAATAATGATAAGGTTTGGACTAGGCTTGATGGTCTATATTTTATTTTAAACTCTCTTTGGTATTATTACTACTCGGACTCTTACCAAAATAACGCATACAAGAACAGCAAATTCAAAATTGTCTTTTATTTTAGGTATTTTCTTATGCGTCATCTAATTAATTTTATAAAAAAATTTTTACTGTCAATGACATCAAATATTTCTAAGTCGATGAGACACGCAAAAATACAAAAGAGCCAACACATTTTTTCTGCTTACACGAGATGTTCGACATCAAAAGAGAAATTGTTTCTAAAGATAGCGAACTTGATAAATGAAGCCCTTAACCTTTTTTAGGTTCGATTATTTGAAGGAGGAAAAAGGGAATATTTTAGAAAACAATAGATACGCTGAATAAATTCGTCGCCTAGTATTGGAAAATTTTAAGGTCACGTATCAATGAACGTGAATAAGAATTTATGATAGCGGGTGATGTTAAAGGGCACATAGGCACGATTTTACATTACAAAAAATAATTCATCAGAAATTTAAATATACATATAACACAATATAGAAATATTACATTTTTTTCAATGAATTACTTTATTCGTTTTCTTAATATTCATATTGTTTTCGATGGTCGCAGTGTTTCTTAATTGTTATTTTCTCCTCCAACGGACAATTTACGGGCGATCTATAAGAATACATTACCTATTTGACTTTTCCCAACAAAAATTAAGCTCTTTGAATAATTTCCCAAGCACAATCGTCTTAATTTCTGATAAATCCCGTTCTTCATTGATTTTAGTTAGAATTTTGTAGATGATTCTGCTCTGAGGGTTTTCGTCTCCCTGTTATCGAATGTAGCTTGGGAGCACTAACAATACCAGTCGTTTCATTACATTAGCATTCAGTAAACAGTAGATTTTACAACTCCTGTTATTTTGAAATACTTCTCAACAGAGCGTTCAACATTATTGTCCGGATATTCATTTTTGGGGCATCGTAAACATTCATCGTAAAGTCTTTTGCTGAAAGTAAAATGCCCTGGAAGCTGTATCTTCTAGATAACTTAATGATCTCGAATTTCATTTAATATATATATATATATATATATATATATATATATATATATATATATATATATATATATATATATATATATATATATAAACAAGATAAATTACCAAGATCATACTATGTAAAGTGTATTCAGTCTGCTCACTGACAAAAATTAAATTGAACTACGAACAATTTTATTGCTGTAATTCATTTATAAATGCTTATAATATTTAAATATATTTTAAAATAATTAGATTACTGGAGCAGGTGCCTCAGAGGTTTCGCTTGCAGTTTTATTACTCTATCTAGTTCTTAAATACACTTTATGGGCATAAAATGTCTTAAAATCATTTGGAATCTTTGGATGACTTTGTCTCTAAGATAGTGATAGACAATGTGGCTTGGGTAGATTATTACCATACAAAAACAAAATTTAAATCCATACAGACGGTTCATAAAAAATTTGTTATAGCCTTGGTCTCTACTATAGTTATAAAGTCCATGTATCTTTGTTAGCTTACTGGTGCCCTCTACTGTCTAGATATAAAAATATATCTAAATTCCAATTTTTGCAACAGAAAATCAATAAGTCGCATTTGTTACAGAAAAATACAGATATTCTTTTACGATGAGTAAACAGGATACTACCGCAAATTGTTCTTGCACGAGAAATTTTGCAATTTTCTTTTTAAAAAATATTTTTAATCATAACTTGTAAAAATATGATGTTACACTTAATTTCAATTTATTTTTTTAACTTTTATGTTGATTCAGGAAAACCACAAGGTGGTTGTTGAAATTTACAATGAATGCAGAAAAGGTTGCCTTCTTTCTGGATACCTAACATGAATAAAAACTATCGCCAAATATGAGAAGTTATCCTAATGATTTAAATACATTACCTATTGAAATATAATTCAGAAACTTCTAGGAAACTTTCATTGCTTTGTATAAAACATACTAATATATCATACTTTTCATAATTATCATAAACGGCCATTGTAGATGCAAAATAAATGAAAAGTAAAATAAAAACACCTATGAAACAAAAATATTTCGTAAATAATAACAATCTGACAAAACCGTGAAGTTTTGGATATCTGTCTTTTGTTTCTTATAAATTGGCTATGACCTACTGTTAAAAATAAAGTAAATTATTGAAAATATCGAATTCTAACCTAGTTTTTCAAAATAACATAAACATATTATAAATGTTTGAAAAGCCTAAACTATACTTAATCAAATAAAGTAAATTATTGAAAATATCGAATTCTGACCTTGTTTTTCTAAATAAAATGAACACACTATATATGTTTGAAAAGCCTAAATTATACTTAATCAATATCTAAAATAATATACAGGGTGTCCTATTTAAAAAACCAAAGACTAAACTATACCTAAAAAACGAAGATTTTCAATATCATCCTGTAGATTAAAAACTAAAAGAGACATGACAAATAATAACTCCAATACTCCTTTAAAGTGCCGAAAATGGGACATCTGTACATTAAAAATGGTGATGCTTGGGCCTTATAAAGACAGATTTAAATCATTTAATTTAGAAAAAATGTCGGCAAGTTTTTGCAACCAAAGAACATCAAATACACAAGAGGACAAATGAAATGGATTAGCAAGAAAAAATACTTGAACTTCAGACTTCAATTCAAATAAGCAGGTCAAAATCTTGCCACGAGATAGCTATCTAACCTCTATATGAAGTGGAGGCCTCCAAAGTCCTCACAAAGCCTACAGTATAGACGAGAGATGTGTAGGTCAAAGAGTCTACGAAGAAGAGATGGTTTTAAGCTGATGTTGGCCACGATTTCATTACAGATTACACAAAGTGATTTAGGTTCTGACTCTTTGTCTGTAAATAAAAACCCATTTGTCAATAGTCACTATCATTTTCGTTTCTTTCCTTTTTTCTCAGTCTGTTCACCTATTTATTTCTTGCTTTCAGTCTGGCAAGACGGTACCTCACTACAACTACCACCCTTTGTTGGTTCCAAATAAAATATAAGGAGCAATTAATTGCTCGTCCAGCTTTTCATTAGACTTGACAAAAATATCCGTTTTGAACCATCTACGGAGCAATAATTATTCACTTTCACGTTCGTCGTGTGCACGTGCGATTTATAAAGCTTGAGTATTTGTTTTAATTTTGTTTACACAAGAAGAAATCACTAAAGTGGTTTACACTACTAATATCTATGTACACACTATGCATTAACTACTATCTCATTTATCTTTTTGATGTCACTCGAGGTTATTAAGCTCATCATACAATTCAGTTCGACTCTATTCTTCCTTATTTTATTATATTCTTTCGTGCGCATTTAGGAAAAGACTTGGTTCGCAGAAGGAAAAGTTGCTGGCTCGTTCGAGAATATACGTTAGCAGCGCACAAAACATGGACAAAAGTCTGCATCAGGTAAAAAGTTCAAAGGCTCTGGAAAAAATACTAACTGTCACTAACACCAAACAGGTTACAAACGATATGCTTTTCAATGATTATATAATATTTTTAATAATTTATCCAATACGACGAAAATTGTAGTATCCAAATTCAAAAATATTAGCAGCGATGCCAATTTTCTAGATATTTATTTATACACTATTTATTTATTTTAAACTAAACATCAACAGTTCAACATTCTTGCTATAGTTATGTTAATCGACTGCCAATACACATTTTCATTAAATTCCACTATCTTAATAGTTCCTGGATTTAAAAACTCCAAAATCCATTATAGCAAATTGTTTTATTAAAGGGTTACTGAATATACCAAACACAAAAATGATCCTAAAAATTCGAAATTTCTACATTTATTACAAACAGATGAACTTATTTACTTTTAATAGAACATTAACACCCCCCTAATACTTTTTTAAAAAAATAATATTCTTTATAAATAACTCTGTCCGGAAACTTGCATTAATTATCTAAATATCTATCTCTAGATACCCCATGAATAAATTTTATTTTAACATTACTTTTGATTAAAGTTACAATTATTTTATCAGTTTTTCTTAAGTACAGCTCTGACGAAGCTGTTTTCATTACAAAAATCTCCCATACTACACCTTTCAATTTTCAACAATTCCAACCTGTTCATATCAGCATATCTTACCCATCTTCAAAAAATCGATAGTCAGCCTCCTCAATCCATCCCTGTGCGGCACAGGCGTAGTTCACCCTCAGCATCCCTCCGTGTCCTCAAACCACCGTGCAAGATGAATATCCAAGTTTAAACATATCAATTTTTTTAGTTCTTGATGAAAAATCTCAATAAAATGGTGCATATTAGTGAAAAAAGAGTGTAAGGGAGAATCTTAGTACTATAGAAGTGCTCAAAAAGGGGTTGCTCGGAATAAAAACGGTGTAGTTTTAGAGAAAAGTTATATCAAGAAAACTGATATTGATCTAAAGTCTGAGACGAAAAAATCATCAGTTGTCGGTCAAATTGGCTAAAAAAAAATATTTTAAGTAAAAAATTACCTCTTAAAACTATTTTTGTTATTATTAACAAACTAAGTGTTTTTTGAAATATAACAAATATCTTAAAATAAATTCAAATTATGAATCGTCTTGGAAGTATAAAACTGCCCCCCTTAAGTGCAGCGGTAAACGTAGCTAGTCAAATAAAGAGGCAGATTTTGCCTTCTGGCCCTCAGGGGGCTAGTCAAATGGGAACTCATCAAGGAGAAAGAGTAAGTAACTATTTTGTAATTTTAAAGGTTTTTTTAAATAATTTGATAATAAATAAAAATAACTACTATTTAATATCATCAAAATAAATATTTTGAATAGTGTAAAAATGAACTTTTTCGGATGTTATTTGTTTAAGTTTAAAATGCATCAGGAGCGCCATCTTGAAAAAAAAAATTTGTAAATTGTTGCTCATTTTCCATCTTAGTGTAAACCGGGTCTAAGAAAAAAATTTAATTAGAATCATTAATTACACTACGCTACAAATTATAATTTATTCATTGTATCTTGTATGAAAAGTGCATTTTTTGTTATTTTTTGGGCACTGTACACAAAAATGACAATGAAATTAAAAACTTACTTGCAGTTTTCAAGAACAAATTTTTTTATTTTATTTTTAACAAAATAATAAAAAATACATATTTTTACACTTGTAGAGACACTAAATATCTTGTCGTTTTGCCTTTCCTTTGTGAATTGTTTTTTGAGCATTTCTAATAAGAGTCCAACAGTAGTTGACAGGCATGGAAGCATTCCACTTTCCCTAGTACCTTTTCTCTATTGTTGATATATTCTGATCGCCGTACTCATCACTTACAGCTCCGCAGTTTTCAGGAAAAAAGTCCTGTTGCGAGTGTAGGCAACCGATTTTTTGATACGATGACGGCATATTTTCAACAAGAGCAACGTAATTGTCAGCTTTTTTATTTCCAAAGAAATTAATAACCACGAGGCGAATATCATTCCAAGCATTTTTTTCAAATTTCTCATGGAGTGCTGTCAAAATGTTGATCCTTCAGAATATTTCGAATCTGTGGCCCAACAAAAATACCTTCTTTAATTTTTGCTTCACTTAGCCTTGGGAATTTCTGATGCAGGCACTGAAAAGCTGGCCCATCTGTATTCAGTGCCTTAACAAAGTTTTTCATTAGGACCAATTTGACATGCAGTGGTGGCAACAAAATCTTTTTCTACCAATGGCATATGTTGTAAGTTATTTTGACCTGGCTGGGGGTTGGAACTTCGTATATAAATATATATCCCTTGAGATCCCTCATACGGTGTTGCCAAATTGTGCAAAATTTTCTTAACATAGGGAAAACGTAGATTTGGCAATGTCGCCCCTCTATTATAACAATACAAATATACCAAATGCATTCTTGCGGTTACATTGTTACTATATAGGGAGACATGACATCACGTATCTCTAAAACTTGAAGTAATATTAAAAAGATAAGTTTAGTTTCGGTTTTAGCACACCAAAAATGATAAGATATAGTCGATTTTATTTTAGATACATTTTGGCTGTTGTGCAGTATTATTAACAATTATATTTGGCAGATTTAGTGGCAAAATACCAGGTCATAAAGTTTTGCTGAAAAACTACTCTCTCTATTTTTATTATCTATTTCTTGTTTATTTTTGGCATTAGAACTATTAGGTTTACTATATTACTAAAAATTTTTGGAAGGAATCATCTAATTTAGGACCTTTTAAATTAATTTTCACATTTCTAGGTCCATTTTGCCCAACTGCCAAATCAAAATCATACTTCGCACGGTGGTGTCAATGACGAACATCATGAAATGTCCAATATGAGAGCGAACACTAACCCATTTGGTTCTTCTAATCCCAGCAACCCCTTTTTGCAGATGCAGCAGGAAGGAGGCGGTGGAGGATATCCACAGGTAAGATGTAGATAAAAACTACATGTGGAGGGATATGAGTTTTCATTATTAACTGTTGATAATCTCTTATATTTAGTAATACTCTTTCAATATACAATTTTCGATTATTTATAAATATAAGCTGTTCAAAATAAGATTTTCTATCGTCACAAAAAAAATACATGTTCAGAAATGAGCAGCCTACTGTGAACATAGGCACAGATTTTATCCAATCCGATGGATCAACTTTTGCGGTGCCTTTGCAGTTGGAGAATCCAGTTTTCGAGATCTTGCGTGCCTCGCGACCCGCTTTTATACTAGAAGAAACTATAAAATTTATGAAGAATACCGTGATTGCACTCGTAATAATGACTGAAATTGGCAAGTAATACTATTGAGGATTAAACTTAATTCCCGCTGTTATTGAATAAAAAAAATTATTTATAATTTACGGTACAATTTATTTTATTCGAAGTATTATCCTTCAAAAGCTATGACTATTTTCCATCTTTCATGCAACAAATAGATTTTATGCCAGTAGAAATTGTCTTTTGAGGCGATCCATTCGACAATCTATTTTTTGATATATTCACGACTTGAAATATAGTGATGACAAATCATTCTAAATCGCTCGAGCCAAATGATAATCAGATGATCCCATGTACGGTGTATAGAGTGGCTAAGATTAGACTTAACAGTTCATGTCCTTTTTATTTATATTTTTTTACGGTTTAAAATTAGTTTATTATGTTACGATTGTTGTTTATAGCGAAGAGCTATGATCGTTTCACCTGATTTTAGCAACTAGCGGTGTACCATACCTCCTCGATCCCACCAAATACATAGCATTACCTCTTGAGCATAAATATTTTGTTTTGGCGTTGACAGACGTCATCATCTCAGATAGAGCATGTTCACCATACGCTTCTGAAAACAAGCAATGTCTCGACAGCACTTTTTCTTAAATTAAGGCAAAAAAAAAGTAAAGCTTCCCGCATATGCCGTTCCCTTGGTTCAAAACCTGACATTTTCGATATTATAAAAAGAAGTGTGTACAAGTAAATTCACTCTCCAAAACTGAATATTGGCAATTTTTCCCTAGATCACACTTAAATTTTTTTAATACTACATTTTGTTAGTGTAAGAGAAGACACATTCAACATAAATAACTTGATATTATTTTCAGGAGGAAAGTCATTTTAACAATGACCAGGGAGGAATCATTAAGCAGCAGAGTCGCATGTCATCAGTAGATTTTTCAGAAGGTAGCGACTTCGTAGAAGGAAAGAGTGATGTAAAAATTAACGAATATCAAGCGGCTTGGAACGTAACTAATGCAATCCAGGTACATATATATCACCTGTTCAAGAAGTTTCTACCGAGACTAGCATTTTCTTAAAAATTTAAACCTGGAAAAAAAAATTTGGACAGCCTCAGAAAAAGTCCTTACCAAAATATTAAACGAACCCCAATTTTTAAAATAACATATTATCACCAAACATTAAATCACATATTGTGCGTCCTACTTTTTTTCTAGGAAATTTTTTAGTAGTCTCTAGTTCAGAAGCCAAAGGAGATCTCGTTGACATTTTAATGGCTCATTATAAATTTCGATGGCACATCTACGAAAAGTTAAAACATCATTTATTTATAACAATTTTTTATAAACAAATTGAAAATTTCCATGTTTCCAGTTATATCATCATTATTGTTTTAGGTGAAATCAAATAGTATTTCTGTTTCGGCTATACTCCTTTCTTCGAATTTGAAAAATAATAACTAGAAAAAAATTATTATTATATATTAAATGCAAAAACAACGCACTCGCGTTCACTGTGCTTCAACTTTAGCTCATATGTCGACTCATAATTAACACATTGAACTCCACAATGTCTCACTTTCCGTGAGAAAAGCCGGTCTTATAATCAAGAATCTTAATAAATATGTTTTGTTGCAAGGATTACGAACAGGTTAATAAATTTATTTATAAGCTCATGCAGCAAACTGAAATGAAAATCATTGCAAAAAACAGCAAGGATCAATGACTCAGATACATAATATAAATCTTTAAAAGAATTCTATTTATGGCAAAATTAGTAAAACAGTATCCGAATTTCTTTATATTTTGTTGAAAGTTTAGGTATTCATTATTGATTTAATTTTCGTAAAACTGAGAAATTTCAGACTACTTCCATATGGAAAGAGCCATAGTGCGACATAATCATACATAACTTAAAAACGTATCTATACATTTTTCTAAAAAACAAATATATGCTGTATAGAACTATAAGGCATGTTATACTACAAGATGAAGATTCCCAGCCATACCGTTATAACGTTAATATGTATGAGCTTGTAACAAATAAAGACGCTCTAATTATCACTAATTTTTTACGTTTCCTTGACTGTGTTCGTGATTTTTACAACCAAACATATTTCTTTAAACTCTTAATTGTAAAACTGCCTTTTCTAATGAAAGTCAGACGTTGTGGAGCTCTGTATATTAATTAGAAGTCTAAACATGAACTGAAGATAAAGAACCGCACAGGAGTGCGTGCTCGGAATAGGAATACCAACCTACTTTCCTATAACATAATCAGACACATTGAAATTTTCGATTTCTTTATAAAAAAAAAATTATAAATACATGATGCTACAATTTTTCGAAGATGAATCATCGAAATTCATAATCAGCATATCAAAATACTTCGGAAAAACTTTGGTGCAAACGAATATTTCGAAAAACTAATGAAATCCCCTGTGGCTACTCCAGCGGTAGTGTCTTAAATGGTCTTAAGTCATAAATTACACAGAACATTCGATATTTTTAACCATAATTTGTGATTTATATTAAAATTTTACTAATGTTTTAGGGTATGTTTATAGTGTCTCTTCCGTTTGCAGTATTAAGAGGGGGTTATTGGGCAATTGCGGCCATGATAGGTGTAGCCTATATTTGTTGCTATACAGGAAAAATTCTAGTTGAATGTCTTTATGAGTTTGACGTTCAAACTGGAAGGTAAGAACAATCATAACTATAAACAGAAAATTTATTTCGGAAAGAATTTTTCTCCTAAATTGTCATAATGCTATTATTAAGGCCCATAATCATTTTTTAGACAAGTTCGCGTAAGAGACTCTTACGTCGCTATAGCAAAGGAATGTTTTGGAAAAAAGTACGGCGCTAAAATAGTAAGTGTTGCCCAGATTATCGAACTTCTGATGACATGTATCCTCTACGTAGTGGTTTGTGGTGATTTGATGATTGGATCTTTTCCTGAAGGCGCCATTGATACAAGGTCATGGATGATGTTAGTTGGAATTTTCCTACTTCCCTTGGGTAAGTCGTGTTATTGATATAACCAAGCCAGTTCTGTTTATAGTTAAATATGCTTGTATAACAATTGTTACCAAGTTACCAAGAGAACTAACTACAAAACTGTATTTTTTGCTATGTAATTAGCAACTGTAAATAACATTATAAAGATATACACCCCAAAAGTAAAATTTTTGCTGAATTATCAATAATTCGAGAAATACTGCGGTGTACCAAAAATTTTTGAATGCTTGTATATTTATATATTATAGCTTCGTTCGCGGATTACTTTCCGAACCAGTACAGAACTAGTTCAGAATTGTCGTACAGAGCATGCTTAATTATTAACCGGGTCAGGATTTCTTTTACTATGAACGATTTAAGACTTTTGGATTGTCTACTGTAGTATGAGCCTCATAGAATTGTGTCTTATTAGATTTTATAGTTTGTATTATTTTAGAAAAATACTTAATTATAATTATTCTTATTTAATATAATGTTAACTCAAACTGCCAGTTCTCTTTTCTTGTTTTTTTTGCTCAATAGAATATATATATATATATATATATATATATATATATATATATATATATATATATATATATATATATATATACTGAGATCTGTTGTTTGTTCTTTTTGTTGTACTAGATTCATATTTTGGGAGCCTAAATGTAAATCTAATTCTAAACATACACCTAATAAAAAATGCGGATTATTCTAAACTAAGAGAAAACGCAATAGTTTTAGATCTTTTTTTTTTGTTGACAAAACTAAAAACCGGTCTAATACATCCCTGCATGATGACTTTATAATGTAACATTTTCAAAATCTCCTTCCTGCGAACCTAAAAATTTTGAGTCAATGAAGCGATGTGTCAATTCTTGTAATGTTTCTTGACTTAACTGAAAAAGGAGGGGGGGGACACAATTTCCTCAAAATAATTAGCACTTTTAGGAATTTTAAATAACTCCTATTTCTTACGACTCGTTGCTGAACTATAAACCCTCGACATGATGGGAGTACTCACTAAACATATATTTTTTTAGGTTTAAACTAAAAATTAAAAATATTCTAGGTAAATTAACACTTATGAAACTATATAATAAAATAAAATATATACTCAAATGACACAAAGAAAAGAAAAACCCAAAATAAAATAGAGACAATTTTCAAATAGTTACAGATTGCGGCCGCAGCATGAAAGCTGGCGCTGCATAAAATTCCGAACTTAAAGTTCTTGTTCAATCTTTAGAACCGGTAGAACTAGTTCAGTATCGATATGGAACCAAATTATTTTCTCTGTGAACATGGAACTGTAAATTAAAAGTCAAAATTTTGTGTTCTGCAAACGTTACTATTTCAACTGCGCATGCGTATTAGTTCAGAATCGGTTCTAAATCATTTCCGCAAACAAAGCTTATATTTATATCCCTATATATTTAAAATGCATTTACACTAGTTATTCACTTTAAAAATATGTTCATAAAAATCAGGAGAGTAAATACCCCCCCTGCCTTTTCCAATAAATCAAATAAAATTTCACCCAAATTCACTAAAAAGGCTCAAATCCCATCCAGTTACTACGAAAATTAGATCTTCTCGTTAACCAGTGCTTATAGTAATGGTATAATTTCTATTACATGCGTCAACAAATAAAACCTTATATAAAAAAATGAAGGATAAAAATCTAGAGGTAAAGTTTTGGAATCGGTAGGAATATTGGTTTACTGAAAATAAACAAAATTTTCCATCCTTACCGATTTGGTAATTATTGGCTATCATATGCGTCAACAAATAAACCCTTATATAAAAAATGAAGGGTAAAAATCTAGAGATAAAGTTTTGGAATCGGTAGGAATATTGGTTTCCTGAAAATAAACAAAATTTTCCATCCTTACCGATTTGGTAATAAAAGAAACGAATTTTTTATTCTTGGATTTTTATACTTCATAATTTAATAACTTATGCACTCTCAACTTAGACCAGCTTGGAAGTTAAACCATGTTAATGGATTAGGAGGTGTATTTCTTGCCAATTTTCAATAATAGGGCTATCCATTAATAATACTTATTTACATCATTTTTAATAGTATGATATACATTTTATTCCAACAAATGACTTTTTTTTTAAATAAACCTATTTTTCAAAATTTCATGAATTAATTTTTTTTTTAATTCTCAGGTTTCCTGAAATCCCTCCAGAGTGTGTCTCTTCTTTCATTCTGGTGCACGATGTCTCACATTTTAATCAACGTCATCATAATAGGCTACTGCCTCCTTTACATCGGAGAATGGGGCTGGGGAAACGTCAAATGGTCACTAGATCTGGAAAACTTTCCCATCAGCTTAGGAGTCATTGTATTCTCCTACACGTCGCAAATATTCCTCCCCACCTTGGAGGGTAACATGGAGGATCCATCCAAGTTTGAATGGATGTTGGACTGGAGCCACGTATGGGCTGCTGTCTTCAAGGCTGGGTTCGGATATATCTGCTTTTTAACATTTCAAAACGATACCCAGCAAGTGATCACCAATAATCTACATTCCCCAGGCTTTAAGGGACTTGTGAACACTTGCTTGGTTGTCAAAGCATTACTTAGCTATCCCCTTCCTTATTATGCAGCGTGTGAACTGTTAGAAAGGGCATTTTTTCGAGGGCAACCAAAAACTCGTTTTCCCACAATTTGGGATAAAAATGGAGATCTCAAGGTATGGGGCCTCGCTTGGAGGGTAGGTATAGTAATGTTTACAATTTTAATGGCGTGTTTTATACCCCATTTCCAAATTCTAATGGGGTTCATTGGGAGTTTTACGGGCACTATGCTTAGTTTCATTTGGCCAGCATATTTTCATTTAAAGCTGAAAGGAAAAGTTCTTGAGAGGCGAACTGTAATCTTTGATTATTTTATTATTTATTTGGGCTGCATTTTTGGCATAATTGGAATTTTTGATTCAGGAAAAGCGTTAATTAACGCCTTTGAAATTGGACTTCCATTTTAAGTTTAGATTTTTAATACTTTGCCGACGGAAGATCATTAAAAATCAAAACTTTAAAAACCCAATATGGCATGGACTCAAACTTAGCAAGCTTGTATTTTAGGGTTCATGAAAACAAATAAAATTTATGCCTGTAAGTGCTAAGCCTTTGTTCCGTACATGTTTTGATGAACTACAGGTTTTTCAGTAAAATATATTTATGCCAAAAATGAACTTCAAATTTAATAAAGTGTTTAGCCGAATATAATAAGTTATTTAAATGGGTGTTACATATTTTTTTAATTACCAAAAAAAAACATTCTTAAAAGTCATTATGTCAACGAAGTCTTCCATGTTAAAGCCAAGAAAAAGTATACATTTTTGTAATATTAGGGTTGTTACCAAATTAAAAAAAAAATAGTTTTAAGGAACCAATGTCTTCCATATCCGTAAATAAAAATTTTTCAAGAAATTTAAAAAATGTATAAATTTTGATATTTTACCACAAGATTTTTGTTATTTTATATTTAATAAATATTGTATTAATGGTAACAATAAATTTAAGTTTTAGAGCATTATAAATTTTTATAAGAAAAATTCATTTGATTTTTGTTCGTACTGATAAAATTCTTTTAAATATTTTTTTAATGAGAATATTCATCACATCTCTAAAATGTTATAATTAATGCACGATCTTTGCAGAAACTTTCACCTGTTAATGGTAGGTTCATACTTCAGAAAATTATCAACTACCACTAGGAATTTCCACTATCAACTTTCGCTCACAAGTTAAAAGATATTCTTTACTTTCATCTATTCATAGTCCCACCTAAAAATAAATAACTATCAATTATCAACTAAGAAGTTTGTCAACTTTCAACTTTTTTTAAACAATCGGCATAATTCGTGTCCGCTTTCGGATATTATCGTCTGGAGGAAAACATTTAAAACAAGTAAAACTTAGTAAAAATGAATCGTGGAATAGTCGAAATACTGATGCTTTTTCCAAATTGTTGTTTCAGAGCACCGTCTAATTCAGCACTAAAATTAATTAAACCTCGAAAAACCCCAGAATTAGAGGAAGACGTAGACTCATCATGTCCTCGTAACACGTGTTCGAAAGCTCCACAGAAACCCACACAATTAATTATAATGTTTAAAATGTATCGATTATATCCATTTTTTCATCGTACAATTCAATATCTCTCCGATAAGCGCTTGAGCAGCTACGTTAACAGTCCCAAAAAGTTGATATTGCAAAAACATTTTTCATTTGTTTTGCCGACAACGTATGCGTTTTAACGCGGTCCCTCGAATGATATAAGTAAAATATACTTTTGTTTCTCCTCCAAATAATAAACAAGGAAAACAAAATAAAGCATTTTTAATTTCACAATCACAAAGCCACGTATGTTTATTATAAAGGTCCGGATTAAACGTCTTAGTAAAAGTACTTTGTTTGCTAATCACGGATTGTTCTATTTTTAAATTCGAAGTAAGCCTTCCAAGCTGTTTTATTTCAGCCTTATCACTTAATGACCGACCACAGAATGGCTCTGCAATTAAACTCTGAACGAAATTCATCTTTGTTTTTACCAAAAGCAAAACGCAAAACGTAAAAAAATACAATAGCGTACCACACAGCAAACACCTACGACTACGAAATTGACAGGCAGCAAATTAAGGGTGTTTTTGCAAGGTAACCCGGTTTAATATATGTTGACATCTGTTTTCAAACACATTTTAAATGACTTTACTATATCCGATCGCCCGAATACGATAATGACGAAGTGCGTATCTTCACTTATTTGAAAGCATATCTATAATTGTATCAAAAGACGTGCAAACAACTTTAATGTGACATCATTATTTTATCGCCAGAAACTCTTTAAACCTGGTTGAAAGAAATTGACAGCGAAAATACAGCTTGCAACATTCATTAAGCTTATGAGAAGAAATTAATCTCCAGGTCTTAGATAAGCAACTCCATATACGCTCCGATGTATTAGCTTGGATTGCATTAAAATTGCACACCAGTAAAGCGATAACATTTCCAGGCGTAATACTGTATTACAGAAAAATTATTCTTGACATTTAGGCGAAGTAAATTTAATTATTTTAATAATTCACTGCTGTTAATCTAGGTAAAAAATTGATTCAAATTTAATGATTAAATTATCAGTAGAAATTAAAAAAATAATTGGACTTATATTTATTAGTATGTTCTATTTTAATTTACAATTTTTTGGCGGGTTGCGCAAACCTGTAAACCTAAGAAAAAGCCGCCACTGCTAATGAAAGATTTTGATTAGTCATTCTTAATTTTTACTAATTGTTAAATTTTGAAATATGAACCACTCACTTTTATTTTGTAGTGTATTAGTTAGTGGAAATTCTTAGTGGTAGTTGATAATTTTTGGAAGTATGAACCCACCTTATTACGTATATGATTCAAGCCAATAAAACACTGGTTCGAACAAGGTCTTGTTACATCCATTGGTATTACACATGCACCATCACATTCACATCATATTAACTTTTTTGATATTAAAAAAATTAGCTACAAAATTTTTAGTTCCCTATACAATTTCTAAAGAAAATGCAAGAATACTAGTTTAAAAGGATTTTTTAAATTTCAGCACCTAATTTGAAAACTTATAATAAATTGCATATATCTTCATTGGTCATCATTTGAGCCCTTCTTTCCCAATAGAGTCGTTCACCACTTTCTTTTTATTAAGGATACCACAAGATTTTGTTAAGATAATGATTCAGTTCATTTTCAGTAATCTGTTAGGGTTTATATCAGTTCCGTTTTGCTTGATAGGGTTCGAGGTTTATATCATTCAAATCAATACAATAATATGATAATCCATGTTTAGGGCTAGTTCCAAGTTTAAACTCGTATTGCAAAAAAGGGTTATTGAATTAAACAGCGATGGATTCTAAAGGTATGACTAAAATCTAAGATTACATACAGATATGTTTTCAAGTTATAATATTTTCTGTTTTACTTAATTTCTAATAGTATGCGCCGGATTTGTACATGTTAATGACAATTTTTAATTATCTGAAGCTAGTTGTAAAGTAAACGAAGCTAAATCTTTAAGTTAAATTATAATAATAATATTAATAAGATGGTTTGGTAACGTATCATAAAAATAATGTGGCTAAATAGAAAATACCATTTTTTATTTATATATAATGGAATTTGATAAATTCTGATAGCTCAGATAATATTTGCATCTGTTTTGTTAAGATGCAAAAAAATGTGACAAAGTGGCTTTTGCTCAATCGCCACGTAATTAATCGTGAATGCTATCCAATAATTCAAGTAACAACGTCACAATTAATACCATTTATAAGGTTTGATAATCCCAATGTATAAATACAGAAACCATAAATTAGCAATAATATTTTTTTTATAATGTAGTCGGATAAAATGGTTAATTATTTTGTAATGGATAATTTCAAAAATCAGACTCAATGAATAATCATATCACAATCAATTCACAAAATAGAAATATCAGTTACTTTATCATCTGATAATTTTCTTGAAATTATTATCAATTAATGAAGTAATTCCTAATTTGATTCCTAAAAATAATTTCATTCCTATAATTATCAGTTAATTGTAAGTCTTAAACACAGTAAAAAATATTGTTTTAGGTCAGTGATTGAAATATATAAATATATATATATATATATATATATATATATATATATATATATATATATATATATATATATATATATAACTTACAATTAATCAAACACTGGAGAATTATTAATCAGCAAATCGAAATTATCCATTGCGCTATCAATAATTTCAAAAATAAAATTATCAATTAATGACGTAATTGGTAATTTTATTCCTACAATTATCAATTAATAAAGTAATTTATAATTTCATTTTTGAAATTATCAATTGACGAAGTAATTGATAATTTTAGAAATAAAATTAACCATAACCCGAATAATTGAAAATTTCATTTTTCAGATTAGACATTACAAGAGTATTTAATAATTTGATTTTCCAAATTATTGTATTATTAAATAGTGATTTAGCAGAATGAATTTAAAAAATTATTTTATCAACAATTTCCTGAGGATGAACTCAAAGTTAAAAAAATGGATTAAAATACTTTAGTTGAACGTCAAAAATACAATACTATTACATCAATTAAGTCTCCATATACTCACAGTTTTAACTTAACATACCTTTTTTAAATTCTTAATACAAGTATCCTCGTCACTTCTGCTAGACTATTCTTCCACTCTACAAATATTTGATTTTTAAGTTCATTATTTTCTGAACTTAAAGGTTTTCTTCAAACCACGCGTCCTTTATTACTAGCCCTATGCAAGTAACTTCTAATATTTTGTAGGCTAACATTCTTTGAGAACTCTACATTGATTTATTACGCTTGCGCTTATCAAAAAATAATTTGTAATGTATTTTACCTAATTTTTATTTTATTTCGTTTGAAAAACAGATAAGATTCCGAAACGTCAAGTTTTCAAATTTAAAATGTATCAAAAATATCAAAAAAGTTAATTCTTGTCAGTTCAATAACATTCCTCACAAATTAAGTAGAATTTTTGGGAATATTGCACCATCACATGTAAAAGTGTTCGTTTGATGTCGATTTATTTATGAAGTGTAAAATATACAAATTATTCTGTATATAATTTGTTGATGAATATTTTATTCTCTATCTTTTAATCAGAAAGTATTTCATTTAAAAGAAAGTTTAAAAAAGTATTAGGATATGTTAAAGCCTTAAAATCAAATTTTAAATTTGTTAGAACATTTTTATACCTATTTAAGTAGTAAGTTTTTTAATATTGTTAGCTTAATTTTTAGGAGTACCTACGTAATAAACTAAGTCATTTAGACAATAGTCAATTCCAAATATTTATAAGAAACTATTTTCCTTATAAGTAAATATTTTTTCCAGTAAAGGCAACTTTTTCCTGTGTTGTCTACATATTTGGACAAAATATTAAACAAATAGAGCTAATGGAAAGGATGTCAAATTCAGTCTTCTGATTGATCTAATTACAGTCTAAAAAATTATAAAGCTAAGGCAGTGTCTAACAATGAAATGTGAAAAAGAAAAAAGAATCAATAAAAAATTTAGTATGAAAATATATATCACCTATCACAATCAACGAGATATCACTTTTACTTACCTTAGAACACAACAATTTAGTTTTACCAACATTTTTTTCTTCGAATTGCATATCTAAATTCTCCAGATTTTAACTGTTAATTTGTATGATTTTGATCACATGGAGACCTCCTTTCTAACTAGCTCTGTAACTTAACCTATATTTACTGTAGAAATAACTATATTAAACTATGGTGATTACTAGAAACTAATGTCTTCCAAAAAAATGTAACATGTCTTCCAAAAAAAACACACTATAGATATAAAATATTAGAATTATTAAATTTACAGAGTATTTAAATAATCTGTACAGTTGTTTAGCTATTCTGTAAAAAGTTATATCAATATACTGTAACTGTCGCTGTATGTATCTTACCTAATTGTATTTAAAACTGTTCTTAATGTGTAAAAAAGTATTTATTACTATTTACGGTAGTTAAATTTACCACAAATTTGTTAGAAATTAGGTTTAAAAAGTTGTTAAAAATTGTTACCTACACATGTAAAAAAACATAGACAATAATGTCATAACAGTACAGCTAGCCGTATTAAAACGTTATTATATTAAGGATTAACATTTTTTTCCTTGATAGATATAAGAGAATAATTAAGCCCACCCATGTTTCTCCTATTAAAATCCTCAACTTGCAGATCTTGAATATTTTCGTACGTCATTATACATGATGGCATAAAAGTACTGTAACGGTCGAATTACTCAAAAACAAAGGTTTATGGAGAAAAGGTTTAGAAAATCTAACGGCAAATTTTATGGTCACCTTTATTTTAATCTCGGCCATAACTTTAAGAGTAATTTGTTACAAGTGAATTTTTTTAGATAGAAACTCCTTTTCCGTTGCAGAAATGGATATCGCGAAAAATTTACTACCTAATGGTAACATATGGAGTCAAATCTCATCTAAAGGTCGTGTGAAGGACAAATGTTCTTTTTTCATGAATTGTTGTAAAATCAGCCAAACAGTTAAAAGCAAAGGGTTTTTTTTCAAAGTTGATTTTACCTTCCGATATAGCCATGGGCAAATTACACCTTTGATCTCTGAAGGTCACATCAAGATCAAGTATCAGACCGGCAGAACAACTCGCCAGGAGTAGATTTTGAGGAAAAATATTTTAGACAAAAGTTGGACGATTGCTTTCCTGTGACGACCCTGACTATCAGAGTTATATCGAGGTCAAATTGATTTTTTTTTTAAATAGGACATATACTTTTGACCCCGACAACTTTAACCTTCCGATATGACCATAAGATCTTTAACTACTGTAGGTTATATCAAGGTCAAACATTAGAACGAAAATAAAACTTAATCGTCAAGTCTAACTGGAAAATGTCCAGAACAAAAAAATCATTAACAACAATCCGATACGTTCTGTGAGAAGTTGTAGATATTGTTAACCATCCAGATTTCTATCAGTAAAAAGAAAAGTCGCGATAAGGTCCTGCCCACGTATTTCTATTCCAAGGTGTCTGTGTATGTGCTTCAAGCAACCAATGAGGATTTTCACGAATCCAGTATCGAAATTGTTACGGTTTACCTTACCCTTCAGTTCAAAACTCGCTTCGTCTGAGGACACGATTTTGTACAAAGAATGGCCTTAGCTGACACTAATTACCAATTACGGACAATGATGACCAACATTTACTTCAGTTTACCACTAATAGCCGACTGTAACCAATGTGGGATCGATCACTAATAAGTCACAATGATCAAAGCTTATAGCTTTTAACTACTAAAATCTCAACAACAGCAGTGGCTGTATCAACAATCCTGTCCCAAATAATTGAAAAGTAATTGCATTAGGTACTGGTTTTTCACCCCATATGTTATTTATAACATTGGATGGAAAATTTTCTCCGCTATCCGTTTCTCCAATAAAAAATGGAATTTTCCATTTAAAAAAATTAACTTGACCTTCAAATGGTCCTGAAAACAAAGTCAGGGTCAAGATCAAAGTCAAGATTACCAGAAAATACACCTTTCGATTTCCTAAAACTCTTATATTTAAAGTTTTTCTCTATAACCCTTTGTTTTTAAGTTATTCGACAGTTCCGCTACTTTTTGTGATCCTGTAAATAGCACCACTATTTCGAATATAAGGATCAATAAAATGACGAACTAGTAGTGTTCTGTTAAGGATGGGTATGTGGGTGGTTCTTCATAGTTGTAAAACAAAAAAATTTGCTAGGTCACAATATTTAAAGTGACTTTTCTAATAAAAACCTATTCTCTAGGCACTCACTAGTACGTCTTAAAATGAGACAGGGAAAAATTACTTAATAATAGTACTAAAATTCATAATAAAAATGGCTTTTAAAATTTGACAATAGAAAATCAGGTCCGTATTTAAAAAAATAAATTGATTATTGTTGTTCGAAGACGAAACCTCAAATAAAAAATTCAATGTCGTCATTAAGCTCATTAAAAGGTGAAAAAAGTTTTATCGGTTTTGTTTTAACTTTAAAATTAATGCCAGAAAAGAATACAATTGAAAATCCTGAAATTATATTTTTATAAAATGACTCGAACACTAAAAGTCATATCAAAAATTTCTGACCGTTGTATCATTGGTTATTTTCCCTTATTTAACCAAATCCATATATCCTATGGTTACCGGAATTCTTCGAATAACTTTTCAGAGGAAGTCCGGTCGCAAGCAACAACCGTATATTTTTTTGAATTGAAAAAAAATTGAGATCCCCGCTTAATATATATATATATATATATATATATATATATATATATATATATATATATATATATATATATATATTTTAAACAAATCATTTACCAGCTCTTACTCCACATTTCAAGATCCAATTACGCAGAGTTATAAAACGTCAAAATTGAACCATATCTAGTTTTAGACGAACTCTCTAAACACAAGGGTTCTAATAATTTCAAAGCTTTCTGATGGAATAATGTTTATAAAATTTATTAACAGATTTTTTTCTTTCTTATTTCTGAATTCTTTTCAAATACTTTGACATGCTCTTAAAGTCAATTTTTCGAATTATGTTTAAACTTCAATACAACTAATTTTGGGTCTGACCATTGGAGCATTATTATCGGTCATTTGAACATCAATCAGATTTCAAAACCTTTCCTTAACAGTATAATTTTAAGAAAAATTATAGTTTTTCATCATCTATCCGAAAATGTCAGAGCCTATTATCGGCACAACTAGTTAAACTGGAACAAAAGGATTAGGACTTTTCATAGAAAGATAATTTGTCCATAGTTGTACTACTGAGATACTATGTAAGTAATAAAAAATCAAAAATAAGAATCCTTAAATCTCCCAAATTTTAATAATATAGTATTTTATACAAAATGTATACAGGGTGTCCAATTTTCAATGGTTTTATTGATTATCTTTGTTATAAGTAAGAATAGAAGGATAAGGTTTTCAAGGCACTGTATTATTATATAAGAAACGAACAATACCACTAACGGAATTTTCATAAACCTTTGTTTTGTAGATACAGAGCGGAAAATTATGTATTTTGGGATACCCCTCGTATGTCAGTTATCTTGCAACTTATCGCAAAGTAAAAAGGTAGAAGTATTGGGGTTTTTCATGTAGGGTTCAGTAGCGATGTCAATTTTTTGTAGATTCAACTGTTTCCGAGAAATAAATCAAACTTGCTTTTTTAAATATTTTTGAGTAATGAGTAAGTTACAAGCTTTTCAAAAATATATAACACTCTATTATAGTTTTCAAACTGAAAAGCATACAAAAATTCACAAACCTGTTGAAATACACTTCTGACGCTTCATCTGCATTTTCGTCACACTTAAGCTTGATTCTCACTATAGTGCCATTCTCGATACGATCTCGATTCATTCTCGGTTCGATAAATTGTTTTTTAATGAAAAAGAGTTTACGATATCGAAATCTCCACGAAACCGATAGTGTGAATACCGACGAATATCTTAAATATTCTGACAGAAACCCCAAAGAACATGATTTTGATGTTTTGTTTTTTTAAATACCCGTCACGGCCTACTAATAGGATCTGATTTTTTTTTAAAAAAAACGTAAATTTAAGGCTCAATACTAATAATAAATATAGAGTGTTATATATTTTTAAAAAGCTTGTAACAAACTTAATTACGATATTTAAAAAATATAGGGTGTCTCATTTAAAAAAAAAAGCAAGTTTGATTTATTTCTCCGAAACAGTTGTACCTATAAAAAGAAAACTGACTACGCTACTGAACCTCATAAAATCCTCAATAGTTCTATTTTTTAACTTCGCAGTAAAATACAAAATAACCGAGAATCGCTCTGTATCTCCAAAGTGAAGAGGTTTATGAAAATGCTGTCAGTGGCATCGTTCGTTTCTTAAAAAGTATCACAGTGTCACGAAAACCTTATTTTTCTATTTTTAGTAATAACGGAGATAACCCGTAAAACCTTTGAAAATTGGACACCCTGTACATGAGTCACTTAAATTTCAATTTCACCTTTAACCCTGAACCAGATTATTCGAAATCTAAGTTTGTAGAAGCAAGCATGTGGCAAATTTAAACCAGACACTATTCTTAATATCTACGTTTATGAATATGAAAAAATTACAAGGTTTACCTTTTGACATCTTCACTGCCCCCCCCCCCCTTCAGGCATACGAAATACTATGTATTAGTAGGGCAATGAAATATTTTATGTCTTTGTCATTATTGTGAACACTATTCGTACTAAACAAATAATCAAATATGTCCTCGGTCATATTGGTTAACTTTTGTGTAGAATCAAATACTTTAATTACTATATATGTTAATTTTTTAATACGGCTAAACTGTTTAAAAAAATAATTAAAAAATATGTAATGTTGCTATTTTTTATGGACAATATTATTGTAACAATAACATTTTTTGGCGTTAGAAAAACTCGATGTATTTTGCCGGCTACAGCCTAATTATAAACAAACGTTAAATCGATGCCAAATTTATTAATTTATTCCTTGTGGTTAATTTTGTTGTGGCATTCTGTTCCAACTTTGCGATGGAGTATTGCCACATAAAGCTATACACACATCTCAGAGACACGACTCAGTGACTTTTGGGAATGAAAAACAAGGGAAGTTGTAGGACCCTTTCCAAGTTTCTTAGAGACACCGGCGCCGCAAAGGCGTTGTACAAGACAGTGTTTTGAAATTAGAAAATTCAGAAAACATTCCTTTCAAATTTTTTAGTCAACATACAGACCATAATAAAGGTAACAACTGACACTTTCAAGCTGTCTTGGTGTGTCATAATCCAGGTCTTGCAGCACACATCGGAGCTTACACCTCGTTGAAATTATTTTCAACGTTTTATAGAATATGGAAAGCCTGAAGATTTGCAATCAGTGACTAAAAGTGGAGAGGATGAGTACAGAATAGACACTAATAGAATTTAAAATTTTTATTTAATAAAAAGCAAAAAAATGGATAGGAATGTGAAGGCCGTTTTGCTACGGTCTGTCATGCTAAAAATATTGTTTCTAAGATGTAAATATTTTCCAACTATTTGCTTTAGGTATAAGATTTGTTACCCTACATAACCAAGTATTTAAAAATATACGTGGTGTCCCATTTAAAAAATATTGGTTTAATCAGCTGAATTTTTTTTTTTCACCTTGTTACCCTGATAACAGAGATATTTTAGACTTTTCACGAAGTCTATTGTTCTTCTGGGGGCTAGGTGCTTTACTTTTTCAAGTGTCAAGGTAACGCCTTCAAGCAATTTAAGTCTCATACAGAACGGTGCCATGCATTCACATAGCAAGTGTTCTACTGTTTTGGTGCCCGATCGCAGAAACGGCAAATATTGCTTTCAACTTTGTCTATTTTTTTAAGATTGCATCTCAATGGGCAATATCCTTGTAAAGATATTTGTTATTACTCGAATATTCATTTTTGGGAGATCAAAAATGATTTTTGCGTTCTTTGGCGACGTATTTTTCAATTTTCTCGCTTTTCTGAGACCAGACGTCATATCCCACCTTAATTTTATATGATTTTGTTCCCAGCTCCGGAGCTCCTCTTTGATGTAACTTTTTGGTAGTCTACAGAAAGGTTCTGGGTCAAGAAAAGGGGTTTTTGCCACTTCTTTTGCGAGGCTCTCCGCTTCCTCGTTTCCCTTGGGCCCTAACTCCCACATCAGGGTTACCCTGCTGCTCCTTGTCAATTGCTTTAAGGCTTACCTGCAGTCCCAGTCAGCATGTATACTTCGGTCTTCTTAGTGTTTCTATTATAAAAAAATGTTTTCTGTCAAACTGTTAAAGCTAAAGATGTAGAAACATTTCCTATGAAAGCAGTATAGACCAAAACTTAGTATTACTGCGAAATGACATTTTTCCCACCGAAAAGTTTAGGTTTGTATAAATTAGATTAAAAAAAATTTATACTATTAGTCATTCGTATACGTTTCTCTTTTCCCTGCCAGTTACTGGTTTAAAACCACTATATCAGTACTCCATGGCAGAGTTGTAAACTGACTATAAGAACACAACAAGATTTTTTTTATCATGAAAACATTTTTTGGTATTGACAAATTTTAACCAATGGTCGACAAAACACACTTGTATATTTAAAAAAAAAAGTGCAATGCAATAATTATGATGTAGTATATAATATTTTTTTGAGGTAAGACGTTATTGTATTATATATGGGTGAATGCTATATAAAATTCGTAAAACAATATTTTATGTGTATCATTTTTAGAAGACTGTTTTAATTTCGTATTTTTAATTAATTTTTGTCCTTTTTTATACATATTTCTTTTGATGTTGATGTGATTGAGGAAGAAGGCAACCTATTTTCCTAACTGGCCAACATATCATTCACAACTAATAAAAGACTCTCAAACAAATCGTAACAAACAAGTGAAGTAATATATCGTCCAGTGCCATGGTATTGCTGAACTTTTTCTGAAAACATTCTTTTTTTAATTTTCATTTTAAATTTTTCTAGGTAATTTTTCCTTTCCCATATTTGTTATTTAGACGTCTGATAACAGAACAACAACTTAATACGCGTAGATTATCTATAATCATTAACAAAGGATAGTGCCATTTATCGATCGAAAGAGGGAACTATGTATTAATATTTTCCCATGATAGGTAACATTAGTTTGGCATTTCGGCGTCCGTATTTATTTTGTTTGCACTTGATGGTTCTAAAAAAAATATTTTAAACGTCGATGTGTGTTTTTGTTCTGTTATTAAAAGTCGTTTTATATGTCGCTATGAATACAAAGTTACTATTTTACTACACTTTGTATAAATGAAAGATCTGGAATAAAAAGAAATTTAAAAATTTATTTTTATTCTTAAATCAGGCATCTGCCTATAGATTTATTTTGATTAAGTCGAACATAATCTTTTTTAAAGGGTGTGAATTATGCTTTTTAATCAAGTTTCTATGTAGGAAAAGGGCAGGAGCCATATTATTGACATTGACAGCCATAATTCCAAAATTGCTCACTGTAGAGCAGAAAATGCTTCACTGTGAAGTCGCTTAGGACAACTTGGAAAGGGTCATTAATGATAAAAATGTGCTCAAAAACATCAATACCGATGACGAATCGTAGATTTATGGTTATGATCCTGAAATAAAACTACAGTCTTCACAGTGAAAGCTCCCATCGGAACCACGGGTGAAAAAAGCACGTCAAAGTCGGAACAGTCTTGAGTCCATGTTGACTGTTTTCTTCGATTATGAATATGATCTAAAAGGTTAGACAATCAAGGAATTTTATCTTGCAGTTCTGAAAAGATGGAGTGGCGCAATGAGAAGAAAACAGCCGGGTTTGGAACACACCTCGTATTTCATTAAAATAATCGGCTATACGGGAGAAAGGAAACAAAACGTTTTGTTTTATACGTGTCTTGTTTAGAAATAACGAAACTTGGTCGAAAAGAGGAACAGATGACCTTGCTCATATATGGGATAAAATACACTCATGAAAAATCTAAAATTCACATGAATAATATTTTCAATACTTATTATCATCATAAAACACACATTTTTCTTACCCATTATAGGTAAGGGAATGGTTGCTAAACCGTCACAAACCGCCACTAATATCATATAACCAAAGTGGTAGAAATAACACACACACTTTTAAACTTTGTCTTATTTTTTCAATTTAAATGAAAACAGCTTGAAACCTGTCATTATAGCACGATTCTACTTCTCAGTTTCACATCGTCTACAAAGTTACATAAAATAAATTCGAAGTATTTGCTATTTAACAAAAAAATTTATTCATTATATATTATTTTACAATAAATGTATAAATGTACATTCAAATCGACTTATCTTTAGCCCGACATCATAGTTACGATGTAATATCTTGTTTGCAACGAAAGTCCTAAATTAATTTACATTTTTGATAGATTTGAACCCACTTTTTTCTAACGGTATACTATTTCAAAATTAGGTACCATTTTAATATATGTTATAACATTTTTATAGAGTTATCCTCCGATTATTCTTGTCAGCCTGCTAGTATTCTATCATCATGACTTTTTTTGTCAAGACCTATAAAATTATGTATATGACATTATAAACATGTACCCAACTCGTTTACAGGTCTTTTATGTAATTTGTAATGTAAGAAAAACTCTAAAAAACATAACATCTTTATTTCGCTTCTCTAGCCTCAACTTACTCAATCTCATACAAAAGGACCGTTTAGGTAGCTGACAATAACGGGTCTATAATAATGGTTAGATACACAGCTTTATGCTCGCCCACATAAAACTGGAGATTAGTTTGTCGTGAACTAGATACTTTTCTAAAAGGAGGCAATTTCCTAAGAAAAACTTTTGTAAAATAAATACCTAAAATTAAAATTTTTTGTGCTTTGTAAATTAAAAATTTTTATTAGTGCCATATATAAACCGTTGGTAAATGACCTTATTAATTTTAGAGTAAGAACTTCCTGGTTTAAGGTAGGTTTACACCATTTTATAAATTTCATTTTTTATGACATTTCTAGGCAACGCTTCGGACAAATGGCCTATTTTGAGGGTTCAAATCATCACAAATCGCGGGACGTCAAAACTTTCACCCCCTCCCAATTTACAGTTTCTCAAGATAGTACCAGTAACTATGACGCACATGCAAAAATGTTTTATTTTTTTAAGGGTAACTTTTAAAGCATCTAGTTGTTGAAAGCCCCTAACTCTATATCAAAGGTAAATTATGGTTGTATTTATCTAATGTAGCTAAAAAGTTAAAAAAACAGTTCATAATAACTTAACCCTGAATAAAAAAACAAAAATATACATAAACCATTTCTAAACATGCAATGGTATTATTGTAATTGATACAGCAGAATAGTTTGACCTTGACAACAAATATTTTTATATATATATATATATATATATATATATATATATATATATATATATATATATATACACCCCAGGTATACTTTAAAATAACAGTGCATTTTAAGTTGTGAGATTTTTCTAACTTATTATTTTTGCAGTGTACTTCTTAACTTGTATACATGAACAATGTAACAATAAAACTAAATCAAACCGTTAAATATATTAATAATATCATTATTCACAATAAATCATTTTTTGTGCTCAACAGCACTGACTTTCTGAACCACAAGTTTTCTCCCTAAAAGGTCAGTTCTAGATTTACTTTCTATTTCAGAATTATCTGAATCCGAGCTATTGTCATCTGACGATGAGTCGTTGTAATATCCCAAACCTGTAAAAAAAATTTCCAAATTACAAGAAAAACAGAGCATGTCAACGCTAACCATTAATACGTAACTAAAAATAAAAATCAAACAGTACGTTACCTGGTAGTACTGCTACACATTTCATAGCTGAATTATTCACAACTTGTACTTCTCCATTCTGTGAATTGTCTACACTCGAGTCTCCTTGTTCCATTATGCTGTTTGATGTTTTTTGTTGTTTTGGATCTCTGTCATTACCATTGGATTTATCTCCACTATGTTCCCCATTTTCTTCACTTGCAGCACTCATTTTTCTTTTTACTGGTTCAGTTTTCTTTACAACTACACCTACAAGTGTTTATACTATATAACGCATTATCAAAATAAAATTGTTTGATATTGGTTGGTAAAAAAGAAATAAAAGACATGATTTGCAAGATTTTTTTTTGTTATTAGATACACCACCCCATAATAAATAATTTTTAGAACCTGCATTTATAACTTTGCGCCGGCATTATTTTTCGTCATCCGACAGATGGCATCCTTCAAAATAATCCCCATTCAACTGAATAACACGCTCCCATGGGCGTTTCCATATGGTGAAGCAATTTGCATAGTCAACTTTTGGAATAGCCTTGAGTGCGCTTGTCGCATTAGTTTGGTACATGTGCATGTCGTCCAAACCAGTACCCTATCAGCGAATTTTTCAATTTTGAGAATAGTCAAAAGTCCCAAGTGACTATATGGGACGTATATTATGGCCGGCAAAGTAGTGTGATGTTGCGTTTCACCAAAAACTGTTACACAAGATTCACGGAATGCGCTGACACATCATCATGGTATTGAAGCCAGTCACCACTATGCCAAAAACACTGTCAGATAAGGGCTGGTTTACATATCCAGGCCTAGGCCAAACACCTGGCCATCCTGTGCCCAGATTTCGAATTCCAAGACCGATGATGCGGACTCTCTGGACCACTGAATGATGATGACAAAAGAAACAACTTTGAAAACATTCAGGTAAGGCTGAAGAAAATGGGGAGACTTACACATAATTATGCTAATGGAAGGAATCCTTCGATACAAGGGAACAAATGACCAAATACCTAATATTCTTTTTAACTTTAAAAAATTTACTTCTACCAAGCTATATTTTAAAAGAATTCTAATGTTGTTTGCACATAAATGCCATATCTATACCTTTTAACAATTTCTGCTGGCTGAGTTTACTTCCTGAAAAATGTTTAGGTTTATTTACAGTTATTTCTGCTTGCAACCTGTCCTTGATGCTTTGTTCCTGTAAAATAGCTACTCTGTTTCGATAATCATTAAGTTCCCTTTCCTCTTCTAGTTCTTTTTTGCGATCCGCAGCTAATTTTGTCCTATCAACAAGGTCTAGAAACTCAATTTCATCATCATCAAGACCTTTAATCATATTTTCTACAAAAGGATAAAAATAATTAAATAATTATATATCTCAAAAAATAATTACAACTTACTAAGCTTATGAGCTTCCTCATATTCTAACTCCTTTTTCTGTTTCTGTTCTTGTAATCGATCAAATAAACTTCTATTATCCTCAGGTCGTTCTTAAAAACAATTTTAAAGATTACTTCAGAAATTATAAGTAATTTTAAATGTAACAAATGGTAACAAAAAGAAACTAAAATTATTTGCAAAACCCGTTCAAAATCTGGAAGATAGTTTTGTCACTTCAAACAATGCAGAATCTTGACACCTACCTATCGGATCTGTAGGTTTCCTAATTCTTTCCCATTCTTCTTGCCTTCTTTTACGAATTTCTGTGGCTTCAGCCTCAGAAATAAAACCTGAACTCATTATAAAATTAATTTGTTTTTAGAAAAACCAACAGAAAAAAAATGTTACAAAAACACTTCGTGTGTAATGTTTTGACAAATCTGACAGATATCAGCTGACCTGCAGTGTTGCCAAATCAATTTTTATAAAATGTTTTTTACAATATTGTACTAACTTATTGAAATCTTACAGATTTTAAGTTTTTAAGATGTGTATATTTTTTTAGAAAGGTATCTGTAATATTAAGCGCCAGCTATTGAGTGTTGACGTACTATACTGGGCGGGATATTTAAAACATTTAAAACCAACTAGTGGGACCTATACATAACATCCTTCTACATTTATTTCCCATATATTTTGTTCCAAAAGAAACGTGAATTAAGCAAAATTTGGATGGTATTGGATTTACGAAATGTACTAACATGTAGTTTTTCACAATTTAAGAACATTACACGTTATTACAAAATATATATTATCAGTACAAGTTTTGCTCAATTCACAAAAACATTTTTTAGTGGTTTTGGTTCGATGGTCACAAATAAAATCTTGACTAAGAAGGAGTCCAAGAATCAGACACTGATTAGTTCATAAATTAAGTTAAATTTATATTAGTCGCAAAAAATATAGATATGCATATCAGTTTTATGGCCTTAGATGTCTAACATAATTATGTTTTCAGGTTCAAAATGCTTAGCACATACCAAGTGACTATGATACGGACAGTTTATTGAAATACATTGTTATATAATAATGCGAAATTGTTCTAGGAGGAATATCTTGTGCAACATTATTATAACAACCAATTATTATTTTCATGTATTTACTAACTTTTTGGTTTTAAGTATTTACCTTTTTTGGGTATAAACCTTTTTCTTAGACGAATATTCAAGTACCACTAGTCACTACAGACAAATAGTAAGTTTAAAATTAACCTCTTTTAACAATTGTTCAAGTTTTTCGCATTCTCAACCTGCGGGGCGTGTCGGGGGGGGGGGGGGGGGGCGAAAAGTAATCACCCACCCCCCTCAAGAGCTAGGAATTCAAAAAAAATATTTAGCTGTCAAGAGATTATAGACTCAAGCTTCCAAATTCACATATATCAGCGAGGCCCAGGCTAACTTTTTTGTTCTGGGGACCCACGTTTCCAATACATTGAATAGCCATAAAGGCAAGTTTTTCAGTCCACATACTCGTATAAATAGGACAAAGATGTACCTCTTTTTAATGAACCCCAGCTCACAAAATTAAATACTATAAGTGTAAGATATTAAATATGTATGTATCTGGCATAATATGGATATTATTTGAACCAAAAAACAAGCTTTAATAAAATACACTACACAATTAAACAACTTGACAATTAACTTTCTCAAATGGGAATTGCCCTACTGTATTGTGATCATTTACGTGCTGTAAAATAATGTATTTTCTGAATTTTGCTGGCTCAAAATTCAATTTTATACACGTAAGTGTGCGCTATGTGATGCTTTCTTAAAATTAAGTTGGTAGTATTGAAATATACTATACAGTTTCTTGCTCTAAGGGGAGAAACACGCATTCATTTTGCGTACTTTATCGTTTTATGAGAATGAGTTTTGTTTATCGTTTATGACCGTCAATGGGAAGGAGAGTAAGTGGTATTTTTCAAATATAAGGCAAAATGCATTACAGTCTAAAGAGAAGTTCACCGAATTAAAATGAGGGCGAAGCATTGAGGTTCGCAGGTCACGATTTTAAAAACAGAATAAACGAGTGAAAATTCAGCAAAAAAAGTATGAATTCGTTTTTCGGTGAATTTTTTCCCATTTGCATTTCACTGTTATTGGTTTTTATAGACAAAATATATTTAGTTAAGCTGTGGACAAAGATTACTCACAATAACGAATCCTCTATGCTGTTTATCTCCCACAGTATGTCTCGGAGTCTTTTACTTGAAATTACATGAACAACAAAAGCTTGCGTACAGTGTGAGTCGCAAGAGTATATGCTAGGAAGACAGTCTGACGCATTTATAATAAACATATATTTTTACAACTTAACTTATCAAAAAGAAAACTTCTTTTGTAACTTGCTGCGCTTCAGTTACCGAGTTACGTGGTTTTAGTTGTGATTTATTGACTTGCAGAATATAGACTCGCCTACCTGCTGCATTGAGAACGTGAAACCTGGTTATGTGATTTTGGTAGAATGCGCTTATGGCACATTGAATTAATTCTGTCAACTCCCTTTCGCTTGTCATACTGTATTGTCCTATATACGAGTGAGATTGGAATAATTTCATTTTTCTTCGGTTTTGAATATCGCCCCGCTCCAAACAGAAAGACCACCAAACGGTAGGCCCAAATTTACTACTTGTAGGAAGATATTGAAACAGTGATGATTTATCGAGACCAAAGAAAAACGAATAAAAAATAGTTAAAACACCAAAAACCCATTAAAATGCGCCATTAAAACTGCTATGGAAATGGATCGCAAACACTGAAATGTTGCGACAGCCTGATATAAATATTACACCAATGAATAAAAAAGCTTTTAAAATATATTTATTTTTTCGTATTTGATCATTAAAATACCCACCTAGATATAATGAAAATTAAAGATAAAAACGTTACTTAGCTATTTAAAATTTTAACAACTAGACTAACGAAAGTTAAATTGATTCAGTACAACAATTATTGTAATAAATATGAATTTTCGTTATCAGGCTAGGAAAAAATTCGAATACTAAAAACAGTAATTTAATTTTCTGGTTCGGAAATAATTTACTATTAAATAGTTGTATTTTAAATATGAAAGGAGAATATGTTCCCTTACTAATGTCATATTAATAAATGGTTATTTTCCCAAAAAAACTTACAAGCTCACTAAACAATTGATCCATGGCACCATCCACCCTAGACCTAACGGATCTCATAGACTACCAAAAGAGTGTATAACTAACTACAAGACATCCACACAGGCATTTAGTTCAATAGAATAAAATACTAATAGCACAATTTCCTAAAGCAAAAACCACCATTTCACAGTAAGCGCCAAAACCGAACAATCAGAAGAAGTTATGGGACATCTTCTGATTTAAAAGTACACTAATGACCATAATGAATGTTAAATTAGATCAAATCTGCGCATGTGTTCCCAAAACCTGCCGATTCTACAATCGCTTCTGCAGAATTTTTAGGAAAAGAAAAAATAAGCCACAATAAAATCATGATTAAAGTTATTGAAGGTAATCTCTTTTACTACAAAGTTCTTCAGAAGATGATTACAACTTTACAGAATATATATTCTAGGAGTGGCTATATAGGACCATTGATGTAAAACATTTTATTTTAAATTTATACAATATATACCTCCAATCTATCCCTACAAAGCTCCATGTAAATTTTCAGTTCTTTCATTCAGTGTTGAGTCTGTGAGCTCCTTCATGCCGCGTATTGTTTTTTTCTTTCACAGTTTCAACGAACTGAAATCTTGTTCCTTTAATGCAAATTTGTCCTTGGGGAACAGATATAATCACATGGTACAAGATCAGGTGAATGATCCAACAGTGAGATATTGTAATTGGCTAGAAACGTCTCTACAGACAATGCAAAATGAGCCGTCGCGTTGTGTTGAACTCATGACTTGATCTTCCACAATTCAGGTCGTCTTTTTCTTATTTTTTCACAGAGTTGAGCAACAACTTCAAGGTAGTAATAGTAATTAATTGTTTGGCCTTCAAAAACCCAGTGATGGTACAAAATTCCATAAATATCGAAAAAAAACAATCATCATTGCTTCGAATCTTCATTTGCTCATTCGAGCTTTTTTTAGCTCTCCGTGAAGATTGGTGCTTAGTTTCAGGATAATAAATGAAAAACTAAAATCGACTCATGTTATCACTCTTCCAACAAGTTCGGGTAATTTTCAATGGAATTCAAAGTGCCAATACAAACATTTTCGCAAGCTTCTTTTTATTCGAGTGCCAGAATTTTTGGCACCATTTTGGCACACACTTTTTTCATATTGAGATTGTTATGTAAAATTTGCCTTACGGATTCTTTGCCAATTCCTACAGTTTCAGCAATCGCACGAATAGTTAAGCAACGGTCAGATCGAATCAGATTACCGACTATTTCAATATTTTCATCCGTTTTTGACGTGGAAGGACTACTGGGCGTGTGAATCATCTTCAACGTGTTCTCGGCCATCTTGGAAACGCTTAAACCACTCAAAGACTGGCGCAAGTGATAAACATTAATTATCATACACTTCTTTTAATGAAAGATAAGTTTCAGTAGTGGTCTTTCCAAATTTCGTGTAAAGTTTAACGACAATTCTTTGTTCTATTATTGCACCTATCATTTTTTCGGCAAAACAAAAAAACAGTGCTTAGACAATCGAAGGCTATGGCCAGACTGATTTGTCTACACCGGAGGCGCCGCATGCGAAAGAGAAGGCTTTATCCTACACTGCTGGCGGTGTTTCGCTTTTGGCGCATAAGTACTTTTGCCGAAGCATCATTCTCGTTATTTTATAGTCGCACCTTGTATATATTGATGTAGGGAGGTTAAGGTATACGGTTTCCGGTATTTTTTAGCACATGTACATATTGTGGACGGGCCATTGCCCCATAACTCCTCCCTGGATCCGCCCTTGAGTTTAGGAAACTATAAACTTTTACTTTATTGCCCGGTTACTTTATTCTAGTATTGACCTACCGATTAGCGTATTATATACCAGTTGAAATAATGCAATTAGAAAAGGATAGCATATAATTCGTGAAGGTATCAAGAAATAAAATAACTCGCATATTTATCAACATCTTTCCAAACATAAGAATATTATCACGTTATTTAGCAATTACCTAACGGGCCCCAGTTCTGGCGATATCTTAATTCTACCGGGCAATTGGTTAATCTCAACTTATTGTGAGTAAGCCATAGAGGCAGAAATGTTGCACATATTTCAAAACCATTTTACAAATAAAAATACTATTTACTCTTTAATCTTTATTTAAAGATTAACAAAACAAACTCTTGTGGTACTTTATATGCAAAATGTATATTTATATATAAGATGGCAAATATTGGCTTTACGAGTCAAAGATACCTAAATCCATAGCTTAGTAATAAAAACTATATCTATATATAAAACTCTTTTTTTGAGTATATTTAATTACACCTATATTGCACTAAAATATTGCTAAAAAATATTCTAATAGTTTAATAAAATTATATCTATATACAATAGCAACAATAACAATTAAAAAGATTAAGAAGAAAAATAGGTCAATATAACTTTAATGTGATTTTTCACCATTTTTTCATAGTTAGAGATTTCGCCCAAAAAATGTTTTTCCTAAATTTTTCATTTCACATTCTTGTCAAAATTGCTGACATCAATGTCTTGTTCGACTAAGATAATCCATTTTGAAGTTAATCATTCAAAACAAAACAATAAAAAAGTTGTGTGACCTCTACCATTGTCTTTCAATAAAAATTAAAAAGCCTACCTATATTATTTATAACATTTAAACATTAATTGTGTAAAAGATTAATAAACTGAAAACAGTGATATATTTTTTGATTTATTAATTAGAGGTGTAATATTTTCGAGAAATTTCTCTTTTAGTAGTAATATTTACCGTTTTATTTCGTTTTAAACTAACAATGCATAGGATTTGTTAATGTAAACGTTACCAATTGTTTTAATTATCTGAAGCTAATTACAAGAAAAATAATTTAAGCAAGAGTAACTTTTTAAATTTTGAGAATATTAATTAAAATTTACTAATCTCTATATATTCTGTCTGATTTGAGAATGTCTACAAATGAAATAGTTGTACTCAGTCGCCGAGTAATTAAAATGCTCAGCCAACCAACTATTAAAAAAAATATCCCTTTTACCAAAATTTTAGAGAGAAATTAATGTAGAAAACCCATCTCAGTTTCAGGTGGCAAAGCTTAGGCAACTCTGTTTAACTTCGATTTAGTTGGTTTTTCAAATCTTGCTAAGAGTACATAAATTGCCAGGTGACAATAACCACATCTGGAAGAAGACTAACAACTATACTTTTTTTGTTGTGTAAAGTTACATACTTCGAAACGGACCTTACGATTTTAAACTTTTCTTCAAGACCTTTTTTTCCAAGTTTATAAATAATTTGTACACAAAATGAAGAAGAAAAAACTAACATACTATAAATTATAACAAGTACAGCATACAATCAAGTTATAAATAAAACTGTAATTTACAAATATAATGAACTTTTTTTTAAAACAATTAAAATACAATTAAGTTAAAATCTCTGTTAGATTATCATAATTTCGATTCATATCGCAACATCATTGTATTGGCGTTTCCTGGTTCTAAAGTATATCCCAATGATTTGTAAAATGGTATCAATGGATCTTTGCAATCCAATGACATTTTGTAGCAGCCAAGTTTTTTTGCAAGGAGGGTAACAGTAAGGACAATTCTGAAAAAGAGTGTCCCATATAAAATCCTATATATTTTTTAATCGCTTATAACTATAGAGAATGTAAAATATTTGAAAATAAAGAAATTGTTTTTTTTTTTGAATAACATGTGTTTAAAAAATGTTCCCGTTTTTAATAAATAAAAAATGCATGTTATACACTTGTAAAATTAAAATATTACTTACAATTTTCCGAGTTGTTTTCCTCTGTACGTATTATTTACAACTACATCTTCTAGTCGAGCTCTTTCACCACACTTATGTATAAATTTCAACTCTGTTACCAATGTAGCGGAACCAATGATTCTGCTATGCCTAATGTCTTCAATAACTGTGACAAAGTAACAACCTGCTTTCTGCATCTTCAAAAATTGAGCTAAAAATAATATAGTGACCCTATCAATGATAGAAAATATAGCGTGTTCATTGAAAATTTACCTATAAACAAACAACTTTTAATTCTATTTAGATGTAGGGAAGTACTATAATGATATTGCCCTTGTATTTTTCAGAAAATCATACAATTTTTGTGTTAAATGTTCTCCTTCCGCAAAGAAATCAGACATTTTATTACACGACATTTTTACCACGTCTTTATTAATTCGAAACACTATTAAATCATAGGCGTAAGGTCTTTGCCAAGACTTGTTGGATAATATTAATATAATGATGTGACTATTTTTATTTATACCATAAGAAAGGAAACGTTTTTTTCAAGGAGCGTTATTTCTTTTCTGACACGTTCAAAAAGCGCAAAAACTAGCAATTATAGAAGATGTTGAAACAAAAATTTTTATCTATAAACATTTGCAGCATGATTATATAAAAAGGTTTAAGACTTATACCAAATCTAGTTGCTATGAAAGTTAGCCCTTCTAGTTGCTTAGTTTTGTTTCGCTTATGATATTGTTATAATTTATACTACATATATCAATATATGCGAATATAGGGATATTAAAGATAAACATTTAGAGATAAAGCTTTGAAATCGGTGAGGAAAATAGTTATATCCCGAATATTCTTCACTTCTGCCAGTTTATTAATAAAATAATTTTTTATGTTTATATTTTTAAATTTCAAAACTTGCTTGACTTGTTAGACTTGTCAATTAAACCGGTTTTAAAGTTAGGCCATATTAGTGAATTAAGGGCTAATATTTGCCCGTGCGCAATTTTTCTAGATTTTTATGAAATATCTATGGAATTGCGGCTTTAAATGTTTGTAGAATCGCGAGTTTTGAGGCGTTTGAGACTTTGAAAAGAAGTAATTTTGCTTCCGGAAAAGACCTTTCTTAATACGTCCAAAAAGCCGCAAAACTGACGATCTTAAAGAAAATTAAGTTTAAAAAAAACGATTTTTTTTACTTCTTCGGCTGGTAGAATAGCAAGTTTTGAAGCTAAAAATTTCAAAATAATTTTCCTCAATTCTAGATCTTTCCTTTCCGAATACTTCCTGACTCACCTTCTTCCAAAAAATATTTAATTTTGTCCTAAAATCCATCAAATTAGCTCACTAGGTGTCGCCTTCGTCGTTTTTGTTAAAGAAGCTTTATTAATTGCATTAAGAAAAAGGCAACGGCATTAAAATCCCCAAATATCTTAATGTATTTTGGATTCCTATTTGTTGGAAACAGGCTTATAAACCATTTTTAAATAAACGTACAAAGATAACAATTCTGCTGTTTATATTGTCATAAACACAGTAAAAAAGAACTAAAAATTATTATAATTAGAATAGAAAATACTGACATTTGTTTAAATACGAAAAATATTATTTCAAAATGAACGAACCATCCAAAAAACAGAAAGCCGACAGTAATCATTGCCATATCTAAACAAAATTTACATAGATGTCCTGGATTTAAAACGTGTTCTTAATAACTTTTTATAAAAAAAAACCATGGTAAAAAGTCCAGTGATGTTAATCTTCAAAATAAATTTGAAAAGTTTCATCATTATTAACGCAGGAAGATGAAACTAAAGTATCAGGTAAAACATTCAACAAGATTGTTTATATTCAAAATAGGAATTATAAAATATTTATCTAAGTTTAATCCGTATAGCGATAGCGATTTCCTAATTCTGGTGCCAATTCTATTTATCGTATAATAGAAAAACAAACCTAAAGTGCAACTTTGATAATATAGTGCAAATCAAATGGAAATAAGTTTTAGTGGTCGGACCTTTTAAAGCGTAACTATAGCTTTTCAATGTTGAAAATTTTCAATGAAGTGTAAAGTTTTTGAAACTTTTCACACATATCTCTAGATTCATTAAAAACTGTTATAACTTTTGTTCTTTTATATCGGAAGATTAAAAATCCAAGGCTTTTCCCAAAATTTGAATAATATTATTAGTTTATATTAATATTAAATTCTAATAACATAACTCTGAACCTGTAAAAAAATCACAAGTTTTGTTTTAAACAAAATGTCAACCATTTGAAAAATTTAAATAATTCATGTATCGCATTATTAACCACACAAGGTGATTCAGTTTCTGATATTGACCTTGAAATTCGCAGGAAATTTAAAACACCTATAGTTGTTTGCACAAGATCAATGGGTCAGTCACATTCTTAATTTTGCAATACATTTTGTTATTGTTTTTCAGATAATATAACTTTTTAATGAAAAGGTATGAATGGTACAAATAGAGTCTGTCTCACAAGAACGGGTCGACGTTTTTTTTTTCAAAAATGCAGCCCCAAACTAAGGTAAGTATGTTGAAATGGCCAACAAGTTATTACATAATAAGATGTCTAGTCCGTGGTACTTTTGAATTTAGAATCTCGACGCTAAGCAATTTCGATGATTAGATTTTTTACATAAGAAAGAGACGAGAACCATATTATTTGAATTCTCCGTAACAGTTATTTATGTTATTACACTTTTTCTTGCAAGCCTTTACTTAATCAATGACTGATATTTTTGAGGAAAATTAAATCACTCAGCCCCATTTTCAAATTTCTACATTAGCTAAAATGACTATAGTGTTTCAAATAGTTTTCACCTTCATTTACTGTCATTTATTGTTTTAGAAATATCGTCGTTATCCTCTTGAAACCTAAATTCTTTATTCTGACTGATTTTTTACTAATAAACAGAAATTATTTCTTACTTACCTTCAAAGTCAGCTTTCGATATGTCCCCAACAGTGGTTAACTGACCAAGCAACTGCAAATACCCTCTATCATAGTCGTCCAACTGTAGAGGCCTGACAAGAAAATAGTCTTCCCCTGGACTTTCATTTGTAATAAAAGGTGTAACTTTACTATGCACAGAATTCCAATCCAGACCTTTTAAGACTTCTGGATTATAAAGATAGGAGGGATGGTAATCTCCATTTGTTTGCTTAAAACAGATATTAAATATATTATAGCAGCGCATAGTTTAACTAAAACTGAAAAATATCAAGTTTTTTATTTACATTTTAAGGGAAAAATTAAAACTGTTCTGGATTTCTATCGTGAACCATAATACCTTAAGATAAGATAGATGTTTTTTCACTTCTTTAATCTCTTAATTTTTAATCACTTAGATAGGAAAATTTTTTTAAAACACACTAATATACGTCAGGCAAGGGTCAGAATAACCCAAATGAATAGTATATACCAATAGTGCAGAGATACATTTTTAAAATTTTAATAGCCAGATTCAGTAAGAAGGTTACATTACACTATTACACAGGCGTGCATTCTTTGCTAAAACTTATTGGCTAATATTAATATAATGATGTAACTATTTTTAATTATATCATAAGAAAAGAATCGTTTTTTCAAGCGTAATTTTTGACACGTTCAAAAACTCAAAAACTCGTAATTCTAGAAGGTGTTGAAACTAAAATTTCTATCTATAAACATTTGCAGCTAGTTTCACTGAGAAGGTTTTAGACTTACACCAGATCTAGTTTCCTTGGAAGTTAGATCTTATAATTGGCTAGTTTTATTTCGCTTATGATATTGTTATAATTTATATTGCACATCTCTACAACTAAATGCTTATATGGTAAAATTAAGAATAATAAAAATTTTCCATTTTTGATGGTTGAATAATAAATACAAACTAATTTTTATTCTTGTATTTTTAAGGTTCAAAACTTGGTTGACTTGTTGTATTTGTCAATTTAAATCATCTGCTGTCAACTTAGACCGGTTTTATAATTAGACCAAGTTAATGAATTTGGGGGTTAGGTTTTACAACTAATATTTCCTAATTTTAAGACTCAATGTATGTTATGCAATGACTGCAAGAACATTACATATTTGACATTAGCTCGCTTGTACGTTTTCGTATAAAACGTTGTGTTGTAAAGCTTTCAAAGTCAATATCACGAAAACTGTTGGAAGTTAAGGGTATATTATATACAATTTGACTACAATTTTGAGGAGAGTTAAAAACAGTAATCACATTTTTTTTAGATCTTAAAAAACCCAGAAATTTTACATTTTACGCTAGCTTGTACGGTTTATAAAATAATCGACCATTTTTATATAAAATGACAATCCAACACATACACAGACATAGTTTTTTATTTTTACAAAATAGAATATTTTTATAAAAACCAATGTCAATAAAATTATTATTACTGAATAAATTTAATGGATGGATAAAATTACGAAAGCTTGAAATAAGGTTTTATTTAATTATAATTCTTTCCCTGTTTTTACAAAGTTTTATTTATAACCCTTGGCAACAGGATAAACAGATTTTATGTTTATATTTTAACAACTATTAGCTAGTTTATTCTAAAAAATAAAAATAAATTTTAGCTCTAAGAAGACTTAGACGACCCGATGTAGTTGGTATGGAAGTTGGATCTTTTAGTTGACCAGTTTTATTTTGCTTACGATATTGTGACAATTTGTAACACATATGTGGATTGTAAATGCTTATGTACAAATATTAAGGATATATATATATATATATATATATATATATATATATATATATATATATATATATATATATATATATATATATATATATATATATATATATGAAGTAATGCATTTACTGTTCGCATTTTACTTCATTCAAATACGGAGCTGCATATAGTTGTATGTGATTTCAGCACTACAACGGCATAATGTGGATATATCCACTGCATTGCATCTCACACGGGGGAATCCGTGAAAGCCGCATAAACATATATATATATATATATATATATATATATATATATATATATATATATATATATATATATATATATATATATATATATATATATATATATATATATATATATATATATATATATATATATATATATATATATATATATATATATATATATATATATATATATATATATATATATATATATAAACATATCTCAGGTGTGATAAGTTTTGATTTTGAAAATGTCAAATAAAAAAGGACATAAATAATTAATTAATGCATCTATGTGGTAAGTGTGGATGGTAGAATAGATATTAGTTGTAGTATGTAAGTTGGACATTAGTGCATTTAAATTAAGAGTAATAATAAACATATTTCACTCTAAAAGACATGAATCAAATAAACTAATAAACAATAGATATTTTTAATAATGTGTGAAGGAGATTGAAAGACAATTTTAAAGGAAGGAAAAGAATTTAACTAAATTAATAAATGAATAATGAGCAGGCAGCTCTGAAAATATTTGACAAATTGGTGATATATACATATATATATATATATATATATATATATATATATATATATATATATATATATATATATATATATATATATATATATATAAGAAGAAAAGTGACAACAGTTGGCAAAGGAAAAACAATTTTTAAGTTTAAAAAGAAAAGGAAGAAACCTAGAACGTGGATAAAAAAAATGCTGGAGATTAAAAGGTATTTATTTAACGTGTAAGATATAGAAATTTTAGACTTGCTTGAAAATAATTTGATAAAATAGATATATACTAACCTTATTACGAATATTTATAGTTAGTAATAAAATAAATTGTTTGATTTGTACTGTAACAATATCAGTTTTAATAATAACGGCACACACAATTTTTTTTTGATTGTTTAAAATAAAATTACATATAATAAGACACTAGTCATTTTTAACTGTTCAGACATATATACAACATTACCAGATTGGGTGGCCGATTTTAATTTCTCCATATGTAGGCCAGACAGAAAAATAGTTCACACAAAAGTTGTTTAGTGTAATGAGGGTCACCTATTTGTGCTAGTGATTTCGACGTTGACGTCAATTTACAAGGTCATTCGAAGGTCGAGTTGAGTTTTTTAAATTGAAACCACCATTTTTCATTGCAGAAATGGAAACTTGAGAAAATTTCCGACCCAACAGTATAAATAACTTAGAGGGTAACATCGCATCTAGATATCATTTGAAGGTCAAATATTCTCATACCATGGATTGTGTAAATTATCCAATGACTCGACAACTAAGACTAATGGAGAAAAATTTGTGCTACAAAACTTTCAGGACATCAAACGGATCATCTTAAGATGACCTTGACCTTCAAGGTCACTTGAAAGTCAAGTATGTTTTTTTTCCTAATAGAACTCCATACTTTCGACGTCAACAATCGAAGGAGCGCACAATTTTACATTCAGAGATGATTATAAGATCCTGTGGTGGACTTTTGGAACGATTAATAAATATTTGAGTGAATACTTCATTTGTATCATTGCTTTTCTATATCAGTTACAAAACAATATTCTGTGCTAGTGACTTTAGTGACTTTGACTTTGAGGTCTGTTTATTAGATCATTTAGAGGTGAGAGTGAATCTTTCAAATGCAAACTCCTATCTTTGACAACGGAATCCAGATGAGCAGGAACTTTTACGTCTTAAATGACATTTTTAAATTTGTTGTTGTAACCCTGAGAAGGTCAATTCATGGTTAAATATTCCAATAGCACTCGGAGCTGTTTTTTCAAATGTGCTAATCTTACTTTTAGCGCTACCCTGATACAACGACGTGGACGTAGTAAGTTCTGTTTCCTTGTCCCACCGACACCTGCTGCTACCGCTACTGACGCTAGTGGACCTTCGCACGGCCCTCCGCTCTATAACAAAATTTAAAATATCATTTCAGACGTAAAATTTCCTACTCATCTCGATTCTGGTGTCAAAGATAGGAATTTTCATTTGAAAAATTCACTCTGATCTCCAAATAAACTAATAAACTGACCGTAAGGTCAAAATCCCTAGCACAGAATTGCTCTGTAACTGATATCAGAAAAGCAATGATATAAATAAATCATTCACTAAATTATTTATTAATAATTCCATTCCCGGCATCGAAAGGGCTTGACCTTCATATGACTTTGAAGGTCAGGGTCAAATTTAAGGATAATTTATCTGAATCATTTTTCTGTGTCTGGCTTACTTACAGTGAAATTTGGGTACATAAATATATATATATATATATATATATATATATATATATATATATATATATATATATATATATATATATATATATATGTAAGGTGTTTCAAAAAGCATGAACTAACGTATGTCTGACGATCTCAAAATAACAGGTAAAGTTCCTATAAACATGGACCTGGAATGACAATGTTATTGCAATAAAGGGTAATGAAAATAGCAAAAAATACTTCTCTCTCTTCTTTGTTAATAAATAAAACCATATCACAGAAAAATTACAGAATTATATTCCAATACGTCAACAATAGACAACAAAATGCTATTTAATATAGCCAATAACCAACTTGTATTTTTTTTGAAAACTCGCATCCCAAGTAAGTAAAAGTGACGTAAAAAGTCTTGCTGTGAAAAAAATAAGTAATCTTTGAATTAAGTAAAACTATATAAAAATACCTGTAAGGCGTTCTTAAATTAATATTAAACATGATACTTTTTCGCAATTTTCATCACCCTGTATTTCAATAACGAGACCATTCCGAAACCATATTTATAGGATCTAGGATCTCTAGATAAGCTTTGATTTTTTAAACACCCCGTACATCATTTTTTTATCTGACATCCTGTATGATTAATGAAAAAATCTGACATTACTGAAAAAAGATTAGCCACATGTGGAAACTTTTATCTAGAATCAAATTTCCTGAGAAATCAATAATATTTGATATTACTAAAATAGATCATCAATCATCTTAAATATCGTCAAAAATCAAGGTTCGAGTCACAGCCAGATAGGAATGGATATCTCAGAAAATATGCTTTCAGAATTCCTCCTTAAAATGGTTTTGACATTTTGTTTGATAGTCATTGCAATAAATGTATTAAACACGGTCTATCCGCCAGTTAAATTATTCTTTAAAAACATGTAAATTTTAGTTTAGAATCTATTTATACTTACAATAATATTTAACTGTTATTTTTTTAGCGTTTTGAAAGAAATGCATATTCTTTTCATTGAACTTTTTAAAACTAGACAAACAATCAGGAAGAGTTTTTCAAATTTTCGCGTAAACTGTCATTTTTATACACACACAAAAAATAGTAGTGCATCTTAAGGAATTTCCTGCATTTTTTACACTGTAACTATAAAATATTTCATCAGATTTATATATAAAAAAAAAATTTATAACTTACCACCATTTTACACAACAACTAATACGTTGCAATAAAACTCCTTGTTTAAGGATTAATGTAAAGTACTTAAATAAATCAGTAAGGAAAAACCGAATTATCAGATTATTATAAATAATAAAACTGATAAAGTCTATATATTGATTAAAGCAGATGTGGCTAAGTAATCACCCCTTTTTTTGTTTTTAGTAAAAAATGTCTTTGGCCAACTATTGATTTTTTTTTATAAGGTTAAATGAAATGTTGTAACATATGCTTAAAAAGTACAATAATAAACTTGGAAAATTGATGATTTGTTTTAAGTATACTGTTACGATTTTTATCTATTTTTAAATTTTGTTAAGTGCTCTTTAAATTCCAAATTACCAGGTACTCATATTTATTTTTCTATTGTTGTCTGTATTTTTTAAAACGAAAAATCAAGAATTTTGCTGGTTAAGAAAAATGAAAGCAGTGACAGAAATCTACATTTTCATTGATAATTATACAATGAAAATAAAAAGTCTTAAATAAATTCTTTATTTAAAAAACGCTGGGTTTTTTGAAGAATTGTTTGGACATGTCGGCTTCGTTTTTTTGGGACGAATTTTTTCCAATCTGTTAAATTTTACGGGTTGACTCAAAAGAAGCTGTGCTATAACCAACTTTGATTTTTTAAATAGCTATCCCAATTTTTGTACACTTTTAGGCTCCCTGCAAAATTGTGAACATTTTTTTCTATTACATGTCCCATTCCTAAATGTAACTGTTTTCAATTTATCAACAATTAAAACTCGGAACTGAAATACAATAATTATTTACCAGTATAACTGATTCAATGCCTGTTCCTTTGTCACATTTTGTCAAATTGTCATTTTGAGATAATGTTAACACAGGGTGATGATAAATTAACTGTTATTACTACTACGAGTTTTAACTGTCGACAAATCAAAAACAGTAACATTTAGGTATAGAACACCACACAAGAAAAAACCACGGGACCAGTATTTCTGTGACTTGTTCAATTTTCCTTTAACTCTATATAATTTAATTTAAGAATTTTTAATACTAAGCTGAGTATAATAAAACAAGTTTGTTTTTTACAATTTGTTACGGTGCATGAAATGATTTTTCCCTGATTTAATTGTTGTATATTAATTAAATTTATATTTTAATAAAAAAAAATTTTTAATTATGAAAATTACTCGTAAACAATGGTAAAAACTTCATAAAGAACCACATAACAGGCCACGGACGCAGGAAACTATTAATAAGCACACCATTGGGCAAATTAGGCCGTGAAATTCCTAAGAACTGGCCACTGCAGCTTAAGGAAACATCTACACACAATGAAGAACCAACATTTAGAATATGTGACAAAGAAAACAGAACACCCTCACACATTATTCTTGAATGCAAAGCTCTAATCTACTGGAGAAATCTTCAGGGATCAATTAATCCAGAAGGCTCATACACAGAGGGCAAACTAGTGAAAAGGCTGCAAAACATGATTAAGGCAACCAACCTGTTGAAATGTAAGGGCTTCTCAACCCTAACCTACTATTTCATTCAATTAATCACCTAACCAATCAATATTCTTATATTATTGAAAGTAATATTTGTATCAGAATGTAATCACATATTTTTTCAAAATTGTAAATTATAAATTACCTAAATGTGACCTTAAAAATTTCACCAGACTCAAAATTCATACATTTTTTTCCCTAACCTGTCGCAAAATTTGTTGTCAATGCTTCAAAATCATCCGCTTAAATTACAATGTTTCAAATCAGTTTAAATCAATGTTGGATACAGCTGTTAATCTTCTAGTCTAGTATATGTTTAGCAATTTTACAGTATGTCACAATACAGTAGTTATCAAGGTGACCAAAATTTGTTATAATTATTATTACTATGGTATTGTTTATATCATTTTACATTCCCTGTATACCATAATAAAAACTAACCCATGTTAATAAGAACCGTTTTACCTCAAGCTAATATTAAAATTTTTTTTTTTAGTTAACTTTGAAAGGTTAATGTTCAAATACATTATTTAATACAAAAAAAAACTATTTTTAGCTGTTATATTTCTTTTCATAACTAGATTGTTGATAGAGTTAGTTATATATTTGTAATTTACAAAACACATACAAATCTAAAATATAGCAAGTATTAGCAATGTCCACTTGCATTAAAAAATTGGTGATTTCACCAGAAACCATCAGATTTTTACTCAACAAATTTGGTGAAATAGTTTTTTTTTTGTTATTATTTATTTCAAAGATCAAGAAAACCAGATGCAATATAAAATCGAAAATATTTATAATTACTTTCATGTTAAAAAGAAACTTCCAAAACCTAACAATTTAGATGCTTATTTGTTTTATATATGTAAATAAATATTTATGGGCGCCCACATTTGTTGGAATATAAAGTTTCTGAATTTATGGATTTAATGATCTTTTTTAGGAAAGAAGAAATATTGCGTAAAGATTATAAAATAGGCGATAAGCCATATGTTAGCATATTAACATTTACATAGAAATTGTTTCAACGTGGTGATAACTTATCTAGAGTAAGAGTACCATCCTATTACGTTCAAAAATTTGAAATATGCAAGCTCTTATGGATAAATACAGAATCAGACACTTCGACTCTATATTTAGCAATTTTGACGTGTAAAACACTTTTAACGGTAATTTTGAAGTATTTTTAACTTTATTTAAACTATAGTAAATAAGAAAACTTTCTTATAATCCAAATAAAAATAAATAATTGCATAAAAATAAAAAGTTATAGGTTATAAAACTTACCCTGCCGTTTACGACCATTGTATACAAAAAACTAGGAACTAATTGTTTAGCTCTTAATCATTTTTCAATAGCCGAGAATTTATTCTAACCTTGACTGGCATAAACTTTCACAAACCGGCTCTAAGTTGGATTTTATCTTGACATTTTTTTCCTTCCCTTTTATTTGTATTTTGAATTTGGTGACGTTGACATTTAGTTTAAAACCAACAATTTATGATTCAAATTGTCGTCTAGAGATGTCGTACGTCTCTGCATGGTATTTATTATTCGGATATTATATTCTAAAAATTAAAAAATGCTATTCCAAATATAAAAATATTGAAAACCGAAAAATATTTTCAACGAAAGTGAGGCAAATTTTGGCACAGAAATATTTTGCTGGTTTACAAATTTAGAATAATAATAGAAGACATTTTTGTAATAAAAAAGACGATTGAATAACGTATCCAGAGAATCAGGGGCCGTATCCTCGAGCTGGGGAAAGTGAAGTGAACGGTGAAAGTGTGGCGAATGCGTATTCTTGACGCGTTCATCATTCATATCCTTGTTCGTCCGATGAAAAGCACAGGAGATTCTGTTCATAACTCAATTGTATGAGCGTGCTATTCAAAAATGTCTTTCTACGGCTAGTACTGTTTATGGATATAACATAAAAAAAATACCTGTGTCCATAATAGCCGAATATCTTAGTTTCTAACATAATTCTTTTCACAACGCAACTTAAAATAAATTTGAGAAATAACAATTTGTAAGCTATCTCAAACTTTTATATAAATAAATAACAAATTTTATATTTAAGTAATGTTAACTATAGCATTTAACCTAATTAGACCGTTGTAAACACTATACTACACTATAGTTAAATAAATATTATGATTTTAATTTATCGGGACATAAATATTAACCCTACAGACCAACGAATGAGGTCCTTCAGCATAAAAACCTTATTTATGGTACATTTGATCTTCAAGCCTCTACAAATCTTTATAAAATATGTATATATATATATATATATATATATATATATATATATATATATATATATATATATATATATATATATATATATATATATATATATATTATCGCAATTAGCAATGCCCCTGGTGGTAGGGACATGTAGCTAGCGATCTATTTTCGACCAACGTAGTAAATGTATGGATGTTTCGTCCCGATACCGGTGGTGGACTCATCAGTGGGATCTACCGGTATCTTCCCCAGACATCCTTGTACTTTCCACAAACTTGAACCTCTATTCAAGTCCAGTTTTCCCGGAAAGCCGTGGGAGATGTTATGTTCCACAACATACCCCCTTAAGGCATTTGCTTTCCGGCTTAAACTGTCGGACAGTCCAAGCCGTTAGAAAGCACAGGCCTGAAAAGGAAGTGGAACGGACATCCTCGGTGGTCTTCCAATGGTCGAGTCAGGCTTAAGCAAAGCCAACGGCGGTTAAGACCCTCGTCTGCCGCCGTCCCTGCTCGGGCGCCATGTCGCAATTAGCAATGCCCCTGGTGGTAGGGACATGTAGCTAGCGATCTATTTTCGACCACCGTAGTAAATGTATGGATGTTTCGTCCCGATACTGGTGGTGGACTCATCAGTGGGATCTACCGGTATCTTCCCCAGACATCCTTGTACTTTCCACAAACTTGAACCTCTATTCAAGTCCAGTTTTCCCGGAAAGCCGTGGGAGATGTTATGTTCCACAACATACCCCCTTAAGGCATTTGCTTTCCGGCTTAAACTGTCGGACAGTCCAAGCCGTTAGAAAGCACAGGCCTGAAAAGGAAGTGGAACGGACATCCTCGGTGGTCTTCCAATGGTCGAGTCAGGCTTAAGCAAAGCCAACGGCGGTTAAGACCCTCGTCTGCCGCCGTCTCTGCTCGGGCGCCATGTCGCAATTAGCAATGCCCCTGGTGGTAGGGACATGTAGCTAGCGATCTATTTTCGACCACCGTAGTAAATGTATGGATGTTTCGTCCCGATACCGGTGGTGGACTCATCAGTGGGATCCACCGGTATCTTTCCCAGACATCCTTGTACTTTCCACAAACTTGAACCTCTATTCAAGCCCAGTTTTGCCGGAAAGCTGTGGTGAAATGTTATATTCCACAACAATATATATATATATATATATATATATATATATATATATATATATATATATATATATATATATATATATATATATATATATATATATATATATATATATAAATCATATTTTGTATTTCCAAAAATTCGAGATCACCTGTTCAAAAATACTGTCCCACATTCATAAATATAAAATTATCGTCAAATTCATCGCGTTATTTCCTTTGTAAACTTAAGGCTTGACTCTCACTATAGTGCCGCTCTCGATAGGATCTCGGTCCGATACATTTTTTTTTAAATAAAAAAGAGTTTACTATATCAAAATCTCCGCGAAACCAATAGTCTGAATAAGATTATTGTTGCTCCTGTAAGAATATTTTACCGGACCGAGAGCGTATCGAGAGCGGCCCTATAGTGAGAATCTAGCCTAAATGAATATAATAAACCAAGGAATAAAAAAACTTGTACCCGTAGTTTAGATCAACATTCAACACGGCAATACTGCACTACGTCATTCCTTGCCGCTTTACTACTTACAGTAACTACCTTTTATGAATGACTGAAATTTAATACTTAGGAATTTTCTCATCCGCATTCACCAAAGGTAAGAAAATGCGCTTCAAATCCTCCCATAAGAATGAAACATCTTGGTATATTATATACTTCGTCAATGCATCACCTTTCGACGAGACGGGCCTTCTGTATCACTTTCGCCGATACAGGAAAAGGAATGCGGACCACGAATTCTCCAAATAAACTCATCTGGTTATCCTCTTTAATTTATTCAATAACCTCATATGAGGTTTCCAAAAATTGTACTCAAGACTATATCTCACTCATTTATTGGTTCTTTCCATTGCAGCTAGGAAAAAAACACATGTTATTTCCATATTCTATTCAGCCTGAAAATATCCTGGAACAAAAAAGATTAGTTTAGGTTAGTGGAAATGTTTCATCGAGTAAATAAAGATTTTTTTATAACTTACAAGTAGGAAGTTATCGGTAGTTTCACCATCTTTGAAAAATAGTTTTAATTTTATTATTGATTTTTTAAAGCGAGCGACATCCATTGGCCGATCGTTGATAAAACATCGATATGTCGCAATATCGATATGTAGAGCTGACTTTTTTATCTAACATCAATAGTTCGATATTAAAATCAGTACGGCATCGATACATTATTTAAAAAATTGTGGAATATCGTTCTATATCGTGTGGCCGGCATTCAAGGTTCGCACGCGTTACGCTACAGAAAGAGAAACATAGAGCGAATAGCAGTATTTGATATCTCTTTGTTTACGAACGCGAATAGCAATTTGCCCTGTGAAAAGCCAGCGAACGGTGAAACATGCGCAAATGAAATGTCAGCCGCTAATACTGCTTTCGATTCATTGGCCGGAGTAGGTCAGAACTATTCAGGGGCCCTATCCTCGTACTGGGGAACGTGAAGTGAACGGTGAAAAGGAGACGAACGCGTATTCTTGAAATGTTCATCGCTCATATCCTCGTTCGCCCGGTGAAAGGCAAGCGAACGGTGAAACATGCGCAAATGAAATGTCAGCCGCTAAATGACATACTGAACGCACGAATTTCAAAAAATTAAATAGTATTAAAAATTTTTATTTTATTTTTGGTTCTTCAAAATAACTTGTTATTAAAAAAAATAATATGTTGACGAACCGTTTCTTTAAGACGTTTTATTTTTTGAATAAACGTTAATTAGGTGGTACCCAGATATTTTTAATATTTTCAAACTTTTTAATAAAATATCCTTAGAAAGTTGAATATGTCTCGCAAATATTAAGTAAATTTGAGATTGCAGGCATATAAAATTATTACAGGAGATTCTGTTCGTAACTCAATTGTATGAGTGTGCTATTTAAAAAATTTCTTTCTAGGGCCAGTTCTGCTTATGGATTTAACATAAATACTTGTGTCTATAACAGCTGAGTATCTTAGTTTTAAACAGTTAAATCTAACATAATTCTTTTCACGACGCGACTTATAATAAATTTTAGAAATCACAATTTGTAAGCTATCTGAAACTTTTATTTATATAAGTAACAAATTTTATATTTAAATTATGTTAACTACAGCACTTAACTTAATTAGACTGTGTTAAACACTATACGACACTACAATTAAATAAATATTATGATTATAATTTATCGAGACATATAAATATGAACCCTACAGACCAACGAATGACCTTCAGCTTAAAAACCTTATTTATGGTACATTTTATCTTCAAGCCTCTACAAATCTTTATAAAATAAAAAAATATATATATTTAAAGTTGAATGTGAGATCCGCCAGTATCTTTAATGGACGTATTCTGTCATGCCTTTGGTTTCGGTCCCTGATCATAAACAGTTTCACTATCTTTGTTGAAGTTTCAGGTTTTCTTTCAAATTTACTTGTCAGGACAGAACATCTTGCAGTAAGAGGCTGGACACTTTGTGAAATCATACAATAAATAACTGATTGGATAGTTTTCATAGTGCATAGGGATGATGGCTCTTAATCATACTACGTAGAGTTGTAATTTCCACCGTTTTAAGGTTTATCAGTGCTGACTTTCTGCAATTACTGTCAGTATATTACTTTGTATATATGATTGCTGCTTTTTTTGATATCCCCTTTTATATATTAGAATCTTCAAGTACTTGGCTCTTTGTACGCATTTTTGTTTAACAGTTCTAGAGTGTCAATTTAAGATAAATTTAATCCAGGCAAAGTACAAATATTGTAATGACAATCAATAACTTCACAAAAATAACAACAGCAGTATTTTTTTTACTTTTGACGATCGAATAACAAATAATTTTCATTTTGTTTTGAAGAGTTACCTTAATTAGAACGTCACATATTAAAAAAAATATTTTGGAGATGATACCCTCTTTTGCTCGTTTATTTTTGGAAACTCCGAGATGTCAACTTGAGCTAATTATGATATTCATAAAATAAATATTTTCAATTTTGTTAAATTACGTAATTTTTAAAATGAAATTACGTTTGCGAATAAATGGTTTACCCTTATAAAGAAGAAGGGATGAATCCTTGGGGGTGGCTCACCCTCTTTTACTAGTTATTTTTCTTCTTCTTCTGTTGGTGCCTATCCTCTGTGGATGTTGGCAATCACATTGGCCCATATGACCTTATTGACAGCTGTTCTAAATAAATGTACCGTCGTCATTCCTGTCCATTGTCTGATATTCCTCAGCCATGATGTTCGTCGGCGACCCTGAGTTCTTTTACCCTCTATCTTACCTTGCAAAATTAACTGAATTAGTTGATATTTCTCATTGCGCATTACATGCCCTAAGTATGATATCTTTCTGATTTTCACATTGCGCATAATTTCTGGGCCTTTTTTCATACGTTGCATCACGGTGTTATTTGTGACATGATGGATGTATGAAATTCTGAGCATGCGGCGGTAACACCACATTTCGAAGGCTTCCAGTCGTTTAGATGTTGTTTCTGTCAAAGTCTAGGCTTCCACTCTATATAGAAGAGTTGAAAATACATAACATCTCAAGACTTGTGTTCTTATATCAATGTTCAGGTGCATATTGTACAAGATCTTTCTGAGGCGGTTGAAGACAGCTCTCGCCTTCTCTATGCGGCATCTAATCTCCTGTGAGTGGTCCCATTCTCTGTTCAGGCTGCATCCTAGATACGTAACTTTGTCAACAGTTTCCAAAGTTTCATTATTTGCTCTAAATTGGTGGTGTATTTCGTCATCTTTGCTTACTATAAGGATTTTTGTCTTTTTACAGTTTAATTTCATGCCGTATTCTTCACAGGCTTCCACTACGCGGTCTATTAGTGTTTGCAGATCCCCTGTATTATCGGTCAACAGAACTGTGTCGTCTGCATATCTTAAGTTGTTAATGCTTTCACCATTAATTCTCATGCCCTCTCTCATTCCACTGATAGCTTCCCTGAACAGCATTTCCGAGTACGTATTGAATAACGTCGGCGATAAAATACAGCCCTGACGAACTCCCCGTTTTATTGTAAATTCTTGTGATGTTTCGTTGCCTACACGTACAGTCGCCCTTTGCTGTGAGTAAAGGTTTCTAATAAGGCGTAAATCCTTGTCATCGATACCAGATTCATTTAATATTTGAAGCAGTTTGTGATGTTGCACTTTGTCGAATGCTTTCTCGAAATCGATAAAACATGCATAGACATTGCAAATTTGAATAGAAAATAGAGCTTCTCGTGTTCCAAGTCCATTTCTAAAGCCAAACTGAACATTGCTAACATTTTCTTCAAGTTTTCTATATATTCGAGAGTGAATGATACTGAGAAGGATTTTCAGCACATGGCTCATTAAGCTTATAATTCTGTAATCAGAGCATCTGGTAGCATTTGTTTTCTTAGGAAGAGGAATGAAGGTGGAAACTAGCCAATCTCCAGGCAATTCGCCAGTTTCGTAAATTTTATTAAGTAGTCTTGTTAGGAGTTTAAGTTGGTCATCTTCAAATAGTTTTAGTATTTCTGATTGTATATTATCCGGCCCAGGTGACTTATTGTTTTTTAGTCGTTTTATTGCATATGTTACTTCGCTGAGTGTTATTTCTGGTCCGGAAAATCCAAGGACATCTGTTTCTGTCTGCTGTTCTTCATCGAATAATTCTCCCATATATTCCTCCCATCTTTCAAGTATTTTTTCATTCTCGTACAGCAGATTGTTGTGTTTGTCCAGTACTGAATTATTGCTGCGTGAGTTGTTTCCTCTGGTTAGGGCCTTGATTTTCTTATGCAAGTTAAAAATGTCATGTTTTTGTTCTAAGGATTCGATTTCTTTACATTCGTTTTGTAGCCACAACTCTTTTGCTTCCTTGGTCCTATTGTTAATAACTTTGTTTATGTCTTTGTACCCTCTTTCATTTTTATGTCTGTATTTTCTTCGCCCTTCCATGAGTTCTAATATTTCTTCTGTCATCCACGGATGTTTCTTTATATTTTTTCCTGCTTTTAGTTTATTATCCACTATTGAATTACAGACATTTTTTATCTTCTTCCACATATCATCCACATTTATGTTCTCCTTGTTAATATCCGTGGCTATGCTCGTTATTTTGTTGTTTAATTCCTCTTTGACTTCGTCTCTTGTGGTGTTATCTTTCAACCTCTGAATGTCCGGTCGTTTTTGGAATTTTCCTTTCCAGATCTTTTTCATGCGTAGCTTAATCCGGCTCAGCAAAAGATTATGGTCTGAAGGGACATCCGCTCCCGGATATGCTTTTGCAGTTATTTTTAGAAGCCCCGAAACCCGCCAACTTAAGTTGCTTATGATATTCGTGAAAAACAAAACATTTTCAAACAATTATATTATATTTGGTAATTTTTAGAATTGATTTACGTGCGCGAATAGATGGTTTACCCTTATAAAAAATAAAGGATGATATAATTGGGGAAGAAAAAGCCATAGTTTAACGTCATTTCGAACAACAGGTAATTTTCATTTTGTTTTGTAAAGATACCTTACTTAGAACCTGAGATATCTCAAAAATACTGTTTTTAGGAGTGAACTTTAGGGGCAGTTTTCTCCCATTAAAAAGAACCTCCGCAGATAACAAAAAATACGTGTCTGTTATTTTTGTACCCTCTACTACATATTGAAGTTTCATTAAAATCGAAGCTCAACACGTCAAGTACCTACCTTGTTGGTATCTAGAGTTCAGTTTTATATATATTTTTTTTTCTCTTGGTATTTTAAACATGTGTTCGAGAAAGGAGCCTTTCCAGTATCTTACTTCCGGTTGTAAATAAATGATAGAGAAAAGGTTATTAAACAACTTCTAAAAGAAGTCCGATTTTTTCAAAAATTCGTGTGAGGGAATTTTCGGGGTGGCCCATAACGAATTCAAAATATTTTTAAAAAATTCAATATGGCGGACAAAAAAATCAATTTTGTCCGATTTTCTTCAAAATTGCTACAGAGGCTTTTTTGGGGTCGCACATAACGAATCTAAAAATTATTTTTAAAAAATTCAATATGGCTTATCCAATATGGCGGACGAAAAAGTCAATTTTGCCCGATTTTCTTCAAAATTAGTATGAGGAAGTTTTCGGAGTCGCACATAACCAATCTGAAATTATTTTCAAAAAATTTAATATGGCCTATCCAATATGGGGGAAAAAATTAATTTTGTCCGATTTTTTCAAAATTGATATGGGGGAGTTTTTGTGATCGCACACTACGAATCTGAAATTATAATATGGCGGATCCAAGATGGCGGATTAAAGATTCTACATCTCTCGTTTTTGTCTAAAATTGGGAGATTTTTGTTAATGTTAATTTTACCTAATTCCCATTTTTTCAGATTTAGTATTAGGGGGGTTTCGGGATAGTGTATTACAAGTATGAAGTTAATTTTTTACAACTATTAGGTTGATAAGATACAATATGAGAAACTGAAAATTTTACATTTTGCGATTTTGTCTAAAATTGATATTGAGGAGTTTTTGGGGCGTATACAAACTCAATAATATTTAAATTTAATGTTTTTTTACTTATTGGTTATATTTTCTTAAATGATCGTAAAATATCGGTGGGATATTACTCGCAGAACTTAATGCAAGACTGATATCTTAAACAGTACAAACGAACATCTGAATATACCCCGGAGCGGTACGAAATTATTAAAAATAACCGTCGTAAAGAAAATAAAATAACTTTTCCAAATACATAGACCGTGAAATTGTTTATTTTTATTAATTTCATACCGCTCCGGGGTATATTCTGATGTGCGTTTGAACTGTTTAAGATAACAGTTCGGCATCAAGTTCTGCGGGTAATATCCTGCCGATATTTTACGATGTGGGGATTTTAAGTAAACAGTTGTTTTCTGTGCATTTTGCTCTCGGTTCGTTACAGCTCCACTGATGACACCATTAGGTGGTCGGAACTAGTATAGAAAGAGCCAAAGTGAAATTCGAAGAGAATATACTCTCTGTTCTCTTTTTTAACGGTCCTAAGGAGAATAAAATAATTTTTTTAACATATAACATATATATATATATATATACATATATATATATATATATATATATATATATATATATATATATATATATATATATATATATATATATATATATATATTTGTTTGAAGTGTGTCACGGATGGATAAATGTGCTTTGTTGTTTATCCGGGAGTTCATCCGTTCGTCATTGTTTCCTGTTGAAGGATCTTGCAGACGTTTCGCCAAGGTCGCACTTGGCATTTTCAATGCTTACTGATCGGAGTTTGGAAAGTGAATATATATATATATACATCCCTCCTGTGGTTCTGCGTCCATACATTTGGTTTTTTACATGTAATTCTGCATCCTCTAATTTTAGTCTATTCCACAAATGAATACTTTTTTAATTAAAATAGACCTCAGTCGAAACCGAAACCCTTCTCGACTATACAAACAATGCGTGATCGAACATAGTTATTCTTATGGTCGACCAAAAATTAAACGTGGTCGAAAACGTGTGAAAAGTAACATTTTCAACTAGTTTTATTTTACAAAAGTTCGAAATGATTAAAATCAAAAAAGGTTTTGCTTGACTTTGAGTTAAAAAATTCTACAAAATGGGCGAAAACCTGCACACTGGCCTTCTCAGGTAATTTCTAGTTTTTATATCAAAATTTCTGAAAATTGTAAAAAAAATCTAGAAACATGGACCTAGTAGCACAACAAGAAAATTAATCTAAAAGTGATTAACTCCGAGAAGTTATATAAGAACATATACATATTAAAAAAAGTTGTTTGCAACCTTCATGACATTTTTCGTGTAAAGTTCTATACAATTGAGCCTCTGGTTTCAATGTGCAAAAGACGTTAATTTATAGGAAATTTTGTCTTTTTTATTTGAAAACAATAAAATGGATTAATAGTTATTAATATGTATTATTTATTAAATTATAATATATCCTTCTTAAATTCTAACAGCGCTCTTTGAATATAATTAATAAGTGCTTGAAAATTATTTGTCAAGGATTCTTATCAAATATTTAACCTTGATATATAATATTTTTTTAAAAGTTATCTTTCCTTTTGCACAATATTAAACAATTCATAAGAATATTAGTTAACTAAATATATACCAAATGAAATAAAAATGGAGTCCCCGTTACGAGTATTTCAATTGTGGTAATATTATTACATTATCTTGGTGTACTGATAAGTGGAAAGTGATTAAAATTAAAATTCAGAGCAGAATGACATATTGTATCCTAAGCAACATGAACTTCTTGCTGGGGAGTTTATATTATTATTATTATAATAAATATATTTTGATATTTTTAAATTTAGCAGGACAAGAGCCCTCCCGTACTAGCCGCTACTTGGTATAATTTTTTGTTGTAAGAGAGGTTCAATTTATTTCAAGTATACACCACAGAAAAGTCACGAGCCACTGCTTCTTCCCACTATGTCCTAGACATGGCGCATTTTCAACTTCTAGGTATTTCAGCTTCATAAAAGTAATCTCAACTAACATATCCAAGACCAAAAAATCGATGAATCTCTACTCAACATATTGATATTGTTATCCTTCCACATATGCAAAAAAAGCCTACAATAATTTTCATTATTTCAAGATATCTTAAATATTACATCATCAATTTAAGTTATAATAATTAAACTTTATTGGAGTGAACAAAGTGCGGATTTACCCTTATAAAAAATATAGAATGATATGTGTAAAAGTGAAACTACTTACCATCGTTTACCTCGTTTTAAATAACAAGTAATTTCCACTTCGTTTTTCAAAGATATTTTAAATAGAACTTGAGTTAAAAAACTGTTTTCGCCGATTAAACAAAAACTGTCTTCTATGACTATATTCTTTTGAGTAATTATCAATTGATCAAAGCGAAAAAAGTGTAACTGATAACTTCATGTTCTTTTGAATATACATTTACTTGTCATTGGGTCGAAGTGATCAAGATTACTTAAAGTGATAGAACTGAAAGTGATAATGACTCAAAAGAATAGCCCTTATTATTTCATCAAAATCGGAGCCAGACACGACAGTTTGGATACATTCTTTGTTAGTATGATTCAAAGAAATTTTAAATTAATAACTTTAATACCGAACGTAGTCAGATCACTGAAGGTTTTCCGTTCTGAATTATTTCGGAAATGACCGATTGACATGAAATTTGGAAAATAATTAGGAAATAGCTCAAGGAACAAAAGTTATATAGTGCCGATTGGTGCTTTTGCCCTGGGAGTGGATAACATCCCTTTTCGTAGGTGGAAATTATGGCATTCAAAATAATTACAGGGTACCTATTCTCGTTCTTGAGAGAACGATCACTTGATGGAAAGTGGGCATGGTTCTCACGAAAAAGTATGAAACCGTATTCTGGGTAGCTTTTCTCGTTCTCGAGAGAACGATCATATTGATGGAAAGTGGCCGTGGTTCTCGCGAAAAAGTAAGAAACCGTATTCTGAATAAGTTTTCGTACTTTTTCGTGAGAACCACGCCCACTTTCCATCAAGATGACCGTTCTCTCAAGAACGAGAATAGGTACCCAGAAATTGATGGAGGAATAAGTTCTAATCAAAAGTTTGCAATGAAAGTAGTTTGATAAATCAATACTTTTTGAGTTATTCGTGATTGAAAATGTTAATTTTTCATTAAAAAAAAACATGTTTTTGAACGGTTTTTTACGAATAATTCGAAAATCTTACATTTAATCAAAAAATTGTGAGAAACAAAAATGAAGCTTATAAAAAAACGAAAATATTGCTTTTTCTTCATTTATGTAGATGCAATACGTATTGAATTATGACTGGTTAAAAGCGACTTCTGGTTCACCAAAAAATGAAGTCAAAGCATTCAATATAAAATAATATATATTTTTCAAAGTACTTGAAAACCTTTAAAATGAACTTTAGCAAAAAACTAACAGATTATAAAATATTTACTCGCTTTTTCGGAAAAAAAGAGTTTGAAAATGAAAGTAATCCTTTTACATTTTACTTTATTTAAGTGCTAATAATATGAACTACAAATTTAAGCCATCGAATGTTTATTTTTAAAAATATTTTAATTTAAATTTTAAAAAAATAATTGAAGAAGATACGTAAAAAATGTTAGGATACAAAAATTAAGTTTTTTTTACCGACTATTTTGTTCTTTTTTATTTATCTAGGATGAAAATTAACTCAGATATCACTGCTAGCTTGCACTTGAGTGCAAGGACAATGTTTCTGGAGCCCTTTGAATTCAATAATTTTAAAAACAAAGGATTCAAGTAAATTCAACTTTACGTGACATATATATATGTATATATATATATATATATATATATATATATATATATATATATATAGATATATATGTATATATATATATATATATATATATATATATATATATATATATATATATATATATATAATATAAGGAAACAACTACTATATAAATATAAAATTCGAGACATATGGCAGGATATTAAAAACCTGCTGACTTCGATGTCAGACTGCAAATATTACTCTCCACTGACGAGACCATGAGGTGGTCGAAACGCGTATGAAGGGAGGACCAGAGTTGTATTTGCAAGAAATAAACTGTCTGTATATATTTTTTCCTTTTTCTCTGCTTGAAAGGAGATTACATATAGGCAATATTTATTCCCCATATTTAAATATGATTTGAATCTATGAAAAGTCTAAATTTATAGTTTTTAAATTAGTTATTACAAGGGGTGGTTTTCACTCTCTAAAAACAAAAAGCGCGCATCAGGAACATATAAACTTTCTTCGAGAGGGTAAGACTAGCTTAATAACAAATTTTCATAAAAATCGATGTTTTAAGCAAGAATTCTGAGGTAATACCCTATTTTTAGCTTCAATAACTAGACTAACAAAATTACGGCAGCGTGAAGAATGATATTACTGTTTTTAAAAAACTACCTTTTAAATGAATTTTGTGGTTTAGTATTTAGAATCAATGTACAAAGGGGTAAAATTATTTTACATTGCAAAGGTTGGAAGTTGCCTTGTTTTGCCACACTTTTGTTGAAGAATATCTTATAATAATTACTGTAATGAACATATGTGAATAATTTCAAAGTACAATTACTAATTATTATTAATTTTCGAGGTGACGTAAACAGAAATAATTTTACAAAAGGTCTGATGGCGTGAGTAATGAGCTGGAGGATTTTCGGCATGAGTAATTAATAACATTAATTGTATTAACAATAACATGACAGTACATTTTTCTACGGCACTGGCATGGTTCAGAGAGTCATGGTCGTTTATTTCGAATTAACAATCAAGATAGAATCATAATGCTGATAAAACTCAATCGTAGATAGTTGGAGGTATTTATCAGTCGGTTAATGGGCTCATGTTTTACTTGGGATATTGTGTTAGTTATTATATAAGTAATTATTTAATTATCAGTTCACTGTTCTCGTTTTAAAATGTATAAAAATCGATATTTATTACTTTTTTTATATATAACTTGTTTTGTGTTTATTGAAATACTACCAGTAAGTTATGGTGCAAGAATTTTGTGTGTTTTCCAAATGCCGGCGGTTAGCCATCAAGTGACATTTCAACCGATTTCTAAAGGTCTCTCCCTCAGGTACCTTTTATAATTGTTTATTAATTTTATTATTTTTATATACATCTTATAATTATATATTATTGTTATTATTATTGAATACGTGTATTTTGATGTGAAATATTATGAAATTGAAATTTTTCCTAGAATAACTCAAAAATCAATGTTATTATACTTAGATATATAGGATGTCTTTTTTTTGTAAATTTGTAATTTTTATACATACAGTAGTGGTCAAGAAAATGGCAGTTGCAGTTCATCTGGCCAAAAAAAGTGAACAAGTAAAATTTATTTAGTTTTAGAGGGGTTCGATGATTTTACTTAAGTTAAGAGAATTCGATAAAACTTGCTGGAAACATTACTAATGTTCAGTTTTTTCCAAAATTATTAGCCGCAAAATGAGAAATGGATTAGATTATTTGTCGAAGGGAAAGGAATATTTATACATATAGCGCTCTACTGCTCACCGAAGTCAAGATAGAATTATTTTTTTCAAAAAAGTGCTGTCGTTATTCTTAACATTAAGAGCTTATATTAGGCCTGTTCTCAGGTAAAACCTTGAACTACAGAATACAATAATTTTTTTTAAATAGATAAAAAATTGTTTAAATATAAGTCGGTCAAAGTAGTGGTGCTGATCTGCACATTCACAGAGCACAGCCAAGAGAATGCTAATTTGGTAAATAACAAATATCTCAACGTATTCAAATATCGACTTTACTCTTACTGCAATTTTGTTGTGCAAATTTTGTAAAGAGACTTTTTTAGTTAAGATCTTTAGCAAGTAAGAAGTTGTAACATAATGTAACGAGGACTGCTTCAGTACGACCCTATCCTGTATAGAAATACCATTTCGAAACTTTAGTTAGTCATGTTTCTAGTAAGATTCTAGACTTTTATTTTAGTTTATTCTATAGATGTATATAAATATGTAGGGTATGAGTTAAGGAGTTAGTTGTATTTTAATAGTGTGTTAGTGTTTGTATTTTAATAGTGTATTAGTAGGTGTTCTTATTCGAACTCAGTGAGAAAATAGGAGAAGGAAAGTCATAATAATTAGTGTCAGAAGTGAAGATTATCATAGGATTTCCAGAAAATTCTATTTGAAAACTAGAACAGATAGTGAAAAACTGAGTGCACTATCGAATCTGTCATCAAGAATGAAGCTTAGAACCGAATTTTGACAAAGTTCTAAAATATTTTATTTGGAATCTAGAAGAGATAGCGAAAAACTGACTTCACCATTGAATTTACTATTAAGAAGAAGCTCAGAACTGAATTTTCGATAGAATTATGGAAAGTTTTATTTGGAAAATAGAAGAGATAGCGAAAAATTGACTTCACCATCGAATTTGCCATCAAGAAAGAAGCTAAGAAACGAATTTTAAAAAGTTTTAAAACATTTTATCTGGAAACTAGAAGTGATAACGAAAAATTGACTTCACCATCGAATTTGTCATCAAAAAAAGAGGTTTTCATGATAAATACTGAACAACAAACAACCGAAATGAAGAAAATAAATAAAATATTGGCTGATTTAATGAAACGTTTAGAAAAATGTCGTCTTAAAGACAAACAGGAAGAATAAGAAGAAGAACATCACCGAAAAGAAGAACGTCGCCCAAAAAAAAGAACGACGTCGTATGAGGGAAAAACAAGAAGAGGCACGTCACCAAAAGAAAAGCAAGAAGAACGTCGCCATAAAGAAGAAGAACGCCGTATTAAAGATCAAGCTAAATTTTGCCAAAGGATGCAAGAGGTAATAGTAGAAGAATAGCAAAAATTCGATCAAATTGTACCGGAACAAACGCAAAAGTTTAAGAAAGAGATAGACGAAGTCAACAAGACATAGTAAAAGTACGTCAGAAGGCAAATAGTATTAAATCAATTGTACGACAAGACATAGGAGAAGTGCGACAAGAAGTGAAAGAAATCGTAGACGGGATAGAATCTAAATGAAAAGCCTTCAGACAGAATTGAGTAAATAAAGAAGGATAACCTTTCTAATAGAGTAATAATTACCGGACAGAATATCAAATCCCCATCTTCGACGGTCAAACATCTTAGATAATGTACAAACGCCAATTTAAAGTTGTCGCTACTGTAAATAACTAAAACTTCGTTTAGCAATTACACTTCGTGGGCTTACATTGAATTTATTGCAAACTATTCCCATAACCCAACAAAAAGGCTATGAATTCCTTAGTGCTGCACTGGAAAGAAAATTTGAAGACCAACATCGGCGCTAGTTATACAAGCCACAACTCAAGTCAAGATACTAGAGAAATAAAGAAAGTTTGCAAGAATATGAAAGAGATGTTCGTCTTTCTTATCAAGAGCTATGGAAAAATTCTGAGAAGAGCTTACGATTCAGTATTTGACTGATGGAATCCCATATTAAGAAATACAGCATATGTTGCATATAAGCACGTTTACTTATTGCAGTGAGTGTTCGACAGGCCTTTGGAAGTAGAAGCAGTCTATAATGTGTCAAAATCAAAAATAAGAACCAACTATCGAACCAAACAATGAAGAATCCTTAAGAAACTAACCACACGAGGTGATTTTTCACGTAATAGAAGAAACCAGATAAAGTGTTACAGATGTAGACGAACTGGACACATGAGAAGGAAGTGTCGGATGCGGTTAAGATCTCGTTCACCATCCAGAGACAGCACAGATTTTGTATTGACTACAGGGAACTTAATAGCGTCACCGAGAAAGACAGTTTCCTAGAATTGACGACATCGACTATATTGGCTGGATCACAATGCTTCTCCACACTATCAACTACCCTTCATTTACAACTCCAATTAAATTTGAAGCTTCTTGAGAATCGCAGAGAATACTTCGTCTACTTTATCTATTTAAAATCGATAATAGAATCTCCAGAATTACTAAAGCAGAGAAATCGTCGATGGGTCGAAGTATTTTCTGCGGATACTCATAGAACCAAATACTCCATTTATGCCCAACTAAATCGAGTGTACATTATTGTCGGGACATCTCTGACATTTTTTAAACAGTTTCAAAAACATTTTGAAGCAATATTTGTAGCGTAAATTTGAACTTTTCGTTTTTTTTTCGTGTAGTCTTAAATTCTGAGCATATTGTAGTCAAATAGTTACTTTTCATTTGTTTGTTCATTGTTTAACAATTTTAATATGTTTTAAAGGGTTGTTTGTAAATTACAAAAAACAACTTGACCTTGGGATGGCCTGGAAAGTCAGACTGCGGGTCAAGTTAAGGTCACTTCGAGTTCTACATCTTTTATATTGAATACTTTTCTTAATCTCACGAACTTTTGGATGAGTTTTTTAAAGTGGAGCATAAGCTAAGATAACGTTTTTTACTATGTACTGTATGAAAGAAGGGGTTCACAACCTACTGGCTAAAGAAACAGGCGGTACCACCCGCTCTTCATTACATTATGCCTCATAAAAATATCTTAACTTTCGATTAAAAACACTTTAAAAAATATTTAAAATATCCATCTTCGGCAAGAATGCGAAAATAAATCTCTTTAAATTTTCACCGTGAAAATGAGAAAGTTTTGGAAAATGCTTAGCACCAACGGAAGGCTGAGGTGAATCTATGAAAACCAGTTATGCTAAAAAAAATAATTAGTTTTTTTGGCTTATTTATCAAGGTGAAAAGTAGGTTATTTTGCGCTGAAACACGAGCTCAAAAAAGTAGACGTAGGACGCCTTATATCTATTTTTGAAGTTAACGAGAAACTAATTAAAATAATAAAATTTTCAGGGGACATGAAGTTATTGCTGTGACACCCCGCCCAATAAATGATGCCTCTCTGACGAACCTTACCGAAATTGACACCAGTTACACCTACGAAATTATCATAAGACACAAATTTGAATTTTTCATGTCTAAAGAGGTAAGTTGATATATGAAAAGTAACTATTTGTTGTTCAACCCAGTAAATCAATAAAAAAAAACTAGTAACTAAATTACTCTTTACTGCTATAATATCGATAGAGTTAAACTATAGAATATTTTTTTAAATCGTACCAAGATTCCAATACTACAAATAAATACAAAAATTCCATCTCCGTGAGTATTCCCGGTCGAAACTGACTTCATTTATTCCTTGAAAAAATTTATAATTTATTCGAGAAGTAAATAAAATTGGTTAATTTTATCATATTGAGTTAAAATAAATATCTTCCGGATTTACTAACATGGTACAACTTTAAAATTGAGGTAAGTTAGCCATTAAGGGTTTAAATTGGCAAGTGTAATAATAATTCCATCAAGTTATTTTTTTTTAATTTTTAGATAACGATTATTTTTCTTATCGATGCAAAGGACTTATATCTATGTTTTTTTTTTCACTAATTTTTCTATATAAATTTTGTTAACATACCGATGGTGGCTACAAAAAATATTACGATTAAAGTTACGACGAATACAATTTCTCCAAAATAAGTGCGGCGAAAAAAATCTTTCGAGGCAATAAGCGGCGAAAAAAATCACACCGCGTACTGAGTCAGCGAAAAAAATCCCTCTTAAATTTATGCGGTGAGAAAATCTTTCTTAAATAGCTAGGAAGTTGGAGGGGGTAAAAATAGATGCCGTGAAAAGAATCTCACCTAGACAATGACCTCATTTATATTCTACTCAATAAAATGTTACAAATAGAAATGATGAAAATATCATCATACCAACATAACGAAGCAAAATGGCGAGAGAGGGAATTCATTTACTCAATAGATGGGCTGTTCTCCCTTAACTTCCTTTTTCTTAAAAATTTAACAAAAATGTTTCTTTACCTAAAATTGCCAAAAATTTCCCCATCTTGCAACCCTGGCTTGTAGTAAGAAAAAGTCATGGGAGCTTAGCGAGTTGCCGCCTAGCGGCTGAAATCAGAAGTTTATCTGTTTATGTACACATTTCAGTGGATAATTTTTTATCTTTATATAGTCTGTGACACTTTGGAATACATAATAAAACTATAGTTAAACTTACGTTTCCTCTTTAACATATATAATAGTGAGATATTGTCAAGAAATACTGTGGAAAATAAAGTAAAAATAATTTAAAATAATATTTTTTATCTAGACAAGATGCATTTATCAACTGGAAATGTAAATTGGTAATCTATTAAAATTAATGCAATTTTTAAATATTAAGAACTTTCTTAGATTTTTTTAGTTCTTAATATGAAATCGCTACCACATCGGGCTCTGCTGCGAGCATCTGCAATCTTTTCATTTATTCGATTGTTTTTCATTCTATAGTTAAAAAGTGCAAAATGAGCCTTTCGGAAACTTCCTTTGAAATTATTTTTATTATTTTAGCTAAATCAAAACATCCATTTATCGTAGAAGGCGCTGTTTTATTGGCAGGCCACATTTTATTACATAATTAAATGAAAAATTGATGAAGAAATTGTTATTATGGCATATATTACGTAATCCTCTAAATTTAGTGATAAGCCACATAATTTTGGTGAGTGGTATAAATAAATTGATGCGTATGTTTTCTTGTCCTACAGAGAATATTTTTAATACTTTGCTGCATGTCAACAGGTATGTTTATTTTTTGTATGAAATTCTTACAAAAAAAAATGTATATAAATGACAAATTGTAGAAGAAGAATCGAGAATTTACAACAAAGTCAGTTGTACGGCAATAATGGGAAAAGGTTGAAAAAATCTTTGGCATTCGTAGAGCAAAGTTGAATTGATTGACAATTATTGGCTTTTCAACATGCTGATGCTAAAATTAAGGATGCGGCTGAAGCAAATATTTTTCTTCAAAACATTCGTACAACTGACGTTGCAAATTTTCTATTCTGCTTCTACAATTCGTCCGTTAAATAGTTATGATATTTTTTATGTGATTATATCATTCAAAAAATATACATACCTGTTGATACGTAACAAAGGGGCAAAAAGATGCATATACAGAACATGAAAACTTACATACATTCGATTTATTTATATCACTTACTAAAATTTTAATTTCAGTCTCGTGTGGCGTTTCATTAATTTTAGATGATTACGTGATATATGCCACAATAACAATTTCTTTAACATTTTTGTATTTAATTCCACATATTAAAACGTGACCTGCAACGCAAACTGCTTCTTATTTTATAATTGATTCTATTGATTCGCCCAAATAATTAAAATATCTTATTTCAAGTTTCCGAAACACTTATATACTTTAAATGTAGTATGAAAAACAACTGAATGAATGAAAACATTGCAGATGCTCGCTATGTCTGATATGGTCGCGGTTTCATGTTCAAAAATAAAAACAGAAAACTTTTTGATAATTTCAAAATTGCATTAATTTTAATAGATCCCAATTTACATTTCCAACGGATAAATGCATGCTATGTAGCCTACAAATATTATTTTAAATTATTTTTAGTCCATTTCCCACGTTATTTTTCGAATTCACATGGCTCGGAAAGCTTTTCACATTGGCCACTGGGCGTCTCTTCAGAATGGTTCAGTTGCCAATAGAGTCAAAGTACTAAATAAACTGATTGACATGCCTGCATATTTCTGGTTTTTATAGTTTTATCATTTTTGATATAAAATTAGGACTAGACATTAACCCCCTAATTCACTAACATGATTTAACTTTAAAACCAATCTAGATTAACAGTAGAGAATTTAAATTGACCTGGGTAACAACACGTCAAGCAAGTTTTGAACCTTTAAAATACAATTAAAACAATATCATAAGAAAAACAAAACTGGTTATCTAGAAAATCTAATTCCCAAGGCAATTAGATCGGGTCTAAGTCTTAAACGTTCTTAGTGAATCTGGCTATAAATTTCCTTATCCATTTTATATAAAATTATTCCTCTTAAAAGACTAAATAAATAGCGTAAAAAATTAAAATATAGGAAAAATCTTCGATCATACCTCTTAGATAACAATAAATTTATTTGAACGTTGTTTATTGTCGAACAGGAAAGGCTTTTTCGAAGTTTGACAGATACAAATATTTTTATTAAATTTTGCTTTCAGTCTTTCGTGATTCCTTCGAGTGTTTTTAAGTGTCAGAAACTACTACAACTCCAAGTTTATAATTAATATCAACAAAAGGAAGTTCTAATAATGTATTTTTATAGGAAAATTTTGTTAGAAACTATTTACATATCAAAAATAACAATAATTTAGGCAACCAGAAATTCATACTTCACATTTTTAACGCTTATTTTATTCTCAAATTGATATACCGATTAACAGGTTATATTCATATATCAGTGTATGTACCAAGAAATAAAAGATCCGACACAGATGAGGGCATTTTATTATTATTATTATTATTATTTTGTTGATAGAGGTATATTTTTTTGTTGATGGAAAATGTCAAAAAGTATTTTTTGTCGCTTTCGTGAAGTAATGAGAAATGTTTAGTTTTTTATTTTGTGAATTTGTCAAGTACGATCTGCACTTTTTAAGATATGGCAATCACGAAGATGAGGGAGTAAGACAACGGGACATTTTGAGAAGGCAAGTTGCAAAGAGAAAAAAATAAGCATAAATACAGAATAAGATTAAAAAGATTAAAGAGTATAAATAAAGAAAAACCGTTACTTGTAAAATATCCATTTTTTTCGAAAATTTTTAGGTAAAATAAAGACCTAGGCATAAATATCACATAATTAGTATAACAAATCTGATAAATTTACAAACTACAGTTTCGACGTATTGAGAGATGATACCCCACATACACAATGAAGAGTAAACAAAATAAAGGTGTCATTTTAGGCAATTTTTGACCGCTCTGTTTTTATAGTTTTTAGTAATATTTAATTCAAAAAGAAAATGAATTAATAAAATAAGAAAAACTTCTTAGTGCAATTTTTCCTTCTAATAGACTTCCGAAAGCAACGATCAAGTTATTACAAATCTTACCACATAATATATAACTATTTTTGGGCTTACTGTCGAATTTTAATAAGAGACTGCGTTGATGTAGATATTTTTAGCCTTTAATTATATCTTTGTGATTTTTTTCTATTTGTTCTTTGAATGTTTTAGAATACTATCCAGTCGAAAATAGTGAAAATTTTCGCTTTGTATGAGGAATATGCTAAAGCAATTTTCGAAAATGAAGAATTCAAAAAAATTTATACAGACCCAAATCAAAAATTCGATTTGATTATTACACAAATCTACGTCAGTCCGATCATGTTCGCACTATCGCATAAATTCAAAGCACCCATTATAGGAGTCTCATCTATGGGTGGATGGACTGGTACCCACGTCGCCATGGGTAATCCTGTTCCTCCATCGTTATATTCAGAAATGTTTTTGCATTATAATGGAGACTTAACGTAAGTATAATTAATTAATTACCAGTATATCTCACAGGTCCATGGGGGGGAGTGATCGCACCTCCTCAAGAGCTTCGAATTCAGAATTGCCCCTGCCTGCTGCACTAGGAATATGAATGGCGCTGGCGCAAAAAAAATATTTAGATATACTACTTTATAATTGATATTGTAAAATTTTAATATTTTAGCTTTTATGAACGGATAAAAACTACCCTTTACTTCTTGTGGACCCGAGTCTATCTTTACTTTGTTGCGATACCACGAGGTGATGCAATCGCCAGAAAATACCTCGGTTCAGATCTTCCTTATTTGGCGGACATCGAAAGAAACGTCAGTGCTGTTTTTTTGAATATAAATCCTATACTGTATACACCTAGACCTATGGTCCCTACTGTAGTTCCATTGAGTTTTATGCATGTTCGACCACCGCAACCACTTCCAGAGGTTTGTACATATTTAAAAATAAAACAAAGTATATCGTTCAAGCTTCAAAACAATGCCAAACAACCGTACTAAACAAACATTAGTAAATTTTTGGTTCCTTTCTATTTAAAAAAAAAGAGTATTTTTTTATTAGTATTCTTGATATTTTTTAGGACATCAAGAAGGAAATCGAAACTGCCAAAAATGGCGTGGTATATTTCAGTCTAGGATCAAATGTTAAAAGTGTAAACATTCCTCAGAGAGTAAGGAATCTTCTTATGGAAGCTTTCGCAGAATTGCCTTACAAAATTTTGTGGAAATATGAAGGAGAGGAACTACCAGGAAAACCTAAAAATGTCGTTATAAGAAAATGGTTGCCGCAGCAAGATATTTTAGGTAATGTACACATTTGTTATAGCAATTGTATATCACGCAGGTATTGATTGATTTACATAAAACATTTATTTTGTTGCAGCTCATCCCAATGTTAAAGTGTTCCTGACTCAAGGCGGACTTCAATCTACTGAAGAGGCCGTTGATAAGGAGATGCCCATGGTGGGTATTCCATTTATTGCCGATCAAGAAATGAATCTTAAAAGACTTGTTAAACAGGGTGTTGCCAAGTGGATTGATTATTTAAATACTACTAAAGAAGAGTTGGTTAATGCTATTATTGAAGTAGCCGAAACACCAATGTAAGTTGAAGATTTTGTTTTATTTTATGGTTCCGTTCCTCTTAGAATCACTTTTATGCCCACTTTTATAACGTAAAGTCAAACTCTAGAGTCTTAAAGTAGTTATAATTACGATATTGCTGTTTACATCTAACAGACCACCAATAACAATTTGTAATTGATTAGAATTAAAGTTAGTCAAAGCTTCATAGTTTAGATTTAAATTATGATATCTTTAAGGTCCTCCAAGACATAAGAAATATACTAGTTTATGCTCTTTTAAGGCTAATTTTTTTAATGTTTTTATTGAAAGAAAATTATGTAATTTCCAATATGAATGAACTTGTATATACAAAATTATTCAAAAAATGTGGACAGTCTATCCGTGACGTGTACTTCACCTAAAAATAATATCATATGTTCTTATAACTTTTTTTAAAAACATCTCCATGCCGAAATATTCGCCCCCAAACATAAGGTGTGAAATGTAGTTTTCTCAAAACAACTGGTGTTCCGCTTGGTAAAATGTAATAACATTTTGGTCAGACTTGTAATAAATGAACACCCATAGAACTGTTTAACAAATTTTACAACTTATTACGTATCAAGTCTACCAGATACACCTTACGAAAAAAAATACATGAATATATGTTATTGTCATACAAACTACACTCCCCCGAAAGAGGCCCCACCTATTCTGAATCACCCTGTATATAAATTAAGGATTTTAACAAACATTTACATTATTACAGTGTTTCCAATCAATTTTGATTATAATATTTCCAGAACAATGAAATTTATTTAAAATTGTTTGTTTAGTTATAGAGAAAATATGAAGAAACTGAAACAACTACTTCAAGATCAACCCGAGACAGGCTTAGAAAGGGCCATATGGTGGGCTGAGTATGTCATCAGACATAAAGGTACATCCCACCTCAGAAGTCCAACTGTAGACATAGAATGGTACAAATATTTGTTATTGGACGTTTTTGCTGTTTTAATCGGAGGTCTTATGTTAGGTGTACTTATTATTGTTTATGTTGTTAAGTTTGTACTAAGTAGGTTCCTTAATGGTAGTAAAACTAAGGTTAAAAAGCAATAATTTTTCTACACAATCAGCATAGTTTTTAGTAAATAAATCGAATGTTTTATGTGATTTTATGGTAATAAAACAATGCATCTCAGGAGGTCTACATTAGAATTTCTAAAAAAGTAAAAGATAACGAAAGAAATACAATTTTCCTTATCGTTACATATTTACAAGTGTTTGAAAATGTTTCAAAATGTATTGAATGAAACAAACTTTTTTTCAGTATATATGTAACACTCTGTAGAACGGTACCATTATTTGTTATTATGTCCTTGTTACTGGTCTTATATTAGGACTATGTTTTGTGATAATTTTAAGGTTTGCATAGAGAAAATGCCTTAAAGACAGTAAAAGTACAAATTGAAAAATTGAAATTGTGATTTTTAACAAATATGTAGTTTAAGCAAATATGTCAATTGTTTTGTTGGACTTTACAATAAAATACAGTAATTAAAAATAATGATTTTTTTTTTTTTTCAGTTTGTAATTGTTTTGGTTTTTAAAAATTATTGAAAATTAGTGAAATATAAATTCGAAAACATGCCCATATCGTAAATATCAAATTTCGGCGTCATTTGTCGTTACCGAATACAACAGTGGAAGACTAGATTTTCGGGATCATTTTTGAACTAAAAAAAATTCTTATTTTATTTCTCTGACAGTTATATTGTACGGACACCAATTATCCTCCTATTCCTCACCCTCTCTCCCAGATTATGTTTTGAACTAAACCAAATAAGGGTAAAATGTTCGAGAGAGAATTAAAAATATTTTTAAGATTCGATATCACGATTTCTAATGAAAATTATTAGGGTCATACTATCAATATCTGATTTAGATAGCAGTGGGCCTCGCGGCAAAACATATTTGTGGACTCTTTTTTACCCAAACTAACAGAAGTTGACTTGAAATGACTTCAGTAATTATTTAGCTTAAAAGTAAAATCTAAGAAAATTACATTTTTTCTTGAAAATTCCTTTATATACTCCATATTTCTGGGTTGCAAAAGGGGATTTTGGTTTCGGTTTTCCACAGTTTTTTTTTTTTTATTTTTCCAGAAAAAAGATACTCTTCACTTCAAAGTAATTTTTATTTCTTGGAAAAACACTAATCTTTTGTATTTATTGATACTACTAGTTAAAATACATATTTCAATTTATCTTGCACAAATTTTATTATTAAAACGATTTAAACAACACTAAATTTGTCTGACAAACACAAATAATTTTATTTAATTTTGCTTTCAGTTGTTTGCTTGTTGTGACTTCTTTGAGTGCCTTTAAGTGTTAGAAATTGCTACAAATGTCAAGTTTATAATTAATATCAAGAAAAAAAGGATATAAAAACTTATTTTATCGGTAAATATTGTTAGATATTATTTACATATTGAAAATAATAATAATTTAGGCAACCACAAATTCATATTTTAATTTATTCTAGAATTGACGTACCGATTAACATGTTATACTAGTTTAAATAATGTAATTAGCAAAGGATAGCATAGAATCGGTGTGTGTACCAAGAAATAAAAAATCTCCTACTGTTTATCGACACTTTTCCAAATATCAGAGACAATTTTTCTATGGTTATTACTGATGATTTGTGGTGTAAAAATTTACTTTACCAATATTTTCTCACTGCAAAAATGGAAAGCGGAGAAAATTCCCTATCTAACAGCATAAATAACATAGGGGGTAAAGTCGCATTTGGAGATCATTTGAAGGTCAAATATTCTGATACCATAGATTGGTGTAAATTATCCAATAGCTCGACAACTAAGAGTGATGGAGAAAAACTTGTCCTACAAAAGTTTTAGGAAATCAAACGGTGTATCTCAAGGTGACCTCAAATTAGACCTTGACCTTCAAGGTCATTTGAAGGTCAAGTACGTTTTTCTTTTAATGGAACCCAATCCGTAATGGAAAGAGCGAAAAATTATACTCTTCGATCCTATGGTGGACTTTTGAAACGATTAGTAAATTATTGTATTTTGTATTATTGTTTTTCTATGATGTCAGTTACAAAGGAATTATATGCTAGGGACTTTTATTAGGTCATTTGAGATCAGAATGAATTTTTCAAAGGCAAACCTCTATCTTTGGCACCAGATTCGAATTCAAGGTTAAATATTCCAAAAACACTAGAAGCTGTTTACGGTTTTCCATTCCCGACGTCGAAAGTATGGAGTTCCACTGAAAAAACTGGACATGACCTTCAAATGGCCTTCAAGATCAAAGTCAAATTTCAGATACACCGTTCGATTTCTTGAAACTTTTGTAGGACAAGTTTTTCTCCATCACTCTTGGCTGTTGAGCTATTGGATAATTTATGCTAATCCGTGGTATAAGAAAATTTGACCTTCAAATGAACTCCAGATGCGATTTTACTCCTTATGTTATTTATACTGTTGTACAGAAAGTTTCCTTCGCTTTCCATTTCTACAATAAAAAACGGGGGTTTCTATTTAAAAAACTCAACTTGATCTTGTAAATTGCCTTCAAGGTCAAACTCACTAAACACAGATAGGTGATCCCCATTGTCCTAAACAATTTTTGTCTGAACCATTTTTTTGTGTCTGGTTTACGGGGAAATTTGGGTGCATAGATTAAAATGGCCTACTCTGTATATGATTCAGTATTAATCCAGGAGTACATCCGTTCGTTCGTTTAGTTTATGGTAGAAACTTGCAGACATTTCGCCAAATCTTATTTGTCATCTTCTGTGTTTGATAGCTGAAGATCAACTGAGGAAATTTTAATGTGCTGCGTGCTTTATACGCGGTCATAGATGGTGCTTTTTGATAGGCATTGGCTACGTTCCCTTTTTGAGAGCCGTTGGTAGTGTTAATCTAGACTCAGGCACCGTGCCGGCACAATGATCTCGCATGAGAAAAGTTTCCCAGGTAGACGGAAGAGTGAGTGCATCGTCTCTCTTATTCAGAATAACGTTCGTTTCCATTTCGATAATTCGGGAATCAACCTTGCCTTGTAGTGGTCTATATTACTGCCAGCAAATAGCTAACCTACTTAATTTGTATTATTTCAAAATATCAATGAGTCAATTGAATGTATTCAAAGATCTGAAATGCGCGCTCATGCAACGTTGCCAAACGTTTTGACTCCATTTTAATGCAGGTTAATCTTAAATTTTTTTGTTATTTCTTTGAATCGATATCTCAGTACACCCCACAGTAAGCTAAATATTTTGTTGCAAAAAAAAATCTGTGTTTCGTAAAGTTAATTTTTAATTTTTTTTTCAAGCTCATATAATCGATAAACGTTCGCATAATTCAAAGGAAAGTGCCAACATCCTGATTTTCCATAGGACTCTGTAAAATTTTTACATTTCTGTCTGAAAACTGATAAATCAAAAACTTACACGGTAAAATTAATTGAAATTCCGAGATAGTATAGTAAACTATTATAAAAAAAAATTGATTTTCATTATGATCTAATCAGTGGCGTAAATAACGACCTCACAGGTCTCACGATGCAGGGGGAGGGCGCAATCAATCCAGGAGCGCCCTCATGTACGAAGTGTAAAAACAAAGGATTAAGACGGGTGCAAAATAGTAGGGCACATTCAAAAATCTGCGGGGGGGGGGGGGATATACTTTTAGTTACGCCACTGGATCTAGTATTTTTTGTTTAACATGAAGCAGCGTTGGGACCTACTTAAAGTAAAAATTCTTTATGATTATGTAATAAATATACTTTATTCAGTTTAAATAAATATACCGTTGAAAATAATTATTCACCTTACACACTACTTTCCACATTCACAACTAATAGCCCTGTGAGTCACAAACCGATAACAACAAACAATATAACTTTTTAAACAAAACTGATTAACAAAAATTCATTTTTAACTTTAGTAAAATTTACACCCTTTAATCAATTTAACGAATTTAAATAAAATATATCGGGTGAGAGTTTTAAGTGTCCTTTTTAAGTTTTCGTTGTTTTAATACCGTTATTATTATTGCTTAACAAAAAAAAAAAAGATAATCTTTTTTTGTAACACCTTATACAAAATTACAGTTAAGTGCATTCAAAAAATAACCATCAACAATGAACAATTTTGTAAATCAACATCAATAAAAATTTCTGTAATGGGGTCGTTCAGCCGTATCAAAGAAATAATCCTTACATATATTGAAAAATATGGAACATATTGTTTTAGATACTTGTAAATCGAAATTAAAGTTAATAATGCTAAAATTTCGAGTTTAAACTTGCCAGGAAAACTAGCTTTAATGAGTACCCTGTCGTTTTTTGAACGGGTTAATTAACACAATTTAATCAAGAACACGAGCTTGTGAAATCATGATAATTAACACTTTAAAAGTCTCCCTGCCATTTTTAGGTTCGGAATTTTAGTAAATAGATCTCGAAGTCCATGATCAAAGTAACTTTGAAATATATTATCATCAGCAAATAAGTATAGACAAAAATGGAAAAACGTACCAACTTTAAAGTTAAATATCTAGCCAAGAAAATAAAAAAATCTAGGATTTTTTTCTTATTTCACTAATAAAAATATATAAAACGACCCCAGCGGCGCACTGTGATCAATTTCCATAAATTAGCAGTACTTAAATCATTTTTATTTTGCCATTATCTCATTTACTTTGTGATGAATTATTTGCAGCTATTGGTTTGATAGGTATAAAGCTCTATACTTAACAAGCCAACGGTATCATTAACATTGTGTTTTAAGCGTTTTTTACACATATTCGAAACAAGTTTTTTAGTGGTCATGCTATGTACTTTTGATTGCTATAGTTTTTATGGTGTGATGTCTAGTGATAATGCAATAAAAAAAACTACATCATTTTAGATGGTTTTTATTTGTATAAAACAGGTCTAAGTTAGTCGGGACTAATAAGGACCGTGTGATAGTATTATTAGTTAGCCCAAATGCTTGGCATCCAAAGCAATAAAAATATATCACCCATTTTGTCTTGAAGCAGAATCAGCGTATGAAGCCTAGCTCGACTGATGGCAAACTTTTATTACGTGCCTACATTTTGAGAGTAATTAAAACTCAGCCGGCAGTCTAATGAACATTTTTATGACTTTCTTAGTTCTAATTTGCTTATATGCTGTAAATAACTGTCACGAAATATTTTAGCAAAATCCATATAGCAAGTCGGTCAGATTATACAAACCCAATATATATCAGTTTGCGAAAATAACCGATGAATTTATTAAAATGAGTTTACTAATGTTGAAAACAAACTATTTTAGAACCAACTGAAGTAAGAATCAGTGGCCAAACTTTTACTATTAATCGTAGCTTATTAAAAACTATTTTTATTTCTTTTAATGTGTTGCGGTCAATTTTCTTACATCAGTTTAAGTGAAATTAAAGCATTTTTGTTTTTTCACTAAATTTCCGGTTTATTTTATTTAAACCATCTTCAAAGTAATTTTTTTAAATGAAAAGAAAAAACGAAAAACGTGATATTTTTGATGAAAAATTTTAGAAGTTAAAATATATTTTCTCGCGTTAATAGTCGGTTCATACTTCAAAAAATTATCAATTACCAATAAGAATTTCCACAACCAACTTTCAGTTGAAAGTTAAATGATGTACTTTACTTTCATGTGTTCATACTCCCAACTATAAATTAACAACTATCAATTATCAACAAAAAAGTCGGTCAACTTTCCACTTTTTAAGACGTCGGCATAATTTGTCTTGGCTTTCGGATGCTATCGGCTGACAGAATAATTGACCGGTGCATAAAAATATAAAAAATAACATTAAAAACAAATAAAACTTCGTAAAAATTTGTCATAAAATAGTCGAAATACTTTGAAAAAAAATTAGATAAACAACCACAGTTGAAGAGCAAAAAATGTTTACTTTTAGGTTAGAATATTTATGGACATTTGATTGGCCATCCTTAATTTTTACTAATTGTTGGAAAAGTGTGGAAGTGTTAGCTTAGTGGAAATTTTTAGTGGTAGTTGATAATTTTTGGAAGTATGAATCAAACATTAGGGCTTCTTACCGCGAACAAAATTAACTAAACTATTTAAACTAAATTTGTCACATTTTTCTTTAGTATTTATATAAGCCACTGCCTGTGGTATTGGTCTAAGCAAACTAAAATTAAAGTATAACAAGGGTGTCGCTCTACCATATATTCCTGCAATCACATATCCAATCAAAAAAAAATTTAAACCACATAATATTCGGATTGCCGAAGAACCAACTAACAATTCAAAAGGCCTTTATTCTCAGTTAAAACCAGATATTCCCAAGGAAGAACAAACGTTATTTATAAAATTAATTGCCTAAATTGTAGTCAAGCTAGTTGGTGATACAAAACAATATTTAAAAAATAGGACCCTAAATCTTAAATATAGTATTCCACGGCATAAGGCAAACTATAATACACCATTAACAAAACATGTAACTGATAATCTACCTAACCATGATTTTAACAATGTCGAAATAATCGACAAAGAAAGTAATTAAAAGAAAAGGTCCATAAAAGAAATGATCCATATAAAAAAAATCTAATACTATGAATTTTAGAACTGACACTAGCGATCTCGGAAATATTTACGACCAATTTATTAAGACATAAAATTGCAGAAGTTAACAAAATCTTTTTTTCATAAAAGCTCTTGTTAAACTTTAATTTTAGTTGCTTAGAGCGATAAAACAGACAGTTTAGTTTAAATAATAAGTTTAGCCAATTAAGTTTATTCACAGTAAATAGCCCTTAAGGTAAGAAAATTGTATTTTAAGTTGTAAAATTTTTCATTAAAAATACCATATCTTTCGTTTTTTTTAGTATAAAAAAAAATACTCTGAAGACAGTTTAAATAAAATAAGCTGAAAAGTTAGGGAAGAAAAAAAAACAAAAATGTTATTATTTCACTTAAATTGACACCAACCCATTAAAAGAAATAATAATTATTTTAACTTACATGGTCAACAAAAGTAATAATTATAAAAACTATGATGGGTGGTAAAGTGTGCAATGCTCTTTTTTCCTATAATGCCATTCAAAAATGTTACAATTGTAAACCCTCTTCAACTCAATTTCATTGCACATTTAGAGTCCTTAAACTATGATCCAAAAGTGCTTGTATTTTTTACATATATCTTACAAAACTGCATTATGAAATAAGCAAGTGGTGTAAGAAATAAAAACTTGGTTTCTGAATAGAAAAAAAATACAAACATTGTTTCATAATAAACTTGTTGATTTACCTAAAGCTTGGTTATACGAATGATGGCTATATCGCTAGGTATTTTTTTCAAATGCAATCGACCCTAATTTAATTGAGAGATTTGGTATAATTTGAAAACTATCAGCTCTCCTTATAAAATAAATAGCACCAAATTCGCAAAGTTTTTATTCAATTGTATAGTTGGTATCTCATGACACCAACTCGCTACAAAGTTTTGATACATGGCAAAGACACTATGTGGAGAAGATGCACAAATATATAAGATATTATAGAAGCCATAATGCGCACAAATAACACGGAGTCAAACAATGGAAGGCTCATTTAAAACTTTGGTAATATCATCAGACCGAATAACTTTAAGACACGCCGGTTCATTGTCAGTAGAAGTGTTAAACTTATTAACGCAATTGGAAAATGTATAATTTAGAAAATCAAAAAATTTTACTTTAATGAATTATTGTAAAGTCATTTTTATTAAGTCTTAAGTATATTCATTCATTCAGTATTAACCTAGTCTAATCATAAGACAAAATTTGCGGTCAGTTTTATTGCATTATATAGTTTTTTCATTTTCGTCCCGCTAGTTCATGAAAATTGATCACTGTGCGACGGTCTAAAATAAAAGAATAGTAATATGAAATTCACCGACGAAAAAATTCACTAAAAAAAAACAAACATCCTTTTAATGTGTTGTTCTAGAATTTGTATGATAAAACAAGTGGGTTTATATGCTTCGGTAACTTATTCAAGGCCAGTCAATTTCTACCACTAGATCAAGAAACCAGAAAACGAATTTTCTAGTTACTCTTCACATCAATGTTTTTTTCTGATTATTTTGAAGAAAGATGTACAAAACTATAAACTTCCAGCAATAGCAAAGTAAAATTCATTCTTAATTTTTCACATGTGTCCTATTAACAATATCTTAGAAACCAGAGCACATTTTTTTCTTGTGTTCTTTGTATTCAGTTAAATCCGATCTAAGTGATGAAAACACTCAGATGTTTCTGATACCTATGGTTATACCGCTAGTTAAAATCAACTTCGCGATTTTAAATAGCACACCTTGTATATAATATTATCTTTAAATTCTATCTAAGATTCTAACACATTTTACATATAACGCTTTATATCAAAATTCCACAATTTTTGGAGACATATCACCAGAAATGTAACATATTTTTCACATTGACTGTAGCCCTTAAACATTGTTAAATCGAATTTGCTTACTTTCACTTAGATATACAATGACCAGCAAAAATTGCACACCAAATGAAAAAATGTTTATCTTAAAATTTACTAAATTTCTTTTGGAATAGACTGTTTCTATATATGATTAAATAGAAACGCCCTGTATTAAATTCGGTAAAGTTATTAAAATATACGAGAGGGAGCTGAAAATTTGAATTTCCTTCAAAAGGAAGGTGCAATCATTTCTCATTATCGAAAAAAAAAATACAGGAAATAGTTCTTTATTTTTAAAGTTACTCGATAATATAAAGTTTTAAATATGTAAGGTAAAAAAATTGAATTTATCGAGCCAGGTTAGACGAAAATATGAAATTACCGTATACTGAAAATTAAAGACATTTTCGTAAATACTGCATTCATTTTTATTTTATTTCAATAGGAGGATGGGCTGGTCAGTTCCGGACTTGACGTACAGATGACGCTGGCAGGTGAAATTTGTGCTGACATTCTATAGTGTTATCCTTAAGAAGATTCTTCACGCCATATACAACGGTGAAAAGGTGGGTTTCTGAATTGAATAGCGTTATACTACCACTAAAGATGAACCACGCTTCAGGTGATAACTCATGGAATGATAAGATCGCAGATGAAAACTGTTCGAGATACTCTCAAAACATTAAAAAAAAAAACACGTAGGTAAAGTTTAAATAATTTTTGTGTGAAGATGCTGCTAACGCCCGAGCAAAAGTTGAAACGGAAAATTGTTTCAAGTGAGAATTTAACGCTTTACAAGCGAAATCCTGATAAATTTTTGCGTCGATTTATAACTCTAGATGAGGCTTTGGCCCATTACTACACCCCTAAAAGTAAAGAACAAAACAGTGGAGAGCAACCGGTGAATCAACCTCAAAAAAGTCAAAGACAATTTTGGCAGCTCACAAGGTTAAGGCGAGTGTTTTCTGGGATACAAGAGGATAGCGAGTACCAAGCAAATATATTGCAGCGTTTAAATGACTAAGTAAAGAAAAACGACCACATTTAGAAAAAAAATCTTGTTTCGCCATGACAAAGCACCAGCACATTCGTCAATCATTGCAATGGCTAAAAATAAACGTATCAAAGTTCGAATTGTTTGCTCATCCGCCTTATTTGCTAGATTTAACACTCAGTTACTACCACATTTCCTCAATAACTTGTCCATTTTACGAATTTTTCATAGATTTTAAATATTAAGAATGCAAATTTTTGATTACCGTTTTTTTATGACAACTCTGGTCATACTTACTTGTGAAAGAGTTTTAAAAGAATAATGCTGTTTAGTGGATTGTTAAAGAAATGAAGTTTAACGGAATATAGATTAAATTTCCTTTTTTATTATTTATAGTCCGTTAAAAAACAAAAAGTGCATCAAAAAATATATAATTTAATTCAATTAATTATATCTTGCTTGTTCCTATTTTTTTTTTATTAATTTCGTTTTACTGAATACGAGTCTGGCTCAAAAATGTATTTCAGATACTAAAAACTTGGACTTATTGTAAGGGAATAGGTAAAACAAAGCTAGGAATCTATCCTGCAGCCCTGGAACTTTATATCTCGCATATCTTCTGGAAATAAAAGAAACCTTTTCTTATAAAATTTTCAACTCACACACCACAATACTTAACCTAAATGAGAATGATACAATTTATATTTGAATCTAAATAATATAAATCCAATAAAACCGAAGTTAAAAATTTGTATCCACTTTCTGCTGGTCATGATATACAATGTTGACATTTCTGATTAATGTATGAACAACTAGGATATTAGAGTGCAAGTCAGAAGGGAAAAATGATTTTTCACTTCAACATCAAATTATACGGGCAAATTCATTTTTTCAGGCGCTAAAAGAAACATTTCAATTTATATAGCCTATTTATGTAACTCAAAATATAGTGAATTCTTTGGTTGGCACGAATCATAAGTTGGTACAGTAAATAGGCCAAAAAATGGAAAGAATTGTCCCATCTGGATTTAAACATTCGAAGAGTCTGTAATTTCAAGCATGTTTAACGATTTAAATCTCATGTTGTTTTAATCAGTAAGCACTATAAGCTTATAATGATCCACGAGTTTGAAATTATCGACTCTATCGATTAAACTAAACAAAGCAGCAAATAAATTTCGGAATGTTCAGATGATATACTGAGAGCAAATGAAAAAGGCTGTAAGAGAAATGGTGGAAAATTTCAATCAATGTGAAGAAATTTAGGAATTCCAAATTAAATAATTCTAAAGTCACACTAAAAAAAAGCTTGTCCTACCCTGTATACTTTTGCAAAACTAAGACAACATTCATATCCCAGGAATGACTATTATTTGAAGTATAGAGCCATATATAAAAATGAAAGATCTAAAGAATGTCCATTCGCTACTACGTGAATCAAATGAAGTGTGGTACGCAATATTTGACATATTAAAATACTAATAAAAAACAATATAATATATAAACAAATAGTTTGCAAGGCATTTATCATTGAAATAGAAAATGTTATAAAAAAAAATTAAATATAGAACTTCATTTGACTCATTTAAATCAGCTGGTTGCAACTAATGTATGATTTGGCAACGTTGTGTATTTACCGTTTATGTTTATATCCCACACAGCCTAATCTATCTCTTTCATGATAAAAACATATACAAAATAGTAAAATGTTTACTCATAATATTCGAATATCTCATGTCAAAAGATTCTGGTAAATTTGTAAGTCTCAAACCTAAACAATGACGTTAGAATATAGCTCATGCAAAAAAAATGTAAATTAGAAGAAAATTTCACTCCATTAGATATGTATGTCCATATCAATAACCAAGTGTAAGAAATAAAATGTATTACTGTTGATTTATGGTGTAAAAACTGTGCTTTACCAATATCTTTAAGACATGACCTTAAAAAGGTAATTCTTGGGTTAGTAGGCATTTTTCGTGTAAAATGCATGAAATGTAATAGTATAAATTTAGTTCAAACAAGTAGTTATAAAGGAGATAAATATACTACTATAAAAAATTAACATTTTTATTGAGCAGCGACTGGACCTCCTTAAACGAAAAAGACAATAAGTAAAATGCATTCGAATTTTGTAGGAGATATTTCTTAATAATTTCTCGAATTCTTCTTTAATTAGTTTAGTTATTTTGTTATCAATCAGCATAAAACCTTAGAATATGTGTAATGCTTTTTAACTTTTCTAATGTGAACGTCTTCTCTATACTACAAATTATGCACCCATTTACTCAGTGTAAATTCCCAGTGAGCTCACCAAATATTTCATTAAAAAATTAACACAAAAATCAATATTTCAGATTAATAAAAACAGATGCGAAAGCTAAAATTGGACCAAAAAAAAACATTTTTCTAAACCTGAAAGGTTTCCAAAAAATTAGTCATTGTCAGTTTTTCTATATTACCGACCCCTTACTTGTTCTTAAAATGGAACTAGCACATATCAATCGTTTCAACAAAGCTTTCCCATCTACTTACAATTAATCTGTGATAAAGTGATCAAAGGTACAAATGAATCGAACATTGTATGTCACAAAAATCGTCAAAATTTTTTTTCTGCCTCAGGTTTCGAAAAACCCTTAGTACACTATTACAATTAAATTATTTATCTACTTTATTTTCAATTTGTAAATGATTTTTGGCATTTCAGTGATTCCGCCTCCTGTACCTTCCCCCTTTCTTAGGAGTCTGACTTTTCTGTTTAGGTTCGCTCTGGCCTGGCAAACTCGCGTTTTCTTCAGTCTTTCGTGAATTTTCGACCTCCATCGGCGACAGTTCCTTTTTCTTCTTTTCCGCCGACGAAGTTTCGGGCGGCGACAGCTCTTTTTCCGGGGTGCTTTCTGTTTCCATTATTTCGGTGCTATCTGCAATAAATATATTAAAGTGACATTATGATTTCAATATAAATGAAGAATATACGTTAAAGAACAAAATACAAAACTAGGTTTAAGACTTCTGGTTTCAATTTTTTGGAATCTGTGCATACGCGTGGTCTATAAAGTTAACTTCCTTGGACCTTTACAGATACTAGTCTACGGCAGTTGAATAAAGAAATTGTCTGCATACGCTGAGAAAATCTAAACTTAAACAAACATATTTATACCTAAAAAATTTTTAAAAAAAATTCTAAGGTAAAACGTACCACTGCTCAGTCCATTGCACCCACTAGCCTCTCCTCCTGCCGGTCCAGCTTCCACCTCCCTCTCCTTTACGACCTCTTCGGTCTCACTATCGCTATCCTCATGTGAATCCTTATCGCTGTCAAAGTCAATGTAAATCACCGGACCTCCTCCATAAATGTGATGGAAAAAGTTCCAGATGCATTCGGGTACATCGGCAGCTTCGTCCGAGTCAATGTTGTCCGGATTAATCTTGGAGTTATCGATCGGTCCGGGAGGTTCTGAAACCTTCTTCTGAACGAAAGCGTGCCACTGTAGGTACCACGAGGTCGACAGGTAGTGAGTATGAGGTATGTGTTCCAACTGTGCTGTACGGCTGACCTAGAAATAAAAATAATATTCCAGAAATTCTGATGTCGGAAAAATATAAAGAAGAATGGGCGAATTTCTCAAACTAGATTATCTTAGCCTAGTCCGGTATTCTTAGCACAGGTGTCTATTTTCGTTAGGGATTTCTTTTGATTTTTTCTTCTAATAAATGCAGAAATGCTGATAGTATGATTGATACAGTATTCGATTCAGATATTTATCAATTATACTGGAGATCTTCATGAATTAATTTATTAGTATTAACGAGTCACCAAAATAAAAACATAATTACAAAATAAGATAAGAAAACCAATGAAATGTTACAGTGTCACTAAACTCCAGCAATGATAATATATTTAAAAAAAATCTGAATATAGCTGTAGCTGTAGATCAAAATAGATAAAAAAAAAAGCGAGATTTTATAACCAAACGCTAGAAAGATATTTTAATCCAAACAAAACGAACAATGTTTATAAAAATATAGTGAAGTTATATTGGTAGCTTTTTGCCCAAAATGCAAAGTTTTCAAGTACATCTGTCATAACGATTCTGATACAGTTTACAACCAAAAATTATGATTCAAACAGCCATCCTCACAATTTAAATGCCGATCGGTCGCTCTGTTTATGAAAAGCCCCGCGTTTATTTACAATTATTGCAAAATATGGAATATTGCACCAATCATACGCCTTGTGGTATCAGTTATTTTTTTCTTTTTCTCAGATATCCCTATTTCACTATTTTATATTGAAATAACACTAATCTTAACCTTATAAATTGGTTAATCTGTGGACGAGTAGGTAGCGTTAATTGCCAATATATTAATTACCAGCTTTTGCACGTGATTTTGTCCACGTGACAATTGGAAAATAAAAGTGTATTGAGTTATGAATGTTCTCTATTTTTATCTAATCGGTAGAAACAGTTTAACAATTAAATATTCTTTATAACAATTCATTTTGTTATAAACAATATTTGATCGTTGAAAATAATAAAAGAACCTTCTATGGTCATAATCATATCCAGTATGATCTCTTCCATCTTATCGATAGAAACTATTTTTAATTGTTTACAACAAATCTAATTGTTATAAACAATGAATAAATAAGAGTGGTGATAATCGACCCTTGATGCTTAGGCCTCGTTGGGCTCATTACATCCGACCATGGCTGCAGGTTATTCAAGCCCACCTTGCCTAACTGCTTCGAGTGAAATTATTCTATCCCCGAAAAGTCTCTGCCTTAGACCGTTATGAGCCGGACACTCTCTGAGAATATAGTCGACACTTCCATCCTCTTCCAAGCACCATCTGCACACCGGATCATCCGCGACGCCAATCTTTTTCCTCTTCAGGAAAAGACGCTTCCTAGTAAGCCGTGCATTCGGTCCAATTATATATTTCTGGGCAGATATCATTCCAGAGGCTTCCCTCAAGCATTCAATAAATTTGCTTTCCAGCAACAGTTTCAACTCTCTCTTACCAACAGTGATTGGAACAGTTATAATGGGTTGGGGGTCATATGGTTCAGCTGCAGACCCCATCTTTGCCAAACGACCCTTTGCCTGGTTTCCATGTATTCCCGAGTGTGTCAGAATCCACACGAGTGTGATTATGCAACCGTTCTTTGTTAGAATATCCAGTACCTCCCTACACTCAGACACCAATTATGAAGCTACTACATTGGACGTCAGAGCCAATATTGCAGCTCTACTGTCCAAGTTTATGTTAATAGTCTTATTTCTGTGTATGTCCCTCTCACAGAAATAGTCACATTAGCAAATGCATAAATCTCCACTTGAAGGACCGTTGCGTGCTGTTTCAGAAAGTAAAACTCTCTGACTCCAGTGCTTCTTCCGAATATTCTAGGTATGACTTTTTCATCCTGTCGAGATCCATCTGTAAACTACCAGAATCCAATTCTGGGAAGACTTTGCTCTTCCTCCCAATCCTCTCTGCTTGCTAAAAGTATCTCAAGAGAGTGGTTTGAGTTCAAAATCGACCTCATGTAGTCTGCTTGCATAGGGAGAAATGGACATCTACACGGGTAACTGTCAGTTTCTGCTCCCAGATGCTTCAGGCAACTAAGACGGTAAACTGCCCTTAAGGCCTCGTTTTCTATGAATAAGTAGAAAGGAGGAAGATTCATTAGAACTCCAACGCCCCAGTGGGGGCAGTCCTCATCGCACTCATTCTTGCACAAGCCATTCTTCGGACAAGTTAAAAGATGATGTTTGCGCTTGGCTGTATTAGGCCACCATACAATAGCGGAGTACGTAATCATAGAACGGATTACTATGGTGTATATCCAGGGTCAGTTCCCATGAGGAACCAAAGGCTCGCTTACAAGCCCAGAAAGCAGATATGGCCTTCTCGGCTCGAGCCTCAATATGATCATTCTAACTCAGTCGTGGGTTCAGAATTACTTCCAGGTATGTAACAGAGCCTTCATATTGAAGGGTCCTGCCTGACGGCATCATTGTAGGTAGTCTTCCCATTTACCTTTTTTTGAAGAGTACACCTTCAGCCTCGCCCCGATTTATTCCGAGCCCTTCCAGCCGGCACCATCCTTCCGCGACGGGAGGGTCACCATCATCAGTCCCTTAAAGATAAAGACTTAGCGACCAGGGTACAGGATGACCAAATCGTAAGCATAGCCTTATATAGCCGCTTCGTTTAGTTATTTAACAGGTTGTCCACTACAAGGCTCTATAGCAAGAATGATAAAATACCCCTCTGCGGACAGCCCCTACTTAACAGTGCTTTAACAGTTACACAACAGTGTATGCTTAACAAAGCTCAGCATATATTTCTTTGATTCAACATTGCTCTTATCCAGTCAACCCCTGTCGGTTTAGAGCCTCGTCTTTGAAGAGCATTGCAAATTGAATGGTGAGACGTGTTGTTGATAAAAGTGCCTAGAGCATATCGTCCACTCAACAGCGCGTTTTCGATCCTTGTAACAACACGTTGTAGCGCCGCGTCTGTGGATTTTCCTACTTGATAGGCAAATTGTAACAGATGTAAGGGACTATGAACTAATCCTCCTCCATCATTGATATGTCGATCCATCAACAGCCCAATGTCTTTAGTAATAAACTAGTCAGGCTGATAGGACGGAATGACTTAAGATGTGTAGTCGGTTCTTCCAACCTTAGGAATAAAGACTACTTTTGTCTCCCTCCACGCCACTGGTATATAGCGTATTATTATAAACAATATTTAATTGTTCAAACTAGTGCAGAATCGTTCACGATTACGTTTCGGCAATGTTGTTAGTATTTAGTGATAATCTTGTCAATTTAATTGGTAAAAACAATTTTCCATTATTTATAACAAATTAAATTATTATAAAGAATATTTCATCGTGTATATGTGTATTTTTTTCATCATTTTTTTTTTATTGTACTTCTCTTGGTATCTTGGCTAATAAGATTTCTTGTCTTCCAACAATAAAGCATATTTGATTTGGTTTCATTTGAGAAACATTATTTAATTGTCGAGACTAATGATAATCCGTTTACAATCGTTTTCCGGCCATGTTAATAATATTCAGTGATTATTTCTTTCATCTTATAAGTAGAAACAATGGATAATTAAAAAAGCAGCCTATATCATACCTGATAACATCCTCTTCATATCTGTGACGTTCATCGAAATCGGTTCAACCGTTTCGAAGATTAGCCCGTACAGACAAAAACATCAATTTTATTTATATGTATAGATTTCTTAATTATCTTTGCTTCAACATTTTGGTTACGATTTGTATTATAACGACTATGTAATTATATTACCTTAATTTTATAATCTGAAATCAGGTACAAAAATAGAATAACTTAAATTGTCAAATTCATTGTAAAGTTAAACATTAAGTATACCTCTAAGAACGATTCCATCTCGTTAACTATTCTTTGCTGCAAAGCCGAACAAGCAGGACATATAACAGGATTGGCAATGGGTGGGCATCCTCCGAACCTCTTATGGAGGTAATCATACATTTCAAGGGGTATCTCGACCGAGAGATGATCTAGAACGAGTTCCTTGTCTGGGTCGAATGCGCCGTGTTGACACAGAAAGTCAGAGTTGTCGATCGGACCTGGTTCGACGCAGTAATAAAACCTAGAATTCCAATAGGATAAAGAAAGTAAGTTTTGGTAATATGTTTTCGAAAGCTAAATGATTTTTTTGAAATATTTTATTTAAATAAAAATACTGTTATATGTACGCCATTTGTTAGCTAGATTTGAGCATCCGCCTTCTGCTTTGTTTTTATACAGAGTGTTTTAAAAAACTTGCACCCACGCTCGTCTGAATATTCACTTTCCCCCAATAATAGGAAAAATTCCTATAAACATAGATTCGAGGAATAGAATCGTTATTAAAATACAGGGTAATGAGAATTGCAAAAAATCTATTTATTAAGGACTGCCTACGGGTATTTTGTTGAAGCATAGGGTAAATTATTTTATGGCAAAGGTAATTTTTCCTGTCAGAGGCTTGCATATAGTTAATACTATTGATATTATGTTAGAGAAATGTAGTACACCATCATTTTCAATTTTCATAGCATTTTTAAAAATCGGTTCTTTTAACTAAACCAAAACCTCCCTCTTGAGTTTTTTGATGAATGAAACTATTTCACAAAAAAATCGAAAAAATTATATTCCAGTACGACAATAGACAATCAACAATAGTCGAGACGACAAAATCCCATTTAATATCCAACATCCAACTTGTATCTTTTATTAACTCGCATTCCTACTAAGTAAAAATTAGTGAGATAAAATAATTTTAAAAATGCTATGATAATTATGTAAAAGCAATGGCGAACTACATTTTCATCAGCCTGTATTTTGATAATGACATCATTCCAGATACATCTTCATAGAAACTTTTCCTGTTATTTTGGGAAGGTGAATCTCCAGACAAGTGTTGGTGCCATTTTTGAAGCATCCTGTATATGAATTTATAACAAATCTACAAAATTTGTATTTTAAGGAAGTTCACTTCCCATAAAATTTTGAAAAATTAAAAATATGACGCACCTATTTATCCACTGCCTAGATACATGAGCCCTTTTTATTTCTCCTGGCGCTCTGTCAGCTTCCTCCGCCATTTTTGTGGCTTTGTGTCTGACTCCTTCAGCGCTACTTTGAACTTTTCTAAAAAAAAAAGATTCACTTTTAATTTAAAAATTTTGGTATCAATAATTTTAAAATATTCCTTCATAAAAATATTACATGTCAGATTTCATGAATATGTCAAAATAATATTTAGCTGGTAACTTTAATAGGTATTTATTACCTGATTCATTTTTTTATTAGTGATAATTATATTTAAAAATTGGAATCGTTCAAACTAGTACAATATTATAAAAATTTATTCCATTTTTATTTCAATTAAATTTTAATTTATTTTCTAAAATGTGTGTTAAAAATTCGTAAAATTAGCCACTACTTCATTAAATTATAGAAGAAAACCCTTAAACTGTGTGCTAGAATAGATAAAAAGTGGTATACTCTATAAAACTGGTAAAAGAGGACATCTATAATCTGTGAATTTTACTTTGGTTTTCCCCTCAAACACGCTTTCACAGAAGATAATGGTCACTTTAACTATAGCTTTCCGCAATTTGCGGGAATGTATGAATGTAGTGGAGAAGGCGATATGTGCACTGGAAAGTGGTTGGTGACGCTTCACTAACTAAAGCAAGTTTTCCATTCCTATTTCTTTTAGGAAACTCAAACCGTATTATTTTATAATTGTAATACAAGTCATGTGTTGGATATTGTGACCCAACAGCATACAGATTGTTATGACTTTATTTGAAGTACCTTAGTGAGGTTAAGGTTTTTTGTGATGCATTTGCTCAAATGGTAGCTACGTATTATGGGTGAGAATGTATTAATAAATAGAAATTGATTGTTAATTTTTCTAGAATCGTATAAGTTAGCCTTTTTAAACGCCTATTGCTCCTACAATCCTCTTTCTAGCAAAATCTGCATGCTTTGCCTTCGTCAGACCTTCGTTAATCATAGCCCTAAGAAATTTGTTTTATTTTTATTTTTCAATGCACCACAATTAAATGTAACTTATCGTTTAATATTTTATTTTATGTTTCTACCTAATCATATGTAGTTTAACTTATTAACATTGAACGATAATCTGTGCGAGTACAACCCGTTGGTGAACAGGTCAAGATCAAACCATATATTTTAGCGTTTGATGGAATTAATATGTCAAAAAAAGTTTTGAACTCAGGATTAACACCTGGGTACACGACAGTTGATCTGCATTTGGTCACTGTTTTCTCCGTTGACATACAAATTGATTCCTATCTGCGTCGACGTAGTTCCGAAACCATTAGAGACTTGGGTTTCTAAATCCTAACAGCGACATTTTTTAAGCAAAACCTTCCAGGTACTCTCTCAACTAATCATCAACCACTCTTTCTAATTATAAATAATTATTTTGATATCACTGGTAAAACTGGCACTTGGCGACAATTATTTACATCCTTTTTGTCACGATCTCTGAATAAGTGAGACACTTGTGCAATCTTTAATATGTTCAGTACAACATCACTACTTATAGAATGATTTATCAACCTAGTTAAAAGAGGTTTCAGTACCTCCTTATACTCTTTTAAACTTCTTGTTACAACAAAATCATTTCCTAGAGCTTGGCCAATATCCGTCTTCCTGATGATCCTTCCTACCTCCTTGGAACTAACGTTTATAAACTGAAATCTGTTATCATACTCGGATTCTATACCATAGTCCAGATTTGCATGAGAAATCATTTCCATGTATACCCGAGTGATCCAACATTTACAGTATAAAATATGTACATTCAAATGACATCTATAAAAGTACCAGAAGAGAAAAAATTGTTTAAAAATAATGCATTTTTTTGCCTGAAAAGTTGCATATTCTAACAAAAAAATTATTCTACTTACCTATAAAACAAAACATAGGCCTCGCAGTTCTGCACCCTCTCAGCCGGCACTTTAGTGACGTATTGGTCATCAAACTCATACCATTGTCCTCCATTTAGAGCATAACTCGTATAATGCCCCCCACCAGCCGTTCCATGATGGCAAATGACAGAAAACAGTTCGTAGTTTGACACCTAAAAATATAGGCTTGATAAACGATGAGACACAATTTCCAAAAATACTTTATTATTTATTCTTTGGAAGTTTTTTTTTTTTTAAATATGGACTTTACTTACTTTGGAAGTATTATTAGCATGTAAATAGGGCCACATATCGAGTCCCTTTAGGGGAAAACTAACAGCCGACGAAATCTTACTACTATACATTAATTCATGTCTAAATCTCTTTAAATGGATACATAGTACCTCTGGTAATTGTAAAACCTAAAAAATATTAATAAAAAGTTGTTATTTTTTTATTTGAACTTTATTATTATTTTTGAAATTATTAGGAGGGAAAATACATGTAAACGGTTTAAAAAATCAAAATTTTTTTTCTCTCTTAAAATGAATGTAGCCTCGCCCCTTTGGGGAGAAAGTTGGCTTTTTCATTATCTTTACTATGCCGATACGTTTTGAAAGATCAGCTGTTGCATATGTATGTGTATCTATTTGAAAGACATTAACGTCAGTGTCGCAATTTCGTCGAAAGCGTTTTTCTCGAAACTGCATTTTTAGAGTTGACAGATAAGACAATTCGAAAAATATTCGTTCGATCTTATGAACATTTTTATATCCATCTATAGAATAGTAACATCTTTAAGTTCTACCTACCTGTTTATTAATATTGAAAACAGATTAATTTTCAATGTAAGATACTTAAAATTCATAATTTTTTCTTGAAATTTCTTACATATTTTCAAAATTTATCACAATAACTACGAATTGTACTTGCTATTATCACATTTTTATCCTCCTTAAATTTCAGATCAAAACCAAAAAAAACTCTAAAGTGCCCGCCAATTAGACCTCGCCATATATATATATATATATATATATATATATATATATATATATATATATATATATATATATATATATATATATATATATATATATATATATATATATATACTTCAAGTATCGTTATTTAGCTCTGTAATATTAAAAAATACATTAAATATGAAGTTTTCATGAAAAAAAAATCATGAATATTGGCGTATTCTCGTATAGATCTCCCCTTTTAAAGCAATGATGATTTTATAATAAATATGGATGGCTTTACAAAAGTTAGACAACTTAATAGTCTCAATCAAATATGTCATTTAATATGAACAAGGCTTTACGACAAAACGTGAAACACATTTGTAAAGTTGTCCAATTTTGACACAGTCATATATATGGACACAGATAAACAGAATAGTTTCTCTATCGTATGGGTAATCCATGGATGAGATCATTTTTGTTATTACTTTTTCCTGGGAACAATATTAGTAGACACTACCAATTTGAAAAGCTTATATTTAAATAAAGTTTTTACCAACCTTACTAAATTTAATACCGTTTCTTAACTTATTGCACTTTTCACAACTGTACATGTTATCACCCTTCAATTCATCCGTACTAAAAAATGCAGACAGACAATCGTGTAAAGTCACTGTTGGTCCATACCACCATGACCTGTTAATAAAAATCAGATAATATTTCAACTTTATTACTACTGACTTTAACTGTGCAGTATTTTCTTTATTATTATTTATACCTTAATTTAAAAAAAAAACAATATTTTTACTAACCTTAACCAAGCTAATATCCAAGAAATCCATCCATCCTGAACAGGAAGTACAACATCTGAACATGTAACATTCGAACTTGGAGCAGTATTTCTTCCTACAATAATTTAAAAAATTTTAGAAATTAGTTTATGACTCAAATAATATATGTTCACAGATTGTTTGGCAAAAATGGGGTCTACAGCCATCTCGGGAATACAATAGTACTACCTGAAACAGTTGGGCAAGTTCAGACAATCAAGCTGCGTAAATTCGCAAAAACGATTAGCCTTAAATGATTTGCAGTCATGGTGGAAGAATTTGTGTTTTTTTTATATTATTTTTGATGGTAGAGATAAAAAATCAAACTGGATTGCTCAGATTAGGATAAGTTTTCTCCGAACTGCTATACTGAAAAAAATGGCACTTTTAATTAAATACCTGTTATTGAATTTCACTCAAACTCTGCAACGTTTATAATTTATCATTATTTTCTAGTTTAAAAAACCTTCCGAAGCTATTCCAACAATTCAGCTTAAGCAATATAAGAATTTCTCCTCCACTGCAGGCATAGACTTTTTACTTTCACTTTCACTCTATTCTGTCCTGTGCTATTTTATATGCCATGTTTTTATCTAGTCGTTGTTTAATATCGTCAAGCATTATTTTTTTGCAGTTTTCCGTTCTTTTGTGAAAACTTTCTAGCAGCGTGTCCTAACCAGCTCCATTTTAGCGTAGCGATTCTTTGTCAGGATGTCAGTAATAGAGAAGAATAGAGAAATCGTAGACCGTTCTTTTTATAGACGGTGTTTTTAAGGATGTGGGAGAGTCAACCAGCTCAAACATATTTTTCAAATAATTTCCACCGCCTGGTTTTATTTTTTTAAACTGATTTTGTGTCGAAGATAAATATAACTGTCAACTTTTCCGATCTGAATTTAATTTAACTCGAATTGTGTAACGCTGTTTGATATTATCTTTGTTTTTATCAGATTCATATTCAAGCCTACCCTTTCTGATTCCATTTTAAATTCCAATAACATCCGGTTTAATTCATCTGAAAGAAACTAGTTATGACTAGTCCACGTCTATTCCTTTCTGTTTCCGATTTAGATTATTAAACCTCCTATTGTCTAACACCAGAATGAATAGTTTGGGTGACCTAGCATTCCCCTGTTCGACGATTCTTAATGGGATTTTCTTTGTCTTGTTATTATCGTCTAATTTTACCTCTACCTCTTAAGTATTGTCGTTATGAATGTCTTTTATTAGGAAGAGGTAGCGAAAATTAATTCTGGCATTGTTTAGTTCCTTCAAGATTAACCATGTTTCTACCGTATGAAATGCCTTTTGGAAATTTATAAATGGCCAGTGTAAATTGACGTTGTCTTCTATAAGGTTTCTTACTGTTTGTAGACAATCCAGTATGCTGAATCACTACCTGTAATAATGACTCTGGTTAATAATTTAAATAAGTGTGAGAGAATATTCATAGGTCTCCAGTTATATCTGTTGGATCTTCTTTCTTATAGATTATTATGATTTCACTATTTTTCCAAGATGTAGGTATTCTGATATCTGTAAGACATCTGTTGAATAGTAATTTTAAGCTTCGTATTAAATGACTATAAGCATCAAGATCAAGTCATCTCCAGGTGCTCTGTTGTTATTTATCCTTCTCAATGCTGTTATATATTCTTCTGATTTTAGGAATTTTCTGAGTGTCAATATTTCTGACAAATGCATTTTCTTAGATAGTCTCAAGTGTTTTAACTTTTAAGGTTCTTAATAAAACTCCTCTATTAACCATAACATCCATTGTAGATCAAAGGTTATCTTAGCATTTGTCACTTTTTTATATACATATATTTACACAAAACATATATTCTTTGCAATCTAAACTTGTAAAAATAATGGTCCTAAGTGAAATAAATTTAGAGATTTTAACTACTTTTACAACTAGACATAGCAAAATCAAATCAACTCGCAAAATGGAAAAATTGTGTATAATTTTAAAGGTAAACAATCTCTTTTTTAGTCTAGGGCCTTTTTTCTCATTATTTTTTTTTTTTTGTAAATTCCCAGTTTAACAGCCGATTTGAAATATACACTCAATACAAATAAGCCGATAGGTCAAAAGAAATTTTAACTATTATAGTAACCAAATAAGTTTTAAAATTTAAATTTCTTTGGTGAATCAGAAGAGTTTTTAAATATACCTATTATAACTTGAAATTTCACTTACCATGTAAAACAATTAAATGGTCCCTAGAAGGAATGGGTAGAGACAAATCCTGGAACGTTTCCACGCGACTTGATACCCTGTCGCACGTAAGACATTGTACTGACGAAAGCAATTTACCGTCGAAAATATCCGAAATTATCGATCGATATTTTAACTGCTTTTTCGGATTCGATTGACTAGTACTCGAACTTGGTTGGGCATCTAGAAAATATAGGTAACTAAATACCTCAGAACTACTTATACCAGATGGTACTAAAATATGTTAAATTATTATTTTTAATTAGTTTTCTTGCACAGTCATAAATATGCCATGGAGCTAAGACTGGTAGTTGGTTCGTTTCCAATGAACAGTATCTATGTTGAAAAGCAGACATAGTTTAGATTGTCTTGTCTTTATTATTGATACTAACAACGTTTCTATTCTTAAATATCCCCAGTTGTCTTCAGATAAATACTAATGGAGTTTTCTTTTGGCTGAAGAACTATTTAAACTAAAGTAGTGCTACATACAACTTTGGGATCATCAATAATAAAAGTAATGAAATCTAAATTATATTTACTACTCAACATGCAGCCTTAAAATGAACAATATCATGTATAAAACTTCCTGTAAGTTGCTTTTATAAAAGAAATTTTTAAAATCTAATCATTACAACTGTCTACTTACCAATAACCGCCTGATTAGCTACTCTAGGCCTTTGCCTCCTGCCTGGGCTCTGACATCGGCTCAGTCTCCTCTTGTTAGTTACGCTCGCTGCCACTGCACCCCCTTGCCCTCCGATTTGTTGCTGGGCCTCCGAATCGTCGCTAAGAGAGGAGCGTTCACTTACACCTGAATCGCAAGTCTCATATTCGCCTTCAGAGGAATCGTAATTTATCGACCCAGTAACAGGCTCTTCCAGGGTCAAACTAAATATAAATGGTAAAAATATATAATACATTGCAAATAATATTTCATCTTTTTTTTTGTATTCCCCAATTCCAATTATTACGGTATGTTTCAAAGGCTCGACTTTAGTGAACTTGGAGACTTTTTTTTATTTAATATATTGGATAATTCGTAAGTCGGAAGTTTATTTACTTTTGAGTCGTCATAAAGTATAACATAATAAAAACACATATACTTATAATCAAATAGAAATAATATTACAGGAGCAGAGATCCGCAATAATATTTTTTTAGGAATATTATCAGATAAAATTATCAATTAGTTTTGTAACGGATAATTTCAAAAATAGAAATATCAATCAATGAATAATTATTAATTCACAAAACAGAATTAGCAATTACTTCTTCAATTGCTAGTTTTGGAAATAAAATTATCGATTAATGAAGTAATTGTTAATTTGATTCCTAAAATTATCAATTAATACGTAATTGGTAATTTCATTCCTACTATTAATTCATAATATAATTTTTTAAATTATCAATTGATGAAGTAATGATAATTTTAGAAATAAAATTATCCATTACCAGAGTAGTTGAAAATTTAATTTTTCAAATTACCCGTTTAAAAATATAATTAATAAACTAATTTTCCAAATTTTTAAATTATTAATTGGCAATTTACAAATTACAATAAATTCTGAGATATATCCAAATTTTTTTTTTTTAATTTTTAAATATGAAGATGAAATTATTTTTTATTGAAAAACTCCATCTTTTTAGATACAATCATGGAAATTAGCAGTAGGAAAAATTTGTCAAGTACATCATTTAATTCTACGAGAAAATTTTTAACAAAAACGTATTTTAGATCACAGGAATGTAAAAACTGAATATCATTCATACTCAAATCACACGACTGCGACACTATTAAACACAGAATAAATTTGATATATTGGCGATTTGCAATATGAATTAGTCCTAGGCTTTCTTAAACAAAAGTAGACACTATGTTTACTCATCAATTGTGGCATGTTGAAGTTCAATTTGCCCAAAAGCCGACGATAACCAATCCAACCACTCATCAGCTCATATAAAAATAAAACTGAACGTAAGGCACGTTGCGTTTCCAAACTGCAAACTGAATTCATACCACAACGGTCGCTTGTCTATTCAAACTGGTGGGTACACTCCTTAAATCTTTAACCACAGATGATATATTCGTTCTGTATATAAGTAAAATCAATAAATTGGCATAAAAATTATTTTTAAAATTTAAATTTATACTGGATGAAAAACAAAGATACTGAGCGGAAAGGTCTGAACCTCCTGAAATATAGTAATTCAAATTCCCTCGAAATTCTGGAAGTTGTTTATGGATAAATGTCCCATTAAAAATTAATTATCAAGATTACCACTACATTGGTTTTTCTTTAAAGACGGATGCCAGTTGACATTAAAAATGACGGGACTGCATTCATTGTTATGCCTGTATTCTTCATTTTTATACAGGATGTCTCTAAAAGGTGTATACAGAATTCTATTGCAAAATCCTGGGGCTAAAATATGAGAATCTAGCCCAATTTACCATAATCCAGAAGTTGATAGATTTTGAAATAAAGGGTGTCTATGTTACAGCTTTTTAAACCTTTTTTTGTAAGTATTTGTCTTAATAATAGCTTGATTTGCACCAAATTTGGTACTTTAGGGTTTTTAAGATGTGGAATCAAAATTTGATTAGTTTCGATATAATTACAGATGGCGCCACCAATAGCATTTCGCCTACATCTAAAGCTTCATAACCTTTTTGTGCCTCGGTATATTAAATTTCTAATTAAAAATTCTTATTCCTTAATATCTTTTATACATAACAGTTATACCAAGCAGATGTCGCTTCGAGCAACCGTTTCCGAGATAATTGAATTTAAATGTTACCCAGACCCGTCGTAGTCTCCCTTTACACTTTATTGTAGTTTAGGACTGGTCTAAGAAATTTGGAGCGTGTTTAAGGGCCAACAGGCCGACAACAATAAAAATTTACATAGCAATGAGCTATAACAATGATGATAACGTAAGAATTAATAAACCAAAACAAAAAAAAAATATTTAATTTTTTAAATTCTAACTAAATGTTTAAAATGACCTTCGTTTTCATGTACACAAAGATTAATTCTATGAAGAAAGTTGAACTACACCCTTTCCATCATCTCTGAATCTAAGCATAAAATGTTTACTGAATTTTTTATTTGTGCCCACAATTCTTCTTTGGTGTGTACAGGTACATAATATACGTTCTATTTAAGGATTTCCATAAAAAGTAATCCATAGGCGTTAAATCCGGTGAGCGGAATGGCCAATTTCTAGGAGCATCATTTCCTCTGCCAATCTATCAATTTTTAAAATTCTCATTTAACTGATTTATAACATTTCATGTGAAGTGTAGAGGTATACGGTCATGCATGAACCAAATATTTGTCTAGCAGCCAGTGGAAGATAGTCCAATAAATTTGGTAAATTTAGTAGGTGTTCTACGTAATTCAAACCATTTAAACAAGGTGGTAAGATGACAGGACACATAATAAATCTATTAATGATCCCTGCCCATACATTAATTTTAAATTCATGTTGATGATGCACAAACTTTATTGCATGCGTGCTTTCGTCAGAATAAAAACTCCTTATGTAAATTTGTCATACCCCTTTTCTTGTAAAACAACATTCATCGGTAAATCTTTTTTTTTTTTTTGATTTACATAATGTGCTCTCCGTTCATTAACGAATCGACAGAAGCCTAGTCTTAATTCAAGGTCAAAAGGTACACGCTCTTATACTGTTTGGAGGTGGAATAGATGCAACAGCTGTTTTCTGTTTACTGTATATTTAGAAAGTCTTAAGTTTCAAACCTAAAGAGTTTGGTGCTCACACTCGGATTTTCTACAACTCGTTCTAAAATTTCTTCAACTTTCCGTGTCGTAGTTGTAAGATTCCTCCATAATCAAGAACAGCAACAATCGGTTTCTCGAATCTTAATTTATTACCCTAAAAAATCTCAAAATATTAAATTTAGTGCAAATCAAGCTATTATTAAAACAAATATTTATAAAAAAACTTTAAAAAATCGTAACTCTGGCACTGTGTGTGTATTTTGGAAGCTATCAACTTTCGGACTAAGGTAAATTGGGCTAGATCCCCATAGTTTAGTCTCAGAAATTTGCGCTAACTTTTTCTACGGACCTTTTAAATATTTCATATACCATTTATAAAACTACTTCAAGACTCACCTTAAAGTATCACAGTCATTCAAGCTGGCAACGTCGGGAGCAAGGGGCTGCTTCAGTTCTTCGTGAAGTTGATCCATAAAATTTCGTAAGAATTCCTGGGTGTCGTGCTGGTGGTACCCGCGAAACATCGCATGCACGTTTCTAATGCCATAGAGAATACCTGATAAACAGAACCGCTTAAGTCAAATAAAATGTACAGAAATACAGGGTAGGATGTCAATTTAAAAACTCTCTACTCCGCTCCAAAACGGAGATAGCAAAGTAAAAAACTATGAACTTTTATCGTTAAAATTTCAAGTCCTTACAATGAATTAACAACAATGTCTGACAAGCTCAATCATCCTTATATTTGTGGGACACGATTTTTCTTAAAAAGTACAAAACAAAATAACCACGTCACCCATAACACTTAAAAATCAATAGACTTTTTTCATTGATATGTGTATGCATATTATTTATACTCATATATTGTTTTAAATGTGTTTTCACCCTGATTATTTCTAAAACCCTTATATAAAAACCCTTTACACCGTTCGCTTAACGAAATGTTCGGGGCCATTTTTGATATTTTTCGTTCATTTAGCAGTATGAAATTCCTTAAGCTTTTGTCACCGTGAAGTTGATTTTCATTTAGATTGAGGAGGGTTTTCAGAAGAAAGAGCAAAACATTTTTGCAATTTATTCAGTGCAGGCACGGGTACAGGATTTTGCAAGGAGGGGGGAAGCAATTACTGTTCAACGTTACCTGTCTTTCAGAAAATTTGTTCTAAAAAAAGAAAGTACATTGATTTTGTTCGACTCTCGGGGAACAATTTCACCCATTACGTCCCCTTGGATCCACGCCTGATTCAGTGACCAGCGCAGTGAATTAACATTACTGTTCCCATAGATGAGTGTAACCTTCAGAAACTTTAAAATGAAATAAATCTGATTCATTTCCCATATAATTTTACTCTCGCTTGGAGTTTAAGGTAATGGAATTTAAATATCTTAAAAGTCTACCACACGATGATTAAAATTAAATATATAAAGTTTTCAAATTGACAAATTTTTCTCATAAAAAAATCATGTTAAAACATGTTACCTGCTATTTTTAACACAATATTTCTTTTGAAAAAAGTGGTTTGAAACAATAATGGGAAAATACGACGACAAGAATTTGAAAAGTTACTCACCAGAGGGTGTTACAAAACCTTGGGTAGTTTTTTTAATCCACATATCCCTGATAAGTGTCTGATAGGTTCTACTAAGGCCTGGTTTCTTTCCTTCGGATAAAATATGGACTATATGTGCACAATCAATAAAATACCTGCAATAAAAAATGAAAACTAGAAAATAACAAAATATAGTTTAATACCATGCTTTATTATTATTGAAAAGTGCCAAAAGAGACCTCTAGATGTGTCACGAGGGTAAAAGATTTAATTTTTATAGTATAAAGCAATATGTTAAATACAATTCTATTACCTCAAAAAAAAATGGAATTAAATACAAAAGAAACGTTAATCTACAATTATCTTTTCTCAAAACAGTTTTTTAAACTGTGTAATAGTAAATTCGGGGGTTTTTCCAAAAAACTAGTTGTCACGCGATAGTTTGTTGCAATTAAATGTAATTTTTACTTTAACTTTTTTATATGCGATTTATTTTACAAACGAATTGTTAAAATACATATAGTCTTTAATATTACAAATCAAATGTCCTTAATAAACCATATTTTAGTCAAAATTTTAAAGTTTTGTAAGCTTCTTTTAAAAATACATACCGTGTAAGCGCTTCCGTGTTGCTGAGTGCTTGAAGAGCAGCATTCATATAACAGGTATTTCCTATAATAAAAAAAATTATTGCGGCATGCGTTAGGTAACACCATATTGAAATATTAGAACACCATTGTGTTTCTATTTTCGATATTAATTAATGCATATATAAAAGTGATTGTAAAGTAAACCTTATAAAGGAAAATATAACAGTTACGTAAATGTCATAAATTCTATACTTTGTACGATAATTTGCATTTCAAAACTTAAATATTTGCTACAATTTATTATATAACAAGTATCAAATTTACCAATATTTTGAAGACCAACCAGACCCCTGTTGCTAGTATCAATTGCATAATCTCCCGATTCTCCAATGTCACTGGAATCTGATACATCACCATCACCGCTCATACCGACGTTTAGGCCCACACTGTTTTCAAAAATGGCTCCTGCATTGGAAAAATATATTAATATTAAAAAAAATAAAAATTTTGCTAAAATATTTTTATTCTAATAAAAGTTACCTCATATTATCACACCTATATCATATTTTCAGGACTATATCACAGGTTTAATCATTATTATTAATGTCTTGATTTTAGAAACTTTGCTAACACTGAGTCACTATTTTAAACTCTATATTCTTATTAAAATATAGATTCGTATTTTAATAACACAATTAAACACTTAATACGCAATTTAGTCGTGTCATTACAAAAGAAAATGCTTACGTGCGTTCATGAGCTAAATCCACTCGTTACAATTACACAATGTACAGAATATATCATACATAGAACAGATTAGAATTTTTTACACAAAACGGGATTCTAAAAATTCATTTACAATATAAAAAACGTTTTGTTTGTTCCGCCTTAATTTTTAAAGTATTTACAAGTAAATTTCTGGTTCTGTTAGGTAGTATACTGAAAAACCTTAATAACCAATAATCCGGGCCACTTTAATATGTAGGAAAATCTCCTGTATATACAAAGATGGAAGTAAGGATGTTCAAAGATTTAGGTGCATTTTTCAGTCATTTATAAAATCAAGTGTTGCTCGGATTCTGGGTGTTTCCCACTGTAGATCAAATAGCATAAGATACATGCGAATAAAACAGAGAATGGTATGCTCAGAAATACCACCGGGGACACACTGACAAGTTTCGTAGGATTAAAAGGTTTAGACTAAGTTAAGTATATACACTGCGTATCCTGTAGAAGCCAGTTGGCTCACGCTTAGAAAGAGATAGAGCACTTTCGATGAATAGTACCTCTTTTTTTAATGGCAGTCAGCTATATGTTTACATATAAAAAATCACCTTCTGACAATATTTTGTGAATAAATCTCTTAAAATATAAGAACTCTACAAATTTTTCACACTGATCGCCCTTATTTGCAAAGAAATTAACAACAAACAAGAAATCCGTTATCGGTTTACCTGTTAGTATCGATTTGTTTAGAAAAGTTAAATACCGCGTGACATCAGGCCCTCGGCAATCCATTTTGTGTTCCTAATGTACGATAAATTATAAACTTTGAATAAAAGGCAGTCTTTATATTTAAAGCTTGATTTGCAGATAAACATAAAATATTTGGGGAATCGTGTTTAGCTCCAATTATAGAAAGAGAGGTACTACTCGCCGAAAACGCTCTCTTTCTAAACCTGAACCAAGTCGCTTCTGTAAGATCCATATTCTATATATTAACTTTTAGGTCTATGCAGATAATAAACATCACTGTCGCCTAACACTTTCTTTAGAAAAAGCCTTGCCGTCAACACAATTCAAAACTACATAAAGTTCGCTTTCTTTACTGGTCACAGATATATTGAAATGACCAATAAGGCTTTTCTGTCTCGCAATTGCGCACTAAAGACCTTGGGAACGAGGAGACAGACTTATGGGGATTTATATACATCTGCCCTTTAATGCTGGGATCAAAGATTATTCAACATGCTCAGTATTTATTTTACCTGTATATCAGATCTCAGATCATTATTATAAGGACTATCACTAATTATTTACAGATATTGTCCAAATTTAATAAATTATTTCAAAAATATCAATAAGAACTAAAATTGCCTAAAAAATATTTTACCGCCAATATATTTTATTAGCAAATGTCCTTAAATTAAATTTATAAAACAAATAAGTGTTAGGGCATAATTATCTTTTCTCTAAAAGATTTTAAAATCCGTTTTTTAAATTGTTTACTAATAAACTAGAGTTTCTTTAACGACCTTCACGCCCTAATTTGTTTAAATTCATCTCATTTTTTATATATTACATATGACTTATTTTTATAACTTCTAAATTTTTTTACATTGGCGAACAAAGTTACATTTTAAAATTGGGAGCTTATGTTTTATTTTGCTTACCTCTTTCCGGACTACTAGCTCTCAAAGTACTGTAACTTCCGTGACCAGAGTCCTTATTTAAAGACCCAGTACCCTCTTCCTCTGGGTCACTATCATAACTGTTTACATAACTGTGACGGTGCATGCGCTGCTGTTCCAGGAACACTTCCCACTTGCATTCATAGCACCAAATGCGACGAGTTGATAAGTTCATGTGAATGCAATGAGTTGGATTTTTCTGTATTAGTGAAAAATTAAGCAATATTAAAGAGCAATCTAATAAATATATGCTATCACATTTTTAATGACATTAAGAAATAAAGTAAATTTTTTTTAAATCTTATCAGATATTGTTTTAATTTTGTCGACTAATGGTGATTGCTAAGAGCCCCGTTGCTTGTTCTAAATACTACCATGTATCCCAATGTTTATACAATATACAACAGTTTATCAAAGAATTACTCAATTTCTCAATAATTAAATAAATTAAGATTATTTAAGAGGCTTATAAAACAAAAATTACATTTACTATTTTTATCAAATCAGTTAATACACAAAAACAACATTAATCCTCCAAATGAAGAAATGAATCTAATTTTATTGAGAAATACAGGGACAAATTAACCTGTCAACTTTCGTTACTCCAGAAAATAAAATGTAATTCGTAAACATATTGACTTAACTATCCTAGTGCCTCTTACATGTAAGTTGAACTTACAGCATTATGAATAGTACTATGATCGTTGGATTTTTCCGCACATCCAATATGGGTACAGTTTTTCTTTAGGCAGAGCCAAAGGTTTGGACCTCTGCAATCGCAGTCTGTACATTTTATTTCCTGCAAAATAAAAATTTATTATTATTTTCATACTGTGTTGTATATTTATATTTGATCATTAAATGGAGAAATCATTGTTATTGTTCATCTCTCAGACCGTGAAATTGTTTATTTTTAATTATATATATATATATATATATATATATATATATATATATATATATATATATATAAATTTTACAATATCATAATCACAACAATACGGAGGATACCGGAAAACTAAATCATACTGCATGACTACCAATTTTAAAAATGTGAAAAAATAATAACTTTTGCATTCTTCAGATTAGCAGCTTAGTAAGACGATAACATTGTTCATTAGTAACATGCTAAAGATAACTTACACAATTGTTATTTTAACAATTTACAAACCTTAGACAATGAAACAAATTATTTAAGGAAAAAAAGGATATTAAAGAAGTAGTATAAATTATAAAAACATTTGAACTGATATTGCCAACTAGCAAGAAAATAAAATATTGTAAGTTTCGATATTTTATATCCATATATTAATATTATTAATAACAGATAATTTATACATATTTACATCCTACATACAACAAAAAGTCATATCACAGTAGATTTAAAAGAACCAGTAGGTTCTCTTGGCTTCGCACCAGCCAAAGTATGATCTCGTAAAGTTCTCCTAAAAATATTTGTGTTGTAGCGAAAACCACGGCGATAGATTGTGGTATATTGTGATTGATAGAAATGTGGTATATTGTGAATTTTATACTTTTGAACGCACTTCGGACACCATGAAGTAAAGCTCATGTCCTCCAAAAAAAGTTAAAAATACAAGAAAGCACATTTTTATTGTGCTCATATGATCCGAAAAGTTCAGTAAATTATTGAATAATGTAACTATCAAATAAGTGCAAGTTTTTATTCATTTTTTTTACAGTAAGGGATAATAGTAAAAAAGGAATAGAGACGTAGATAAGTGATTTTTTTTGTGTAGAACTTAAAAAGCTATTTTCTTCAACTTCACGCAAATTAATACCAGACAATATTATTAAATCCGGTTCATATGGGCATTTTTTAAAACTCTATTTGTAAAAAATTTTACAAAGTATATACAGAGAAAAGATGTTATGTATAAAAACATTTTTTTTAAGTTATGCACTTTCACAAAACAGCATTTTGCATGTTTTCATTTGTTGAAGTAACGTTTCATGCATGAGGATTTTTTTTTGTATGCTAACTTATTTTTATAGGTTAATATTGTTATTATTTACATATTGAAAATAATAATAATAATTTAGGCAACCACAAATGCATCATTTTACTTTATTCTAGAATTGACGTACTGATTAGCATGTTATACTAATTTAAACAATGCAATTAGAAAAGGATAGTATAGAATCGCTGTGTGTGTATCAAGAAATAAAAGATCTCGTACTGTTTATCAACATTTTTACGTTTTGCGGCAAATGAATAAAATTTACAATATGAATGGAAAAATTCTTGATCTCCTTTTCTCTAAACTGTTCAACTATTGATATTAGTGAAAGTACTGAACCACTGTCTGCACCTGATGGGCGTCATCCGCCGTTGGATATAACTATTAAGGTAAGCAGTGTTTTGGCAGAATCTACCATGTATTCATATCATAAGAATTTCTTTTTGTGAGACGAAACTTAAAAACCCTGTTAAATACTCAAAGGCGCAACGAAAATCTCCATTAATAATGACTATCAAGCCTTTATTACCGCTTCACAATATAGTATTAGGCAAAACGTAAAATAATTTTAGAGGTATTTAAACTCCAAACCAACTGCAATTGGCTATCCCAAGCTGATGAGCTACTTAAATAACAATTATCAGTATCCAAGGAAAATTGCTAATGTATTTGGAAAGTTAACCAGTCCGTATATGTGTTGATCAATAGTGACTGTCGGAGTCCGAACTGTACCCAATGATTGCCTTTGAACAACAAATATGAGCCCTGTACTGGTGGACAGCGGTATTGTATTTAAAAAGCTGGTGGACCCTGATGTTGGCGTAGGTCCTGGCTCTGATGGAATTCCATCAGTATTCATGAAGAACTGTTATATGACACTGACTGCAATATAAAAATGTTCTCTCGATTCAGGGGTCTTTCCTTCGGTATGGAACTCCACTTTTATAACGCCTTTCATGAAAAGTGGAGATCGTTCTAACATACTTAACTACCGTCCTTTATCTAACTTGTGTTTTGGTAAGGTCTTGGAGTCGCTGGTTACAGACGATATTTCTTTCGCCTTACGTAGAGTAATTTCGGACATCAGCACGGATTTCAGTATGGGAACTCATGTCAAACTAATTTGGCAGTTTTTATTTTTTGTGTACCGCTCTTGATCTCTCATTGCACGTCGATTCGATTTAATTTGACTTTAGAAAGGCAATTGATGCAGTAAATCGTCGCATTTTATTGAACAAACAGCATCAATATGGAGTCGGACCACCATTAATTTCCTGAATTGCCAGCTATCTATCGGGTCAAAAGCAAGTAATCAGGTTTTGCGGTAGATTATCGGGAGAAATAAGGGTGCAAATTAGAAACTAACTTTTACCAAAAAATAAAGTTTTTGAGTTACATTGTAATAAACGTTCCTATTTTTGATTGAACAGGTGAATTACTTCGACAATGGATACTTTTCCGTCAATGTCAACGTAAGAGACAATGTGTTTTGCCAAAAAAATAGTTGCTAAATAACAAATCGACCATACTAACTTTGGAAAAACGGATTTACCTACTAAAATGCAATGGAATTGAAAATGTATCTTATTGATATGTTTACGTAACTCGAAAAGCCGTACATAAATTAATTCTAAAATATGATGCTACTGAAATTGTTAAAAATATCAAGAAAATAAAAAAGCAGTACAACTATGATGACGCTGCGACCTTGGTACTTCTTGACTCAGTACTAAAAAATTCTAAATTATCCTTAAGGAAAAGAGCAGACACCTTAGGTACAGTTAGCAAATCTCATAATCATATTTTAGTAAGCAAAAAATTTTGGGCGTTCAAACCAAAATTTATTAATGAACTGTAAGATGGAGATGATACTTGCCGTTCGAAGTTTTGTTTAATAATGAGTAAAAAAAATTAATTAATGGATTCAGGAATATATTATTTTACTTTTATGCCTAATACGGTAGTCTCTCCACAAAATTGTATTTGCTGGGCACAGGAAAGTCCAAATTTTAGCATTGCCACAGTCAAAAATCTAAAAAAGTTAATGTTTGGTGCGGCGTAATGTATCATAGAATAACTGGACCTTATTATTTAGTAGACAATTTAAATCTAAATTTCTGTTAAGTTGTAGCAAATGAACTAGTACCAGAGACCGCAAGAGGGTATATTTTTCTCTTGCTGAAAGCCACTTGTGTTCCAGAGTTGCATTTTGGAGTTGTTGCAGCCAATCTCTTTAATTCCGTTTTTATTTTCAAAAAAGAGCAATTATGTGTGTTTGTCGGAAGACCCTTGGGAAAGTCTTGAAGGCCCTGATTTAAGGACTTAAAAAAATATTGACATTATGCTGCTTGTTTATATTAGAAACAACTTGTTAAACGTTTAAAAAATTTGGAAGGCATCTTAATGGCATTTATTCTAGTAAACTCTATAATACCAGAAAAAATGTTAACATTTCAATCCTAATCTGAGGACGGAGTTGTCTAAGAACTCCCTAATTTATATGGGTTAGGATTTTTAACCATCTCCTGAATAGTATTGACTGAGCAAAAATTTATATGCTGCATCACTTCTTAAGAGTAGAGCTTTTATAACCTGACAGAAAATTTTGCAAGTAGCTGAGAGTAGACTTCTTTTGTCTTATTTGTCGTTGTTGATATCTGACTTTGTTACCTTCTAGTTTTTTAGGGAATTGCGATAGTCGTATAAATTATAAACTTTCTTTTTATACCATACTTTAAATTTTTATGAGCTATGTCCACAAATACTTTATATTTATGACAATAAAGCATGTTTTGAATTTGAATTCATATATCGAGACTTTAACCAATTTTGTTATGACCAAACTGGAGGATAAACATTAATCGCTAGATTCACTAACGTGGTTTAACTTTAAAACTGTCCTAAACTGACAGCAGAGGACTTAAACTGGCAGCAGCAACAATAAGTCAAGCAAGTTTTAAACCCTAAAAATACAAACATAAAAAAGTATACAACTATTTCTCTTACATATTTCAAGGCTTTATTGCAAGGTTCTTATCATCCTAATATCCCCATATAAGCGCTTATTTGTTTACATATAATATATAAATTATCACACAATATCATAAGTAAAACAAAACTGGCCAACCAGAAGATCTAAATTTCATGGCAACTAGATTAGGTTCAAGTCTTAAATCTTCTTAGTGAATCTGGCTATTATGAGTTTAAAAGAAACCTTATTATTTAAAAAGACGGATATCCGGCTCACTCTACATTATGAGTGTGACAAACTGGTTACACATTCTCTTCTAGACGAAGTGGATTGGTCATTTTGGACCAATGGCCTGACCTGCTCGATAGCTTGATCTAACCCCATTAGATTATCTTCTATGGGTTACTTAAAGCAAAAGGTTTACAATAATGATTTTAATGATAACATTGACCTATTAAAAGAGAGAATTGTGGAAGCTGTTGAAACTAAGAATGCAGATATGATTACATTTGTGTTTGAAAAATTTAGAAAAAGATTAGAAAAATGTGTACTAGCAGGGGGTCAACATGTGGAATATTTATCTTTTTATTTCAGACTTACTATTAACAATAAAAAAATTCAAGTTAAAAATAATTTTAATTTTTTGTTATTAAAAAGGAAGTATTTAGGCTTTGTATCTATTTCGGGACAACTTAGTTAAATCAAATTTGTAAAAAAACACAGTATTTTATTTAGGATTAAGTTTTGAACATTTTGAACATGGCTCCGTGCATGACAGCAGCGCCAGCCAAAATACGAACTAAAGGGTGATATTTTCGTATATTGACAGTATAATATAATGGAAATTCGCATTTAAAAATGTTATTTTATGGTTTTCATAAGAGTATATAGGTTTATAAAACGAGTGAAAATATTAATTTATTATTATTTTTTATTTTTATTACTTCAGCTAAAAAAAAAACAAGTATAATAAATAAACAAACAAAACTCATTGAAATTTAGGTTAAGTTATGTCAAATTAAAAAAATACCATTCTTTGATTTAATTTTCATTTTGTTACTGGAAAATGAATTTTTTTCAAAAAATCAAAATATTGATGTTTAATAGAATGCAACCTGGAAATTGAAAGACTTAAATTCAGAGTCAAAATCCTATTGATTTCTAGTGCTTACTGTCAGATCTCAGAATTTTTAAGGGGCAGCTTAGTTAACGGTTTCTGAAGTAGGTATAATTTTAAAATGTGATAAAGTAATTTACATACATGTATTTTAAATATGTTAGTTTTATTTACTGTAGTGTCTACTACAAATTATCTTTACCTCCTCTATCTTATGCTATATTTTAGTTTAGATTCAAGTTTTTATTTTAAAAATTTTAACAAGTGTACTCAGATTTTTATTTATATAAGCAAAATAAACTACATCATTTGTCTCCTGGTACAATTTACTTCAGTTTATTTCACAAAGACAGACAAATATCTTTAAAATAGCAATAAAAATTAATCAAAACCAAAATGAAATCACCAGTGAAAGAAAATGAAGTGTCAGTTGTCACAAATTATAGCACAATAATTCATGATAAGCAACATTGCCAGGTTGTGCAGTCAATCTGGAGAAGTTAAAAAGTTATGAATTTTAGCCATTCGCTAAAAAAACATTATAGGAAGAAGCTAAGGACTTTTAGGTTGAAACTTTCTATACATTCCAAAAATTATATTATTTTATGTCTTATGACATTTAAATAATCAAAAAATGTTAATAAAATATTTCTTTATATCGTAAGAATTTAATATCTTCTTCCATAGCACAAATTTAGCAACGAGGGGAAAAATCATCATCTGGTGGTTACCATGGTTACATGAGTACTTGGTAAGACACTAAATATTTACATAGGTCAATAATTTTGGTCAGAGTTTTTTTAAATCTGAACTATAAAAGAGCCCTAAAACATACTTACTTCTTTGGAACTTAAAACATTGGCAATTTCATTTAATTCATTCATTGAATCACCCAAGTGGGAACAAGCTTTTTTACTCATTGTCCTAAAAAAATATGTATTTTCAAAAACAATATTCGGTCCAAACAAAAATATAGCTAAGTAATTAAATCCCATACAAAAACAAACCCTTTATCATTAATTACATATGAAAGAAGAGAATAATTATATCAATAAAGAATGTCTATAGAATAAGAATTTCTAAAAATGATAAAAAATACAAAAACTAGTTAATCACATTCAAATTCAAATTTTATTACCTAATGGATCAATCATGATTTAATAACCTAAAATTAAAATGACTAATTATAATTCATTAATTCTACAGGTTAGATAAAATGTAAATGTAAAAGTTGAAGATTCATAATAGCTACAAAAAAAGATAAAAATTTTAAAAAAGACCTTGAAATACGCATTGTTACTGATATTTTCTGCCATTAATAGACAATAAAAAAATATCCCTTTATATATAATTCCTTAAATTAGAATAGTTTATAGAAACGACCCTAATGTGAGCCCTTAAAAAAATTATTATGTGAAAAGTTTTAATAATAAACTTTTGCTACTAAAGTACTAGCTAATTTTTGATATATTTCCAGAAAAATATCATTTTACGCTACATAGTATTTTCTGTATTTACACTGGTTAATAATAAATAAGTTTTACTTTGGAATAATGAATACACTGATAAAACCAATTTCAACATTGATTTTAAAAATGACCAAGTTTAACCTTTGCTTCCATCAACAGTAAAATCAATCATTACTGAATTAAAGAAAAGGTTAAATATTATCCTCAACAAACAAATACCTCAGAGAAAAGCCAAGTACCAAAATTAAACAAGAAAACACGTTTTTCTTGTCGAGAAATTATTGTAAATACAAAAAAAATACATACCTACTTTTACATAGGCGTTTTTACCTAACTTATGTCGCTAAAAAATAATTTAAACTGCCACAAACAAATGGAAAAAACCGTCGTATCATTAAACAATCCCCTTTATTAATAAAATTATTTTATATGATTTTTAAAAATCACTGACGTTTTCCCAAATTTTTTGGGGTATGACGGTCATGTTTTATGTTTCTCATATGAAAGCTGTCAAATTGGAAAATTTAATTGTAATATCCAAATACTAAATCTGGCAAATCCTCCAAATATTTAGAGCATTTACAGATTTCTACAAATCAACGCTAGCGTCCCCAATTATAATTAAAGGAATTAGGGATAGGCACGGAATAAAAAAGGTTAGAGAAAAGTCACAACCCTGTATTTCGGAAGCAACACGAACCATCTATGAATGAACTCGGGTATTTTGATCGAAACACGACATCTATGAGTGGACCGGGATTGCCGGTACAAGAAAGAGTTATCTGTTTTACCGGCCGGGATGAACAATGACTGAGCGGCGGCGGGAAAATTTGAAATATTCTATGGTGCTTTATTTGAAAAGCAAGACAGCAAATCAGCGGTGACAGGGTAAAAACTGTTTGATCATAAATCTTTTTAATTTTTTTCAGAATAATACATATTAATTAATTCTGAATACTAACAGAAAAACTTTAGAACTGAAATGAGATGAGTACTTGGTCATTTTGATATAAATTTGAAGATTTTTCTGCTACTATTCATTATTTATAGATGTATTATCCTGAAAAAAAAATTAAAAAGATTTATTACAAACAGTTTTTACCCTGTCACCGCTGATTTGCTGTCTTGCTTTTCAAATAAAGCAAAATATGAATATAGTAAGGCTATAAAATACAGAAAATATATTTTATTGTTTATTTACTATATAAATGAAACAATATAATTAATAAAAATAAATATTTTATAATGATCCATTAATTAAGTTAAAGCCACTCGGGTGGAGGACAGCCGAAAATTCAAGGCAGCCAAAATAGCATATCTGAAAAGGAAAATCATATGTTAGTTTTAGTCATGGCTATATAATAAGTTATAATACTCAAAATTTAAATATCGATGATTTGTAAATTTATTAGCAACTGCTACACCTGTTAAGGATATCAGATTAAAAAATAATTTTACTTAATATAAGTTACGATCACCATAATGGTCTCCAGTTTATCAAGATGTAAAAAAATTCTGCAAATTACCACAATGTAGGTTATATTGTGGATATTTTTTTTTTAATTTTCACTACTATCTATACGTCAGAGTGTCTATGGACATAAATTTCTGTAAAGTGCTTCAAATTTGGTTACATATTTTATTTACCAACCTTCAAGAGCTTTAACATATATTTATACAATTATTTTTCCAGGAACTCGTAGACTCTCAGTTGTTGCCTGTCTACTTTAAAATTGTAGTTTCTATAATAGATAAATATACAAAAAGATTTACAGGGCATTTTTTTGGGGCTAAAAGTAACGGCGCATCATTTTAGAATACAAAATAATAGCAGAAAATATAGCCAATGAGAAAATCAGAAATAACACTTCATTATTAATATGCATTTTTAAGTTGGATTAATAATTTTAATGGCATATCATAATAATCAATAGATGAAGTACTTTAAATAATTATTTGGAATAGTGGAAATACAGAAAAGAAATAGAAACGTTTACTGATTTGGTTGATGATTTAGCAGATGGTGAAATTAAACTAGTGAAAGCATTTAAAGAAATGTTAAGAGAAGGTATAAGATCTGGGATTTCATTTGGATCAACTACAGTCTTTCATCTGGGAAGAGTAATAATTACGATTCACTGATGTAGACTGAGGTTCGATTGAGACTGATGATTGTTCGCTTGATTTAGTATCTCAATGAGGTACAGTTTCTTTCTTCCAAGGCAAGGAACTCCTATGATCTATTGAAGGAATTCAAAATTGAGTAGAACATTCTGGCATTTAATCAGATTAAAAATCTAGTTGAACGTGTCGAGTCCTCAGGACTGTAAGGCAGCTGAAGTTTCGCTGAAATCTCATTCACCATTTAGTAAGGCTCACTGTACAGCGTCTGTAGGCAAATTGAAAATGGTGAATGAAATCCCACCAAAACGTCAGCTGCCTTACAGTCCTGAGATGAACTCAGCACATACATGGGATGCCTGAAAACCTTTGATTGCATGTATATGTATATGTATGTATATATATATATATATATATATATATATATATATATATATATATATATATATATATATATATATATATATATATATATATATGTATTACATATTAAGCTTATTATAATAATGTCAAAAATATATTATTATAGAAAGAGTATGTATATAATAAGACATAACATTTTAAATGAAAAAAAAATGGAAAATAATCATATGAAATGCCATAAAAAATATAATTACCATTTTTTTAGTTTGACTTCAGCTCAAGATAATTCTTTTAAAGGACTAATTCTTGCAATAAAAAAAATATATCTGCATGATCAAATTACCAGTAATATATTCATAGATGTTTACCTGATCAGTAAATTCTAATGAAAATCAAATATTCCTTAATTAAAAAGTTGTTCAGGTGTGAAAATTTAAAAAAAAAAACATAAGTAACACTTACTAGTACAACAACTAGCAAAAATGTTTAGTTAATACCAGTCTGGAAGTTAAATAGTCACTAGCTGCTGTTTTATTTCATCTACAAAAATATTACTAAAAATTATTTGAATGGTTTAATAAAGTACCTACATATATTCTAATATGAACACAACTACACAACAAATACTATATGTAAACCATTAACTAAATCCTCTGCATAAATAGCACAAAACAAAATAAATTAATACACTACGAGCCCTGTAATGGCCTTCCTAATTTAATAAAGATGTTGAACTCATAATAATCTGGAGAAACAAAAACATATTTTTTTCCATTAATTTTTTTAAATATGTCTAAACCCATGGAGATAATACCAAACTCACTTATTTGGAATTAGATAAAAATTCAAACAGAAGTTTTATAAGCTAGGTGTTTCAATTTTAAATTAATTTATTTATTTAAGGAAATGAGAGAGATAATCAATCATATAATAAACAAACCTAGCAGGGATATTTTTGGACTCAGTATAAATCTATTAAACTTAATAAAATACTTAATTATAATTGCTCTGTCTGGGCTGGGCTTTTTATTTTATCTATTGACAAACGTAAGAGTTGTAAAACATAGTAACTGATTGAATAAATTAACTTTATCCTACTAAGTATATAGTAACACATAAAACAAGAAATTAAATTAAATTTTGCATTTAATTTAAATGGACAACAATATTACCTTTAATTCGATATAGGCATTTTATAATGTATCATATTAATGCAAAAATGTATGCAAATGGGATGATAGTTATGAAATGCAAGTTGTGTATTTGTAAGCATGATAAAAATACTAGGACGAAATTTATCAAAAAGATTTATAAAAAATACTTACAATACTGGCCTCCAACTATACGTAAAATATTTCGGTCAGGTTAGAGTCATAAATAAATGGGCTGCTACGTCTTCTAAAACAAAATGTAAGCTATTCAAGAAAACTTGGAGAAAAGGTGCATTTAACTTAAACTAAAATGGAAAGTAAGTAAAAGAAACAAATATTACCTTTGATTTAATATCAGCATTTTATAATTATGTATGATATAAATGCTGAACTATGTACAAATATGATAACAAGGTTAGAAAATTGAAGATGTGTATTTGTAAATATGATAAACCAAGACAAAAATGTTATTACAAAGAAAATTTCCAAACTGTACTTACAATAGTTTTCTGTAACCATCCGGAAATATGTGAGTCCAGTTCGGGAGATGAAAAAATGGGCTGCAGCGTCTTCTAAAACAAAATGCCAATTTTATTCAAAATCATGTTTGGATGTATTCCAGAAAGGGTATATTAAACTTACCCTGAAGTGAATTGAAAAAAAAATAAACCAAACACACGAAAACGTAGCCAAAATACACGAAAACCAACTTTGTTATTCCGACCACGCGAAAAAGCCAGAAACAATAATGGCGTCCGGCGTGGCCCGGCGTCTAAACTGGGGATGACGTCGTCGAACTGGGGTGACGTAGAGTCACGTGGTTGAAAAATTCACTTGTCTCTAGCTGGGCGCCCAAATAATTTAAATTCTTTTGTTTTTGATGTTGCCGTTTTTAGCATCTTACTGACATGGCCCTGGGGATAGGAGCGCGTTCCATAGAACCATGAAACGGAGCATTATCATTTCGTTTGATTCAAAAAATGTTCAACATATGAAAGTGAAATAGATATAGTAAGTCTGATGAGAAAAAAAAAGAAAGCGACAAGATCAGATTACTTGTGATTAAACACGATTCTTTAAAACATTTTTGAACCTATTTTCGCGGGTTTACCACCAAAAAGGGAGGGGTCAAGGAACTGTCACACTCACATTTTGTTCGTTGGTTTATTTTGGTGTTTTTTGTTTATGTTTGTGAAATTTCCGAAAAAATATGGCTGAAAATGTAGTTAAGGGATATTTAGATGTAAAAATATCATCCAAAAGCCGTAGGGGTTTTACTCCATGGAGGGTAAGCAAGTTTTAATGAGTATTTCATGTTTTTATGGATTTTTCTACCATGACTAGGCCTGACTTTTGACCCAACTAAATTAAATAAAATTGAATGAATAATACTTTTGTTTGAAATAAATACTGAAGGATAATATTTTCAATCAATCACAATGCCAAAAATTTGATTGCTTTTTGAATGTATGCATAGTGACACAGGGGACAGTTGTTTTTATAGAAAAATCAGAAATTGTAAGAAATTAGTAACTATATATGTAATACTTCAGTCCTTAATAAAATACTGTGTAAAAGTTATGTTTGGTAATTCTTTTAAATATTTTATTATTTCTTATTAAATTAAAAAAATTTGGTTGTTTAAAAAAAATACATTGTTGCCAGACTAATATTTTTCTATACAATGTTGCTAATAAGAAATGTTTCAGTTGTAAAATGTTCTATTTTAGCCACACTGTTATTAAATTTTTGTAGAAATAGTTGTCAACTCTAGGTTTTTAATAATTGTTTAGGCTTGGCAGCGTCAGTGGTGTGAAATTCGGCGTCTTGACGACATCGAAGTAGGAGTTGAACTTAAACTGAAATCTTCTGAAGATGGTAATATCCTAAACTGTGTTCAAGTGCCTAGATCTGCCACTCTTTGCAGAACTGATTCCAGGACCAAGCAGTTTGCTTTTGGGGTTTTTAATTTAAGAAAAACCAAAAAACCTGTTATATTTTTGGCAGGATCCAATGAGAGTGATTCACAAGAATGGATGATATCCATAAGAAAGATGATGAGCATTGCTAACTATATACCAGGTAAAGGCAGAAAGTAATAGTTCATATTATTATACCAATTTTTGTATTGAACTATATTTAAAAAATATGATAACACTAATTTACAGTTGGGGATGCAAATTTCCGCATTTCTTTTGTTGACAACGCTCATTCCCGGGCCGCCGGACTATTAGGTCTTTATGGAGTACTGAATGCAAACTCACAGGAAATTATAGTTAATGACCCATGTACCGGAGCTCCTAAAACTGGCTGGAGATGGTACCATTTTCATCAGTTTCATATGCAAGCTACTTGTGAACAGAAGGATGATAAAAAGATTGTTGTGATGCATACAAGCAGGTACTTTTTATAATCTTTAATATTGATATCACAGGTTATAAAATACTGGCAAATCATCATCAATTCTAAGGAGATTGGCGTTTTCCATCTTCTTGTCAATTTTTAAGACAATCAGTTTAGCTAAAAATATTTGTTAATTATATTATTTAATCTAGTCACAAACTGTCAGAATGACACTCTTTTCAGGGAAAACTTTTTTGGTGGTAATTAACAAATATGAGGTGTGATAAAAGTTATTATATATTCATTAGAATAGAAATGACTGTATTTTGCTAAGAAACCACTCTTTTATGATTACAGTTTGGACAGTTGTATTTTGGAACAACTTCATCAAATGTGATCTAGGTTTACACCTGGATGCTATATTAGACTTTCATCTTCATCATTGATATATAGTTAATAAAGCTTTAAAGTTTAAATATTGTATACAAAACTCTTATCCAGTCATGTTCACAGTATCTCTCTTGTGTGTGGTCATCTACTCAGGGTATATTCAAAATATTGAAAAAATATGTTTCATTTAGGTTTAAGTTCTTTCTTGAGCCCTATGGTCTGTTTTAGATGTTGAAACATTCAATGTAAAAATAAAACAGATGCTTATTTATAATTCACATTAGCAAATTTTAAAAATTAGAAACAACTTTTTTAGCACCTTTGTTTCACTTAAGAATACTGATTTAACTTGTACTGGGGTTTGCAGAAATTTTAAATGGTGTTGGCTGTATATGAATAAATAAAATTCATGTTAATTCAGCATAAACAGTGTTTGCAAGCTTAACATGTTTTTTATCTGTAAAAAGCATTCTGGGCTTTCTTTCCATAGTGTTAAAATTATAAATACATATTCTTTTCTTTTACTTAATTCATACATTTTTTAGGGATTTTCCAGCAGGTCCTGGGCAACTCTATGTTTATTGCAGAGAAGGCCCCAAGTTGTTACACTATTTAATTTCCAGAGGCGAGTGTGCCAGATATAGTTCTGGACTGATCTGTTCTAAAAGGTAAATTGCAGAGCTATTTATAAAAAAAATGCGAATTACAATAATGATTCTCTTTTAAGGTTTAGCCGTAGTGAAGGTGATCTATGCGGAAGTAGAACCAGCGTTCCAGATAGTCCATTATGTTTTAGAAGTCAAGCTGGTAGTGATGATTCTGGAGTACCCCATTCTAACATATCTGAAGATAATGAGTTTTCCATGAAATCAAAGGTAATATAGCCATATATCAAGAGCCAGGGAGGGGCCAATACTCCCCCCAAAATATGCTAAAAAAATAATGAAAATTTATTCCCTAAGTATCCATATATATATATATATATATATATATATATATATATATATATATATATATATATATATATATATATATATATATATATAACTTTGTTCTGTCAGTAATTACTATTTTTTATTGCGGAAATGAAAAATATGGAAGATTCCTTGGTTTAATGAGATGGATCATAAATTTATGTTAAAAGGACTTAACATTTATGACCTTGAACTTGAATTTGAGAATAACTTTGTTTTTTCAAATAGAAACCCCTATTTTTTTTTTGCAGAAATAGAAAGTATAAAACATTCCACTTCCAATGATGTAAATATGTCTATACTTCTTTCACATCTAGAGGTCACTTGAAAGTCAATCACTCATCTGACTGGAAGGGGTTCCTGCATGGAAAAAAAGTTCAGATTAAAATGGCCTTAAACCACGTCCAGGGTCAGCGTCAAGGTCATAAACATTAAACCTTTTTGACATAAAGAAACTTATGTCTGTTGTCATTAAACTTCTTGGTTTCTAAGCTTTTTTTCCTTTTTTCTGCCAGATAAGTGAGATTGATGACCTCTATATGTGAAAAAGCATATAACATATTTATATTGTTGGTCGGAGAATTTCCCTTAAATTCCATTACTGCAATAAAAAATATGCGTTCCTGTTAGAAAAACAAACTTGACTTGAAATACATGTCCTTGTTCAGTCTCAAGCTCATAAACGTTAAGCCCCTTTTAACTTAAAGAAACTTAAGTCTCTTGTCTTAACTGTTTGGCTTCTAACCCTTATTTCATTTTTTAGTCAAACAAATCTGTTTAACCTACAAAGGACCTCTAGATGTGGAAAAGTATATGATATATTTATATCATTGGACAAAAAATTTACCAACTTTTTATTTTTACAATAAAAAATAGTTTTTATTTAAAAAAAAAAACAGTTTTGACCCTGAAATAAAAAAACTTTTGCCTCAGGTTGAAATGAGACCCCCTGTATATAGGAAACAATGTTTGTAATCTTCAGTAGCTCAGTTTAAAATATTGGAACATGAGATTCATGCTTTTACTTTGAAAATATTCTGAAATTACTTTTTTTCTTTCAGACTGAATCAAACTTAGTCAATTTAGGCATGAGTGAGATAACAAAAACTCCTGGTGGGAGTGAGACGGAAGACTCCTATCCTGATTTACAGCTACCAGAAAGTAGCAAAAGGTAAGATTTTGATATAAAAAAGTTCCATTAAAAAAAAGTACCAAATCAGCGTGAACATAAATAAAGAAATATGTTTACTGGTGATTATTATTACCTTGTCCAATTCAAATTATCAATATTAATTTTGATGGGATGATGAAGCATATAGTTTCAGTCTAGAAAATACTATAACAAAAAAAGTTATTTTTATTATAAAAGTGACATAAATAGGTGTTACAAATTCTTTTTCATTTTAGGCCTGGAAATATTCCGAGGAATGAATCTGGAATCTCACTAGCATCAGGCATTTATGAAGAAATTCCGGACGATCACGAATCAACCAGTCAGACCAATCAAAACACCTTGACGGATTTTAAACATCTCAGTCACGTATATGAAAATCCTTTCGATTTAGTTTTCGACAAGAAATTGGGAAAATACTTTAAGCCACCACCTTTACCACCAAGGACATTTAACAGTTTTACATTGCAAAGGTAATACTGTAATAACAGTCAAATTGTTATAGGGAATGACTTTTGTCATGTTCTACATTGTATCACACTTTCATCATTATACAGAGAAATACTATTAAATTTTTAGCAACAGTATTGTTTTAAAAAACATTATTATTTAAATTTCAATTTATTTTCCAATAATATATATATATATATATATATATATATATATATATATATATATATATATATATATATATATATATATATATATATATATATATATCAGAAAATAAATTGAAATTTAAATTTGAAGGTCATAGACAATGATGTTTCTTGCGAAGTAGTAGATATCTGTTGGACTCCCATTGTCTTTATTTTTGTTGAATATCACGACGTTTCGGCTAGTAGTTATCTCTAGCCGTTTTCAAGTGAAACAGTTTCACTTGAAAACGGCTACAGATAACTACTAGCCGAAACGTCGTGATATTCAACAAAAATAAAGACAATGGAAGTCCAACAGATACCTACTACTTCGCATGAAATTTAAATATTCAGATTTACAAGGATTAAAATTAAGACTTGGACAATAAAATGGGAATGACAAAACAAAACAGGCTGTACTCACAACAGTTATAAATAGACGTCCTTCACTGTAACTTATGTTGTAAATTCCATGAACTAGTAGAAAGCATGATTAAACAATAATGTCTTTAATTTTCCCTTGACGATGATTGTCGACTTGGACACATCAATATGTCTACTTGAACATAACCAACCCGATAAAATTTCTGCTCAATCCTACTCACTGTCGATTGTGAAATTAGCGGAAGATTAGGATATTTTTGTTGAATAACGGGTACACTTCTTGAGTTCTTACTTTATGGTCATATACTATCATCATAAAAATTTCTGTTCTCTGGGTTTCAGTAAGTTTCATTTTTAGTTAAAACTAACTCAAAATCACAATTTGAGAAAGTATGATAAATGAATAAATCATTGAATTAGTTATGCCGGTTAATAATTATTGCATTTCATTTCGAGTTTTAACTATCGATAAATCGAAAACAGTTACATTTAGGTATAAGACATGTAATAGAAAAGATTTTGCAGGGAGTCTAAAAGTGTACAAAAAATTGGCGGTCACTAAAAAATTAAAGTTGATTATAGCACAGCTTCTTTCAAGTCACCCTGTAAAATTTAATATATTAAAAAAAATCATACTAAAAAGCAAAGTCGAGATGTCCGAACAATTTTTCTTCGATACGCGCTGCTTAATTGAGCAGCCACGTTAACAGTCCCAAAAAGTGAATATTGAAAAACATTTTTCATATGTTTTGCCGACAACGTATGCGTTTTAATGCGGTCCTCCGAATGATTTAAGTTGGTAAAACTACTTTTGTCCAAGAAGTTTATCCTCCAAATAAACAAGGAAAACAGTATAGAGCATTTTCAATTTCACAACCACAAAGCTACATATATTTATTATAAAGGCCCGGATTAAATATCCTAGTAAAAGTCATTTTTTTTGCTAGACACGGATTTTTCTATTTTTAAATTCGGAATAGGCCTTTCAAACCTTTTTATTTTAGCCTTATCACTTAATGAACGACCATAGAATGGCTCTGCAATTAAACTATGAACGGAATTCATTTCTTACCAAAACGCAAAACGTAAAAAATACAATAGCGTACCGCACAACAAACAAACGACAGCTACAAAACAACAAAATTATGTTTTCTCGCGGGGTAGCTCGGTTAAATATATGTTTAGATATGTTTTGAAACACATCTGAAATGACGATACTATTTCCGGTCGCCCGAATACGATAATGACGAAGTGCGTGTGTTTACTTATTTGAAAGCATATCTATAATTGTTTCAAAACACGTGCAAAAAATTTTAATGTGACGTCACTGTTTCATCGCCAGGAACTCTTTGAAGCTGGTTGAAATAAATTGACAGCGAAAATACAGCTTAAACACAGGTGTACAAGTCGACTTGCAACATTCGTTCAGCCTATGAGACGAAATTAATCTCCACGGCTTAGATAGGCAACTCCATATACGCTTCAATGTATTAGCTTGGATTGCATTAAAATTGCCCACCAGCAAAGCGATAACGTTTACAGGCGTAATACTGTAATACAGACAAATTATTCTTGACATTTAGGCAAAGCAAGTTTAATTATTTCAATAATTGACTGCTGTTCGCTTATAATCTAGATAAAAAATTGATTAAATTTAATCATTGAATTATCAGTAGAAATTAAAAAAATATTTGTACTTATATTTATTAGTATGTTTTAATTTATAATTTTTTTGGGGGTTGCGCAAACCTAAGGAAAAGCCGCAACTGCTTTAGATATAAGTCTACTTTCACTTCCAACATCATTAACCTGAACAAACTGTCGATCGAATCGAAATTATAAAACCAGTGTATAAGACTAATTTCGCGAAAACACTTTTTAAAATGTAACAAAAAATCGATTTTTTGAAAGCTACTAGACGTGAGCTCTTAACACATATTTTTGTTGATTTAATATTGGAGAGTTTCAGGGGAAAATCATAACGACGAATTTCTAATCAAAATAGCTTTTAAAATATGTTCTAAATAAACATGAAATAGTTGCCGTTTTCATCTTATGACGTATACATACAACTTTTGGAAAAAACAACTGAGATATAAAGATGTAGAGGTTAAAATTGTAACACTGTTTTTACTTTAATTTTAGGCGTAAAGAACCCTCAGAATTACCATCATCTCCCTGCAAGCAACGCTGCAATACCCTTCCAGCGAAGGATCTCTCGAAAATTTCCCAAATTTTTAACTCGAACCCCGTTCAGAACGCGTCCGCAGAATCAGAATATGTTGTCATGAGCCCTAATCGAACACTAGAAAAAACAAAGAAACTTCTTTCCGAAAATTTCTATGTTCCCATGACATCTCCAGTAATCCAGTTGAAAAATAAAATCGTCGAAGGGGTTTATATGAGCATGACAGGAGGAACAAAGAAGGCTGCTTGATGAGCTGCTCTTGTAACAGTATAGAGGGTTATTTGTTTAGGGATATTTTCTTGATAACTTTTTTCATGTACATGTCCAGTCAGAAATATTGTGATATAAATCACTTTCAAAGTGCTAATATCCATACTAAATTATTCGACTTGGGTTTAAAATATATCAAACATGTATAAAACATTTCCATCGTGGTTACCGTAACTATCTGGGAAAACAACGTATATTTCCTTGAAATGCGCATAATCTATATTATTTCTCATTAAGATCAAATAAATACAAATTTGTAATTTTCTAAATTCAAATAGTTATTGACAAGATACTCCCTAACAGATTTGCTTACAAGAGTGTATGATTAAAAGTTACCAAAAATTTGTAAACGTTTGTAAACCAAAACTGTTTTGTTGATTTTGTTGTGAATTAATACTTAGAGGATTTTTTGATAAAAGGTTTTTTAAACAAAAGTAGGTAGAATTTTAGTCAAGGTTTGTTATATTTAGTTAAGGTGAAGTGACGTATAATTTTCGTGAACAGATTGGTTGTTTACTTTACCATAGGTTGTTTTTGAGACGCTTATAGAAAATTCCAAACGCTCAATTTGACTTTTGGACTAGGAAAATTGTATACCGATTTCTAGTTTATTATAGTTAATTAACTGACAGTAGATTAAAATGTGGTTATCGTTTAAAACCTACAATATTTTGGGTAATGATGTTGGCAAGTTTTGCCACAATTTTACTCAATTTTTCTATTGACATTGTAACGTCCATTTTTTGCTCTACTGGCACTTATTGAAAACGCAAGTTTAAATTAAAGTAATATTTAAAATGTGTCCGCAACTACTGAGTTGGTAAAAATTATAAATCTCGGTAGATTATTTTTATGCTTAGGTAGTGCTGTTTATCAAAAACTTTAGAGAAAAAATTACTGATTTATGACATATCCTTTTTTCAGGATTAACTGTTTTGAAATTAATCTTAGGAACGTTATTTATTGACGAAGAAAAACGCTGACATATCGTTAACGCATAAAACTATTTTATTTTTTTTTGGTGTGTTTGTATGTAAAAAGGTTACCTAGTTGATGATTTTTTTACTCGGGTAATATCTGAGTATATTTTTAATTTATCTGTTAATGTAAGATAATATAGGAACGTGTTTGAAACGGAGTCATTGTACTGTAAACTCTTTGTCGTACAAACTGACCCAACAAGTCTGCGATAAATAAAAACATGTTTTTATTTATTGCAGACTTTTTAGTTCACGGTGTATATACGAGTACGTCAATAGCAAGTTGTTGGTGATTTGCTCAATTTTCTGATCTCGCTTCACGGTAGCTTGTTTGTTGTATTATACTATTTTTAAATGTACCAAAAATGATTAGTATATTAATAAGAAATAATTTTTGTTGATAAATTTTTAACACACTCAAAATGTTTTGAATTAGTTCATTTATTTTGGGCTCCTTTTTTAATCAGTTTATTCGGCTTTTTTCGTCAATTATGCTATTAGAAGCGTAAGTTGCAAATTTGCCTTTTTCCAGTTTATCTAACACAATGTTTTTTTTTTTGTAAATTTTTATTATTCATACATTAATTTTGGCAAAACCACTTAAGGAGGTTAGGTTGTTTCATGCTCGGGGGAGTAGGAAGGCTGTATTATAGCACGGCAACAAAAATTGGTAAATCTGCCGAGCCCGTCATTCGTTCAGCACCCCATCAGTGGTTAATATTTGACTAGGAGACTTAACTGGAAATAAGCAAAAATAAGTATTAAGTGTAAATGAAATCTTTCTTTTTAAATATCTCAAATTTTATGTGGGAAATATTTTTTATTAACAATTAAGGAGGTCCAGTCACTGCTCATGTTAAATAAAAAATATTTTTTCGATTAACTTTATCGTGTACATTTTTGAGAATTTAATTTTCAAAAATGAAAAAATTTGTAGAGTATTAGGGAAATCAGGATCTTGGCACTTTCCTTTGAATTATACTACTATTTGTCGATTAGATGAGGTTGAAAAAAATTAAAATTAGCATTTTTAAACATACAGATTTCTTTTTTTTGCAATAAAATTTTTAGCTTGCCATGGGGTTTACTGAGATACATTTTATTTCAATCGCTCAGTTATTGATATGAACATACACTTCTTGTGGAGTGAAATTTTTTCTAATTTACTCTTTTTGCATTTGCTATATTCTAACGCGATTGTTTACGTTTCAAATTTACAAATTTACCAGCATCTTTGCCTTGAGACATTCGAATATCATGAGTAAACATTTTACTATTTTGTAAACTTATTTATTGTGAAAGGGTAAGGTTAGATTGTCTCGGATATAAACATAAATAGTATAAACACTATGTTGCCAAATCACATTATTATTTTTTAATAATATTTTCTATTTCAGTGATAAATACTTGCAAACTATTTATTTTTCTATTATATTATTTTTTTGTTAGTATTTTAATTTAATCTTTCAAATATTGGGTACTACACTTCATTTGACTCATGTGGTAGCGAATGGACCTCCTTAAGGGCGATAAATTAGGTTTTCTTCCTTTAATTAGAAATTATAATCTACTAAAAAACGTACTCTTACAAACCTTTGAAACACATGTTAGGATGTCCAAATCCATTCAGTGGTTACTGAAATATTTACAAAAAACATTAAAAATGATTTTAGATTTTATTTTTAAAAAATCGTTGCATTGTTTATTAACGTTAATAGCCGATATTTTGATCTGTTCTCATTGAAAACCTTAAACTACAGAATACAGTATCTTGTTTGAAATATAAGAAACATTGTTTCAAAAAAAGCCTGTCGAAGACTTGGTGTTCGTCCACCCATTCACAGAGCGCTGGACCTAGGGAAGCCGCAGCTCGCGCGTTTCGAAATAGCTGTAAACGTAAAGTCGATATTTGAATACATGGACATATTTGTTATTTATGAAATCGGCATTCTCTCACTCTAGTGCTTTGTAAACGGGCGGACCAGCACTGATTGATTGATTGTAAGACATAGCAGGCCAGGGTTATGAAGTCGTTAAACTGCAACCTTAAGCCTTATTGGATTGCCTGTTATATTTGCCCTGGGTGGACAGTTTAGTTGCCTTAATCAGGTTTAGCAGCCTGCTCACGAGTTGACCCTCTTGGTATAGGCCTTCCGAATAGATTGAACCCTGAAGGTGTCTCCGGTGGATTAAAGCATCACATTCAAAGGTGATGTGTGAAGCTGTCTCGTCCTCTGGAGTAGCAGATCCTTGTCTTGCAAGTTGATTAGCTTTTTCACTGGCTGGAACGCCCTTGTGCCTTGTACCCACACAAGAGTGACCGTGTTGTGTTTTGCCATTGCGATAAGATTTTGAAGATAGTCCCAAACCTATATTGATGTTATCTGATATAACGCTAGAGCCTTTAGCACTTCCTAACTGTCGGAGAAGATAAGAACGGTCTTGCCCCGGTAACTCCTCCTCAGATTCTTTTAAGGACAGACATCGATAATTTGAATTTCTGCCTAAAATACTGTGATATGGTTATATTAAGTCTGCGTGTATTTCCATGTATTCAGACATCTGTTCCATGGTCAGTTTTGGACGCGTCCGTATACCAGATAAGGTCGCCTGGCTGACCAGCACCACTACTTTGACCGGCTTATACTTAAACAGTTTTACATCTATTGTAAAAAAAACATATGGTATTCTGTAGGTTTTAACTGAGAACAGGCGTGATTTCAGCTCTTAATGTTAAGAAACAACGATGCTTCACTTTTTGAAAAAAAAAAAAACATCTTGACTTCTGTTGGTCATAGATTGTTATTAATTTGAAATATGAAGCATTCGAAATAACCAAATTATTTAATTGGTTTATAAGCGAAAAAGAGATCTTATTTTAGGGACAAAATGATTCCCCGTGCGTCTCTGTACAATTTGCAAAAGGTTTTCCTATGCCATGAAAAATGACATCTTTTCAGCTTCCTAAACCCCGTGAGCAATCAAGTTCCTCAATATATCAAATGAATTATATTTTTCTATCGCTTGTACTAATTATATTCACTTCAATTAGTTAGGCTCTCATAAATACCCGTGTAATTTCACACCCAAATATTTGCGGCTGATAATTCTGGGAAAATTCAGGTGATTTTAGGACATTAGTAAAGTTTCCACCTAATTTTATCGAGTTTTCTTAGCTTGAGTGAAACCACCGAACCTCTTTAAAGTATTTATAAAAAAACCGACAAATTTTGGTCAAAAATCTTATGCGTGCTTTTAAAAATAGACCTTGTCCGATTTCTTATACTTAAACAAGCTAACAATTCGAGTAAAGTGTAGCATGCCAAAAAATTATATATATCCAAATGGTAAAGATTTTAATAATCACAATATAGATTATAATATAACCGAACGTTTTGAGTGTGTTCTGTTATTTCACAGTATTAGCAGATTAAAATGCAGAGTGTTTCATTATCTTTTGACTGACTACCTTCTACAGGACTAAATAAATTTTAAGACTTTCCCTTAATGATCATTGCTAAGATGTTTTTCTTCAATTTTTTGAAGAGGTATCAAAAAACCAAGGCATTCTGTACATTTTACATGTAAAATTATTTTCAAAACTTTATCAACAAAAAATTGAACTTTTGACTGTGTGCTTACTTGCCTAAATTACGCTTCTCGAATATACGATTAAGATTTAAGGATCTGTTGCAAAAGTGATATTTTAAAATATATTTAAGCTTAGGTATATAGTGTTTGCTAAAAATTAGATTTTAAACATGATTTTTTTTCATTTGGTAAGTCCATTATTTTCGAATTAGTCCGTGTGTTACCATAATCGATTAATAATAATACAGGTCGCTTACTATTTAAGTATTAAGTTTAAAATTCTCATTGACCAAACAAAACACCTCAAAATTTCTTAGATATTTTAAAATTATCTAAATTTAATAGACATAAAAAAATAAAACTAGGTAAAATAAATAAGCATTATTAAATGGCCAGAAGATAAATTGTTGACCATGTATAAATACTACAACATTCATAAAATATAGGTCGTAAATTACACAGTAAATAGAACATTTGGTTAAATAATAGAGGTTTTTGAAACCGCTTACTTTTCAGTTCGGGTAATTTTTTACTCTCGTTATTGACTCAGAAATAAATTCTAAACGGACGCACATCGTAAATCCTTTCATACTGCACCGATTTCAACGACTGTAAATATCCCTATAGCTCAAATGTTCGTATTACATATCAAGACAGATTCTGGTGGTTTGCATGTGAGACGAAATTTTTTAATGCCTAAATAGAATGAATACATGTACTGAAACCCATTTCGCGTCATACCATCATTTAAAGAAATATCTCATTGTAAATAGTGCCATATCAGCTAGATTAGAACACTGAAATGTTCTAATCTCATACCTTGTAGGCGAAACGTCGAAATAACACGGCTTTAATTGCCTTTTTTTTTAAATTACTTTAGAATTAATGTATGAACCAATGATCGGCCAAAAAAATATAATCATCAATTAATTACTGGAAAATTATTAATCAACCAATAGAGATTATCACTTACTCTTATCAGTTAATAATTTTGAAAATAAAACTATCAGTTAAAAAAGTAATTGGGCATTGTTTCTTTAAATTATCTTGTTAATTAAGTAACTGGAGATATCATTCCAAAAATTATCAGTTAAAGTAATTGGTAATTCTATTACTACAATTATCAATTAACGAAATAATTCATAATTTCATTTTTGAAAATATCAATAGACGGAATAATTGATCTTTTTAGGAATAAAATTACCAATTACCTGAGTAATTCAAAATTTTATTTCTCAAATTACCCATTACAAGAGTAATTATTAATTTAATTTTTCAAATTATTGAATTATTAATTGGTGATTTATCTGAATTAAATGGAAACATTTATTTTTTTAAAATAATTTAATGCCATTTTTTCGTAAATAATGCAGCATTATATAAAATTTTATTAATAATTATTTTACTATTTGTTTTAGTCTGAATAAAAAATATTTCAGCAATATCAAATACGTATGTTAAATTTTTGATCTTGAGTTATTTGCGAAAAAACGGCATTAAATGGTTAAAAAATATATTTTTTAATTTAATCCAGTTAATTATCGATTAATAATTCAATAATTTCAAAAATGAAATTTTCAGTTACCTTAGTAATGGGTAGTTTTATTTCTAAAAATATCAATTACTTCATCAGTTGATAATTTCAAAAATTAAATTATAACTTCAACTGATGGGTTGTAATTATCAATTATTTTATTAATTGATAATTTTAGGAATGAAATCTCCAATTACTTAATTAATTGATAATTTCAATTTGTTGGTTAATAATTTTCCATTAATTGATTAATGGTTAATTATAATTTTTTTTTTCCGATCGCTGCATTTTGAATATATCTAAGAATTTATATTTCAAACTCAATAATTGGAAGACTAAATATTTCTTTTACACTATTGGAGATTTTACAATAGTAGAATGATTGTTTCTAACTAACGTAATTTTGAAATTATAATTATTTTCTAGTAATAATTCAATATTTCGGAAAATTAAATTATTACTCTTGTAATAGGTAATTTGAAAAATGAAAGTATCAATTATTTCGTTTTGATAATTGAAAAAATAAAATTACCAATTATTTTATTAGTTGATAGTTTTAGGAATCAAATTACGAATTACTTCATTAGTTATTTTGTTTTCGAAATTATCAATTGATGAAACAATTGATAAGTTTATTTTGTGAATTATGATTATTCATTAATATTCCGATTTTTGAAATTATTCTATACTAAATTGATTTTACCCGATATTACTAAAAAATATATTATTGCCAATATCCAGTAGGAACAATATTAAAAATAAAAAATTTGGTAATGTTCAAATATGAGAACATTTTCTTCCCTTTGCCAAACTTCTTTAAAATCAGAAAATCGGTATTTTATGTCTTTCCTCCTGGAAACTATACAAGTCGTAAAAAATAAAACGATCTCTTTCTCTGTAATCTGGGATCATTTCTAAGCGAATAAGCCCGTTTTAAGATGGTAATAATTAAGAGACGCCTTGTAGCTATTTGCAATGTTTAATTTGTTTTTTCTTTACTTGGACTAGCTTTTGTGTTTTAAATAATATGTATAATAGCCATCGTTTTTTATATGTATTTTTGCTACTTTTGTGTTATTTATTTACGAATGTTATATTAATTTGTATTTTTATAATAAATTTTTTTATCATTTAGTTGTGGTTTTTAATGGGAAAAAAAGCGAAACGTAATGTCAAAATTTTTTTATTCCTAAAATTATATTTAAATATTTATATTTACAAATGCAGTCTTAGATATAAGTATCTTACAAAAGTCGTAAGATTACACATGAAGGAAAAAAATAAAGAAGTTTGTAAAAATATTTGTAAAAATTACACACAATTTACAAGGAAATACAACTTAGCACCTTAAAATGTTTAATCTCTTTTACCTAGACTAAAATTAATCTAATTTGATTTATTTTGTATACTGACAGCCTAAGGATATATAAAATTACCAATTTTTATACATTCGACAATGTACATTCTTTTTTTATATTTAAAATTTAATAAAATTCACATTTTTTGAAATGTTTACATTATTTTTCGCTAGTTAAATTAGTGGAAAGTAAAAATTTCAAAACAAAATTAAAAGCTTAGAATAACATTTTATATCAGTTGGTACTTAAAATTCCTGTATGAGTAAAGTAAATGCATGCATATTCCCAAGTTTGCTCTGTTAATAAAAAAGAGCTTATTTTTGTGGGGTAAGAAAGAATTCATATTTCCAATTTTTTATGTACAGTGTTCAATAAAAAAAATTTAAACTTCTTGTTTTTTAAACTTCAAAACTCTACCATGTGCTCATTTTCATTAACGTTGCAGAATAATTAATAAAGATCATACTGATCTTGACTGATAACAGAAAACTGTAAAGATGATCTACTCATTTTTAAGACCAGTAAAGGGACACTTGTTCTATGAGCTTCACTAATGATCCTTTTCATAAATTGTCAGTTTAGTTATTAAAAAATGATCAAAATTGACATGAGGGTTGGACAACCATGTTCAATCAATACATATTATTTATTGCCTTTATAGATCTTAAAGATTTGTATTATTTTTAAGTCAAGGTATATTCAGAACTAAATTCTAAACTAGGAAAATAACTATCTTCTGAACTAAAGTCGAAGAAACTAAAATCCATTGGCAACTCATCAATGTCTCCCTCCAACTGTCAGTTTACTGACACGCCTGGTAACCATCCACTGATGCTCAGGAATTTAGTAACTTCATCTTTAACATTGACTTCTGAGGGTTCAGATTCGGTGTTCATTGTATTTTGATATTTTCCAGGGCTTAAAAGGTTATCCTAAAAGTAAAATATTAATTAATGATTTATAGTTTGTCAATACAATATTTTAAATCTATATTGATATTCCGAATAGATGACCAAAGCTGTAGTAAGTTCCTTCCTTGCAGTATTCATTTTCAGCATTTACTTATACTTTAATTATTTATACATGGGGTATCCAAACTTTTTAACCTAACAAACAGTCACACTGAATCCTCCACTAAGTCTCTTGGGGCCAAGACCTAACATCTTAAAAACTGAAACTTCATTTCCGGTAGATCTCGCAATTGGAGCTTTGAATGCTTTAAAAACAAATTTTGAGTCTCGGTTTTCAGATTTTGCTGAAATTTTATAAAAGTTTTCCACTCACACAGTTTGATCAATTGCACAAATTTTCTGCTTTTTTTCCACTTCGGCACTACTTATCTGTGTGAAAAACAATCTTCAAAATTAAATATACAAAAAATATTTCTAGATCCAAATTAACTGAAGAGTATTTGTCGCTGTTGATAATTTCCACTAGTAAACTGGATCCACAAATGCAAACAATTGTCTGTGGACAGTTACAGCGACATAAATATCATTAATCATAATTATTTTTAATTTATTTATGTAAACTACCTATGTATGTCACTTGTAAGTTTTTAGGATAAATTTCGTTAATTACGGTTAAAATGTCCAGTTTCATTGTGTATGTCAGTTACTATGTTTCTTAACTGGTCGTTAAAAAAAAACTTCCAGTGAAATATTACCATCGTTTGTTTGATTTGTAATAATACTTGATAATGATTAGAGACACAACCTAATCGAAACGTCGTAAAAATAAATAAAAGTAAAGACAATGCAAGTCCGACAACCACATTTTAGTCAAATATTACCATGTAATCAAAATAAACCATGGCGGGCCAAATTGGTGGTGGTGGCAGGTCTGTGTTGGCTCACAGGCCTTAGTTTGGAGACCCCCGATCTATATCAAAATTTTTTCATTTTGTCACATAAAATACGTAAGTATGGCACTTTACTGGAAGAATTACATATTAGTATATTTACCTGTATGATGAGTGATTTTAATGTGACATAGGTGACTGGTTGTAAATTTAAGTTGGTACATAGCTGAAAAACAGGAAAAAAAATATGTACAACATATTATAAAATAAGACGGGTAACATTTTATATTTAAAGTTAAAAATTAAGCATTTTATTGTAAATGATATTTTTATTACTTGTATCTCCCCTTGGCTCAGCAGCTTGCCCATCGGCAGCGCCTTTAGGTCTCCTGTAAGATCGCTGGGGCTACTCAACAGCTGGGCTGGTGGCGTCTGCGTCGGCGGCGTCCAGATAGAGAGGCCGCTCCCCCGCGCTCCTGCGGAAGCCCCCGCCACCTCGCTGTCGTACCCGGAATCGCTTTCGGACGGCCACGTGGTTCTTACGTCGGTGAAACTTGAGCTTATTTCGGCGCCGCTGAAATAGTGAAAATAAAAATTGATAAAAAAAAAAAAATAAAACTTCCTGAAGAAACCGTGATTCTTCAATTTCAATTATTTCAAATTGGAATAATTTTCCGACCTTCCTCATACGATTGCACGAAGCATTTTCTATCCACATTCTATACAAGGTGTCTGGAAATTCCGTTCGTATACTTTGAAGGGAGATTCTAAATATGAAAACATGAAAAAAATGTCATATGAACGTAGGTCCACAAATGCGTTATAAGGGAGCTATGGCCTTTTAAATGTGACCTTCGAACATGGGTTTTAATTAATATCTTTGGAACTGCTTGGGGCACCGATGTATTTTCTATAGTATTTGAACTAACATTAATTTAATAATGTAAAGAGTGAAAAGCAAATTTAGTCAGGGTGTCCCGACAGGGGGGCGTGTGATTCAATTATCCCAATTTTTCAACATGACACTTTAAAATTCTACTTAAAAATTATTAATCCGCAAAACTACTACTTAAAAAAGATATTGTAAAAAATCACCCACTAATAGTTTAAGAGAAAACCCGCTTTAATTAAATCAATGCATTAACTCTGGTTTCTTTATGTTTAAACTAAACATCAATGCAGGCTTAGACGACTATAAATTTGAAGCGAAAAAGCATCAAGTAGCTTATAGTTAATATCAAGATAATAAAGAATCACAAGATATTAAATAAAAACTGAGTCAAAGGCCACCTGTAAATGGTCATTTGTGGACCTATGTTCATATGAATCTCCCTTCAGTATATGAATAGAATTTCCGGACATCCTTTAGATTGCAATGCCTATGTTTTATATTCTCGTTTAATTAATCTTGTAAAGTAACGATTTCTGGAAAGGCCTCATGCAATCGGATACATCGACTAATTATTAAAATTTAACCCAGCAAACAAAGTCGTTAGAGCTTTTTTTACATTAAATTTTTGGCGAAATGAGTAATTAATAAAACTTTGGAACCAGCTATTTTGTTAAAATTTTGAAGATAGGCACCATAATAGATATTCCATACACCAATAAACACTAAAATTATGAATAAGCCTCAGCATAACTACACTCCAATAGACAGCCTTATGAACTTTTTATACAAACTAAAAAACTATACAGTACCTAAGGGAAAAAAATAAAAAGTAAAATCAATAATTGCATCTAAATTAAAGGAGAAATTATGCGAAAAAGTTTCTTAGGGAAATTTTAAGATGTGTTCGGAGGTTCAAAATTACTCTCTAAAATTAGTTTTCATAGTGAAAAAATTATATTTGATTTTATCGATGTCATTTTCAATTGCAATTTTTTTAAGTCGTCTAAAACAAGTGTATAAGGTGTACTCTATAAATATTTTATACTTAAAATTCTTAGTAGAATAGAAAAATTTTAAAATATATAGCGTTTCTACGTTACTTTGGACCGATGTCTGAGCACCAGAAATTTTCAGAAGTTTCTTTGATATCGTATATGTTTTTGTCACAGTAGCAATTTGCTATTATTTTATTTAAAAAATAGGTTTTAAATAGTTTACACACATCTACATTAGAATATATAGTACCGTATAAGGAAGAATGTACTTACCCGTTTTCTGATGTTAAGTAGAGATTGGGGCCCGGTACCATCGCAGAGCCACTGCTGCCCTAAGTGAAATGCAAACTGATACAATCTGGTTCGATTTTCGCCCCGCCCCGCCTACCGACCAAACAATCTAATGTATGAACGGAATACTTGCAGTCAAAATTACGCCAGAAATAGATTTATCCATAATATATTTCCATTTTTATTAAATTATAGCTCGCAGTAGGCAATTTTGAAAAATCCTTATTAGCAATCGAAGAGTTAATAAAAATTTTGGCCAAAAAACATTTTACAAAGAATCATTGAGTGGATTGAAAAGAATACAAACTGCTAGACACAAACGAACCCAAAATTGCTGTGTTCCCAACCTGCGGTGGAAACCGAAAGGTTGTAAACATATAATTATATGGTGCTATAATTATAGAATCATAAAAATACGAGGGTGGTTTGATACGTCTGTGTCTTCTCACAAGGTGGCGCTCCGACCACTGATTTGAATTCACTGTAATTTCATCTTATATTAATGTGTATACGAAGTTAAGTCAGTCTGTTGCATCGAAAATCTTTGAGTCGGTGTGGCAGTATATATAGAAGATTACGGAGAAACATGAGTTTCGTGCGCTTATTAAGCACTACTTTTTTGGAGGAAAAATTATCAAAAAAACTTAAGAAATGTTTTAAGAAGTATTATGGGGAATGTGCTCCATCGAATGGTTCACAAGTGATTTACTGAATTACGTTGTGGCTGTACGAGCACAAACGATATGGAGTGTCCTAAACGCACCAAGAAATGATTGATAAAATTCATGATATCGAGACGGCCGATTAAAAATATGCGAGAAATAGTAATAATGTGAAAATCTCGACAGCTTGTATTTTATATTTTGCACGAACATTTGGGCCTAGAAAATCTTTCAGCAAGATGGATGTCGCGTTTGCTAACAGTGAGTCAAAAACGGTATCGTGTAACCATGTATCAACAGTATTTAAGCATGTAGCAACGTAATCTCTCAGCGAATTTTTGCGACGTACAGTTACTGTTGAAAGTTGGAAATATTACTACACGCCAGAAATCTAAACAGTCAAAAATACGGATTGGTCCTGAGGAATGCGCTGCGAAAAAGGCAGAGTTCCATTAACGATAAAATCATGGCCACAGTTTTTTAGAATTCACATACAAAATATTAATCGATTACCTGTAGAAAGAAAAGACAATCACTGGAGAATGTTATGCTCCTCTGACGGATCGATTTGATGTACTGAAAAAAAAGCACATCTCTCGAGTGAATTTGCAAGAATTTCATTACGAATTTGCAAGAATTTCATTACAAATTACTTCCCCATCCACCTTATTAGCCAGATTTAGCACCTAGTGAATAATTTCTGTTTCCCAACATGAAAAATTAATTGGCTTGGAGGAAGATTTTTTATCGAACGAGCAGATTATTACTCAGATGAATGAGTATTTTGAGGCCTTTGATAAAGATTATTTTCCAGAAAGAATGAAAAAAGCTCGAGTATCATTTCAATAAGTGTTGAAAGGAGATTATGTTGAAAAATATATAGACATAATATTAAAAAATTGTTAATTTCATTTGCTGCACTGACTTATCAAAACGCTCTCATACATTATTTTGCTAAAACCAAATAGCGAGTATATTCTATGAAATTGCCAAGTTCCGTTCTGTCTTTCTCGTTCGCCCTTTTTTTTTATGTCTTTAACGAATAACTTTTTTTTTCATAAAACATAATTTTTATTTCTAGTTTATTATTTATGCTTTTGCTATTTGAAACAGATTGATTCTATTAACTCCGATTTAAAGCTGCTTGTTCGGCGCAAACAAATAACAAAATTGCTTTATAGGCAGTGACTACTCTGCTCACAGTATATCGAAAAGCCCAAATATCACCTGTCTACAGGATAGGCCAGAAAAAAATTCATTTTTGAAAATTGAAAGCAAACAAAACTATTATATTTAAAGGAGTTTAATTTTCTATAATGTAAAATTAATTAAACGTAATTTTAATGTCTGACGTCCTTGGCGGTTCCGACACTCTTCCAATTGGGCACGAAATTTTGAAAAACTTTTATAAAGAGTTCCTCTTGAAATGACTTTCATCAGGATAGCCATGTACCGCTCTGAAATTACGGTTACTCTTCAGCCACGATTGTCTTCAAAGAAAAAGGCCCGATAATACCCCATTATGCGTTTTCAGCCCACACCGTAACCTTTGGTGAATAAAGGGGCTTCGGATATTTTACACGGGAATTCTCTGCAGCCCAATACCGATAGTTTTTATTCACGAAACCGTTTACGTGGAAAATGAGCTTCATTGGAGAAGATAATGTTATTGAAGTCAGTAAAGGCGTCGACCATATCATTGGCGAAATTTAATCTCGATTCAAAGTCTAGTGGCTTCAATTCCTGCATTAATTAAATCTTATAGGTATGTAATTTCATATCGAGGTGTAAAATTCGCTGCAACATAGACCTAGAGACACCTAGAGCAGAAGAACGTTTACGAGTCGACATTCTTGGATTCGCGCTTAAAAGATTATCAAACTTATGAATGGTTTCGCCGGTGCGTTTACCTCTATTGCGACCTTGACGCCGCGTTTTTTGTGTTGGTCCTGTTCTTTTGAATATTTTAACCCACTGCATTAGTGCTCGGACACTTACTGATACGCCGTAGTTGGAATTTGACTCGGAAAAGGCGTTGAACAGTCACGTAAGATCGAAGGTTCGCAGAACGCACGCTGTTACCGTTACATTCTGATACCTCCCCCGCGCCCCTTTCTTATAACATTTAGAAATTAGCCCGGTTTTAAAAATGAATTTCTTTCTGGGCCACCCTGTACCCTTTATTCAGTGCAAGCGACTCGCCCCCACTTTGCACAGGAGTTGTTATGTTACTGTTTAACCCACAAATTATATATCTAAACCTTACTCGTGTAACACCAGACCTTTTTTGGCGTTTACCAAGTAACGGATTGGTTACGGAATTCGTTACCAACCACGTTTTAGCGCATTTTTTGTGATGTAGTAAAGAAAAACGGTTTTGGAGTTACGAATATCGTGGCTTTGGTCACGATCGTGGTCAAGATGAATTATAACCTCAAAATTTATGATTTATCTTTTTTTTTATTTTAAAGAGGAAATTTTCTCTTCTTTTGTTGTTTTCTGATGAACTTCATCCAGAAAAGATAAAGTGATCCATATCCAATGATAGTAAATAAGTAGTGTTATCTGTTCATTAATCATTTGTGACTTTGTGAAAAAATATTGCTACCATGCCACTATCGCTTTCTTGAATTTTTAGTGACATTTAAAATAAGAAACAAAAAATACAACAAACAATCTCCCAAAAACACACGTAATTTCGAATACAAATTTAAGGTTATATTAAGTCAATTTACAAAAATGCGTTTTCGCGTTTGGTCACGAGGCCGTTATGCAGACCATTAAAAACGTTACCATTGTATGTCGAAGTCATAATCTGAAGCCATAACCTGGTAAAAGCCAAATAATGTCTAATATTGGTGAAAACCGGAATAAAACCCATTCAGTAGTCCCGTAAAAATCCTGCAGACAAACGCGGCGGGCGACTTTGTTTTATACTATACATCAGGGTGTCTCTCAAAGGTCTGTACGTAGCGCAAATTCCTGAGGTTAAAATATAAAAATCTAGCCCAATTTACCTTGGCCCAAAAGTTGATTGTTTCCAAAATACAGGGCGTCAAAGGAATAATTCTTTTAAAACTTTTGTAAATATTTATCTAAGTTTAATTTGCACTAAATTTAAGGTTTTTAAGATGAGAACTCAAGATTTGATTACAGTTTGATGTACATTACATGGAGAGCCACCAGCAGCAATTTGCCCTATATCTAAAGCTTCCTAACTTTTTTGTGCCTCGGTATATTAAATTCCTAATTATAAATTCTTATTCCTTAACATCTTTTATTCAAAAAAGTTATATCTAATAGATGACGCCTTGAGCAACCGTTTCTGAGATAATTGAATTTAAGGGGGCATTAGGCCCGCCATTTTTGCCCATTTATCTGTCATTCACAGCTAATTTCGATGTTTTATACTAGATGTCACCCCTATGCAGAATAGACGCAATAAATTGCTTAGCGTAAAATATAGTAATTCTCAACGTAAAAAATAGTAAATCCGAAGTTATGGAATCACTCAATGAAGAATTAAAAGTGAGACAGTGTTGTCAAATATTAATATATCATCGTCGATTAAGCTAAAATTTATTGTTTTATTGGTCATGTTCAGGTACCAAATTCAAAAGATTACAGAATAAAAAAAGGGAAAATAGTCTGTGAACATTATCTAGAATTTGAATAGCTTTTATTAGATTTTGTGTCATTTTGTCTGAAACATTTGGCAACCCTGTATGTTATGATGCGATCGGGGATTTTCGGAGAATACACGATTATTCTGAAGATAGAACAAAGCAATTTTGTTTTATTTGATTTGCTAACTTTTTCGTTTAGGGACGTTTGACCTTGAGAGGGTGTGAAATAAATATTCTAAATTTTGTATGTGCTAAAAAACATTTTCTGCCAGTTTTGTTTCAATGTTTATTTTTAATAAATATAATTGGTTTTCGTTTAAGTATTCTTTTTTTATAAATACAATTAGTGTTAGTGTAAACTTCTGTGTGCTGTAGACATGGGGAAAAAAAAGTTCGTAGACTGAGTTGTCTTTTAGCAGGAATATCAGATGGAGAAAAGCTCAAAAATTATTTAGAAAAAAGAAGTTTTACAGGTAAGTCATAAATACGGGTAATTAAGGCGAATAAGTTATTTTTTCAATATAAACTATGATAAATTTAATGAAAAATCAGGAATTTAAACCGTTCTTAAATACTAAGAAAGACAAAGAGTTTATTGTAGTTTTAATTTTGGCATATTTAGAAAAGCCAAGATCATGATATATAGTAAAAGTTTGTGATGAGGGTCTAAACGTAGTAGGTGACTTACAGGTACAGTCAGGAGACTTATGAATATTTTTCTAGCTCACTTGAATTACCAACAAACAAATGAAAAAAATTACATTAGTGCATAAAAAATTTAGAATAAAATTATTACTAAAGATTTGTTTTACTTAACTTTATTATATACCTCTATTTTTTGTGCCTCTTCTCTTCTTTGAGGATTTTATTTTTCTGCTAGAAAGTTCTCCTTCAGTAAAAAGACAAATTTTAAAGTTGTTGTTGTGACTCAATCGTTAGAAAATTCTTTATTGAAAAGTACTGAAACTCTGTTATTTTTAACCTTTTACAAAAACATAGTATTATTTTTATTCTGGTAAACCTATTATTAATATTGTGGTTGCTAGTAGTTAAATTGTGGTTTTTGAAAAATTTAGATCAAAAATTATTTAGGTTACCATTCCATCGTGTAAAATATTTTTTACCTCTGTAACTAATTTTTATCTATATACTTAATTCAAAAAAGAACATGTTAATGGTAAACTTTAATTCCTCTAATTATCTAATTCGAAAACTGGTCTAAGTTGACAATAAATGTATTGATTTACAAGGAGAAAAATGTCAGTCAAGTTTTCAATCTTCAGAATATAAGATTAAAAAACTCGTCTTGTTTTGTTACCAAGCTAGTAAAAATGAAAAATATTATTTATGGTTTACAAAAATTTTTCTTACTCATTCTAAGCTTTATCTTGTTTTATCTTTTTTATATATGTAACGGTGTGTGTTCCTATATCTGTGATAAAGATTACCCAGAACAAGAAGTTTAGACAAGTTATAACAAAATCAAAAACATAACTGGTCAACTAAAATATCTTTTCTTGATGACTGCATCAGATTTAGAAGTTAAACATTTTTAGTGAGTCTGGCTGTAAAATTTGAAACTTACATAATTTTATTTTACAATGAATAAGAAATTAATTTTATAGTGTTCTGGTAATATTTTAATCAATAACCTTTACAGTAATATCCATGTACATATATTTTACTAATATTCACTCATCTTCTTTTAGAGATGTCATCTGTCCTGAGCATATTTTAGATCATCAGATCACCAGAACCAAATTTTAGTAGGTGAGAAAGAAAGTTTCCATACTGGTTATACTAAATTTTTACTAATACTGATTAAATTAGTAATACTAATTAAATACTAAATCTAATAAGCAGTCATGGCTAGGTAAATAAAGTTTAATAACCTCCTAAGTCATTGTGATTTTAGATAATTAATAGGTGTCTAATTCAGCACTACCCAAATTTCTCCATAATAAGACAGAAAAATGGTTTGGACAAAAATTGTTTAGGACAATGGGGATCACCTATTGGTGCTAGTGACTTTGACCTTAAGGTCAATTTACAAGGTCATTCAAATCTCAATTTGAGTTTTTTAAATAGAAATCCTCATTTTTCATTGCATTCATGCAAAGCTGAGAAAATTTCCTATCCAACAGAGAATGTTGATGAATATTTGACCCTATATTTATTTTTTACTATGAATATTTTTGTTTTTGTGTTATAATTTCATATATTGCTCTTTTCCCCCTTTTCATATTAACGTTTCTCCCCTTTAACCTTTGTTAGATTTCTATCTTTATATCTGAATTTGAAGTGTTGTATCAGAAAACTTAATTTTTAATGATTTTTTTTAAATTTTATTTAAAAGTTTTTTATTGCCTTTACACCCATGACCCTTATCTAAAATCCTTCTGCCATAGTAAATTTAATTTTATTGAAATAATATGTAAACTATACATTGAAAAAATAACACTTTAATAATTTTAGTATCATGTCATAATCCTTGGTATTTTAGAAAAAATTTCATACAGTATTATAAAACTGATTTCAACCATTCTTTTAGCGATAATGTTAGTCTTGACCCTGCATACTTTTGTTCATTTGAAGAGCAAGATCAGAGCCAAGGACAAAGTTTCAGTGGGTAAGGATATTTTATATAGCATAACGTAGTCAAGATTTTTTTAATAATTTTAAAAATGAAAACGTTGTCATCAACCATTAAGACTTCTGTAGTTTTACACACATAGTAGTGTAGTAGTTATGATCTATATATATATATATATATATATATATATATATATATATATATATATATATATATATATATATATATATATATATATATATATATATATATATATGAATTTATACTGCTCGCTAATTTTTGAGAGAAAATTAAATAAAAATTTCTTAATTATTTTTAGGCAGTTATAATAGGTCGACATACACAAAAGTTATTGTTTCTCGGAGTAAGAAATAAATAGTGTGTGAGATCAAGATCGGCTAAAAGAAATAAAGACCCAGAAGATCATCAATGGAAGCTGATGTAATTGTTGAAGGATTTAATCTGAGCCAAATAATGCATGGTCTTAAATATAAGCGTTTCATCGCAGATGGGGATTCTAGTGTCTTTGCAAAAATTAAAAGGGAGGAAACCTATGATAAATTTGTAGAGAAAATAGCCTGTAAAAACCATGTGGTGAAAAATGTAGGCAAAGGCTTATATAACTGTTTAAAAAGTTTAATGGCTAATGCAAAAAAAACTACTCACTAAGAAGAAAATTTGTGACATTCAAAATTTTAACATGAAAAATCTGTATGTTAATGCACATGGAGATGTAGAGAAATTGAAAAATGACTTAATACCATTAACCACGTTTTTGGACGCACTGTAGTTTAGACTGTTGTCAACTTGTAAGTGATAATAGTCAAAGCAAAATGAAAGCAGTGAGAGATTCTGGATTACTGTATCATATAAACAGTATGTTTAAATGATAATTTCTCTTTTCTTTGTTTAACTCTCATCCATTTTAGGTGCAGTAGAAAAATTACAGGGAAAAGGACAACTCGTAGACAATGAAACCAATAATAGAGTTGAATGATATATGTCGCTACTTTGCAAAGTTAATGCAGCAATGAGGTTAAACCTAACCGGCCGTGGTTTTTCCCAAACCAGACCAAGGTATTTTATATTTAATTTAAAAATTTCAAATTCTTTAAAAAGCTTCATCTATTGCTCCGTGCTCAATTTTTTTTAGGTTATTGCAAGGAAAATTACAATGCTGTTTACTATTTCATACATAAGAAAATATGATTTCAATTTACAAAGTGTTTGATAAAACCAAGTTAGGACAATTATTATATGTTTTATAAATTGTAAAGGGTAATAAACAATATGTGAATATGAACCAAATTTTAATGTGAAATTAATTTTTTTTGGGATCAAGACATATTGAAATTACTTATATTTAATATTATATTGATGTTTTGTGATTCTACCAATAGTTATTACTGGTTATATTAAGTAAAGGATAAAGATATTTTCCAACAAATTTTACACACACTGCATAACGAAACCTGTCTATTTAAGATACAATGAAGGCCCTGATTGGCAGATTGATCAATGGGAAAAAATTGTGGGAAGTCCAGAAGGAGACAGTTTTAAAAAATTAATGGCCGAGAACAAAAGGACAATTGAATTGAAATGTCAAAGAGATCAGAAACCACAAATAAAATTAAAAAAAAAAAAAACATCTTTTGTAGCGCCAAATATAGACTATGAGTCCAAGGCAGAACAACCACCACTGTCTGAAGCAGAATATTTCTCGGAACAAGAAAGGCCCTTGAGAAAGTTTAAGGTATGATAGCATATCTTTTATATTAGAAAATTAAACCAGTTTATTGAAAATATTGAGAACTTTATTGGTATATATCTCTACGTAAAACTACTATTTCAAATAACTGCACCTTTATACTTTCTTGTTTATTTAATTATTTTCTTTTTCTTAGGTTTCATTAGAAGATGTTGTAAAGATTGAACGCGATACAGTTGGGCAATGGGGTAATCCAACTTACGAACCTCACAGAAGAAACAGATTGTACAGCGTCTAATTTTGGTTTCATATGCAAATGCAAAGCAAGTACTCCCTTTATAGGTTTAATCAAGAAAATCTTAAATACTGTTTCATTCTCTACCGAGGCAACAAAATATGGCCTAATGATGGGAGATGTGGCAAGACAGAAATTTACTAGCACCAGACCTAATGGCGTGGTAAGGAATTGCTGTCTGTTTATAGATGTTGAAAATCCACATTTAGCTGCAACCCCTGTTGCAGTCACTTCCACAAAATCCTAAATTAACAATGCCACCTCTCAACAGGTCCCAAACCATCTTCAAATTCACAGAATATTACTAATCGAAGCAAGACTTTGCAATAAAACAAGCATGTTTATAAATTAACGGTAAGTTTAGGTAAGTTTCTAGTTCTAGTCGTAGAAGAATCTGAAAGTAAAAAAGCGTAATTAAAATAATGGTAATTCTACTTTCCCTTTCCATAGCAATACAAAATAGGTTAAATCAATATATTTTCGAAATTTTATTTCTTTCTAGCTTCACATGGGATAGATAAAGCCTGATGTTAACTTCCCTAGGCAAGGTCTAAACCATATTTACAGAATAGTACAGACAAAAATACAATATTTATCAAAAATGTTTTATATATATATATATATATATATATATATATATATATATATATATATATATATATATATATATATATATATTGTATTTTTAAAATGCTTTTTTCTAGCTCTATTTAGGGCAGATAAACCTTCATGTAACCTCTCCTGGATGAGCTGCAAAACACATTCACAGAATAGTACTGACAAAAATACAATATTTGTTAATACAGTTTCTTTCAATTCTTGTTGTTAGAGAGAAATGCCTATGAAGTAATGGTAATATTACATATTTTTTTAGTTTTCCTGCTTAGAAAAACTGAAATATTGTTTAGACAAAATATTTTATATTTTGTATTGTCAGAAAACCAGTCTTTATCAACAATGCTTATTGTTTAGAGGAGAAATATTTAAAAAGTATTGGTAATAATATATATTTTAGGATTCTTTCCTAGAAAAAGTTGAAATATATTAGAAGCCAGATATTTTTAAATTATTTTTATTTTTAGCTTCTGGTAGGGCAGGTAAACCCTAATGATACCTACCCTGGGTGAACTCAGAACTGAAGAATACTTGTTTAAAGGGAGACAAATGTTTATGAAGTAACTGTTTCACTTATATATAGGGAGAAAAATTCATTTTCTATGAAGAATGCTCTTTTTAATAGGAGAGTAATCTTTATATGTGTATAAAGTAACAGTAAAATTACATAATTAATACTCATAGAAATCAGTTTTCATTAATTGTATTTTTTAACAGGATATAAGCGTTTAGTGATATATTATTGTATTTGCTGCTGCGGTTATGCAGCATTGCAATTGAAAAATTGCAGTGTTGACCAATGGACTGGTTCGTATGTCCTTATATTTTTATTAACGCATTAGAGAACATACCACATACAGTGATATGATATATTCTATATAGATGTTACGTAGACATATTGATGTTGCACATTTGTATGAAAGGTAAAGGACATTTCGTCTATGATCGCATTAATGTATAGACCGACACATTACTAGTTAATTTTTTGTAATTTTGTGTAATATTAAGGTTTTTATCAACCATTTATTATAACCTTTGTTACTTAATATGCAAGACTGTCATATTAATTTTGTTTTAGCAGCAAATAGAATTATTTATATTTGTTCGTATGAACACATGCATTCATAAAAGTTTTTAATGTTATAAAATTTATAGTTATTTTTTCATATAACATAATTAGTGACAATCTCTGAGGAGTTGATGGTCAGATCACCTTTTCTTTTTCTCAATATTATTATTTAATTTATATTTTATATATTATTATATAATTTATATTTTATATATTATTATTTAATTTATATTTTATTATTATAGAATTTTTTTAACCAATAAATATTATTGGAAACGATTTTTATTTATCCCAAAGAAATACAGTTCCTAATTTCATAGTGGACGTAGATTAGTTTGTCTTGGTAAGATGACCTAATTAATCCTGGTGAAAAGAGGTTCTAAAGACATATCAACTGTATTAAAGCAAGATAATTTTTTCCGGTAAACTAAACCATACTATAATTTAAAAATAATTTAGAAAAATCTTAATCAATTTGAACTACTTTTTTGAAAATATTGTAGAAAAAATAAAATAGCAAACTATTTCTATAAGTTGTACAATTATACTAAAAGTCTATTTTATTTCGTCCTTGAACTTTTCTTCTACAGATCAAATGAATGAATATTATTTGGAAGTAATTAACTTCGTTTTTCTCTAGTAATAATGGTATGCAAAACTATACAAGTAACGAAATACTTTTTATATTTCTATGCGTTCGTAATTAGCTGCATGAAATTACAACATTAGAAAATTAAATGTAACTAGTTATAGCGGCCGATTCTGTAAGTAAATTTTCTTACATACCCTTTCTGTATCTCTTTTAAGACAGTGACATACTTATACGTTTCTACAGACTCGACAAAGATGCTAGATCCTTATTATGGCCTTCTCTTTCCCTTTATTTTTATAGAATCCCAATCTAGGGGAATTAGCCCAATTGAAAACATGAATGAGTTCATTGATAAAGCAAATTTCCATTCATAATTCAGCAGAGACCTCTGCATCAAACATCTCGAAGTTAGTCCACTTCGGGTATCATAACAGTAACGTATTGCTCCGAACATCAGCCAATAGTCGAATATCTCTTTCTATTGAGTGCAAATAAAAGGAGAGCACCAATGCCAACAAAATCAGATTAGCCCAGTTAAACTTTGTGATTAGGTTATTGGCCGAAGCGGGAATTATAATATCTTTATTTTACACCAGTTTTTAGTTTTCCCCGACACCCGTGAAAAATAAACACCTTTTCGTTGTAATTTTTTTGGTAGAAAATGTATTTTTAACAAAGGATCAGGCTGCGTCAATAAAATTTGTCAAATGTTTATTCGTTTTTAAATGATTTTAAAAATCATGGCTTTTTACGTCGACTACAAACATACCTGCGAAAAAGTGGTTAAAAATGCTATTTGTTGTTTTTTTTCTGTGCAACTTTTGTTATCCATGTCTTTATTGAACCTTTCTCGAACATTTTTCGAAAATTTCAGGTCAAAATTGCTTTTACTTTTCGCGTGTATCGGGTCCAAAAATGTCTTATTTTTGATCAAAATATTCTGCTAATATAACCTTGAAAAATGCACCCTTAAATGTTTTATGGCGTACGGGACGCGTCGTAGCCCTTCTTCACATTTTATCCAGGCTTAGGAGTGGTCCAAAAAATTCGGAGCGTTTTTAAGGGCACAAACATACAATAAAAATGCACATAGCAATAAGCTAAAAATGATATTGTCAAACAATATTTACAAAAAAATTTTAACTTTGACACTCTGTATTTCGGAAATTATCACATTTTGGACTAAAGTGCGTTAGATTCTCATATTTTGGCTACCGTTTTGTACAGATCTTTAAAAAAAAAACCTGTATAAAAAATATACTCAGATTTCGTTAAATAAATTATAAAAGATGTCACAGATCAATCGACTTTGAAAACATAATAGTAAAAAATCGACTTTTTAAAAACATAAAATTCTTTAGAGAGTAAATGCGGTCAGGCTCACAAAGGTACATATTAGGACAACCAAAATAACCTACTGCCTTTTAAAGACAATACTTTAAATTTCAAGATAAAAATCAAGAAAAAATACAGCTCAGGACCTAGAATGTCTATTTTGGCGTTTTTGACTACACATTTCCAATGAAATAATGATTCTGAAGCATGATTAACTAGAAGCATAAAAAACAATTAAAATATTCAAAGTAAATGGAAAAGCAATACAAATAGATATCCTCTAACAGTTAAAATATGATGATGATGTTTCTTTAAGAAAACAGTGTTAAATCAATGCAGAGCTTACATGCAATCATGTATTTTATAAATCTATTTTCCACTGCTTCTTTAGGATAGTTGACTTAAAAAAAAAAAACAATCTTTATTTGTCTTAAATTTTCAAAATTTTTTTATATAATTTGTACATAATAGTAAAAAATTATTATATATTTATTACGAAACAAATTCTTAGGGGAATTTTAGTTAAAAAACTTAATAGTAGAAATTTTCATTATTTAGTATTTCTTACCACATTCGGTACTAGCAAGAATTTTCTCAAATGAAGAGAAATATGTATAAGTTTCGGCGAAATTTCAAATGTTCATTTAATTTCCTTGAAAAATAATCCCATGGAAGCATGTTTCTTATTTATGATTGAAAATTTACATTTTTATCACAAATTATGTTCCCTTTAAATTTCCTAATCAGGAAAGTCTTTAGTTTTATGTAATAATACATAGCAAAAAATACATTAAAAAATTTTAGGTTATCACTAAAAATTCCCACCTTTTATAAAATTTAAAAAAGAGATGTAACATATACATTACCCTGTTTTAAATTGTCTTTCCAATTTTAAATATTGTTAACTCTAAGTAGGAAAATTTTAAAAAAATTTAATACACAAAACAAAATTAAGAATTTTATTTGAAATTTCATTGATTTCAGAAGAAAAAAGTAAACTATCCACCACAAGCACGTGAAAAAACTAAACCGAAACTTACAGCTTTTCCTTGTCTTATTTGCATTCTTTGGAACGCAACGTGTTGTTCATAATGCACAATTTCTTCTTGTGTAGTCAGCCCCAAGCTGCGATATCTCATTAACTCTGATAACCGGTGTCGTAATTCTCGCTCTCGCTCTACGCTAGCAATGAGACGATCGTGCTCACCGGAATTTAAAAATTGAGCAAACGGACGCATGTGATCACGTAATTCTCTAAAAAAGATGATTTATGTTAATTATTTCAATTCAAAATTTGACAATTTCTCTCATGGTATTATGCATTTATAAAGACTAATTTAAGTTTAAAAGTGTCAAAATTAACAAAATCTTTAATATGAACCAAGTTAACACTGTATCCACAGTACAATTCTCAAAAAGTAATTTAGTTCTCTTGATATAAATTTAATAATATATAATTTATGGAAGTGGTAAGTGCTTATACAATGAAGTATAAAAATAGACTGACCATTTCTTTTACCAAGGCAGTCAAGAAAAAAAAGATTTAGCTCAAGTGTCAATTTGCTAGCTGTGTTTTAGCACATCACTGCATTTTATGGCAAAAGTCTGTCTTAAGTGAATCTGGTCGATGTATATGAGCCTTTAAGAGGCGTTTTTAGTAAGCTGCGGAAATCCGCTAGATAACAAAAAATCGTATGCAGCATAACCTAAAGGGACTTTAGACTATTTTTTTCTTGATATTGACAGACAATATTAGTCGCAACCTTGCGATTATTATAAAAATATGGCTAATTCTTTATAACTTTTAGCAAAGTGAAAATGTTCTTCACCCGCACATAATAGATTGAATAAAATAATACAATGAATAAAGTATAAAGATCTGGATATCTTTCTTACTGTTGTGCTTTAGGATATTGCGGTTGTGAAGGATCCCTTCTTAAGTTGTCAAAGTACTTTGCAACCAACTGGTAATCTCTAACTATCCTTTTCCGTCTCTGCCTTTCTCTAAGTCTTCGTATGTACATGTCAACAATGGCTAGCTTAAGAGCCCTTTCAATATCAGTCTCTTCCTGTTCTTCCAGTTGTAAATCTGCCACTAATTTTTCAGCCTCCTGATTATACTCCTGTAGATAAAGTTAGCAATATAAATAAATAACCAAAAAGTAGAGCTAAAAAAAATCTACAAATTCTGAAATCTATGCCCCAAAAAAATTTTTATTTTAAATTTCTGTAGTTCAAACAGCTGCTCAGAAATACTTACTCTTTCAAAGTCATCTCTATGAGGTTTATACCCTAATACCCTTGCCTCTTCTGGGGTCGCATCTAAAGGTGCAAGTTTGGCCAGAGCTGCTGGTGAAAGGGGGCCATCATCTTCTGCTAAATCTATTATTAGGTTAGGTTTAGGGACACTAGACCAAGTGGCTCTACCAATGTTACCATCTAGATATCGAGCAGTATATTCTTCTCTACATTCTAGAGAAAAAAAAATTATATATATATATATATATATATATATATATATATATATATATATATATATATATATATATATATATATTTAGAAAAACTAATATAATGTAGTCTCTAATTTAGAAAAGTCTCCAAAATAAACTTCTAATCATGCCTTATTTCTGAGACAAAAAATATTTATTTAAAATTTTTTGAATGTTTAGAATGTGTAATCAAATGAACATAAACCTGTCAAATTATAACCTATTTTCAACTCTGTTAAATAAAAAAAAATCCTAAATATTTCTTAAAACTCTTATTCTCTGGTTGACAGACATATTTTGTGTAACATATCTTACACCTAAAATAAATCATTTTTAAGATATTTTTTTTATTATTATTATTATTACTTAGGTCTAAAAAATGACCTATATCTGGTCCTATAACTATAAGAGAAGGAAACTAAATGGTTTTTGAAATGCTGTAGAGAGTAAATTGGTTTGTTGACTTCTTGAACAATCACCAACATAACAGCTGGAAACTGAAGAATAGACTACTTCACAATATAGCCTTGTTTTGATGAAATGAAATAGCATTATTAATTGGAAAAAACTGACAGACCCTACACCAAAAAACTTAAAACACCTAAAAAAGAAAAAGAGATAAAAAGGGGTTACAAGATCACTTCCGAGAAAATTTACAGCTACCAAAAATTGTTGTAGTAAAAAGAACCATTTTTTTTTGTAGTTTTTGAACTGAGAGGGAAACAAATAAAACATCAGCTTTTACAGTTTTCATTTGAAAAAAATACAAATGGATTCTGCTTGATATAAAATAAAATGTAATTTTTATTTTTTAAAAGCCATTTTAAATTAAAGAAAATTGTTCATTGTAATTTTTTTATAGGAAAATTCTGAATAATATGTTTTAATAACAAATAAAAATATTAAATTGTTACTAGATGTTCCTAACTTTGACTAGTTATAGAAATTACAAGAGTGTAGTTATTATTCAAAAAAATAACTCCTGATTTAAAGGAATCAGTGGATTTTGGAGACAGTTTTAATACCTATATTCATATAAATTTTTTTTTTATAGAGAACTGTCCAAATGAATCTTTGAATTTTTTGATATCACTTAGAAGCACCCTGTATAATAATAAGGTAAATAAAAGCCTTTTTGAAAACAACTTATAGATAAAACAGTAATTTTTACCTTCTGCCGTTCGTGTTTCTACATGTTTAGCAACCAATTCCCAGTTCCCATAAGAATAGAGTTCAGCAGCATCCAAAAGTCTTAAATGTTCTCGTCCAGTCCATGCCCCCCTACCACCAAATATACTTACAGCACAATGGTCCTTAAATTAATAAAAAAAATTTTAATTTATATTTTTTGTTATCCATCAAATTTTCATAAAAAAAAAATTTAAGCTATTTTACCATAACATTTTAACTAATAAGTATAAGTTGTTTAATATTTTGGTTTAATAGTACTTACAACAAACTTGTACGAGTGGTCATTTTTGTGGGGTCCTATTTCTGCACCAACAGCAAAACACTGTAAAACACAAATTTTAAATCAGCCGCCATACAAGTGAAACTACACTTCTCCCCCCTACCAAACATTACTTACTTGAAGACAAATATCAAAATCAGGACACTCGCAGCACTGAACCCTGACTCCATTTATTTCCTCTTGACAGTAAGTACAACTTACTTTTGCAAAAAGGTCTAAAAAGGTCAAAATATTGATGCTATTTTCACAAAAAATAGGAATTAAACTTTCTTACCTGCCATTTTTAACGCCGCGTCACGGACGACAAAAGTCAAAATATTTGTTATAGATCCGGCCGATATATATCGATACTTCGATGTATCGATATTGATTGATATTGCAATACCAAGGTATCGATATACTTAAATAAATATTGTATCGCTCCCTTATAATCACATCCGACCACATTAGGATTGTCAATTGTGTTGGTCAAACGGTGCCTAAATGTGTTTTTAGAATATCAAACGCGTAGATGTACTTTATCACTTTTTATTGTGTAATAAAGAAAAGGACAGAGATATATTCGGGTAACTTTATGCCGGAAGGTCGCACCAGTTTACAGTACCAACCAGCTAACTTTCTTTAGGCTTTCATTATTCTAGGATTTGCGTTCCTATTTATTTAATCTATTGATTTGCGGTCCGAAACCTATCTTCGAGGGGCAGCACTTTTCTATTTGCGAGCTTTTAGCTACTATAAATTTATTATTTTAACCAAGTTGCTTATGAAAAATATTACTTGAAAATATTTTATTGTAAATCTAAAACACATGCAAACTGTGTTCTTCAGAAATAAATTCGGCAAAACAAGAATAGAAATATGAACGATATTGAATGTATTATATCTATCAACGAACTCTGACTCACTCAGGCCTATGCAACGAGGATTCATTTACTGCCCTCGATTCATTAGCATGAACAGCTCGGAACTGTACAGGTGCAAGAAACCCTCACTTTATTCAAGTAGTGCATTATGTCTCGGCGCTTGTCAGATCTGCTTTCCCCTTACCCCTCAAGCACCAAAAAAAAAATTTGGTGTATAAAGCCCTAACAGCTATCAGTTATCATTGTTAGATGCTATTTTTGGATAAAAAACAGTTTATACATGAAATGGAGACACAAAAATAAGATTATTTCACAAGATATCGAACTTACCTTCATAGTTTTTTTAACGAATTGCGAAATATTTATGGCCGAAAATGCCATGACACCAGACAAAATTCAAAACTAATAAGTAATAATATAATATTTTTAACTTTTGGTCTTCAATATGTTTCGCTATGTATATTAAAAACACAAATTCCGAAAAAAAATAATTTGTAGGTTATTTACTGTTCCAATTAATACTTTTACCGCTTTATTCAGATGTGCTCGGAGCTACTCAGGGCTTGATGCACCTGAGCTTAAAACTCTTGAATCGAGGGCAGTAATTGTGAATAATCTTTGGTCTATGGTTATATTATTTGGACCCAGGAATAATGGGAGAGAAATGGTAACATAATCAAACCCGTGTAGTTAAAACCATGATTAAACTTCAAAAATTTTCTGACAGGTGTTTGACTTTCAACGACTTTCGACAACTAAACGTTTGTTAAATGGCGCTAAATGTCTAGGCTTATCAAATTTTTGAAGAAAAGGCACCTTTTTAAAAGAAACCTAGTCAGATTTTAACGGATATAATGAAAATACATTGCACAGTTTGTGTGGTGAATCGCCTGTTACCTAACCTTCCTGCAAATCTGAGAAGAAAACCTTCAAAGTCCACCCTTGCTCTGTGCAAACACCCCAAAAATGAGGAATATTGTTTAATTTTGTTTTCTGGTCAAAACAAAAGTGGCACGAAATATCCTTTAAACGGCAACATTAAGCAAGTACTAACAAGATTTGTTAATGAAGGTAAATGTACCATTCAGTTGAAAAATCCTGAACACGACTTGTGTGTACAAGCAGACGTTATACAACTAAAAGGATTTTTGCATCTTTTTAAAAGGGCTTTAGAAGGCAAAGTGTCAACTAAAGAGCTTACTCTTTCAAGTATGAGTGTTACACCTGTTAAACCTAAAGATATTGCACCAACAAAATTAGTTATTACAAAAAGGTATGTGATTTCTTTTCCTATTACACATTCAGGGTTTTATACATTGTATTTTCTTAGCTTATCTCCTAATTTTTCATTTTAGATCTGACTATCCAACCAAGGGCTTTCCAAGAACTTTAGAATCACTTTATATTAATGACATACAGCGTTGTAGCTTAGACACAGGCATCCTCCAACTAAACAAGCTCAAAGTTCTTAACTTAAGTAATAATCTTATCGAATTTTTGCCAGAAGAGATTAACAAGCTCCCAAATCTAAGAGAATTAAATGTATCTCACAATCTTTTAGGAAAAAGCAGTCTTAAACAATGGCAATGGATTGGTGGGTGCTTATCTAAAAGTCTCATATTGTTAGATTTGAGCTATAATGAATTAACATTTGTTCCTGATCAACTTGTGAAGCTGCACAATTTAATGACCTTACACTTAAGCCATAACTATTTAAAAACCCTACCTGTAGGAATTGGAAGCTTGAGAAGCCTAAAAATATTTTCAGCATCAAATAATTCTTTGACAATTTTGCCAGGAAGTGTCAAAAAACTAAGGCTACAATCTATAGATATATCAAACAACAACTTCGGGCAAAGTATTCCTAATGGAGCAGGCATTTTTCCAAAACCTCTGCAAGTATGTACCCTAAAGGAGTATGCTGCAAAGAAATTATTGTGGGCAAGGCTTCCTTATCCTAAAGGCTCCATACCTTCGTCCCTAATAGATTATCTAGACTATGCAAAATATTGTGTTTGTGGCAAAGCATGTTTCACAGTATTTTTAAGACAATCTCATAATTTATTACTTTCTAACATTTCGGAAACAGTGAATACAGCAGCTGATGAAACAGTATATGTTCCAATTGACTGCTATTTTTGTAGCTTAAGGTGTTTTAGTTTTGCTTTTTACAGCCGAAATCGAAACCCTATAGTGAGGTAGGACGCGGTTGATTTAAGTTAAGATGAAATTGGATTGTACTATCTTTTTATGAGAAAAAGGTATAAATATTGATCAACATTTTACAGATTTTGAAAATACCTAAAAAGAAATTCATACTTTCAATGTTTAAAAGTTGTGTCTTATGTATTTCTCTTATTAAAACCCTAATTACAACTTTTATTTATTAATAATTTACTATAAAGTATTTAAGAATATGCAGTTGGAATCTAAATTTTCTAAAAGCAATTCTAGTCAGTCTTAGGGATTGTCTTCCTGTGCCTTATTAACATTAATATGCTGTTTTACTTTTATATTTTGGAGGTCTTCTTTAGATGTTAATATTAAAAATGTAAGGAAATGTATTTGATTAGATATTTGATGTTTTATAATATAATCACCAAATGCTTTGAATTTTGAAATATTTTATCTTAAGAATAAGTTTTGAGGTACCTAAAAGGACATACTATAAAATTTGGGTGTTGTGTAACTTGTACGGTGAAATTTTTAAACCCAGTTTGTAAAATGATATTTTTCAAGCAAGATAATCAATGTTTTCTATCGCTATGCTATTTTTCACCTCAGCTTTTTTATAAACTATTAAAAGAATAGATATATTACCTATTTAGAGAAATATTAAATGTTTTTCTCTTTGATACTTTGATGTTAAGCTTTTATTCAATATCAAGAAGTAATTTCTGATGTTGTTTACAAAAAAAAACATAAAAATTTGTGATTTGATAATGTGATACAGCAGTTTTGTCCTAACACTGTTAACATGGTCTTTCGATATATCAATGAATAGATGTTGATTATTTAGTTTTTTCTATGAAAACCCTGTAACCTTTATAGTGTCGTTTATGACAGATTTTTGTATTAAAAATCTTGTTAATAAAATAATACGTAAGAATATCTTTAGTAATAAGATGAATGTATCAGTATAAGATATTTGGTTATATCAAAGCCTACTAATTTTGACTTTTGATGTTGTATTAATTTTTTGGGTGTTGTAAAAAATATATAAATAATCACTATATTTTTATCAATTGTTTTTGTTAGCCTTTCATTCCCTTATTTATGTGAAAAACTTCCATTACCTGAAACTAATTTTAACCGCTAACTTATTTCTTATAAATATTGAATGGTTAAGAATTGTTTTTTTTTACAACAGACAATAGCTAAAAAATATATTAAAATAATTAAAGTCATTTTAACAAGGGTGGCTTTAGAAAGGAATTATTGGGGCAATGGTCCCTTCCTCACAATATGTAGATGTGTTAAGCTGTAATTTTTAACTCTGTGCATCCTACATTCCTTATAATATATATATATATATATATATATATATATATATATATATATATAATATATATATATATATATATATATATATATAAGTAAAGTCCACATCAATGAGTTTTTTTATTAATAGCTTTATTCGAAATTTCACTTTGGCATCAATTTCTGCTTTGATCAAGATAAAAATTAAGAAAAAAAATAGAAGTCAATCATCCCAGACATATTTTGTTTAAAGTAGCGCAATATTAAATGTGTTTTTCTACAAAATCCAAATAGGGCTATTAAAATGTCGTCACGTGATGCAAAATTTATTTGTTTTTGACCCTGTATAAGGTAACTTTATTAAATAACTATTTTTGAAAACGTAGTTTGTGTCTAAAAGTAATGACACATTATAATTAAGACAAACAAGTAAACAGTGTCATCAGTAAAGTCTGCATTAGGTGGAAATTTAAATGCGTCTAATTTTTATATTATGATTTTTTTTATTAGAAAATTTGAGTCTTTTCAATTAAACTATTTTCTTAATATTAATGTGTATTATTTTTAGATATAAACTACGTTTTCAAAAATAATTATTTTATGAAGTTACCTTATACAGGGTCAAAAACAAATAAACTTTGCATCAAGTGTGACCAAATTTTAATAGCCCTATTTGGATTTTGTAGAAAACTCCATTTAATATGGCGTTACTTTAAACAAAATATGTCTGGAATGAAGCATTGTCAAAACTAAGAAGTTTTATGTAGGTTGCGTTGAGTCTTATTTTGCAACAGTGGTGCAATTTACAAAAAACGGCCAAAAATCTAAATTATCTTATACAGCTGGAATTTTGCATATGGGCTAAAAATTGCATTTAGAAAAACTGTTTCTGATAACTTTTTTCGATATTTTCAGATATAACCCCCTTTGAATCAAAAGATCTCCAAAGAACATAGAAAAACTCCGGGTCTGAAAAATGACGACAGCGTTGTTTCGTCCTAGTATGGGACTCGTCAGGCCATTGCATTCGGTACAAACCATCATCTTGTATCTGTGTCCTATAACCAGATTTCACGGTTGAAAAATGGTAAATAAGATACAGTGGCGACATCTCGATGGCTCATTCAATAATATAAGAATAACACAAATCAACAAGTGTTGTATAAAACCGCCTTGTGGTTGCGCGACGGTAAATTAAAAAAGAAATATATCAAAACTCGACACACAAACTTGCTACTCCAAGGATAGAGGTCGCATTATTCGGCATCGGCAACCAAACTAACTATGAATTCCACAGTTGAAGTTCAGTATCGCACCAATGATCTCCCCAAGAGGGCTGTTGTGTATGTTTTAAGCCAACAAATATAAAAAGAGAAGTTAACGTTTCTGGTGCTAATCGACAGAATATTTTCAGCATGATTTAGAACTTGTTACTCAACTTATATTGTTCGACGTTATCTATCTTGTCCTTCCTGAATTTACTTTCTATGTGTTTTAATCGTCTGTGTTCTCGTAATCTCCGAGTAGTACTTTCAAATTTTTTTTTGTATTTCTCTCCCTTCTACACGAACTTGACATATAAAACAAGTTCGTGCTCTTCTATTAGAATATTTATTGTACTATAAACGAATAGCTCCTCTTGAATTTTGCTTTGCTTCTCCATACACTAATAACATGTCAGTTAATTCTCTAAATGAATACTTTACATAATACATAGCCGATTTACGAAGATATTTTCATAGTGACAGTTTGTGCAGTTTTAACTATCTAATTCAAGAAAAACCATAGGAATGATCATTAGGCTAAGTAAAGTGTAAATTTTTATTAAGATTGATCATTATCATTTATGCACAGATTGGCACAATTGGACTAAACTCAAAATCGATGTAAATTTTGAATCCTGGGAAAAAAAACTATATATTATCATATACAAATTCTCATATATAACCAGATATGAAAATTGGCACCATATAATTTTATCTATTATATATAATTCTACAAATTTTTATATAATTTTAAATTAAGGTTTTCTTTCTAAGAATTGTATATGATAATATATTATTATATACTATATAATATTTTATATTTTTATTATCTTTTTAAAATACACATCATTTTTGTTTAAGCAATGATCTAAATTATAAAAATAATACGAATTTGTCAGATTTACATTGAATTTACTTTAATAATTAATATTGTCCTTTTAACAATATTTACATGCAACTTTTTAACTTCTAACATTCACTACAATTAACAAAAGGTGGTGATATTTGATCATCGATACCTAAGCCCCATTGGTTATTACAACAAAACGAAAATCATTTAAAATCTTTAACACTCTGTATAAAAAGCCTCAGCGGGCCCATGTTCATATAAACTTTTAGCTCTATTTTTAAATGAAGCTTCTCTATGTAAACATTGACCCATGTTTTTTGAAAAATCAAAATTTAAAAACTTCCCATTTGTTGTAAACTTTCGGCTGCCTTGTATAAATTTTTTACCTGTAAAATTAATGTAGCTTCCTCCGTATGTCAGATTCTAAAAATTTTGAAGTCCCAGCAAATTGTCAGTCATTGTGATAGGTGTGGAATTATTTTTAAAAACACAAAATGCTTAAGTCCGTAGAACAAGGCAAGAGAAATGTGCATGAAGTTTTAAAAAATCTTACGTGGATTATAGGTAATCCCTGCCTAATTAAAAGCGAAAAATATTTATTGAAATTATTACAAAAAATCTGACACCATTTATGTCATTTCTATGTTCTTAAAATTAAATATCCATTTCTTATTTGTAAAAACGAAGAAGAATATTGAAAAAAAAAATTAGTTTCTTTTTTAACTTTTTCTTTAAAGTGTCTCTGTTAATCATGAGTTGTATTTTTTTACCATGGCGAGAAGACACAAAACAAATAGACGGCGAAGCCTCAAAACTGATTACACTTACCGGTGCCATTTTGGGAAAATGGAGTAACATTTTGATATTCAAATTAAAGGAAAAAGTTAGAACCTCGAAACTAAGGACAAATAAATTTTCTATAATTATAATGATATTGTAACGAAGGACTATCTGAATACAGCCGCGTCCTTAGAGAAGTTTTATATCGATTAATCATTATTGTTAGTCAGGTTTCTAGTGAGATTCTAGACTTTTATTCGAGTATGTTCCATAGGTATAAATAGGTAGAATAGTATTTAAGTTGTAGCTATATAAACAATAGTCTGTTGTACGATGATAATAATATGATTAGTATCTACCGTTTTATTAATGCACTTTAAAAGATGATCTGTTGTACCTATACAAAATCTACTCGTTAAAGTTTTATTCATCAAAGAGGATTTACAATTTAAGAAGGTAAGGTCCATAAACACATCGCATATTATTTTCAGTATAACAGTTTTGGTTCAAAAATTGTATCCTAATTCATATTTTCGATCATATCTCACAATTTTATAACGATAAAGTTCTTTATTATATTGAATTGATACAAGAAACATTTTTTGTTCAAGTAAAATTTTCTGAGAAATCAATTATAAAAATATCTCAATGGAAATAAAAAAAAAACATGAGTCAATTAATAAAGATGTTTTCTAAAATTGAGGAAAATGGATAAATTCACAAAAACATTAGTTCTTTAAAATGAAAATATTTAAAAACATTTTTTTTTTTATTTTTTTTTTAAATTACCATATTTTGTTATTTTTCTTCTGCCAGGAATTGGTATAAGCGCTCTTTTCTAATACAATACGCGACCTCAAATTATACTATATCTAATTATTTTTCAGAAAAGGTTTTGGTATCTATTTTAATACTTTCTATATCTATATACAAATTTTAATTTTAATTTCAAAACCTAGGCAAATGGAAATCGATTTCCGCTCATGTAGAATATCCAACGATGAAAGATACAGTAAAATTCGACGAAGACCTCGAATTCACCTCCTTAGGACAGCCTTTGTTGAATTATAGTTCAGTGACTAAGCATCCTCAGAATAAAAGTGTTATGCATCTAGAGAACGGTTTCGTCAGGGTGGACCAGGATCATTGTACTATTGCATTTATAACAGGTAAAAATATATCGCAAAAAAATAAAAGCTGTATTTCAAATTTCAACAGTGTTAGTTCTTTTACACATCTATATATGGAGTATTATGGAAATTAGGGCATATATTCAAACCAATAAATATTAAGAGAAACATATGCACTACTTTTTTTATAATTTCGAAAATTCCTCAAGTTTTACACGTCTCTTCCTCTTCCTAAAACTTCTATTTTGTATATTATACATGAAATATGTAAATCGCTACCAACGTCGTCTTATCGAGAGAAGATTCATTGATCGCTGCGAAAATTTTGAGACACACAGAGACAAGACATCGTAGGCTGGAAAAGTAATGTTGCTAAGAGAGCATTGTAAACAAGCCTTGTATGTAGAATTTGTTGACTTCAAGCCAAACGGTTTCGCACTCACTCCAGGGAATATTGATTCACACCAGGTATACCAAGATACCAAAAGTATGGAGCTCTGTGGGGACCCTTTCCATATTATTGGGTCCTAGGTGACGTGGTCTGCTGTATTTCCCACGCGCGGTTGCCAGGAGAACTGCTTTCTGAATCGGTTTATACAGATGCTCACCAAGGCCCAGTCCCTTGATGTTCTGCAGGAGGTTCTTTGGTGTCACTCCTGTTGTTGATACAATTATGGGAATCGTTTGGACGTAGTTTATTGCCCATTGTTTTCGAATTTGCACCTTCGAATCTCTGTATTTGGCGATCTTCTCGTTGTATTTTGGCCTTGGGTTGTTGTTGTTGTTAGGTATGGCAATGTCGATTAGTGCAGTTCGCCTAGAAATTTTATCTGTTAGTATAATGTCTGGTCTATTATGAGCAACAGTCTGTTCCGTTAGTGTAGTTTGGTCTCAATATAGCTTGAACTCGTTGTTCTCAAGAATAGGCTCCGGGTTGTATTTGTAGTAATGTACTTTTCCTACCTGCAATAGATTTAACTTATCTGCTAATTCTTGGTGGAGTATCTCAGCGGCTGAGTCGTGTGTTTCCTTATACTCGGTTGCGGCACGCTTGGCATCCTCCAGTTATGTGCTAGACTGTCTCTGATGTTCGACAGCCATATCTACATTGGTCGTTTTCTACTAAGGGATCTCTGATGATGAACTTCCGGTGGTTTATCGTCGGACATCTGTCCTGAAATCAACCAGTAGTTAGACGCTGAGTTGTCGACATTGTCCTGATTGACCTTATTTGGATACCGTCCATGAAGTGGCTTCTATAGCCAGGCTTGTAACTTCTCATGGTCTGTTTGGTGGTGATAAGCAATATCCTGTTCCCTCAGCTGTAACAGCGTTGAATCGTCTGCCTCGCATATTGCTCGATGTAGAGTGGAAGAGCCCGCTAACCTGTGGAAATAAGAACATTAGTTGATTATGTGTTGGTCGAGCTGCTTACTAATATCCACCAATCCTCTTCCTCCTTGATGTCTTGAAAGCATTGTACCCGTCTTACCCTCCTGACAAATTCGGTGCTGGGTTCGGCCTTCATAGTGCGATGGTCAATTCTTTTAGCCTGTTTCATACCTAGATATTTGTCTGTTTGTTCTGCTTCCATTGCAGCTATAGTTTCACCGGCCTGCATCTCAATTTGATTATTATAATGACAGTATTGTTTGAATGTTAATAGTAAGAAATAACTACTATGGCGGAATGCATATTCACCAAACCGTCTACCTATATTTCATTGGTATAAACAGTATAAACCTGGACAGTTAAACCTAGATATCGATCTATCGATTCGACGCCGTAACTACGGAAACGTAGCTGTTATTAAAAGAATTACGAATTACAGATAAACTGATTGTGTCGATACTAAAAATTCGTATACAGCCATACATAAAATTTTACATTATCAATAAGTTCGAAAGGTTTGTACGTTGTGGCTACTGCATCGACTTACAGATAAGCAAAGAGAGCGAATAGTGAATTGAATCTGGACAATGTGTTCATATAAATTCAATATTACGGGCGATGAAGCGTGCCTGTATTAATACGAGGTTTTATTTAAATCTAAAAATAAACTAGGGCTGTCTGAAGATGGCGAATTCCTAACTGTTGTAGAGACGTTTCGTTCTACCATAACGAAAATGGTAATTGTATTATTCGAAAAGGGTATTCTTAAAAGGATTGTCCTAGAGGAGAATCACAACAGCAAAGTGTTATACAGAGCAATCTGTTATGTAATTAGTTGGAAGACTCAAATGCTTCTCTAGATATCGTTTGGATACCTGGTTTCTTTACACAACGCTTCCGACATCGAGTCCAAGTAGCAACTACATTTTTGAAGGATTTCAATTTTAAAATGGCCTTCCTATAATCCAGGCCGTGTACTTTGTTATTCTGGTTTGTTTCCTTACGTTATAAATTAGTTGAAAGTACGATGTTCACTACCGACGACGAGTTGCTAGACGGGACTGAGCATGTGCAGAGGTCTAGTTTGTCGGAGGAGATTTTTACCAAACGGTTTTACCGTACGGGAGGAAAACTACTTTGATAAAAGATTAAAAATAGCAACGTGTCTCAAAACTTTTCTAGCGACCCACGTATATAAACTGCACAAGCAGATAGTGCATAAGAAATACATCGCAATCGCTGTAAAAATTGCATTGTTTACAAAATATTATTTTTTATTACACAAAATATGTTAAATGGGACGATTAAAGTTATTTTTCCTACCTCCCCTTCCCTTCCTGAGCCTAAAATCTAGCGACGATAAGCTTTTTAAAATAATATTCACATTATTAGACACTTATGACAAACCTTGGAATCGATTCCGACATCGATGACGCGAAGAAAAGTTCTTAACTACCAAAGTAGCTAAAAATCTGCTTAATTACAGAAAATGCTTTCCTGTCCATTAAAAATATTTTTCATCAATTCCTCTCGATATACATTTCTATGATGTGAATGTATGAACATTATTTTCATAACATCCTATATATATATATATATATATATATATATATATATATATATATATATATATATATATATATATATATATATATATATATATATATATATATATATATATATATATTCACCCTCGATTCAAAGTCGCTATATACAAAAAAAAAGCAGACCAAGCGATGGTACAAACGCCTAGATGGAAACCCAAAGTTAAATTTACAGAAAATGGTATCTCTTTATAGGTTTTTCGCACTATTTAGTAAAATATGTTTATTGTACATATGGGTTTTAGCACAAAATTTTGGACTTTGCACTTTAGAAGAAGGCTACGTTAAAGATAACACAATGGTTTTACAAACGGCCTGTATTGGGATTATGAAATTTGCTAAACAGACAGTGTTGGCTTTACACAGATATTACAGGTAAAAATAATTCTACCAAAAACATAAAGGAGATAAAATTTGCAAAGACCTCTTTTACTCATCACAATTATTGAAATACAGAGCGTGGTGCTACGTTAATTTTCAATACCAAACAGTTTCTATTAGGCAAGTTTTTAGTCTATAATTTTTTTAAAAATTGGCCAAATAGACACCTAAAGATTGGTAGATTACAATAAAAAAAAAACAAATAAAAGTCCCTTTTTAAAATCTCACATTTTAGTATACATATATTCCACATTTATCAAAAGCTTGTTTTTCGACAGATGACAACAGACATATAATATTAATCAGCTGTTACAAATTATGTTCTATTCTAATGTAGTGTCGCATGACTTGAAATTTTAGCTCCAACTACTTTACTATACTGTGGTTGGACTTCTAGTAAACCTATAATGAAGGCTATTACACCCAGGAGTGTGCTGATAATTGTTACAACTCATCGGCAAAATAATGTCAGAACACATGCGGAGCTGTAGTGGAGGAAGGGTTTACCAAGGAAAAGAAGTCAATTATGAGAAAAAAAACTTAAAAAAAGAAAGTGGGGCCAGTTAAAATTGCAAACTCTCTTTAGTTCACACCTGTTGATAAGCCAGGAGATTAAGTAGCTAGGATTAACCCTGGATGCAAAGCTTATCTAGAACTCCCCGAAAGTAAAAGATTACCATTATGGCAGAAAAAAAGGCTCTGGGCAAAACGTGGTGATTAAAAACTACACCCTATATATTGGTTTACCCAGCAATGCAAGACCAGTGATAACTTATGGCTCGGTTATATGGTGTACAAAAACTACTCAGGAGTTGTCTAGACTCCAGAGACTGGGAACCTTACTAAATCTCTCTCCCGTTCGATGTAATGCGAGAATTCGGGTATACAGGCTAAAACAAAACAAGGTCTGATAGACTTGACCTGCCTTAGGATACTCCAACACTAAAGGTATAATCACAAACTCATCATTAGAGATGAGCAATCATACCATGCCAAAAATCTATCCCTACACTATTCAGATAGACAAAGATAAGATCTGATTCAATATAGGGTTAACCAGGAAATCTGTTTGGTTTACAGACGAGGTCCAAAACAGATCAAGGCCCAGGAGCCGGAATACCCCAGACTCATTTTCATCATCTCCTATATTCAAGAAATACTAAAAGTGCTTGCATACCCTCAGAAATAATCTAAAAAAGTCTGGAAATGTCTTCAAAACCTGGTAAACAACAAGTTTGCTCTTGTGCGGATAGGTACTAGAACACAAGGGTATCCTAAGCAAAGAAAAAGCAGACCAAAACAATTATTTAGCATCACTAAAAATGCAATTCGTCAGTCGATATCCTGGTGGATAAACCATCAACACCAGAACCACATTGCGGGACACAGGTACAACAAATTTGTTGAGCAAGCCATCCGACAACTCAACTAAGTTGCGATGTCTTACGCCTAACTAGAAAACAGATTAGACTGGAGCCAGAACCGATCAGTGTACCGTAAGGAAATATCTATGCACAACGGGGATTTATAAAGAACCAACATGTAGACTATATCAAGAAGAGGACGAAGCATCCATACACAATATTTTCGAATACGAATCTCTAACTTATTTGAGACACCTTCAAAGATTGAACAATCCCAAGAATCTATAGCCAAATGATAAACTGGTGGACAGATTTCTAAACCTGATTCAGGCAACCACATAGGACAAGCAATGTAATAAGCCTTCAGGCTGCAATTTAAGGGCTTCTTAACCCTAACTTGCTATAACATTCAATCCATGAACCAATCAACACATGCAATATTTAACAAAATGAAAAATGAGATGTTTGAAAGGCGCGGATTCGGGGGGGGATCACACTCAAAAAGCTTCGAATTCAGAAAAATTGACGCAACAACTCTCCCCGTCGACAGTTCGCTTTCTGTACGATTACCCCCCTCCCCAAGAGCTTTGGATTTAAAAAAATAAATGCACCCCCGTCGACAGTTCGCTTGCCATACTGTGCGATATCCCCCCCCCCCCAAGAGCTTTGAATTTAAATAGATTCGCTTCTGCCTGTTACATTAGAAAGGTGAATATGGTTCCCTCCCCCCGGTCGACAACTCGCCATACTGTACTCCCCCCCCCCAAGCCTGAATCAGCCCCTGATGTTTGAGAAAGTAATATAAAACTTTGATCATAAAAAATATATGTATATTAAAAGAAGACATTTATTTCGTTTTTCTCTAAACAGATTCATGTTACTTTAACGCAGTATTAATTTGTTATTGTTGCCATAACATATAGAGTGATTAAAAATTTTCAATTTTCTGGAATATACAAGGGCATCTTGGTTATTATTTTAGAGGAATTTTGATAATGCGATCAGATTTTAAATCAGATATCCCTAATAAATTTCTCCAAAAAAATTCCACATGCTCCTGAAATAAAATGAAAAATTGTATACAGGGCTACAGTAAATATAAATTTTAAAAAGATTGGAACCATTATTAATAATAATTGAACTGCAAGGAGGTAGTGGAGAAAATTGCGACATATTGTATATGGTTATTTTAGAATTTTGATTAATTTTTAGATTAAACGAAAAAGGCGAATTGGAATATTGTGTCTTAATGGAGACTCCACAGACTCCTTTAATTAAACATATTGAAGCTGTTTATAAAAAAGAGGAAGAAGGTCCGAAACCTGAGACTAAAGATTGCTAACTTTTTCACTTGAATAAATAATATGATTTTTCTTAAATATATATTGATAAGAATATTCATTGCGTTTAATTTATAACTTTAGTTCCAAAGAAAATAAGCTAAATAAAACGACTTTTATGTTGCACGATTCATTTTAAAATGGGCTAAAAAGTGAGGTGAGTGGTAGGGTTATTTTACTTGGATGTAACAGTTAATCACCAACAAACTTTTTAATTTGTTTAACCATATATTTTAAACAAAATCACAAAGTAAAGTTCTAAGTAAGATGAATAAAATAGAAATATACAATTTTTACATACACAACTCTAAAAACGTATACAATGAAAAAATGTATAGTCAAATTACTGAATAAACTTAGAAATGACATTTGTGACAGACTTTGGTAGTTCTGGTTTATGTAACTCTTAACAGTTGGTATCACATTGGTAAAAGTTCAGGACTGGATTTTAAATTTATTTCATCATTTTATATAAAATTAGTTCACTTTAAGACAATAAATAGATAGCGTAAAAGTTTAAAGTATAAGAAAAAAAGCTTCTCTGTGTATTTATTTACACACAAAGTTACTAACAAATTCAAAGCACTACATTAAAATAATGATTTTGGCTTATACAGTACTCTACATTAATGTATTAATCTAGGGAAATTTTGAACTATTTCAGAATTAATATTATTTTACGTCATTTGTCTGTCAAATCAACGAGTTCTGTCAGTACTTTGAGTATACCTGCCTCATTTAGATTAACGGATAACGCATTTATTAGTTTAGCAGCGAATCGTATCTAAATAATGAAGCAATGCTTATACCACGTAGACCCGATAGATAATAAGCCACCTACAAAGTTTATTTTAGCTTTGTTTAACCTTTATCTTGATCCAATACCGTACGTAAGACGTATGTATATCCTATATGTAATTTTTTAAGGCCGGTAACACACCCCTCGAAAGATTATTAGAGAACGAACTTTACAACTGTGTATTAACGGCACGGCTAGGCGTCCCCATTTTGTATGTGTATATCATGCCTTATAATGTTATATATGATGAATTCGTTTTTTAGAAAAATATATAGAGGTTTTAAAGTACATATGATTATGTCACACTAACTATGATTCTTCCCATATAGACTATCATCCGTAGGTGGATGTCGTTTACACCGACATCATCAAAGTTTTCGACAAGTTGGACCATGCCATTCTTCTGGGATACACTTTCAAAAATTGGCTTTTCTAAATTCCTGTGTAACTTAATCCAAGATTATCTGTTTAATCGCCTGATGTTTGATGAATTAAGAGGATACAAGTCATCATTATTTATTGCCACCAACCTAGCAATCAACAGTGCTGTTTTCTTTATCAACGATTTGCCAAAGTCATGTTCTACTTCATGCCTTTGATCAAAAAATCTCTAAAATTATTCAGTCTGAAGACGATTGTCTTCAGCGTCAGCAAGGTTTGGACTCTCTAAATAAATGATGCGTTAATAATAAGCTACCCCTACATAACTTTCTTCCTTTATACCAATAAATGATACTCGCAATTTAAAAAAAAAATAAATAGAAAATCGGTTAGCTAAAAAACTACCTTAAAACTATTTTTTCCCCCAATAATTTTAAAAAAACTTTATAGAGTTTTTCAACTTAAATTTATGACTGACGACGACCTTTAGACCCATTAGATAAAACTGGTTTTTCTGGGTAAAATGCCTCTTCAATTTCTAGGTTTCCGTTTTCCACCTAAAAATACTTAATCCTGTTTACTTGGAATAGAAAAGGAACTCAAAATATCTTGTATCACACGCCATTTTTGGATATCGCTACCACGTAAAGGGTGCTCTTTCCCTTAACACTCTCACTCCATACTTCTCCCATTCTGCCGCCTCTATCCACAACTCTTGGGCGGTTTCTAAACACGACATAATGCAGGCTCCTTTCCACGCAACCATCGCAGCGTCCATATCTCGAGGGTTTGTGATGATGTCGAGTTGTTCTGCTCGATATAGGTATGGGATCTGGAGTGATATGCGGTTTTGCAGCCATGTACCTAAAAAACAATACATATGACAATTCCAATTTTGAGGTCTACCTCTCTTACTTTTAATTCTATATACAAGATGTTTAAAAAAAAATACATGGGCCGTCACTGAAACGGAGGTCTGTAAAATAATATAAGTTATGTTTGAAGGAACGCTAATGCTTCGTTACTGAGAACCAACGTGTTATCTATAATGTTTGTTGAATAAATAGCTAGAATTCATAACACAGAAAATATCCGAGGGGAATCTAATAGTCCCGCAATTTCTAGTAATAAAAATTTATATCTTGAAACTGGAGCGGAAATTTTTAAACAAAAAAACAGTTTCATGAGAAAGCCCGATGCAGCAGAACATTGCAAATTCACAAAATGAAGTGAAAATAACCAACAGAATACTTTGATATCATTCAAGCCAAAGACTCAAATTTAAATTCAGAGATCGAATCTAATGTGACCGTTACTGAGTAATTAGCTGAAGACCACTCAGAAAAAACCTTGTTAAGCAGAGTTCGGAAAGTTTAGAAAGTTTCAAACAAACTATTAGCAAGATGGTTACGAAACTTGCATACCGAAAAAGATAACGTAAAATTGTTCTTATTACTAGATTTAAAAAGAAAGCATTAATAAATGCATCCTCAAGCGTACGACGGAGAAAATAAACAAGAATAATATATTATGTCCATACCATCAGGGCAAAAATCTATCGCAATATTATGCAGGAATATAGAAGTGATATAAGTAATAGTTTTTAATGGGTGATATCTCTTCATAGCTTAACTTTTTTTTAAGCGGACCATACTACCGTGCAGTCAAGGCATGTAATTTATTACCCTCAAATGTTACTCAAATTGCTAACAAAGGTAAGTTCAGAAATGCTGTGATTTTGTTACTGCAAAGTAAAAGTTTTTATTCTTTAATTTTGACTTTTACCTCCTAATTTACTAACATGGTCTAACTAAAACCTATCTAAGATGACAGTAGAAGATTTAAATTGATAAGTGCAACAATAAGTCGAGCAAGTTTTGAACCTTAAAAACACAAGTATAAAAAATAATTCTCTTATATTACTAAACCAACAAAAATGACATATTTTGTTTATTTTCAGAACACAACTATTCCAATTGTTGACAAATACAAATTATAACAATATTATAAGCAAATCAAAATTAGCCGATTAGAAGATCTAACTTTCAAGGCAAATAGATTGGGTCTAAGTCTTAAACCTTCTTAGTGAATCTGGCTGGTAATATTTTTCCATTTTTTTATTGTTGTTTCAATTTTATATTTCATATTTTATTTTCTTCTCTATGTGCTCCTGTAATTACTGTTTTAAATTATACTGTTTTATTATTGTGAATATTATAAATCAATGTGCAAGTCAGAACTTACTTTTGACGTTGCTGTTTCATTAACTGAATGAAAAGAATTATTTGCTTATTTATTTAAAATTAAACAAAATTAAACAAAGTTTCAAAGGTTTTCCTAAATCTTAAAAAATTACAATATGGGTTTGTATTATTAGAATGGGAAATCACACCCAGCAAAATAAACTAAAGAAATATTGCAAGAAGATAACACGTTTGTACTGACAGAAATTCAAAATTCTGATCCTTGATCATGTGATCTTAATCAAATGGGAACAAAATTTCCAGCAATAAATCATGCAGATGACAAACATTTTAATTCCCAAAACTACCTTCCAATAAGTTAGCAGTAGTACACAAACAGCTTTCACACAAGTAAAAGTGTTTTAATAAAAATAAGCTAATAATAAATAAAAGCAAAACTAATGTCAGTATTTTTAGAACTAGATAAAATAAATTAAACTTACTAGTTTAAATATTTGATAGACAACTTAATTGAGAAAAAGAAAGACATTTTGAGGACTTCTCATTCTGTCATGAGAGTCTCATATAACTTCTTTAATGAAAAAGTTTAAAAAAATATATATTTTACAATTTTTGATTCAGTTAATTTTTTGAAGTGATATAGTGAGTATATACAAAGCAGAACAAAATAGGTGTTTTATTTTTAATAATCTGGAATAATAAATGCTGTGAATAATATATATATATATATATATATATATATATATATATATATATATATATATATATATATATATATATATATATATAAAAAACGTGTTTAATGTTTATATAACAAACATAGAAAAATGTTAAGGAATGAATTTGCATAACCATAATCTAAAAAAAAACTTACAAGTGTATCAAATTATTTAATAAATTGGCAAGTGTGGAGCAACGCATTAACAGCTCAAATGTTTGGATAAAGACACTTAAAACTTGTACTGAATGAATTTTTAAAATCTTGTTTCTGAATATTGCAGTTTATTTTGTAATGTAATTTCATTTTATGTATTGCTTGTTTTTTAATTAATGATTGCAATTTGAAATAAAAAATAATAATTATTATTAGCCTTTTACAGAGTGGATCAAAAAAACAACAACTAATAAGTAACAAGAAATATTTACCTATTCCAGAGAATTTCATTCCCCCTCCAACCACTAGGACACAACCATACATTTTTCTTTTAAGGTCTTCATTGGGACATCTAAAATAATTATAACCTATACACGAAACGGTTCAAATTGTACACTGTTCCAAAAAAAAATCTAAGGTAGAGATATGAAATAAATAATTTGCTATCAATATTTTTTAACTTTGAAAAATAATAAAAATTACTTTAAAATATTAAAATATAAATAAACAAGAAGTCATCTCAATTTATTTATAATTCAAAATATTTTTTTTCCTACTTTTTTATTAAATTTAAGTTCTAAAATAAATTCTACAACCAAACCTTTCATTTAAGTCAAGAATTTAAAAAATTTTTTGAAAAACATGAATCTACCATAAAGCTAAAAATCCTCTTTACCTATCAATGCTTTGCAAAACAGCCTGATCTAATCCAAGCATTTGTCCAGGGTTTATCACAAACTCCTTCACAGACTGTGTTATTACAGGATCCATTGCATCTACCACTATGTCATCTTCATTGCCCACTTGTTGACTTTCTAGATAGGACTCATTTAATTCATTTGAAGATGATTCTTCTTTCATACCTTGAATATAACAAAAAATACAGGGTATCTTTATATAAGAAATTTTTTAAAAATATGTACCTTGCTCATGAAGAAAATTTTTCACTGATGTAATGATTAAGAAGTACACATTAAATGAACACCCTGTATATTCAAAAGTTGTTATATTATCTATTATTTTTTTTTTATTTTAAAAGGCTTATTTCAATAATAAATGAGAGAAACTTGAGTGAGTGAATAATGATATCTACACTGTAAACCCATAGTACATGAAATCTTTGAATTATTTTATGAAATAAATAATTTTCAAATTAAAAATGTATTTGCTATGTTAGTTAAAAGTAAGTTTCACATTTACCTTTCTTTCTTATGTCTCTCAAATAAATTTCATCATGTGGATCTTCGGGATCTCCAGTAGATATTTTTTGAGTATGAATTTGCTTTGCACCCGTTATTCCAAACAGTTCAGGATTAAATAGGCTAAGAGGTGCAATAATACATTCATCACCAACCTAAAACCCTTTCTGTTTTATTTTGTATTAACATTTTAATACAAAGTATTCTTAAATCAGAGCTTCTTAAATAATTATATTACGTCAATAAATTTTATACACAACTCAGGATATAATTTAAAATAACATAACTTACCAACCTGAATTGTAAAATTGCATATAGGTTTTTCTGGCTGTTTTAAAGTAAAAGATTTTTCTTGAGAACCACATATGTCTAAGTTCACATGGCACAATTCCTCTTTCAGTTTTCTAAGTAACATTGAATCCAGTTTATTCTATAACAGAACCAACATGCAAATAAAATTATGTTTTAATATATACAAATTTTTCATAAATAGGATAATTTTTTTAGTAACATATAAAATTAAAATTTTTTTAACTGAACTAACTTGGTCATCACACTCCTTATAAGGAAAGGCACACTTTTGCAGCAGCCAATAAAATATTTGCGAGATATCCCCACCTCCATATTCTAACCTAACCCGTGTATTTGGATGGCAGATTCCATCTTCTACACATGAAACTGAAGTTTTCTGGTCACCCACATCGACCACACAAGCATAGCTTAGTCCTGAACCAAATGTTGCAGCTACATGATCTTGTACTAAAAAGAACTACATGATAACAAATATCTTTATTTTTTATTACAATTTTAATTTAAACGTTTTCTTGGATGAAACAAACTTTGAATCATTTACCTTACCTAAAAAACAACTACTAAAGCCTATCTTACTTAAAAGTAAATACATAAGCTCTCTCAAGTAAGTCCTGTTATATACATCAGGCACAATAAGCACTGCCCTATATGTTTTCAACTCCTTGGGACTAATTTGCAACTGATTTTCAATAATATAAGTCCATATTGTTTCTAAATCAGCTAAAACTGAAGTAATGGAGCCTCCTGGACCTGGATGAACATTAAAGTCACCCCTCTGGTATGGAAAATGTATATTAAAAGATTCTTTGGGATCTAAGCGGAAAATGTCATTTCCTATAATCATGTCTCCTTCAGGTTTGATCCATTCACCTCCACTATCACCTATAAAAAAATAAAACCATTTTAATTTTAAAAAAATATAAGTTGATCGTCAATCAGTAACTATCAAAATGATATTTTGTCAAAACATCTGTAAGTTTCAACAAAAAACAAACCAACAAACAGATGTAATCCCAGATTAATACAGAATCAGGCCTTACCTACAACCTCAGGCTGAACTCTTCTATTAAAAGCTGCAATCTGTTGAGGTGGGGTTGCATATCTTCTTCTACCATCAGATTGTAAACATGATTGCAAAGTATGTGAAATAGCTAAACGAGCTTCTTCAAATTCTTTTGTCTGACTTGAATCATTTCGTCTTGGTAGAAAACAATCGGAGTATATCTATGCCACAGAAAATCTATTATAACTACCAATCAGATAATCACTGGGATGAGTTTCTAGAATGTTTGTTGGTTTAATGAAATCTTAGAAAAGAAAAAAGCATATTGTGGGTTCACAAGAAAATAATACAGGTTCGTATTTACAAAAACAGTATCCTACCTGTCCACCTGGTTTCCTTTTTCTAGCAATAGCATGTAAAACAGTTACTGGATTTAAATCAGAAGCTCTGCCGATGCGCAAATTCAAAGATCCCGGATGAATAACTATAGTGCTTTTAGATTGGAAGTGCTCTGGTGGTAGATCCGGAGCTAAAGTCACTCCCGGAATCATCTTTTCCAGTTTAATCAAAAAATAAATAATACAATTATAAAGTTCTAAACACAAATAAATAAATATAAATATAACCTAAGATGCCCTTCTTTTTAACTGTTGTGGCTTAAACTACCTAATTATATCTTTTTTTAATAGATCTGTTAGCATATACTACAGATGTTGTATTTAGTGCCACATCCGCCTTATACGGCTAAAAGAGAGAGAGAGCAAAAGCGCTACATACTATCTCTCTTGCGGCAAATCGCTATCGGAGTGAAAGAGATACCATATAGCGCTATTCTTTCTCTCACTCTTTTTACCGTGCAATTCTCGTAACCGCTAATAGAAAGACTATTCTTCTGTCTTATCACTTTCAGTTCTTGATTTGAAGTATTCATGGGCTGTATTCTTTTGAGTAAATTATCACTGATCAAAGTGAAAAAAGTAAAACTGATTAATTCATGTTCTTTTGAATATGCATTTACTTGTCATTGGGTCGAAGTGATCATGATTACTTCAAGTGACAGAACTGAAAGTGATAATTACTCAAACGAATATACCTTGATCACTTCGACCAAATTATAGGCAAATGCATAGTCAAAAGAACATGAAATTATTGGTTTCACTTTGATCATTTGATAATTACTGTAAAAAATACAGCCTAGGATGACCTAAGTAGCCCGGCAAAAAACATAGTGGGGAAAAAGCAACGAATTTCTCCCATTTCCTCGTATAGTAGAATTAGCATATAGCTAAAGGCAAAAAATACAGACAGAGCTAAAAGTCTGTATTTTTTGGCTAAAATAGTCCGCTGTGTGAATGTTGAATGATGTGACAGGATTTTTATTTATATTTAGAAAAGTGTTTCTTGATAAACATACCGATTTGATGCCATTGACATGCTAATCCCAGAACAAAAAAGTTTAGTTTAATGCTGATCGTCAGGTCGAAACGAGAATAAAGTAACCGGCAATAAAGAAAAGAAAGTTTGGTTGTTTTAACTTCCAACAGGTTATGCATCGAATGGTGGTGTTGCTAGCTGGTAAAACCCAAGGAGATTTGACTTGCAAAGAGAAGACGAATATATGCACTTCTCTTTCTATCTTTACCGCGGTTTAAAACTTCTCTTTGGAAATGCGCCTTTCCTTTTCACGAGGTTTTGTGAGCGTCACGTGTTTGACGAGTCATGTGGAAAAAGCAGATCAGAATAAGAAAGTTAGATGCGCTAATGCCTGCTTTGACGACGTGTGCACATCCCGTCTCGCGAAACTAACGTTTGCCACCCTCGCCACGCGCAGTGTCTTCTCCTTCCATCCTTAGTAAATCATGTCTAACAGTATATGTGTATCGATAAAAATAAGTTTGTAAAACATCTTTTTGTTAGAACTAATTATAAATTTCACCTTTGTTTGGGCACAAAATATCCCTAAGAAAGTTAGATATCCCTTCCAAGTGAATATTTTGGAACATATTCCTAAATCATACCCAATTGTGAGAGGTTTCTAAATAGACAAAAACAAAATCGTTCTATTCATTTTTTCGATCCGATGCTTAGTTTTTTACAATAATGCTTCAAAGTCGATTTCTAGCTTCAAAATTGGTCGATCTTTAACGATTCAATCGAAATGTGGACCAAGAATCACTCAAAATTGACTTTGGAGCGTTATTGTAAAAAAATAAGCGTTAGATCGAAAAAATGAATAGAACATTATCTTGGTATTTTTTGCTGTAGTATCGATTAACGTTAAGTTTTTGTTTTTTTCTAATTTTCAAATTTAAAATTAAGTCACCCCTCCCAAATTTCATTTATTTTTTTTTTGTAGTCTTTACACACGATTTTGAAAATCTTCCCGCATAAATTTTCCAAGATTTCAAATAGGTCCAAATATGAAAATTCTATAATTACATTTTTTTTCGGTCACTGTATAATTTAGTATGATTTTTTAGGTATATTCTTTTGAGTAATTATCACTTTCAGTTCTGTCACTTGAAGTAATTATGATCACTTCGACCCAATGACAAGTAGGCTGTATTCTTTTGAGTAAATTATTACTGATCAAAGTGAACAAAGTGAAACTGATAACTTCATGTTCTTTTGAATATGCACCTACTTGTCATTGGGTCGAAGTGATCATGATTACTTCAAATGACATAACTGAAAGTGATAATTACTCAACAGAACATACTTGTAAAAGCATATTCAAAAGAACATGAAGTTATCAGTTTCACTTTTTTTACTTTGATCAGTGATAATTGACTCAAAAGAATACAGCCTTTAGAAATATATTCCCAGATTTTTACCCCCACCGATTATTTTATACCGAGGCTAAAATTACACACAGTGACGATAAGCAAAAAAGCTAAGCTCCAAACCACGGTTGAATCACAGATGGGTACGCACTTTAAAATTATGGGAGCCAGAGAGATAGCATAACCTCTTATTCAACCTCTTCCTCTTTACAGTGTAACGCGCGCGGTGCATTACATGCTGCATTCGGTAATGTACGCTGAAAGCAAAATTAAATAAAGATATGACCATAAGTAACGTTCAAAAAACTTTTTTTTTTTTTCAAATCTATTGGTATGATAGAAGGAAAAAAAGGATAAATTATATTTTAATCTTCCAGCATAATTATCTTTCACCTGGAAAGGAAAGTTTTAATCTTGGAACATTCACTACTGGAGGCAGCATACAATTCTCCGCGCGCGTTACAAGGCAAGAGGACGAGGCCGAATACGGAGTCGTGCTTTCTTGTTCTCATAATTTCGAAGCGATTGTCGGCCAATCGCGGTTCAGAACGAGAGAGATAGCACGATCCTGTATTCGCTGTATAACACTCCAAGATCACTGCATGATGCCTTCAGAAGTATATGTTCTAAGATGAGAAAATACAATTTCTAGGAACTATTATTCTCAAAAATTATTCCACATAACCACAAAAGATCTTTCTAGAGGGATATTTTCAAAACATAGAAGTATACTTCGTCAATGTTGAGAGCATTTTATATTACATTGTCTATGGATATTTTGTGCGCATAACTTCCCTGAACGTCAATTTTGGCAGGTCATCTATGTTAACCTCACTTCTGGCTGATTAAAGAGTAACAATGATTCTTTTTTCAAAAATTGTTATATTATTTACAATATTTCTTGCAACTACGGCTGATACAAGCCTAGAAGAGGATTCTGGATCCGAGCGTTATATAATAGAAGGCAGAGTATTTCCTTTGTCGGATTTTCACCTTGGGAATTCGAACTGGCAAGTAGTGACTAGGGTATATGTAAATGGTGGAGAATTTATAGGTAAACAATCATTTATTTTTTAATTTCCTTATAAAAAAATAAGTACATTGAACCGTTTATGCTAACACATATAAAATTTGTCTTTGAACTCTGGTAGATTTTTATAACCCTTCGTTTCTTTTATTTTAATATTTTCATGTAGGATTTGTAAAACGTGATGGAAGCTTCATAGTACACAATGTACCATCTGGATCTTATATAGTTGAAGTTTTGCACCCAGAATATACTTTTGAACCAGTAAAAGTCGAAATTAACTCCAAGGGGAAGTTTAGAGCAAGGAAAGTAAATAATATACAGACTTCACTGATTACACAAGTACCATATCCTTTGAAGATTAAGGCTTTAGGAAAAACTAGGTATTTATTTTTAAAAAATCGATTATTTCTAAATAACTGTGTGTAATACATCTTTTCTAGATATTTTCAAGTTCGTGAACAATGGAGGATAACAGACTTCTTATTTAATCCGATGATTATGATGATGCTCTTCCCTCTATTACTTATAATGGTTCTTCCCAAACTAATGAATGACCCTGAAACCAAAAAAGACCTTGAACAAATTCAGAAGATGACCAAGTTTGAAATGCCAGAGATGTCCGATATGGTTACTAATTTCTTAGCAGGGAACACTCCTCAGGGCTCAATAAAAGAAGCAAATAGTAGGGAAAAGGAGAGTGGTAAAAAGGGGCAGAAGCCTAGAAGAAGGGTTGTGGCTAAAGAGTAGACTGAAGATTTCAATGATAGATTAGTTTTTAGTAATAGTAATATAATTTTTATTTATGCCAAAATTGTACAATTGTGGTGATATTCTTAAATTTAATATAATAAAAAATTTTGTTGACTTAAAATGCATTATTATTGAAAATTTGCAAACCTTGTAGAATAGCAGAATGCCTTGAACATGCTATATGTGATAATATTTTTATTGTTAACTCTTATTATTAACAGTGATAATAAAAATCAACAGTGATAATAAATTAAAAATAAGAAATATACAAAAGTTTTCACTTAACTAAAATCAAAATCATCAATTTCATCAAAATCATCTGCAGCATTTTCTTCTTTTTTAATTTTCAGTAATTCTCTTATAGGCCATTCATTTTTCAATTTTTCTAGGTTTGGAATTTGAACACTGTTAATATTAAATTTCTTTTCCAAAAGACTCTCTAGAAAAAAATATTATTGGTTTTATATTTGATAAACTTTACTTGTTGATAGAACAGGTGGTCTGAAAAGTCCCAAGAGTGGCACATAGATGGCGACTCTTATAACATCCATACAATTTTTAGTTAGTAACAATCTTTAAATGATGTGTCAAAATTTGAATACATTTCGGCCATTAGTCATTAAGATATTGAAGTTTTAGTAACGCACCTTTTGATATTTTCAAAACAAAGGAAAAACGATTTTGGTACGTTGATAAAACACTGTTATTTAATCGGGAAAAAATATCGTTAAAACTCTAGAAGGGCTTGAAACTGGTTCATGGCTTGCCAAACTCAAATGCGGTCGTACAGACACAAATGATTGCTATACGCTCTGGATGCTCAAATGAGGTTACATGGAAAGATCTACAAAATCGTTTTGAACAACCGTAAAGTGAAAATCCCTAAGTCTTTCCCTCCTATCAGCCTGATCAGTTTCTTATTAAAAACACTGAAAAGTTGGTGGATTGACACATAAAATAAAGAGTGCAGTGTTCCGAATAGTCGATTCGCTTTAGTTACTTACTAAGCAAACTAAATGAGGCTGATTTGTATACATAGGCCTATACCGACGACCTGGTCGCGACATCCGGGACTTGGGGAACCAATGATGCCAGATCGCGGAGCGATATTCTACAGATAAGGGGTCAGAATAAATCTGAACAAAGCCGAGTTGGTACTTTATAAAAAAAAAGAGAAAAACGCGGAGTCTCCTCATAATTACATTGATGGAGAATCCTTCAACACAAGGGAACAGTTAAATATCTAGGAGTAATTCTGGACTCAAGACTGAGCCGGAATGATCATTTTGAGGCTTAAACCAAGAAGGCCATACGTTTCTTTTGGGCGTATACAGGAGTCTTTGGATGTACACGGGGGCCGACACAGAGAGTGTTATTTTGGATATATACTATGGTGATCCACTCCATCTTTACAGCGGAAACTTTTGTTATTCTGCTGTGTAGCCATCTGTGAGGGGATATAAGCAGGAATAGGGTAATAAACATATGCTTAGACAATGGTTGTCTGGCAAAAAAAATCTTTAATGTTTTGCCCCTGTTATTGAGAGAGCTTCTGGATAATCTTTTGAAATATAGAATAAAACAAATTTTAATCTAAAATGCATTTTATAATTTTGATGAATTTATTCATTACAAATTTTAATCAAAATTTTAAACTAAACCTAGCCTAAGCTCCATGTGTAATGTATTTAATTAAGATTTTAAATGTAAATGTATTTGTAGTGTTTTTTATTTTATTTACTGACGAATGTAAGTGTTGTAAAACCTGAGACTAATTGAATAAATTGAAAATTGAAATAGGGCTGCGACAATGGCGCTAAAATCCAGTGTCGTAACTTCGCGGCTGATGTCCGAGTGCAAGGATGCACTGAATAGTCTTACAAGGAACAGATGCACAATCAGACTCGTGTAGGTCCTGGGTCATTCGAGTATATATGGAAATGAAGAAGCGGATTGTCTGGCAAAGGCGAAAACCGCATTTGAACCTTATGGACCCCCCCCCCCCCCAATTCTACCTGTCCCAATTGCCGTTGGTAAAAGGTAAAATTGGTGCTGGAAAATAAATCTATTGGGTCGTGGAGAGAAGCTCCTGAAATGAGGCGAGCCAAGAAACATATAAATAGACCTAGCGCAGGACTTACTAGGGAGCTTCTTTTCTTAGAAAGGAAAGAGCTGTGAATTATGATAGGACTATTAACAAGACATGGTCACCTGAAGGGCCATCTTCACAAGATTGGTGTCGTAGACAACCCAAAGTGCAGATAGTGTTTTGAGGTGGGTGAAACTATTCACCATGTCCTCAGAGAATGCCCAGCACTCAACGGACTGAGACAGAAACATTTTGGAAATACAATTTTGTTACAAGAAGCAGTTAGGCAAGTTGAATTAATGAAGCTGCTTGGATTCGCAAAGGCTATAAGCCTCAAATGACCAGCAGCTCTGGGGGGGATGTAAAGGGTCAATGAGGCCTAGGCATCGATGATCAAGTATCACTACCTTTTTGTGCATTCATTCAGGTGCATTTGAACGAGGAAAAGTAGAAAAAAATGCCCTAAATGAAGAAGAAAAAAGTATTCTTTCACCAAGAAAATGTACAGTGTCACATGTCGATCGCAATGATGGCAAAATTGCATGAATTGCATTTCGAATTGTTTCCAAACGCACCATATTCTCCAGATTTAGCCTTCAACAATTATCACCTGTTCACAAACGTCAAAAAAATGCTCGAAAGAGATATGACTTCAATAAAGCGGTCATCGCCGAAACTGAAGGACATTTTGAAAGGATGGACAAATCATTCTATAAGAAAGGCATAGAAATATTAAAGCGGCGCTGGAATGACTGTATCACTCTAAAAAGAAATGTTTTTATATCTCGGTCTTTGAACTTTTCGAACCACCTGTAATTGTAGTAAATACAATGAATTTGATTAAATTCCAAATTACCTTCAATGGTTTTCTCCTCCACTTTCTTAATAATATTAAGACTATTTGGATCAAGCATCATTGCAGGAGCCAATGGATCTTTAAGTTTGCAATCTTCACTGCTGACATTCATATTTTCCAAAAAATTGTAAATATCGTCGTTTTTTTTCACTTTTACTGCTGTGCTGATGTCGTATTCAATGTAATTATGAGCTATGTCATCAGCATATGGCAGTTCACATAAAATGAAGCCTTTTATATTGAAATCTGTACTAAAAATCACAAAATTACTGCTGTATAATTGTTTAAAATAATATAAAATTATTAAATTATTACTAAAGCAAATTGTTTAGGTTAAAATAAAGTAGCTAATAAAATTATAAGCTTACTTTGGAATCAAGGCCACAAACTTGGGATTAAAATCCTTATTGTATACTCTCCTAGCAATAATATATTTGTTAGATCTTTCCAACTCGTCTACCAATGTAGAAAAAAATTCCATATATTCTTCAGACTGGTTTTGATCAGGTGTTACTATGTATGAGCCATCTGACTGAAGTAAATACTAAAATAAAAATACATTAAAATGTTTAAAATAATATATAATATAAAACAAATCCCACTTTGGCTAATTATAAAATATTTCAAGTTCTTTGCAGGTTCTGTAAACAAAACAAGACAAGTATCTCCCATTTTTGAAATTTTCTCCAAATTTAACATATCAGCAAATTGAGCAATATCTAGGAAATTTGCAACATGGCTTAGATACCTTCGAATGACATGACAACAAAACAGACAGACCTAAATGACATTTTATTACCTCAGGTACATTTTCAGCTGAAGTAAAACCTAAAGCATTGAAACTTCTTGGGCCTTCGATTTTAAACATATTATCTGTTTCTATTTTCACAAATTTTCCATGTCTTACAAGGCCTCCAATTGTGTCAGCAGGAAGAAGTTCTACATCCTCTTGATCTGCATAAACCCTAAATATAGAAGTATAAGAATTAGTTAGTCCAAAAACATTAAGAGTTACTTTGTATTATAAAGATACAACTAGTTGAGATTTTTTCTTATCTTTTTCTCATTGTTATCCTACTTCATAAAGACAATGACAAGTTTAAATTTAAATGGAATTGGCATGCAAGACTTTAAATTACATACCATTTTGTTTCATAGGTAGTTCGTGGAACTGTGCTTTTTAATTTGAATGGTGCCTCCACCTTGGTCATTCTTGTGGTAGAAACAGGTAAACTCAAAATAGTGCCAAATGTCAAAGGCACTTGCCAAGGTTGCATACCTACAAAAAGAATGTTAAAAAATACCTAAGTGCATAAATTCTTCAAATTAAAATGATAAAAAATGCTGTTTTAATGAAAAATGTTTAGTAAAATTACTTAATTAATAAATTACTAACCTTTTCTATGTTCGCAAGAATTGAACAAATTCACCCCTGTTTCATAACTACACATAACAGAGTGCGGTGTTTTAGTGATGATTTTTTTCATTATTTTAAGATTTGAATTGGTTGGATCTACTATCACAGACTGCATCCATTCTTTAATTTCATCTGGGGACACAATTATTTTTTGAGGTTCAATGTCTGGTCCAATTACATATAAAAACATATCATAGCCTTTAAGAATATTAATGACATTATCCAGTAATTTACCATCATTGGGTCGTTCAAAAGATGACAAATCTGTTATAAATAGTACTTTCAGGGTTATTATACCTAAAAAATTATTAATAGAAGCGACAATCACGATTACAACAAGTATTGATATCATGAAAGTAACTGCTAAATATCATTCATAATTAAAATACCTACCAGGCTTTTCAAACAATTCTTTAATTTCATTAACAGCCACATTTAGAACTTCCAGCCAATTACTTTTTCCAGTCTCGATAGCCTCAATTTCAGCCAATACAGTCTCCATTTTGTCATTGGTGTCAAATAAATACATACCATCTGGTAAATTATCAGACTGTTGAGCAGAATTTACTAAATAAAATTTATACTCATCTTTGGATTGGGAGAGACGTTTATATAAAAGAATTTTTGACAATGCACTTAAAGCATCTGCTCTAGATTGTGTCTTCATATCAAAAAGAATGACAAAGATATTTCTTGCTGATGCTGGAGGCATTTTGATTTACAAAATTTTACCTGTTCAAACTTGCTTAATAAGCTAAAAATAAAATAGACAAAAAATATTAAAATCTATTTGGTTAAATTAATTTAGGTTCAAACATATTTGAATTAGGAGATTTATTTAGTTTCACACCGATACAAACCCATATATTTTTCGTACATTTTAAGGGATGCTGGGTTTTAGAAACTGGAATAAAAAAAATATTTTGAATGACCGCTCAACACTTTTATGGTTATGTTGTTTGCATTCTTCTTTAAACCGCTTGATGGGCTAAATAAACCTTGAATAAAAACCAGTCTTAGATTTTATTTGGAGATATATGGCCACCTTCGAACGTACACTACTGGGGCATTATTCTTGAACTAGAGAACATGAAGTGAACGGTCATATCCCCTGAAAAATAGCGAATTTGTATTCTTGAAGCGTTCATCATTCATATTCCTGGCTGCTATTCTGGTTCTTTATAGAAAGTGATTATTCTTTTGAGAGAATAAGGACCGTCCTATCCCGCGGTTATTCTCCCGGTCGTGTATTGCCGTATTCTCGTACGATATGATGAGAGAGAGGAAAAAAAATCAAAGAGGATTTATATTGTGAACACGGATTTCTGAACTAAATGGATGACAGGTGGTAATGGAGCTGTCAACGGAAAAATGTCCGGAGTATGCTCGGCGCCATTTTGGGTAAGAGTGACGTTTTGGCACGTCAAATTAACCGTCAAAAGTCAAAAATAGTGTCATTGTTGTTATTATTGTGAAATAATCTTTGTTTTTCCTTGGATTAAATTTATTTTAAATAACTTAATAAACAAGTAATATGCACCAAGCCATCAGTCAAATATTTAGGTGTAAATATAGACCACAAAATTATCTTAAATTGGCACTTTAGAACTGTTAAACAAAAAATGTATACAAAGGGTCAAATACCTTAGGAGTCTAATACACAAAAAAAAAGGAATCTGAAGAAAAACAACTCATATATACAAAGCAATATACTGACTTTAATAGGAATACATACCTCCTATATACAGTAATTGCAGGAAGCCAGCACTCGTAAAACTTGAAATGGTAGAAACCTCTGCTCTATGTAGTATTACTCAAATCCATCGTCCTAGCTATCCACCAATCAATTATTGTATGAATTCACTTAACATCTAGCCGATTATTGTAAGACTTCCTGTCCTGACAAGTAAGTTTGAAAGAAAACATGAAACTTGACCGGTGATAGAGGAACTGAGTACGAGCAGGGGCCGGAACCATAGGCCAGCCCGAAGACCCCCATTAATGATACTATTCAACCCTTAATATACTTTTTTATTATTTTGTGAAGATTTGTAGGGGCTTGAAGACCAAACGTACTATAAATAAGCTTTTTATTCTGAAGGACCTCGTTTGTTGGCTTGTATGGTTCAAATTTATATGTCCTAATAAATTATAATCAATAATATTTATTTAATTGTAGTGTAGTATAGTGTTTAACACAGCCTAAGGAAGTAAAATGTTGTATTTAACATTATTTGAATATAAAATTGAATGTTACTTATTTTAATAAAAGTTTTAAATATCTTACAAATTGTTACTTCTCAATTTTTTTTATAAGTTGTGTTGATGAAAACAATTATGTTACACTTAACTGTTTAAAGTAAGTTATGGACATACGGACACAGGTGTTTATATTAAATCCATAATTAGAACTAGTCGTAGGAAAACAATTTTTAAGCAGCACGCTCATACTATTGAGATATGAACAAAATTTAGTGTAATAATTTTGTATGTATATAATCTCAAATTTACTTGAAATTTGCGAAACATTCAACTTTCTAAGGAAATTTTAATTAGAAAATACTGAAAATAACGGGGTACTACCTAATTAATATTTCAACTGTATTTCAAAAAATAAAACGTTTTGAAGAAACGGTTCGTCAACATATTGCTTTTTTAAGGACTAGTTATTTTTAACAACCAAAAATATAATAAAAATTATTAATTTATTTTTACGACCGACCAATAGTATGACAAATATCCACACATAACAATCAATTGACACCAATTGGATTAGTTGAGTAAGGTTATAACGTAATACTGTCATTTTATCTCTTTCTACCATTCGTTTCGTTCAATTACTTATGTCGATGAAATTTCGGAAAGGAATGCAAATTGCTTCAAAGCTTGTCAGTGGGAGGTAAACGATTACGTTTAGTCGTTATAATTTTTCAGTGGCGACAGCGTATTCATTGTTATTATAACTTCACCTTACCCAAAATGGCGCATAGCATGGTCCGGACATTTTCTGTGTATTTGACGATCAGTACATATACTTTATACGTGCGTGATTGTGAATAATCTTTGATAAAATATACTAAACTATGTTGCTAAGCGTCTAATCTGAATATAATTTCGGTGATAATTTTGTCGTTGCTCATGCGCATTTTCATAACATGTGACGTTACAGCAGTTAAAAGGACGGTATAATCTCGGGATAACCTTAAAATGTCATAAATATGAAGGTTTCCAAACATATATAATCAAAAAACCACTAAATAAGGGATATTTGGTGCAAGAAACAATGAGCAAATATCGAAATTAGGTTGATTACCAAACGTGGTTTGTTTATTTCATCGATAAAATAAATTTTCGAAATATGTATCCTCGAAATATATACATAGCATTCAGCTAATAGTAAAATTATTAATTTTCCCTAAAATGGTTATTGATAATGTATTGTTGGGTCTGTCTTACTTCTTGCAGATCTGATCTCGTTCTTGATCAATATTTTCCATATTAAAAAAATTATCATTTTTGAGGCCCACGTTGTAATGAAGTACACTAGCTTTTAGAAAACATCTAAACTTATTCTGCAAAACATCGTTACATCTTTCAATGGTACTCCGCACTGAACAGAGACGTCTACTGAATCTTTCGTTTGGTGTCCGCGGACGAGAAACATCTTTCAAAGACCTTGTATTAGTCAGGGCCTTAAAAGAAATCCTGAAAAAATTGAACTTGGCTCACTTTCCTGTATATATTTAAACATATTCTAAATCAATAATAAATTATCAGTTTATTGTACAATTAATTTACCCGAATCTCCAATGAGGAAGAATAAATCTTTTGGTTTCTCCTACAGATCATTTCCATTATATTGGAAATGTTCGATTGATTCCAAATATAGGAATCATAGATCTTGGTTCATCACTCCAGATGATATTCAGAGTATCATCAAGCGTAAAGCCCCCGGATATGATCATATAACAAACATAACTTACAAAACTGCCAACTAAGCAAATTACAAAACTAGCCAATATCATAAACGCCTCAATGAGACCGGTCTCATTTTCCTAGTGTTTGAAAGTAGGCTGTGATCCATAAAACAGGAGAGCCTAAAAAAGGAGCACAAAACTATAGATGAATCAGCCTGCTTGCAACCACGGGAAAGATGACAGAATTAGTAATTATGAACAAGTTCAAGATCATATCCAAGCAGTTAAGGATGATTCCCGTGGAGCAGTTTGGTTTCCAATTCATCAAGCAGCTAGACTGTACCAGGAATCATCTCGGCATTCAACAGGATACATTTAGGCGCCGTCCTGTTTGACATTTTGAAGGCATTTGATAAAGTTTAGCATGACGGCCTAAGTATCAAGACGATTCGCTTCGGATATCTGCCGTATATACTTAAGCTGATCCTCTCCTCCCTTAGGAATAGGACGTTCTCCGTCCGGGTGGAAATGTAACATCAGGACAGTAAAAATTGAGAGAATGGAAGGTGACGAGTTGAATTTAATTAAAACAAAAACCCCACGGCTGCTTTTGTGGAGAAACTTCTTTTGTTCAAGCGAAATCTCTGTAGAAATGAATACAGCCATTTTCTAACATTATAAACAATGCCTACAAACAGAAATATTTACTTATTTACTGCGAACTGTTGGAGGTTCTTTAAGCTGGTTTCACGGAGAGGTTCCAGAATATTCTAAACATTAAAAAACCGAACTAGATTTTAGATCCTTTCTCGAATGCAAAAACAACAGCATCAGAACTGCTAGAACTCATAATTAACGAAGAACTTACAATTAACAAAATTCAGATATGTATACCGAGAGTTCTGGTTTCGAAAATCAACTCCCCTCAGATTTGCCTGAACGTGTGTTCAATGCGGCCGCAAATTTACCTCCCAAAAAAATTAATTCGATATTAATGAATTGTTAAAATTCGACCAGACTCGACCATCTCATTAAATTTTTTTATTACTTAGCAGTTTTTGGTCTAAGACTCGATCACCTCAATATAGTCAGTCACCACTCTTATTTATAACTAGTTTTTGCCCGCAACTTGATCCGCGTGAAACTTGGAAAACAATAAACAATTTTATAAAGTAGCCCCATATCATTCCTGACAACCTTCTCTTCGTCTGTAACATTTCACCAAAATCGATTCGGTCGTTGCGAGGATTACCCCGTATAGACAGACAAAAAAAAGCAGCCTGTATCACTCCAGACAACCTCCTTGTCTGTAGTGTTTCATGAAATGGTTCAGGATGTTCAGAGATTTAGGGCAAAATACAATTTTTGGTTTTAACCGGTATAGCATGAAATCCACTCGAATTATTTTGTATCAGACAAAGACTATATAAACAGTGCATTTATATAGTATTTGTATCAGATAATGATCAATATGAAAAGCACCTATAATTTGAAAAAAATCAAAAAGGATGAAAAACTTTATTTAAAATTGAATTTGAGCGAAATTTAGTTATTTTTTTGTCCAGGCATGTATATTCTTGGTTGCACAAGAGGCTTCCTTTATTTACCATTGTTTTTAAGGCAAGTGTAAACAGTTTAAGATAAAAATATACTTGTGATATTTAACATGAAATATTCATTGCCTTGTTTATATAACTTTATCACTCAGTGTCATGTTAGTATAAAGTTAGAACCAGAATTTACTTCGCCATTTTATATAAAACTATTCCATTAAGACATTAGATTGTAAAAGATGCCAGAGAGGTTTAGTTATCATTTTATATAGTCAATTTATATTTAGCAACTGGAATGAATTCAGAAAAAAATCACAAGATTTGTTGCTTTTAAACTTGGAATATCCGTTGATGAAATTAATTATGTAGAAATTATGAAACTGTTAAATATAGCTCCCTTCGAATAAAGTAGAGAGTTTATGGATCTTTTTTCTTTTTAAAATAATAAATTTTTAAGCTGACTGCCCTGACCTACTTGCGCTCATCAGTTTTAATGTACTTCAGAGGGACTTACGCACAAATAACACTTTTACGATTGTTTATCATAGAAACAATTATGGATTGTCATCTAGCTTGGTTGGATCATGTAAGCTAAAGTTTGTAAAGATATAGACATTTTTAATTTGAGTATAGTTTTAAACAAAAAGTGTAAAAAAGGATTATTTACACAGAATTGTTTATTTAATATGTCTTTCATTTCTTTTTTTTTTGTCAGCTTCGTCAATAAAATATATATTTATTAAAATATAGGAAAAACCTTTTTTTTTTTTTGCAGTTATTTACAAACTTATAGTTTAACGCATAATAATAAAATAATAATTTCAGTGACTTGGGGCTAGTAAGGCACACAACAATTTACTGACCTATGGAAATCTCAAACTTTCTATATCATATGATCGATGTAATTTTTACATTTGTGTGTGAAATGTTTTCTCAGTATCTAGGGTATTCCAAAAAGTATACTCTCACAAAAATTAAAAGTCTAACTGTTAGATTTCCGTGGTTAGACAAAAAATTATATTCACCATTTGTAATACTATCATGGATTTAACTTTTTTTTCCGAATGCAAACTGAATAGTGATTTTACATTGTAAACATAAAATATTTGTCATCACATATAAAATAATGAGAAATAAAAAAAAATCTTTTATTGATTTTGTAGTGTTAACAACAATTATAAAAGTCTTCGATTTATCTATATATTATAACTTAATAAACTCTTAAAAGGAACATGTTACATTAATTGTCAAATTAATTATCTTCATAAACATTTTTAACCTTTTTTTTCTTAACAGTCTTTTCCTTTGACAAAATTGTCTTTCGCTTCAGTTTCTTGCTTCTGCTGCTTTCTTGTATTTCTTCCATGTTTTCAAATAAATCTTCATACTCTTGATCAATAGTTTCCGTTTGATTTTTGTTTTCGAATTGATCATCTTCATCCTTTACAATTGGTTTTACCAAGAGTTTTGTTAAATTTTGTTTCATATAACACTATAAAAAAAATGATTAATTTAATTAAAAAAAAATATCTTTTTTAGTCATAGTAATAAAAGGGATATTAGACTACACAATATTCAAAATCCTTTGGTAGTAGAACTAAAATTTAGAGCGTGTCAATTATACTGCTCTAAATCAGGATTCTAAATTAGTCAGAGAGTGATCGTCGAGCACGCCAGATCTCCAATATTTAGCCAAGCACCCACGCTTTCTAAGCACATAAAAATAGGCCTTGTCCTAGCTACGGTGACTGATTGTATGAAAATAAAATAAAAAGGAAGTGCTAGGCGAATAGCACCCTATAACCATTGTATATAAAGTTTTTGGTCAAATAAATTTTATAATTTTCATTCCATTCCAGTATAGCATATCTTTTGTAAATATTACGAATATTTAATAAAACTTTCTTTTTTTTTCTTTGCTATATTCGCGCGTCACGAATCATCAAGGCAACGAAACTAAATCGATTCCTAATTAGTGTACTAAATGAGTAAGGGAAGCCGACTTCGCCCGATCGTACTAATTAGGTTCTTTACTACCCTCAATGCTATTAAACCGCACTGAAACTAGTTACGATTCTTTAATATGGGGTAGCCTTTAAACCCTTCTTAGCACACACAATAATTACCTAAAATATATTATAGCATACATTTTAATTCAGAAGTATTTTTATGTTTTCTTGACTTTATATTCCTCAACCTAATGATTATATATTAAAGTAATTTAATTTTAATAATAAACATAAGATTATTACCTTATAAACTAATTCTTTAGTTTCCATATGATGCACCCTCAAATGTCTGTCTAAACTTACACTTGCTACATACGGTTCTAGAGGGTCGCAAACTATACTTGTGACACTACCTGTGAAGGTTGTGTAGGTTTTTAGTATTTTTGTAGTTTTAAGATCAAGCCATTGCATATATCCTTTAGTAGTTCCTACTAAAACTTGCCTGAAAAAAAAAAAAAATAACACCACTATATTTTTTAGTTATAAATAAAACGTTAACTTCTGGTTAATTTCAAAATATTTTGACTTTCAATTTTTTCTGAAGCTATATAATTACTGATTTACAAAAATAGAACTTACCTATCTCTATAGGCTGTAGATATTGTGGTATAACTAGCTTTCTTCTCAAAAAATTTGATTATGGGCCTTCTCTGTGCTCTATCATCATATAAAAGGACATGGCCCTCTTTTGTACAGCAGGCAGCCAAATTATTCTCGTTAGGGAAAAAACTTATTCCTCTGACTGATGTAGGAATTGGTAGTTGCAACTCATCATGACCTAACTAGAACAAAGTCAAATATTGTGTGTAGAAGCACATCTTCATTGACAAAGCTAAGTAAAAAATAAATTTTCACAAATATTTAAGAAACTATAATTGAAACTCGTATAGATAATAAATAATATAAAATATAATAAAACACAAAGGCTTCGTCAGACCAATACAAAATGGTTAACTCTTAAATAAGATTTTTTTAAAAATTTTGAAAAAGTTGAGACGGAATTTTTGATTATTCACACCTTTCTTTTACTTGAATTAAAGTTTTCATTAAAAAAAACCATTCACTGAACACAAGTGATCTTCCATAAGTGGATATTTTATCCATTTCTTCAATAAACGCTAGCTATATAATTTCTAATGCACCATGCAAAGTGATTAAAGATTGCCCTTCAATGGCGAGTCACATAAGTCATAGGGTTGTGCACAGAATGGTAGAAGAGTATTATAGGTTAAGCGAGTATTTCGTATAAATAAAAAATTAATAGATTAAAACTTTTTATGCATTACGCATGTACTTTCCAGAATGAAATGACAAGATGGTGTCGGAATGTTATGCTTATGGTATCTTTTTAACAGAATTGCACCATTAAATAACTCCCTGCAACAGACATACCAAAAGCAAATTATGTACCAAATCAGGTCAAAATATGAATTTTTTGCAACCATGTTTTAAGCCCATTGCTAATAACCCATAAAGCCTAACACTCAGAATCTAATTTTTAAATGAATACCCTTACAAATTATGCAAATAAATACTAAATTATTTTTTTTCTGGTTAATAGAGTAGAGTACTTTCAATTTAAATATCATTTAGACTACATTTAAATTGCATATCACATGTTTTATTTACATTAAAACTAAATTTATTTGAGTCACGCCAAACATTAGTTTTTTGGAAATCCTCGATTACTCTTAGACAAATGTCTTTAGAACCATACTGTATCACAAAATAATGACATCAATAGCGAATTTACTCCTAATATCAAAATTAGCAAAGGTCATTTATGAATAACAGAGATAAAAACGAGCCTAAAACAGAGTCTTGCAGTACACCTGTTCTGTCAGTCATATTCTGTGTCAGAACTCACAGAGGCAAACCACTAATGCGCTCGACCCATGAAGAAGTAAATTTCCAGTTTATCAGGTACATAGCAGGTTCACACAATAAAACCTTTTTAACAAATTGTACAAGACAACGGCGGTGGATTCTTTCATAAAATTTTAAATATAATAATTCTTAAACTAAAAATCTATCAAATTAAAAATCATTTGTGTCTGATTGAAAACTATACTGAGCATTCAATAATTGGATTAAAACGATAAATAACATTTGCTTTTTTTAAACATGTGGGGGAGACACCATTATTAAATGACTTATTAATAACGTCTAGATTTGAGGTATTTAATTTTACTTTGCCTTGAAGTTCGTTTTACTATGGGTCACGTCTCTTTATATTTGTTACTGGAATTACCAAATTTTCCATATAATAAAATTGCTTGGCAGCTTTAATAGTTCTTCGATAAACAATTCCGTACATACTAAACATGACAAGTTTCCTTTACCAAAGAAAAATTTTCTTATGTAGGGGAGGCATCTCAAAATCTTAGATGACACTTAAACCCTTAATCATCCAGGACTTCTTGTTTACCTTTAGAGTAAACTATGGGAAATGCTTAAACATAGTTGATAACATATAAAAGGTCTCCAACGGAGTTTCACATTTAAGTAACTTTTGCCACTGCACATTGTGGTATAATTATGTAAACTTTAATTTTTTTTTTAAGTTAAGTTTACTTTTGTTAAGCTGACGCAAAGACATTTCTTGATCAATGTGTTTGCGTCTAATTCTAAAACTACGATATACCGCTTTGTAATCTAATAAACCAACACTAACCATCTCACAGTCAGGCCTCAAGTATTTACGAGAAAAGGTTAACCAAGGAGACTGAGAGATACTACATGAAATTATTAATAAATTTATAAAAGTTGCATCGTACATCCTTTCAAAAACCAGAATTTATTTAACAAGTGACCAAACTATGACTTATCTTAATCTATTGCTACTTTCCTTTAGAATAATGTACTACATCTGCTTTGTCTATAAAGTACTAATAACTAAAAATTATTGAATGCTTAGAATTATTAATTATTTATGTTTCTCAACATCAAATCCATAGTCACATTCTTCTATAAGTGCCTTATCATACTTCTTACCTATTGTATATCCCCTTTAATAAAATAGAGGCAAATGCAAATCTGTATTACTATAGATTAGGATTTTTTTAATACTGATGAGAATGTATTCAAAGCTTCAGCCAGGAAGGCTATCTTAAATTAAGATTTACTTATAAATGTTGATTACATTAATAAATTATTTTTATTATTATGTAAGGAAAGTCTTATATATCTGGTAGTGGTGGAATATGCGTTGTTCCAACAAAACATTTAATCAGTCATCAGAGGAGTTATCTCTTTTAAGATCCATGTACATTCCAAAGTGTCTTAATTCCCATTTGGGACCCAACTTATTTTTATTATTTATCAACGATTGAAGTTGTCTTTCAGCATAGTCATTTGATTTTTTTTTTCATAATTTAATATTTCGCGTAGGTAACAGTCACAATGATGGTTATCTTTTTACAGTCAGCTATCACTCAGTTAAATCCATGCAAACTATATGGATTTGGATAAATTAAAATGAAAGGTTACTAGAAGGGTATCAATATCACACAAATTTTGGATCAGAAATTGACAATGAATTATGGTTTGTCTCTTATGTCGACGGGATAGTTTCTACGGTTTTCAGTATGTTGGGGTTTCTAATAAGACAATTTTATGAGTTTGGTGATATTGTAGTACTTAAAACATTATATATTTCTCTAGGAAGGAGTCACCTCAAATATTGTTGAACTGTTTGGGTTCCTAACTATAAAACATAAGTAAATAAAACTGAAAGGGTACAAATAAAATTTGTCAATTTTTTGCTTTGTTAACTTAATATTGACAAATTGTCACTTTTACATTTTGTGTGTTTGAAAATTTAGAATTTAAATACTCTTGAAAAATAGAGTCAAACTTAGCCCCTCATTGTGCTATAAAATATTATATAAAAGTAATGGCACTGACTACCCAGAGTTGCATAGCATGTTTAATTTTAGAGTTCCTTCTCAAATGACAAGACTCAACAAAACATTTTCACTTAATTATAGCTGGACAGATTTGGGAAGGAATGAATGAATGAATGAACAGATTCATGGCTTTTTATAATAAACTTATTTGACTTGATTTTTAATTATAATTATGGACTAACAATATACCAGGTTAGATTAAATTTTTTACTTCAAAAAGTATCAGATAAATTTTTGAGATTTTAAAATAACACATTTTTAACCTATAAGTGAAATGTATATTTTTCTCGTTTCTTAATCTAATATGTTGTTGTCTTGTTTTCGGAATCATTTCCAAAACCTGATTAGTGGAAGGTTTTAAATTTTTGTTACATCTATTGCTGTTTATTGTGATGTCATGTTCTGGATCTGCAGATGTATTTGTTCGTTCACTGCACCATTTGGGTAATAGCCCGTTACGTATTTAGATAATAAATAAATACCAGCAAATCTGGACCATCTGAGAATGGTTGTGAACATATGTTAAACTTCCTATATAAAGATTTGAATAAAAGTAATTTGCAAATACATACATTATGAATTGTGAATCTATCTTTTCCGTCAGGTATGATTGAGAATTTACTCCATAAACAATAAAGGCAACGGGAGCTGTGATATGATAGCAAAAACACATATCACAACATCCTGTTCCTTTACTGACTAGGGAACTATATTGTTTGCTACTTTGCTCCAGCTAAATATATAGGGAGTAAACACTTCTCTTAGCTGCATACTCCCATAAGTAGGTAAGAAACTGAAACTGGGCTATAGTTTAACCACATAACCCATATTTCAGTTCCTTTCCATCTTAAAGGTGGAAGAGTCCTGAAAATTAATTTCAATGCATTTATTGTCTACAATTTTAAAATAATTCATCATACAAATGCAAGAAGTTATTAGTTGATTAACTTACTGATTTTGCCCTAAATACACACTGCTTAGTCTTAACATCCCACAGTTTGAAATCATTAAATTCACCACCAGTTCCCACAATACCATCCCTACTATGATTACAAACCATTGCATCCAAAGAACCTTTTTCATCAAGATTTATAGAAAAATAATCGTTCTTTTTATTTGTCCATACATTAATAATTCCATCTTTTTTTGAGAGTATTATGGATTTATCAATGCAACCAATTCCTACAATATTTTAAATATAAAAGTACTAAATTTTATTTTGGTTCTTAGTCTAGCATTAGGGTCAAAATCCAAAAAAAATTAATTGTTTGTACCTGTTACACATTCATCCCCTTCTAAATCATTAAGTTGTTTGCTAAAAGAACATTTTTCTGTATTAAAAATATGTGAATGACCATTTTGATAGCCTAATACTACTTCTGCTTGATTTCGACCTTCAGCAATTGCTGTTACTTCACTATGCTCATCATTTTTTGATACTTTTAGATCATTTGGTTTATCTCCAGTGTCTAAAACATATATACATATAAAAATATAAGTATTTATGAAGGACCAGATCTTTATATGAATTTTTAAATTAAAATTGTTCAAAATTATTACAACTTTATCCATAAATGTCTCAGATTATCTTCTGGCATGGACAGAACTCCAGGGATTAGATTGAATGTTGAAAATTTAATAAAAAACAACAAATTTCAGTTGTCCATTTCTTCTAGTGATAGAAATGGAAGTGATCTCAAATCTTAAAAAAATATGTATTAATAGCTAGACTATATGTCCGTCTGTTCGAAAGATAATAAAGTCTTTAATACTAGCCTTAAGATAATCTAGCTTTATGAAATGGGAATTACCTAACCAAAAAAAAAACACAATTTGATGTAGGAAACTATTTTTGAATAATTCTATGTAAATCAAACATAATTTGTGCACAAATTTTTAAGTAACTTTCAGAGCAAATGTAAAATATTTTCAATCAAATACATTTATTTCGATTCACAATTCATATGAATCATTTCTACTACTATAATCAAAATATTCTCAAAGTGGTTCCTGTATCCCACTTTCTGAATTTTAGCTTGCTGTTTTTGAATATTGTAAGACTTAATAAAATATTCTGCAAATTTGAGAGTTAATGTATGTAATTCGCTACATGATAATTTAGATAGCCTTTACCAATCTTAAATTAAGGATTTTTTCAAACCAATGTGAAGTAAACTTACACAGAAGCACGCCCCTTGCAGTTCCAATATAAAATCGATTTTTTGTTATATCCATTTTACACTTTTTAATAGAATATTAAATAAGTAACATCTCTATATGAATTGCAAAGTTCTTAACAAAAGGGAAGCTGAAAAGAACGTTAAAAAGGCGCCAAAAGGCATGTGCCCTTTGACACGTGAAAAAGTTTGGTTAGATTGAAGTCACTAAAAGTAGTCTGTTCAGAAATATACACGGTTGAGGTCACAGATTAAATAAGGGGTAGTAATTAAAAAAAATAGTAGGCTTGTTATCCTAGAAAAAAACAATTATTTTCTAAATAAAAACATACTTTTTATCAATGCAGTGTTGTAATGGGCGTTACTAACGCACAAAACACAGAATATATGTTAATTTGAAAAAGCGAAGTAGATTAGTTCGCTAAGGGTGAGTCCAGACGACAAGAAAAATCTGAACGTGAGTGATTAGGCGCGTTCTTTTATTCCATCGATGATTTTGCGCACCAATCTGAAATCCATCAAACCGTTCTTAAAATAAAGCGATAAAAATGCGATTAATCTTTACACCGTTCTTTTTTTTATCGATGGATGCATCAACAATCCATCGAATCCATCGGCTTCAGACCCCGATGAATGCGATGGACAGGTAGTGGGGGAAAAAATAACTGTTAATTTTGAAGGTTATGTTTTTATTTCTCTGTCTTGAAAAGAAATAATTGCCACTATTTTTGATTTATTGTTCGTTATATATAAAAATGACGGAATTTCTATATTATATAAAAATATTTATATAAATATAAAATAAACTTCCAAATAAAATATTGGATTTTTAAGGTTAGGTTTTTGGAAAAATGTCACATGTCAATCGGAAATGAGCGTTCTTAAATTCAACATAATTTCATTGAAAATCCATTTATGACGTCACAAGAACCCATCGGACTAATTCAGCGCTTTTTCATCGATGGAATAAAAGAACTCGCCTTTTTTCGTCCTAGGCTGTATTCTTTTGAGTAAATATCACTGATTACAGTGAAAAAAGTGAAACTGATAACTTCATGTTCTTTTGAATATGCATTTATTTGTCATTGGGTTGAAGTGATCATGATTACTTCACGTGACAGAAATGAAAGTGATAATTACTCAAAAGAATATACCTCTAGTATCGTCTACACGGGCCATTTTGTTCTGGGTACCTATTCTCGTTCTTGAGAGAACGATCATCTTGATGGAAAGTGGGCGTGGTTCTCACGAAAAAGTATGAAACCGTATTCTGGGTAGCTTTTCTCGTTCTCGAGAGAACGATCATCTTGATGGAAAGTGGCCGTGGTTCTCACGAAAAAGTAAGAAACCGTATTCTGAATACGTTTTCGTACTTTTTCGTGAGAACCACGCCCACTTTCCCTCAAGTGATCGTTCTCTCAAGAACGAGAATAGGTACCCAGAAGCACAACAAGCAACGGCCGTAGCGCTTACCAGTTCCAGTACCTTCATACACCAACCACGATGATTTTTCTGAAGGCATCGAAGTCTTCAAAGAACGTCTAGTCACTAACCTGAACTAACCTTTTTTATTCCGGGGTATAAAGCTAACCTTTTTTGTTCCAGGGTATAAAGCCCTAACAGCTATCAGTTATCATTGTTAGGTGCTATTTTTGGGTAAAAAAACTTTTTATACATGAAATGGAGACACAAAAATAAGATTATTTTACAAGATATCGAATTTACCTTCATAGTTTTTTAACGAAATGCGAAATATTTATGGCCGAAAATGCCATGACACCAGACAAAATTCAAAACTAATAAGTAATAATATAATATTTTTACCTTTTTGTCTTCAATATGTTTCGCTATGTATATTAAAAACACAAATTCCGAAAAAAAATAATTTGTAAGAGTGAGTCCACACGATACCAAAAATTTCGGCGTAGGCGTATTACGCCCATTTATGTTAAAAATGTCTCGTCCACACGGGGAACTTTTACCGTGCAGTCGTGCAGTCGTAATGTTTTTTTTGTGGTAACCTAACTTTTTTCTGATTTTTTGATAATATTTATTTATGTATAAATTAAAATGAAAGAAAATAAAAAAAATAATTGCAGCAATGTTGTTATGTAGAAAAAGAAAACTAAAGAAAAAATTACAAAAGATAAGGATATTATTAATATATTCTTTATTAAAATAACGGAAAAGTCGTTGCTACTAGGTCCGATCTGTTTTTGAGAAAAACATTGGAGAAAGGCTTGGACATACTAATGATTTAATTCAAGAAATGCGAGAAATTGATCCTGATTTTTTAAAAATATTTTCCTGTTACTCTTGGTGAGTTTGAAAAGCTGTTGTTGGGCCAATAATTAGGAAACATGCTATGGAAATGTGTACAGCTATACACTTATTACTAGGTTTGAAAAAACATTGTGATATTTAGCTGATGAAATCAGCATGTGAAAGCAACAGTGCGAATTCCGAGTCGGTAAACAGTGTTTTTGAAATTAGTCATGTTACTTGTGCAATAATATGAGACTCTTTAAAACAAGTTTTATTTCCGAAGTTTGCCACTTCTGCCTGGTAAAGAATTGCCAAGGAGTTCAAAAACGAGAGTTTCAATATAAAGTGTCATTTTAACAATTGTTTTAATAATTACAATTGTTTGTAGTTTTTCGAAGAATATATTACGTATGACACTAACTGGATTTCTGTTATTAAATTTCCATCAATGTTAATTTTTACTTTTTAATTGTTTATAATAGGTTTATATAAAATTTGCTAAGGGTAGGGCACGAACTTGATATATAAAACTGGACTGCTCGTGTTCCATATCTCCCTTATAAAAAAATGACCCCACCGTGCTCCGTGCCATTTGGTGCAAATAATTGCTTTGGCAACAATGAATTCCCTAAGTTTTTATGATATTGGTGAAAGTGTATTTTGACATTGACTGAATACTTTTCATTTTAACAAAAATTTATTTTTGATTTTGCTGTTTTATGGATTTTTTCACATTTTATGTAACGTTTTACTGAAAATTTCAAACAGGAATGTGAACTTTAAGGTTTTTTTTTGTATTTTAAAAATGTGATTCTTCATCGTAAAACGTGCAAATACCTCATCTAGTAAATTGGAATTTATTAATTTGGTAAGTTATAAAGCATTCAATAATAATTATATAAAATTTTACCTTAGAATCAAATTGTAAATCTAAGGGTAACAAGTTTAATCTTATGGATATGATATATGATAATTATTAAATGCTATCAATATTTTAGTTTTCTAAGAGAAAAGAATCTTCAAATTCAAGAGCTGAAGCAAATTGGTCATGATCATGATTCTTTTATATATCAGATAAGTAACTCTGTTCAGAGCATTTTTCTGGAAATTGTTTTATACAATAAGATGTGCAAAAAGTTTGTGTTGTGCTTCTTACAAATAAACTGCCTGAAAAAAACTACGATGTAAACATCTTGAAGCAACTAAACTTGGACTTAATAACATACACTGGCTCTACAAAAAAAGTCCTGAATTAGGTGTGCATTAACCAACAACAATATCGTTTTACCATAAAGTTAATGTTCCACTGACATATAAAGCTGAATATCGAAACTGATATGGTATTAAAATTTTAAATGATTATACGTTTAAAAACCAATATGCCATATTAAAATAGAAATAAATGATTGCATATAATATGAAATTTTTCAATATTGTTAAGGATGTTTGGAAATTACATAAATTTTACTTTTATGTATTTATTTTGTCTAAAAATAAAGTAATAACATTTTGTTTGAATATGTTATTAATTAATAAAACAAAAATTCTTGATTTTAGCTCAGATAGGAAATTTGTGTCATGAAAACCCTTTGTCAAAGTAGTGAGAAGCTGCGATTGATTACCATTTCAAAAATTCAACTCTAGAAAAGGCCAATTCCAGATCCTTAAATAGTTAAGTAAATTGAAAGTTTGACCTAGTGTAAAAATTAAAAGTTGCTAGTAAATCTTTATGTATATATTTAGATTAAAAATGATTGTATTAATGTAGAATTCTCTTGTATTTACAAGTTTCTTTATATTTAAAGTGTCTTAATAAATATTGTTTTGTTTACAATTAAATATAAACTGCTTTAACACTATCCCCTTTAGAGTTTAATTTTTTTTTTATAAAAAGGGTTTAGTACATAATGTTACTTTACTTCATTTAAATTAAAGCTCCGTTTTTATGAAGGAAATGTCAACATTATTATGAATGTTGTTAACCCTATATAAATACCTAACATATCAGTTCCCTAAAAGCATCGAGAAGAAAATAATTTTAACAAAGACCTAATCGAAGCTATTTTTAAATGATGAAACTATCTTACTCTGCAATAGATTATGTGGACATTTCGATACCTTACATTAAACAATATACTATATTGATTCATGATATAAAATTTTTAAAAATAAATGCCTTAATACTTTTTTCCGTTAAGGATGTTTCTAAAACAGATATTTCAAAAAAAAAATTAGTCTCGATTTGTTTTTGGCGGATATTTCACATTTTAGCTATTTTGCTAAATAACAGTTTTATCGTAAAAAATAAAATATGTAAACAGTCATAGAAAAAGCATTTTCATTTATTTATAACAACTGACATTTCATGCTTGTTATCTAAAAATAATAAAATTGTTACATATTTACGCTTTTCCAAAGAAGATAAAAAAATTTGCTTTATTGGAGTTGCTTTAAACAGAAAAATTATAATTTTGAGAAAACTAAAAGTAGAAATTCAAGTTAAATATTGTTTTACAGAAACAATTATCCTGGGTTGCGATTCTATAAGAGTAAAGGGAAAGACGATGTCATAATAAGGATTTTCTATCTTTGTTCAGTCTGTATTACCACATAAGTATATCACTGTCCTAAAAAAGATAAGGAGAGAGAATGTCAAAAAAATATGCTTACAGAATCGGAGCTCTGGTCTTTTTAATTTAATATACTCGATTAACCTGTCAAGTAAAACAAGGAAGAGCGATTTATTGTTTTAGATATAGTACAGAAAGAGATAGTTATTGTCTAAACCTGTTAGTTAGAATAATAGAATTGACATTCATTCACGCCAATGTAAGAAACTATTAGGGAATTCAATGTTGCCATACAAATCATTGCACCAATGGCGACCAATAAAGGGGGGTCAAAAATTATTTTCATGAGCAGTCCAGTTTTATATCTCAAGTTCGTGGGGTAGGGTTACTAGACTACAGGAATTTTCCTGACATGTCTGAAATTTTAGCCCCTTGTTAGGAAGAAACAGGAAAAAACTGCAATTGTCAGTATTTTTTTGAAATTAAAAGAGGAAAATATAAGTAATGAAAAAATATTTATTAATCATTCTAGTGAGAAAAAATAAATTGATTAAACGTTAACAAAATGAGTGAATTGTTAATTTAGTATATTAATAAATTTAGTTTTATACTTTTTATTGTTTGATGTTTCTTTTGGCAATTGCTGGACTTTTATAACTATTTCATGACATTCTTCACATGATATGTTCTTTAAGTTAAATTGTGTCTAGAGTAGAACCTTAACAGAAGACATTGTTGTAAACCAACTATTACTACAAATTATTAATTATTAAATTAGTATATATATTTTTAAGTTACTCTTATGGATTAATAGATAATTATAGTCTAATATTTAATACTCCCTTAAGAAATAGTTATATCTTAAGTAAATTTATGTTGTAATAGGTTCAAACAAAAGCATGCCTTAATCTCTGAAACTCTAAAACTTTACTTTTTACAGAGACCATTACTTTTGTTTATATTGTCATCGTCCCATAAATACACACTTTTTCATTTCAGTAATCATGTAAATAAATAGTTATAAGTTATATTTGTTAGTACGCCTATGACTGTCAAATATATAATTTAGATTCAGAATAGAATGTAACTAGGACATGTACATTGAAACGAGAGGAACTAAAATCAAAAAACTACAATAGTAACATTAAATTAGTAAGTAAGAACAAAAACTGTTATTACCTCATGATTTAGTGAACATTATAATAAAATATTAAAAAAGTAATATTAGAAGATTTATTTGAATTCATCGAACTAGCAAAGTTATAACATTGATGGCAGCGAAAGGCAAAGCTTATAACAATATAGACAGTCTGTCTCTCCTTAGTCCACTACGCTCCCATTAATGAGAAGACTCACTCGATATTGGCATTTGATGCTTTGATTGCAAAAATTTTGAAAATCTCACTGCCTTAACATACAACATTCAGATAAAATGTCCAGATATTTACAGAAACATTAGGGATATTGTCAGGAAAACTCATTATTTGATCTGGTAACCGTAGCTAAGGGCATGTCTGTGGATTAGCGTCTCGATATCACAGATTGTCATTGAATAGAAATTGTATTATATAATGGCCTTTATTTCATAAGCTTTAATTTATATAATGAACACCTGTATTATTGCAATTGTTATAAAATTAATAAAAAAATGAACAAAAATCGTTTTTTTTTTTTTTTGAGGACCAAGCAGTAATGATCTTCGGTAACAAGCATTTTTAATAAATTAAAACAACTTAACATAATTCATAAATATCTATTATTTCAAAACTCGCTAAATAAAATATATAAATAAAACAACAAAGTTTAAAAAAAAAACATAGGTTATGTTTTCATACAAAATATTGAAAATAAACAGTTTCCACCATTTTGAAAGCAGTCCGCTGAAAAGTTAAACATGATTTGGCGTAATGACCTTGGAAAAGGCGGATTTAGGCGGGAAATCTTCGGTCTTTGTCTTTTTTTAAATCTAACAAATCACAATGCTTGAAATTTGACATATGTCTTATTACGCTACGCTGCCGCCGAAATTTTTGGTATCGTGTGGACTCACTCTAAGTTATTTACTATTCCAATTAATACTTTTGCCGCTTTATTCAAATTTGCTCGGAGCTACTCAGGGTTTGATGCACCCGAGCTTAAAACTCTTGAATCGAGGGCAGTATATAGTGGCTATATTCTTTTGAGTAATTATCAATTAATCAAAGTGAAAAAAGTGTGACTGATAATTTCAAGTTCTTTTGAACATGCATTTACTTGTCATTGTGTCGAAGTTATCATGATTACTTCAAGTGATAGAAGGGAATAGAACATCTAAAATATCGAAATTTTTAAATTCAGAATTTTAAGTTCTAGGAATTTTAGTTGCTCTGGGTACCTATTCTCGTTCTTGAGAGAACGATCATCTTGATGGAAAGTGGCGTGGTTCTCACGAAAAAGTACGAAAACGTATTCAGAATACGGTTTCTCACTTTTTCGTGAGAACCACGGCCACTTTCCTTCAAGATGATCGTTCTCTCGAGAACGAGAAAAGCTACCCAGAATACGGTTTCATACTTTTTCGTGAGAACACGCCACTTTCCATCAAGTGATCGTTCTCTCAAGAACAAGAATAGGTGCCCTGGCGTTGCTTTAAGGCAATTGCCAGAATAGAATTTTTTCGAAGAAATATCAATGTCAATTATAGGTTATGTTATATTTGTTGCCAAAATTCTATTGTTTGATTCTTAGACAATTTTCTTAGCTGCGGGAAAATATGTTTAGAAGTAATTTAACATTAGTAAAAAATGGTTGCGCTTTTCATACAACTTGTATAATATTAAAAAAACAAGGAGCCAGGGCAATGAAAAAAATTTTGGGAGGATCTAAAAAAAAGTAAGTCCTTTCCCTCAATACACACTTCACACTTTATTATAATGGCATAGTCATTGTAAATGCTTATTCATTTTTTTTTTAAATAGGTTTGCGCTTAAAAGCTTCAGCTAGCATCCCAGAATACCTCTGTAAACCAAACAATTATGCAAGTTAAAATAGAAATGATTATTTTTTAGTTGATTTTTTATTTGTAGAAAGTTTTATACATCAGATGTTCCAACACTTCCTTCAGCATCAAATATTTTTGGAAAAACTTCATTTGAAACGAAAGTTACAGGGAACCCCAGAAGGTCAACAGTCTTAAATAAATTGTTTATGAGGCATATCACTGATCTTATGGTGACAGGTGAATATTCTAATGAACTTCTTGGGTATGGAATTGAAGTTAACAAGGTGATCTGATATTTACTTTTAATTTTCTATATTTATATGAATTGATTGATTAATAACTTTGATAATTTGGAATACTGGGAACACCAAATTTTTGGACAATCTTTTGTATACCCCGTAGAACAGCAATCTGAAGTTTATTTTTAGTGGTCGCAAATAGTTTTTCCAAAATAAAATTGTTTTCACTTTCACACATATAAGTTGAATATTCCAATCTACATCTTTAAATTTTGCTACTTCTAATAAAATACGATACAACAGTTAAACCTTTTCTTAACAAAACTTGAATTAAAAAAATGAGAAAATGTGAATTTTCAGTAAAAACTAAGAAAAAGTAGTTTGTTGATTGCTCATTTTGAAAGAAACATCTGTTAAATTTCAGTTGGATGAAAAATTTGTTGGTTAAATTGTAATTAATTGTATTCATTCAAACTTTGTAGTATGAGATGCAATAAACAAAGCAGATAATGATATTATCAGAGAAGTAGAAATATAATATTTCTTAATTTTTGTTAAAGTTTTAATCTGGTGAAGTCACAAAAGGTTGAAATTGGTGGAAATGTTCGGAAATTTGGTCAGCATTTCCTGAGCTATTCAGTCAAATGTTTATTTTTTTTAAGTACTTAGCACCAGTCCAAGTTTTAGTAAAACAATAATGAATATGAGCCAGATTAAAAGAGAGTGTATAATTGGTTTGTAGAAAGTAAAAAAAAAATAATAACATAAAAAAACTGATGGGAAGCAAGCATGATCAATTTTTTCTGTAATTTCATTGCCCATCTGTCTTTAAGTTAATTAAAAGTATTTTCCCATAAAACTTCATCGCAAATTATAACATTTTTATTGGAGAGCATATTGAAACATCTTGAGATTTTATCTTAAACAGTTGTTTTTTATATCTCATAAATCAGTGGACATAACTTAACCTTAATAATTTTCATTGCAAAAGATTTTAGATAAAAAATTGATGAAATTATAAGGCTGTGAGTAAAGAAGAACAAACGGACTGTAATAACTAGTTTTCTTAATTTTTGTCTTGCTTTCTACAAACCATTTCTACATACATAGATACATAACGTATAAACCTGAACTAACCAGGCTTATATTTATTATCATTTTGAGTGAGGATAGAATGTACTTAAAGAATATAAGATACATATCTCTATCTGGGAATTTTCACTTATGCCAATCAAATTTCAGAACATGTTCACTAATTTCAACCCGATGTGACATCACTGATATTTTATTTCTGTTAATATTTTTTCAAAAATCGGTTCGTCCATTATTTATTAGTAAAGTAAAGTAAAGTGAGTTATTGAATTGCTATTGGAACAATTGAAATTGCATGGTTCTTGAACATCTGGCAATAATGTACAAATTGGAATGTTGACTGTATTCAAATAAAAATAGAGTTTTACTGCGAAAAGATAGTTTCCACAATAGAAATCCTAAAAGACACAATATTTTTCATTATTTTATTTTTATTTAATAATAAAAATGTAATTAAATCTCCTTCGAGTCATGTGACAACAAACAACAATCGAAATAAATGATGTCACTCCATACTAAATGCCTTTTCTCCTTTAAGAGTGCTCACCCCTGGGCTTGGGTTTTATCAGTGACCATAGAAGAAGAATTATACCTCATCTATGCTGTGACACATCAGCTAATTTCAATGTTTTTTTTTTACTAGGGTTTTAATTTCTAGTAATTTTTTGTTTTATACTTTTGATATTGATATGAGCGAGATTAATTGAGAGATCAGGCCATACAAAACAAAAAATTACTAGAAATTAAAGAGTGAAAACCCCCAAAATCAGCTGATGGGTCACAGGATATCTGAGGTATACTTTTTCTTCTATGGTCCCTGGTAAAACCCGGAGTGAGCACCCATAAATGAGAAAAGGCTTTAACGTCATCGCTGGCATTCCGTCCTGACACGGTTATTCTTTTGAGTCATTATTACTTTCAGTTCCATCACTTGGAGTAATCACGATTACTTCAAGGTGTTTTTATTGTAGTACTTGTACACTGAGGCACCGCACAACACTTAAAATAACTTAGAACTCATTTTATATCAGAAAAATTATGAAAAAAATGTATATATCCTTGTCAGTTTATCAGTGTGACGTCTCATTGGTCAAGTGACAAGTATTGGCGTTTTGGCGGGACATTTGAAACGGAATTTAAAATTTATGATTTTTAAAGTTCTAGTTGTATTAAAAAAAAAATTTTTATATATTTTCGGCCACATTAGGTATTTATACATGGTTTTAAACACTTTCCCAAAAATAGTTGACATCCCAATTTGCTATAATTATGTTTTTCTGCTTGATTGTTAAGGTTTTCTGCTATATTTTAATAATATGTAATGTACAAAATGTGCTATATTTCAAAATTTGCAAATGTGTTTTGGTGAACGCAGCAAAATTTAAAGGGTTAGGTAAGAAAATGCAGTATGAAAATGAAAAAAAGAAGTTTTTTCTGTGACCTCAAAATAGGGTTTGTGAAAAAAATCAATTTAAAATTTTTGGTTTTCAGTATTCCCAATAATTACCATAACTTTTATAATGCGGTCTTTTAACGTTTGGATTTGATTCTTCCTTTAAAGCATTCTTATTCTGATGAAAGATTCCTTTCTTGCGTTTCAAAAGAATTGAAATATGTAATATTCTATTGTTATAACCTAAATAAATAAATTTAAATGGTATTTGTAGGTTCAAATCGCTCCAGACTATAGAATTTTAAAAATCTATTGGATTGCACAAGAATCTGAGGACCTTGAATCAGTTGAGCATATTTTATCAAAAAATGCAGGTTTTTTGAGGAATGAATTATCTCAACTTAGAGTCATGGGCGAAGTACCTAAAATAATATTTGTTAAAGGTAAAATGGTGTGATTAACACATACAGTCTCTTCACGTCCATTCCAGTTTAATTAGCTTAGTTACAAAAAGAACTGGGTTAGATGTATTTAGATGTATTTTCCACATTGAATGTTTTTAATACTTTGATAGAAATTACAGATAAATGAATCCATTTGTACTTTATTAAAATTGAATTGATTGAAAGTGACAAAGATATAACATCTTTGAGAATTATGGTATAAATTATATAAGATAGTGAATAATAAGAAAGTTGTATTTTTACAGGTTATTTTTTTTTTAGATAAAAGTTATTCAAAAATAGCTGAGGTAGAACAGAAGCTTGCTATAGCAGATTTTGGAGAGGATTATCAACCAACCGAACTTGCAGAAAAATTTAAGTCAGGTTATGAAGTTTGGACTACTTTGGATAGCACTGTGAAAGTATGTCCAAATGTATTTGTGAAATTTTGGTTTTGACCTTTTACTCATCTTGACATAAAATTTTTATTTTATTCAGAAAATAAACTATAGCAATTTAGTTTTCTTTAATTTAATTTTTTAAATATATTGCTAAGAAAACCTTTTTTTTAGGCAAAGCTTGAAAAATTAGATACAGAATCAGTAGAAAAGTTAGATGATTTAAGTGAAATACCTCCAATGCCACAAAATGTTTTGGGATTAGACCATGACAATATTTTAAAAAAGGTAAGTGTGGGAAATTTTATGTATTTAGTTTCTATAATGTTACCTTGCTGAAAATCTACAGTGATGTAAATTAATTAAAATTAAGGAAAAGTTATAAGGAAAAAGTCTATTTATTTACTGATTAAAACTTTAAAAAGTATGTGTAGGACTAATTTACTATCGCAGTATTTTTAGATTAAAAAACGTATGTCAGCAGCAGAAGCACCACATAGAAAAAATCCAGCAGAAGAGAGTGATTGGGCAAAGTGGAGCCAGTTCAAAATGACACAACCTATAAATTCAGATCCAATAGCTTATTCTAGTCAACAAGAACAACGCCAAGCTTTCAAGGAATTTTGGCAACAACGACAGGTAAATTTTAATAAGTGACAATATTTTAAAATTTTTTTTGTTCATAGATCTGTCTTGCACAGTTACATTCAAGTTCATTAAAAAAAAAAGAATCTTTTGCATATTGTATTGTTTGAAATGTTAAACTATAACTTTTTAGAAACAGAAAGACAGTAAAATATAAAATGTGTAAAAAGTAACAAACAACATAATTTTGTGTTTCTACCATTGGCAAAGATTTGACTGAATTTGTCCCTTTAAATTGCATTTTTAGTTACTGAAAATGAAAGAACGCAGGATAGATAAAAACTGGACACCAGATAGTGAATATATACAAGAAGAAATTAGGGAGAGGCATACAAAAGCTTTAGAGAATGACGATTTTGAGCTTGAGGAGGATGACTGTATTACAGATGATTTTGAAGATGAGGAAAAAATTTAATTAAAAGTTATAGAAAACGAAATTTAGTATTTTATTTATTGTGTGCCAAGATTAACGTGATTGGGCTACATATGCACCAAGTAGGGACTGTATGTAGTAAATAAAAGTAATTAAAAAAAACTAAAAACAATGTTTCATCTTTTAAAACGAGTATGGTGCCATAATTGGAGAATATAAAATTGAACGTCGATTGAATATAAAAAGTTTAAAATTTAACTCTAAAATACTTCTTTTAATATGAAGTTCTCTTATAAAATTTAAAGAAAACAATGAAAAAGACTAAGTGTACTTCATATTTTTGTGAATTAGAAACAATTTGAACAAATCATAAGTAATTTTAAAAATACATGAGAGCTTAAACCATATTTAAATATTAAAATTAACTAGAAACTTGTTATTAATGTCCATGCGTCATCAGTCTATGAAAGACAGTTTTAAGACATGTTCATTTTGATTTGTCTATAAATAATAAAATGACAGAAAACAAAACAACGCGTTTCATCTCGGCTATACTTCGCAGAAAATCTGACATTAAGGCAGGATACGAAGAGACGAATGTTATTTCATTGTATGACTACAAACATTCCTTGGATTCTTTGGTCAAAATATTATTTTATTGACAGCTATCATTTAATAAGTTTTATAAATTATTACCCCTATGTATTATTTTTATTAAAAACCTGCATCTAAACACATTAATATTTCTAATGTTCAAACCTGTCGCTGGTGTCTAAATGCCCGATACTTCGTAAGTAATTTTATAACGTTTTTATTTATTCATTTATTTACAAACCCTACAGATTTACATCCAATTACAAAGCAGGACAAGAGACTTAGTCTAAACAAATCAATATTAATAATAATAAGAATATAAACATTGCTAAACACTAACATTCCACTGTATCACTTACATTATATCATACAGCAATGCTCTAAGCCTATTTGATATGCTGATATCACAAAAATCAAATCTTGATCGTATTTGATTATATAACCTACACATTATCATAACAGGTGAATTATTGTAATAGTACGAGTATTATCAACATAAAAAAACAAGTGGATTTCTGGTTCTATATGGCGGAGCATAAAAGTTAATTAAGGCTAATAAGTCGGGAGCATTTATCATACCGTTCAACAATTTATATAAAAAATAGATAGATGATATCTTCCTTCTACTTTCAAGTGTTTTAATGTTATGATTATTCATAATATCTATTTTTGGTATATGCATTTGATATATGCCCGTTTCTTTGTAATAGATATATCTTAAGAACTTATTCTGTATTTTTTCTATTTTGTAAATATGATCCTCATAACATGGACTCCATATTATTGAACAATATTCCAAAATACTCCTCACATAGGCCACATACTTAATACACTTAACATTAAACTCTTTACAATTTCTAACTATATACCCATACATCTTAGAGGCCCTACTAGTTATATCGCATATATGATCTTTAAATGTCGGTCGAGTGTCGAAGGTGACTCCAAGATCCCGCATTTCGTCAACTAGTCAATGCTCTCCCATTCATTTAATAAACATGATTTAGATAATATTTTTTTCCTACTAAAACTAAGGACAAAACACTTGTCAATATTAAAATGCAAATTATGTTTGACTGACCATTGATATAGTATGTCCAAATTTTGTTGAAGGACCTGACAGTCATTGTAATTATTAATTTTTATATATAATTTAAGATCATCAGCAAACAATAGTACTTTAGATGCGTTAATTTCATCAACCAGATTATTTATAAACAGGAAGAGCAATGGACCTAGGTTAGAGCCCTGCGGTATACCTGATGTAGCAAAGAAATAATCAGAATAATAGCCTCTAATAGTCACCCTTTGTGGTCTGTTTTGCAAATAAGATTTCAACAAATGTACAAGGTTGTCATGAAAGCCAAATTCCCCATGTAATTTCTGTATAAGAATGTTATGCGATACCCTGTCAAAGGCCTTGGCAAAATCTGTATAAACAACGTCAACCTGGTTCTTTTTGTCAAGGTTTTCAGCTATATATTGGGTTAGTTCACATAAATTAGCGGCCGTAGGTTTTTTACTTAAAAACCCATGTTGTCGATTTGAAATTTTATTTTCAACAAAATTATATACAAATTTGTATAAAACAGATTCAAATATCTTTGCCGGACATGACAATAGGGATATAGGTCTATAATTTTTTACATCACTGTCATCGCCTTTCTTGAAAACTGGGCAAATTTTAGCTTCCTTCCAAATTTGGGGAAATGTATTGGTTTTCAGAGAAAGGTTAAACAATATTCTAAGAGGTTTAGCCAGAAAGCCGATCATTCCTTTAAACACAAATGCAGGTATATTGTCTGGACCAACTGCTCTATTAACTTTAAGGCCCTCGACAGCCTCACACACATCCTCATAGGTGACCTGATCAATACACAAGGAATCAAAGAATCGAAATTCATCCATAACAAGGTCATCGAGATATCCAGAGTCATCAACAAAAACAGAGCTGAAATATGAAGCAAATGCATTTGATATCGATTTCCCATGGATATACTCAACATCATTTAGACGCACCTTGTTTGGAACACCAACAATATCTCTATTGCTATTAATATATCGCCAAAATGACCCTGAATCCTCGCAGATGTCTGACTGGATTTTATTGTATAGTTTTCATAGGCAGTTCTTATGTCTCTTTTTATTTTAGCTCTTAATTGTATAAATTTGTCTTATAATTCTACATCCCCAGTTCTTTTACTGTTAATTCTCAATTTATCTTTAGTTTTTATGTCTTTGATAATATTTTTTGTGAAGTATATAGGGTATATTTTTGTGCAAGGTTTATTTTTAGGAACACAAATTTCAAATATTGCAAATACTTTGTCATAGAAACGTTTTACAGCCATATTGACATTTTTGAAAGATTTCAGGTCATTCCACTCTGTAATAATGGGGCATTAAAATTTAAAATTAAGTAATGACATTTGATCTGCCCTTTTATATAATGCGTGGTAAAACTCTTAACGAGACAAGCATAACAACATATGCTTAATTTGTGTTAGTATTTCGAGTTAGACACGGTGATCCTGTGGAATTTGTTTCGTCTGTCCCAGAGGTAGAAAAAACAATTTTATTTCCTGAAATATATATTTTCAATTAGGTATATCATTATTTCTACAGAATAAACACTGCTCTTAAAATATTAAAAAAAATGTGTATGCCATTAGAAAAAAGAAGGGAAACAATATAATTATTTTCTCTCCAGGACAAATAGACCTTGTCGACAAGAAAAAACCACAGATCTTTCCAACAGAACCTAAATGAAAGTTCAAAATACTCTCTACAGTATGTACCAAGAAAGTAATAGTATAGTCTGTTATAACGTAAGCTAACCTTGAAACTAGTATCATTGGTCTATATTTAATAATCTTGAGGTCTTTTTTATTTTTAGAAAAACATTTTATTCCAAAAAGCTTAAAGACTGAGCTTTTTTGCCTAGGGGGTTGGGATTCAAGTACAAAAAGGATGACAATATAAGATTATTAATTGAAAGAACATGCATTGCTTCTGCAGGAGCTCATTTTTTTCGAAAAAACATGGAAAGTCTCAAAAGTTCTTATCCAAGAGAAGTAGTTTTCTTAATTTTAAAGGTAACAAAATATTCTTTTGGTAGGATAACAATATAAAAAATACGCAAACCTCAAAGATATGACGGCCAATGGTTTATTGTTGTTCATGCTGGCTCTGCGAGAGTATTTGTTCATGGAGTTTGCAGTTTGCCTCCAAATTTTTGACTTTAGATTATCATAGTAAAATGTACAAAAAAAAGTTTGCCATTTTTGGTTCTTGAAACTTAATATTGATAAATCGTAGCTCGCTCCTACACTCCGAGTGTCTAAATATTTTGAGTTTGGGTTATCACTTAGGTATAGCCGGACAGATTTGGTATGAAATATTACAATTAACATATTTAAGGTTTTTCATAACAAACTTATTCTTCTCGATTTTAATTATAATTGCAGATCAGTGGCACACAAGCCTACGTTCAATTGTTTACTTCAAAAAGTACCTGACAATCTTTTGGGACTATAATAATAATGGGTTTGTAACCTCTGAAATGTATATTTTTTATTGTTTACTCTTGGTTTGATATGTTATTGCTTTATTTCTTAGTCTTTTCCAAGGTTTAATTAGTGTTAGGTTTTAAAATTTTTATTACATTATTTGTTTGTTGTCATTTGATGTTCTTTTGGTTTTGCAGATGTATTTCTTGTTCACTGTACTATCTGAGCATTTGTCTGTTATGTACTTAGATAGTTAATGAATTTTTGATATTTTTTATGTCTTTTTTAAGGATTATTAATTTACTCACACTTTTTTGAATTTTGTATGGTTTTTGTTGCTGTTGATTTTTAACCTTAAATATATATATATATATATATATATATATATATATATATATATATATATATATATATTTAAATATTGCGTTCAAAAGAGCTATAGAAAAAATTACAAATAACTTTTTGTAGTTTGTACCAGTGTAAAAAAAATACCTTGTGTTTTGTAATAATTTTTTATCTTTTCAATAAATGTATTCCCATATTTATCATTATTATTTTTTCAGTGATATTTTCACTTCCCTAAATCGATGTTGGAATTTTTTCTTCTTCCTGATAGCGAATCCGAAAATATAGTAGAATTTTCAATATACTATTTAGTTTCGTACGTCGATGCAATATGCACATATTTATGAATATAAACGTTGTATTGACTAATTAATTTTGATTTAGTTCAGACGAATATTACTGATGACGCATGGGTATTCTTTCGTCGGAACAACTGTATATGTATTAGAGGTGGGCAAAACGGACTTTTTGGTGATTCGGACCGTTCGGATCACTAATTTTAAAGATCCGGGTCAAAGAACCGGTTCAATTGTCCGTTTTCCGTCAAGAATGCGAAAGTTCGAACGACTTTCCCATTTTATATTTTTAATATATAATTTTAGGAAATAGTACACCGCAGATAATTACATTTCGATCCTTTTTTTTATAAAATCCAATTACAAGCCTCATTAATTTTTTTTTTCAAAAAAAAAATTTCTATTACAATTTAGGAGACAAAATAAAAAGGCGAATAGGACATTTAAGCTGTATTTTAAACAAATAGTAATTATTGCGGCTCTCTTATTTAACTTCATATATTATTTGCTCATTCACCATCTCATATGAATTATGTTTGGCATAATTTTACGGCCATTGGAAAAAAATGGGTCAAGTGTGAATTATGTTTTAAGCAATATAGGTGACTACCGAAAATTTGGCTAGACATCTTAAAAGTAGGCATCCATTAGTGACTCTAGTTGAGTCACAAGAAATAACGTACCGTAATGCAGCACCAGAAAATCAACTAAATTTGGAAATCAGTTTGCCTGATACTAATATGGACTGATCAGAACAATCGTTGACAAGTATTGCAAAATTGTAAAGCAGTCATAACTTTAATCTTTTGTTTAATAACAAAAATTAAAATTATGTTTTTATTATTGTCACTTTCCCGAGAAACTTAACTTATGTTTAAAAAAAATCGGTTTTACTACATATTCTTTATTTTTTGTTAATAATTTTTAATTAAAAACCAACCTTTTTTGTTCCAGGATTAAAAACCCAAAATTATAATTGATCATTTTTATGATTTTACAATTTCTGCCACTGTTTTACGAGCCAGAACAAAAAATATTCGGAAAAACAGGCTTCTCTATGTGCCTACATCATGCTACTAAATTATCATTTTCAGCAAAATAATATATGTACCTACTTTAACAATCGTAACAACATAATTCGATGATGAAACAAAACATTTATTATTATTATTACATTTTAAATTACATCCACTTTCCCCAAAATTGCAATTAAATATCCCTGTCATACCCAATTAAATTTAAAACAAGCGAGAATCAGTATATAGGGTTAAAAAATTTTAATCACGTTCCTAATTCATATTTCAACTACCGAAATACTAGATTCGTAAGTATATAGTCTACAAATGTCCTAGAGAAACATAATCTAAACTAGAGCAATCCTAAATCCTTGTACTCCACGGCCATTGCCTTTAACGTATTTACTGTTCCTGCAATTATTAATCGAACGAAATGAGGGTCGCCAGCGGACCCGTAACATCAGTGACCCATCGTACTATACTGAACCGAATGTTCGAAAGATACAAAGACCCGTAAAAGACACAACGAACACCGTCCGATTAAAACGATTCAACAGATCTCGGCTCATTATAAGTCCGATGTAACGTATGACCAGTCGGAGGGCGAACTTTCGTACTGCCCAAGTCCGATGTTTTAAATTTTAGTGATCCGGATCTTTCGGACTGTAAACTGATCCGGGTAAAAAGAACGGGTTTTTCAAGTCCGACCCACCTCTAATACAGGCGCGGATCCAAGGGGGGGGGGCGATCCCCCCCCCCCAAAGAGCTTGGAGTTCAGGAAAATAGACCAGCTTTTGCCTCTTATACTATAGTTTATTCAAGAACTAGGGAGAGTTTTTCATTTTTTACCTTTTTTTTCTTCGCAAGAAAATATAGATAATTTTGACATATTTAACACAAATCACAACTGTAGTTTTATTATTTTTAATTTTGGCATAGAAACCGTTTTAGGCACATTCAGACTAAAACGTAGCCTTTTTCTCTCAAAAAATTCTAAGTTATAATTGAAATACTTACAAAATACCCATTATCAAAAATACAAGAAGTTAAACATATAAAAAAAATAAATTCGTCAATATAATATTAAAATTTTTTTGGCGCATCTGCAGAATTACAATTTAAACACTAAAAAGGGATTCAAATGTCATTAATTTTTATATGTTACAGAAAATTTAAATAATAAATTGTGTTAACGCTGGTAAACATTACGTATCTTATTCGTCATCAAAGTCAGTGAAGCTATCTTCGCTCAAATTAATTATAATTGATTCCGCTCTCACCGATCATGAGATCGAGTTTCCACATTTTCTTTTATTCTTTTATTATATGGATTTTTCGCAATTATCTGCAGTAACTTTATTCAAATAAATCTTTCAAAAGTCTAGTTAAATTATTAATTTTGTAAGTTGTGTTATTTCCAGCAACTCTACCTTTTATTTGAGAGAGATATTTCCTTCACCAACGGACATTTTTCGGACGATCTATAAGAACAGATTTCCTATCTGGTTTTTCCCAACAAAAATTAAGTTCTCTGAGCAATTTCCAGAGCTCAGTTCTTTTAATTTCAGTCAAATCCCGATCTTCATTGATTTTAGTTAGAATTTTGTCGACGGTTGAGATCTGCTTCTCATAATAAAATGTATGTACAACTCCTTTTATTACAGTTTACTTCTCTTCTTCCAACGAGGTTTTTCGTCTGCCTGTGATCGAATATAGCTTGGAATTACTAACAATTCCAGTCGTTTTTCTCTCCGTCAGTGTTCGGTACATGATAGATTTTCGAACTCCTGTTATATTGGAATACATCTCAACAGAGATTTTAACATTATTATCTAGATATTAATATCTTAAGGCATCATAAACATTCATCGTAATAAGTTTTTCGTTGAGGAAAAAATGCCCTCCATCTTTTGGGTATCTCACTAATCTCAAATAATATATAAAAAAAGAACAAACAAAAAAATCACTAAGGACACACTGTAAGGTGTGCTTTGCTCACTGACAGAAATTAAATTGAATTATCAGAAATTTTATTGTTGCAGTAAATTTATAAAAGCTTATATTTAAATATAATTAGATTTACGGCAGTTCTTAGTTACCGGGGGCACTGAAGCAGGTACGTTGGAGGTTTCGGTAACAGTTTTATTACTCTCTCTATTTCTTGAATAGAGTATAGGAATGTGTGTGCTTGCGATCGCCCCTCCCATTCCCAAGGGCTTTGAGTTCAGGAACATAGAACCGATTCTGCCTTTTATATTAGGAATGTGTATGCTGCTAGCAACCCCTCCCTCGTTGACAACTTGTTTTTTTTTTGCGATAACACCCCCCCCCCCCCCCCCCAGGAGCTTTGAAGTCAGGAAAATAGACCCGATTCTGTCTCCTATACGAAGAATGTGTATGTTGATCGCATCTTCCCACCCCCTGTCGGAAACTTGTTTTTTCTTGTGATCGGCCCCTCCTCTCCAAGAGTTTCAAATTCACAAAAATAGCCCCGTCCTTGCCTTTTACACTAGAAATGGGAATATTGCTGGTGTATCCCCCCCCCCCCCCCCGGGGACAACTTGCTTTCGCTTGCCATACTGTACTTTTGTGATATCACCGGCCCCCCCCCAAGGAGAGAGGCTGGATCCGCCCCTGCTCTAATATGTATATTTATTGGTAAGAACAGGTATAGTTAGTTATCAGGTATTTTTGGATTATGATGGTGATGCTGCGTTCACTGTCTGTATTCTGTCAAATGTAGTTCCTTGGTTGTTTCTTCAATTTTAATGATCGGATCATACTTCCAGAAATCATCCAGGACCACTAAACGAACTCTAAGAATCAAAACTGTGTTGTTCATACTTCAAAATTTAGAAATTAGTAAAAATTAAGGACGACCAATCAACGTCCCCTGATATTCTAACCTAAAAGTAAAACGTAAATATTTTGCTTTTCAATTATGATAGATTAACTAATTATGTTTATTATGTTATTTTTTCTCTCTTGATGTACTTGTCAATTTTTCCTCATCCGAAAGAAGATACGAATTAGACCGACTTAAAAATTAAACTGAAAAATTCAAAGTTGACCAACTTAGTTGATAAATGTTAATTGGGAGTATAAACAGACCAAAGTAAAATATAACATTTAACTTGCAAGTGAAAGTTGATAATGTATAATCTTAGTTTTTCGTTAATTTTTGGAAGTATGAACCATACATTGGAACTAAAAAAATCGTTAGTTAAAACTTCTTAAGTAGTAAAATTTGAGGATATCAAATTAAAATAAGTTTATCAATATCAGTACATTGGTCATAGCCAATAAGGCGAATCGGGGAAAAATAATCTAGGACAAACCACTAAAAAGTAATTTTTGACTAAAACGTTTATTTCTGGCCACCGATTTTTATCATTTTATGGCGTTAATCACTGAATGGATATTAGAACTAAGGTATTATTAAAACTAAGCAACCGAAATTTATCAAAAAAGAGATTCTTTATTTAAGATCAACATGTTGTATACAAACATTTTGCTCTAAAACGTACGTACTTATCACAAAATCTAAGTAGAAAAAAAAACAAATATTTACAACTTTGAATCAGGTTGAAAAAAGTGAGTATTAGAACAAAAACGCTTTAAAAAATGTTGCGGTGGTATCATAAAGACACTAATAAATGCAATAAATTAAAATAATAGTACCGTAACAAAATCTAAAGACAGGCATATTAAGAGTAAGTCACATCAGAAGTTTAGATAAACGTTATGAAAGATTATAAACAAATCCAAAAACATTCTTATTTATTAATTTCTCAGAAAATTATGTGATTTGTTGCTGCATATTGCTAGTTATTTCGGTGATGTTTCATTTTATTTTATCTAACTTATATGGGGGTTTCGAAATTAAAGAAAAAATATATAATTTGTTAAAAATAAAGATTATTATTTTTTAAATTATGTACTGTGTGTACCTAGGATATATAACTATTGATTTCTCAGGATTTTTTTTCCATATCCAGTTTTAATTTCAGCTTTTTCTTTGCGAGTTATACAAAAATCTTTAAAATAGAAAAATAAATATCTTTGTTTTACTTGAAGGCTACTTTATTTACTATATTTCAAAAAGTGTTTGTTTTTTTAAACGGAAAATTCTTATACCCTGGGTAAAATTTAATCCCGCTTACAAGAAAATAAAAAAAACAACTTTATATTAGTTATTATATAACCTATTTTCATATTTTTTACTCTTATAATTTCATGTATATTTTACAAAAAAAAATCACGAAGGAACGTTCCCTATGGTTTCAAACTTTTTATTGATCCTCCTTTATTAGTAATTCTTTTAATGTTGTTGACATTTGTTTATAATTTTTCACGACTGTAAATAATTTTTGTGCTATACTCCAATATTACAGCTGCCCAAAAATAAACAATTGAAAATAAATATCTTTTGCACTGCCATACGATTTCACTTACTTTCTAAAAGATAGCACTGCACAATGTGAAATAAAACTTTTCCTTAATACTAGTACATGTTATAAATAAAATTACATTATGTAACAAAAATCCTAGCTAACCAACTAATAATTAAGGCTTAAATCAAAAGGGTCTTTTGGTGACTACTCATTGAATATGGACAAATATATTTTCAAAATTATAGTGTAATTCGTAAAAGATACGTCTGAAATTAAATAATAAGCTGGTATAAATAACTTTTTATCTAAAAACTTCAATTTTTCATTATTTTACTCAATTTTATAGTTTTATAACATATAACGAAAGTAAAATAAAATTCTTTTGTGCAGTCATTAAAAGGCCCAAGCAAGAATATATTATTTATTTTGGTCTAAATATCTATAACTTATTAAATGAAATAAGTACCAACTAAGTTGGTACCAATGGACGGTTTTTTGAGACTAAATGAGCACACGTTCGCTCGTTCAATGACAATAAAAAATTGCCTTAAGACTATATTTTACAACAATTAATTTCTGTTTTAACTGGTAGAAAAACACTCCAACAATATAAGCCGGTAATTTAGGGATTCTAAATATGTTTGTTGTGGTAAGTGCCAAAAATCAGGCTACTTATGTTTTATTAAAGCTTAAAATATTTCAAGAAGGAAATTGAATACAAACCTTTTTAAGTAACACAAACTTTTTATTAACACTTTTTTTTTTCAAACTTATTGTTTATCATCCCTAAAAGAAGCTTTTTTGGGCTTAAAATTAGTTTAATATTGTTTATTTCCTCAAAACTTGAAAACTATTGTATTAATCTAAAATTTTCTCTTATATAATAGCTTTAATTGTTTTGAAACTAATTGTCGGTAAAATAATTTAATTTATAATTATTGATTTATAACTGCAATACCAATTATATTGGCTGCATGGCTGATCAGCCTAATGTCTAGAAGTTAAAAGGTACAAAATATTATATTTAAGTATTTAGTGATTTAATTTTAGAATATTTTACACTTATATTTTAATTAGATTTCGAGATATGGCTATCTATTACTTTGATTCGTTTCTTTTATTCAAGGCAATCATTTAACGTGTACAGAAATCTAAAATTGTAGAAAACTTTTCTAAGAGGAAAACCCAGGCAATTTGTAGAACTATTTTATATGGCTCATTATAAAAATTCTAGGATCAGAGGATAATTAGGTATGAACTCTACTGAAGATAGTTATTACTAAGTACATAGGCTGGTCAGAGAGTTAGTTAATATTGAACATTTTTTTTATCAGAGGAAAAAGAAATAAATATTAGGTTATAATATTTCGTTATGGCAACATGTTAAATTTATCCAGATATTAATATTTTGGAAACTATTTAGTTTACTTACATGATGTGTTGCTTGAAATGTTGTAAATCCAACTATAGAATCTGAATACTCAAAAATAATAAAGTGCCACAGTGCAAAAATATCATCAAAAAGCTTAATGTATAAAATATATTTTTCTGTTTCCTCTAATAAAGAAAATGAACTTGATCGCGTTAAAGGATTTTACTTTTCACAATTTGTCATTAACCTAATACAATTGGACAATATATTTCCCTGAACACTAACATATGTAGATTCGTTATTTCATGTAGGCACTATCAAATAATTTTCATGATTTGTACTACTATCGAAAAATACTTACTATATCATACAAAATCTATACAATGTAATATAAGTTACATTTTTGTTGTTTAAAGTAACGTCAATATGTCGACTGTTCTCAGTTAAGACGTTCAAATATATAGACCATTTTCTTTTTCTGTTTTAATTGTTCAACAAATGTAGCTAGAGAGCGTGGTTGACATAGCTAATAGAATTGAAAGAAAATGCTTTATAAAACAGTACTGTAAGAAAATAAAATTTTCTACAAGATAACACTGTGAGCTACCAAAATCTTCTTTCTTATATCCGATAGTTATGGCCATTTTCCAGAACTCCCGAGATGATTATGCAAAAATCGTTAATAACACTTTATTTTCTCTTATTAAAAATTAACATTGTATGTAATTTTTTTACTTAATTGACCATATCTATATTACAATTATATCCGTTTTTCCACCATATAATACACTACCTACAATATCTTATATTTTCAGTCATATTTACTTTGATTTCAGTTTGTTCCAGTCAAACAAATTACACAAAACCTTCGAAATATTGCGTAATTTTTAGATTCCTAAGTAACAATATAAAACTAGTAGCTAAAATAGTAAATACTGGTATTGACAGATGCGTTGCAGTATTGTAAATCCAACAATATGGACATTGAGAGCTACCACAGACTTGACAGATATCAAGGACGTATGATGATAATGAGTCGATTAAAGTTTCATTGAAACGTTCTGAAAAAGACATTTTGAAGTAAAAAAAAACGTAGATAAATTGTCTAAAAATTATACATTGTGACTGTGCGCTTAAACTGACGTTATCTGTTTAACGCCCAGTAAAAGTACAATGACAGGAAAGGAAAAATCTTACCAGGTGCATAGTAATCATACACTCTCGCCGACAAATATCTCGACATATTTGCTACAGGATACCACCTCTCTACTGTGAAATTTACACATGTATCTTCGGTGTCCAACTGAAAAAAAAATTGTTTATTATTTATGGATGATGCTATAAAGAATATTGTTTCAATCAAAAAAAAAATGTAATCGTTTTATTGAAAAAATATAACGTCTGCTAATCACTAAATGGCCACTATTTAATATTTCAAAAATATCCTTGGATCATGCAAATATCAGTACCCTCACATGTCTCCCTAGTTTTTTTTTTTTATTTTCAAAACATCCATTTTATTTCCTCCTTAAAAGCGTTCAAGTAAGTATAATTTAATTACAATATTAGACTCACGTACATACGTTATTTGTTTTACTTATTTTTACTAAAAAGATAAACAGGGTTAAATACGATTTATTTTTACTTACGTAATCAAAATAGAATAAGACTTTTCTCTCTAGGAATTTAGCACGTTGCAAATTTCTAACTCTTCTCGACAAGATATAGGCATCCAAATCTTGCTGTTGGATTATGTATCCTGTTGGTACAGTAATATCCAGCACTGCCATACCCGAACGTTGAGATTCATCGAGATTTATCCATCTATAAAACAAAACTGAAAATTACAATGTATCCTAAGGAGTGCTACAACAGAATGTACAAAGAAAAATTGAGGTTTTAAAATATTTGCGAATGTGCATACCTGCTGACTTAATTAATCTAAATCAACGGGTCAAAGTTTTCATATCGAAAGTACTATTTAAAGATTTGAAGTGCGAGTTCATGCAACGTTGCGAAAAAAAATAAACCTGCAGGTTTCAAAAAGCTAATTTTAAATTTTTAAATTTTTTTCAACCTCATTTAATTGACAAATGGAAGTATAATGTAAAGGAAAGTGTCAGGACGCGGATATCCCATAAGACTCGGTACAAATTTTTATATTTCTGAAAATGAACTTTTAAAAATTTATGCGTTAAAGTTAATCTAAATTTCGCGATAGTACTGATTACGAATTAAACTATTATAACATAATTGATTTTTGTTATAACATTTTTTATTTAACACTAGCTTTTACTCGCGACATCGTCCGCGCAAAACTGTGGAAACAAATAATAAATACAATTGTTATAAACAAAATCAGCCTATATTACTTTTGACAACCCCCTCGCTTCAGCCGTTTCGATGATTAGCTTGGATGGAAAAAAAGCAGCCTACACCACTTTTGATAACCTCCTTTACATGTCTGTAAAGTTTCATTGAAACTGGTTCAGCCGTTCCAAAATTAGCCCGTGCAGACCGACAAACAGAAAACAAGCAGCCTATATCACTCTTGACAACCTCCTCTTTATGTCTGTAAAGTTTCATTAAAATCGGTTTAGCCGTTTCGAAGATTAGTCAGTACAGACCAACAGAAAAAAAGCAGCTTATATCATTTTTGACAACCTCGTCTTCACGTCTGGAAAGTTTTCTCAAAATTGGTTCAGCCGTTTCGAAAACTAGATCGATAGACAGAAAAAAAACAGTCTATATCACACCTGACTAGCTTATCTTTATGTCTGTAAAGTTTCAATGAAATCGGTTCAGCCGTTTCGAAGACAGACAGGAAAAAGTAGCCTATATCACTCCTGACAATCCTCCTTTTCTTGTCTGTAAATTTTTATCGAAATCGGTTCAGCCATTTCGAAGATTAGCCCGTGCAGATAGACAGAAAAAAAGCAGCATATAACAATCCTGAAAACCTCATCTTTATGTCTGTAAAGTGTCATTGAAATCGGTTCGAAGATTAGTCTGTACAAATAGACAGACAGGAAAAAGTAGTCTATAACACTTCCGACAATTTTCCTCTTCTTATCTGTAAAGTCTCATCGAAATCGGTTTAGCCATTTCGAAGATTAGTCCGTGCAGATAGACAGAAAAAAAAGCAGCCTATATCACTTCCGACAACCTCTTTTTCATGTCTGTAAAGTTTCAAAGAAATCCGTTCAGCCGGTTCGAAGACAGACAGGAAAAAGTAGCCTATATCATTCCCGATTATCTTCCTCTTCTTGTCTGTAAAATTTCATCGAAATCGGTTCAGCTATTTCGAAGATTAGCTCCTGCAGATAAACAGAAAAAAGCAACCTATAACAATCCTGAAAATCTCATCTTTATGTCTGTAAAGTTTCATTGAAATCGGTTCGATGATTAGCCCGTACAGACTAATGGGAAAAAGTAACCTGCATCCCCCCCGACAGTTTTCCTCTTCTTGTCTGTCAAGTTTCATCGAAATCGGTTTAGATATTTCAAAGATTAGCTCGTGCAGACAGAAAAAAAACATCCTATATCACTTTTGACAACCTGCTCCTTATGTTTGTAAAGTTTCATCGAAATCATCAGTCGTTTCAAAGATTAGCCCGGACAGACAGATCGACATTCCAATTTTTATTTATATGTATAGATGTGCAGCTTCTTAGAAACTTCACCAAGTGTAAATTTTTCATTTAGATTTGTATTTTTATTATTTAGTATCCATAGTAAGAGATTGGCCTAGAAAATTAGTTTGGAGTTGGAAAAAAATTTAGAAGACTATGTTACAAATGCTAAATCAACGACAGTTATTATTTTTTACATCAGTTAGTTATTTTTTAACACAGTATTTAAAAAATATCTAGTTTTAAAATCATCAAAAATAATAAAGAACCACTAATTGTGAATATTTTCAAGCGTGACATATATAGAAGGCAAATAAGATATATATATATATATATATATATATTTTAAATAAATGTAAGCTTTGTTAAGCATACCTTTGACAACTAACGTAGGTAAGATGTGACTGATTTCTCCCATAAAAATATTGTTTGGTAACCAAATCAAATGCTTTGATTGGAGGCATGGTCTGAAACTTTTCTATGTCAACGTTGTACTGGACGTGCATCTGAAGGATGGCGTATCCATTTCCTCTGGCATCTACCTTGACAGTACCTTAAAATGGCAATTGTTTATGAGAAAGTTTGACGTGAAAACTTATTATACTTTATTTTTGTTAAGATTATTTTATTGCGAGCAAGTTAATCACAGCAAAATATAAAAAATATATGTTATTCATTTGAAAAAAATGTTTGCTTACCCCAAGCATTAGGTATTTCGATATGCTGTAACTTCGCTCTATTTTTGTCGTTGACGTATAACAATTGACTTTTTCCCGGCAATGATGTAGCTTCCACTTTGACAGATAAACTGGAAATATCTCGGATTCTCTGTGCGGACGTGTATTCTATCAACGCTTTCATAGCATTAGCGGTGTCTGAAGTTGAAGCCCAACCACCATCCGTCAAGCGTTGTGTATTGAGCCATCTAAAAACAGAATAACATTGTTAAAATGACACAAATTGGTTGATTTTCCCGGTTTTAAAGGCCAAACATGTGAAGTTATAAATTCGACTAATCAATACTTGCCTCACTATATTATCCACCCATAATTCTTGTCTTTCAACGTACACCATTAAAGCATATGCTGTTGCCTCGATGTTCTCGCTGTCATAGTCATATGGTAACCGTGGTAATAAAAATGGTCGCTGGTTTTCAATTTTAAAGGGCGGTTGCGGGACGGATTTACGAGCGAAGTAAAGAAGACCACCTTCCAAAGTTCCCCTGAAAATTTTTTTTTCAAGTTTTAATTTTTTAAAAAGGCACTTAATTGCATTTTGATAATCAACTTACTTCTTGGAGAGCGCAACAAAAGCTCTTTCCGCATTGGCAGCCTTGATTTTCATAAGGGCGTAAGCGACTATGGCTGTATCAAATGCTTCTCCCTTACTTTCAATTAGATCCATGTTCCTCTCTAGCCACGATATTGCTTTTTTTGCTGCGATTGCAACTTTAGAACTCAGACCACCTGAAATACAGCGAATAATCTTATAGAAACGTTAGTTTGACGACAATCGTAGAAAACTGAAAATTTAATTTATCTGTTTAAATTTTAATTGATAAATGCTTACTTGTTAAATCTTTGACACTTTCTAGCGTTATAAGTACGTGCGCCGTTAACGTAATATTTCTTTGAGCTATATGATCATGTTCATTGAAATTCAAAGAAGAATTATATTTCCTGTCTGGAAGCCATGTTGTTTCGTAGAATGATCCATCTTCTGTTTGGTGTTGTAAAACCCATTCTACTGCTTTCGCTAGAAAAAAGCGTAAGAATTTTAATTTCATGCTTACATTTAACTTTGTTTCAGACTAAATAAGGTTTTATACCTATAACTACTGGATCGATATAAATATAGTTTTCCCACTCATAGAAACTAGCCTCTTGTAAAATTCTTGCGCAGTATGCTGTTAGCCATACTGAGGGTGCTGACTGGTTCCTAAAAAAATATGTATATATGATTATCACAAACCATAAATTGTTCTTAATTTAACCAATCTTTGACAAAAGAAGAGAGCATACATAAAATGACTTTATATTTTAATAAATTTGGATACACTGAATGTAAATAATATACGAGGGTGGATCAAAAAGTACTCGTGTTTGAAGATGGATAACGCTTCTAAGGGAACTTGGCATTACCATCGTGTACTACCAACTTTCGAACGACGTTACACAAAAGTTCATGTTGATTTATAGGTTAGTTTCGATTTCACAATTATTTGTATTAAACGTGTTTGCTGTTTTTCGATATAATGGAAAAAGAGAAATATCGGATCCGTGATTTACCTTTTATTTTTGGGTAGAAAAACGGGCGAAGAAGTTAAAACAAACTTAGTTGAAATCTATGGCGATAATTCACCGTGTATCTCAATCGTGGCCGTACATCTGTTTTTTTAAAAGGGGCGCCCAGACCACCCGGCCGACGTGGTTACTGAGGAAATCGGTGACAAGGTCCAGGATATAATTCTTGCTGATTGCTGAATGAAAGTGCGTGAAGTAGGAGGCCATAAGCGTGTTGTATGAAACGGCAATCAATATTTTACATGATAAGAATGAGAATGCTATCGGCCCGATGGGTATCGCGATTGCTCGCGGTTGAAAACAAGCGAATTCAACTGTCAACTTCGAAGCGTCGATCGTCACCGCTGATGAAATCTGGATCCAAGCCACAACAAAAAAAAATGATTTTTCTAAGCGAATCTGCTCCGAAAAAGGCAGACGGTCCCGTTGGCTGGAAGGCCGCGATTTTTTGGGATTCAAAGTGAATAATCCTGGACTTCTTTGAGAAAGCAAGCAAGATCACTACATGAGAAATTGAAAGAGACACGGACCCATTTGGCAATGGAAAAAATCTTCCATCACGACAACGCACCATCTGACTCATCCCGAATTGTCACGGCCAAATTGCATGAATTCCGCTACGAATGGTTGTCGCATCTACCGCACTTATTCGATGTGGCTCCCTGTAACTTCTTTCTGTTTCCTAATATGAAAACGTGGCTCGCGAAAAAAAAATCAGCTAAAACGAGGAGATCATGGTCGAGACAGAAGCATATTTTGAAGAGTATGTCAAATCATATTTGGTTTAAAGAAATGGCAGGATCGTTGCAAAAAGTGTATACTTCTAAAAGATTGGGTTGAAAAAAAGTTTTTGTGAAAGACTTGCGTCTCCATTCCTGTTTGTTGTTAATACAATTAGAAATCGGTAACGCATAATCTGGCTTTTAGGGTTGCTCAGCAATTACCTTACTTCCCAAAATATTTAAATTTCCTGATTTATACGACAGATCCAGTATAAAAATCACAAATAAAATGGAAAAAATACTTCATTTGCCTATGTAGACATATGATATTCTATAGTTTCGATTAGCCAAACTTTTAATACAGTGATATTTCTTTTATTAGGCAAGGTAACCTCGAATGCACCCCATTCCATTCTTCGATCACTTTAAAAAGTTAGGCTGGTCTAAGGCAAGTATCTAACTTTTAATACTTACCAATCACTTCTAAACGTCGAAAAACTACCATCTGGTTGCATAAAACTCAACTGCCTCTGATACCCGATATTCAAAAAATGGAACGCTTCTTTCATTAAAGTCTTATTCTTTTGCTGCGTGTATCTCATGTACAGTAACGTGTACATGTTGGCCGCAAAAGAAAACATGTTTTGTTCACCAGAGTCCATCGGTAAGTGAAGAAGAGACGTGGCATTGACAGGCATTGTGGGGAATATAGGGCCCACCACGTCGCCTACGATAGAGATACTGGCTTTGTTAGAGCCATAAACATAGTACCTGAAATAAATTAGAGATATTATTGTTTTGAGATAAAACTCAATAAAATCTGAGTTGAAAGCATTTACAATGAAATTATGCTAAAAATATTAACCAAATTGTATTGAACTAACATTAGTTAGTTAGTCATTCTTTAAATCGAAAAATGGCCGAGTGATTTTCTAAATATTTTTACCTTCATTTTGTAAAAATTACCTGTCATATTCATATGGAAGTATTGGAGTTTCTGTAATATTGACGTGCATATATTGGAATGTATACGCTCTGTTGCTTAAATCTAACAATATTGATTGATGTCTATGTTGTGGTAAGCCATCGGGTTCTACATGAAGTTTTCTGGTAATTTCATCCTATGGCAAATATTAAATATCAGTAGTAATCAGACGTGAAAATAATGTATCTTTATAACTAAAGGGTGCTTTTTATAGAGCTATAGAACTTTAAGTTGGCAACACTTTTTTAACTGGCGGCCATTTTGTCAGCTGTCAAGTGATTTATGTTTAGTTTGGTTTGGCATTTCAACATGAATAGACTGACGCCTGAACAACGCTTCCAAATTGTGTAAATTTATTTTGAAAATCATGGTTCTGTTCGAAATACGTATCGCGCACTACGTCCATTTTACGGTCAACATAATCGTCCATCAGAGCAATTAATTCAATTAACTATGAAACGTTTTCACACCACGTTTACTCTAAATGATAATACGCATCCACAGAGACGTCGTACAGTGCGTACAGAAGAAGCCATTGCTGCTGTAGAGCGTAGCGTAGAGGAAGACCCGAATCAGTCTATCGGCCATCGTGCACAGAAATTGGATGTGTTCATTCACTTTATGGAAGATTTTGCGGAAAGATCTTGGTTTGCGTGCTTACAAAATCCAACTCGTGCAAGAATTGAAGCCACACGATCACCTAGCAAGGCGTAGATTCGGTGAATGGGCCCAAAACAAGATTGCCGTTGATCCCGATTTTCATAAGCGAATTTTGTTTAGCGATGAAGCTCACTTTTGTTTGAATGGATACGTCAATAAACAAAACTGCCGTATTTGGAGTGATGATAATCCTCAAGTGTATGTTGAGACACCGTTACATCCAGAAAAACTGACTGTTTGGTGTGCTTTATGGGCTGGTGGAATTATTGGTCCGTACTTCTTTAAAAACGATGCTGGTCAAAACGTTACAGTCAATGGTGACCGCTATAGAGCCATGATTACTGACTTTTTCGTTCATCAATTGAACAACCATGATGTGCAGGAGCTGTGGTTTCAACAAGACGGCGCAACATGTCACACAGCTCGTGCCACAATTGATTTATTGAAGGAAACGTTTGGTAACCGCATAGTTTCACGTTTCGGACCCGTGAAATGGCCTCCAAGATCGTGCGACTTAACGCCGCTAGACTATTTTCTGTGGGGATATGTGAAGTCGCTAGTCTACGCCGATAAGCCCGAAACGATTGATCACTTGGAGGACAACATTCGCCGCGTTATTACCGATATACGGCCACAAATGTTGGAAAAAGTCATCGAAAATTGGACCTCCAGATTAGACTACGTCCGAGCCAGCCGTCATATGCCAAAAGTCATATTTAAATTATAATGCCAGAAGGTTATCTTTCGAATAAAGTAAATTTTATGTGAATTTAAAAACTTCATCTTTGTTTTATTCCATTTAAAAGTTCTATACCTCTATAAAAAACACCCTTCATAAGTATAATATTTTACATAATGTAACAAAAATCTTAACCTACCTTTCCTATAAGTGTACTTGCATACAAAGTAACATCTATATCTCCTAATCTGGTTGGCACAATGGGAATATATACTTGAGCAGCATCTTGAGCATTTATAAATATAAAGAACTACAATTGAATAAATTAACTATATTTTGCATTTTCGCTTGTCTATCAAATTGTAATTATAGTCACTTTATATAAATTAATATAAAAATCTAAACATAAAACTTCAGTATTTGAAATTAATGTGTCTCTTTTATACCTGGTGTTCACCAAATGATGTCCTTGGATTATATGCCCGGACAATTCCATTTTCTTCTACATGGACAAATTTATAATCAGGTGAACCTTTTAGTACAACTGTAGCTTCCATGAAATCAGTCATGTAGTTGAAAACACTAACTCTTATACCCACTTGTTCACCTAAATGACAAAAATATTGTGGATTTTATTTAATTTATACTAAGAAGTGAAATAAGAAAGATATTTTTTTGCTAAGGAATTGTTTACTCTTCTTTAAGGAGGTTCATTCGCTGCAGATGAGTCAATACCTAATATTTGACAAATTATATTAAAATATTAATAAAAAATAATATAATTTAAAAATAAATAGTTTGCAAGACATTTATTTTTGAAATAGAAAATATAAAAAAAAATTAGATACGAAACTTGATTTGACTCATTTAAATCAGCTGGTTGTAAATAGTGCGTGATTTGACAACGTTGTGTTTTTACTATTTATATTTATATCTGAGCTGAGATAATCTAACCTTACTCTTTCATAATAAATAAGTTTATAAAGTAGTAAAATGTTTACTTATAATATTCACCTGACTCATAGTAAGTTCAATAGTAAACAATAGCGACACAATAAACTGATTGCAAAAAAAAACGTCCATTAGAAGAAAATTTCACCCCATAAGATGTGTACGTTTATGTCAATAACGGAGTGATAGAAATAAAATGCATTGCTGATGATTTGTGGTGTAAAAATGGTGATTTACCAATATCTTTAAGACATGTCATCAAAGAGGAAATTTATATGTAACAAGTATTTGTCACGAAAACTGCATAAAACGTAATAGTATAAATTTAGTTTATATAAGTAGTCATAAAGAGGATAATACACATCATAAACGTTACGAATTTTATTCCGTATTAGCTTTTGTTGGATAAATATATATGTTTATATATCTTACAATAGTTAATTAATTTATATAATTTCAAAATATCAATATGTCAAAGTTTTCATATTGAATCTTTTCCAAGATTTGAAGTGCGGGCTCATGCAACGTTGCCAAACGTTTCGACTATTTGAATGTAGGTTAATCTTAAATTTGACGTGATTTTTTTAATGGATATCTCAATAAACCCCACAGTAAGGTAAATATTTTATTGTAAAAAAAAAATCTGTATGTTTTAAAAAGTTAATTTTTAGTTTTTTTTCCACCTTATTTAATCAAGAAATGGTAGTATAATTCAAAGAAAAGTACCAATATCCTGATTTCCCATATAACTCAGTACAAATTTTTATATTTTTGAAAATTGAATTCTCAAAAATTGACAAGCTAAAGTTCATCGAAATTCGGCGATAGTATAGATTACGATTTAACTATTATAAGAAAATTGACTTTCACTATGATCTAATATTTTCTATTTAACATGGGCAGCGATTGGGCCTTCTTAATTAAATACACCAGTTTGGACTATGAACTCACTGGAGTTCTATTTTTTTTTAGTTCTTACTTTTTGGCTCTATACTCAGGATAAAAGAATATTAATAGATTCAACAGTCTCTCCAGAAGTGATAATTTATGTAATAATTTCAAATCTAGGCATGAATTCATCGGAATGTTAGGAAAGAGATGATTCTTGTCACTTACCTTGCATACAAATGTTTGGCATTTCTACATTAATAAAGAAGGGTAATACTCCAACATACTCTATAGCCTTATTCAACATTCCAAAACCTAATGTTGGACTCATAGAAAAAGCAGATACCATCCAATGAACAGGTCTAAAAATTAAAATTATTTTTAACTATTACGACAAAATAAACACGGTATGTATGACAAATATTCTTATGTTTCTACTTTACGACGTTCTCCCAAAAGAATTCTTAAAACACAGTATCACTACATAGTATAAAACAAAGTCGCTTTCTCTGTCCCTATGTCCCTTTGTATGCTTAAATCTTTAAAACTACGCACCGGATTTTGATGCGGTTTTTTTCAATAGATAGAGTGATTCAAGAGGAAGGTTTATATGTATAATAACATCCATTAAATAGTGGAGAAATACTGTTATTTTTGAGGTTTCTAATGTGATGTCGTTAATTATCATATTTTTTTCCGCTTACATTGCAAACGCAGGCTGAACCCTACGAGATTTATCAAAATAATGTACTAATTATTTGTACACATTGAAAAGGTCTACAGAAAACTCCGCGATGGTATATGTCTATCTCTCATGGATATCCCACAATAACATTTTTTTGTCATTTACTTTTTACGACAAATAATGGCAAATTTTGAAGCGATTTTAACCAATACAGCATTAATCCTTTTCCAATTAAATAGCTTAAATACATTGTTGATTTAATATAGATCTATATGGTCCTTTACAGCACAAGATTTAAATGAATATTTTCGAAGATATTACAGATTTAAAATTGCGGGAAGTAGCGCTTGCGGCGGTACTGGCCGACCGGGGCGGCGGCAGCGTGCCTATAAATAGCGCGTCGGAGGCCGATGTAATAATTGTTGTAAAAATAAAATAAATAGTCACAGTTTTTCTGTAGTGTATTTAGTATCAGCATTGCACCCGTGCGAAGCCGGGGCGGGTCGCTAGTTTTGTATATGTTAAACATAGATTTAGGAAATATACAGTGCGAGATAGGAAGAAGAGTGAAAGCAGTAATCTCTCTTTCTAATGGGTGGAGCATAGAATAAAACAGAATAATATTATTCTCCTTTGGGATTACGTGGTTCTAAGCGTCGCCAATTAGAAATAGAGGACATTACTGTATTGGTAACGCGTAATCTAGTAATTCCTAAATCTATGATGTTAATAAATTTATAGTTAATGCCTTGAGTTTACTGGACTGTAACATAATTTATTGTATATGGTTTTACCTGGCTGGTACATCAATATTAAAAATGTATCTTCCATGGGGTCCTATGTTCACATCCTTCCATACCCATACGTTTTCGTATTGACGCTGTACTCTGTTAAATCGAAATTTTCTAAATAATGCTAGTTCTGTACTGTTCTGGAAATAATTACCTAGAAAATAAAAAATGAATATTTTCAAGATAGTATGGTTTGCTGAAATACTATTATTAAAGGAAATTAGTTTTCTTAGTACTTACATCCGGCTTCATCTGTGCCATCTTCACAATCTCTAATAAAATCACATTTTTTGCTCAATCTATAGCACCTTCCATTCAAACATTCACCATAACCTAAAAAAAAAAATATAATAAGCCACTTTTAAACAAGGGAGGAAGTTTATGGCGTATAGGTTAAAATTATCGGATTATACAGGGTGCAAAACTAGCATAAAGTTTTATTTTTTAACTGGAAGATCCTAAATAAAAATCAATGTTACATTCTTGGGACATGTCATAACTATTCTTAATCAGATCTATGGTAAACAAACTATATTAGCCAGTGCTTTCAATACAGACTTTAATAAAAATGAGCTTAATGATATTGCAGAGGGTCTTGGTTTTGTTTAAACAATACATTATTCAACAAGGGGAACCAATATTCTGGATAATGTCTTCTTGGACTTGGAATTAGAGTTGCGTTCTGCAATTTTGTTTAATTTAGGCTTTTCAAATCATAGGGGTGCTGCCAAATAACGTAAAAGGGTTGAAAAAATTGACCGGTTTGGAAGTATCCTGGAAGAGGCATACAAGGAAGCATTTCCAGAAAAAATATGCAAGCTTAGGTCAAATCAGTTATAAAAATTAAGTTGGTTTACTGAGGAACTATGAGAGATGTGTGAATATCTGCACTTTTAGAGGATCTAAATGGGTAATACAGACACCTACATTTAGTTCAGTTAATTAGGGGTTTTAGAAAAAAATATACACTAGCAATATGAAAAGCTAAGAACAGGGCAGATGATGCTAAAATGTGCACATCTTCCGTTGTGGGATATTATTAATAAACAAAGAGATATTTCTAAGAATCTACCGAAGCCTGATACAACTAATAATGATTTTAATAATTTTTTTTCTCATATTGCTTCCAACTTAGTACACAATATGCCAAAGTAAACTTAAACCCTATAGAAAAAATATATTTTATGAAAAATTCAACAATTTCTAACTTTTGGCGAATTTAGAGTAATTATAGTAATAAAATTATAATTGCTATGACTAAATTGATTAATTTTTGATTCAAGAAAAACCTATTCTCATCATTTGGTAAAAAGGCTAAAGTAAAGCCAATTTTTAAACATAGAGATGCAGAGCTAGCCCAAAATTATAGGCAAATATCCTTGATCAAAAATTATTGAAATATGTTGGCGTTTCAAATAGTGTTTTTGAAATGAATCATTATTTCTCAAATTGTCAGTTTGGTTTCAGAAGGAATAAAAACACCGTAGTGGGCATTTTAAATCTTGTATCCAACATACTGGAATCGTTTCGAGGGATTAGAATCTTATGGGGTATTGTTCTGTGACTTGAGCAAGGCCTTCGACTGTGTGGACCATGAAATCCTGTTGTAACTTGCTCCCTATAGCACATCTGAAGTTTTAAATGGAAGGTTTTTTTTATTATAGATTAGAACGACCTAAAGTTTTAGAATTTTTTCATAGCAATTATTAAAGATTTTTTCGCAAAATTAAGGGCGATTTTTATAATAAAAAGGTGGTAGAATATGATGTTTTCTTTAACTAATTTTATCTTAAACACTAGGAGGTTTAGGTGAATTAAATATATCATAAAAAAGTTTTAGAATTAAGTGTGGAATCAAAAAATTGCACAAAGTATTCTATTTAAAAAATATTACTTTTTGCTACCCTACTTTTTCGATCTACCCTTTTTGGTTATAAAATTTTGTCAAATGTGTACATTTAGTACTAATATATTGTAGATAATATAGTTTATCGTTAAATTTTACCTACAAGTAATAAACTTGCTCCATCGATTGTTGATACAACCTGTACAACTAACAAGCTAACAAAAAATTCAGATTTTTGAACTTACCTTGCGACATATTGCAATAACTTGGTCTTCTTGTCAGTTCAAAGTCGCTAAAAACTACCAAGCCAGCGAATTCAAAAGTCCGATTAGCATCTATTCCGTAAGTACTTGAAGGGAAATATACTAACTCATCTGGGTATCCTAAGAAAACAAATACATTATTAAAACTAATTCATTATAACTAAGATGTTTAAGATAATTTTATTTAAATAAAAAATTTTAATTTAAAAACTTCACTTTTGTAGTGGGAATTTTGATGCTCTATTTAATTTTTTGTGTCATAAAAGTTATAGAAAAGTAATTGGTTTTTAAAAAGATTATAAATTTCTCTAATTTTTTTACAATCTCTAAATGAATAATTTAATCTCGGAAAACAGAGAAATAAAAGCCCTAAATAAAGAAAGTTTAACCCCTAAGTTGTAATCCTAAAGACAAGAATAAAGAAAAATAACCCGTCAAAAAAGATTTACACGTTGATTTAAAGAGGCCTTTTTGGTTGTTTTACCTTCATGAGACATCCATCCATGCTGCAAAGTTCCATTAATATGTTCATCAAATGTCATCATTTTGGTTATAACTTTGGCATATGTCAATTCGTTACCCGCTTGCATTGTATAAAATGCCCTATCAATACCTGATAGACCAACGTAAGATCCTGGTTCTCCATATATTGCGACTTCTACCTTATGTCCAGTCCTAGAATTAAAATGATATAGACTTCTAGAAAAACTCAGTTTAGAATACGAGGTGTAAAAGTATCCGACTTGCGTTTATAACTTCGCGTCGTCAATTTTTGGAAAGGCCTTGAGTACATTTGTCGCATTAGTTTAATCGTCTGTAAGTCGCTGAATTTTTTGGGCGGAATTTTCAATTTTGGAAAGAGTCAAAAGCCGCGGGCGGCTATATCAGGGCTGCATGGAGGCTGGCGAAGTTGTGTGATGTTGTGTTTTACCAGAAACTGTTGCACAAAGTTTGTCGAATGCGCTGGAGCATTGTTGTGGTGAAGACGCTAGTCGCCATTCTGCTAAAAAAGCTGCCCTTTTCTTCTCATTGCGTTACGCACTCTTTTCAGAACTTCAAGATAAAATTCCTTATTTCTTTTCTTTCTAGCATATTCATGATGTACAATTAATAAGGACTTAATACTGCTCCGCCTTTGACGTGGTTTTTTTCGGCTGTGGCTCGGATAGGAGCTTCCACTGTGAATACTTGGTTTGTTTCAGGACCTAACCATAAACTAACGATTCGTCATCGGTAACGATCTCTTTGAGAACATTTTCATCATTAGTAACCATATTCAAGTTATTCTGAGCGACTTCAAAGGGAAGCAACTTCTGTTCTACCGTGCGCAATTTTGGAATGAATTTTGCACACGTGCGAATGATTCCTAAATTTTCCATTAACATTCTCGAAACATAAGTTTTTGAAATGCCAAGTTTCCTTTCTAATTTATGAACAGTCAAATGATAATTTTCAGCAATCACAAGTCGGACACGCTAGATATTTTCCGATGTCATTGTGCTCGAAGGTCGGTCAGTCGTGGATAACTGTTAAAAGAATGACAGCCATCTTTGAACCGCTTGTACCACTCTTTTATCTGTGTTTTTCCCATAAACTAGTCTCCAAAAGCCTTCTCCATCATTTCAATAATTTCCGCACAAGTTTTTTCGAGTTTAAAGAAAAACTTCGTGTAAATTCGTTGTTTATATCTCTCTGTCATTTTCAGCGATCACAAAATCCGATGAACATAAACAAAATACTGTAAACGAAACAGGTGCGAACTAACACAGCCAATTAGTAGTTGTAGTAATTGGTGAATTCGTGAGGGGTCACTGGTTACGCTCGTACCCTACAGAAGTCGCTGGAACGTCATGGTGGGAAGTTATAAAGGCAGGTCAGATATTTTTGGGACATACCTCGTATAGTATATTCAGAATGTCTTTTTCAAAGTTCCTAAACAAAACAATTCGTTAACAAATAAAATCAGAAACAACCTGCTGTGATTTCCATGCATTAAAATACAGTAACAATAAGAAAAAAAATCTTTTTATATTTATAAAGAACAACTAGCAACTTACCTTGCTTTTTTATTGTTAATGAACACTTTGAATTTATTCCGGCTAATTCCGTTGACAGGGAACGTCAGACTGTCAACCGTTAAATCTCCATACCGTCCCACGTGCCACGCTACAATCGTAGCAACTGGCGCCATCTCCGCGCTTAGTGCTATAGACATAGTGCTAACAAAATCGTTCATGTCCTGGTCTCCTGTTACCAGAATTATACCTTTTGCTATGATGAGGTAGTTGAATTTTTCGATGTAGTAGTTCGATCTGATGTGGAAGATCATGTATTCTCCGACCTGAAAAAGACAGATTATTTTTGTACCACTTGCTAGTAATAAGGTTAGTTCTCGTAAGTATCTTACTATACGCGGACTAAAGTAATATAATTATTATCAGCAAATACATTTATAAGTTACAAGAATGTTTAAGAACTATAAACAAATTTCTTTACGTAGGTTATCGATTCTGCCACCTCAGCGTTAATAGTATATTAATATATTTTATCATAAATATTAATTTTTGAAATTACTTACTCTAGGTGTAATGGTACTTGTTGTAACTTTAAGGTGCTGATCGTTGTTACTAAAATGAGCTAGCATAAGTAGCTCTGCTGTGGCGTGTTGATTAGTGAAATCGTCTCTAAATGTAGCTAAGATACGTAAGCTGCTAAGTTGACTTAGTTCTTCAAAAGCTCTTGGGCCATAAATACCTGAAAAATTGATCAGCTAGTTCATAAATTGAATTTTTCTCTTAAAATTATTAAAGGCTAATAATATTTTGCGTATTTTAGTCTGATTCTTGTACTAAAGCTTTATTGAATCCAAGCGCTAAATGAACTACTTAACGATACACTTAAGGTTGTGATACTAGACTATAATGTATCAACAAATATAATCAAAATTAAATAAAATGCAAATTAAAAAATAAGGAAACATGGCTTAAAATTTACCCAAGTCTCTCTTCAAATCAATATTATACTCCCAAATCCCCGGCTGTTCGTCCATCATCCATAACCTCTTTGGAGGCAGATCAGTCCTTCCTCCTCCATGTCTTTCTACATAGGCAGTCACCTCCATATAGCTGCCTCGCAAACTTTCCTCAGATAAAGGTGAACCATCATGGAACGAGGCTACTAGGTAAGTGGTTACGGGCATGCCTGGTTTGAAAACTTGCGGGGAATCTCCCATGAATTTCAGTTGAACCTAAAAATGATTCTTAATAGATTATCACTTTCAACTTTTTGTATTTATAAATTTATAATATATTGCAGTATTTTATACCGATGAATTGAAAATCCTAGCTGTCGAATATCCTTCAATGACTTCATCAAGGAATCTATCACCAACCGTAGCTGTTATCACTACCTCCATACCGTCCAAAGTGGGCACATGGTCCATCAGGTCTCTTATGGGAAATTTGAAACTATAGGTTCCATAGAACTGAAAAAAAAATTACCCCATAATTTTTATTGGACTACGAACTAGCGAAGAGTATTGTTTTAATTATTTATCATGATTTTCATCATCCAGAGTAAAAACTAGTAAACTGATTTTCATTAAATACAAAGAGATTCATAAAGGGCACTTTCAAACATGGCCGTTGTATAATATTTCTAAGCGTTGCTGACTGGAGATATCAGAGGTATTATATATTCAGATTTTAAAACACCTGGTGTGGTGAAGACGGTTGATATTACTGATTAGCTTAAGAGACACGAGCCAGGGACGCTAATTTATCGTTGTTAAAAGTACGGCTAATCAATGAACGCTTGTTGACTGCACGATTTTTAAAGCACTATACAGTTTTCGATCTGATCTTTCTAAAATCACACAACACTTAGCACATTATTTTGCCATTTTTATATTATTTCTCATTTTTCATTGAAATATTAAAGAAATTTTGGGTTGTGTTCCTAAAGCTGCTAACGGGCCCAGGTAGAATTAACAATGTTTGTTGTAACACTGCTATCGTAAATAATCAACGACACTGACGCGCTATGTTTGAAAGGGGAATAAATCTAAGAAATGTTTTTTAACAAATCAAGAGTTTATTCAGATTATAGCATCTTCTGTAGTTACGTTTTGAATAATAGAGTTTGGTATTTTGATTCAAATTATATAATATAAAAATATACAATAAGCATTATGTTATCAACTTCTACGTTCATGCTCTTTTGGTGATTATTTTTGTAATTTGCATCTATAAAAAAGTGATGTGAAAGTGTATCAGTGATTCATATGCAGAAAGCTAAGTTTTGGCGTTACAAATACTCACTTGTTTTGTAAAGAATTTGTGGGCTATTTTTTCCTTTATAAAAAGAAAAAACATTTTAGGTTGATTTTTTATATGATTCTTTAAAAAATATCAAACATCTATAATTTTAATTAAATTTATTTTTATTATTTTTTTACTGGATGATTTTATTTTAACAACTTTCGATCATACTCCAATAAATTTTTGTGTGTTTGGTCGTTGTTAGGGCGTCAGTGGAGGAGCGACTTTTTTCTTATATGGTTGACGACCTTCAATACTTTCATGTATTTCATTTTTGCTTTCTGTTTTTTTAATGTGGTGACTGCTTTAAATATTTTTAGATGTTAAAAAGAACTAATTGCGGGATTTATAAGGAATATCAGTAAAAAGAGGATTCAAAATGTTATATTGATCGGTAAGTAATGTTAAATATTATCTGCATACTGAAAATAACAAGCTAGGCACACCGAAATTAATTCATTTTTAAAACCTCCTAATTAAAAACTTATTAGACTACACATTATTCAGGTACCTTAATTGAGTTAGGCATTAAATTCATGGTGGTGCATTTTGGGTAGTAAGAGCTCTAATAAGGGCGATCACGATCTCCCTTGCTCAGTTTGTGTACTAATTAGGAGACAATTTAGGATGGTCTAATACAATTCAGAGCATTTAGCTGATATGCGGCGAGCGATCGGAGTTGTTGTGTAGTTGGTTGGTGACGCGCGAAAATGGCGAGTAAAGAAAAGGAAGTTTTTTAAATGTTCTTATAGAATAAAAATTATAAAAATTATTTGAAAAAAAAATATTAGATATGATGGTTATAGAGTGCTGTCGCCCTTCAATTCTTCTTTTTTTAATTTTCATAGAACCAGTCACTACGGTTAGCACAAAGCCTATTAGAAAGCGTGGTAAATATCGGAATTCGGGCGTGGTCGACGGTCAGTTTCCTACTAAATTAGGATCCGGATTCAGGACGGTGGAATCAGCGCGCTCTGAATTTTTCCCACTCCTATATCATAGTTAACAATCCTTTTAAGCTTTTTAGATTATTGAAGCACATTTTGCTTGTTTGGTGAAATTTATCGTTTCACGCAATAATTTTTACTGTTATTTACCTTTCATGATAAATATTTCAAAAAGACGATTTTTAAGCCTAATTAAAACTGTAATAATAACTTTATTCGTCTTCGACAACTGAAAACCTACAAAATTTGGGTTAAGAACGTGTTGAAATTAGATTATTTTCTGGTATTTTGTCTATTATCGCATAAAACAGATTTGATGACACTTAAAAAAAATTGATTTTAACAGGTGGTTAGAAAAGTCCAGAGACTGGCACATACGATTTTTAGTTAATACCAATCTTCAAACGACAAGTCTCAAAATATGATGACATTTGACAATTGAAAAAAAAAAACGAGTTTCATACATTGATAAAACATTGTGATTTAATGGGAAAAAATAAAGTTAAAACTCAAGAATGGCTTAAAAAGTGTTATAAGGGATCTGCTGCGTCGAAAACAAATTTGACGTAATTCAAACCCACATTATATTTTTGAAATAAAAGCGGCATATTTGAAAGGCAAAGCAAATGCTCTTGAAACTGTGACAATAGTGAAAAAAATCTTTTGTAATGGTTTTTGTGAAAAATGGAACGTCTAAATCATTAATTAAAATTTGTTAAACCAGTTATTTAAGGGTTCATTAACGCGCCAAAAATAAATAGATGTTCGGCATCTGTTGAAAACACTTCCTGAAGGAACAGTTGCTCCTATCAATAGCAATTTAAAAAATTATACAAAAGATAAATAAAATATAATTAAAAAAAAATTATAACATTTTTTATTTATTTAGATTTTACTTTTTAAAATGGGTTGCAAGCCTAATACGTAGCAATGTGTTTATTTCAGGCACATTAATGAGTCCCTTAAAAAAATTATTATTATTATATCTAATACTTACAAATTTTAGGTTCGGATGTGGATCCCAATACTGATCTTGTGGCATCCATTCTGGTAATTCTTCGTTAAAATTATAATATTTTTCTACAATAGGTTTGTTATATCGGGCGTAGTTGTCATAATCATTATTATCGTATGGTCGACCATAATAATTTTCATCGTAAGGAGTGTACTGATCATCATAAGGATTTGTTGGTTGTTGATCATATAATACTCTGAAAAATATTTAAAAACCCATTATTTTTATGTCCTTTTGTAAACCAAAACGTTACCCAGAATGCACGTATTGCCTTAATCATATATTGTATGAAAACAAAGTTTAAAACAAATTGATGAGGATTCTGAAGATGCGCGCTTATAAAAACAATTTAAAAAAATTGCTAACCTATATCTGCATGTTTGAGTGTCTGACACGAAGGCATACATGGAAATAAACAATGGTTTAAAAAAGAGCACAAAAATCACTGGACAGCCAGACAGGGATTGAACCACAGCACACTTTTTATCGGGAATCTTCGCCTGAAATAAGCAAGGTAACTACTCCAAATGATCAGGAATTAATTAAGGGCAATCACAGGTATAATGACAGGGCATATGGCCGTTAAAGTTTATTTGAATCGAACGAATCCTTAAATGGAGACCTCAGCTGCAGACTACGTAGTCAAGCTGAGGTAAACCACATCATATGTGATTGCGAGTCACTAAATCGGAAAAGGCAACAAACCTTCGGGTTCCATACTCACTCATTAGCGGACTTGTATAAATTTGTTTAGGAGGCTAAGTTAACAGAGTGGCTGTAAGTCTAGGGTGAGCAGAATAGGCTTATGCTGGTTGCAGTGTCCGGCTTCAGGATGGACCCGTGAGAAAAAATAAATTCTAAAAGTCCAAAATTGGTATATATTTATCTCTTTTGTAAATATTTATCATTTGCACCAAATTTGGTAGTTTGATTATATTGCAAAGGGCGCCACCAGCAGCAGCTTGCCTACATCGAAAGCATCAAAACTTTTGTGTGCCTCAGTATATTAAATTTCTAACTAAAAATTCTTATTTCTTGACATATTTTATCCAAAAAAATTATATCCAGTAGGTGCCGTCTTGAGCTAAGAAATTTGAAGCATGTTTAAGGGACAAAAAACCAACAATAATAAAAATTTACATAGAAAAAAAAGCACCGGTGTGCATGAATCACATATTTTGTATAGTAGCCAGTGGAAGATTATCAGACAAATTTGACAAGTTTACTAGGTGTTCTAGGTAACTAAAACTATTTAAATGAGGTGGCAAGATGACATAATCAATAATAAATCTCGTTAATGATCCCTGCCTACAAGCGTGTTTTTGTCAGCATAAATATGATCATTGTGTAAATTTGTCATACCCATTTCTTGTAAAACAACACTCTTCATCAAATTTTTTTTATGAAAATCATGTGCTTCCCGTTAACAGAAGTCTAGTCTTAATTTGAAGTCGAGAGGTAAAAGCTCTTGTACTATTTGGAGATGGAAGGGATGGAACAGCTGTTCTCTTAAGTCTTATTTACCGTATTTGTTGAAACTCTTAAGTTCCAAACTTAAGTGTTTGGTGCTTAGATTAGGATTTTCTTCAACTCGTTCTTAAATTTCTTCTTCGACTAATGCATATGATTAAAAAAAATTTAAGATAATTGACTCTGTAATATCTGTAAAATTATTGCAAGGTGACCTTTATACGTTTTGAAAAATGGTGTAAAACTAATTGTATGAAATTAAATATAAACAAATGTAAATATATTTAATTTATTAGGAAATTAACTCTAATGTTGAATCAATATTATATCTGTAAGGGCTTAACAGAGAATGTTAACATTTATGTATCTTTTTTGATAGTAAATTAACTGTTGTGAATTACATTGATTATATTTGTAATAAGACTTTAAACATGTTAGGTTTCATAAAACGACACTCCAAAGAATTTGAAAATATATATTCTTTAAAAAATCTTCATATTTCACTGGTAAGATCTCAGAAAATAATACTTGTTTGGTCTTCATACTATGCATGTCATATAAATAGAATTGAGTGTATACAGAAAAATTTCTGAGTTATATAGGTAGTAAACTACATACTCCTGAAGATACCTTTCACTATAATCATACATTAAATTTATTAAAGCTTAAAACATGAAAAAAAAAAAACGACGGAAGGACCTGGATAAAGTATTTGGTTATAAAATTATTAACAATCATATTGACTGTACAGATCTCTTGGCATCAGTTAGCATTTATGTTCCTCCTCAACTCCTGAGAGAGACAGACATTTTATACTTAGAGACATCGCACACTATTTGGCCGGTTTTCGCCTATCAATAGAATGATTATTAATGCTAATACTCTTAAGGTGGATGTCTTTAGCTCCTCTCTATATAAGTACGGTGTTATTGATTAATTTAATTTGTTTTTCGTTTTTAACCTGCGACTATGTAACTGTTAATTTAATAAAATGAACTTTAATACCATAAACCTCCGGTATCCTAATCGTAAAATTCCGTCCATAATCAATCGTTGCAGGAGTAAAAACTACAAGGTTCTCGAAGATGCCTTTCAACAGCGGCAAATGTTTGGTGATTTGGTACACGTCTATTTCTTTGTATACTCTTACCGACTCCCGACTATTTCCTTTTTTTCCAACAACGGTAAACTAAATTATATTGGTTATTTCTGTATTAGTTTAATGTCTGGCCATGGCGAAAAATTTAAGAATTAAATGGTAAATTTAACATTAAACGATGAAGGTTTGTCATTTGACAATACTTTTTTGAAATTAATCATGATACTTATCATTGTTAGCTCGTTGTTATGTAAATTTTTGTTGTGGTTGACAGAGTGTTGGTCCTTAAACACTCTCTAGACCCATTCTAAATCTGGATAAAGTATGAAGGGGAACTAGGACGAGTCTCAGTACACAATAAAACATTTAAAAAGACTGCTTGGTGCGACACCTACTAGGTGTGTGTATTTTTGGTATAGAAAATGTCAAGAAATAAGAATTTTTAATTAAAAAGCTTTGCAATGTTTATCGAAACTGTAATCAAATCGTGATTTTCCATCTCAAAAAAAACCCAAAATACCAAATTTAGTGCAGATCATGCTATTATTCAGATAAATATTAATTAAAAAGTCTAAAAAAATTAAAACTTTGACACACTGTATTTCAAAAACTATCAATTCTTGGACTAAGGTAAATAGGGCTAGATACTCAATATTTTAGCCTCAGAAATTTGCACTAGCTTCTTGTACAGATTTTCTAAAGATTCCCTGTATAACAATCAAGACTTCATATTAATATTTTTACAAATCGACAGACAGCGACAAACCTATCTGTACAAGTGGAAGTAGAAGAAAATATCTAACCCAGTGTTTCCAAACAAAAACAAATTAGAGACAGTCGCCAGGTGCACGGTACGAATATTCAACTAAAAAAAATGATGTAAATAAAATACCAAATGGATTCCATTTCCCTCTATTCAAAACTTCATTCTTATCTTAACAAATATATCAACTTACCTACTGTTATACAAATCATTATCATAATGCCTAGGAGCATTCCACTGTTCATTTCGCCCATATGGATTATACAAGTTGCTTTCTAAAGGTCTGCGCCTATTTTTATTAAGCATCTTGTTAATGTCTATAGGTCTTACAGGCCTTACCGACGCTTTTAATGTGAGGTTTCCACGTACCGGTGCGCCACTTGTGTAGTTCGCCATGACTATACCCGTTATATAGGAGTCTGTGTTGAGGAAGAAAGCTGGCATAGTCACGTTAACCTAAAAATTTTAGGACTGTTTGGAACTCGTTAGATATAGAATAAGCATAAAGTTAGGTTTTGTAAAAAAAACTACAACCATCAATATATTTATTTTTTGATAATTAAAATATAAAACAAAATGTTCCCTATTTTAAGGTTACCTCAAATCTAGTTTGGTAATATTCTTCAACTAAAAATGTGGATTCTTCGATTTGGCCTTGAGCAATAACGCGAATCTTCCATTCTCCGAAAACTGGCTGATCGGAAAGCTGATAGTCAAGACTTACTGTTCCCAAATTGGATTGTCTCGAAAGCCATCTAAAAAGTTAATATTTTCAGTAATAAATGAAATTTTACTCCAAAAGCATTTTCAAATTTACACCATAATTAATTAAATCGAAAATTAATCTTTTTTTTTTCTTAAAAATATACACACCTCTTCATGATGTGGCCACTCGGATCCAGCATGTAAACATCTACTGCATCATTAAAAGCTTTTAATTCAGTATTAATTGGAATAGTTCGAAAATGGACTGAAAATCAAAATATAAATTATATTTAAATAAAGATTTTAGAAAACGTTAAAGAAAGTTTTCAAGAATAAATATTAACCTGTTTCTCCTTGCATATATACAGGTTTGTCCAGTTGTATAAAAATTGTCATAGATCTCTGCGAGAATGTCAATTTGGTTTCGTTTGAAAAGGCTACTCCTCCTAAAATATCTTCATACAATCCCTCTACTCTTAGCTTGTATTCTCCTGAAGCACTTGTTGTAGGTACCTGAAGTGCATAAAAAATGGAATTATTATTGAAATTTGAATTATATTAAACTATATTCAATGATAATTAAATTAAGCTATATTCAACGATATAATGCAATCAATGCATCAAGCAATTTTCAATATTTCTTTATGAAATTTATACAGAACAATTTTTGAAGTTTTCTCCAAAATCCGGAATTTCCAAAGCATTTTCGCTTAGTGTGGAAAATTTTCGAAATTTTTTTGTACGATTTCGTAAAGTTCTATGATGAATTTCGAAATACGACTTATACAGTATTAAAATATAATGTATGAAGAAGTTTTCCAGAAAGTTTTAACTCTTAGTGTTCAATCGAAAAAAAGTTACCTATAGCGGTGTTTAGTGTTTACAAACGCATGAATGACAGGTATTTCCTTTATTTTGATTTTTGTTTTGTCTTCTATTATTTAATTTGGATAAAATGATCCTAAAAAGGTAAGTATAATGCTTATATGTTAAATATAAGGATTTCTAATATGTATACTCACTTGATAATACCAATACATACGTGGACTTTTTATTTAAAAAGTCTATGAATACATCAATATAACTTTTATCTTTAGACGATTTTTTAAATCTAATGTTTCTCCCGATTTTGTTCACGAATATTGTGAGTTTGGCAACATCGTAGGTTGATAAAATTTGGGCAGCGTGTTTCTATAAACCAGTACAATTTTCATCAAGGAACGATACACAGTGCAAGAGCGTATTCATGTTGTTAAAACTTATATGTTAAATACAAGGATTTCTAATATGTATACTCACTTGATAATACCAATACATACGTGGACTTTTTATTTAAAAAGTCTATGAATACATCAATATAACTTATCTTTAGACGATTTTTTAAATCTAATGTTTGTCCTGATTTTATTCACAAATATTGTGAGTTTGGCAACATCGTAGGTTGATAAAATTTGGGCAGCGTGTTTCTATAAACTAGTACAATTTTCACTATGGAACGATACACAGCGCAAGAGCTTATTCATGTTTTTAAAACTTATTATGAAAATGGGTCTTCTTGAAAACAAACATACAGACAACTTCGTGATTTTTTTTGGTGCGAATATTCGTCCATCGGAGAAGAGTATTTACAGAACGGTGCAAATATTATAGGAAACTGGGCCGTTACAGATATATATACAGATATCTGTTCGTACCCGTCGAGTCCGCTCAGCTGAAAACATTATCAGGGTCCGAGAAAGTGTAAACGAAAATCCTAAAATGTCTATTCCTCGACGTTCGCAGCCACTAGGTCTTACGCAAACATCAACCTGGCGTATTCTTTGAAAGGATTTGGCTCTTAAACCGTATTAAATCCAGCTGATACAGGAATTAGAGCCAAATGATGATAGGCAGCGACATGAATTTGTTTGATTGATACAGCAAAAGCAAGAAGCTGATAACGATTTTTGTCAAAAAATCATTTTTACCGACGAGGCACATTTTCATCTTTCAAACCTGAACAAAACTGCTGTATTTGGAGTGATGAAAATCCAAGGGAAATTGAGGAAAAACCTATGCATAGTCAATATGTAACCGCTTGGTGTGGATTTTGGGCACGGGGTATTATTGGGCTTTTTTTTTCGAAAATGAAGAAGAACAAGCCCTTACCGTAAATGGCGAACGTTATCGCATCATGTTACATGACTTTTTATAGCCAGAACTGTAAGATATTGATTTAGACGGTATTTGGTTTCAACAGGACGGGGAAACGTGCCACACCCCCTGGGAGACAATGGCCCTTTTGCAAACCAAATTTTGGGACCAAATCCTTTCCAGAAATGGTAACGTCAATTGGCCGCCGAGATCTTATGACTTGATGCCACTTGATTATTTTCGGTGGGGCTACGTGAAAAGCAAGGTGTATGTCAACAATTCACAAATAATTCTCGATTTAAAGAATGGGATTAGGTGTGTAATTATTAGTGAGATAGAACTTAACTTGCGCTTAGGCGTTATGTAAAATTTGGACAAAAGAATTATTGCCTGTCAACAAAAGCAGAGGGGGTTCTTTGGCTGACATTATTTTTCACAGATAACTGTACACATCTGTAGAATTACTCGCATAAAAATAAAACAAATTTGTTAAATAAACTGTGTTTTATTTGTAGAAAACATCGGGGCACTCATTGGAAAACCTTTATAAGTTCATTAAAATTTTGGTCATACAAGAATTAAAGTATAGTTTTTCGATGATGATAAATATGGCTAAGAATCATTTAATGTTTCAGTACAGCTGCAGTTGTGGAAACAAAAAAAAATTCGCAAGATTTCATATCAAACAAAAGATCATGCATTCTACGATAATCAAAGTTTGATTGGTCATATTTGCATTAATAAGCGGAAACAAGCCACAAAAAGAAAATAAACATTTGTGTGTAAATAGCTAACAGCGTAAAATTGATTTATATTGCCATTGCAATCACATATACGCGGATACACGTATAGTGTTTTATGTGCAATGCATGCAGCTTAAAATTAATAAGAAACAATTGATATAGATATTTTTCTACTATTGTTGACATATGTTCAACATTTTGAAAATAGTTCTTGGCTGTGGTTTTTAACTGGAAAAGTTTCTCTTCCCACCGAAAAGATACATACCGATTCACATGCTATCACAAAAACTAGGCAGTTTTATATGTTCATCTTTATTAGCTGCACGTTTTGACCCGCCGTGACACATCATCATTATTAGTTATCGGTAAAAAACTGTTTACACTGTTTACAGCTCTAAAAATGATATCAGATCATGAACTTTAAAGTCTATCTAGTATAAACGATTTATCTTTAGACTCTGCGCAAGAAGTTATCAGCATTTTTATCCTATTTATATGATCCAAAAAAAAAATTAATAGCGATTCGCACCGACATCAATACTTTTCGATATAATTTAGCGATTGAAGAAAATGGAAGTAACGACAAACGTCCTCCATCCAAACCAGCTATGCTGCAACACATTTTGACAGCTTTTGGGCAAATTAATAAATAGAAACAAGCAACGTCTCCGACGATTTCTTCGAGATATATCCAAAGGTATGGGTGGTTGATGGTAGATGGAAAATTAACGTTCGAATTTTATGAAGTATTTACGACAATGGATAATGTAATGTAAAAATATGTTTTCCTCTGCAATGGAAAACATTCTTACAATACAGTGATATGTCCATGTGTTGCATCAAATTTAAAATATAGCGATGTATAGGTAACTGTAATGACTCTTGTTCGAATATTTAATTAAATGAATAGTTTTTATGTATTTTAATATTTGTTTACGAATGTACAAGTTCATTAACGCATTAAGGCAATAAATACGAGTCATGCGTCTGTAAGCACTACGCACCGCTGTAGGTATAGTAAGTCGTGCGCGCGACACAAATTTAAAAATTCGTAAGTTTTTTTCTATTCAACATTAAGAGCTAAAACTTTCTCAAAAACCTCTTCATACATTATATTTTCATACTGTACAGGTATATTTCAAAATTCGAAATTTCATCACTCAACTTTTGCACCAGAATGCGAGGAATGTACGAAATCGAACGGAAAAATTTCGAAAATCCGCCACTTTAAGAGAAAATGCTTTGGAAATTTCGGACAGCTGATTTAACAGGAAAGTTCAAAGATTATTCAGTACAAATTTCATAAAAAAAAATTGTCTGAGATACAGCAAGGTGAATATGAAAAAGTAATGATTTTCATTTTTTCAGTTTCTTTCTTTAACAGCATTTTGTTTTATGTTCGGCTATTTTCAAACAAAAAATAAATTCGTATTTGTATTCAGCGACCTCAAAAACGTAAGAAATACCTAAGCTCAGACATTAGAACGTCCGTGGTTACTCATAGGTCATTTTAAAGGTAGTTCCGCTCCCCTAAGAGTAGAATTCACGTTCTATAAAAGTTACAGAATGTCTTAGCTTACCTATCACTGACTAGATTTCCTGAAAATGGTTTTTATCTTAAGTCTACAGTTCCTGAATATGATAGTCCTATGCTTAGATAAACCTATTGTAGATGCTGTATATATTTACTTTAAAAAACATTTGATGCAATATGAAATTTGATATTCTAATTGGTTGCATAATGGTTTAAAAATGAATCATTACCCTCATAAGTAAAGTTTCAGGTATGCCTTCTTTTACAGCCTTATAATCAGCTGACATTTCGACGCCATTTCTTGAGATCGAAGCTCTAACAGTCAGTGGTTGTTTTTCATGTAAAACGCTTACAGATACCCTGTACAGCTGGCCAGGTCGCACCATCTTAGACGCTACTACCAAGTATGTCCTGAAAAAAAATTAGTTATGAAGATTAGAACTTCATATTATTTTAGATATCGACTGGTTCAATTATATATTAAAAAAATATAAAGTTGACTAGGAAGGGTAATCTCGCGATACTGATAATCTTTTGACAAATTTTTTAATGACAAAATCATATTGTGGGTTTGCAACAATAACTCATGAAGTTAAAACACGTAGAAAAGCTAAACTAAATAGATTAAAAATGTATCAAAAATGACATACTCTGACTTAGGTTTAATGTCTTTTTAATGGCCTTCAAAAGTTAATCGCATTTTAAAGAAATGTAAACTAGATTTCCATTAATCAATGGTATATTAGCTTGGTGTTTTTTTTTTCTATTGGGTCCGTCCCGAAGCCGGATGCACTGCGGCCAGTATAGGCCTATTGTGCTCTGGCTTGGTGGTTTTTTAATGGGATAAAATAATGAGTATTTAAAATTAAAAAAAAAACGACCAAGTGCTTGTCGGACACACATTACATTAGGGTTCCATAGCGGTTGTGTTTCTTTTCCCTATATTAATATTACTGTTTTGTTCAAAATTTTAAATTACCGACGATCTTATTTATTTTTTATCGGAAATCATTTTAAGGTATTGGTGATTAATGATTTTTAAATGAATTAAATTAACATTATCACTTTTCCTTTAAAGTGTTTTAAAGTGTCGTATTTTTCCAGATTTTGAAGTTTACTATTGGAAAATTAAAGAGAGACATACCGTAAGCAAATTTGGATGCTTAAATCTGGCAAATGAGGTAACAAATTAAAAAAATGTTATATTCATTCTTCCAAAGGGTATTGGTTGTAGAGAGTTATACATTTTAAAATGTACGTTTTCCCCAGCTTTCGAACGCCATTGATTCAAAACACGTAGCATTCGAAATCACTGCATTATTTAATTCGTTTAAAATCAAAAAAAGGAATTTTTTTTGTTGCACTTTTTGCACAATTTATCTTGTAAAACTTGGTGTTTTCTTTTTAGCGACTATTAGTACAAGCTTTCAGGAATAAAATAATCTCTCGTGAGTCCTTGTTCGATATGCCAAAGTTTCCCCACGCCATATACAGGGAGTCTCAAAAGAAAGTTCACATTTAAAAAATCGATTTAAAAAAAGTCAGGACTTTATTGAAAAAATGTTTATTACATATTAAAATACATTGTTTGGGAATTTATTTTTTAAAAATGATATCGTCCAAATGTAATCCGTTACGCTCACGGCATTCATTTAATCGAGCACTAAAATTGCCCATGACGGCTCGGCAGGTATTCTCCGTGATGTCTGCCATTTCGTTGCGGATATTTTCTTTTAATTGTGCCAGGGAAGTCGGTTTGTTGACGTAAACTTTTGATTTGACATAACCCCATAGGAAAAAGTCCATAGGTGATAAATCAGGACTGCGTGGAGGCCAACTTATGTCACCTTTCTTTGAGATCAATTTGCCAGGAAAAATTTCACGCACTCGTGGCAGAGACATGCTGGACGTGTGTGAAGTTGCTCCGTCTTGCTGGAACCATGTTCTTTGGTTATAGCCAGGAAAATTTTGCAGTTCAGGCACGAAGAAGTCGTCTAACATCTCCACATACCGCTCTGAAGTCACTGTTACTGTGCGTTCCCTTTCATCTTCAAAAAAGTACGGGCCGATAATTCCTCGCGCCGACATCGCAGCCCATACATTCACTTTCGGCGAATGTAGAGGTTTCTGATGTTTGTGTTTTGGATTGTTTGCACTCCAATAGCGGCAATTTTGCTTGTTTACATGACCATTAAGATGAAAATGGGCTTCATCCGAAAAGACGATGTTGGTAAACGTTGAAAAGCGTTGTCATCTGGTTTACGAAGTCAAGCCTCTGACCAGCATCCTGAGGCTTTAATTCTTGCACCAACTGAATTTTATAGGGGTTCAGCTTTAAATCTTTGTGCAAAATGCGGAATAATGATGACCTATGTACATTTAAAGCAACAGCACGCTTACGAATCGAAACGTTTGGGTCGTCACTAACAGACTGAGTAACACTCTCTACGTTTTCGACCGTTCTCGAAGACCTCGGACGCCCGGATTTTGGTTTATCTAGTGTTGAACTGGTCTCTTCAAACGTCTGGACCCATTTTCCAATAAGCCGAGCGCTTGGCGCACCATTTAAGTGACGAATATGTCGAAAATTGCAGAATTTTCTACGCGCTACAGTCGCCGAATTACCGTTTTTGTAAAACTCACATACGCACAAACCACGGTCCGCTCCCGAGAAACGCTCCATAGCGACTAAATTCCCAAGAGCCAGGCTACCGATTGACATACCCCCCGCGCCGCTCGGAATAGTTGCGTTCACGCAATAAGCAAAACAAATGTGTACTTTCTTTTGAGACACCCTGTATAATAATAACTTTTCGTTTTAGCGTTGTGCAATTATTGAACTCTTAGAGTCCATTTTTTCCCAACTTTTTTTGTGTTACTAATTACGTATTATCCATAGGTTCGTTTCGTATTAAATTTATGATCGCTTCGGGTGGCCTTCTGTCAGCCGATTTTCTCTGAATCTATTGGACGTAACGAGTTGAAATTGAGCACAAATATTGGAATTGGTAGCTCAAGCACAGCGGTGAGGCTTAAAAAGTAACTTTTAATTTTAGGGGTGAAACAGACCATGAAAAAATGCACTGTCATCGACTGGGACATCAAATTAAAGCTTATAACAACACGAGTTCAGAAATATGAAAGAGGTTATAGTTGCACAAACTTTTCTTCGTATTATTTAAAAAGTTATTAAAAATCGCTGTCCTCTACCCTATTTCCAAAACTAGGATTCCAAAAAACTAGTACTAGTTGTGCGTTAAATTTGCACATGGATTTTTTTTAAAACATATATTATGAACAATTTTTTCTTCTTATTTAAACAAACAGTCTTTTCTTAATGGCACATTTTTTTATTTATCTCGTATAAGGCTATAGACACTAAATTCCACAATATTCGCATTGAGAAGAAATATGAATAAAGGGGACAATGTAAGTCACTCATGTTTTGTCGAAAGTAACAATATTTATTATACTGTAATGATATATAAAAAATACTTACGCTTCTCTAATAATAGTAGAACGTTCTAACCCATCTCCACCCCCATACACCAGAGGGTTACGAAAAGGTGTAAAGTCAAATGGGCCATCTTGATTGGGATCCCCTCCATACTAAAATAAAGTAAATAATTAAAAATCTAATCAATAAGCCAAACTCATATAATATCAGGAAACTAATATTCTCAAAGTACTGACAGAACTCGTTGATTTGACAATCAAATGACGCAAAAATGACATCGATTATGTGATATAGAGAGTTCAAAATTTCTCTAGATCAGTAAATTAATGTTGAGTGCCATATTAGCCCAAAGTCGTTGAAATTATTATTTTATTGTAGCGTTTTGAACTCGTTAATAATTTTGTGTGTATTAAA